>OY982975.1:9195348-10445348 GCA_963890685.1 Plagodis pulveraria
TCTTTCAACGAAATAGCTACGAACCTATTATGTAGGTATGTATATGTGTTTGTGAGTATCAGTATACCACCATAACTTCTAAACGGCTATAATGTATGAAATATCGTTAGATTCATCTTGATAGCACAAGTGGCACTAGGTACATAAACATAGAATAAAAAACAAACTGATGTTTTTTTTTTATTTTTTTTTTATGTTATTGTGACGGAACAAGCTCGAGGCCCACCTGATGTTAAGTGGACTAACCACGAATTGCACTGCGCCCGTCACACTGAGACATAGTTGTTAAGTCTCATGGTGCCTGTAATTTTAATGGCTCTCAAGGACTACTGCCGGAACACACCTTTCGGTGCTTGGCGACAGACTTTCTACTTGAGGGTGGTAGCTAGCCAGGCGGGCAATCGCAAAATGCCCTTCCACCATGCAAAATGGATTTGAGGCGGCATTATTGTGAGATATTTTTTTTTTCTTCCTAGCTTATCAAAATTAAGGGCTTTAAAAAACGATTCCATAAATATACGAGTATACAACTTGCAGTTTTAACTTCAATGGAACGATAAAACGTTTAATGGAAATAAATATTTCGCATTCGGGTTCTTTACTTTTTTAAATAATTTATACTTGTATTAAAAAAAAACGTTAAATTTTTGATAGCAGCATTTGATCATGATCACTGTATCATCCGATGGTAAGTGCTCGAGTATGTGGTCAAAGATGGTAAACGGGTTTAAGCTAGAATATGAACTGGCGGTCAAGGATAACTGACGGAACAAGCGGTTAAGAGCTTGGCGACAGATTTTCTACATTGTTTATCTACTCCCCTACAGGGTTTATCTTAAAACCCTTACCGGTAGCTAGCCAAGCGGGCAATTGCAAAATGTCCTACCACCATGCAGACATTGCCTAGCGACTGCCATGCAAAATTGCTAGACTTAATAAGCGACTAAGGCTGAGCTGAATGAAAGTTCATGCATTTCAAGCTCTCTACTCTCTTCATACGAAATCATTATCTTTCCACCTACGGGGTGTGTATTAAATTATATTTTTTATTTTTTTATGTTATAGTCTGATGTGCCCGTAATTTTACTGGCTCTTATGGACTGCTGCCGGAACCATGCGGTGAAGCTCAAGCCAGCGGTGATTTTTCCAATTCGTAAAAATCATAGCAAGTTACATATATATCCCTTTTAATATTAATAACATATTTTAAGCATCTAAAAAAAAGGTATTTTTCTTTAAGTAAACATGATTTTATATCTTAATTTTAAAATCTCGATTAAGTCGTCCCTAATCAAAAACTTACTATAGTTACAGGAACGGTATTACAAAACATAGTTATATATCAACGTTGACCGCCTAAATTCCGTTCTTGGTTGATTTTGCGCGGTGGTAGGGCATTCTGCGAATGTCCGTATGGCTACAACCCTCAAGTAGAAACAAAACACCATGTGTTCCGCCAGCTGCCCTTGAGAGTCAGTAATTATAACTTAGTCAACACAACATCTTCGACCATCATCACACTGGTGAGATAGTGGTCAAAATCTAGCCTATATCAGCTATTAAAAGGAATGCTTGATCCCTTTAAAAATAATATATAGTTTTTTTTGTGTTATTGTGATGGAACAAGCACGAGGCCCAACTGATGTGAAGCGGTATCCTATGCCAATAACAGATGCATTTCATCACAAGTGACGAACTGCACTGCGGCCGTCACCCTGAGACATACGTTGTTAAGTCTCATCATGTACCTGTAATCTTACTGGCTCTCGAGGACTGCTGCCGGAACATACTGTGAGGTGCTTGGCGACAGATTTTCTAATTCATGCATATAATTTTTACTTTGTAATGGGATTTGCTATTTTATTGAGTATAATTTTTGCTTGTTGCATTTTATTTTGTAAATTTTATTTTTGTACCCGTGTGGTGCCGGGTTAGAATTGTACATCCCCACATCATCCCGTGGATGTCGTAAGAGGCGACTAAGGGAAAAATATTGGAAGGTGGGCAGCAGCACCTTCTAAAGAACTGCCATCTTACACTGCGATCCCCAAGCCGCCTGCCAAGCGTGGGGATTATGGCAAATACCCCCTTAATAGGGGAGGCTGTGTTCAGCAGTGGACGAGTCGGCTGTTACAGTAAATGGGATTTGCATATAATTTCGTAACCATCCTTAGAAATCAATTCCCTACCATGCTATTGCTAATATCGTCATATTTTACTATCCATAAAACCCCCAATAATTTTAAAGTACTTCCGAATCTTTTAGTTTTACGATTTGGTTTTATGATCTATTTATTTTAATACAACTTTTTGCATTATCTTGAATACCTTGTGTGCTCTGGTTACTGAACATGAACAACATCATAAAATCTTTTAAGAAAACAGTAGACAAGAGCGCATGCTCTGAAGTAGAGGGTTCCGTAGCTGATAGTAGGTACTTAACATTAGTTCCCAGAGGGCCAACTATCACCTCTTATAGTAATAATAACTTAATCTTACTGCTAAATTGTATACCTCCACGTCAATTCAGCAAGGTTACAAACGGTAATGGAATCACTTGTCGTTTTGATGACGTCACAACAAATAGTTCACTCTTTTCGCGAACTTTTACGTGAGATACGAAGTATTACTGTTCCACCGATAATCCGTCATATTTATTATTATCTTCTTCTCTTCTGACAATCTGTCTTTTTGAGAACCAGCCACATGCCAAATTTCTCGAGATGCCAAATTAATATTAACAAATGGCAGTAGCAGATCATACTGCATTATAAAAAATTCTTCTGAGAAGCACTTTCGAAGAGCCCGCTGCTCTGAACTCTTATATGCAATAAAATAGAGTTTAATATCGCATAAATCTTTGCACGTATACCAAAATTAAGACCAATGGTTTATAAACTTGATGAAATCCGAAACAACAGATAGCCGGACCGGTATAAAGAGAGCTATGACTAATGGTTGTAAGGGCTCTAATGATCCACAAACTCGATAGCAGAAGGTGGCATGATATTTCAAGTTACGCTGGTGAAGCGGCCACCCGCAGTGCTCTCAGCATGATGGCAGACAGTGAGTCACCAGCTAATGTCAAATGGGACACTGATGCTTGTAAAAAGTTTGTGAATCGAGATATCTGATTGGTGGTACTTACAATGATTACCGGCATGCTGTCATGTTTTGTAATCGTAAATACCAAATTGTGTGCGAAAAAGTGTAACCTGCTTTATTTGGTTATAAGAAGGATTTAGTTAATAATATGCCGAATATTTAAATTTCTGAACAGTTTAGATTTTGAGCATAAAACTTTGCCAACCTTACATTTTTATATTTAATTTTGGTAAAAAAATACATTATCCCTGTTTAATGAGCTCTAGAATAGCTGCCTGATACCCATCATGCTGGAATGCGAAAATGGTTTTTTGTCGTTGTTGGAGTTCCTCTGAAAAATAATTTGATTACATTTTTAATTTAATACCTATCATTAGGTAAGCTATATACATAACGAATGTCCTGTAGAAGAAAAGATGATGAGTCTTTGATTTAAGTTGTCATGGTATTCCTTAAAGCCAGAAATATTTTTATCTCTTATTTTTATAATATAGACTATATAGATTACGCCCACGGTAATTTTTTTTTTATCTATTGTGACGGAACAAGCCCGAGGCCCACCTGATGGTAAGTAGACTAACCTCTGCCTATAACAGATGCATTTCTATAACACGGATTGCACTGTGCCCGTCACACTGAGACGTACAGTTGTTAGGTCTCATGTGTCTGTAATTTTAGTGGCTCTGAAGGACGTCTGTCGGAACACACTGATAGGTGCTTGGCGACAGATTTTCTACTTGAAGGTGGTCGCTAGCCAGGCGGGCATTCCCAAAATGCCCTTCCGGTTTACATGTGGTCTCAGAGACCCGTTTCATTAATCCAGCATGTATCATGATACCACAGGAAATATAAATAAGCTCCTCATAAGTTAACATGTAATGAAAATGTCTAAAGTATTCATGCACTTCTAGAAAAGCAGTGGAAAAGAACACAACAGAAATCTAGTTCACGTTTTGCAATCAGAAATACAAGAACTCGGTGTCAAACTATTAGGCCAGGTCACGCCATCTAGCGGCGGAGGTAGTCACGCTAAATCGGGCCTTACTAGGAGTTCCAGCTTTTACGGGATGTTTTTAACATTTAATATTTAGAATTGTTTACCTTTTTGTTATTCTTTTCTTGAATTTCGCCGGGAAACCATGAAATGTGACATCTTTGATGATTAGTTCTTTAATTAGTACTTTTTGTTCCTCAATTGTTGATGTGTGATAGATAATGGGCGATTATTTACCTTATTTTTATTTATTCTTATATTTATTATTTTTAAGTTTTCGTGATAAAGACACACAGGGTTAGCATGTAACATTATTTCTAAATATGAATACTAAAATGCAATAAAATCATAGATATACCTACAACAGGCAACACATTTTTCCAAAGATCCTTGCACATCCGTAGGAACAATAGAATTTTATTCATAAAATGGATATAATGGATTAGTCCACTTATGGACATTCATAAGTGGACTAACCTCTGTCTATAACAGTTGCAATTCATGACAACTCACGAATTGCACTGCGCCCGTCACATTGAGACATAGTTGTTAAGTCTCATTGTGCCTGTAATTTCACTGGCTCTCAAGGACTACTTCCGGAACACACCTTTCGGTGCTTGGCGACAGACTTTCTACTTGAGGGTGGTCGCTAGCCAGGCGGGCATTCGCAAAATGCCCTTCCACCATGCGGTGAAGCTCAAGCTCTGGGCGGCATTTGAACCATGGACCTGCTGCGCGGCAGTCCATAGCCAATGCCACTGAGCCATCACTGCTTCAATTTTCCAGAAATACTTACCCCATAACTAACGCGAGATATAAATGTACATACATACAAACTCAATGTTAATTTAGCCATAGAGACCTCAGTACGCTAGGTCTACATACATCACCAAATGCACCCATGGTAGCAGTATTGAGTTTTCCAACTCGCTTCATCGAACCAATTGACTTGTTTCCTGGAATAGCGATTGAATCATTACATTTTTAATGTCTATTCCGAACTAGAGTGTGGAATGCACTACGACAACGCCACAGTTAATATCCACACAGTTGGATTACTTGTGGAAATTTCAATTTATCTATTTCTAGTTCACAATCCTATACTAGTTTACCTTACTGAATGTCTTTTGTAGTACATATTTCTTAAGTAATGTTATTTTACCGTTTGTACTTCGACATGCTTACAGCAAATATACGTATCGAGTAATCGGCGTTTATAAATTCCTTATAAAGAGAATTCGACGTTGAGTGAATAGCTCATGTTCGAATGCATCATCTATTACCATTCATAGATAAGAGGACATACCCAAGCTTAAGGAAGTTTTTTAGCCTGTTGGCCGTTGTTTGCTCTTAGACGCTTTAGAGAAAAAAAAAACAAAATCAAAAAACAATGTGTATGCAGTGCATACGAGGACGCGGTCGGGAGCGTACGTACTCCATGATGAAGCGACTCTGAAGGTCGCGATCGAACTACTCTGTTGTTTAAATGTACCTAAGTGAAATGGGTTTCATAATTGTTTAAATATGCGTACTACTTACGAAAGTTTTAATCAAAAATGAAAAAATATAAATAGGTTTCGAATGTTTTGATTTATTACTAGCTTTTGACCGTGGCGAATTGCAAACACACATGGGAAATTTGCAATGCACCCAACCCCCCTGATCATTTACCCCGATCTACTTAGTAAGCAGTGTATAAGGTAGTTAAGTATCCCGTTATACCGAGAACTAGTTTAGAAGCAGTAGAACTTTTTGTGCGTGTTCGTCCGGGGAAGTACCGCCACCAAATCTAATACTACCAAGCAACATTACTATTTTCACATTGCAGTGTTCCGGTTTGATTGAAGGATATGTGTGCCGGTGAAATTACAGGCACATGAGACTAAACAAGTTTATCTTATTTCGTGCTTGTTCCATCACAATAGCATAAAAATAAGCAAAAATGTTCAAATTTAGCGTGTACAGGCAGACTTCGTTTATCCTCTTACTTATTATAAAATATATATTTTTTTATCATACAAACGCAAACGCCGCATTCGTATACATGCTCAAAAATCCTATATAAATACACACAAAACTTTTTAAGTTCAATATCATAATGCGAACGTCATTGTCACTGTTGTCTGATCGATAAAAGTCTTCAGGTACAGTACCAATAATTGATACGAGTTAAGCATGTTCAAGCGTTGACTGCGTCGTCACCTGTCACCTGGAAAGACTACAGTTAAATTGCAGTGCAATATGTATTATACATAAAAACAACACTTATATATTTAACAGTGGGAAGTTTAACAAAACTTATGCTATCATTATGAAAAATCCTACCTCCTGGTGCGACTTAATCTTTTTTTTTAATGTTATTGTGACGGAACAAGCTCGAGGTCCATCTGATGTTAAGTGGACTAACCTCTGCCTATAACAGATGCATTTCGTCACAAGTCACGAATTGCACTGTGCCCGTCACCTTGAGACATAGTTCTTAAGTCTCATGTGCCTGTAATTTCACTGGCTCTCAAGGACCGCTGCCGGAACACACCGTTAGGTGCTTGGCGACAGATTTTCTACTTGAGGGTGGTCGCTAGCCAGGCGGGCATTCGCAAAATGCCCTTCCACCATGCGGTGAAGCTCAAGCCCGCGGCGGGATTCGAACTATGGACCAGCTGCGAGGCAGTCCATAGTCAATGCCACTGAGCCATCACTGCCTCAAAATAATCTATCGAAGTTAAATGTAGGATGTTAGTTATACAACGAAAATTTATCAATATCACTTACTGTAAATGCACTGTGGCATAGGGCATATACCCCAATGTTCTAGCACTAGGCCACCTCTAAATAAAACAGCTGACGGTGGCACGCGATGTCAGACACAAAGAAAATACTTTATGGAATGTGTCTCGTATTAACAGCATAATGATACCCTGTCCCAATATTGAATATGGGATATTTTCTACTTTCTGATAGTTGTGTTGAAAGGGAATATTTTAGTGGAAGCATAGAAAATAGGTTTGTCTATAAGGGCCACAGTTGACTGTGGGTATTATGGCCAAGCTTAGAGCTACTCAACAAGATATGGAGAGTTTTTTTAATATATATTCAATTGTGACGGAACAAGCGCTCCCACCTGACGTTAAGTAGACTAACCTCTGCCTATAACAGATGCATTTCATCACAAGTGACGAATTGCACTGCGGCCTGCACTCTGAGACGTACAGTTGTTAAGTCTCATGTGCTCGTAATTTTACTGGCTATCAAGGACTGCTGCCGGAACACACTGTTAGGCGCTTGGCGAGAGATTTTCTACTTGAGGGTGGTAGCTAGCCAGGCGAGCATTTTCAAAATGCCCTTCCACCATGCAGTCAAGCTCAAGCCAGTGTCGTGATGTGCCGGCGCGTAGTGTTTATATAATGGTCAAAATTAGAAATTAACGGTGGTGTGGGACGCAACTTGTATACACTACGTAAATTACACTTCTGAGGCGGCTTGCACGACAAAAGCTGTTGACAGTCTCAACCAACGCAAATATGCACCCCAGCGAGAGATACATGTTTCTTCCGTTTGGGGTTGAAAAGCGGACACAGTGGAAACGACAGGCTAGAGTCTATCTAGAGTCTAGACTACAATGTGGTGGTGCCTGCCTCGGTCAACGCATAAACTTGCTCATTTAACGAGATAAAATAACCAGCTTTTTAGACAGTTTACCTGCACTGAGAAAACCGTCTTAAAGGCTTACATCCAATTTGACCTTTTACCGTTGAATTGTAACTACGTAAGATGAATTCACAACTCTTAAGATGATTTTCACCAATCAATAAAAATGTACCATGTTTTATAATAAACACAACCGTCAAAAACGCCTTCCGTAAAGTATTTTCAGAATTGCAACTTATTATACGATAATAATTGCAGTATTGACCATAAAATATACCTTACTTTTACGGCGGTTTATATACGGTGATTATCACCATAACGTACGACTTAATCAGCCTTATCAAAAGTCAATATTTAAGTAAGACCACAAAATACACCTTAAATGAAGACGAAAAGAAACATTCGCCTTCACTGACCTCGTTTAACGCCTTCTAGTTGGAAGGCGTTTTTGTACGTATTTACGTTTGGTCGGTTTTTCGCCTTATACCATATAAATTGGCCGTCATTAGGGCGCTTTTGACTTTAGATTTTTCTCAGTGTGCAGACGGTGGCAACTTAAATGGTATTTATTATTATACTTGTATACAGTTCGTAATTATATAATAAATTTAACATAATAAAGATAATAATATGTTATATAATAAATTTAAATTTAATGTATCCATCCAATTACAAACTATATACCTCTGTAACAATAAACTCCATTTAACAGGGTTATTGGTAAAATGCTAACAACCTCTTAGTGTTGACTTCGGCTAGTCCTAAGAAATATGTTGAGATGGATTTTTTTGGTTTTGAAATATTTTTTTTGTGTTTTAATGCCTTCTCCGAGCCTAGGAGGCTGTGTTCAGCAGTGGTCAATTCGGCTGATACAGTACAGTGCAGTATGTACTTCGAAAGACCTCGCTAAGAAAGGTAAACTATTCCTCATATTCTGATACTTCGTTATAAAAACTAACGTGATTTTCACTCATTTTAGTAAATAATACGGGATAACTCACGTGATTAATTATGATACTTCGTATTAAGATTCGGATAGACTGGATCATAGAAGAGCTTTAGAAGAGACTTAAAAAGAGGTCAACTAGTAATTGTATAGCATAATAATTCTTATCTCACAATCAAAAATTTAAGTAGCAGTTCAGAATAAATAGGAGCAGAAGGATCACTCCGCTTAACAACCACGTCTCAAGGTGATGGGCGCAGTGCAATTCGTGACTTGTGACAAATGCATCTGTTATAGGCAGTCGTTACAGCATGGTGGTAGGGCATTTGCGAATGCCCGCCTGGCTAGCTACCACCCTCAAGTTGAAAATCTGTCGCCAAGCACCTAACGGTGTGTTCCGGCAGTTGTCCTTGAGAGCCAGTAAATTCTAGGTTAGCCTGAGCACCATCTTCGACCACATCATCACTTACCATCAGGTGACATAGTGTTCAAAGGTAAGGTTAGCCTATAAGCTATAAAAAAAATAACAAAAATACGTAGGTTTTCGAGCGATTTCACTTTAATCTAATATGTAGTTAAAAAATTGCTCTTCATTGTAAGAATAAGTTTGTATAATTTACGAGAAAACGGAACTACCTCCAAATTCTACCATTTCAAAGATACACTCTAAACCACGAATATAAAACACTCTATACAAAAATCCAGTTCAGTGCGAAGTTCTCAAAGTGTTATACAGGGTGATCAGGGTTCACAGGCGCTCGTTACCATACATTGTGGCCAGCTCATTAGCGCCACCTACAGGTGAATGCTGCTTTATGATCGCGGAATAGTCCGCTCTTAAAGCCGGCTACTTTTATTTTTACTGCTCAGGGAGGGCTAGGTGTCGATATATTTTTGCTATCGACAATTGCCTAAAAATTCGATTTGAACATTTTAGGATATAAAGACACGAAAATACTAACTGAAAAGAAAACAATCACTGGAGCTATGGAATGGCAGTGACACACTCATGAACGTTTACCAATTTCGCATGAGTAAGCAAAGGTTTAAACATCAATCAATGTGAATTCATAGGAAGACAATAAGCTACATGATGGTGACAAATATTTATAAAATTATACCATTTTGTATACCTACCATACCACTAAAAAATAAACTGCCTTTATTTCTTCGTTAATACAGCCTCTTTGAATAATAAAGCCAGCTCTAAGCCAACTAAGTTATGTGTAGACATTTTATCGACATTGCTAATTTTATCGACATCTTTTCATCACTACGCTCCCAATTGAGTCATTAGTGCAGGCCCTCAGGTTCTTTCTTTGTTGTAACAAACCATTTCCCTGTAAAATGCTAATAAATAAGATATGACGATCTCCGAGCCCAGTACTTAAGTAGCGCCTAAATTGAAGATAAAATCAGTTCTTGTACGAATTTTTACTAGGTAAGTAGTTATACGTATTTTAGGGGTTTTACTTAGTAACGAGATCTGTTATAAATGATAGGGTACAATGATTGCTTTAAGTTGTTCGGTGTAAAAATTCCATATCACCCTGCTAGATGGCGTAAAATGAGGCTAGGGGAGAAGTCAAATAAGCAGCATGCCACTACGTTTTGCGGCGTGATTAATAGTTGCATCACATTAGGTACACCATAGAGCTCTATACCATTTTAATGCCCTCGTTAAATGAGTGATAGCGGGTAGGTATACAACCAACACGACCATCCTCATAGAAATTTGGTATCAGGCAGGCGACTAGGACTGGCCATAAAAACAAAGCAAAAACTAAATAAATATGCTTGATCGTCCTATATGGTTTTATATAAAACATATTTTATATATAAGTTCTTGCTCTGTCGTCAGTTTTCTAAGAAACATATAATTGTACCCACCACTATACTGAATCTACATGAGAGAGAAGGGTTAGAAGATTATGATATTTGGATATCTTCATGTAATGCTGCTGCTCATTTAGTCGCATTATTTCTCTTAATCGCCTTTGATTCAATCGGAGGACTTCTAATGTAATGGAAAGGGTTTTAATATATTATAAGTTAGAAGGAAAGGAATTCCATGTTAAGTAACAGTTAAAGTTGTTATAAATTCAAGTGCTAGGTAATGATAACAGTTGAATTTCATTCGTAGGTTATATGGACGATTTCGGGTCCAAGTTATACGTAATGGTTAAATTTCAATAATTTATTTTGTTTTTAGCAACTTAAAAATAATGTTATTACTATTCTTCATACATTTTAATTTGTTTATTGAGGGATAACTAACAGCTACACATTAAATATAGGTACATAATGTAATAATATTCTTCAATCATTTAGATTAAAGAATATAACATGAATTTGTGAATGTGCAGCCAACCACATTATCCACAGATTACTTAAGAATTGTAAAATATGTTTGCTACAAGTAAGACAAACATTTAGATAAAAACAGTAAATTTAGGTACAAAAATATGTTGGTAATAGTGGGTAGATGCATCAAACAATTAATTTACACGACAAGTTTACAACAAAAGGGCGAGAACTAGATAAATAATGCAGAATTATTATTTTGTTATAACTAAGATAAACATATTTATGTGTTTTTTTTAAGAAGATTCCTAACATTCACTTTATAGGTAGATGCGGGCAAGGAAAGTACATCGAGTTCAGTAAATCGCTCGTTGTATGTGCGAGTCATTCGGTGCATCGGTGACCGCTTACCGGCGTTGTTGTTGCATACGGAGGATGCAAATAAATGGCGCGCACACATTGCGCGTCGATGCACTGTCCTTGGTACCGTGTAACATAATTTATTGATTAGCTCGATACAATCAAATTTGTTATTACAAAGTCCATGTAGTATCATTGCTTCTAGATAAATACGTCTAAAATTTAATGTAGGAATATTATATTTCTCCAAGAGTTTGCTATAGGACAGGAATGAGTGGCAGCATCTATAATTCATTGTTCGCAAGTATTTCATCTGTACTCTCTCAATAACATCTATATATTTGTTGTAAAAGGGGTTCCATATGCAGGTAGCATATTCCAACTGAGGTCGGACTAGGGACATATACAAATGGAGATATGTGGAAGGAAGAATAAATTCTGTGGAAGCTCTCATTACAAAACCGTACATTTGAAACGCTTTGCTTACTATTTTATCGATATGAATATTAAGTAGAAGTTTACTGTCGAGAATAATTCCTAGATCTTTGATGTGGTCAACTTTAGTTAAGGCGTTATTAGCTAATGAGTATGAGTTGTTTATGATATTGATTTTTTTTGTGAATGTGATTTGATTACATTTGGGGATGCTTAGGAGTAGCTTATTACTGACACAGTATGAAGCTAGACGATCTAAATCGCGTTGTAAGTTTACACAGTCGCAAAAGTTTCTGATATTACTGTATATTTTAAGATCGTCAGCGTACAAAAGAAATTTAGAGTGGTGAAAACAATTACTAATGTCATTGATATATAAAACAAACAGCAAGGGTCCTAAAATCGAGCCTTGGGGCACGCCTGATGTGACGGATATGATCTTGGAGCTATAACCATTTATGACAACTTTTTGAGTGCGATTAGTTATGTACGACGTAAACCAGCGGAGTAAGTTACCTCTGATACCATTGAACGCAATTTTGCGTAATAATATCTCATGGTCCACCTTGTCAAATGCCTTCTGGAAGTCTGTGTAAACTGCATCTACTTGTTCCCCAGCATCAACGTTTTCAAAGAGATGACTCCCGAATAGTAAGAGGTTAGTGGTCGTTGAACGACGTTTGACAAAACCGTGTTGCTCTTTTAAAATAGTGTTATGAAGCATCGGGTATATTGCATTATGGACCAGCTTTTCAAAGACCTTTGACAAAGTGGACAAGAGGGAGATTGGACGGTAGTTCATGACATCATTTTTTGAACCTCCTTTGTGAACTGGTGTGACGTTAGCATGTTTCCATACACCAGGGAAAATACCTTCTGAAAGGAAGTTATTAAATAAAATATGAAGTGGTTTGCTTATAGTCTGGTATGTACGTATAAAAAATAATGGAGGTATGCCATCAGGGCCAGGACTCTTTGTAGAGTCTAGGGATTTCAGTGCAAATTTAACTGTAGCCTCCTGAATTTTAATGTTACTAATAATGACATTGTTATCGCTAATGTTTTCAGGAGGGGTCCAAGTCAACGAGTTATAGGTAGACGGTTCGTATACTGAGTAAAAAAAGTCAGAAAACATATCACATATAGATTCAGGATCATTAGAAAACTGATTATTAAATTGTAGGCTGGGTGGGATACTCGATCTACTTCTTCGGTTTGATACATAAGTCCAGAAATGTTTAATATTATTGTCATTTATGCTTTGTTCAACCGATTGAAGGTACTTGGCATAGCATTTTTCACATTCATCTTTAAAACGTGTTCTGTATATCGCGAAAATTTCATAATCTGAATCGTTATTGTATTTTTTCCATTTAATCCAAAATTTTGTTTTAGTCTTAAATAAGTGTACCAGTGCTGGAGAAAACCAAATAGGAAACTTCCGATTTTTAGGTCGGACTTGTGGAGAGTGATTTGTTACAATAGTGTTGATCAAGTTATAGAAAATAGTGAGAGCTTCAGAAGCTGGTATGTTGTTTAATGTCTGAGTCCAGTCTATTTTGTGAATTTCTGAATTAATGAGTTCATAATCAGCTTTATAGTAATTAGGTTTAGATATATGTTTCCGAGTTAAGGGTAGAGCGTCAGTATTAATAGAAATTGTTGCGACTAAAGGAGGATGGTATTTATCAACGCGCAAAAGCACGTTCGTGGATTGTAAAATAGAGACCTCATGATTAGTAAAAAACAGATCGAGTAACCTTCCGTTCTTATTATGAACTGCGTTATATTGAACAACGTTGTGAAGAGACATAAAATTACGCACTATCTTGGAGGTAGCGGACGTACTACTGCAAACAAGACCAGAGGAGGTATTGGGTTGGGGTATCCATTCAAGGTCGGGTAGATTATAATCACCTATAATATAAAAATTATCGATAGACTGATCTGACAGCAGACCTTCTAAATAGTTAAAATGTTCTTCATAAACCTCTTTTTTGGTCTTTGGTGGTATATAAACTGCGCAAATTACATGTACTTTGCCTTTGTTATTACTAGGTAAATTTATAACTAGTAAATCTATGGAGGTTGGATGTGATACCGTTTGTGGTTTAATTATATTCACTACTGGACGTAAATGTTTTAAGATCGCAATTAATACGCCACCGCCATCTTTTTTAGTTGTCGTATCACGATCTCTGTCAAACCTAAAGATGGCGTAACGATTATCAATAACTTCATCGTCGTCAATATTAGAGGTAAGCCAGGTTTCGGTTAATACTATAACTTCGTAACAATTGGCAAGTATGGATTGGTATAATTTATTTAATTTAGTGCGAGTTCCTCTGCAGTTTTGGTAATATAGGGATATACTGTTAACCATAACAAAGGTATATTTTATATAAATACGATTTGATAATGAAGTTAGAAATGCTAAACGTGGATAACATACAAGATGGCATTACGGTTATGTAAAGAGTCCTATATAAATCACTTAGAATAAAATAATTTGCAACATGTAAATGGTATTTGAGAGATGACGGTATGACGGACAGACAAAGTGACGGTAAGGTTAAATATTGCATCATGTAAACAGAATATAGACAGAGATAATATGGAAACATTCCTAAACCACTTAAGTGGTGTTTGTATATTATTGTGCATGTGTTCATATTACAAGATATTATATAAAAAGTAGCAGATGAAATTATATGGAAGGAATTAATAAGACAATCGATTACTTTGAACAGGTGGAGAAATATTAAAAAGTTGACGTTAATAAGGTAGAACAAAGGTAGGTTAAGAATAAAAATTGATGAAATTGAGATAAATTTAAAATATTTGAAGCATAACTTTTTTTCTTTATGTACTCTGCGACTTGATTTTAGCGATGTCTTTACTAGAGCGCACTGAAAAGGCTGGAGATGTGTCCTTTTCACGAACAAGTATGGCTCCATGCTTAACCCAGACATACTTATAGTTACGTTCACGCGCTGCGACTCGAACTTCACGAAATAATTGTTTATTTCTCAATGTTAGGTGTTCGTTTAAGTATATTTTTCTTGGTACAGATCCCATGAGGCCCAGATGATCAGAATTCATGCCCTTAGAGCGGCGATAAGCACTTAGAATATTATCACGCAGAATACGTGACGTAACTTTTAAAATAATATTTTTAGGGCGATCGCTTTGCGCTTGTGCATGAGGCACGCGATGTACCGCGACAATGTTCTCGTTGCTAATTTTACAGTTGATGAAATTTCCAATGGACTCAATAATACTCAGTAGATTTTCGCCTCTCTTTTCAGGTAAGTTACTGATCTCTATATTGCATTGTCTAGCTTGTTGCTCTAAAGAGTCCATTTTAGCTTCCAATGAAGAGACTACATCCATGGCCTGCGAGTCCTTCCGACCGATGGCCTCCAGGTCACTAATTCTTTTGTCCAATGCCTCGTGTTGAATGGTATTGAAATCTACACAGGTTTTTAAATTCTGCATGTCCAGAGATATTTTGGCCTGTTTATTCGTAATTTCACTTAAATTATCTCTCATATTTTTTTGCTCCACGCGGACAACAGATATTTCTTTCCTAATATCTAATATTGAGGTATTTACCTTGTTTATTTCACCTTTAAGGCTCGAGACATTGTCATTAATGTCCTTGAGGGTTTGTCGCATTTCCGTTGAAAAAGACTGAAGAGTCTGAGTTAACTCGCAGTCCGGTTTTTTACGCTTCTGTTGTTGCCTATGGGGATCCTTTCCACTTTCAGACAAATCAGAAGCAGAACTATGTAGCGATGCTGGTGGTGATCGACATAGACGAGACATCTTGGTTACCAAAAGATAAGTGCAATAATTAACGTCGGTACTTGGTACGGGTTAAGTATCGTTAAGCGCCGAGTCTCGTGGTACGGGATCTTATCGCTTGTTATTATGCACCTTCGTGTGCGGGCGAAGTGACAGCGCGCTCGACGGAGAATACGTTTCGCGCCCAGACTGACTTTCGTGATAATCGTGATTGTTACCTTGATTTTGGTGAATCCGTGTTTTTTTTTTTACATCCAGTGTAGAAGTTGATGCGTGCACACACTTTTGCAATATACACTAGTCGTTCGAAACTGGTAACTATTTAATGCAACTGGTTTTCGTTTGAGTAAATACACCGCACACGTCCACTTGCAGCAAAGCGCACTGGCTGGATGACATACATACATATAATGCATTATTAGTAATAAATAGACAGTTTTTTTCTGGCGGTATGCCTTTATTATCCAAATACTGCAAACTATATACAACACTACAGCTACTTAGTATAGTAAGTATAGCTACTTAGCATAAAAGCATTTGGACTGCCTATGAGTCCAAATGCTTTTATTGTACTTAGTACTGCATAATATAATGTATATATATAATTTATATATATATATATACACAGACAGTTTGGTATATATATAAATCTATACAGTGTAAGGGGGTGTGTGGAATGGTGAGGTTGAACGTACGGAAAACTTCAGAAAGCAAAACTTTTTACATAAAATACCGTAAATTTCTTAATTGGAGACCTTGTTGTATGAGGAATAGAAAAAGCTGGACTTTGCCAGGCGTTTAAAGAATATGAAATATACTAAATTACTACGAATTGAAATCGTACTTAGACAGTGGCCGTTATGATAAATAACTGACGCAACCGTGGAAGTTTTATTTCTTCGTAAAGATTATCCGTTGGGTATAAGAATTTGTCAAGTTCACTTTAAATAAGGGTTAGTTGTGCTCTCCATTATGATCAAATCACTTTTACCAGCACTACCCTTGTCTGTGATACAGTATTGTAATGTGTGAAGGATCAGTCGCCATTTTTTACGGGACTGCTTACTATATCGTTTATGTATAGGGTAATAAGGAATGTTGGACCAAGAATGCTGCTCTGTGGCATTACGAAATTAATTGAACAATATGGCTAGAGTGAGGACCAACTCTAAAATTCTGGCTAGGATCAGATCAATGAAACCAGCTTGAAGCAAGTTCTCTAATTTCGTTTGATAAGAATTTTATATGAAGTAAGCCAATTGGTATCAAAAGCTATTGCTAGGTCCAGGATGACAGCAAACCAGTTATCGTTCTCAACATGAGACGACGTCAGGTTGACTATAAGTAAAAATGGATCTTTAGATGGACAGTTAATAGATTCATTATTTTAACTCTCTCGAATCGAATTCATATTCAAAAGTAGATTTACGATTCTTTTTACGTACATAAAGAATTTGGACTAACCATGACGTTTCGATCGAGTTACATCGACCGTGGCTATGAATTAGTCATGTTTATAAAAATATCGTGTCACAAATGGAAGTAAATAGATTGTAAGCATTTAGTCCTGCTTATAATAATGGGCATAAGTGTCATCAAATTAGCAGCTTTTTGCCAGCCAGATCAAAATAATAAAATCAATGCGTTGAAATGAGGTCAGCATATCATCGCAACAACGTGACGGTCACGGTTCGGTCAGGTCACGGTAATGGTTCCGTCTGAAATGCGGGAAAAATATAGATATGTAACTTTCACATGAGCGCTGTTCTCATACTTCAAAACTGTATCTTTCGGGTTGATAGATGGACAAAACTTCTTTCAAGAACAAAATTTAATTAATTTAGTGCTACAGATAAAGTATATGAAGCGCTCGTAGCGAAGTTTACTTAGCTGTTCTCAACCGATCAGCAAAGTTAAGCAACGTCGCGCGCGGTCATGAGTTGGATGGGTGACCGCTAGTGACATTACTACTGAGCGTTTCCGTGCTTCGGAGGGCACGTTAAGCCGTCGGTCCCGGTTGTCGTCTTAGGATGGCAGTCATTATAGCATGGTGGTAGGGCATTTTGCGAATGCCCGCCTGGCTAGCTACCACCGTCAAGTAGAAAATCTGTCGCCAAGCACCTAACGGTGTGTTCCGGCAGCTGTCCTTGAGAGCCAGTACTTCTAGGTTAGCCTGAACAACATCTTCGACCACATCATCACTTACCATCAGGTGAGATAGTGGTCAAAGGCTAACCTATC
Source organism: Plagodis pulveraria (assembly GCA_963890685.1). Classification (NCBI taxonomy): domain Eukaryota; kingdom Metazoa; phylum Arthropoda; class Insecta; order Lepidoptera; family Geometridae; genus Plagodis; species Plagodis pulveraria. The sequence goes on from OY982975.1 coordinate 9,213,189, forward strand.
ATGCATAAAAAAAAAATGTGAGAAATTAACCTATGCATTGTCATTTTTAAAACGGTAATTTCGAAAATTTCAAATCATTTTTAAAGGTAGATTGCTTTTAAAGTTAAGTAAGATTCTTATTGGAGGACGAATTAGCCTTTTACGTATCTAAAAATTATATCTTGGATATAGTTATTTATTACTTTACCAATGTTTTTTATAATGAAAATATATTTACATATATTTTCATTATTTTTTGAAGCAGTGATGGCTCAGTGGCATTGGCTATGGACTGCCGCGCAGCAGGTCAGACAATCCCGCCGGGGGCTTGAACTTCACCGCACGGTGGAAGGGCATTTTGCGAATGCCCGCCTGGCTAGCGACCACCGCGAGCAATTTTCTACTCGAGGTAGCTAGCCAGGCGGGCATTCGCAATACGCCCTTCCACCGTGCGGTGAAGCTCAAGCCCGCGGCGGGATTCGAACCATGAACCTGCGGCATGGCACTGAGCCATCACTGCTTCAAAAATATATCCAAACTGATATAAAAAATTCAAAATTTTCCTCTTATTTTCTACATTTATAGAATATTCATAAGCGAGCAGAGTCATTTTCGCCAACATCTTGATACAGGTGGGTAGCAAAATTAGGTCACCTTAATTAGTTATTTCAGGCTGCCTAGACTTACTTCGCGCTCTGAGTTTAAGACAAATACTTAAAGGGGACTTCTTGATATTTATATCTTTTAAAAGTTTCAGATGGGTGAGTGTGTTTATACCACAGAAAATTTATATTTCTCTATGGTTTATATCAATCAATCAATCAATCAATAATTTATTTGCAAAAAATACAATACTTTCATAATATTTACAATTAGATCTTATTTTGTATTGACAATTGTATTCTGCCTGCAAGCAGGCGTGCAAATATTAGGTAAGTTTATACAAACTAACACAAATATAAAATAATAAAGTTAAAAATACAAATATAAAATACAATTAATAAAGTCAAGTTAGTTATTCAAATATTCGGACACATTATAAAAACATTTCTCTAACAGCCAATAAGTCAATTTAGTTTTAAATACATTGCCCTGCAGGAGTTTTAACTCATTTGGTAATTTATTATATATTATGATGCACATGTTGTAAACATTCTTTTTATAGATCGTTTTATGACATCGAGGATGGTACAATAGTAGTACAATATACCCACAATAACATAAAATAATAATAAATATATTATGATTATTATTACCAGATCAACAGATCCTGCCCTAAAAATCAGTCCTAGAATGTTAATATATAAAATTCCCAATAATCAGATTTAACTGACCATTCATGTGAATTATCTATTTGTTTTTTTTAGTAAATAATATGGGATAACTCACGTGAATAAGTCATATAGCTCCGACTATAGTTTCAACCATTTCCGGTGGTCTTTTTCAAGAAGAGCTCGGGACTCCCGCGTTGACGTCTTGCTTAGCACTGTTCTGTATTATTATTACTATCTATTTGTTCTGATTTTTTCTCTAATGTGCGTGATAATATGTTTCTCTTATAATTATAAAATAAGTAAACATTTTAAAGGTAGGCAGCAGCTATTCTTGGACAGCAGGTTAAATTTCCGGTTATTGTACAATGTCCATATATATTCATATACAGAAAATGGTAGCCCCTAACTAAACCTCCGCACGAAACATTATAAATTCGAGCGCGTCGCATAATTTCCATTTCCCCAACTCCCCCACCCTCACACAAGCTTAAATAAAGGAAAGAATCAGGAAATTAAAGCTCATAATTTAACAGGAGGTGTTCCACATAAAAATGTTGAGCATCCCTGTACGCTTGTCATTCAGTGGGCACGTCATATTGACGAAATTCTTTGCGGGCCGAGCTTGCCTGTCACGTTTTGTATGGGCGGTATTAATTATCACATAGATGTGCTTGTCATTTTTGATTTTTGCGCAGTATATTTGTAATTTTACGCAAAATAACCATGAATAAAGTTCAAGTTGTGATGGATACGTAAGCAAAATTTTAACGGAGGATTTACATATTTCTAAGTTATATATTTATTAAGTATTTCTTTTTCGTTTGTTTGAAGAAACGTTACACATTTATTTTGTAGTACTGTACTGTAGGAAAGACAGAAAGGCTCGTGTCAATGAATGCATCAATAAGATGAGTTCGATGTTGAGATGCAGTTTTGACGATTCATGTATGGAATAGAATTTGGAGGTGCATATACAACTCGTAATACGAGGCTTACCCTATATTAGAGATAACACAATAATAACAAGCATTTTTTTTTTTTATTTTTTTTTTTTTTATACAAAATGTGACAAACAAGCAGACGGTCCACCTGATGGTAAGTGGTCACCGTCGCCTATGAACACCTGCAATATCCGCAGCATTACTGGTGCGTTGCCTACCATTTAAAGAAAGGACTCTATTCACGTCTGGTGGTTATTATGGTTATTTTGAATGCCATCTCTCCTCACAATTAATACTTTCGCAGAGCTATGAATATTGTGGCACTGTTCCAAGCAAAAGAGTAGAGGTAGAGAGAGAGAGGTAGAGAGGTAGAGCGGTTAGTCTGCTCTTAATGCCAACCATCCACCCTCAGAGACTTCTGTTTACTAGTGATTGTGGGGTCTGTAACAGTGGTGAAATATCGAGAACTCAGGTACAGGTACAGGTCAGGTAGTGTTAGTTTAATAACTTATATTATGTCATATAGTGTATTGCTGTGGGGAGCTGCTGTTGAGATAGAGACAATCTTTATCTTACAAAAGCTTGCAATACGAGCCATAATATATGAAATAGATCCTAGTGAATCTCTGAGGGTTCTTTTTAGAGAAATTTTTATTTTCCTTTTTAAGGAAAAGTGTGCGGTTTTACTATAAAGTTCCCTAAGATATTGTACGCTCACAGAAGAAAAAATCTGATTGCAGGTAAAACATTTTGATTAAGAAATCCTACCAGACAGTTTTTGATTATCTATACGACAAAGTTCTGGGACAATTCTGCCTCTGCGGCATTTTGCGAACATTCATAATAGCTGTTTAAAAAAAAGCCTCGAGTATCTTGTCTGTTCTTCTCGCAGTGGCTCTATAATTCATTTTTGCTGGACTTGGCAGTAGAATGTAGAATATAATGTATAATATTTGAGCCAGCTCAAACCCGCGTGTAGGACATTTTAGGAACCTGATTAGCTATCATCCTCAGCGATAAAATATGTCACCAGGCACCTAAAGGTGTGTTCTGGCTATTTGTAATGCCAGTAATTCTAGGCTAAGCCTTGTAACCTCTTCGACCATTTCTGTTGTCAACAGATAACCTATCTATATAAAAGGTAAATAGTGTAATGCCGTGCTGGTTATTCAGTAAATTGTTTCCTTTGGTAGCCTTTAACGGTCATCCAACTGGAGGATTTGAAATTTCCTCTGATTTTTCAGCCAGGAACTATACAACATCACACAAAATACACCTTTATGAAGGCAGGCCTGGCTCACTCCGTACTTTAGGTACCGTACCGTAGGTACAAAGCTACAGGTATCCGTCCGGACGGGATTATTCTAGGGTGCGTGCCGCGTCAGAAGAGGTCAGAGCTAGGCGTGAATATGAGATAGAAAGAGAGACGCCTTGTAGGTGACTATAAATATTAGGTAATCCGTGCTTTGCGAGCTGAAGTGCACTTTATTGCTTCATGGCTAGAGTCGCTATTTATTGTAATTGCTTTGCGGAGTAATCCTTCTGGTCAAGGGACAAAATGTTATTATTTCATGTTATATCTTGCTATGTGAATTCACAATGACACCAACTGAAGACGTTGATCTGATCTTGCTTAGCTGACCTATATAAGGTGTACGCGCCACAAATTCTATTCACGAAGAAGATTTTTAAAAAACCAATTTAGCCAGTGAATTAGCGGCATCGTCCGCAGACGCTGGCCACTTTTATATTTCCATTTGTGAAAAATCCATTGTACCTAACGTTTCCTGGCCAGACGATTTCAATTACAGTTCTCTCTTCAGGGTAAGTTGGCGTGGAAAAGGCTTTATGAAAATACAGAAATAAGGCTATTATAGGCTAGTCATCACGCCTACGTAGGGTTTCGTAGGGATACGTAGGCGTGATGACTGATGAATAAAATGCTGATGTTCACTGTTACCAATAGCCCTATTTTGAGCCTTTACCCAGATACGCAGGTGTACAAAAGCAACCACGTTTCCTTGATAACAAGTAATTTTCAAAATCACTATCGTTCCTTTAATTTTGGCGTCCACGACGCTCTCAACGTCGATTACAACATTTACTATTAAAATAGTTTACCGACGCATTCAGCAAAAATGGTGTAGAGCCACTGTGAGAAGAACGGGCAAGAAACTCGGGCCATTCTTTTTATATGTCTTTACTCTTATATAATTCGTAAGTCTATTATAAAATGATTAGAATATTTATTTCATAGGTTTTTGACGGTGGTTTGGCATTCAAGCTGCAATTAAAATCATTTTACATGCAGCTTGAATTTTCCTTCTGAGTCTATATAATCGAATTCAATTACATAAGAAAGGCTTTTTATTTATAGTCTATTTTTATTTCTAGTATTGGAATTGCGGTGCATGCCGTTAAATTTAAATTTAGCTAAGTACTTTCCTGTGTACAATATATTTTCAGGAATTATTTAGAAAATAGGAAGTTGATCTGTTGCCACTGAGTCTGATGTCTTTTATCAGGTAGTAGGTCTCTTTAGCAAGAGTGTGTCTTGGTGTATATTTTCTTGTGATGCCCTGTGAGTTGTTAGCGAAAACATATTTTTCAATGTGTTATTGTGTTGTCCTTTAAGAAGCCATATTATTTTTGCTACCTATTAACTTTCGTGAAGGGGTTAACAAAGTTAAAAAAGTTGTGATATTGACAAGCTGCATTTAGACGCAGCTTGTCAAAAGCAAATAAGGGAAACCACCACGAACCCGCAATGGTGACTATGCTGTTGTCATACCATTTAGCTGCAATCATTTCTTCAGCAGCATTATGACATAACCTACCTCTGGGTTCGTTTTTCATTTACTTTGAATTTGGCAAATTGCAAATCTCCAGACGGTTTTCCAGAATAGTACCCATACCCGCAACATTCTGAATACTATAGCAATTGTAAACCAGTGAAAAAAATATCAATGTATAAGTTGTATGGTCCCAACCCTTGTGGTAGTTTAGAATGAAGCTCTAAAATAGCAGCTCCCAGGTGTATAAAATAATATCACCTGGGTCCTCTCCAGCCTGGAATTCTTCGGCAATCTCATCTAAAATCAACATGTAATAGAAAACAATCTCAAAAATTACAGCATCATTATAACGAAAAGACTGTAAATATTATTACTTAGAATAAATTCAGAACGCAGGAGTTATTATAATGCCTGTGTCACCCACAGGTGCCATGGCTTATTTCTGGCGTTGTAGCAATAATGCTAGGTATAAATTATTTCTATCGTAAAATACATTTATATAACAGCTTATGCATTCATTTATTACATGGTATTAGAAATAAAACAATACTTACAGTCTGGGCATTATTATTCCACGTTATGTCGCAAGAAATCACACAAACTTGCACTGCTTCAATAATGGGACAAATAACAGAATGAATTAGACAAATAACGAGTGGTTTGTATTGTTAGAAAAATAAAATTAAAAGTGTCACTAGTTGACTTTGTAAAAATAGTGGTAGAAATTAATATAAAATTGCCGTGTGGTAGAAAAATAAAATTAAACTTCTGTCACCTACAAGTGACACTGGGAATTGAAGAGACTAAAATTAATTATACTACCTTTTAAGTTTATTTAAATTTTTACGTAAAGTTTGAATAAATTGTTACATTGTAAGAAATTATATATTAATTTAGACTATAATGTTGCAAGTTTTAACAAATTGCTGTTTTTTTCTAAGCATGATTAATGGAAAAAAGTCGTTTAAAAATGTTTGATCACAAAATATTTCGTATTAACGTAAAACCGGGTTAATGTGGTTTCGATTCCCGGTCGAGATGTTGAAACTTTGTGGTCTACAAATATATTAAATACTAGCTGTACCTGCGACTTCGTTCGCGATTGCCGTACCTGCAGACTTATTATTCACATTTGAGCACTGTTTATCTGATCTCATATTAAGCAACCCTATGGTCTGCGGTGAAGCACTATTAGTAAAGCATAGCTCAGAAAAGAGCATTTTACTTTGGGTTTGATAACTCCCGGGTTGTATTTTCCAGAAGACAGTAGTTACGTAACTCACAATTAATGTTGAAGCAAAATACTTTGTGCGTTTCTTTGGAATTTTGATTTTATAACCGCGTCTATTTGCCGAGGTTCACAACAAGGATGTTAGGCGGTAGAACGAAAATATATTAGATTGTGCAATTCCATTTGCGCAGTCTCCAAAATGTTTCCGGCAATAGGTATATAGTTAAAAAAACTGATTGTGGCGAATGTTCCAGATTTTAGAGTTTTATCTTAGCAAGCTTGCAAAACTAAATAAGGGTGCCGGGCTGCACGTGGGGTACCGGGCTGCACGAGGGGTGCCAGAATGGCCGTGGTGTGCCGGGCTGCCCGTGGGGTGCTGGGCTGCCGTTGGGGTGCCGGGCTCACTCGTCACCATTCTAACAAAAAAAGAATAGTTGAAATCGGACTACGCGTTAATAAATCACTTAGTGTAATTTTGACTTTCATCCCCTTTCCCGAGGGAATCGTGCTGAATTTCAGGATAAAAAGTATATAATGCCTTTCTTCGTAGTATGACCTTAAATCGAATTAAGTTTCAATGAATTCTATTCAGTAGTTTTGGAGTGATGCGCGGCCGGGATACAGACGGACATACAAAAACAAAAAAAAAACACAGTTTTGGCATCAGTGTCAGCTACAGAGAGCCCTCAAACTTTTTTTCAATATATCTGTCTGTTACAGTTTGATTATAAACATAGATGGTAAATATATTTTTACCTAGCAGACGATCGCTTGTAATATTTAGAAAAATAGAAGCGTAGCGCCATCATTAAGAGAGTTATGTGTTTGAAAAAGTAGTTAAGATGAAGTCTAGTAGTCTGGTTGATGGCTGCCTCGTCCCCTATACGGTTAAAATAATAAAATGAGAGCACAAAAGTGCGGCTGTCACGCCAGTCTCGATACCCTAGTGGTTAAGGCATCCGGTGCGTCAAACCGGAGGACGAGGCTTCGATTCGAAATCGAGATGAAAAAAATGTGATCCAAAAATTTACTCCCACTTACTAGGTACTACTAATTTACGTAGCTGTTTGTTTTCGATGTATGTATAAAATATAAAAATGCCGTAATAAAGTTGGGATGGTGATGATTTTTTTCTGAAAGCTACTCCATCTCCACATTGTGTTGCCATCGCAGTGCTATAAGGAGCGCGATATCGCGGAGTCGTCGCTACATTAATGAAACATTGAGAATTAAAGTGTTTCCAATTTCAAGAATTGCCTTCTTCACTTACATTTCTTCCATTTACATGTTTGGATTTTCGTTCTTGACGACAATTATTGCATGTATACAAAAAATGCTTGTTACTTTGAATTGTGGGTAGCGTATATTATTTTTGAACAGAGCATCAGCGTACAGTAATGAATGTCGCATTTTTTTCTAAAATTGTGGAATAGGCAGGAAATGCTTGTAATTAAATAGTTTCCTTAAAAAACATGGTTATATGTAGGGAACAGTTTGATTTCCGGAAAGGAAGATCGACTACGATTGCATACTTTACTTGCACCTTATAAGATATATCACGGGAAGCATTAATGAAGGTACTCCAGTCATATACCTATAAATTATTAGATAAGACGAAAGTCTTTGATTTTATTGATCACTCATCCTTTTAAATAAATTAGAATCATTCGGCATACGGGGTCTAGCACAAGATTGGATAGAGAGCGTTAAAAATAGAAAACGGTATATAGTTATATCAAAAATTGTTAAAGAGTCACAGCACAAACTGACGAAAGTAACATTCATTCTACACCATTAATTAACAATATTGGCGTACCCTAAGGCTAGGTAAGGTCTAGGTCCATTGTATTTTTATATTTATATCAATGATCTACATAAAGCCATATCATAGCCATTTTGAAGCAGTGATGGCTCACTGGCATTGGCTATGGACTGCCGCGCAGCAGGTCCATGGTTCGAATCCTGCCGCGGGCTTGAGCTTCACAGCATGGTGGAAGGGCATTTTGCGATTGCCCGTCTGGCTAGCTACCACCTTCAAGTAGAAAAATCTGTCGCCAAGCACTTAACGGCGTGTTCCGGCAACAGAGCCGGTGAAATTACAGTAAAATTACACATGAGACTTAACGCAGCTGTCTCAAGGTGATGGGCGCAGTCGTTTTCGAAAATCTACTGTAATTTTGAAGCAAAATAAGTTTTTTGCTATAGGGTGTAAAATGTTTGTACTAACCTAGTGTATTTTGTTGCAGATTCGCAGTATGGTTGTGGAGACGCAACTTTTGGTATATCACACTCAATGGTTTGATGTAATTATACATGTTCATACATATATCATAAATGTTTCTTTTATATAAGTCTTTTCGGAGGAGAGGTACACATAATAAGTTAGTGAACTTGTACCTTTGTTGGTGCGTAAATACTTTAGAATGTTTTACGTAAAATCAGGGTGTTGTTTGTATCTTAAATAATCGGCCAATGTCCACTGAGTTACCCCACAGTATAAAGCCTCAATAAACAGAGACGAATCAAGGTCATGATATGCCACAAACGTGGCTGCAGTAGGCACAGTGTGTCTGATTTTTTTCATAGCAAACACAAAGCATTCAATTTCTTGCATAGTGTTTCAATATGAATTTTTGTCAATATAATTACATACCTAATGACAGTAATGACATAAAAAAATTTAATGGAAAGAAATATAAAAGAATTGCAACTGACTGGCTTCTTAGCTATTGTTTTTATGGTGTTCATGAATTTAAAGATTATTGTAAATCAATATATGTACGAGTGTGAGCACGAAATGCAGTGGGTCGGATTCTTCTCAGTGTTCATCCATCAAGCAACTTACCTTCAGAAACATCAAGTGGGTAGCTGGAGTGAGTTTGCTACCTCTGCACATCGAAGTTGTTTGCAGTATGCGATTGCTGTTAGTTTATAGTCATTTGAGAGAGACTGAAACTGTTACTTTGAAGCTTACGCCATCTGAGACTGCAGATGGATCAAAGTCTTGTACGGGCAGCCGAATAGGCAACACCTAACTATTTAGTTAAATTTATGACAGTTAATATTGAAAGCAAGAACTGTAAAATAATCAGTCCACATCAGCAAACATCATCCAGTAAAGAAACCGTGACTTTAGTAATGGAACACACAGGCCTAATATAAGTGTGAAATATGGTCTTATTTCATGGATTCCATTGTGGTTGAGGTGCCATCCCATCTGTTCTCAATCGTGATCATGATGATGCAAGATGACAGCAGGATCTGGAGCAGTATGGCGGACGTGCTACAGTGATAACGTGTTAGCCTAACCAGCGATATCTGGAATCAGTTATGAACACAGTGAGATTGTGAAGACTGTTCTGCAAGGCGAAGAGTGGATTGGCAATAGGGGGTGGATAGAGGCCATTTCGGGTGTAACTGTGGATTAAGAATACTGTACTGTATGAGCCGGATAGTTCACTGCCTCCCACATTAAGGGAGGGGGTTCTCATTTGCACGAGACTCACATGTACCTACACCCACGTTATGAGAGCTCTGCCATTAAACCGGATGTCGTGCCGTAAGCCGTGCGGCGAGTGCGTGTTTCTCTCTCTCTCTCTCTCTCTCTCTCTCTCTCTCTCTCTCTCATAGAAAGCAAGCCAGTTATTTTCATAGTTAATATTAAGTTCATATTACAATATATTTGATAATACTAAAAAAATATTATTATAACTTAAAAAATATATATACAATTCCTTCACTAATTAATCGAAAGGAACTTCGTTCCATCCGGGTGTCCCTTGACACCTCTCAAGTTCTTTTTTTATTATTGTATGGTATGACATAATCAGTATAATTTCTTGTTTTAACATTTAAGAATTTTGCAGCGGTGGGGATCGAACTATTGACCTGCAGCACCGCAATCCATAGCTATAACCGTTCAGCTAGCATAGCATCAAAAAATCGGAAGAAACTTGTTCGTAATAATCATGTGAAAATTAATAAGTTCGCATCGTCAGGACCACTATGCCCTATTTATGAAAGAAATTCTATTGTTATCATTATCGCCGATACCAATGGGTTAATATTAAATTCATATATTTTATACCTACTAAGATAGAGTAATTCGCAAAGGGTAATCCGAAAAGGAGTCACTGTAAAATGTCCGGGTCATTGGTAAAAATGGGAGTACCACAGGGATCAATTTTGGGACCTTTTCTGTTTCTAACATATATTAATGATCTGCCTTGCATGGTCAAAGATTTCTGCGATATTGTTTTATTCGCAGATGATACCTCTCTGATTTTTAAAGTAGATAGGAAAGACAGTGAACTGACGCATGTAAATAATGTATTATCTAAGATTTGTAAATGGTTCACCGCTAATAATCTTCTCCTAAATTCAAAAAAGACGAAATGTTTACCAAATGTTCCTTATGTTGAACCAAACATAAAGATTGGCCCAGTTAAACTCCCTATTGACAACGACAGTCTTCCTGGGAATCAAAATGGATTCCACTTAACAGTGGGATCCACATATACATGATCTCTCCGGAAGACTTACTTCTGCTGAATATGCAGTTCTTAGGATAAGACCGTTAACAGACGTAGCTACTGCTCGCCTAGTTTATTTCGCGTACTTCCACAGTATTATGTCGTATGGTGTATTGCTGTGGGGAACTGCTGCTGAGATAGAGACAATCTTTATCATACAAAAGCGTGCAATTCGAGCCATATATAAAATGGGTCCTAGGGAATCTCTGAGGGATATTTTTAAAGAAATTGATATTTTAACTTTACCAAGTCTGTATATATTTGAAAATATTATGTATGTTCGTAAAAAATTGAGTAAATTTAAATTAAACAGTGATAATGACAGAGTAATCACGATTACAATACTAGGAATAAAGATAAAATAGCGGTGCCAGGTTTTAGATTAGCAAAGACAAATAAAAGGTCCTTCTTAGGTAACTGTGTACGGTTTTATAATAAAGTTCCCAAACATATTACAACGCTCACAGAAGGGAAATTCAAGTTGCATGTGAAAAACATATTGATTAAAAAATCCTACTACACAGTTTCTGATTACTTATACGACAAAAATGCCTGGACAATTCCGCCTCTGCCAAGCTATTGCCTGTCACCTATATAATTTAAGCAAATATTGTAATAACTCTATTATATAGTAAGTATGTAACACATTGTTATAAGACGTTTAAAAGAATGACCCGAGTTTCTTGCCCGTTCTTCTCGCAGTGGCTCTATACAATTTATTTGCTGAACGTGGCAGTACAGTGTAGAATATTTCAATACTAAAATTTGTAATTGACCTTCATAAGAGCGTCGTAGATGCCTAAATTGAATAAATGATTTTGACTTTGACTTTGTAGATGATTCTAGTAAAAAGCTCATCATCTTATTATGAGTGCAGGGGCCTACGATACTTTATTTATTCGTAGGCAGGGGCACACGTTTGAGCTAGGCAACACCAACGTTTGTCCCAGAAGGATGAGAGAAGTCAGAGTTAGTTACAGACACTGTTCATAATGTATCTCTAATGTTACTAATTTTATTAGTCCCAAACTCCTTGCACAATATTGAAGCGCTCGTTTGCTAAGCTGTTCTTAACTGATCAGCAAAGTTAAGCAACGTCCGCCGCGGTCATGAGTTGGATGGGTCACCACTAGTGACATTACTACTGAGCGCTTCCGTGCTTCGGAGGGCACATTAAGCCGCCGGTCGCGTTTGTCGTCTTAGGATGGCAGTCGTTATAGCATGGTGGTAGGGTATTTTGCGAATGCCCGCTTGGCTATCTACCACCCTCAAGTATAAAAGCTGTCGCCAAGCACGTAACGCTATGCTCCGGCAGCTGTCCTTGAGAGCCAGTAATTCTTCGATCACATCATCACCTACCATCAGGTGAGATAGTGGTCAAAGGCTTACCTATAAAGCATAAAAAAAAACAATATTCTTGCCTATCACTTATACTTTATCTATGACTTATACTCGTAATTAAAAGCAGTATGAAACAGAAACCTGTGGCGTTCCCATTTTACCTTTAACGATATAAATTGGGATAGGCAACACCAACGTTTGTCCCAGATAGATGGGAGAAGTCAGAGACACTGTTCACAATGTATCTCTATTGTTACTAATTTTATTAGTCACAAACTCCTTGCACAATATTCTTGCCTATCACTTATACTTTATCTATTATATATTGACTAATACTCGTAATTAAAAGCAGTATGAAACAGAAACCTGTGGCGTTCCCATTTTACCTTTAACGATATAAATTGGGATAGGCAACACCAACGTTTGTCCCAGATAGATGGGAGAAGTCAGAGACACTGTTCACAATGTATCTCTATTGTTACTAATTTTATTAGTCACAAACTCCTTGCACAATATTCTTGCCTATCACTTATACTTTATCTATTATATATTGACTAATACTCGTAAATAAAAGCAGTATGAAAAAGAAACCTGTGGCGTTCCCATTTTACCTTTAACGATATAAATTGGGCTAGGCAACACCAACGTTTGTCCCAGATAGATGAGAGAAGTCAACGTCAGAGACACTGTTCATAATGTATTTCTAATGTTGCTAATTGTATTAGTCACAAACTCCTTGCACAATATTCTTGCCTATCACTTATACTTTATCTATGACTAATACTCGTAAATAAAGCAGTATGAAAAAGAAACCTGTGGCGTTCCCATTTTACCTTTAACGATATAAATTGGGCTAGGCAACACCAACGTTTGTCCCAGATAGATGAGAGAAGTCAACGTCAGAGACACTGTTCATAATGTATTTCTAATGTTGCTAATTGTATTAGTCACAAACTCCTTGCACAATATTCTTGCCTATCACTTATACTTTATCTATTATATATTGACTAATACTCGTAAATAAAAGCAGTATGAAAAAGAAACCTGTGGCGTTCCCATTTTACCTTTAACGATATAAATTGGGCTAGGCAACACCAACGTTTGTCCCAGATAGATGAGAGAAGTCAACGTCAGAGACACTGTTCATAATGTATTTCTAATGTTGCTAATTGTATTAGTCACAAACTCCTTGCACAATATTCTTGCCTATCACTTATACTTTATCTATGACTAATACTCGTAAATAAAGAAGTATGAAAAAGAAACCTGTGGCGTTCCCATTTTACCTTTAACGATATAAATTGGGCTAGGCAACACCAACGTTTGTCCCAGATAGATGAGAGAAGTCAACGTCAGAGACACTGTTCATAATGTATTTCTAATGTTGCTAATTGTATTAGTCACAAACTCCTTGCACAATATTCTTGCCTATCACTTATACTTTATCTATTATATATTGACTAATACTCGTAAATAAAAGCAGTATGAAAAAGAAACCTGTGGCGTTCCCATTTTACCTTTAACGATATAAATTGGGCTAGGCAACACCAACGTTTGTCCCAGATAGATGAGAGAAGTCAACGTCAGAGACACTGTTCATAATGTATTTCTAATGTTGCTAATTGTATTAGTCACAAACTCCTTGCACAATATTCTTGCCTATCACTTATACTTTATCTATGACTAATACTCGTAAATAAAGCAGTATGAAAAAGAAACCTGTGGCGTTCCCATTTTTCCTTTAACGATATAAATTGATTGCAGCTTCCTTCGACTCGAGAACGGAAATTTCATTATGTGCGGGCAGTTGTTGATGCTATTTACCTATGGAGAAGCATCTTCTCGATATTGTATTATTTTACCTTTTGGTTATATTCGGTATTATATTTGGTTATATATTTGGTGTATTGACTCTTCGTTTAAGAGTTTTTATGTAATGGAGATATTGAATACAATCTCATTCCTGGAGTTGAATTGTGCTGCCTTTGAATTGAATTGAAGTCTCTTATCGGGGTAAAGACGTAACGATAGGTGTAGGTTTGGATATAAAAGTAAGAATCGTGTACTCAATACTCAATCATTTATTGCAATCATTAGTATATACAAATGCGGTTTACATGACTTATATAAACAAACCAAAATTAGGTGGAATGGTACATAATGACCCTAATAGGGTATAGCAATGTGTAGCGGAAGGGAACGATCTATTCCATAATCGAGGCATCCTTAAAAAATTCTTCAAGAGCACTTTTTGAGCAGTATATTTTTTATGACTCGGAGGAATTTATGTACATTTTCTATACTTTTGATGTGAACCGGTAATTTATTATATATTTTAGCGTCCATTGCGTTTGGTCATGTACTATGCATTTCTAATCTCGAGGAAACAATATGCATAATAAGCCGTTAGAGCTGTATCTAAGTTTGTTACTTTTCGTAATTCTCTAAGCGCTGTGAAAAAGTTTATTTAATTATACAACTGTATCTGCGTGGAAAATTATGATAAAACGTATAAGCCAAGACCTCCGATCCAGTGGCGTCCAGAGTCTGAGTTCCAGGTCAAAAAATGTTATTATTGGGTTTTTTTGAAAATTTATTTCGTTTAAGTCCGGTCCGTATTACCTATTTAAATATACTATCAAAGCAAGATTCAGCAGAGTAGTTCTAGAACACGGGTAGCAAGTTATTTCTTCCTTGCCAACTATTTGGTTAGCTAGAACTCAAATTAGCTAAATACATATTTGCCAAGATTCGACTCCGCTGTAACGTTTCATTACCGATTTGGTACTGGGCCTAAAATAATGAACTTACGCACGTTCCTTGTGTTGGCCGTAATTCCGAGTTAAGGGTGAACTGGCCGGCCCGTTCTCCATACAAACGCCGTTGGGTGATCACTCCCTTATTTGAGGATTTAGGTCCAAAATAAAGCATAATACCGATTGATCTAGTCATTGTCTAGGCTTCTATGATGCCAAAATTTTAAAAAGATAATTATGTTGTAAGTTATGAGCCTCGAAAACTTTATATGAAAATGTTTCGAGGCTCATAATTCTCAGGTTACTTATTTTATTAAAATTTCGGCATCATACAAGCCTAGATAATGACTAGATCAATCGGTA
The DNA here is from genome assembly GCA_963890685.1 of Plagodis pulveraria. Classification (NCBI taxonomy): domain Eukaryota; kingdom Metazoa; phylum Arthropoda; class Insecta; order Lepidoptera; family Geometridae; genus Plagodis; species Plagodis pulveraria. The sequence continues at coordinate 9,228,401 of OY982975.1, forward strand.
TTATGCTTTATTTTGGACCTAAATCCTCAAATAAGGGAGTGATCACCCAACGGCGTTTGTATGGAGAACGGGCCGGCCAGTTCACCCTTAAGAGCCATTTCACAAAATCACGCTACTGAAGTTTAGGTAAATGCCAGCACATCGCTTACACAAGCGAAAGAAGTGACGACGGAATAGCGTGACTGTGAGTAACATATTTTGATACTAGCACTCATTAATAAAGAAATAATAATCAATTTCTTGTCGATTACTTGCTAATGTTATAAAAAAGAAGTAGGCAATCGTATAAATACATTTCATCCTTGATGAGTAAAAAATAGATATGTTTGAATCATTTATTATAACAATAAACTTAAATCATTAAAAAATTATACAGCTTAAAATTATATAAATATTTGACGTAACGGCATTGATTAAAAGCTGCGGACTAAAAGCTCTTTCTTTTAAATTTTCCAAAAATTGCTTTTTTCCTCGTTCACACTCTTCAGTATCTATATCCAGTCGTTAACACTATCTGCCATAATGACAATGAATAGGATTGAGGTTTATTTTTCTATGCATCCGGAAAACAACATACTACCAACCACAAACGTCCCATGACGTTTTTGGTTTTCCATTACTTAAACATGTCACCCTCATATTCCCATACCACAATATATCACCTATACCATTAAAAAAATAACATTTTCATCCATTTAGTTTGATTAGACCAAACAGCGAAATGTAAATAAGTATGTTAGTTACTTTATAGTGTAAATTAGCTTGGTATACAATAAAGAGTATTTGTATTGTATTGTAAATATATATTTACGGATTTTGAGATTTTTTTGATTTTAAATCGAATATCTTTGATGCAATCTATAATCAACATATATACCAATGCAATTCTCACTATATACTCTTATGCTCACTATTTCCTCTATGGGAAATAAATGATAATACACCTTTTTATAGAAAAAAATACTGGAAATGGGGTTTGAACACACGACAAAAATGGTGGAAAATAGTAATTTAATTGCTATTTTTATTTTTTCGTAACTAACTCACCTAGAACTTCGATTCTTCTTTTAATATGATAATTTACTATTGTTCTTTAGCCATGAATTGTTACATATTCTTACGCCAAATATTTTAAAGTAACAAGATTAAAACAACCCAATTGATTTAAGAACTTTGGCGGGAAAACTGTATTGGAGAGCATATTTTTTTCTGAAAAACTATACCACTTACGGCTTTGGTCCTTCTTTGATATTATTATTAACATGTAATTTATACACCTGTATTATTTCAGATTTTTAGGTTTAGAAGTTTAAAATTAGTTACGAGATTATTTAATACGCAAATTTGCATTGGTAAGTGTTTGCGTTGCAAAATGTATCGAGTGAAAAATGACTTATACATAGGCAAAATTGCGGTTTTCTAGGTTTATAACTGTTGACGTAGTTACTATATTAATATGAAATGACGTAATATTTTGGGGCCAAAATGTAATTTGTGCTGGTTTCAGATTTCATCAAAATATTTAAAAATACTTCCGTTATCTCAGAAAAATATAGATTGTTTCTTGTATGGGCAAGGATGCATACTTTTGAAAACCATTTGGATTATGAAAGTCGGACTTACGCAGATTTTATGGTAAATTTGTAAATACGACTATCGACCGCTAACTGGTATCCCGGCTTGTACAAATGATGGAAAAGTCGGGAGGCCCGTTTTGTACAAATTAGGAAAGTAGTTTAATTTCCAGCTGAAGTTATAGCTATGATCACTTATAGACATTAACTGAAACCAAAAATATTGGAAATCAATTATTCGCCTGTCATCTTATCCTCCTAAAACAAAAGTTATAGTGAGTTACTAATTTAAACTAGAATAATATAAAAACTAGCAGTCCAAAAAGAAGAAGTCAACCCTCTGAGGTTGTTAGCATTTTTCCAATAACGCTGTATAAGTATGACGTTTCCTTTTTTTAACACAATGGATGAACAGAAACTAAAGATGTAGTTACTTAACAAGACAACAATACTTATATTATGGACAACAAAAATAAAGTATAGTTTGTTACTTTAAAAAAAAGTCATGATCAAAACTCTGTGGTCGCACTATAAACTTACGTCTAAGCGTTCCGCGTACGAGACGTCAGAGCAAGGCAAAACGAACACAGGTCCTACCTCGATGGGCGCTCGCGCGGTACTGATCGCCTCGCGCTTGTACATTTCAATTTATGAGCATTTCGAGTTATGTTAAATATTTTTTCTTATCTAACAAAACAGAGTTAATATCACAATTTATTAAAGATCAAATTAATTAAAGAATGAACTTTCTTTTCATATAATATCTGTTTGGAATGACACTTTATTAAACGCAATATATCGTGGTAAACTGCTGATATAATTCGTGGAAATTGGCGCAAGATCTTTATTTTTTTCTACAATGACGATTAACTATCGATATTTTAGTACACTATGTGTCAACAGGATTATATGCCTGATGCACAGTTTGTTTTTAGAGTTAATTTGATGAATCTTTATACAAGAGATAGAACTCTGAAGTTGGCTATGTGTACCTTAATTCGTAAAACAAGGTGCGGGAGATTGGTCACTACAAAATAATTAATGTTATGTTTGTAAATCTGGTACATTAACTGAAAAGAGAACAGATTATTCTATTTTTATCAATTATTAAACAACTTGTAGATGTTTCCTATGATAGTAAATTAAGCGCTTAAAATCTTCGTATACCGCATTAAAATGTAAAATGCCTCTTAATACGAGCGCTAAGATGTTCTGTGACTAAGGTGCTTGATAATCCTTGAATCTATCATCAGCCAAGTTAAGCAACGTCCACCGCGGTCATGAGTTGGATTGGTGCGCTTTGGAGGCCACGTTAAGCCGTCGGTCCCGATTGTTGTCTTAGGATGCCAATATCATAGTGGTAGGACATTTTCCGAATGCCCGCCTGGCTAGCAGTGTTTTCCGGCAGCTGTCCTTGAGAGCCAGTAATTCTAGCTTAGCCTAAAGAATATCTTCGACCACATCATCACTTACCATCAGGTGAGATACATATGATGAGATACGATATGCGCTTGTATAGCTATCAATTCAGATATGTTAATATATATTACCCAGGTTGAACCCTCCTTATTACTGACATCGCGCAGTTGATATTGAAAATGTTTGGACAATTCTGCCTCTGTCAAACAATCCCTGTCACCTACTTACGTAATTTAAACCAACATTGCCATAATTTTATAAAGTACTTTGTAACACATTGTTTTTTTTTTTTTTGTTTTTATGTTATTGTGAAGGTACAAGCGCGAAGCCCACCTGATGTTAAGCGGTATCCTCTGCCTATAACGTTGCATTTCATCACAAGTGACGAACTGCACTGCGCCCATCCCCTTGAGACATACCTGTTAAGTCTCATTTTGCCTGTTATTTCACTGACTCTCAAGAACTGCTGCCGGAACACACCGTTAGGTGCTTGGCGACAGATTTTCTACTTGAGGGTGGTCGCTAGCCAGGCGGGCATTCGCAAAATGCTCTTCCACCATGCGGTGAAGCTCAAGCTCTGGGCGGGATTCGAACCATGTACCTGCTGCGCGGCAGTCCATAGCCAATGCCACTGAGCCATCACTGCTTCAAAGAACACATTTAATAAGAATGGGCCCTATTTTCTTGTCCTTTCTTCTCGCATTGGCTATATGTCTCTTTTTTGCTGAATGTAGCAGTAGTATCCCTACTTAGTATATAACAAAGCCGCTACCTTCTGTCTGTCTCTATGTATGCTTAGATCTTTAAAACTACGCAACGGATTTTAGTTCGGTGTGTTGATTCAAGAGGAGGGTTTATATGAATAATACATGCATAATATAGTATAGCAAGACTGATAATTATATAGGTTTCCAATGTAATGTCGTAAATAAACACATTTTTGCGCTTATATTGCAAACGAAGGCTGAACCCTACGAGATAGATCAAAATAATGTACTACAGTATTGTACACCTTAAAAAGGTCTACAAAAAGACCGCAATGGTATATGTATGTCTCTTAGGGATGACCCACAGTAACCATATTTTATCCTTTTTATTACGACAAATAATGACCTTATTTACGCAGCGATTTTAAGCAACAGCAATAATACTTATCCAATTAAGTACCTTTATAATACATCGTGCATTTAATGTATATTTATTTTATGTTTAATGACGAAAAAAACTCGAGGCCTCCTGATGTTAAGCGGACTAACCTCTGCCTAGAACAGATGCATTTCATCACAAGTGACGAATTGCATTGCGCCCGACACCTTGAGACATAGTTATTAAGTCTCTTGTGCCTGTAATTTCACTGGCTCTCAAGGACTGCTGCCGGAACATACCGTGAGGTGCTTCACGAAAGATTCTCTACTTTAGGGTGCTAGCTAGCTAGGCGCGCAATCGCAAAATGCCCTTCCACCATTTATATAGATCAATATGATCAATAATTTATGTAACATAAATGATTATTTTCGAATATATTACATATTAGTTAGCATTGCACCCGTGCGAAGCCGGGGCGGGTCGCTAGTGAATAAATTATTTTGGCTTTGAATTTGATGCTCTCTCTTCTATATAGATAGGAATGAAGTAATTATGTTCTTGACTATATCCGTATGTATACCAAACCGAAAGATTGAAATGTGTAATACTTACGTGAATTACTATGCAAAAAAATTGTAGTAGTGTAGAATAAGCTTCATTTTATAAATTTACAGATTTATAGTGCTAAGAGAAGTCAACGCGTCCCGAGCTCTCCTTGAAAAATACTACCGGATGTGGTTGAAACTATAGTCCGAGCTATCTGACTTATTCACGTGAGTTATCTCGTAGTATTTATTAAAATGAGTTTTTTTTATGATAAAATTTTCATTTAATTTAATGTAATATTGATCACCCAAACTCTTCAAATAACAAAGTACTTAACCAAACAATAATCCCAAGTCCCATTACACCTGCCCAAAGTAATCCCTAATTAAAATCACTAAACCTTTGTTTAAACCACTGAAATCAAACGCGGGTGCGCGTGAAAAGTGCCCCGCCCTCACCCCCCTCGCATCCGGTTGTTTGCGGATTCCATCCGGATAACAATGGCGCCGATACCCGGGCTTTGTTTTCACTTATCCGGGCTTGTTATAGCTTGACTACGTTTATAATAACTAGTGTTGATTGTGATAATCAAGAGCTAAATAAGAGCTTTTCAATAATCGGAATAAATGTCAATTGTCAAGAATGTATTGTTCGTTTAGGGCCTCTTTCACGACTTTCAATTAAAGTGACAATTCGATACTTCCTGGTTAAAGATACTCAGCTAAAAAAGTTACAATTATGTTTTTCGGTTTCACAAAACTAAAAAAAAGAAATCAGCAGTGGACAACCCGACTGATACAGTACAGTACAGTTTTTCACGTGGGCCCAGAATAGTGAATGAGCGTTTTACACTGAGTAATTTATCAAGTGTAACTTTCACATTCTCAGATTACATGAAGAATATCTATATTAAAGAGAAGATTCTACTCCCTTACCATCTTTTGAAGCGCTCGTAGCGAAGTTTACTTAGCTGTTCTTAACCGATCAGCAAAGTTAAGCAACGTCGCCCGCGGTCATGAGTTTGATGGGTGACCGCTAGTGACATTAGTACTGAGCGTTTCCGTGCTTCGGAGGGCACGTTAAGCCGTCGGTCCCAGTTGATGTCTTAGGATGACAGTCGTTATAGCATGGTGGTAGGGCATTTTGGGAATGCCTGCCTGGCTAGCTACCACCCTCAAGTAGAAAATCTGTCGGCAAGCACCTAACGGTGTGTTCCGGCAGCTGTCCTTGAGAGCCAGTACTTCTAGGTTAGCCTGAACAACATCTTTGACCACATCATCATTTACCATCACGTGAGATAGTGTTCAAAAGCTAACCTACCATGAATGAATGAATGAATATTTTTTCCTATATTTTGATATAATATTATTATAAAGGAGTGCACTTAGAGGTCTAGACAATTATATTCTCGTAAAATTATTACGGTTTTTAGATGATTAATTACTTCAATTTAATTTTTTTCCAGTTAGTATGGCTTTCAGTATATTATTATTATATACTAATGTAATCTTAACGCTTAATTAAGTCCTTGCTTGAAAAATAAATATTGACTAAGTTCCATAAACTCACCTTTGACTCGACTCGGTCAAGCTGTATCGGCGAGTGCGAGTACCCGGGATGCTCGTTGCTCAAATAGCCTGCGCGTTTAGTTTTGCCATTGTTTTGTCGAAGAAATGGGCAAACGTAAACGTGTGCGTTTTGCGGTTCTGTTAAGGGCGAGTGCCCATTATAGCCCTAGCCTGGTTATCATCTTCGAACACATCACTTTTACTAATAGTTGAATACTCTATCCCCATACTTTAATTAAGAACGAGAGGACAAGAGAGAGAATCAAGTTATGAATCATATGTCATGTTGGCTTTGTGGTCAGAGCATACCTCGGCTATAGAGGTGGGTGGCGCGGGTTCGAATCCCACACATGTCTATAACTTTTCATCTCGTTGTAATTTTGTAATAAACTGCTCTAAGGTTGGGGAAACTTGCGTATGCTTCGAACAAACTCGATGATGCAATTCAAAAATTGTTGGATGGAATAGCAAAAAGCATTACCACCATTGACCACCGTGCGATAAAGCTCAAGCTTGCAGCAAGGTTAAGGATGAACTGGCCGGCCTGTATTCCATACAAACGTCGTAGGGTGATCACCCTTATTTGAGGATATAGGTCCAAAATAAAGCAAAATACCGATTGATCTCGTCATTATCTAGGCTTGTATGATGCCGAAATTTTAATAAAATAATTAACTTGAGAATTATGAGCCTTGACACATTTTCATATAAAGTTTTCGAGGCTCATAACTTAAAACTTAATTACCTTTTAAAATTTTGGCACCATCGATAATACACCACCTCGATAATGACGATATCAATCGGTATTATGCTTAAATCTGGGCTTAAAATCTCAAATAAGGGAGTGATCACCCTACGACGTTTGTATGGAGAAGTGACCGGCCAGTTCAACCTTAATACCATAAAAAACCCTTTTGCTCTTTCTTGCGCGGCATGGTAACCCAAGTCATTGGTCCTACTGCTCTAATATAATCCAATGATTCTGTATGCGACTCTGGGCTTATTAAAAAATCACGTATGTCAAACGTTATTATATTATATCGTCTATATATATCTTGGAGATTGAATTAGTCTTCAAGGTGGTGATTATTTACACCTAAAATTATTGTTTAGTATTCTTTGAAACCTTGCGACGCTATAGGCTTGTTTAAAAATCACGGATAGAAAACGTTCTTATATCATAGTACTCTTAAAGGTTGAAGCAGCCTTTAAAGTGACCCATGATGGATTGTTAAAAGATCACATATATAAAACGCTATTACAAATCATTTGCACCATAAAAAAATTAAAACAATCTTTATATGTTTACCCGTGATTATCATCGCTGATCATTTCGCATTATCAAAATGTTTAATGTAAAAAAAAATAAGTAAGTACTTACAATTAAGGCACACAATGAAATTTAATACGTTACAAAACTGAATAGTAAATTTTTAGTAAGATTAAATTCATATGAAAAGTGAAACAATTTTTTGTGGTAGTATTTGTGGAACCATTTGCATTGTCTTATAATAACTTTGTAAGATAATACGCGCAATACTACTTTTAACTCGAAAATGCTATGTATGTACCTATGTAGATTGGTTACCATACCTAAAAGGTACAACAAGTGCGATTTAACTGTAAAAAACTGAATTTCCCGTCACAGACATGAGCTTCAACCTTCATTTAGCTAATATTATATTTTCAGCAGACACAAGAGTTTTTTGCATAGTTTGTGCTTTTTCAATTAAAGTTAACATGTATATAAAAAAGTAAGGAACCAGACTGCATAATATTAGGTCCTTACATATGAAATTGGCGTTTTGTATGGGAGGAACAAAAAGTCGAATATTTTTTAATATAATATATTTAATTAATCAAAGTATGAACCATTATTTTCTATGCACTTTTGCCATCTCATAGGTAGTTCATTGATCCCTTTACTAAAAAAACCAGTCGGACGGGAATCAATAAAATCTTTGAAGGCGATTTGGACTGCCCCATCGGAGTTGAATTTTTTCCCTTGCAAGAAGTTATCCAAATTTCGAAAAAAATGGTAATCTGTTGGAGCAAGGTCCGGGGCGTACGGAGGATGTCTTAGACTTTCCAATTGAAGCTCTTCTAATTTAGTAGCCGTCTGTAGCGCAGTGTGTGGTCTAGCGTTGTCGTGAAGCAGCAGTGGCGTGGAGCGATTGACCAGCCTAGGTTGTTTAGCCGCTAGCTTTTCCATCATGGTTTGCAATTCCTGACAATAGACATCAGCCGTAATAGTCTGGCCAGATTTGAAAAAACTGTAATGAACAATACCGGCACTAGTCCACCAAACGCTTACAAGTAACTTTTTTGGGGTTAATTTTCGCTTGGGGCAGGATTTGGCTGGCTGGCCAGGATCTAACCATTGCGCTGAGCGCTTCCGATTATCGTAAAGAACCCATTTTTCATCACAGGTAATGATTCGGTTTAAAATACCTTCATTATTGTGCCGGTTTAGTAATGTAACGCAGCAGTCGACGCGCGTTTGCCGGTTTGTTTCAGTCAATTCGTGAGGTACCCACCTTTCAAGCTTTTTAATCTTCCCAATTTGCTTCAAGTGAATTAAAACAGTTTTATCACTAACATCGCAGCCTGCAGCTAACTCGGACGTGGTTTGCGATGGATCCGCTTCCACAATAGCCTTCAACTCTTCATTATCAACTTGAGTCTCAGGCCGTCCACGGGGCTTGTTCTGCAGGTCGAAATTTCCAGAACGAAAACGTTGGAACCAAAAACGAACTGTGTTTTCTTTTGCAACACGACGCCATACACATCATTCACCCTTCGAGTTGTTTCCGCAGCACTAGTGCCACGGCGGAACTCGTACTCGTAAATAATGCGATATTTAAGGTTTTCCATTTTGTAAAATGAGTGACGCAAACAGAAAAAAACAGAAGAAAAAAAACAAATGAATGACGATCATCGAAGCACAAATACATGAGTCTATAGCTGTACAAATTTGAATTTGGAATTCCTTACCAAAGAGGAGAAATTCGTGATTAAAGTGGCCAGTACGAAAAACGCCAATTTCATATGTAAGGACCTAATATTTAGTTTTGTTAAACATTATATCGTACCATTCGACATAAACTGCAAGTTATATACACCGTGTCCCAAAATTCAACGATAAGCCGGCATCGGTGCATGGACCTACTCATGACTCCTCGGAAAAAAAAAAAAAAAAAATTATAACTGTTTTTTTTTATTAATTACAGAGACTTTTATAAATTTCATCGATATTCGATACCCATTATGCTATTTTCAACTACCATGACCACAATTTTTGACATATTTTTGATATTTTTTGTGCATTAGCAACCTAAGAAGGACGGCTATCTACCACAATCCTTTAAAATTACAGAAAGTCTGTAGTTATTTTACAAAAATCAGTAAAAAAAAATTTTTTTCTTATAATTTTCATAGATTTTAACATTATATGCACTTTCTATAGTCTGGGTTAAAAAAAAAGTATGGACACTACCATGGCAAGTTTTATTAAAAGTTGGCGCAACTTTATAAAAGTCTCTGTAATTAAAAAAAAAAGAGTTATAATTTTTTTTTATGTTTTCCCGATAGTCATGAGTAGGTCCATGCACCGATGCCGGCTTATCGTTGAATTTTGGGACACGGTGTATATATTTATGAAATCGTGTTTTAACACACTTTATTTTGATACCCGACTCGATAGGTATGGAAGATTTTTTTTATCTCACAATAGGGCATCTAAAATCCACTATTTTTTTTTTAATTTTATTTGTTTTTATGCACTACCTAATGTTAATTGCGCTGCTAATACGAATCTAACGATATATCTTACATTGAAATCGGTTTTACCGTTTAGAAGTTATAGTGGAATAAAGAAACTTACAAACATACATGAACCCTGAAAAATAACTCTTCTGTTTTTGAGCAGTCATGTAAAAAGCATTTCAAAACCATTAAAATTTACAAGTCAATAAAATAAAAACTAAGTAAACAAGTAACAAAGCAAAATACAAAGTTTCCGTACATCAAAACTAAACAAATTCCTTTGACAGCATCCCTACAAATCACCCCATTACAACCCTTGTAATTAAAGGCGAATGATATACCCAGGCATATCCCGGCTCGTCCCTTAGATGCCATATCGAAATGATGCAGGACAAAGCCGTCTGCACTCTGCCTTATTGCCGAATACAAGGTGTTCTTTTTTTATCGGCGGTTTTCCATTTTTAGTAAAATACTAAAAACTATATACAATATAACTATGTACAACACTACAGCAACTGTAATGAAATCATTTAGGCAACTTAAGGTCATTACGCCCACAGGTAGTCATTTTGGCCACTACCAGTAGCTTGCCCAGCATGCTAGCAGCATTGCCTCGTCGGATTTAAATAGGCCTAAAAGGCCAGAATTTTGACCTAGCGCTATAGCCAATAAGAGTTTTGGAAAAGAAGATGAGATCCTGGCATAGTGTTTTAGATAAAAACTACAGTTCCCGGCTAGAATGGCACCACCATATATATTCCCATGGGTGTCGTAAGAGGCAACTAAAGGAAAAATACCAAATAGTAAACAGCAGCTCCTGAAAAACTGCCATCTTAGACTGCGATCTCCAAGACACCTGCCAAGTGTGGGGATTATGGCAAAACATCCCATGATGGGGGAGGTTGTGTTCAGCAGTGGACATTCCGGCTATTACAGCAATATACTTTACCTCAGTTAACTGCCATTAAAATTACAATACCTACGTTTTATTTTTACATGTTTCACCAAAGAGTTTGTAAGAAGACTCGAAAAGCACTCTCGTACGCGTAGTAACAAGTATACTACTAGTAAGATAGATAGCTATTTTAACCCAACTACGAATAAATATGTATACAAATGTAAACAACTTTTTTGAAGCAGTGATGGCTCAGTGGCATTGGCTATGGACTGCCACGCAGCAGGTCCATGGTTCGAATCCCGCCGCAGGCTTGAGCTTCACCGCATGGTGGAAGGGTATTTTGCGAATGCCCGCCTGGCTAGCGACCACCATCAAGTAGAAAATCTGTCGCCAAGCACCTAACGGTTTGTTCCGGCAGCAGTCCTTGAGAGCCAGTGAAATTACAGACAAAATGAGACTTAACAACTATGTTTCAAGGTGACGGGCGCCGTGCAATTCGTCACTTGTGATGAAATGCATCTGTTATAAGCAGAGGATACCGCTTAACATCAGGTGGGCCTCGTGCTTGTACCGTAACAATATCTTAAAAAAAAAAAACTTTGCCCAAAACTTGCACAATCTTCCAAATTTCATTGGATTGGTTAATTGGCTTAGAAATGATCGCATCCGATTGGTCGCGTCAAGGTAATGTTGTTGCGCTGCACGGTACACTTTTTAACCCACGCCCACCGCGGTAAGGTTTGCCATCTGCTATTTCTGAGCTAGACTTACATTTGTTTATTTATTCGTAGGCAACTAAGCTTCAAATGTACACAGTACCTCAAGAAAAGACACTAACTTTTTCACAATAAAAAGCATAGCTTTTCTTCACCCTGTATTCGAGGCACCCTGTCTATCAGGCTGTGTGCAACGTGTGCCTAGTGGCTTTGCGCTTTTAAAAAATGGCATAGCTCGAACAATGCCGGTGTTCAGTCTACACGGGTACCTGATCTACAGCGTACTTCGTCTGAAGCCGTGATTTCATGTAGGATGAGAGAATGGGGGTAGCATTTTTTTATGACTTATAGGTTACATTTAGACCGCTTACCAAGTGTAAGGGATCATATGGGTGAATTAGTAGCAACTAATTAATCCACATAATCATGATGATGATGAGCATGATGAAGCAGTGATGGCTCAGTGGCATTGGCTATGGACGCCGCGCAGCAGGTCCGTGGTTCGAATCCCACCGCGGGCTTGAGCTTCACCGCATGGTGAAAGGGCATTTTGCGAATGCCCGCCTGGCTAGCAACCAAGTAGAAAATCTGTCACCAAGCACCTAACGGTGTGTTCCGGCAGCAGTCCTTGAGAGCCAGTGAAATTACAACAAGAGACTTAACAACTATGTCTCAAGGTGACGGGTGCAGTGCAATTTGTGACTTGTGACGAAATGCATCTGTTATAGGCAAATATTAGTCCTCTTAACATCAGGTGGTCCTCGATCTTGTTCCGTCACAATAACATTAAAAAAAAACTAGTTTGGGAACTCTTCCTAGGAAATAAGATGGAATTTGGCTCTCAAGAACAGCTTTTGAACGGCTGTTGAATCATTGATAGCCGAGCGGTAAAAGCTATATGGTATAAGCTATGCCTGCGGCATGGTCCGTGGTTGGATCTCCACCGGCGGCGGCTTGAACTACACCGCATGGTGGAAAGTCATTGCCAATGCTTGCCTGACTAGCTACCATCCTCAAGAAGATTTTTTTTCGGCAAGCACCTAAAAGTGTGCATGATAACAAGTAAGTAATAATGAAATTCAGGGTACACGAGATTTATCTACTGTATGTCTTAGGTGGGCGTAGTGCTGTTCGTATTGTGATGAAATGCATCTGTTATAGAGATGTTACCGCTTAACATCAAGTGGGCTTAATGGGTGTTCATCCCATCATTATGTGGTTATTGACAGCGGCGAACTCTCACTCATATGCTGCACTCAATGCTGCTGGGCAAATGCTGCAATTTTTTTTCGGCGGTTTCCATCTATTTCATATATGTACAAACTATATATATACAAATAAAGTATTTGAGCCACGTAAAGGCAGCCATTGCAGATTTTATGCAATCCACATGATTTCATTGCAGGCAGCATTGCCCCGTTGGATTGCAATGCTTGCTGTACTGTATCAGCTGGATTGTCCATTGCTGAAAATAGCCTCTCCACTAAGGAGGCGTTTGGCATAATCCCCACCCTTGGAGGCCTCTTGGGGATCCAGTTACTCGGAAGGCGCTGCCGCCCACCTTCGTTCCTCCTCCTTCCAGTTTTGTTTCTTTAGTCGCCTCTTACGACACCCACGGGAAGTGATGATCATCGCACCTTTCGACACCGTCTTAATGCTTCCTCACATTTTGCATGCTTGGATATATCGTCCCGTCGGCGCACCGTCCGTTTCAAGCGATCGTTTTTGCCGCATACCGTAAAAATGTGGATCCACCTTTTTTATTCGGTATTTCCTCATAACAAAGACAAGGAGTCTTATAAAAGGGGGATTAACAGGTTCAGCAATGCATTGACAGTACTAATAGTATTTCAAATGCTTATAGGTGACCAGAGCCACGGGCAATGCTTATTCGTTGTATAAGTTCCTTAACGTGTAAGGTCACGCTTTGCTTCGGACTGTATCTGCCGGATCGTCCACTGCTGAACACAGCCTACCCTATTAAGGGGGTATTTGCCATAATCTCCACGCTTGGCAGGCGGCTTGAGGATCGCAGTGTAAGTTCTTTAGAAGGCGCTGCTGCCCAACTTCCTGTATTTTCCCTTAGTGGCCTCTTACGACACCCACGGGATGATATGGGGAGGTGCGATTATAACTCAGCACCCCACGAGGGACTAGTAAGTTCTAAGAGTAAAATATTGTTCGCGTTTGATCGTTTTTGTTTAGTGGCTGTTTTACATTATAAAATAACATTATTAGAAGGTATTAAGACTTGTTGGTCGCGAGCGTGATTTATTTAAGTACCCGTATATCCTTTTAGTTTAAAAGTTCTCGTGATTATGAGACAATTTAATGTGTTAAATAACCTTAGTAAATAAATTTAATAACCTTTTATGTGTTGGTAGCACGGAGGCGTCGTTGCCGCGATTCAGACGCGTGAACTCACACGATGAAGGGCATCGTATATGCCCGAGACCTAGGTCGACAATCTCGACTCTTAAGCGTGAGTGCAGCCTGTTATTTAACTCTTATCTTTTGTATTTTTTTTTAAATATTATTAACGGCCAGCCCCGGCTTCGCACGGGAACTTAACAATTTTTTTTATGACATTTAGGTTAGCCTTTGACCACTATCTCACCTGATGGTAAGTGATGATGTGGTCGAAGATGTTGTTCAGGCTAACCTAGAATTACTGGCTCTCAAGGACAGTTCCCGGAACACACCGTTAGGTGCTTGGCGACAGATTTTCTACTTAAGGGTGGTAGCTAGCCAGGCGGGCATTCGCAAAATTCCTTAGCACCTTGCTATAACGACTGCCATCATGAGACGACAACCGGGTCCGACGGCCCTCCGAAGCACGGAAGCGCTCAGTAGTAATGTCACTAGCGGTCACCCATCCAACTCATGACCACGGCGGACGTTGCTTAACTTTGCTGATCGGTTAAGAACACCTAAGCAAACTTCGCTACGAGCGTTCCATAAATTGAAACAAGTCAAGTCGAAATCATTTATTCAATTGAGTTTATCTGGGCCAAGCTTAATGTTTGGTTAAACATGAGTTACATTCGGTAGGGAAAACTTTAAACACTTGGTCTTTTTTTAATTTAAGAGAAGATTAATATCGGCGAACCATTAAGAGATCATGGATAACACATTATTTACTTAAGTACATGAATTAATTCACTATCTTTCTTATCTACTTCAAAAGTCACAGGGGTTGAAGCGCTCGTAGCGAAGTTTACTTAGCTGTTCTCAACTGATCAGCAAAGTTAAGCAACGTCGCGCGCGGTCATGAGTTGGATGGGTGACCGCTAGTGTCATTACTACTGAGCGTTTCCGTGCATCGGAGGGCACGTTAAACCGTCGGTCCCGGTTGTTGTCTTAGGATGGCAGTCGTTATAGCATGGTGGTAGGGCATTTTGCGAATGCCCGCCTGGCTAGCTACCATCCTCAAGCAGAAAATCTGTCGCCAAGCACCTAACGGTGTGTTCCGACAGCTGTCCTTGAGAGCCAGTAATTCTAGGTTAGCCTGAACAACATCTTCGACCACATCATCACTTACCATCAGGTGAGATAGTGGTCAAAGGCTAACCTATCAGGCATAAAAAAAAACACATAAAAAAGTATTACAAAATCACAAATTTATGAGCGAAATAATCCAAACCCGCGTCCATCCACCCAGTGTCACTCCTATCCGATACGATGGTTGATGAACGAGGGCAAAAATTTGAGTTATGAGTAATTGTGTCATGTTACCTCAATTGGTTAGAGCATACCCCAGCTTATGGGGTAGATGGACTAGGGTTTGAATCCCGCACATGACTATATTTTTTTTAAGAATATTACAAATGTATTGGAAAAATACCGCATGACTTAAATTTTTCGTATCGTATATTTGTACTTTTTAAATGTAATCCGCATATCAGGCGTTATTGCAAACATAACAATATGAAAAATATATTTTTTTCTCTCGTAAATTTGTAATTTTTTAATGTTATTCGCATATCAGGCCTTATTGCAACCAAAACAATATTAAAACATAAAAAAGCAGTTATTGTGACTGGTAACGCCAGAAAACATAAATAAAGTTACGGCTTCATATGAATAGTACATTCCTTCTCCCAATACATCCTCAACATTTTAAATGCAAGCAAAACTGCCGCCATCCGCCCTTGGTATGGTGAACTAGTGCCACCTAGCGTGAAGAAATGAAACTAGTATTGAACTCACCCGCCGCCATCTCGGCTGACAAAATATATCGCTCCGCAATTAATATTAAAAACTACGTATAAATAAACTTTAAACCCCGAGCATTGTGCTCTTTGTAATTTCCTAGTGATAGCGTGTGCTAGCCCATCAGTGATAAAAGGTGAAACAAAGGATTGCAGTGTCTACTGAAGAAGACCGCGTGGCGGGCCCGCCGGCGTGTGTGATATCGCGCTGTTCTACTACCTGGCTGCTCCTGGATTGTCTGGTAGGCTTGCATTCCCTCGTCTTTCTTTATTCCCGCCCCTTTTTTTGCTGTGTGTACTATTCTTCCTAACATAATACAGTCCGCATCGAAGACATAAAATAATTACTTTTTGGCGCTATCATTTGGTGGTCCTATCGATCCGTATGTTCCTTTACATAAAACATAAATACTTATAATCATCCGCCCTTATCAGGCCTGCTCTTAACAACCTGATAAGAGATTCTGTATAATAATTATTCATAGCGAATATTGCAGATTTAATTCTACCTTCATCATTACTCATATTTTACATTTAATTCTCATCTCAGCTACGTGCGCTCGGAACGGTAGATATTACCCGACCCCGTAGCGGAGGCCAGCGCTACGTTTATCGTGCGTACATATTCAGTAACCAACTTAATTCTTCCGTTTCATACTGACCGTTATTTACTTCACATTATTACATAATGCCTCCTAAGAAACCTATAACTGATGACAGCGATAGCGATAAACATGAACCGCAAGATATGCAGTTATGTATGATACAAGCCAAACGCGAAGCTATCTTCCAGATAGTTCAAAATTTGTATGATCAGTCCTCTGATGTTCATATAAATACCGCGAACAGGGAAAGATTTCTTGACGAAGCATCACAAGTCGATTCATTACGTGATCGATTCGTACAAATTTTAGATGATTATAATTCTCGGTTGTTGACGTTAACTCCCACCGCTAAAGCTAACTATAATAGTCTCGTGGCTTTCGAGTCTTATAGCAGAATTAAAAGAATACAGTCGCAATATTTACCTTCGTTACTGTCCCAGGAATCAAACGTGCGTATACCGTCGCATCAGCCTTCTTTGCCTTCTATTCAACTAGTCGAATTTTCGGGTGATATTCGTTCATGGCCGCTATTTTATGCGAGTTTTAAGCAAACCGTGCATGATAATCCATCCCTCACGGATGCCGAAAAAATGTATTACCTAATCGGTAAGTTGACTGGCAAAGCTCGCTTAGTATGCGCTGGTATTACTCCAAGTCCAGAGAATTATAAATTGTTCCTACAAGCGCTAATTGATAAGTATGAAGATAAGCGAACGCTCGCCACCGCATATTTAAATCAAATGTTTGAGTTTAAACCTTTGCCGTCTGCCTCCGCGATAAACTTTGATTTATTTACAGACAGCTTTACAAGTGCAGTGCGTGCTTTAAAAAATCTTAAATTAGACAATCTAACTGATTTAATAATACTTCATATTGCGTCTAAGAAACTAGACTCTGATACTGTCCGCGCCTTTGAGTTGAGTTGTTCTTCGACGATACCTAGCTTTGACGACTTAGTCGAATTTATAAAAACCCGTGCTAAGGTTCTTGAACGTACTCAAACAAACATGAATGTAAACAGTGTGCGTCAGAGTAATAGCAAACGTAATAATGCTACGCCGCCTAAGTTCCAAACTTATGTCAGTACATCAGCTGATAATTCCGCTTGCAGGTGCCTTTGCAAAAATATATCACATCAGCACTTATTTAAGTGCGCTGATTTTAATAAGATGTCCCCTCAGGAGCGCTTTAAATGTGTGAAGGATATTAATGCGTGTGTGAATTGTCTCAGCTTACATCATAAAGTGTCTAATTGCTCATCTAACTCTAATTGCCGCGTTTGTAAGCAGAGACATCACACATTATTACACTTCAAGGCTACGGAGCCTACAGTAGCATCTGTGCTCTCGAAACAACCTCCTGCTGCAAGTTCTTTACAGTATGACACGCAGCAGATTGGTGACTCAGCCGTGCGTGCTAGTGCATCCCCCACGTCACAGCCATCTTATCCCCAGGCTGCGCGCTCGGACGTAGCGTTGTGCGCTACGTATACATCTACTGATAGTTCTTGCTTATCAGTGAATGCGTCCGCGCGTAATAATGTATCTACAATATTATTATCTACCGCACAGGTTGCCGTCTACGATGCTAACGGCACTAGACATATTATTTGCGTTCTGCTGGATTCAGCCAGCCAAAGTCACTTCATCCGCAGGGAATGCAGCGATAGATTAGGTATTCCACTCCAACATACGAAACCTATTATCGTTAAAGGATTTGGTGGTGTTGAGAAACTAATTAAAACTGAATCAGTGAATTTAAAGATACATTCTCGCTTTGACAACAACATTCATTTTAATATTTCACCGCTCGTTGTTGATCAAATTACCGATTTATTGCCCACCGCTGTGGTAGACACCTCCGTGTTATCGCACTTATCGGGATTACAGTTAGCTGATGAGAGTTTCGGGGTGCCTAGTGAAATTGATGTATTGATAGGCGCCTCACTTTTCCCGCACCTACTTCTCCCCGGCGTAGTTCATGCTCAGCACGACTCGTCCGTGCCTCCTGCGTTATGTACCGTATTAGGATATATCATAATGGGTGCCGTACCCGCGATACCTACGCTTCATACTAACCAGGCCTTGACATGTTGCCTCGCTCAAGAGCCTACCGCTATTGACTCATTAGTCAGGCGTTTTTGGAGCTTGAAGAGCTGGCCTCCGTGCCGCCCATTCAGCGTCCCGCCGATGTTGAATGTGAATTATTTTACAAATCAACAACGACTCGTGATGCCGTAAATGGTAGATACGTGGTCGGCCTGCCATTTAATGAGGATGTGTATTCCCTGGGAAATTCCTTTGAAACCGCTCGCAGGCGTTTCATGTGTTTAGAAAAAAAACTAGAAGCGTCACCTCAATTGAGGATGGCATATGATGACGTCTTTAAAGATTATCTAGCTAAAAATTATATTTCTCCCGCGCCCCCGTACGACATTAATGACCCTACTCCTATATACACCGTGTCCCAAAATTCAACGATAAGCCGGCATCGGTGCATGGACCTACTCATGACTACTCGGGAAAAAATAAAAAAAAAATTATAACTCTTTTTTTTTTAATTACAGAGACTTTTATAAAGTTGCGCCAACTTTTAATAAAACTTGCCATGGTAGTGTCCATACTTTTTTTTTTAACCCAGACTATAGAAAGTGCATAGAATGTTAAAATCTATGAAAATTAAAAGAAAAAAATTTTTTTTACTGAATTTTGTAAAATAACTACAGACTTTCTGTAATTTTAAAGGATTGTGGTAGATAGCCGTCCTTCTTAGGTTGCTAATGCACAAAAAATATCAAAAATATGTCAAAAATTGTGGTCATGGTGGTTGAAAATAGCATAATGGGTATCGAATATCGATGAAATTTATAAAAGTCTCTGTAATTAATAAAAAAAAACAGTTATAATTTTTTTTTTTTCCGAGGAGTCATTAGTAGGTCCATGCTCTGATGCCGGCTTATCATTGAATTTTGGGACACGCTGTATATTATTCCGCATCATCCAGTCGTACGCGAGGATAAGACGTCAACTCGACTCCGCATCGTCATGGATGCTAGTAGCAAACCCAGCTGTGGCGGCCGCGCGCTGAATGACATCCTGCACTCAGGTCCGAATCTGCAAGGCGACTTATTTCAAATAATTTTGAATTTCCGCTTACACGCCGTAGCAATGACTGCAGATTGTCGCCAACAGTTTCTTCAAATCATGGTGCGCGAAGCCGATCGCCGATATCAGTGCTGCTTATACCGCTTCCGACCAAACGATCCTTTAACAATATTCCACGTAAATCGCGTATGCTTTGGCATATCTTCTAGCCCTTATCTCGCTCTTCGCACGGTCAGACAGCTAGTTGAGGATGATGGCGCAAAATATCCGCTCGCGAGTAGCATTGCGACTACCTCGTTGTATATGGATGACCTTGCCTTCTCGCTTCCCAGCGAACGAGAAGCGGTCTTGGCGTCACAGCAGCTGATTGACTTGTTTAAATGTGCACAATGGGATCTTGTTAAGTGGAACAGCAACTGCCGAGCTGTCTTGGACAATATTCCAGCTTCACATAAACTTCCAGCTGAAGTCGAATTTGATAAAAATACGCAGCATAAAATGTTAGGTTTGCGGTGGGCCACGGATCATGACTCATTCTATTTTAAAATTACCGCGCCCGCCACTGATACTATCTGCACAAAGCGTTCGATCTTGTCAACTGTCGCCCGTCTGTGGGATATAATGGGCTTTGTTGCTCCTGCAGTCGTGTTTGCTAAGTTGTTGATAAAACAACTTTGGCAACTTAACTTAGACTGGGACGATACACCGCCGCCACATATAGTAAAGATGTGGAAACAGTTCTGCAAGGAGTTACCGGCTCTCAATAATTTACGTATTCCGCGGCATGTCGGTGTAACTGAGGACTGTGACGTCACTCTTTTGGCCTTTTCCGACAGCAGTGAGACCGCATACGGAGCCGTTATATACGTCCATGTAAGTACTGCTACTGGTAATACTGTCCGCCTGGTATGCGCGAAGACTAAAGTCGCTCCGACTAAGCCCATATCCATTGCTCGCCTTGAGCTCTGCGGAGCAGTTTTACTGTCAAAACTGCTGCGTAAGGTTCGAGATAATTATTCTCGTCTCATTCCAATAAAACCCTTGTAATTAAAGGCGAATGATGTACCCAGGCATATCCCGGCTCGTCCCTTAGATGCCATATCGAAATGATGCAGGACAAAGCCGTCTGCACTCTGCCTTATTGCCGAATACAAGGTGTTCTTTTTTTACTGGCGGTATGCTATTTAGAGTAAAATACTAAAAACTATATACAATATGTGCAACACTACAGGAACTGCAATGAAAACATTTAGGCAACTTCTGAAGCAATGATGGCCGAGCGGTAATAGCTATGGACTGCCGCGCCGCAGTACCCTGGTTCGATCCCCACCGCTGGCTTGAGCTTCACCGCATGGTGGAAGGGCATTTTGCGATTGCCCGCCTGGCTAGCTTCCACCCTCAAGTAGAAAATCTGTCGCCAAGCACCTAACGGTGTGTTGCGGCTGTAGTCCTTAAGAGCCAGTGAAAAAAAAGGCCAGAATTTTGACCAGGCGCCTTGATAAGAGTTTTGGAAAAGAAGATGAGATCAGGATCTCATCTTCTTTTCCAAAACTCTTGACAAGGCCTAGTGTTTTAGATAAAAACTACAGTTCCGAGCTAGAATGGCACCCCCATATATATTCCCATGGGTGTCGTAAGACGCAACTAAAGGGAAAATACCAAAAAGTGAACAGCAGTGCCTGAAAAACTGCCATCTTAGACTGCAATTCCCAAGACACCTGCCAAGCGTGGGGATTATGGCAAAACCCCCCATAATGGGGAGGCAGTGGACATTACAGCTGATACAGTAATATACTTTCAGCTAATACTTCCTCAGCTAACTGCCATCAAAATTACAATACCTACGTTTTATGTGTACATGTTTCGCCAAAGAGTTTGTAAGAAGACTCGAAAAGCACTCTCGTAGTAACTAGTATACTACTAGTAAGAGAGATAGCTATTCTAACACAACTATGAATAAATATGTATACAAGGGTAACCAACTTTGGACTCATCAAGTTCATTAACAAAACTTGCACAATCTTCCAAATTCTATTGGATTGGTTATTTGATTCGGCACTTATAAATGATCGTATCCAATTGGTCGCGTCAAGGTAATGTTGTTGCGCTGCACGGTACACTTTTTAAACCACGCCCACCGCGGTAAGGTTTGCCTTCTGCTATTTTTGAGCTGGACTTAAATTTCTTTATATATTTACTCGTAGACAACTAAGCTTCAAATGTACACACTACCTCAAGAAAAGACACTAACTTTTTCACAATAAAATGCATAGCTTTGCTTCACCCTGTATTCGAGGCACCCTGTCTATCAGGCTGTGTGCAACGTGTGCCTAGTGGCTTTGCGCTTTTAAAAAATGGCATAGCTCGAACAATGCCGGTGTTCAGTCTACACGGGTACCTGATCTATAGCGTCGTCTGAAGCCGTGATTTCATGTAGGATGAGAGAATCGGGGTAGCACTTTTTTATGACCTATAGGTTAGTTTTAGACCGCTTACCAACTGCAAGTGATCATGTGGTTGAAGTAGTAGCAACTAGGCTAGGAACTCTTCTTAGGAACTAAGATAGGTAGGATTTGGCTCTCAAGGACAGCCTTTGAATCATTGATAACCGAACGGTAATAGCTATGGACTGCCTGTGGCATGGTCCGTGGTTGGATCTCCACCGCGGGCTTGACCTTCACCACATGGTGGAAGGGCATTTTGCGAATGCCCGCCTGGCGAGCGACCAGCCTCAAGTAGAAAATCTGTCGCCAGCACCTAACGGCAGCAGTCCTTGAGAGCCAGTGGAAGCTCTCAAGGACTGCTGCCGGAACACACCGTCAGGTGCTTGGCGACAGATTTTCTACTTGAGGCTGGTTTTGATTTACAGGCACAAGAGACTTAACAACTATGTCTCAAGGTGACGGATGCAGTGTAAGTTGTGACTTGTGACGAAATGCAACTGTTATAGGCAGAGGTTAGTCCGCTTCACATCAGGTGGGCCTCGATCTTGTTCCGTCACAATAACATAAAAAAAGAAACTAGTTTGGGAACTCTTCTTAGGAAATAAGATAGGATTTGGCTCTCAAGGACAGCTTTTGAACAACTTTTGAATCATTGATAGCCGAGCGGTATTAGCTGTGGACTGCCGCGCCGCAGGTACATGGTTCGATCTCCAGCGCTGGCTTAAACTTCACCACATAGTGGAAAGGCATTGCCAATGCTCACCTGGCTAGACTCAAGAAGAAATTTTTTCGCCAATCACCTAAAAGTGTGCATGAGAGCTAGTAAGTAATTATGAAATTCAGGGTACATGTGATTTAACAACTGTATGTATCAGATGGGCGCATTGCAGTTTGTCACTTGTGACGAAACATTCCAAATAGGCAGATGTTACCGCAACATCAAGGGGCCCTAATGGGTGTTCACCCCATCATTATGTGGATATTGACACAGGCGAACACTCACTCATATTGTGTAAATGCTGCTAGTTTTTTCGACGGTTTCCATCTCTTTCATATCTCTATAAACTATACAAATAAAGTATTTGAACTACGTAAAGGCAGGCATTGCAGATTTTATGCGGTCCACATCCTTTTCATTGCAGGCAGCAATTGTCCCCGTTGGATTGCAATGCTTGCTGAACTGTATCAGCCGGACTGTCACTGCTGGGCATAGTCACCCCATAAAGGTGGCGTTTGCCATAGCCCCCACGCTTGGCAAGCGTCCTGGGGATTCAGTTCCTCGGAAGGCGCTGCTGCCCACCTTCCAGTTTTGTTTTTCCCCTTAGTTGCCTCTTACGACACCCACGGGAAGAGATATCCATCGCAAGTTTCGATACTTTCTTAATGCTCATCCTCACATTTTACAGGCTTGGACGTTCCGCACCGTCCTTTTAAAGCGATCGTTTTAGCCGAATAACGTAAAAATTTGGAACTACCTTCCTTATTCGATCTTTCCTCATAACTATGACATAGAGTCTTTTAAAAAGGGGATTAACACAGTCCTTAAGGGTCGGCATTTGACAGTACTAATGGTATTGCAGTTGTCTATGGGCGACGGCAGCCACGGGCAATGCTTATTCGTTGTACATGTTCCATAATTTAGGTCACGCCTTGCATCGGCCAGGAGTACTAGTAGGTATTGTATCAGCTGGATCGTCCAATGCTGAACACAGCCTCCCCTATTAAGGGGGTATTTGCAATAATGCCCACGCTTGGCAGGCGGCTTGGGGATTGCAGTGTAAAATGGCAGTTCTTTAGACGGCGCTGCTGCCAACCATCCAGTATTTTCCCTTAGTCGCATCTTACGACACCCACGGGATGATATGGGGAGGTGCAATTCTAACCCGGCACCCCACGGGGACTAGTAGGTATTAGGAGTAAAATAATGTTCGCGTTTAATCGTTTTTGTTTAGTGGCTGTTTTACATTATGAAATAACATTATAAGAAGGTATTAAGACTTGTGGGTCGCGAGCGTTATTTATTTAAGTACTCGTATATCCTTTTAGTTTAAAAGTTCTCGTGATTATGAGACAATTTAATGTGTTAAATAACCTTATAAAATAATTAAAATAACCTTTTATGTGTTGGTAGCATGGAGTCGTCGTTGCCGCGATTCAGACGCGTGAACTCACCTGATGAAGGGCATCGAATATGCCCGAGACCTAGGTCGACAATCTCGACCAATAAGCGTGAGTACAGCCTGTTATTATACCCTTATTTTTTTAATTTATATCTAATTCTTAATAACTGCCCGCCCCGGCTTCGCACGGGAGGTTAACAAAACTTTTTATTTTTTTTATGACCTATAGTTTATTCTTTGACCACTATCTTCACTACGTTGTCGAAGATGTTGTTCAGGCTATACTAGAATTACTGGCTCTCAAGGACAGTAGCCGGAACACACCGTTAGGTGCTTGGCGACAGATTTTCTACTTGAGGGTGGTAGCTAGCCAGGCGGGCATTCGCCAAATGCCTTAGCACCATGCTAAGGCATTCGCAAAATGCCTTAGCAAAATGCTATAACGACTGCCATCATGAGACGACAACCGGGTCCGACGGCTTAACGTGCCCTCCGAAGCACGGAAGCGCTCAGTAGTAATGTCACTAGCGGTCACCCATCCAACTCATGACCGCGGCGGACGTTGCTTAACTTTGCTGATCGGTTAAAAACAGCTAAGCAAACTTCGCTACGAGCGTTTCATAAATTGAAACATGTCAAGTCAAAATCATTTATTCAATTGAGTTTATCTGGGCCAAGCTTAATGTTTGGTTAAACATGAGTAACATTCGGTAGAGAAAACTTTAAACACTTGGTCTTTTTTTAATTTAAGAGAAGATTAATATCGGCGAACCATTAAGAGATCATGGATAACACATTATTTACTTAAGTACATGAATTAATTCACTATCTTTCTTATCTACTTCAAAAGTCACAGGGGTTGAAGCGCTCGTAGCGAAGTTAACTTAGCTGTTCTCAACTGATCAGCAAAGTTAAGCAACGTCGCGCGCGGTCATGAGTTGGATGGGTGACCGCTAGTGTCATTACTACTGAGCGTTTCCGTGCATCGGAGGGCACGTTAAACCGTCGGTCCCGGTTGTTGTCTTAGGATGGCAGTCGTTATAGCATGGTGGTAGGGCATTTTGCGAATGCCCGCCTGGCTAGCTACCATCCTCAAGCAGAAAATCTGTCGCCAAGCACCTAACGGTGTGTTCCGACAGCTGTCCTTGAGAGCCAGTAATTCTAGGTTAGCCTGAACAACATCTTCGACCACATCATCACTTACCATCAGGTGAGATAGTGGTCAAAGGCTAACTAATCAAGCATAAAAAAAAAAAAAAAATTATTATTACAAAATCACAAATTTATGAGCGAAATAATTCAAACCCGCGTCCATCCACCCAGTGTCACTCCTACCCGATACGATGGTTGATGAACGAGGGCAAACATTTGAGTTATGAGTCATTGTGTCATGTTACCTCAATTGGTTAGAGCATACCCCAGCTTATGGGGTAGATGGACGAGGGTTCGAATCCCTCACATAACTATATTTTTTTTAAGAATATTACAAATGTATAGGAAAAATCCCGCATGACTTAAATTTTTCGTATCGTATATTTGTAAATGTAATGTAATCCGCATATCATGCGTTATTGCAAACATAACAATATTAAAAACATTTTTATTTCTCTCGTAAATTTGTATTTTTTTAATGTAATCCGCATATCAGGCCTTATTGCAACCATAACAATATTAAAACATAAAAAAGCATGTTATTGTGACACAACTGTAATAATTAGACATATAGTATGCCAGATTTTTTGTAGATATTGATGTCCTATATAAAATTGTAGTACATCCATCACTTTGCTCTATTGTCAATTATTTCCGCAGTATGCGATATAACGATTTTTATTGGTAATTTCTTCACGCTTCATCGAAGTTTTCATACGGATAACCTAACGTTTTTGAAAATATTTTATAGTCTATGTTCAACAGGAATAGTGTAGAGTTGAAAGATTTTTTCTGGTCTAGGTCTAGTAATTTTTAGGGTTCCGTACCCAAAGAGTTAAACGGGACCCTATTACTGATAGTTCGCTGTCCGTCCGTCCGTCCGTCTGTCACCAGGCTCAAGAACGGTGATAGCTAGACAATTGAAATTTTCACAGATGACGTATTTCTATTGCCGCTATAACAACAAATACTAAAAATAAAATAAATATTCAAAGGGAATTTTCACATACAACAAACTTGTTTTTTTTACCGTTTCTTGCTCGATACTAATAACGGAGACAGGTAGACGCTTTAACTATTCACAGAATATTTAGTCACGGAACCCTTCGTGCGCGAGTTCCACTCGCACTTTTTAAGTTTATTCGTTACATTCCAAAATACAAATCTTTCCTCATTATAATATTAGCGTAGATGTAGATTTAGCTGACATCTTTGGGAGACAAATGGTCATGTATAATTTTTCCCGTCGTAATATTGTAATGTTATCCGCAGAGAAACATGTTTCATTGCAATAATAAAAATAAAGTACGTTGGTAAGTAATTTGAATATCGTGTCTATTAGGATGAGACATCAGAGGATGAGAATGGAATAACCTAATTACTGTGTGTGGGTACAGAACCCTATGTATGCGAGTCGGACTGCACTTGGTTGACTTTTTTCTTCTCATCAACTATTATTGTGAAAGTAAACAATATCAATGAACAAAGATAAAATAGCAGTGCCAGGTTTTAGATTAGCAAAGACAAATAAAAGGTCCTTCTTAGGTAATTGTGTACGGTTTTATAATAAAGTTCCCAAACATATTACAACGCTCACAGAAGGAAAATTCAAGTTGCACGTTAAAACGTATTGATTAAAAAATCCTACTACACAGTTTCTGATTACTTAAACGACAAAAATGCATGGACATAATTTAAACAAATATTATAATAACTTTATTATATAGTAAGTATGTAACACATTGTTAAAATGTTAAAAGATGATTAAAATAATGGCCCCGAGTTTCTTGCCCGTTCTTCTCGCAGTGGCTCTATCCAATTTATTTGCTGAACGTGGCAGTACATTATAGAATATTTCAATACTAAAATTTTTAATTGACCTTCATAAAAGTGTCGTAGACGCCTAAATTGAGTACACATGATTTTGACTTTTGACTTTGGAATGTAAGAAAATCATAAATTCAATATTTTGAACAGAAGAGATGAAAAGAAAACATTTCAAATAAAGCAGGTTCATTTGAGTTTCCATTCAATAACTAAGTACCGCAGCATTGATATAAAAGTCTATGTACCAATAAAAATCATAAACGAAATGTTTCAGTATCAATATTTCTTCATAATAATGCTTTTATTTAGAGAGTGGTCCATTCGTGGAACATGATTGACAACTTGACAAGTACAGCTTTTAGCACTCTAGCTATTGTAATGATAACAAAATAAACAAAGCCTTTTGTGTTTCTATTTGAAATATACTTATTACAGATGGTACATATTACGTTACACTAGTTGACCAGTTCAGGACTTGTAGGATTTCATCGTACTGTCTCGGTTTTTTTTTATGTTATTGTGATGGAACTAGCACTAACTTAAGTGGACTAACCTCTGCCTATAACAGATGTATTTAGTCACATGTGATGAATTTCACTGGGCCCGTCACCCTGTGACGTACAATTGTTAAGTCTCATATGCCTGTAATTTAACTGGCTCGCGTGGACTGCTGCCGGAACGCACTGTTAGGTGCTTGGCTACAGATTTTTTACCTGAGGGTGGTAGCGAGCCAGACGACCACTTTCAAAATGCCCTTTCAACATGCGGTGAAGCTCAATCCGGTGGTGAGGATCGAACCACGGATCTGCGGTGCGGTAGTCACTAGCTATATTATATATACTGCTCGGCCATCATTGCTTCAGAAAAAATACGTGCGAAGGAATGAGATGGTCCACCGGAGTGTCAACTGTTTAGCGACTAGCCCACCGTTCAAAGCCTGAGGAAATAATGTGTGTATGACTTCTTCTAACCAGGATATCATCCACTATATGCCCTTCGTTCCTACATTAACGCTGTAAGGTTTGGTTAGGCTTTTGAAGCTGAAAGCAGGATTTGGTCATACAGTTATATCTTAAAAAATATGTGATGAAACGAAATTCCACAAATTGTTGTTTTTTTTGTTGAAATTTTCAAGCTATTATTATGCCAAAATACATAAAGATATAACTAAGAAGGATAAGCATGCATTTTGTTCAGGTGTTGACTAAATAAGTTTATGAAAACCGGTCAGCGCTTGAAAAATTTGTGTTCTCTATTATATACCTATTTATGTGTTCTTTCTATATATTATAACTAACATTTCAATATTGTTTATTATATGTATATTCATACTTGGTGAGCACTTGGCTCCGTACCTGTCTGATGGGAGTGCGGTGGACATCAGAAGGGGCTCTAGGAATCCTTTTCTGGCTGTAGTCAGGTGAAGGAAAATCCATAGGCATAGGTTCACAAACAAAGTTCCAGTATTTCAACTATATCAAACGACACGCGCGAAGACCCACGGACACTAGTCTTTTGACGAGCTCGATTCCCGAGGTGGAAGAGCTGATGATGCGAAGGGTCCGAAGGTAGATGGACGGCACGACGGTCTCGTAAAAACGCGTGCGCGCTGGTTCGCGTGTCGGGTAGTACTCTTGCCAACCGAAGTATTCGGCAAAGACAAGGTGGCTGGTGCCAAAGTGCATTACCAACCTCAAAAAAAAACACTGCAGTTCTATGTGTGGTCACGTGAAGATCAATAAGCGCGATATTCAAATTTAGAACAAGTACAATAAAGGAAAAAAAACTGTTTCGGTACGAAACAATACTTATTTCCATTGTAACCTGAATAAAGAAATTTATTTATTTATAGACATTAGTTGTAGTAGTTAGTTAGGTAGTTTAGGCCTCTTCTCAATCTTTCCCACAAATCTAATGGCAATGCAGGATCAAGTTTTTTTTTAATTTTAGACCCCCAAACTGCACCTGTAATTTATTGCAAATTACTTTTTATTATTAAGCATTTTATAATTTCATCTACGGTTTTATAATTTTATCTAAGGAATTGTTTTAAAGCCCTTCATGTTGATACCCCACTCGATAGGTACTGAAGAAACATTTTTTTTTCTATTTCGGTATATGACGTCTAAAATGCATAAGTTTGTTTTTAATTTTTTTTCAGTTTGTTTGTCATTTATAGTACCCTAATTTTACATATTAATTTAAATCTAGCTAAATACCTAAATTGGAATTATTTCTATTGAACTCAGAAATAATCATCGAAATAAACAGACCAGATACAAACTCCGTGTTGAGTCTGGCTTCTCCGAATGACAATTTTCACTAGTAATCAGTACTGTATGCACATACCTTCGAAATGTTTTCGCAGTTGTGTGTATTCTGTAAATCCCAATATCTCATCCGTCTATTTCATTCTGTTTTTTACTTACACAAATTTGTGGAATACAATCCAGCTCAAAACTGCATTAGTTTAAGTCCTATTCCTGACTTACTACTGTTTACTGTCTTGTGTATAAATAAATGAATACATAAATCATTTAAGAATTTATAAGAAATTTTATCGTCCATAAAATTTAAAAAGCACGTCGTGTATAAGACTTCCTTTTTGCAATTCGATCAAAAATTAATAATTTCTTAGTGAACAATGCAGAGGCAGCTAAATAGGGACCGAGATAAATAAACTTCCTAGGCACGTTATCTTCCCCTTAAATAAAAGCAGTTACTCAAAACTTATTTCTTTCACGTATTTCACGGAATAAAAGGAAACGTCAAAAATAAACTCTGGACCTAATTCAAACAGTAAGTAACTAATTCTAAGCTTAACAAAAGTTTGGGCGTAAATCTTTTGTTTCACTCACTTGTTTGGTGACAGCCAAAGTTGGGATTTGTTTTAAAATTTATTCGTACAGAGAGCGGCCATTTTGTTTTTCTTACATCCGGTGTTAGAATCCTAAATAGGATGAAAAGTTCGACGCTGCCTTTTTTCGGACAGGAAAGTTCTGGTTTTGGAAATTTACTTTTGGCATTATCAGTGTAGACATGGGTTATAGTTACATAAAAAATATCAGAATGTACGATATGTATTAAAGTTATATAAATTACTTTTATAAAGTGTCATAATTGCTGTTTATTTTACCTACAAAATTTCTGAATTAGGTTTGTACTGAATTTCATAACCTAAGCTATAGGTAAGTATATATATATTAAAGATATCATTCCCCGGGCTTTTATGTCACCTGCCTACCTAAGGTTGGTAGTAGGGAGCATAGAAAAAGAAACAAGAGAGAGATTAGAATATAAGTATAATGAATAGAAAGGGTCGTGGATCTCAGACAGGTTTATCAATTTGGCAAGCTTCCTTGTTTAAGGACTTAGCTCCGGTCCGCTAGTATCCGAGTTGATGCTCAGCAGCAGGTCTGCCGTGCAGGGCTCG
Organism: Plagodis pulveraria; assembly: GCA_963890685.1. Classification (NCBI taxonomy): domain Eukaryota; kingdom Metazoa; phylum Arthropoda; class Insecta; order Lepidoptera; family Geometridae; genus Plagodis; species Plagodis pulveraria. Next base: position 9,258,869 of record OY982975.1, read on the forward strand.
GCTCCACACCGCCGCGCCGGTAGAATGTCCCAGCTAGATGCTGTAGAGACGTTTGGCCGCGGTCGGTGCTGGAGGTCAGAGGACGGCCGGAGTTCAGAAGTAGTGTGTAGCTTCGTACGAAAAGTTCTCCGTCTCGTACTGGTAGTTCAGCCTTGTACTTGAACCCTGGAAGGCACATGTGCTCCGGTTATGATGGGTCCTAGTACGGTGTTGAGCTGGTGGGTCCACTGTCCCTCTGCTACTGAGCATATTAGGGACTCGCAGAGGGCCTTTAGGGATGTGGCCCGCCAGCAAACAAGAGGTATGCCATAAGGGCCAAAGAGGTAGATGCTGCTGGTGAAGAATTCGCCTCCGCTAAGGCTTCCGCTACCGAGCAAAAGGGACTAGCTAGGCCCTAAGCGAAGGCGAACCACCAGCCGCTCAGAATGCCAGAAGGGCGCAAGTAGGTATGTTGCCGGTAATGATGCTCACAATCCACGAGGTCCGTTCACTACCGAGCAAAAAAGGGACTAGCCTAGGTACCTCGTGAATTGCGAGCTACCAGCAACACCCTTTAAAGTTTGCCAGAAGGGCGTAAAATAAAGCACAGTAGTAAGTTGAGAAGCAACATAAAAACACATAAATTCAACAAGAGAGTTACACATAATATAATACAGCAATTACGATGAGAGTACATACCAAAGGTTTTTAGGTTAGTTTTTAATGGGGTGGTCAAGTACACTTTCACTTTAAAACACAAACTTACCCAGATTTTGGGGCTTGTAAGTAGTTTAGAATTTGTAGATGTAGTTAAACTGAGTCTTTAGTAGTAGTTGCACAGAGGATGGCTGGGGTCAAAGTGATCGCGATTCCTCGTTGAGGAAAGACATCAAGTTGGGCGGATGTCGGGGGCGAATTTCATTACCATATATGGTAACGAAAAAGCCTCCAAAACCGTTGTCGTCGCAAAGCCAATGACTGCACTTGATTTTGAAAATATTTAAAATGCAACGTTCCTCTAGCGGAACTCAAAAACCACCATCATGGTATTTTCTGACAGACTGGATTGACATTTGTTTTAACTGTCAATAGTCGAATTGAATGGAGTGAAGGAAGAAGAAGAAGAGTGTTGCTACTAGACTTAACGTTGTGATTGTTATGCGCGACCTCTATTGGTGAGTCGCTGAACTACCTCAGCGCGCGGTAGTTAAGGTTGACCTAGGTTCTTTCTAAATTCAGATGGAATTTAGATAGACGTTTGGTCGTTTGCCTACAGATGGCGCGCTGATTTAAATTAGTATTTAGTGAAATTTTTAATTATTAAGTTAACCGATATTTTTAGATCGGTTACATTTACTAGCGTTAATTTTGCAGCTATTCTCGAACCGAATGTTTTGATGCGTGACGATGGTAAAAGAGCTGACGGCATGGCTCTGATTCCGTAAAAGTTAGGGCGGCTTTTAGTGTAGTACGCTACATGCGTAGACACTTTAGCGCCGTCACATCTTTCTGGAACCAACGTGAGGACTGGCTACTTCGGCGGAGCAACTCAAGCGGCGCAAGTATGCTAACCTCGGTATGGGTCACATATTTGAGCCGTTTGGTGTAAAGACGTTGGATCAGTGGGGACCGGGAGCTCATCGTATTGTCCAAAACTGATCAGAGCGCTTGATTGATGCACGTGTGACCAAAATGCTGGCACCTATTTGGCTCAGAGAATAAGCATTGCAACTCAACTGGGCAATGCTGCCAGTATGCTGGGGACGCTGCCAACTGGTAGTGGGCTGGAGCATTTGGTCTGCTTGTGAGTCTGCAATTACTAATTGTCTAAATGCTTTTATTGTAGTAGCTGTAGTGTTGTATATAGTTCATAGTATTTTGTTAATAAAGGCATACCGCCGGTAAATAAAAGCTTTTATTGGTTATCAACTTATCACCTACATAACTTATAATTCAAGTTAGGGCTTTAAATTGCTTACATTTAAGTAAATTCTAGAATGACACAATATAGTAGTTGACAGTTCGTTGTAAGAGCGCTAATTATTCGTCTCGTAGACCATCCCTGGAATATTGTGAATATTAGAATGTCGCGGTCGGCGTGAAGAATGGCAAATGCGCAAAAAGTTGGTGCTGTGTTAGAGCGCTGTTATGATTTATTATAATAAATTTTAATTGTATGAAGAATTTTTTAGATTAAGTAACTTTTATATAATATATAAGTTATGTGGATTATCGAAAATCTAATAACGTGTTATAACAAGGTGTGACTCAATAAGGTTTGCTTTACAAAGTTATTTTGCAGTCGTATTTTTTTTCCCATTGAAGTTTTTATTACGTATTTCTACGAGATTAGGGTACGTTTAATTTGTTCAAAACTTATTTTACATAATAATGTCTTAGGTTTTCGCGATCATTACACATAGTTATTAAACAACTTTAAACGGTTTAAATCGCGTATATTTATCATTATTTTTGTCCCGACGTTTCAAACACTTTGCAGTGATCGTGGTCCCGGGGTGACTAATTGGTTTTATTTGTCACAAGTTTGAAACTGAACTAAACCGTTTAAAAGTTCCCGTGAGTATGAGACATACCTATTAATGTTTTCAATAACCGGCTGTACTCACGCGTATTGGTCGAGATTGTCGACCTAGGTTTCGGGCATGTCCGATGCCCTTCATCAGGTGAGTTCACGCGTCTAAATCGCGACGACGACTCCGCGCAACTGCTCGTTCTGCGCGGCGCGAGAGTGGAGGCGCGGGCGCGGGGGCGGCCAGTGGGCTGGGGGAACGCCCCGCGCACCGCTGTGCTGATGGTGGTGCATCCTCTTCGTCAGTGAGTTCTTCGTCGAAATCTCCAACACAAACACTGCTAACTGTATCACTCTCTAGACTGCCTAGCACTTTTCGCGTTGAGGTAGCATTAAGAATAGGTGTCCAGGCTGGTGGGAGGGTCCATCCACGATCTCTATTGAAATTGGGGTGACGGGTGATCTCGATAGCCTCACGTATTTTTCGAGGTATAAAGAATTTTTCTCTTGCTAGTACGGAGGCTTTGTCGAACCGTATAAAATGTTGCGTGTCCGAGAGATGTGCGTGCTCCGCGATTGCTGATTTGATTGTGTCTATATTCTTAATGCTCCTAATGTGTTCGGCAAGTCTAGTTGCGATGTTACGACGAGTTTCACCTACATAGCTCTTGCCACAGTCACACGGTATTTTGTAGACGCCCGGTACATTAAAATGGTCCCTGTCTTTCGGTGAACGTAGCCACTTACGAAGTTGACCCGGGGGACGGAAAAACGTGCCGATGTTATACTTCCGTCGTAAGAGATATCCAATTTTGTCTGTTACTCCTCTTACGAACGGTAGATATGCTGGCGATCGTTCCACTCTCGTTGGTCTCTTCTTTTCACTACGACTGTCCAACCGACCACACTGTCGCCACCTATACCCATTCTCCTCTAATACTCCCCTTACGTGCTCGAGCTCAATCTCTACATATTCTGGGTCACACAGTCTCAAGGCTCGGTTTATGAGCGATCTGGGCACTGAGGATAAATGGGCAGGATGGTGATGGGAGTCTGCCCTAAGGTATCTGTCTGTGTGGGTCGGTTTGCGGAAAACTGTGTGCGCTAGGGTACCATCCCGTCTTCGAATGACCCGAACATCCAAAAATGGCAATACCCCGTTTTCCTCTTCTTCCACTGTGACCTTGATGTTGGGGTGGAGGTTGTTCAGGTGAACAGCAAACTCCGAAAGTCCATCTTTGGAATGACAATCTCGACCAATACGCGTGAGTACAGCCGGTTATTGAAAACATTAATAAACCGTTTAAAGTTGTTTAATTAATATTTTACATATTTTCATTTTAATATCGTTTATGTATTATGTATATGTAGGTACTGCATATATAATTGACTCATATGATATGAGTAAAGAACTGTCTGTATATTTGTATTAAATATTCGATTTTTTGTTTGAAAACTTAAAAAGTGCAGCTATATTTGGTATATCGATCTATTGAAATACAATGTTTATACATACAACTAATGCGTTATTCTGATCTATATATCTTTATTTGATATATTTATGATCTAATTTCAATTATGATCTATTAATAAGTTGGCATCGTCAGGACCACTATGTCCTAGTTATGAATGATATTCTATTGTTATCATTATCGCCGATGCCAATGGGTTGATTGTATAATTTTGGCAAAATTCTGTGCTAATGTTTGTTTATTATAAATTTAAGGCAAATGACCAGCCTATATCAGTCATATATAGTTGCGATGAAGAGCAAGGCAAGGCCGTGAGGAGGAGCTTTAGGTTACTTGGACCATAACAACGCGCGAGCCGAGTGAGCGAAGCGAGCGTGCCGCGGCAGTGGCCAGTAATACGCCAAAGATGAATTTTCTGACAATTTTAGTGTCCTATATTTTCTTACGTCTGCTTAGTTCTTATAAATATAAAGCCTCGATTGCTAGTAATTTAGTTATGCTTAATATTAAGCTTTTTCATTTGTTTTATAATTATAAACTGATTCGATAGCTCGTTGAAAATCATTCTCTTAAGTTATACTCAGTAGCAATTTGTGTATAATCGTTCACAATGAACTGTAACCATACCTATTTCCACCGCCACGTACTGTTCTCATTATTGTGTTCCGGTCAGAAGTGGGTGCCCGTGAAATGATAGACGCATGAGATTTACGAGCTTTTCACATCTGTATCAGCCGGATAGTCCACTGCTGAACACAGCCTCCACCAATATGGGGCGGGGGTCTTCCATAATTCCCACGCTTGGGCGGCTTGTGCATCGCAGTGTGAGATATCAGTTTCTCAGAAGTACCTTCTGGTGTGTTATCCTTAGTCGCCTCTTACGACACCCACGGTTAGAGATGGGAGGGTAACATTCTGGCCCGGCACCCCACGGGCAGCTGCTTTACATCAATCACTTCATATTTCTATAAATATGAATTATACTGTAACTTGTTGTTCCTTAACTCGTTCATATCATGATTATATCAAGTAAATTTACTTTAATCAGTGATAAATCATTTGTGGAGTATATGAAAAGTATTTTCTATTAAGTAAAGTGGTGTTCTTCTGAACAGATGTGTTTTGTATTTCGATCTGACGGTTGATTTCATAAAATTGATTTACATAATTAATGTTTTATCAAAAGTTTTTATATTTTATAATTCGAAATAGTCACCCACTCATTGATATGACGCTGACGGTAGAAAATAAATTGACATGACAGCACTGCCCAGAGGTGTCTAGACACTGTATACATTAAATGGTTCTGACTTTGATATCATTGTCTAGACTTTATTTTACTGTATCAGCTGGATTGTCCACTGCTGAACATAGCCTCAGGCGGGGGGTTGCCATAATCCCCACGCTTGGCATGCATCTTGGGGATCGGACCTCATTAAATATTATATAAATATACTCGCGCTTGTTCCGCTTGTGAGGTTTGCTTAGCTGTTCTTAAACAAGCCAAGCACCTAACGGTGTGTTCCGGCAGCTATCCTTCAGAGCCATTAAATCTAGGTAAGCCTGAACAACATCTACGACCACATCATCACTTACCATCAGGTGAGATAGTGGTCAAAGGCAAACCTATCAGCAAAAAAATCTTTTAATAAAAAAAAGATATAAAATTAAATAAACGGGGGTCCACGTTGTTAATTTTTGACCATTTTGATATGGGGCGGGGTTATCTTAAAACTAAACTACTTAGAAAACTAAAATTTCTATGTATTATGTAACATAGCATGTTTTTTTTAAATAATTGTGATGGATCAAGCTCGAATCCCATTTGATGTTAAGCGGACTAACCTCTGCCTAAAACCGATGCATTTCATCACAAGTCACGAATTTCACTGCGCTCGTCACCTTGACACATAGTTGATAAGTGTCATGTGCCTGTAATTTCACTGGCTCTCAAGGACTGCTGCCGGAACACACCGTTAGGTGCTTGGTGACGGATTTTCTACTTGGTAGCTAGCCAGGCGGACATTCACAAAATGCCCTACCAACATGCGGTGAAGCTATTCTTTATATATTATATATAAGCAGACCTGCTGCACGGCAGTCCATAGCCAATGCCACTGAGCCATCATTGCTTCAAAATTTAATCAACAAATATTGAAATGTCCGATTTATTTTATAGTTTTGAAGTGAACAAAACCAACAAACATCTTTTTTTTTTCGGACTGTTGCAATGTTTTTCCTTATTAGAGCGTGGCCAGACACGCAACCATGTCTAGTCTAACTTCTTTAAAACAGAAAATTCAACAAAGTCTATGCGACACAGCAAGCCATCATTAAACTCCCTAAGTGACTCCCAAACAAAAATAACAAGGCAACAAAATAAATGCATACTTTCGAAGGTAAATTACCCTCGGCCGTTATTAAATTAGGTAATTTACTAGAATTACCGGTAAATATTGACAATTTACCGAAGAAAATTGCGTACATCCGACCGTAGACGATGTCGCCACTGTTCGACACACCGCATTTTGAAGTTATTTATATTGGGAGAGTGGAATTTTGTATACAAATATTTGGTAACATATATTTTTTCAATTATGATATTTTTTTATAAAAAACACAAGTGTTAACTTTGACTCAAAACGCATATACCGCCATGAGTGCACTCCGCAAAGCGGAACGGAGAGGTGTCTAAGCACCAATGATTTGCCAGGATAATCTTGGTCATAGTTGCCAAGCCTATTGCCATCGAAACGACATAGTTCCAGACACCGGAGAGCGTCTGAAAATTTATTTGTCAGAAAGATCTCCATATAGCTTTTCCCAAACGGAGACGAAACCCAGGACCGCATGATTCCAAGGTAGCACACAGGCACATACAACCCTTTCCTCACACACCCTCTTATGCACACACACACCCACTTTTTTTTTTTATTTTTTTTTTTATGCCTGATAGATTAGCCTTTGACCACTAACTCACCTGATGGTAAGTGACGATGTGGTGGAAGATGTTGTTCAGACTAACCTAGAAGTACTGGCTCTCAAGGACAGCTGCCGGAACATACCGTTAGGTGCTTGGCGACAGATTTTCTACTTGAGGGTGGTAGCTAGCCAGGCGGGTCGCAAAATGCCCTACCACCATGCTATAACGACTGCCATCCTAAAACAACAACCGGGACCGACGGCTTAACGTGCCCTCCGAAGCACGGAAACGCTCAGTAGTAATGTCACTAGCGGTCACCCATCCAACTCATGACCGCGCGCGACGTTGCTTAACTTTGCTGATCGGTTGAGAACAGCTAAGTAAACTTCGCTACGAGCGCTTGAAAACATACACACACATCCTCCAATAAGGCTGTCTTTCATTCCATACAAATTCGAAAACTAGGTATAGTCCATACATTTTTAGAACGCCAAATTAACCTCACACACCCAAGAGGGTGAACACACACACCCTCTAACACACACACACATCCTCCAATAAGACTGTCTTTATTTCATGCGAATTCGATAACTTGGTATAGTCCATATATATTTTTAGAACGTCACATTGAACCATCGAATCAGTTGGTAGTATATCTAGTAAGCAAGAAGTAGGGATGTCCTACCATATTTCGGAATTACTCACAGCGTTGCTTGAATACTGTATCAGCTGGATCGTCCACTGCTGAACAAAGCCTCCCCTATTTAGGGGGTATTTGCCATAATCCCCACGCTTGGCAGGTGTCTTGGGGATCGCAGTGTAAGAAGGCAGTTCCTTAGAAAGCGCTGCTGCCCACATTCCAGTATTTTTCCCTTAGTCGCCTCTTACGACACCCACGGGATGATATGGGGAGGTGCAATTCTAACCCGGCACCCCACGGGGATTGCTTAAATAGTCGTTCTTAATCAATCTACTAGGTTACCCGCATTAGAATACCCGCTGCAGTCATTACTTGGATGGATCGCGTATTACTGAGCGCTTCCGTGCTTTCTTAGGATGGCAGTACAGCATGGTGGTAGTATATTAAACCTAAAAGTATTAACTCACAAGGACAGCTTCTGGAACGCACCGTTAGGTAGCTGGCGACAGATTTTCTACATGAGAGTGTTAGCGTTGAAGCGCTCGTAGCGAAGTTTAGCTGTTCTCAACCGATCAGCAAAGTTAAGCAACGTCGCGCGCGGTCATGACTTGGATGGGTGACCGTTAGTGACATTACTACTGAGCGTTTCCGTGCTTCGGAGGGCACGTTAAGCCGTCGGTCACGGTTGTTGTCTTAGGATGGCAGTCGTTATAGCATGGTGGTAGGGCATGTTGCGACTGCCCGCCTGGCTAGCTACCACCCTCAAGTAGAAAATCTGTCGCCAAGCACCTAATGGTGTGTTCCGGCAGCTGGCTTGAGAGCCAGTACTTCTAGGTTAGCCTGAACAACATCTTCGACCACATAATCACTTACCATCAGTTGAGATAGTGGTCAAAGGCTAACATAGATAGATAGATAGATAGATAACTCTTTATTGTACACACCACTACATTACAATAAAACAAAATACGAAGGATTACAGTCAAGTGTTACAATGGGCGGCCTTATCAATAACAGCGATCTTATAAGGCATTAAAAAAAAAAGCTAGCCAGGCGTGGCGGGGATTCAAGAAATGCCCTATCACCATGCTGTAATGGCTGCTATGCTAAGACTACAACCGAATCCGACGGCTGAACGTGCCCTCCGAAGCACGGAAGCACTCAGTAGTAATGTCACTAGCGGCCACCCATCTAAGTCATGAGCCCAGCGAACGTTGCTCAACTTACTTGATCGGTTAAGAACTAGTAAGTGAGCGCTAAGAGCGCTTCAAAACTCTAACGAAGGTATTTCCAATTCATTCATAGTCACTTTATGTCTTGCTTGTGAATCTACTTTCATTCATCCAAAAGACGTGAACAAATAATGTTACGTATTGTATCAGTTAGAATCTGTAAAAAAACATTCTAAATCTTTATCGCTATTTCGGAACATTCGTCTGTTTATAACATTAGCAATTGAATTTTCCAAGTTGGCTAGCTTTTGATCTGGAATCTCATCTGATGGTAAGTGCTGAACATGGTGGCTGAAGCTAGAATTGGAATTGGTTTTCAAGAACAGCCAGCCAGGCGGATATTCGCAAAATGCCGTACCACCAATCAACCAGTACGATTTTTTGTTTCTTTTTATTCTTGACTAGCTGTACCTGCGACTTCGTTCGCGATTGCCGTAACTGCAAACTAATTATTCACATTTGAGCACTGTTTATCTCATATTAAGCAACGCTGTGGTCTGTGGTGAAGCACTCTTAGTAAAGCATAGCTCAGAACGGAGCTTTTAGTGGGTTTGATTACTCCCAGCTTGTTTTTCCAGAATACAGTATTTAAGTTACTCAGAGAGTTCATTCGCGGTTCGCACAATAAAGTTGTGCAAAGTAGGTACTTTGTGCGTTTCTTTGTAATTTCGATTATAAAACGGTATCTTTTTGCCGAGGTTCTCCTTGTTTGGCGGTAGAACGAACATATATTAGATTGTACACTTCCATTGCGCAGTCTCCAAAATGTATCCGGCAAAAGATAGATAGTTAAAAAATTGATTGTGGCGAATGTTTCAGATTTTAGAGTTTTATCTTAGCAAGCTGGCAAATAAGGATGCCGAGATGCCCGTGGGGTGCCGAGCTGCCCATGGGGTGCTAGACTGCCCGTGGGATTCCAGGCTGCCCGTGGGGTGCCGGGATGCCCATGGGGTGCCGGAATGTTCGTGAGGTACCGGGTTGCACTTGGGGTGCCGGGTGGCTCGTGGGGTGCTGGACTGCCCGCGGGGTTCCGAGCTCACTCGTCACTATTCTGACAAAATAAGAATAATTGAAATCGGACTTCGCGTTCATAAATTACAACTAAGTAACATTTTGACTTTCATCCCCTTTCCCGAGGCAACCGTGCTGAATTTCGGGATAAAAAGTATACAATAACCTTCTTCGTAGTATGAACTCAAATCGTGTTAAGTTTCATTGAATTCCATTCAGTAGTTTTGGAGTGATGCGCGGTCGGGATACAGACAGACAGACATAAATACAGACAGACATAAATACAGACAGACAAAAATAAAAATAAAAACAGTTTTGGCATCAGTATCTGCTACAGAGTGCTCTCAAATTTTTTTTTTCAAAATATCTTCAATGTACAGAATTGGACCTGTTACAGTTTTATTATAAGTTAAGATAAGTTATAGCCTTTGACCACCTTCTCACCTGATGGTAAGTGATGATGTGGTCGAAGATGTTGTTCAGGCTAACCTAGAATTATAAAATGCGTTAAGATAAGGAAGTGCTATATAGAGTGTTTATTAGTTTTAGTAAGTATTCAACCTTTCTAATTTTATAAAAGATTTATTCTCTAAAGTGAAACGATTCCTAAAAAGATTAAATTTTTTTGAAGATTTTCGGGTTCCGTACTACAATACGCGACCCTATTACCAAGCCTCGACTCTGACCTATAAAGGGCTGTATCTTGGGAACCGTAATAGGTGCCTAGTTGAAATTTTCATATGTGTTTTAGTATAGCGGATTTCGAAAAAAATCTTAAAAAAACCTGTATTGTAATAAAAAAATAACACCACCATTCATTTTTAGTCTTTAGGGTTCCGTACCCAAAGGGTAAAAATGGGACCCTTTTGCTATGACACCACTGTCTGTCTGTCACTGGGCTGTATCTCATGAACCGTGATTGCAATTTTCAGAGATGATGTATTTTTGTTGCAGCTGTAAAAAGAAATACTAAAAATCAGCCAAGTATAGAAAAAGGTAATAATATACTGTCTAATGTAGATAATGGTATGAAAAATGGTTTTAAATTTTTGTTTTGCTTTAGTGGAAATGGTAAAATTTTGTGTAATTATAGTTCAATATCTAACATATAACAACAAATAATTAAAATCTGCCTAGTGGGGATAAGGATATCGACCTCAACGTAAAAAAAAAAACAATACTTATATGGAACTGACTTCAACACTCAAATGTGTGAAATAACTTGTTAAAGTCGGTACCATGAAGGTTTAAATTGCATATTATCACAATATTGTGCGCATGGTACGACTTCAAAAAGTTATTTCACACATTTGAGTGTTGAAGTCTGTACCATTTTTTGGTAAAAAACATGTTTTCACCCTTTATACTGACCCTTGCTACTTATGGGACCAATCAAGACACGAAAATACTTTTCAGATATTGGAATGTAACTCAAAAACGGATTGACCGATTTTGATAAAATTTAAATGGCACACACACCACACGGCAAGCAATGGTTTTCAAATAAAAATCATCAAAGTTGGTTCACCCAGTCAAAAGTTCTGAGGTAACAAAAAAGTACAAACGAATTGAGTACCTCCACCATTTTTTGAAGTCGGTAAAAAATAATGATTTAATAGTACAATCTGTGTTAGTACGGAACCCTTGATGTTTGAGTCAAACTCGTACTTTACTAGTATTTTTCATTTTATTTTTGTGTAAACTCCAATCAATGATACGTTAACATTGTAAAGTTCTATAAAGGAGAGTGCACACTAACATTGATATACGCGCGGCCATTTACTACGTAATTGCACACTGGGTCAAAATCATGTCTCTTAGACGAAATTGCTGGCTTTTAGAGGCCCTACTATCGGTTTTGAACGATTGTTCGCTTTAAATAACTCATCTTAATAACTTCATCCCATTTTTGTGGGGTAGGAATAATATGTTTACAACAAGACAAAATCCAACACAAGTACGTTTGAAATGTGTTCGCTAACAATACAAAAACATTATTGTAAAAAGATTTTTTTGCTGGCGGTGCCAGCGATATGGCTTTATAAACATACCACTACAAATTACATACAACACTGCTACAATTAAAGCATTTAGGCACCTCAAAACCCATTGCAGGCCCAATTGTTGTCCAAATGCCCTAGCCAACTACCAGATGTCAGCGTGCCGAGCATGCTAAAGATCTTTCAGGTTAACTACTTAGAGTCAAGACCTCCTGAGGATGCTTCGTGTAGAAGCGAAACGCGTCGAAAATTCTTCCGATTTGGCTGAGTGGCGTTTGTGACGTCATGTCGGCTTAACAGGAAAATTAGGCGGAATTGTCACTAGATATATTTTTGTATTTTTTAAGTGTTTTATTAAAATATTAATTTGATGTTTTCATAAAATATTTAAAAAATATTAGTTATTATTGATTATGGATTTCCGCAAAGTAACGCCTGAATCTATTTATTACTTTTTTTTCACCTCACACATGTAATCAAAAACTGGCAAGACTAATCGAAAATCGCTGAAACACCAAATATGCCTAATTCAAAATTGCACAAAACGATAGTAGCGCCAAAATTGAATGAAGAGAAAGAGCTCAATAAGATTCTTTTTAGTAAAGAAAAAAAATCTATTTTTCGATGTCGCGATTACAAAAAAGCCATTTGAAAGGAGGCTGGGGCCAGACAAAAGAGCGCTTTAGGATTTTCTCGTGAAGAGTAGGAATAAAGTAATGGCTCATTTGAAACGAGAACATTTTTATCACCCTTTCAGTTTCAAGTATATATTTATTGTTAAAAATAGTTTTATATTGGGCCATAGACAAATGTACCTACTATGAGTTTATTCTTCTTCATCCTACACTTATACCCCTCGCGTGGTGTCGGTACATTATTTCAGTACTTTGTGTAAGTGATGCTCTACAAGTCCACACCACTGGACCAATGAGGCAGACACTTTAAATAAAATTATATTCAAACCAAAAGTGATTTTTTTCAGTTTTAAAAGAAAGTCTGATAATTGCACCGTAAGATTTTAAAGTTGAGCTTCTGCACACACACACAAAGGAAGCAGTTTGTTCATATAAAAATTATTTGTTAATTATTTTTTTATTAATGTCTAAACCAACTTCAGGCACTGAAAAAAATCATATATGAATATAACTTCAAGCTTGGTTCAGTCTTAGTAAATGATCGATGGCTGAAGTCTGTACCATGCTGATTCAAATTACTCGGAGCTCCTATTTTCATGGTCCGACTTCCACAAGTTCATCCATACTTTTCAATGCTAGACGTCAGTTCCGTATTTTATTACAAAAAATATTTTCATCCGTTTCTTTTAGTGATACATAAGTGCTAACAAAATCGATAAAAATTCACCCACAATACATTGGTAATCATCGACAAGACTGGCAATTACCAAGTCATTGAGTTAAAGGCATTTTGGCTAATACATTTTTTAGTTATTTGAATGTAACTTAAAAAATACCGAACCAATGTTCATCATCATATTTCATCATTTCAGCCGCAAGAGGTCCACTGCTAGATATATGCCTCCCCCATAGATTTCCAAACAGAACAGTTGGAAGCGGCCTGCATCCAGCGTCTTCCTGCGACCTTAATAAGGTCGTCCGTCCACCTTGAAGGTGGTCTTCCGACGCTGCGCTTGCTGGTTTGTGGCCTCTATTCGAGAACCTTTCGGCCCCATCGACCAATGTTGTTAAAATTTAATCGGGACCTTGTACTCGTATGAACCTCTATGAATATGACTTATCAAACAAAAATAATTATCAATATATAATTGGCGGAGTAGTCACCTAGCAAACATACAGAAAAGAAACAAACGCAGTCGAATTCAGAACGTCCTCCTTTTTAAGTATCTCTCCAGGTCCTTAATTATCAATACATACTGTAACAGCCGACAAGTCCACTGCTGAACACAGCCTCCCCTATGAAGGGGGTATTTGCCATAATCCCCACGCTTAGCAGGCGGCTTTGGGATCGCAGTGTAAGATGGCAGTCCCTTAGAAGGTGCTGCTGCCCACCTTCCAGTATTTTTTCCCTTAGTCGTGTCTTACGACACCCAAGGGAAGATATGGGGAGGTGCAATTCTAACCCGGCACCTCACGGGGGTATATCAATACATAATTATTGATAATTATTACTGATAGCTGCAAACGATTATTTAGAAATCACGGGTTTTTTTTTATTGCTTATAGGTAAGGCTTTGACCACAATCTCACCTGATGTTAAGTGATGATGTGGTCGAAGGTGTTAACAGGCTAAAACCTAGAATTACTGGCTCTCAAGGACAGCTGCCGGAACTCACCATTAGGTGCTTGGCGACAGATTTTCTACCTGAAGGTAGCTAAACAGGTGGGCATTCGCAAAATGCCCTTCCACCATGCGGTAAGCTCAAGCCCGCGGCGGAATTCGAACACTTTTTTTACTTTGCTCCGCGGCAGTCCATAGCCAATGCCACTGAGCCATTTACTGCTAAACTCTACCTTCATTGTACATACTTGACATAGTTATGTTTGTAAAGGAGAATCTAAAACTGTTTCTAGTTACAGATTTAGTCGATCGTAACAGAAGAGACAACAGCGAACTATGCTTGCACAAGTTTAACACTGCACTTATGCATATTAGCGTCATCTGTATGGCTCTTCTACTTAACAACCATAAACCGAATCCTTTTCAAGGTTTAAGTACAGATTAAAAATAAAACGGCCAAGTGCAACTTGGACTTGCGCACCGAGGGTTCCGTACAAACCTGTAGGTATTGAAGTAAAAGTAACGGAATTTTTATTGTTCCACAAAATTTTAAAATTATTTAAAAAAAAAATATTATATGATGTAGCTAAGAACGTATGCTTTTGCAAACTTTCCTTAATCTGTGCTATAAGACGTTGCTTCGTACCAAATTTCAAGATTCTGAGTTTACGGGAAGTACCCTATAGATTTTGATTCCCTAGTGTCAAAGATTTGCGGCATAAACGTGTATCTTTTGATTGCCTTGACTTAAAACTTAGATTTTTTCACAGCTTCAAGGGGCAGTAGACCTGAGTATTTGATTATGAATTTCAGTTTCAGTCCACGCGTTCCTGAGAAAAAAGGTCTTGACAGACAGACAGACGGGCAATAAAGTGATCCTCCGAGGGTTCCGTTTTCGTTCCGTGGTACGGAACCCTAAAAAATATGAAAGTTTTTTTTTATGATTAGTAGACAAATGTAATTATAGTAGTATCGACTATTTTATTTTCAGTTTGACATTATATATCTTAACTAATTTACCGCACGTCTTCCATTTAAGTAAAATTTTATCAAATATGAATTTGATTATTTTATTTATCTTTAAATGGAATTTAAATAATTTTAAATTCAAGATTTGTACTCCTCAACGGGCTATATAAACATGTACCTAAGTGCTAACTACTTCATAATTAGATCATGCAATGTAAGTTTAATGTAAACACATGTTTACAAATAAATGATTTGATTAGATAATGATTTTTAAAATTCCTTCCAAAGAATGATTCCCAGTTGACTACAAAACCCTAACAGGGTTTTTCACGATAATTCCCTTTACCAACCACTTTGAGTTTCTATCCATATTATTTATACCTTAAGTGGGAGTAAAACGTCTGCTACGCTTCTGATGGAAAGTGGAGGTACGTATTAGGAACTTCCTATGAATTGATCGATACTCACTGTCTGTCCTTTAAAGATGATTTTACACTTGGAGGTAAAAAAATTTAACGCCCCACGTTTTAATGCGTAGGTATAGTAAGCCTAGTCAATCAAATAAATTGTATGAAACCGGAAATATGTTTGATATAGAAACCGAAAAAATAGGGATGGTAGGATAGTTCCGATCTCTCCAAATAATCTTGCCAATGACTCAAGTCGAGCTCCGTACCACACGAACCTTGTCAGCTTCTCTTTTTGTAAAGGTGCGTTTTCGGCGCCCACTGATGACGAAGGTAGAAGCTCTTTCTACTATGGTAGAAGGTCCTTCACGTCTTCTGCACCCGTCTCTAAGAAAGTGCCATCTGCACTCCATCCTCCAGTCTTATGGAGGGTAAGTCTTTCGCCCGAATCCCAGTGGCGTTGTATTGCCGCAGTGGCAAACAGCATCCAAGTCTAACAATAATAATTATTAATAAGTGTGCTATGAAAACGTAAAGTGTAACGGTAAAGTGTTAAGTAAAGAGACACACTCTTACGATCAATACTACAACTTTATCGTGCGAATATATATTATAAGGTATCGTTCCATCTGGCAGAGCGCATGAGATTTGGCATGTATTTAGTTACATATTATATTATACGAGTATGTGCTTGAACGTGAAACATTACGAACACCGGCTATAAATGATGACCAAAAAATGGCACCCTCAATAACTCTCAAAGGCCAATATTTTCCGCATTAAATTATCTACAAAACAGTCCTTGGATTTATGTCGATAGGACTTATTATTTTCAAAATAAGTAAACATCCTAGCAATATATTATAATTACTATAAGTACCTCGCAGTTTCTCCCTCGCAAACAATAAAGGTTTTCACGATTATTACACATGGTAATTAAACAACTTTCGTATCTATTTATCATTATTTTTATCCCGACACGTTTAAAACACTTTACAGTGATCGTGGTCACGGGTTGACAAATCGGTTTTATATTTCACTAGATATACAAAGAAATTATTTTGTACTACCGTCATAAATTGTATTTATAATCATAACGTTCCCTATTCATGCAGTATTCGCTCACACTGTCCAGAGATCTTGCAAACTTGTGTCGGCCGTGAGATTTAATTAATTTTATAACAGTATTTCATGCAGGTGACACTTGCCTATTTCATCCGAAGCTGTCTTTATTCATAGTTTCATCGGAATTGGTTTAGCTGATTCAGTGTTACGGGGTAACCACTACTATGTACATATTCTCAGAATTGTTTGGAAAAAATGTTTTGTATTAATCTTACTTTCAAATTTAGGAATAAAGTAAATATTAAAGCAGACAGCGTGAAAATGATCAGTATACTTACATAAATTTATCTTTTTAACAGGCGCCAAAAAAGGAGAAGGTTCTCAAATCAAATGTATGAGGTAACACACACAAAAATATTTGTGTGTGTTACCTCATAACTTTTTACAACATGTACCGATTTTGATGTTTTTTTTTACATTCGAAAGGTGGTGCTTTTCATGTGGTCCCATATAAATATGAGCACAGAATAAAATGATTTGAGTGAGATCTGACGAGTAATATCTGAGTTATCCCTTACAAAGCGAATTATAATGTTCGAAGTAATTTAATTTTAATATTAGTAATAATATCTAGCTTTATAGTTTGCTTAATTGATAGTACCGAATACAATATATTTTGTGTCATTCACCCCCAAAGTGTTCGTCATCAGCAATAGTTGCATTTTAACGTCTACAAAATGGCATGAATTGACTTTAAAATGTACAAATGTAAATTCCCATTTAGTTGGTAGACAGACACCGCGGGATGACTAAATTAGATTCTAATCAGACGAAGGGTCGTATCGCATTAGTAACGAAGTGAAGAAGTTACCGTCTCGATAGGTTTTACATTCAACTGGCGTATGCCTGCAATTTCACTTGTGTGGTTAGATGCCATTGGTTCTGTGATCGGTATACATAGAATTGAAATGTAGATTTTTTATTTTTATTTTATGTTATTGTGACTGTACAAGCACCAGGCCCACCTGATGTTAAGCGGACTAACCTCGGCCTGATAAATTTTGGAAAATACGATGAGCTCCCGGTCCCCACGGACCCAACGTCTCTACACCAAACGGCTCAAATATGTAACCCATACCGATACTTGCGCCGCTTGAGATGCTCTGCCGAAGTAGCCGCGGCGCCAGCCCTCACGTTGGTTTCAGAAAGGTGTGACGGCGCTAAAGTGTCTACGCATGTAGCGTCCCACACTAAGGGCCGTCCGTCCTGCTGGGCACGCTGCCAACTGATAGTGGGCTAGAGCATTTGGACTGCCTATGAGTCCAAATGCATTATTGTAGTAGCTGTAGTGTTATATATAGTTTGTAGTATTGGTTAATAAAGGCATACCGCAGGTAAAAAAAAACCTCGGCCTATAACAAATGCATTTCATCACAAGTGACGAAATGTACTGTACCCTGAGAGATACAGTTGTTACGTCTCATGTGCCTGTAATATTACTGGCTCTTAAGGACTGCTGCTGGAACACAGCTGTGAAACTGTTAGGTGTTGACGATAGATTTTATACTTGAGGGGGGTAGATTGCCAGGCGAGCACTCGCAAAATGCCCTTCTACCGTGCGGTGAAGCTCAAGCCGGCACCCCACGGGGGGTAGCAACTATTTGTATATACCATCAATATTGTAGAAAATTAAATTATGTACAACTTTTGTATTTAAAATTTTTTCATACCTTCAACTATTTTCGAGATAGAGGTCGGAGAGCGCGCGGTCAGAGAATCATGTGAGGTCAACTGGTAGTCCCGATCAAAAACACGTATTATTAAGGTTATAAATTATTTTTCTAAATATTATTAAGAGCACTATCGCGTGCTAAGCGAAAATTATAAATTATTGCTAAATATATAATATTTTTTTATTAAATTTTCCTTTAGAGAGATACACAGGTGTGTTATAGGCGCAGTTCGTAGCATAGAAACTCAATAAGCTTTAAATTGACGAGCTCTTGAGTGTAAGTATGCTCATACCACAGATTCAATAAACTTTAAAGTGGCGTCCTCTTGAGTGTAAGTGAGCCTATACCGCAGATTCAGTAATCTTTATCGATTTTTTATGATATCGCGATAGAAGAAGATCTGGTGTTAAGCAGTAACCTCTGCTTAAAAAGTTGTAGTTCGTTACAAGTGGCGACGCGACGTTTGAAACATGAAGTTATTAAGTTTCATGTGCCTGCCATTTCACTGGCACTCTTGAAACCGGAATACAGTAATGTGAACATAACTGCTTGGCGGTAGTAATAAGCGTGGTGGCAGTACTACCCCGGACGAACACGCACAAAGAGTTACCTACTGCTACTAAAACGTAACCTTTTACGATTCTTAGGGATTCCTCTTATGAAATCGTGTTCTGGGTTCAGTTACTAATTAGTGTTCCAGACAGAAGAAGGGTACTTTACGGAAGTGAAATTTAGTAACAGACTAGCGTGTTTTTTTTTTATGCATGATAGGTTAACCTTTGGCCACTTTCGCACCTGATGGTAAGTGATGCTGTGGTCGAATATGTTGTTCAGGCTAGCCTAGAAGTACTGGCTCTCAAGGACAGCTGCCGAAACACACCGTTAGATGCTTGGCGACAGATTTTCTATACTATAAAGTGGTCGCTTTTTGTAGGTTATAGTAAAAAAATACTTTTATATCTTGTTGATCTGAGGAGAAGACTGACAGAGGTGTGATATTAATAAACCTACTTACATTTAAGTGTATCCCGTGACTATAAGTACTGAATTAGTGTTTGATGCATCGCGCGACTCGTCAGGATAAAAAAAAGGTTAAGCATATGCGATTTAAACTCTTTTGAATTACTGTTTACAAGTAATAATCGCGAAAAATTAAGCACATATTACATGGAAATGATTTCTTAGTGAATAAATTAAAGTAATACAACATATTCGCCTTGGCATACTTTGTAAGCTTAATTGGAGCTTCAACATCATTGAATTAAATTCTTACATCACTCTTTATACATCACAAAAACCATCTAATTTAGCCCAATTTGTTCAGAATCCCACCTAATTCTGCTAATTAATAATTCAACGCTCGTTCCTATCTAATTACCTTGGGAAAAACTTCTCAATTGTCTGTCAAAATCACTTAGATTTTTACTTTAAATAGTCGGAAATATCCGTGTAAATATTCGTTAAATGAAACAAATTTAGAATGCTCCTATTTTGTCGAAATTCCCATTCCCGATATGTTGTTGGGGTCTTTTTGGATTGTGAGGCTATTGTTTGGTGTTCCTGGTAACGATTAATTAAGGATGCTTTGACCTGTCTGGAAGGAGTAGAGATGAGAAAGTAAGGACAGTGTGTTGATCCGGCATCTGTATAACTAAATATTGTATCACTTAGTTTTTAATTCAAATTCTTCGATTAAGCGCATATATTAACCGCATAAGTATAATATAATTGCTACAAGTATTATAAATTTGGAAAAACCAAAGTTGAACTGATGAAAAACAATGATATGTCAGTGTTAGTTGATGTCTTATTTTCTATTTGTATATGTACCGTATATATGGTATTTGTATTACAAATTATATAACAATAAGCTATGAATGAATGGTTTGATAGCTGTGAAATTGACAATAATGTGGTATTTTCCAGTTTTTATTCTATATTTGGGCTCCAAATGACGTAAAGATTACCGAGAAATAGGTCTTAAATGCGATAGCTGTTAAAATGACAGTCGATGTAGAATTTATATGTTTTGACTTCATATTAGGCCTGCATGTAACATAAAAATAGCCTAGAAATAGATCTTAGGTGTGACAAATCTGAAGACTTTGTTTCATTCGCCTTACTTCTGTTAATTATTGGTAATATACATTTATTATTATTTAAAATACATACTCCAATTTGAATTTAAAAAATTGGTGGGATGAGTATATGTTAGTTCATCTTTTGTTTTCCAAGTTCATGGTTCTTGTGGCGGTCAAATTCTATGCGATTGAAATATAATATGATACGTAGGTACAATTTTCGTTTTTGTACAAACATACATTTAACGAACTTGCAAACACTTTTAGAAGTTAGTTTAGTGATAGAATCCCGTAAATATTGCCCGTGTCTTATGAGTTATTTATAATATGTCTATGTAGCATTATGTATGATGTTTAAAAATTATCGACCATCAATAAGCTTGTGTTCAGTTTTAACTCCTAATGTTTCTAAAATAAACTCTACAAAAATAAGCCAAATGTTAGAGAAATTTTGTGCGTCGTTGTAGCCTTGTTTAAATAACATTAAATGTTGCCATTTCAGGAAAATTATAAAGTAAAAAAATATCGAATATTTGACTCATAAAATTCTATATTTGAGTTGTGTTTTAAAGTTTTTTCTGTAAATGTATGTATTAAAAGGTGTTTTTTTTTATTGTAGAAAGTTTGCATGAAGTTGTCTTACAATTTTATTATTAAAACTAGCAGACATCTAAGTACTAGTCGCGATCTTTTTATATAATATATTAAGGAATGAAAAATATAAACTACCTCAACCGTCAATATTGACCGGAGAGACAAAAAATTTATCCGGCATTTCGGCCGGTGTCATTCCATCTCTATTTGGCGATACTACCGTTTGTGTACTGGTTAGTGTTCAGAATAGTGTACATTTGCTAAATGGACGAGAGCAGGCTGCAGCGTCTTAGACTAGTGACAAGTTACAACATATATGTACGTATACATTTAGATACCTACGTAACGAGATTAGTGGAAGATCTAGCTTTGATAAATATAGTACCACCAACTTAACTGTGCAGTTGGCGAGGGCGCTGCTGATCAAGGAAATTAACTACAAAGTGTCACAATTTGAAGGAATGTTGTAGTTCTTTTTTCTGCCGCCTGAACAGATAAGTTGGTGGGACTGTAACAAAAGTAACGAGATGTATCCTGTATACTATTCATACCTACCAATGGCGGGTAGTTTGCTTATTTTTCATAAAAAGTTAAGGGCTGTAATATTTATTTTACTAGTGGCTCTGTGAAGATCTCGCACTGATATATGTTTTTTTACCTGTTACAAACTCCAAATCTTCGTTGTTTTGAAAAATTTCCAAAACATCATCACTCATTGGAAAAATAAAAATATTAATAAATTTTCATTATATGTTGGATATTTTCCATAATACATATACCGATATTTGAGAAACCTTTTTTTATTGCTTGATAGTCACC
The DNA here is from genome assembly GCA_963890685.1 of Plagodis pulveraria. Lineage (NCBI taxonomy): Eukaryota > Metazoa > Arthropoda > Insecta > Lepidoptera > Geometridae > Plagodis > Plagodis pulveraria. Next base: position 9,280,580 of record OY982975.1, read on the forward strand.
TATCCACCATCAGGTGAGATAGTGGTCAAAGGCTTCTATCAACAATAAAAATACTGCCTTCGCGAAAGACATTCTGTTACATTTAGCGAGTTACATTCAACACTCAAAATGTTCATCTTCAAACTCCTGTGAGAAAGAGTTATTTGTCGTATTCAGAATATATTAACACATATCGTTCGATCTTAATCCCATATGTACTTACTGTATACACTTTACCACATACTCCATCTTGAAGCAATGATGGCCGAGCGGTGATAGCTATGGACTGCCGCGCCGCAGTACCCTGGTTCGGTCCCCTCCGCCGGCTTGAACTTCACTGCATGGTGGAAGGGCATTTTGCGATTGCCCGCCTGGCTAGCTACCACCCTCAAGTAGAAAATTTGTCGGCAAGCACCTAAGGGTGTGTTGCGGCAGTAGTCCTTGAGAGCCAAAGAAATTACAGGCACATGAGATTTAACAACTATGTCTCAAGGTGACGGGCGCAGTGCAATTCGTGACTTGTGTGAAATGTATGTGTTATAGGCAGAGGTTAGTCCGCTTAACATCATCTGGGCCGCGAACTTGTTACGCCACAATAACATATTAAAAAAAAAAACTCTTAGTTTATATAATATGTTATCGAAAACAATATTATATATATATATATAGGTTCTGTCCTCTCAGAGACAGTTGGATCCTCTGCAGGCGATCACGCGTGGCCTATAGCGTCGCAGATCATGCTCGTATACTCGCTGTTTCTGTGGGAATCTGGTCTTTGGTTAGAGGCCCTTCTTTCAATACTAGTCACCATGTAGATCCGCTTTTCAGCCATTAGTTTGCGCTTGGATGCAAAATGTTGTGTTGCCCATCACAGCCAGTGTGGTACTGCAGTTGATCAACTTGGCCACCATTGCCTCTCTTGCTCTGGAAGTGCAATCAGCACGATATCATCCGCCGGGCTTTTACCAGCGGCAATATTGCAGCTACTCTCGCAATTAATTAAAAAAAAATATAGTTGAATATATGTCATATCCCTCGGGACCGATCAGGTTTATTAAGGTTGAACTGGCCGGTCAGGTCTCCATATAAACGCCGTAGGGTGATCACTCCCTTATTTAAGATTTTAGGTATAAAATTAAGCATAATATCGATTCAACTCGTCATTATCTAGGTTTTTATCGTAATGAAATTTTAAAAAGATACTTAAGTTGAGAGTTATGATCCTCGATACATTTTAATATAAAGTTTTAAATGCTCATAACTTACAACTTAATTATCTTTTTAAAATTTCATTACGATAAAAACCTAGATAATGACGAGTTCAATCGATATCATGCTTTGTTTTGGACCTATGTTCCCAAATAAGGGAGTGTTGACCCTACGACGTTTGTATGGAGAACTGACCGGCCAGTTCACCCTTAAAAGACTGGCTTGTACGTCGCTATTTTCCTTATACACTCCTGATGCCTTAACAAATACCTGGAATTGTCGTAACCATTTTCACCACGCGGCGGCGCGACATGCGGGCCCGCCTTCCAAAGATAATTGTGCAGGAGGCCTAACATGTTCCATTATTCTTCAGCACTTGTCAATTATAATAAACACACTATAAAACGTTGTTCAAGCAAATTTACAATAGATTAATTTCGTGAACACCGCTGTCACCATGAGTGAAACGACTAGATGGTTGAGACTGCCTTTATTTAATTCTCTAGCCTACCTCCACCAGTACAGGTCTAACGCGTGACGATGGTAAAAGACGGTATGACCTTGGTTCCATGAAGGTTAGGGCGACCCTTAGTGTGGGTTGACGCTATGTGCTTTGAGACTTTAGCGCCGTCACATCTTTTTGAAACAAAAAAACTATTACTAGGTTTACTTTGGTGGAGCGACTCAAAGGCTGCAAGTATGCGAATCTCAGTAGTGGTTACATATTTCAGCCGATGGTTTTTAAAGCTTCCGTACCCAAAGGGGACCCGGGACCCTATTACTGAGACTTCGCTGTACGTCCGTCTGTCACCAGATCTCAAGAACGGTGATAGCTAGACAGTTGAAATTTTCACAGATGATGTATTTCTATTGCCGCTATAACAACAAATACTAAAACTTAAATAAAATAACTATTTAACGTGAGCTCCCATGCAACAAACTTGATTTTTTACCGTTTCTTGCTCGATACTAATAACGGTGACTGGTTTAACGCTTTAACTATTCACAGAATTTAGATACGGAATCCTTCGTACGCGAGTCCCACTCGCACTTGGGTGGTTTTTTTATTTATTTTGGAGCTCATCCTATTTTACAAAACCTATCAGAGCGCTTGGTCGATACAAGCGTGAACTAAATGCTAGCACTTATTTGGCTCTACAAATAGTATTGCAATGTAAGCAATGATAGCCAAGTGGTATGGCTGTGCAGGTCCATGGTTCGATCCCCTTGTTCTTGAGCTGCACCGCATAGTGGGAGAGCGAACATATTGCGAATGCACGCCTGGCTAGCTACCACCCAGAAGTAAAAAATCTGTCGTTAAGCACCACACATTGGTTACGGCAGCAGTCCTTGAGAACCAGTTTATTAAGACTCATTGTGCCTGTAATTTTACTTACGGGCACAATGAGTGGGCCTTGGGCTTGTTTCGCCACAAAATTGATGTTGAGTTCAATTTATACTTCTTAGATAAAAAAAAAACAAAACGGAATGTTTTCGTTCGAAATTCCACGTACAATTTTCACATCGAGATGTAGCATCTACAGAATATTTTCCGATGTAGTTGAATAGACAGCTCATTTTTTGCTGTCGCAGAATAAATAACGACAGATAGACATATTGATTGATTTGGACGTTGGGCCACAGTATATGTAGCAGTCGGTATATAGCTGGAACATAAGATAACGATGGCACGATGTCTCCATTGAGGAGCAAAAACTTAGCTTGTTAAAGGAGATGGGGGCAGAGAACGTAACTATGTTCGTCTTGAATATCAAGCTATTTTTGTGAGCTCGGAATTTCTTTTACCGTTCGTTTAGCGCACTGTAACATCAATAAAGTGCAAACATATAATTTTTGATCTATCATCTAAGTATTATTACAAAATCACAAATATACGATTGGAAAAATTTAAGTCATGTGCGGGATTCGAACCCGCGCCCATCCACCCCTTGAGCCGGGGTATGCTCTAACCAATTGAGCTAACATGACATGACGTCATAACTCAAATCTTTGCTATCGTACAACGTATTATATTATTATCATTCATCACGAATATTTTTTTTTATCGATCGGCTAGTCTTTATCAATAATCTTAAAAAACATATATAAAGTTTTTATGTTTTCAATTACACATCTGTTACCGTTTTCATATTTTTTTTAAGGTATTGGAGGGCAAACAAGCAGGCGGCTCATCTGTTGGTAAGTGATCACCATCGCCCACGAACATCCGCAACACCAGAGATCTCGAGGATGCGTTGCCGGCTTTTCTGTATCAGCCAGATTGTCCACTGCTGAACACAGCCTTCCTCACTTTGGGGGGTTTGCCATAATCCCCACTCATGGCATGCGTCTTGGGATAATTAATTTTATTTCAAATTAATTTTGATAATTACCTTTCAAACAATTTCATATTTACCATTGTCTATGAGACGTGATATAGCTGATATACGAAATGATTTAAATACTATCAAATCAAGTGGACTGTCCAGATCTGTTTAGTAGGATTTATTTATAAGCCCAACACAAGCCTGTATGGTAGGTGGATTTAATCACCCTGCCGCACGAGGGTGGTAGCTAGCCAGGTGGGCATTTGCAAAATGCCCTACCACCATGCTATAACGACTACCATCCTAAGAACGACCGCGACCGACGTCCCACCGAAACACGTTAGCCCTCAATAGCGATGCCACTTGCGGTCACCCATCCAAGTCCTGACCCTGTCTGATCGATTAAGAACGGCTAAGCAAACTACGCTACGAGCGCTTCAAAAACATTCGGATCATCAGTTCAATGTCGAAAACGGCTCTAACCATATAGATCCAATTGTGTTTATAGAATTCTTTTTAAGTTTATCTATATAGGCGTTTTTCCTGAAAAAAAAAACTTGCTTTTACACTAAATATAACTTTTCATTGTGAAACATGAGAACCATTTTCATCAATTTCATGTATCACCAATACATGCTTTGTGAGGTAAATAATATTTCATATACTTTTTAATGTTGGAATTACGTACCTTCCAAATTCATGGAATGGCGATGAATTAAATTGAAGAAAATGGCTCTCATGGTTCCGGAATACACCGTTAGGTGCTTGGCGACAGATTTTCTACTTGAGGGTGGTAGCTAGCCAGGCGGGCATTCGCAAAATGCCCTACCACCATGCTATAACGAATACCATCCTTAAACAACAACCGACTGAGGTGCCCTCCGAAGCACGCAAGCGCTCAATAGTAATGTCACTAGCGGTCACCCATCCATATCATTACCGCGGCGGACGTTGCTTAACTTTGCTGATCTATTGAATATATATGAATGACGATATTAAAAGACGCATAGCTAATCTCGGTCGCCCAGGTACTTACTATTTAAGTTGTAACAATTTAATATTCTTACATTTAATTGTAAATAAACTATTTGATTTTTATGAAATTAATATGAGTATTTACAGTTTATTCAACCCAGTTTCAGCTTTTCTCTCCCCCTTTATATTCAAGTTATACATCATCATGGCTGGTCTTCACCACGCTAGCTTATTAAAATGCAACTTTTTGATCACTGGTAATACTCTCACGCTATAACTCAGGCATATTTTGGCCGGTTACAGATACGTATAGAAACTTTATTACGGTTTCGACTACCTAACTAACCTAATAATAAACACAGATATAGATAGATAGATAGATAAACTCTTTATTGAAACACCAAGCTTAATTAACATAAAAACATTTTTAGCCTTTGACCACTATCTCACCTGATGGTAAGTGATGATGTGGTCGAAGATGTTGTTCAGGCTAACCTAGAAATACTAACTAAAGATACAACTTAACTACAGTGATACAATGGGCGGTCTATCGCTTAATGCGATCTCTTCCAGAGAACCCAACAATATTGGATACTATGTAAGTATATGGACAGGGTTATTAAGCGAATGTTAATAGATACTATAAATATAAAATTAATTAACTTAATTTAACAAAATCAAAAATGAATTATAGATATATAGTCATTTCAAAATTGTACTTATATTTTATAACTTCTTTCTTTGATTGTGGTCCCAATAGACTAGTACCCCTATGAAGTAGGTAATAAATTAGTACATTATATAACATATTTGATAGGCACAAAACAGCCAGTATTACTAATATACTGGCTGTTTGCTACTTCTGAAGTAATTTATGGTCAAAATTATTTAAATTAAAGAATTTAATGTTTATTTGCTATATTATATATCTCCCAAAGTGAATTTTAATCATAAAATGTGAGTGACATAAAAACTCTTTGCTAAGATTTCCAAAAAGTTGCGTTCGTTTTAGACAGAGCATCTTGATAAACCGTGCGTTTTACCTGATTAAAAAAGAAACTCGTGCGTTTTACATTACAATAACGCACAAGTACGTAATGAGATAAAATACGATGTTGAAATTGGTGAAATAAGAGACCCTTTACGAGCAAATGTGTTATAAATATATGATAATCGCGATAGTACAAAATAATACTTCTGAAGAATAAAAATGAGTAATTGAAATCGCGTAACAAGTTACGTTCTAGGTCATTGCTAGTCAATCTCAAGTCTCGAGTCCCGCGTGTGGCAGTTTTTGCGTCACACCGGCATCGTTCTGAAATAACTGTACTGTACCAATGCTGCATACCTCTACAAATGCTATACCTTAGTTTAAACAACCCTGTACATATACAGGGTTATTGGTAAAATGCTAAAAACCTCTTAGGGTTGACTTCTGCTAGTCCTAAGAAACATTTTGAGATGTTTTTTTTTGTTTTGTTTTTTTTTTTGTTTTGTTTTATTGGCTACTCGTAGCCAAAAGCGGCCGCCGCGGGAACACTGGACCGCGCCGTGGTCTCTTTGAATAGAGTTGTGAATATTTACATCGAGCAAGGTAATAAAAAATTTAAATATACAGGCACAAGAGACTTTTGACATCAGGTGGTCCTCGTGCTTATTTAGTCAAAAACATACATATAAAAAACAAACCATAATGTTTGTTAGGACAAGCAGAAGTCAACCCTAAGAGGTTGTTAGCATTTTACCTATAACCCTATGTATATTAAATATATTTTAATATAAATAATAAAGAGCAAATATAGAGAGCTTTTACGCGTGCTACTCAAGCAATTAGAAATTTTCGTAGAAATAATTTATTGAAGTTTGGAACACAAGAAAATGTATTACATATATACCGTAATTCAGGGTAACTTTAGCCCGGTTTTTGTAAAGTTTTATACTAAAAGCCCTAGGTATAACTTTTTGTGGTCGTATATTTATAGTAATTTAATTGATTAGGAACTCAAAGATATAATAGACTCTGACAAGATAAACTGCATTTATAAAAAAAGCATGTCAGGTATTATTATTTTTTCATTGAAATTTGGGCCAATGTTGTTCTTAGAGAACGGTGACTTTGACGACTTCTTGTCGCAAAAAGGGGTAAAATCGTTTAATGGGTCCACAACTTGTCGGCTGGCCTAAAAAGGTTTAATGGATTACCATCATTGGTATTTTACCACCATTAATCCTTTATATCTATTAAGGTAAAATGCTAACAACTTCTTAAGGTTGACTTCTGCTAGTCCTAAGAAACATTTCTTTTTGTGCTTGACTGTTTGTATTTGACAGAATAAGCACGAGGACCACGTGATGTTAAAAGGCTTGTGCCTGTAATTTATTATTTCATGTGTTTTATTACTTTGCGCAATGTAAATATTCCAAACTCTATTCAAAGGGAGCGCGGCGCGGTCCAGTGTTGCCGCAGTGGGCGTTCTTGGCTCGGAGTAGACTTTGTCTTTTATTGCGAGACTCAAAACTTAGAACAATAAGTATTTTTCGTACTGTCTGATACTTTTAAGTCACGAGACACAGAACTTAAAACAATAAGTTTTTCTAAAGGGTTTTTCAATAAGAACTTTGTTTTCTAAAACAAAATAAAACAAAGAATTTAGATAAAGATGATTCAAAGTTTTATTGTATTACGAAGAGAAAAGTTGGGAAATTATGAATCTATGAATGAATAATGATATCTGGCAAATGTTCACCACAAGCACGCTGACAGATGTCGATTCTTTAATCAAAGTTTTTAATTACTTTTTGGCAAAATGGCGGGTCTATTTCGTTAATCACATGACCGATTTTGAGCTATCGATTATGTAATTTTAGAAAACAAACTTCTTGTTAAAAAACCCTTTAATACTGTCTCACACTTTTAAGTCACGACACGGAACTTAAAAGTGTCAGACAGTACTAGAAAAACTTATATATTTGTGGCAGCCCGGGACGAACTCGCAAAAGCGTTCTACTGCTACTAAAAGCTAACTTGAGCTAAAGATGCTGAATAGAAAGAAAGTATAGTTATTTTGAGCCCGTGGGGTGCAGGGCTAGAACTTCATTGCCCAATCACTGCCCATTGCTACCTGTTGATGTAGTAACAGGCGACTAAAGGTAAAATACCGGAGGGTGGGCAGTAGCGCTTTCTGAGGAACTGCTGTATTAAACTGCGATCCCCAAGACGCCTGCCAAGCTTGATTATGTCCTCCCTTAATGAGGGAGTTTGTGTTCAGCAGTGGACAATCCGTCTGAAAAAACCACTCTAAAAAATCACTATTTTGTGCTATACAGTGTAGTGATTTTTGAATAGATAACAAGTCATTGTGTAATATCCCTTTGTTCTCAAAATATTACATTTGCAAAACATTATATTCGCAAAATATTACATTCTCTAATGATAGCATTTTGGACAATCACAGTCAGAAGGGTTAGAGTAAATGTGGTGTCTGTGTAGTGACCCGTAATAAACCATACGTATCTTGATCTTATTTTTATCTATCTATCTATCTAATATGTTGATTACAAGCAATTCCAAATCCACACGTTTTATTTCGTTTTTAGAACTACTAATAAGACGTAATCAGTACAAGGTTATATCTCGAGCTCCACATAAACAAGAATAATAAGAAATCATCTAAAAAGCACTGGCAATAAAACTAGATATAATTTTGTTATGTTGCGGTTATTATGTAGATCCAGTAGTTAAGTATTTATAGGAAAAAAAGTTCGTGAAGCCATGTCCTGGGTTGTTACATATTTATGAGCTTTATATGACTCTAAGCTAACCATACCACTGCTGTCTAGGTACCCTAAGAAGGCGCCGCGCTTCTTATGGTACCTAGGATACCTTACCTACCTATGTTTGTTCTGAAATTGGTGTTTACTGTCGGTTTCTAACATTTTGTACCATGATGACCTAGCCTTTGATTTGACTAACGTGATTGAAGGAACAACTCTACTTTTCTGTTTTTTTTTTGGTGATTTTTTCAAGTTAGGGCATTGCACAAAACTCCGCCTGGCTGGATACCTTCCTCAAGTAATTAATCTGTTACCAAACACCTATCGCTGTGTTCCGGCAGCTGTCCTTGAGAGTCAATTCCCATTCTAATTAAAACCTGTTTACCATCTTTCACCACATCACTTACCATCAGGTGAGATTGTAGTCAAATACTAGCTAATAGCATTCATTTAACAGCCTTAACATTAACCGTTTAACAAAGACCTTGGCCATTAAGGGGTATTTGCAATAATCCCATCCCTGGTAGACAGTGTAGGGATCGCAGTGTAAGTACTCAATTCTTCAAAAAAAGCGCTGCTGCCCATCTTCTGGTAATTTTCTCTTCGTTAACTCTGACTACTCTATTCTGGGAGTAGTCTACTCCCACAGCAAAGTATTGGAGGAAGTTCTAGGCCCTCCACGGGTTACCCTATAGCAAAAACGTTTCTGAATCCGTGATTAAAACTTCTTTCCGTTCAAACAGCAAGAACATAATAATGTGCAAGTTAGAATCACTACGAAGTGGGTAAGTTGGTAGTGGTGGTTCAACGATACTTATGACAAGTTCATATTTATGTTTCACCACGACTAATTTTATTCAATCCCATTTTGAATACATGCTTATAATTCTCCGTCCCATACATCATTCTATCCTGCTAAGTTATTTATTATGTATTCTGTACAGTAATAGCACAGTGTAAGACAGTGACTGACGTCTTATAAAGGTCATAAGTAGGAATTATAATAGTGATAATTACATAGCATTATATCGTGGAGAATACCTGAGACTTGCAAGTCTAGCAACCCAGGTTTAAAGTAAGCCTCCACATCATATAACATAACAAATTTTTGCACAAAACTCACAGAAATGACGAAACAGATCAGTTGCCTTTTTTATAGCTGATAAGCTACACAAAAAATATATTTGATGATGTGGTCGAATATGTTGTTCAGGCTAACCTAGAATTACTGGCTCTCAAGGACAGCTGCTGGATCGTACCGTTGGATGCTTGGCAACAGATTTTCTACTTGAACCCTCAAGTAGCTAGCCAGTTGGGCATTCGCAAAATGTCCTACCACCATGCAAAACGTCTTAATACTTACAGCAGTTTGCATGCATTATGTATACGCAGTATATCTGACACTAGGCCCAACTAGAGTAGTAAATGGTCTAGAATATGAAATATTTTCATTACATTTTGAGGCAGTGATGGCTCAGTGGCATTGGCTATGGACTGCCGCGCAGCAGGTCCATGGTTCGAATCCCGCCCAGAGCTTGAGCTTCACCGCATGCTGGAAGGGCATTTTGCGAATGCCCGCCTGGCTAGCGACCACCCTCAAGTAGAAAATCTGAAAATCTGTCGCCAAGCACCTAACGGTGTGTTCCGGCAGCAGTCCTTGAGAGCCAGTGAAATAACAGGCAAAAATGGGACTTAACAACTATGTCTCAAGGTGATGGGCGCAGTGCAGTTCGTCACTTGTGATGAAATGCATCTGTTATAGGCAGAGGATACCGCTTAACATCAAGTGGGCCTCGCGCTTGTTCCTTCACAAAAACAAAAAAAAAAAAAAAAAAAAAAAAAAAAACATTTTATATTCAACTGGACTACGATGATATGGAAGCTATACTCGGTAATTTTAAACGATAATAACTCGCCATACTACTACATAACACAGCACACTCACACAAAACAACGCATTCACATAAAACACCACACCCACATACCACCCTTACACCGCCCTCCATACAAATCCACATCGACACACAACCAGAAATGTATTTATGTAAAAAAATATTCTATGATGGCATAATTTATGTTTACTATAGTTACACGTAAGAGAAGGATCTGGTCTCCGAAACACAGTGTTAAGCTAGGTCAAGTACCAGAGGTTTCACAATTAACACGATTGTTTAAGATTCCAGATTGCCTAGGCAGGTATGGTAAGCAGAGTCTTCCACCTGGGCAACCTGTTTTTGAATCCTAAATCGCCCGCGATACGCGAAGCTGAAATGACGTAATACTGTCAATGAATTACAATATAATTCGGTCTTCTTACTTCGACGACCCCACCCTAGCGCTTCCCTACCTAATACAATTGACCAACTATATCAGATAGGTACTTACGGCTTGAGGTATGTCTGGTCCTCTTGAGATTCTTCAAAGTCCCGACGTCACAGAACAACTTGGTAATCGTTCAAACACTGCAAGATCGCGTAATTGCAAACCGGCGATCATTCAAAAATAACACACACGCGCGGGGGGGTCCAACAACGCGCTGTCCCCAAAATCAAATTATATTCAAATTATAGTCCTATTTCTAACTTGATTGTATACTGTCTTGTGTATAAATAAATAAAATAAATAAAATAAAATATTTAGCACGAGATGGCTAACCAATTTTCAACTCAAAAGCAAAACTTTTTCTTTTTCAACTCATAATGTCCATAGAAAAGAGTAGACTGCCTACGCTAGGGGGCCGTTCAGAGCCTTGCCCGCTAAGTTGATCGTTCCGAACAACGATATTATGTCAATAAATTATTTTTGTGTTCATGTATATTATTTATTATTATTATTATTTTCACTTTACATATACTTTTCTCAGTTTTTATATAAAAACTGGTATAATCTGCAATTACGGGCCACTGGCCAAGTAAATTACAGTGTGTATGTATTGATAACATTATGTTATGTCGTTAACTTCAAGCTGCAGGAACTTTCTCACTATTCTGCAAGTATTTAAAATGGCAGCTTTTTGGAGGGTTATGTATGTATTTTCTTTCAAATCTAATAGTTTCAGGCTATTATGAATCTGGTTTGGGACAACTCCAGTTGTTGAAATTATGATTGGGACTATGTACACTTTTTCTTGCTTCCATATTCTTAATATTTCTTCCTTTAGTTCTACATATTTACTTATTTTCTCTGTTACTGTTTTTTGGATATTATGGGTGTTTGGTACCGCGATGTCTATTAAATAGGTAATTTTATTATTTTTATCTTGTAAGATTATATCTGGTCTGTTGTAGTGAATTGTTCTGTCAGTCAGTATAGCGCGGTCGTAATAAAGTTTATGTGATGGATTTTCTAAGACTGTTTGCGGTGTGTATTTGTAATATGGGGTGTTTGTGTTTGGTATGAGTTTATGTTTCAGTGCCAATTTTTGATGTACAACGTTTGCAATTTGATTATGTCTATGAGTATAATCTGTCTGTGTAAGGTTTGTGCATGCTCCGGTAATGTGTTGTATTGTTTCTGACTGGGTGTTACATTTGCGGCATTTGTCACTTACTACTGTGGGATCCTTTATTATATATTTTCTATAATTCTTTGTATTAATGACTTGGTCTTGTATTGCTATTAAAAATCCTTCGGTTTCTGGAAATAGGTTACCTGTTTTGAGCCACATGTTTGACGCTTTTGTGTCTATGTGAGGTTGGTTTAAGTCGTGTGGGTGTCGGCCATGTAGTACCTTCTTCTTCCAGTCTTCTATTTTCTTATTCTGAGGATCTGTGTTACTTGGGTGGTTTAAGTTTGTCTGTTCGTCAAGCTGCAGTGGTGTGTAGTTGTTGTCGTTATAGTATTATTATTTATTATTATTATTTATGTTCATTATAGTTACCCGTATGGCTCCTTGCTGGAGGGTAGAAGGAAAATAATGGCCTAAACAAAAAAAAAATTACCACCTTTCACAACTTTTAGGATTCTAGAATTAAAATTCATTCAAAAGTGATATCTGATATATTATGTGTGTCTTTATGAGTAGATACGAAGAAACTCTTTAAAAGTCGTCAAAGTTGATTATTCTGTAAGTAAACTATGTGTAAATATAGGTATAGAGTGGAATCTATTAGTTAAATGTAATAATTTCATTTCAATAATGTGGTGTATCCCGACAGGAACATTGGTTCTAAGATGCATGGAAAAAAAATAACATTTCTGTGTCGTACCGAAAAGCTTGTGTACTGCAATATAGTTTACATATTCCATACAGTACGATATTACAATTTATGCCTGATCGTGGCAAATCGTGGCCGGCGGCGCGGGCGCAGATGTACCGGCTTCCTTGAAGCTGGTGATGGGGCTTAGAGGTCGAGATCGGTGGATGAGGTACCTTAATTATAAAATAATAATAACATGTTTTAAATTTAAAAGTAGGTACGTGGTGCAGCAGCGGCCCCAAGCCGCTGCCAAACTTCGCCATTTCAACCTGAGGCCGGCGTTAACGCAACTTAGTTGCATGATTAACTTAAACTAATTAATTTTAATTGCAACAAAATTTGTTTGTATTTTTTTGACAGTATCCGTATTCTGCCCGCTATTCAGGTTCGATCGCAAGTCAGCGGCTTTCTATCAATAGTTTTGACATATTTGGTATGCTGTAAGCTATTTTGTTGCGATTGCGTTGCTAAAGTGGCATAAGATATTTTGGAGGATTTTAGAAAGAAAAATAGCTAAATAACTGAAATATATTTATAGAATGTATTGTTTGCTTGAAAAGCACTGTATTGATGTTTTTGCTGATGCTTGATTGATAGAAGTTTTCATTATTATTTCAGTGGCATTATTTGCAAGCCATACGATAGCGACGCAATTGCTTTACAACTGCGATTAGGAGCTAGAATTAGCAGACTACCGAATTTCGATCGCAGTAGTGTGGCGTTTGGTCAAAAGCTAAGAGAATTGGGGCCCTGCAGAGTCTCACTTGTCCGAGCTCGACAACACTTTTTGCTAATAGAACTACGTGCTTTTAAAATTTATTTTTAAAAGCAAACGTCAGTATAAGTTTAAAATATGAGTACTGACATTCGTACAAACGTAAACTTCACAAAACAATAATGTTCATCCCCCTTTGATAATTTTACTATTTACATCGCTGAGCAGTCTTAATTATCTTCATAAATTTCGAAAGTAATAGATTAATTAGAAAAATGATTTATGGTTATTATAGCACTATGATAGAACTAAAATATAGGTCATCTGTTTTGTTTATATAATTTAAAAGTACATCGCTGGCTAGAGGCCGCATCGTGAAATAAAGATGGAACAAATTGCATATAAATGTATCGAACAAACTAGTTTATTTTTCGTAATACATGTATTATTATGTCCAGCCAGCCAACCCAGCGACCTTGGTTGCTGGGTTGGCTGGCTGGACTCATATAACATATATACTTCGTAGTGCGAAATGTAATTGTATTAAAGTAAAACTGAATAAAGAGCTGAGTGTGTTGCAGCATACCTACCAATATTACTAAAATCACCATCATCTTCTCTATCTGTCTGTCACTATGATTGATATGGTACACACGCCCATAGGACCCTCTTTAGAGCACCAGGTGATGCTGTATTACCGCCAGTTGGTTACGCAACCACAGATTAGCCCCAAACCAACTGGTCTGGGGATAATCGGTTGCTTAGCTAATCATTTCTATTGTAAGGACTGTCACGAGTGTGGTAAGTTTTGTATAATCTGTGGTGTTAGGTCTGTTAGCATATCCAGTGTCGAACTCCCATCGTAGCCCGATGTAGACCACACATTACCGATCGCATACGCGCGACGTCGGCGGCCGCGTAATTGCACCACTCTAATTACGATAATGTTGCATATATTTGCGATATATTGTATAAAAATCTATTTCAAAACAACAGTGATTTATTGGACAAAACTTATAGGAAAAAGTTTATAAGAAGCTTCGCTGCAGAGTAAATAATCTTACATTGGTAACTAACCTCTTTGAAGCAATGATGGCCGAGCGGTAATAGCTATGGACTGCCGTGCCGCAGTACCCTGTTTCGATCCCCACCGCCGGCTTGAGCTTCCCCGCATGGTGGAAGGGCATTTTGCGATTGCCCGCCTGGCTAGCTACCACCTCAAGTAGAAAGTTTGTCGCCAAGCACCGAAAGGTGTGTTCCGGCAGGAGTCCTTGAGAGCCAGTGAAATTACAGGCACAATGAGACTTAACAACTACGTCTCAATGTGACGGGCGCAGTGCAATTCGTGACTTGTGATGAATTGCAACTGTTATAGGCAGAGGTTAGTCCACTTAACATCAGGTGGGCCTCGAGCTTGTTCAACACAATAAAGCAAAAAAAAAAAAAGTTGGCCATTTTAAAATGTCGCCAAGCCACTGACCGTGAAATCCGGCAGCTGTCCTTGATAGCCAATAATTCTAGTCTAAGACTGTTCATCATCCTCCATCACACAAAATCACTTGCAAACAGGTGTTACAGTGGTCAAATGCTATTAAAAAAAAAACTTAACTCAATGCATTTCGTCCGCATCGCAGATGGTACTCACGCACGCATTTCATTTGTTTTTGATATATTATTATTATTTATAATATATAAAGCTCGATTACCACTGACTGACTGACTGACTCACTCATTGACATAAATGTTCTCCTAGAAGGAGACGAGTAGGAGCACAGTGATGTATGGCAAAAATGTTCGGGGGACTTAGGTGAGTATGAGAAAAATCGAAAATCATTTAAAAGACGCCTGCCAAGTAAAGATGTATGTCATATCTCAAAAACGGTAAGAGATAGGTAGGGGGAGTTTGAACAAATGTCATAGGAAATCGGGAGAGCAGTTGAATGACACCTGTCAAAAATCCAAAATGGCGGATTTCAAGATGGCCGCCATACAAAATGATCCGAGCCTGCTGAAGCGAGGCCGTTAGGCCGAGCTTCAGAAGGGGCGGAGCAGTTTGTATGGTGGCCGTCTTGAAATCCGACATTTTGGATGTGACCCACGTGCTCCTATCATTCTTTATACTGCATTTGGAGTGTTTTACCTTTATTTTCGACTGTATTAGGAGTTTTTGTGGGATTTTTGACTGAATTTGGAGTAACTGTTCTACATTAGTGTAGTAGCGAGCCCGAAGGGCGAGCTCCTGGTGAGGCCGAAGGCCGAACTTTCGGTCCGCGAGGCCGAAGGCCGAGCGTATGATGCGTGAGCCCGAAGGGCGAGCGCTTGGCGAGGCCGTAGGCCGAGCCGTATTAGTAACTTGCGAGGCCGAAGGCCGAGCTCCGACTCGAGAGTATTTTCCACGTCACCGACTGGTCTCCATGGCAACTGCCTGCGGTAACCGAAGCACCTACGAGTGGGGTTCCTTATTAAAAGTGACTTAGAACCTTGGTACCATTCTGCCCGTACCACCTTTTTATGGCAGTAGGGTGAATCTGCTTTAGTGGCTACAGTATGGTTCTTTATTGTATTGAGAGTTTATATGGGATTTCATACTTCTATTGGAGTTTTGAACATACTTTTTTCCAACGTATCAGGAGTTTTGATATAGTTTAGTACTGCATAACGATAAATGCGGGCCGCATGCGGCCCGCACACTGCCCGAAATACTAGTTTATAATATATAAAGCTCGATTACCACTGACTGACTCACTGACTGACTGACTGACATAAATGTTCTCCAAGAAGGAGTAGAGTAGGGTTAAAATGATGTAGGACAAAAATGTTCGGGGGGTTTTGGTGAGTATGAGAAAAATCGAAAATCATTAAAAAGACGCCTGCCAAGTAAAGATGGATGACATATCTCAAAAACGGTAAGAGATAGGTAGGGGGTGTTTGAACAAATGTCATAGGGAATCTGGAGAGCAGTCGAATGACACCTGTCAAAAATCCAAAATGGCGGATTTCAAGATGGCCGCCATACAAATTGATCCGAGCCTGCTGAAGCGAGGCCGTTAGGCCGAGGTTCAGTAGGGGCGGAGCAGTTTGTATGATGGCCTTCTTGAAATCCGCCATTTTGGATTTGTCCCAGGTGCTCCTATCATTCTTTATACTGCATTTGGAGTGTATTACCTTATATTTTCGACTGTATTAGGAGTTTTTGTGGGATTTTTGACTGAATTTGGAGTTACTGTCCTACATAAGTGTAGTAGCGAGCCCGAAGGGCGAGCTCCTGGTGAGGCCGAAGGCCGAACTTTCAGTCCGCGAGGCCGAAGGCCGAGCGTATGACGCGCGAGCCCGAAGGGCGAGCTCTTGGCGAGGCCGCAGGCCGAGCCATGTTGGTAACTTGCGAGGCCGAAGGCCGAGCTCCGACTTGAGAGTTTTTTCCACGTCTCCGACTGGTCTCCATGGCAACTGCCCGCGGTAAGCGAAGCACCTACGAGTGGGGTTCCTTAACAAAAGTGACTCAGAACCTTGGTACCTTTCTGCCCGTACCACCTTTTTATGGCAGTAGGGTGAACCTGTTTTAGTGGCTACAGTATTGTTCTTTATTGTATTGAGAGTTAATATGGGATTTCATACTTCTAATGGAGTTTTGATCATACTTTTTTTTTAATGTATAAGGTGTTTTGATATTGTTCAAACTTGCACAACGATAAATGCGGGCCGCATGCGGCCCGCACACTGCCCGAAAAACTAGTTTATAATATATAAAGCTCGATTACCACTGACTCACTGACTCACTGACATAAATGTTCTCCTAGAAGGAGACGAGTAGGAACAACGTGATGTATGGCAAAAATGTTCGGGTGGTTTTGGTGAGTATGAGAAAAATCGAAAATCATTAAAAAGACGCCTGCCAAGTAAAGATGGATGATATATCTCAAAAACGGTAAGAGATAGGTAGGGGGTGTTTGAACAAATGTCATAGGGAATCGGGAGAGCAGTCGAATGACATCTGTCAAAAATCCAAAATGGCGGATTTCAAGATGGCCGCCATACAAAGTGATCCGAGTCTGCTGAAGCGAGGCTGCTAGGCCGAGGTTCAGTAGCGGCGGAGCACTTTGTATGGCGGCCATTTTGAAATCCGCCATTTTGGATGTGTCTGACGTGCTCCTATCATTCTTTATACTGCATTTGGAGTGTTTTACCTTATATTTTCGACTGTATTAGGAGTTTTTGTGGGATTTTCGACTGAATTTGGAGTTACTGTCCTACGTTAGTGTAGTAGCGAGCCCGAAGGGCGAGCTCCTGGTGAGGCCGAAGGCCGAACTTTCGGCTCGCGAGGCCGAAGGCCGAGCGTATGGTGCGTGAGCCCGAAGGGCGAGCGCTTGGCGAGGCCGCAGGCCGAGCCGTGTTAGTAACTTGCGAGGCCGAAGGCCGAGCTCCGACTTGAGAGTATTTTCCACATCTCCGACTGGTCTCCATGGCAACTGCCCGCGGTAACCGAAGCACCTACGAGTGGGGTTCCTTAACAAAAGTGACTCAGAACCTTGGTCCCATTCTGCCCGTACCACCTTTTTATGGCAGTAGGGTGAATTTGCTTTAGTGGCTACAGTATGGTTCTTTATTGTATTGAGAGTTTATATGGGATTTCATACTTCTATTGGAATTTTGAAATATTTTTTTTTTATGTAAAAGGAGTTTTGATATTGTTAAGTACTGCATAACGATAAATGCGGGCCGCATGCGGCCCGCACACTGCCCGAAAAACTAGTTTATAATATATAAAGCTCGATTACCACTCACTGACTGACTGACTGATTGACATAAATGTTCTCCTAGAAGGAGCAGAGTAGGGCTAAAATGATGTATGGCAAAAATGTTTGGGGGGTTTTGGTGAGTATGAGAAAAATCGAAAATCATTAAAAAGACGCCTGCCAAGTGATGATGGATGACGTATCTCGAAAACGGTAAGAGATAGGTAGGGGGTGTTTGAACAAATGTCATAGAGAATCGGGAGAGCAGTCGAATGACACCTGTCAAAAATCCAAAATGGCGGATTTCAAGATGGCCGCCATACAAAATGCTCCGAGCCTGCTGAAGCGAGGCCTTTAGGCCGAGCTTCAGTAGGGGCGGAGCAGTTTGTATGGTGGCCTTCTTGAAATCCGCCATTTTGGATTTGTCCCAGGTGCTCCTCTCATTCTTCATACTGCATTTGGAGTGTTTTACCTTATATTTTCGACTGTATTAGGAGTTTTTGTGGGTTTTTTGACTGAATTTGGAGTAACTGTTCTACATTAGTGTATAGCGAGCCCAAAGGGCAACCACCTGGTGAGGCCGAAGGCCGAACTTTCGGTCCGCGAGGCCGAAGGCCGAGCGAATGGTGCGCGAGCCCGAAGGGCGAGCGCTTGGCGAGGCCGCAGGCCGAGCCGTATTAGTAACTTGCGAGGCCGAAGGCCGAGCTCCGACTTGAGAGTATTTTCCACGTCACCGACTGGTCTCCATGGCAACTGCCTGCGGTAACCGAAGCACCTACGAGTGGGGTTCCTTAACAAAAGTGATTCAGAACCTTGGTACCATTCTGCCCGTACCACCTTTTTATGGCAGTAGGGTGAATTTGGTTTGGTGATAACAGTACGGTTCTCTATTGTATTAAGGGTTTGTATGGGAAATCGTACATCTTTAGGTGTTTTGAAATAATTTTTTTTAATGTATAAGGTGTTTTGATATTGTTCAAACTTGCACAACGATAAATGCGGGCCGCATGCGGCCCGCACACTGCCCGAAATACTAGTTATTATTATTTATAATATATAAAGCTCGATTACCACTGACTGACTCACTGACTCATTGACATAAATGTTCTCCTAGAAGGAGACGAGTAGGAGCACAGTGATGTATGGCAAAAATGTTTGGGGGGTTTTGGTGAGTATGAGAAAAATCGAAAATCATTAAAAAGACGCCTGCCAAGTAAAGATGGATAACATATCTCAAAAACGGTAAGAGATAGATAGGAGGTGTTTGAACAAATGTCATAGGGAACCGGGAGAGCAGTCGAATGACACCTGTCAAAAATCCAAAATGGCGGATTTCAAGATGGCCGCCATACAAAGTGATCCGAGCCTGCTGAAGCGAGGCCGTTAGGCCGAGCTTCAGTAGGGGCGGAGCAGTTTTTATGGTGGCCGTCTTGAAATCCGACATTTTGGATTTGTCTTACGTGCTCCTATCATTCTTTATACTGCATTTGGAGTGTTTTACCTTATATTTTCGACTGTATTAGGAGTTTTTGTGGGATTTTTGACTGAATTTGGAGTTACTGTCCTACATTAGTGTAGTAGCGAGCCCGTAGGGCGAGCTGCTGGTGAGGCCGAAGGCCGAACTTTCGTCTCGCGAGGCCGAAGGCCGAGCGTATGGTGCGTGAGCCCGAAGGGCGAGCGCTTGGCGAGGCCGCAGGCCGAGCCGTGTTAGTAACTTGCGAGGCCGAAGGCCGAGCTCCGACTTGAGAGTATTTTCCGTATCTCCGACTGGTCTCCATGGCAACTGCCCGCGGTAACCGAAGCACCTACGAGTGGGGTTCCTTAACAAAAGTGACTCAGAACCTTGGTACTATTCTGCCCGTACCACCTTTTTATAGCAGTAGGGTGAATCTGTTTTAGTGGCTACAGTATGGTTCTTTATTGTATTGAGAGTTTATATGGGATTTCATACTTCTATAGGAGTTTAGAACATATTTTTTTTTTGTATGAGGTGTTTTCGTGACAGTTCCTACTGACTCAAAATAGATGCGGGCCGCATGCGGCCCGCACACTGCCCGAAATACTAGTTATAATATATAAAGCTCGATTACCATTGACTCACTGACTGACATAAATGTTCTCCTAGAAGGAGACGAGTAGGAGCAACGTGATGTATAGCAAAAATGTTCGGGGGGTTTTGGTGAGTATGAGAAAAATCGAAAATCATTAAAAAGACGCCTGCCAACTGAAGATGGATGACGTATCTCAAAAACGGTAAGAGATAGGTAGGGGGTGTTTGAACAAATGTCATAGGGAATTGGGAAAGCAGTCGAATGACACCTGTCAAAAATCCAAAATGGCGGATTTCAAGATGGCCGCCATACAAATTGATCCGAGCCTGCTGAAGCGAGGCCTTTAGGCCGAGCTTCAGTAGGGGCGGAGCAGTTTGTATGGCGGCCGTCTTGAAATCCGACATTTTGGATGTGACTCACGTGCTCCTATCATTCTTTATACTGCATTTGGAGTGTTTGACCTTTATTTTCGACTGTATTAGGAGTTTTTGTGGGAGTTTTGACTGAATTTGGAGTTACTGTCCTATATTAGTGTAGTAGCGAGCCCGAAGGGCGAGCTCCTGGTGAGGCCGAAGGCCGAACTTTCGGTCCGCGAGGCCGAAGGCCGAGCGTATGATGCGCGAGCCCGAAGGGCGAGCGCCTGGCGAGGCCGTAGGCCGAGCCGTATTAGTAACTTGCGAGTAAGCTCCGACTTGAGAGTATTTTCTACATTTCCGACTGGTCTCCATGGCAACTGCCCGCGGTAAACGACGCACCTTCGAGGGGGGTTCCTTAACAAAAGTGACTTAGAACCCTGGTCCCAATCTGCCCGTACCACCTTTTTATGGCAGTAGGGTGAATCTGTTTAGTGGCTACAGTATGGTTCTTTATTGTATTGAGAGTTTTTTGGCCGAGCTCCGACTTGAGAGTATTTTCCACATCTCCGACTGGTCTCCATGGCAACTGCCCGCGGTAACCGAAGCACCTACGAGTGGGGTTCCTTTACAAAAGT
This sequence comes from Plagodis pulveraria, assembly GCA_963890685.1. NCBI lineage: Eukaryota > Metazoa > Arthropoda > Insecta > Lepidoptera > Geometridae > Plagodis > Plagodis pulveraria. Next base: position 9,301,533 of record OY982975.1, read on the forward strand.
GACTCAGAACCTTGGTTCCATTCTGCCCGTACCACCTTTTTATGGCAGTAGGGTGAATTTGGTTTGGTGGCTACAGTTTGTTTCTTTATTGTATTGAGAGTTTATATGGGATTTCATACTTCTATTGGAGTTTGGAACTTATTTTTTTTTTAAATGTATAAGGGGTTAAGGTAAAGTTTTGTACTGCATAACGATAAATGCGGGCCGCATGCGGCCCGCACACTGCCCGAAAAACTAGTTATTTATATATATAATATATAAAGCTCGATTACCACTGACTGACTGACTGACTCACTGACATAAATGTTCTCCTAGAAGGAGTAGAGTAGGGTTAAAGTGATGTATGGCAAAAATGTTTGGGGGGTTTAGGTGAGTATGAGAAAAATCGAAAATCATTAAAAAGACGCCTGCCAAGGAAAGATGTATGACGTATCTCGAAAACGGTACAAGATAGGTAGGGGGTGTTTGAACAAATGTCATAGGGAATTAGTAGAGCAGTCGAATGACACCTGTCAAAAATCCAAAATGGCGGATTTTAAGATGGCCGCCATACAAAATGATCCGAGCCTGCTGAAGCGAGGCCTTTAGGCCGAGCTTCAGTAGGGGCGGAGCAGTTTGTATGGTGGCCGTCTTGAAATCCGACATTTTGGATGTTACCCACGTGCTCCTATCATTCTTTATACTGCATTTGGAGTGTTTTACCTTATATTTGCGACTGTATTAGGAGTTTTTGTGTGATTTTTGACTGAATTTGGAGTTAGCCTACATTGATGTATAGCGAGCCCGAAGGGCGAGCTTATGGTGAGGCCGAAGGCCGAACTTTCGGTCCGCGAGGCCGAAGGCCGAGCGTATGACGCGCGACCCCGAAGGGCGAGCGCTTGGCGAGGCCGAAGGCCGAGCCGTATTAGTAACTTGCGAGGCCGAAGGCCGAGCTCCGACTTGAGAGTATTTTCTACATTTCCGACTGGTCTCCATGGCAACTGCCCGCGGTAAACGACGCACCTTCGAGGGGGGTTCCTTAACAAAAGTGACTTAGAACCCTGGTCCCAATCTGCCCGTACCACCTTTTTATGGCAGTAGGGTGAATCTGTTTAGTGGCTACAGTATGGTTCTTTATTGTATTGAGAGTTTTTATGGGATTTCATACTTCTATTGGAGTTTTGAACACACTTTTTTTTACGTATTAAGTGTTTTGATATAAGTTAAAATTGCATAACGATAAATGCGGGCCGCATGCGGCCCGCACACTGCCCGAAAAACTAGTTTATAATATATAAAGCTCGATTACCACTGACTCACTGACTGACTCACTCATTGACATAAATGTTCTCCTAGAAGGAGACGAGTAGGAGCACAGTGATGTATGGCAAAAATGTTCGGGGGGCTTAGGTGAGTATGAGAAAAATCGAAAATCATTAAAAAGACGCCTGCCAAGTGAAGATGGATGACGTATCTCGAAAACGGTAAGAGATAGGTAGGGGGTGTTTGAACAAATGTCATAGGGAATCGGGAGAGCAGTCGAATGACATATGTCAAAAATCCAAAATGGCGGATTTTAAAATGGCCGCCATACAAAATCCTTCGATCCCTCAAAAAAGTAGCTGTTTCTACCAGAAAGAGTTGAGTACGGTTATAGTAATGTATTACGAAAATGACAAAGGGGCTTAGCTGAGTAGGGAAAAAAATAAAAACCCTAGAAATGACGCCTGCCAAGTAAAGCTGGACTACGTATCTCGAAAACGGTAAGAGATAGGTTGGGGGTGTTTGAACAAATGGCATAGGGAATCGGGAGAGCAGTCGAATGAGACCTGTCCCACGTGCTCCTCTCATTCTTTATACTGCATTTGGAGTGTTTTACCTCATATTTTCGACTGTATTAGGAGTTTTTGTAGGTTTTTTGACTGAATTTGGAGTTACTATTCTACGTTGTTGTAGTAGCGAGCCCGAAGGGCGAGCTCCTGGTGAGGCCGAAGGCCGAACTTTCGGCACGCGAGGCCGAAGGCCGAGCGTATAGTGCGCGAGCCCGAAGGGCGAGCGCTTGGCGAGGCCGCAGGCCGAGCCATGTTAGTAGCTTGCGAGGCCGAAGGCCGAGCTCCGACTCGAGAGTATTTTCCACGTCTCCGACTGGTCTCCATGGCAACTGCCCGCGGAAACCAAAGCACCTACGAGTGGGGTTCCTTAACAAAAGTGACTCAGAACCTTGGTCCCATTCTGCCCGTACCACCTTTTTATTGCAGTAGGGTTAATTTGATTTAGTGGCTACAGTATGGTTCTTTATTGTATTGAGAGTTTATATGGGATTTCATACTGTTATGGAATTTTGTTATTTTTTTTTTTAATGTATATGGTGTTAAGGTATTGGTAAGTACTGCATAACGATAAATGCGGGCCGCATGCGGCCCGCACACTGCCCGAAATACTAGTTATTATATTATAATATATAAAGCTGGATTACCGTACACTGACTCACTCACTGACTGACTGACTGACATCATTGTTCTCCCAGAAGGAGTCGAGTAGGAAGAAAGTAATGTATAGCAAAAATGTTCTGGGGGTTTGTGTGAGTATGGGAAAAATCCGAAAACTCAAAGATGACGTCTGCCAAGTAAAATTGGATGGCGTATCTCTGAAACGGTAAGAGATAGGTAGGGGGTGCTTGACCAAATGTCATAGGGAATCGGGAGAGCAGTCGGATGACATTTGTCAAAAATCCAAAATGGCGGATTTCAAAATGGCCGCCATACAAAATCCTTTGATCCCTCAAAAAAGTAGCTGGTTCTACCAGAAGAGTTGAGTACGGTTATAGTAATGTATCACGAAAATGACTAAGGGGTTTAGCTGAGTAGGGGAAAAATTAAAAACCCTAGAAATGACGCCTGCCAAGTAAAGCTGGACTACGTATCTCGAAAACGGTAAGAGATAGGTAGGGGGTGTTTGAACAAATGTCATAGGGAATCGGGAGAGCAGTCGAATGACACCTGTCCAATGTGCTACTCTCATTCTTCATACATTATTTGGAGTATTTGACCTTACAATGTCGACTGTATTAGGAGTGTTTGTGGGAATTTCAACTCAATTTAGAGTAATTGTCCTACTGTCAGTGTAGCGAGCCCGAAGGGCGAGCTTTTGGTGAGGCCGAAGGCTGAACTTTCGGGCCGCGAGGCCGTAGGCCGAGTGGACGGTGCGCGAGCCCGCAGGGCGAGCGCTAGGCGAGGCCGCAGGTCGAACCGTCTTAGTAACTTGCGAGGCCGAAGGCCGAGCTCAGACTTGCACCGATTTGGCTGAAAATCGATATATAGGTTGTTCTCGTCATCCTTATTCCAAATATGAAATTTTTATTTCGATGACGTCTGCCAAATAAAAAAGTTACTCCGATTTGGCTGAAACTCGATATTTATGTGGTTCTGGACGTCCTTATTCTAAATCAAAAATTTTTGTTTCGATGACGTCTGCCAAGTAAAAAAATTTACTCCGATTTGGCTGAAACTCGATATTTAGGTGGTTCTGGGTGTCCTTATTCCAAATCTAAAAATTTTTTTTCGATGACGTCTGCCAAGTAAAACAAGTTACTCCGATTTGGCTGAAACTCGATATTTAGGTGGTTCTGGGTGTCCTTATTCCAAATCAAAATTTTTTTTTTCGATGACGTCTGCCAAGTAAAAAAAAGTACTCCGATTTGGCTTAAATTTTATATCAAGGTTGTTCTGGACGTCCCTATTCCAAATATGAAATTTTTTTTTCGATGACGTCTGCCAAGTGCAGATTAATCACGTATCTCGAAAACGGTAATAGATAGGTAGGGGGTTTTTGAAAATATGTCATAGGGAATAAGGAGAGCAGTCGAATGACATTTTGGATGTGTCTTACGTGCTCCTATCATTCTTTATACTGCATTTGGAGTGTTTTTCCTTAATTTTCGACTGTATTAGGAGTTTTTGTGGGATTTTTGACTGAATTTGAAGTTACTGTCCAACTTTAGTGTATAGCGAGCCCGAAGGGCGAGCTCCCGGTGAGGACGAAGGCCGAACCTTTGGCTCGCGAGGCCGAAGGCCGAGCGTAGGGTGCGTGAGCCCGAAGGGCGAGCGCTTGGCGAGGCCGCAGGCCGAGCCGTGTTAGTAACTTGCGAGGCCGAAGGCCGAGCTCCGACTCGAGAGTATTTTCCACGTCACCGACTGGTCTCCATGGCAACTGCCCGCGGTAACCGAAGCACCTACGAGTGGGGTTCCTTTACAAAAGTGACTCAGAACCTTGGTCCCATTCTGCCCGTACCACCTTTTTATGGCAGTAGGGTGAATTTGCTTTAGTGGCTTCAGTTGGTTTCTTTATTGTATTGAGAGTTTATATGGGATTTCATACTTCTATTGGAGTTTTGAACACACTTTTTTTTACGTATTAAGTGTTTTGATATAAGTTAAAATTGCATAACGATAAATGCGGGCCGCATGCGGCCCGCACACTGCCCGAAAAACTAGTTTATAATATATAAAGCTCGATTACCACTCACTGACTGACTCACTGACTGACATAAATGTTCTCCTAGAAGGAGACGAGTAGGAGCAAAGTGATGTATGGCAAAAGTGTTCGGGGGGTTTTGGTGAGTATGAGAAAAATCGAAAATCATTAAAATGACGCCTGCCAAGTATAGATGGATGACATATCTCAAAAACGGTACAAGATAGGTAGGGGGTGTTTGAACAAATGTCATAGGGAATCGGGAGACCAGTTGAATGACACCTGTCAAAAATCCAAAATGGCGGATTTCAAGATGGCCGCCATACAAAGTGATCCGAGCCTGCTGAAGCGAGGCCGTTAGGCCGAGCTTCAGTAGGGGCGGAGCAGTTTGTATGGTGGCCTTCTTGAAATCCGCCATTTTGGATTTGTCCCAGGTGCTCCTCTCATTCTTCATACTGCATTTGGAGTGTTTTACCTTATATTTTCGACTGTATTAGGAGTTTTTGTGGGTTTTTTGACTGAATTTGGAGTAACTGTTCTACATTAGTGTATAGCGAGCCCAAAGGGCAACCACCTGGTGAGGCCGAAGGCCGAACTTTCGGTCCGCGAGGCCGAAGGCCGAGCGAATGGTGCGCGAGCCCGAAGGGCGAGCGCTTGGCGAGGCCGCAGGCCGAGCCGTATTAGTAACTTGCGAGGCCGAAGGCCGAGCTCCGACTTGAGAGTATTTTCCACGTCACCGACTGGTCTCCATGGCAACTGCCTGCGGTAACCGAAGCACCTACGAGTGGGGTTCCTTAACAAAAGTGATTCAGAACCTTGGTACCATTCTGCCCGTACCACCTTTTTATGGCAGTAGGGTGAATTTGGTTTGGTGATAACAGTACGGTTCTCTATTGTATTAAGGGTTTGTATGGGAAATCGTACATCTTTAGGTGTTTTGAAATAATTTTTTTTAATGTATAAGGTGTTTTGATATTGTTCAAACTTGCACAACGATAAATGCGGGCCGCATGCGGCCCGCACACTGCCCGAAATACTAGTTTATAATATATAAAGCTCGATTACCACTGACTGACTGACTGACTCACTGACATAAATGTTCTCCTAGAAGGAGCAGAGTAGGGTAAAAATGAAGTATAGCAAAAATGTTCGGAGGGTTTTGGTGAGTATGAGAAAAATCGAAAATCATTAAAAAGACGCCTGCCAAGTGATGATGGATGACGTATCTCGAAAACGGTAAGAGATAGGTAGGGGGTGTTTGAACAAATGTCATAGGGAATCGGTAGAGCAGTCGAATGACATCTGTCAAAAATCCAAAATGGCGGATTTCAAGATGGCCGCCATACAAAATGCTCCGAGCCTGCTGAAGCGAGGCCTTTAGGCCGAGCTTCAGTAGGGGCGGAGCAGTTTGTATGGTGGCCGTCTTGAAATCCGTTATTTTGGATGTACCCCACGTGCTCCTATCATTCTTTATACTGCATTTGGAGTGTTTTACCTTATATTTTCGACTGTATTAGGAGTTTTTGTGGGATTTTTGACTAAATTTGGAGTTACTGTCCTACATAAGTGAAGTAGCGAGCCCGAAGGGCGAGCTCCTGGTGAGGCCGAAGGCCGAACTTTCGATCCGCGAGGCCGAAGGCCGAGCGTATGATGCGTGAGCCCGAAGGGCGAGCGCCGAGCGAGGCCGCAGGCCGAGCCATTTTAGTAACTTGCGAGGCCGAAGGCCGAGCTCCAACTTGAGAGTATTTTCCACGTTTCCGACTGGTCTCCATGGCAACTGCCCGCGGTAACCGAAGAACCTACGAGTGGGGTTCCTTTACAAAAGTTGCTCAGAACCCTGGTCTCATTCTGCCCGTACCACCTTTTTATGGCAGTAGGGTGAATTTGGTTTGGTGGCTACAGTTTGGTTCTTTATTGTATTGAGAGTTTATATGGGATTTCATACTTTTATTGGAGTTTTGAACACATTTTTTTTAAAGTATTAGGTGTTTCTGTGGAATTTTCAAATGACTAAAGATAGATGCGGGCCGCATGCGGCCCGCACACTGCCCGAAAAACTAGTTTATTATTTATAATATATAAAGCTCGATTACCACTGACTGACTGACTGACTCACTGACATAAATGTTCTCCTAGAAGGAGCAGAGTAGGGTAAAAATGAAGTATGGCAAAAATGTTCGGGTGGTTTTGGTGAGTATGAGAAAAATCGAAAATCATTAAAAAGACGCCTGCCAAGTGATGATGGATGACGTATCTCGAAAACGGTAAGAGATAGGTAGGGGGTGTTTGAACAAATGTCATAGGGAATCGGGAGAGCAGTCGAATGACATCTGTCAAAAATCCAAAATGGCGGATTTCAAGATGGCCGCCATACAAAATGCTCCGAGCCTGCTGAAGCGAGGCCTTTAGGCCGAGCTTCAGTAGGGGCGGAGCAGTTTGTATGGTGGCCTTCTTGAAATCCGCCATTTTGGATTTGTCCCAGGTGCTCCTCTCATTCTTCATACTGCATTTGGAGTGTTTTACCTTATATTTTCGACTGTATTAGGAGTTTTTGTGGGTTTTTTGACTGAATTTGGAGTAACTGTTCTACATTAGTGTATAGCGAGCCCAAAGGGCAACCACCTGGTGAGGCCGAACGCCGAACTTTCGGTCCGCGAGGCCGAAGGCCGAGCGAATGGTGCGCGAGCCCGAAGGGCGAGCGCTTGGCGAGGCCGCAGGCCGAGCCGTATTAGTAACTTGCGAGGCCGAAGGCCGAGCTCCGACTTGAGAGTATTTTCCACGTCACCGACTGGTCTCCATGGCAACTGCCTGCGGTAACCGAAGCACCTACGAGTGGGGTTCCTTAACAAAAGTGATTCAGAACCTTGGTACCATTCTGCCCGTACCACCTTTTTATGGCAGTAGGGTGAATTTGGTTTGGTGATAACAGTACGGTTCTCTATTGTATTAAGGGTTTGTATGGGAAATCGTACATCTTTAGGTGTTTTGAAATAATTTTTTTTAATGTATAAGGTGTTTTGATATTGTTCAAACTTGCACAACGATAAATGCGGGCCGCATGCGGCCCGCACACTGCCCGAAATACTAGTTATTATATTATTATTATTATAATATATAAAGCTCGATTACCACTGACTGACTGACATAAATGTTCTCCTAGAAGGAGACGAGTAGGAGCAACGTGATGTATGGCAAAAATGTTCGGGGGGTTTTGGTGAGTATGAGAAAAATCGAAAATCATAAAAATGACGTCTGCCAAGTAAAGACGGATGACGTATCTCGAAAACGGTAAGAGATAGGTAGGGGGTGTTTGAACAAATGTCATAGGGAATCGGAAAAGCAGTCGGATGACATATGTCAAAAATCCAAAATGGCGGATTTCAAGATGGCCGCCATACAAAGTGATCCGAGCCTGCTGAAGCGAGGCCGTTAGGCCGAGCTTCAGTAGGGGCGGAGCAGTTTGTATGGTGGCCGTCTTGAAATCCGACATTTTGGATGTGTCTTACGTGCTCCTATCATTCTTTATACTGCATTTTGAGTGTTTTACCTTTATTTTCGACTGTATTAGGAGTTTTTGTGGGATTTTTGACTGAATTTGGAGTTACTGTCCTACATTAGAGTAGTAGCGAGCCCGAAGGGCGAGCTCCTGGTGAAGCCGAAGGCCGAACTTTCGGTCCGCGAGGCCGAAGGCCGAGCGTATGACGCGCGAGCACGAAGGGCGAGCGCTTGGCGAGGCCGTAGGCCGAGCCGTATTAGTAACTTGCGAGGCCGAAGGCCGAGCTCCGACTTGAGAGTATTTTCCACGTCACCAACTGGTCTCCATGGCAACTGCCTGCGGTAACCGAAGCACCTACGAGTGGGGTTCCTTAACAAAAGTGACTCAGAACCTTGGTCCCATTCTGCCCGTACTACCTTTTTATGCCAGTAGGGTGAATTTGCTTTAGTGGCTACAGTATGGTTCTTTATTGTATGGAGACTTTATTTGGGATTTCATACTTCTATTGGAGTTTTGAACTTTTTTTTTTTAAATGTATAAGCGGTTAAGGTAAAGTTTACTACTGCATAACGATAAATGCGGGCCGCATGCGGCCCGCACACTGCCCGAAAAACTAGTTATAATATATAAGGCTCGATTACCACTGACTCACTGACTGACTGATTGACATAAATGTTCTCCTAGAAGGAGCATAGTAGGGCTAAAATGATGTATGGCAGAAATGTTCGAGGGGTTTTGATGAGTATGAGAAAAATCGAAAATCATTAAAAAGACGCCTGCCAAGTGAAGATGGATGACGTATCTCAAAAACGGTAAGAGATAGGTAGGGGGTGTTTGAACAAATGTCATAGGGAATAAGGAGAGCAGTCGAATGACATCTGTCAAAAATCCAAAATGGCGGATTTCAAGATGGCCGCCATACAAATTGATCCGAGCCTGCTGAAGCGAGGCCGTTAGGCCGAGCTTCTGTAGGGGCGGAGCAGTTTGTATGGTGGCCGTCTTGAAATCCGACATTTTGGATGTGTCTTACATGCTCCTATCATTCTTTATACTGCATATGGAGTGTTTTACCTTTATTTTCAACTGTATTAGGAGTTTTTGTGGGAGTTTTGACTGAATTTGGAGTTACTGTCCTACGTTAGTGTAGTAGCGAGCCCGAAGGGCGAGCTCCTGGTAAGGCCGAAGGCCGAACTTTCGGTCCGCGAGGCCGAAGGCCGAGCGTATGATGCGTGAGCCCGAAGGGCGAGCGCTTGGCGAGGCCGTAGGCAAAGCCGTATTAGTAACTTGCGAGGCCGAAGGCCGAGCTCCGACTTGAGAGTATTTTCCACGTCACTGACTGGTCTCCATGGCAACTGCCTGCGATAACCGAAGCACCTACGAGTGGGTATCCTTAACAAAAGTGACTCAGAACCTTGGTACTATTCTGCCCGTACCACCTTTTTATGGCAGTAGGGTGAATCTGGTTTGGTGGCTACAGTTTGGTTCCTTATTGCATTAAGAGTTTGTATGGGAAATCGTACATCTTTTGGTGTTTTGAAATATTTTTTTTTAATGTACAAGGTGTTTTGATATTGTTCAAACTTGCACAACGATAAATGCGGGCCGCATGCGGCCCGCACACTGCCCGAAAAACTAGTTATTTATAATATATAAAGCTCGATTACCACTGACTGACTGACTGACTCACTGACATAAATGTTCTCCTAGAAGGAGCAGAGTAGGGTAAAAATGAAGTATAGCAAAAATGTTCGGAGGGTTTTGGTGAGTATGAGAAAAATCGAAAATCATTAAAAAGACGCCTGCCAAGTGATGATGGATGACGTATCTCGAAAACGGTAAGAGATAGGTAGGGGGTGTTTGAACAAATGTCATAGGGAATCGGTAGAGCAGTCGAATGACATCTGTCAAAAATCCAAAATGGCGGATTTCAAGATGGCCGCCATACAAAATGCTCCGAGCCTGCTGAAGCGAGGCCTTTAGGCCGAGCTTCAGTAGGGGCGGAGCAGTTTGTATGGTGGCCGTCTTGAAATCCGTTATTTTGGATGTACCCCACGTGCTCCTATCATTCTTTATACTGCATTTGGAGTGTTTTACCTTATATTTTCGACTGTATTAGGAGTTTTTGTGGGATTTTTGACTAAATTTGGAGTTACTGTCCTACATAAGTGAAGTAGCGAGCCCGAAGGGCGAGCTCCTGGTGAGGCCGAAGGCCGAACTTTCGATCCGCGAGGCCGAAGGCCGAGCGTATGATGCGTGAGCCCGAAGGGCGAGCGCCGAGCGAGGCCGCAGGCCGAGCCATTTTAGTAACTTGCGAGGCCGAAGGCCGAGCTCCAACTTGAGAGTATTTTCCACGTTTCCGACTGGTCTCCATGGCAACTGCCCGCGGTAACCGAAGAACCTACGAGTGGGGTTCCTTTACAAAAGTTGCTCAGAACCCTGGTCTCATTCTGCCCGTACCACCTTTTTATGGCAGTAGGGTGAATTTGGTTTGGTGGCTACAGTTTGGTTCTTTATTGTATTGAGAGTTTATATGGGATTTCATACTTTTATTGGAGTTTTGAACACATTTTTTTTAAAGTATTAGGTGTTTCTGTGGAATTTTCAAATGACTAAAGATAGATGCGGGCCGCATGCGGCCCGCACACTGCCCGAAAAACTAGTTATAATATATAAAGCTGGATTACCGTACACTGACTGACTCACTGACTCACTGACTGACATAATTGTTCTCCCAGAAGGAGTCGAGTAGGAAGAAAGTAATGTATAGCAAAACTGTTCTGGGGGTTTGTGTGAGTATGGGAAAAATCCGAAAACTCAAAGATGACGTCTGCCAAGTAAAATTGGATGGCGTATCTCTGAAACGGTAAGAGATAGGTAGGGGGTGCTTGACCAAATGTCATAGGGAATCGGGAGAGCAGTCGGATGACATTTGTCAAAAATCCAAAATGGCGGATTTCAAAATGGCCGCCATACAAAATCCTTCGATCCCTCAAAAAAGTAGCTGGTTCTACCAGAAAGAGTTGACTACGGTTATAGTAATGTATAACGAAAATGACTAAGGGGCTTAGCTGAGTAGGGAAAAAATTAAAAACCCTAGAAATGACGCCTGCCAAGTAAAGCTGGACTACGTATCTCGAAAACGGTAAGAGATAGGTTTGGGGTGTTTGAACAAATGTCATAGGGAATCGGGAGAGCAGTCGAATGACACCTGTCAAATATGCTACTCTCATTCTTCATACATTATTTGGAGTATTTGACCTTACAATGTCGACTGTATTAGGAGTTTTTGTGGGATTTTCAACTGAATTTGGAGTAATTGTCCTACTGGCCGTGTAGCGAGCCCGAAGGGCGAGCTTCTGGTGAGGCCGAAGGCCGAACTTTCGGACCGCGATGCCGTAGGCTGAGTTGACGTTGCGCGAGCCCGCAGGGCGAGCGCTAGGCGAGGCCGCAGGCCGAGCCATGTTAGTAACTTGCGAGGCCGAAGGCCGAGCTCAGACTTGCACCGATTTGGCTGAAAATCGATATATAGGTTGTTCTCGTCATCCTTATTCCAAATATGATATTTTTATCTCGATGACGTCTGCCAAGTAAAAAAAGTTACTCCGATTTGGCTGAAACTCGATATTTAGGGGGTTTTGGGTGTCCTTATTCCAAATCTAAAATTTTTTTTTCGATGACGTCTGCCAAGTAAAAAAAGTTACTCCGATTTGGCTGAAACTCGATATTTAGGTGGTTATGGGTGTCCTTATTCCAAATCAAAATTTTTTTTTCGATGACGTCTGCCAAGTAAAAAAAAGTACTCCGATTTGGCTTAAATTTTATGACTAGGTTGTTCTGGACGTCCTTATTCCAAATATGAGCTTTTTTTTTCGATGACGTCTGCCAAGTGCAGATAAATCACGTATCTCGAAAACGGTAATAGATAGGTAGGGGGTTTTTGAAAATATGTCATAGGGAATAAGGAGAGCAGTCGAGTGACATTTTAAATGTGTCTTACGTGCTCCTATCATTCTTATTACTGCATTTGGGAGTGTTTTTCCTTAATTTTCGACTGCATTAGGAGTTTTTGTGGGATTTTTGACTGAATTTGGAGATACTGTCCAACTTTAGTGTATAGCGAGCCCGAAGGGCGAGCTCCCGGTGAGGCCGAAGGCCGAACTTTCGGCTCGCGAGGCCGAAGGCCGAGCGTAGGGTGCGTGAGCCCGAAGGGCGAGCGCCTGGCGAGGCCGTAGGCCGAGCCGTATTAGTAACTTGCGAGGCCGAAGGCCGAGCTCCGACTTGAGAGTTTTTTCCACGTCTCCGACTGGTCGCCATGGCAACTGCCCGCGATAACCGAAGCACCTACGAGTGGGGTTCCTTAACAAAAGTGACTTAGAACCTTGGTACCATTCTGCTCGTACCACCTTTTTATGGCAGTAGGGTGAATTTGCTTTTGTGGCTACAGTATGGTTCTTTATTGTATTAAGAGTTTATATGGGATTTCATACTTCTATTGGAGTTTTGAACACACTTTTTTTCATGTATTAGGTGTTTCTGTGAAATTTTCAAATTACTCAAGATAGATGCGGGCCGCATGCGGCCCGCACACTGCCCGAAAAACTAGTTTATAATATATAAGGCTCGATTACCACTGACTGACTCACTGACTCACTGACATAAATGTTCTCCTAGAAGGAGCAGAGTAGGGTAAAAATGAAGTATGGCAAAAATGTTCGGCGGGTTTAGGTGAGTATGAGAAAAATCGAAAATCATTAAAAAGACGCCTGCCAAGTAAAGATGAATGACATATCTCAAAAACGGTACAAGATAGGTAGAGGGTGTTTGAACAAATGTCATAGGGAATTGGGAGAGCAGTCGGATGACATCTGTCAAAAATCCAAAATGGTGGATTTCAAGATGGCCGCCATACAAAGTGATCCGAGCCTGCTGAAGCGAGGCCGTTAGGCCGAGCTTCAGTAGAGGCGGAGCAGTTTGTATGGTGGCTGTCTTGAAATCCGACATTTTGGATGTGACCCACGTGCTCCTATCATTCTTTATACTGCATTTGGAGTGTTTTACCTAATATTTTCGACTGTATTAGGAGTTTTTGTGGGATTTTTGACTAAATTTGGAGTTACTGTCCTACATAAGTGAAGTAGCGAGCCCGAAGGGCGAGCTTCTGGTGAGGCCGAAGGCCGAACTTTCGGTCCGCGAGGCCGAAGGCCGAGCGTATGATGCGTGAGCCCGAAGGGCGAGCGCCTGGCGAGGCCGTAGGCCGAGCCGTATTAGTAACTTGCGAGGCCGAAGGCCGAGCTCCGACTTGAGAGTATTTTCCACATCTCCGACTGGTCTCCATGGCAACTGCCTGCGGTAACCGCAGCAACTACGAGTGGGGTTCCTTAACAAAAGTGACTCAGAACCTTGGTACCATTCTGCCCGTACCACCTTTTTATGGCAGTAGGGTGAATCTGCTTTAGTGGCTACAGTATGGTTCTTTATTGTATTGAGAGTTTATATGGGATTTCATTCTTCTATTGGAGTTTTGAACATACTTTTTTACAACGTATCATGAGTTTTGATATAGTTTAGTACTGCATAACGATAAATGCGGGCCGCATGCGGCCCGCACACTGCCCGAAAAACTAGTTTATTTATAATATATAAGGCTCGATTACCACTGACTGACTCACTGACTCACTGACATAAATGTTCTCCTAGAAGGAGCAGAGTAGGGTTAAAATTATGTATGGCAAAAATGTTCGGGGGGTTTTGGTGAGTATGAGAAAAATCGAAAATCATAAAAATGACGCCTGCCAAGTAAAGATGAATGACATATCTCAAAAACGGTACAAGATAGGTAGGGGGTGTTTGAACAAATGTCATAGGGAATCGGGAGAGCAGCCGGATGACACCTGTCAAAAATCCAAAATGGCGGATTTCAAGATGGCCGCCATACAAATTGATCCGAGCCTGCTGAAGCGAGGCCGTTAGGCCGAGGTTCAGTAGGGGCGGAGCAGTTTGTATGGTGGCCTTCTTGAAATCCGCCATTTTGGATTTGTCCCAGGTGCTCCTATCATTCTTTATACTGCATTTGGAGTGTATTACCTTATATTTTCGACTGTATTAGGAGTTTTTGTGAGATTTTTGACTGAATTTGGAGTTACTGTCCTACATAAGTGCAGTAGCGAGCCCGAAGGGCGAGCTCCTGGTGAGGCCGAAGGCCGAACTTTCGGTCCGCGAGGCCGAAGGCCGAGCGTATGATGCGCGAGCCCGAAGGGCGAGCTCTTGGCGAGGCCGCAGGCCGAGCCGTGTTGGTAACTTGCGAGGCCGAAGGCCGAGCTCCGACTTGAGAGTTTTTTCCACGTCTTCGACTGGTCTCCATGGCAACTGCCCGCGATAACCAAAGCACCTACGAGTGGGGTTCCTTAACAAAAGTGACTCGGAACCCTGGTACAATTCTGCCCGTACCACCTTTTTATGTCAGTAGGGTGAATCTGGTTTGGTGGCTACAGTATGGTTCTTTAGTGTATTGACAGTTTATATCGGATTTCATACTTCTATTGGAGTTTTGAACATACTTTTTTTAATGTATAAGGTGTTTTGATATTGTTCAAACTTGCACAACGATAAATGCGGGCCGCATGCGGCCCGCACACTGCCCGAAAAACTAGTTTATAATATATAAGGCTCGATTACCACTGACTGACTCACTGACTCACTGACATAAATGTTCTCCTAGAAGGAGCAGAGTAGGGTAAAAATGAAGTATGGCAAAAATGTTCGGCGGGTTTAGGTGAGTATGAGAAAAATCGAAAATCATTAAAAAGACGCCTGCCAAGTAAAGATGAATGACATATCTCAAAAACGGTACAAGATAGGTAGAGGGTGTTTGAACAAATGTCATAGGGAATTGGGAGAGCAGTCGGATGACATCTGTCAAAAATCCAAAATGGTGGATTTCAAGATGGCCGCCATACAAAGTGATCCGAGCCTGCTGAAGCGAGGCCGTTAGGCCGAGCTTCAGTAGAGGCGGAGCAGTTTGTATGGTGGCTGTCTTGAAATCCGACATTTTGGATGTGACCCACGTGCTCCTATCATTCTTTATACTGCATTTGGAGTGTTTTACCTAATATTTTCGACTGTATTAGGAGTTTTTGTGGGATTTTTGACTAAATTTGGAGTTACTGTCCTACATAAGTGAAGTAGCGAGCCCGAAGGGCGAGCTTCTGGTGAGGCCGAAGGCCGAACTTTCGGTCCGCGAGGCCGAAGGCCGAGCGTATGATGCGTGAGCCCGAAGGGCGAGCGCCTGGCGAGGCCGTAGGCCGAGCCGTATTAGTAACTTGCGAGGCCGAAGGCCGAGCTCCGACTTGAGAGTATTTTCCACATCTCCGACTGGTCTCCATGGCAACTGCCTGCGGTAACCGCAGCAACTACGAGTGGGGTTCCTTAACAAAAGTGACTCAGAACCTTGGTACCATTCTGCCCGTACCACCTTTTTATGGCAGTAGGGTGAATCTGCTTTAGTGGCTACAGTATGGTTCTTTATTGTATTGAGAGTTTATATGGGATTTCATTCTTCTATTGGAGTTTTGAACATACTTTTTTACAACGTATCATGAGTTTTGATATAGTTTAGTACTGCATAACGATAAATGCGGGCCGCATGCGGCCCGCACACTGCCCGAAAAACTAGTTTATAATATATAAAGCTCGATTACCACTGACTGACTGACTGACTCACTGACATAAATGTTCTCCTAGAAGGAGCAGAGTAGGGCTAAAATGATGTATGGCAAAAATGTTTGGGGGGTTTTGGTGAGTATGAGAAAAATCGAAAATCATTAAAAAGACGCCTGCCAAGTGATGATGGATGACGTATCTCGAAAACGGTAAGAGATAGGTAGGGGGTGTTTGAACAAATGTCATAGAGAATCGGGAGAGCAGTCGAATGACACCTGTCAAAAATCCAAAATGGCGGATTTCAAGATGGCCGCCATACAAAATGCTCCGAGCCTGCTGAAGCGAGGCCTTTAGGCCGAGCTTCAGCTTGTATGGTGGCCTTCTTGAAATCCGCCATTTTGGATTTGTCCCAGGTGCTCCTCTCATTCTTCATACTGCATTTGGAGTGTTTTACCTTATATTTTCGACTGTATTAGGAGTTTTTGTGGGTTTTTTGACTGAATTTGGAGTAACTGTTCTACATTAGTGTATAGCGAGCCCAAAGGGCAACCACCTGGTGAGGCCGAAGGCCGAACTTTCGGTCCGCGAGGCCGAAGGCCGAGCGAATGGTGCGCGAGCCCGAAGGGCGAGCGCTTGGCGAGGCCGCAGGCCGAGCCGTATTAGTAACTTGCGAGGCCGAAGGCCGAGCTCCGACTTGAGAGTATTTTCCACGTCACCGACTGGTCTCCATGGCAACTGCCCGCGGTAACCGAAGCACCTACGAGTTGGGTTCCTTAACAAAAGTGATTCAGAACCTTGGTACCATTCTGCCCGTACCACCTTTTTATGGCAGTAGGGTGATTTTGCTTTTGTGGCTACAGTATGGTTCTTTATTGTATTGAGAGTTTATATGGGATTTCATACTTCTAATGGAGTTTTGAACATACTTTTTTTAATGTATAAGGTGTTTTGATATTGTTCAAACTTGCACAACGATAAATGCGGGCCGCATGCGGCCCGCACACTGCCCGAAAAACTAGTTTATAATATATAAAGCTCGATTACCACTCACTGACTGACTCACTGACTGACATAAATGTTCTCCTAGAAGGAGACGAGTAGGAGCAAAGTGATGTATGGCAAAAATTTTCGGGGGGTTTGGGTGAGTATGAGAAAAATCGAAAATCATTAAAAAGACGCCTGCCAAGTTGAGATGGATGACGTATCTCAAAAACGGTAAGAGATAGGTAGGGGGTGATTGAACAAATGTCATAGGGAATCGGAAGAGCAGTCGGATGACATATGTCAAAAATCCAAAATGGCGGATTTCAAGATGGCCGCCATACAAATTGATCCGAGCCTGCTGAAGCGAGGCCGTTAGGCCGAGCTTCAGTAGGGGCGGAGCAGTTTGTATGGTGGCCGTCTTGAAATCCGACATTTTGGATGTGACCCACATGCTCCTATCATTCTTTATACTGCATTTGGAGTGTTTTACCTACATTTTCGACTGTATTAGGAGTTTTTGTGGGATTTTTGACTGAATTTGGAGTAACTGTCCTACATAAGTGTAGTAGCGAGCCCGAAGGGCGAGCGCTTGGCGAGGCCGCAGGCCGAACTTTCGGCTCGCGAGGCCGAAGGCCGAGCGTTTGTTGCGTGAGCCCGAAGGGCGAACGCTTGGCGAGGCCGTAGGCCGAGCCGTATTAGTAACTTGCGAGGCCGAAGGCCGAGCTCCGACTTGAGAGTATTTTCCACGTCTCCGACTGGTCTCCATGGCAACTGCCTGCGGTAACCGAAGCACCTACGAATGGGGTTCCTTAACAAAAGTGACTCAGAAGCTTGATACCATTCTGACCGTACCACCTTTTTATGGCAGTAGGGTGAATCTGCTTTAGTGGCTACAGTATGGTTCTTTATTGTATTGAGAGTTTATATGGGATTTCATACTTCTACTGGAGTTTTGAACACATTTTTTTTTGTATCAGGTGTTTTTTTGACAGTTCCTACTGACTCAAGATAGATGCGGGCCGCATGCGGCCCGCACACTGCCCGAAATACTAGTTATATTATATAAAGCTCGATTACCACTGACTGATTGACATAAATGTTCTCCTAGAAGGAGACGAGTAGGAACAACGTGATGTATGGCAAAAGTGTTCGGGTGGTTTCGGTGAGTATGAGAAAAATCGAAAATCATAAAAATGACGCCTGCCAAGTAAAGATGGATGACGTATCTCGAAAACGGTGCAAGATGGGTAGGGGGTGTTTGAACAAATGTCATAGGGAATAGGGAGAGCAGTCGAATGACACCTGTCAAAAATCCAAAATGGCGGATTTCAAGATGGCCGCCATACAAAATGATCCGAGCCTGCTGAAGCGAGGCCGTTAGGCCGAGCTTCAGTAGGGGCGGAGCAGTTTGTATGGTGGCTGTCTTGAAATCCGACATTTTGGATGTGACCCACATGCTCCTATCATTCTTTATACTGCATTTGGAGTGTTTTACCTTATATTTTCGACTGTATTAGGAGTTTTTGTGGGATTTTTGACTGAATTTGGAGTAACTGTCCTACATAAGTGTAGTAGCGAGCCCGAAGGGCGAGCTCCTGGTGAGGCCGGAGGCCGAACTTTCGGTCCGCGAGGCCGAAGGCCGAGCGTATGATGCGCGAGCCCGTAGGGCGAGCGCTTGGCGAGGCCGCAGGCCGAGCCGTGTTGGTAACTTGCGAGGCCGAAGGCCGAGCTCCGACTTGAGAGTTTTTTCCAAGTCTCCGACTGGTCTCCATGGCAACTGCCCGCGGTAAGCAAAGCACCTACGAGTGGGGTTCCTTAACAAAAGTGACTCAGAACCTTGGTCCCATTCTGCCCGTACTACCTTTTTATGCCAGTAGGGTGAATTTGCTTTAGTGGCTACAGTATGGTTCTTTATTGTATGGAGACTTTATTTGGGATTTCATACTTCTATTGGAGTTTTGAACTTTTTTTTTTTAAATGTATAAGCGGTTAAGGTAAAGTTTACTACTGCATAACGATAAATGCGGGCCGCATGCGGCCCGCACACTGCCCGAAATACTAGTTATTTATAATATATAATAAAGCTGGATTACCGTACACTGACTGACTGACTGACTGACTGACTGATTCACTGACTGACATCATTGTTCTCCCAGAAGGAGTCGAGAAGGAAGAAAGTGATGTATGGGAAAAGTGTAGAGGAGGTTTAGGGGAGTATGGGAAAAATCCGAAAACTCAAAGATGACGTCTGCCAAGTAAAATTGGATGGCGTATCTCTGAAACGGTAAGAGATAGGTAGGGGGTGCTTGACCAAATGTCATAGGGAATCGGGAGAGCAGTCGGATGACATCTGTCAAAAATCCAAAATGGCGGATTTCAAAATGGCCGCCATACAAAATCCTTCGATCCCTCAAAAAAGTAGCTGGTTCTACCAGAAAGAGTTGAGTACGGTTATAGTAATGTATTACGAAAATGACAAAGGGGCTTAGCTGAGTAGGGAAAAAATTAAAAACCCTAGAAATGACGCCTGCCAAGTAAAGCTGGACTACGTATCTCGAAAATGGTAAGAGATAGGTTGGGGGTGTTTGAACAAATGTCATAGGGAATCGGGAGAGCAGTCGAATGACACCTGTCAAACGTGCTCCTCTCATTCTTTATACTGCATTTGGAGTGTTTTACCTCATATTTTCGACTGTATTAGGAGTTTTTGTAGGTTTTTTGACTGAATTTGGAGTTACTGTTCTACGTTATTGTAGAAGCGAGCCCGAAGGGCGACCTCCTGGTGAGGCCGAAGGCCGAACTTTCGGCTCGTGAGGCCGAAGGCCGAGCGTATGGTGCGTGAGCCCGAAGGGCGAGCGCTTGGCGAGGCCGCAGGCCGAGCCGTGTTAGTAACTTGCGAGGCCGAAGGCCGAGCTCCGAATTGGGAGTAATTGCCTTGTCTCCGACTGGTCTCCATGGCAACTGCCCGCGGTATCCGAAGCACCTACGAGTGGGGTTCCTTAACAAAAGTGACTCAGAACCTTGGTACCATTCTGCCCGTACCACCTTTTTATGGCAGTAGGGTGAATCTGCTTTAGTGGCTTCAGTATGGTTCTTTATTGTATGGAGAGTTTATTTGGGATTTCATACTTCTATTGGAGTTTTGAACTTATTTTTTTTTAATGTATAAGGGGTTAAGGTAAAGTTTAGTACTGCATAACGATAAATGCGGGCCGCATGCGGCCCGCACACTGCCCGAAAAACTAGTTTATAATATATAAGGCTCGATTACCACTGACTGACTCACTGACTCACTGACATAAATGTTCTCCTAGAAGGAGCAGAGTAGGGTAAAAATGAAGTATGGCAAAAATGTTCGGCGGGTTTAGGTGAGTATGAGAAAAATCGAAAATCATTAAAAAGACGCCTGCCAAGTAAAGATGAATGACATATCTCAAAAACGGTACAAGATAGGTAGAGGGTGTTTGAACAAATGTCATAGGGAATTGGGAGAGCAGTCGGATGACATCTGTCAAAAATCCAAAATGGTGGATTTCAAGATGGCCGCCATACAAAGTGATCCGAGCCTGCTGAAGCGAGGCCGTTAGGCCGAGCTTCAGTAGAGGCGGAGCAGTTTGTATGGTGGCTGTCTTGAAATCCGACATTTTGGATGTGACCCACGTGCTCCTATCATTCTTTATACTGCATTTGGAGTGTTTTACCTAATATTTTCGACTGTATTAGGAGTTTTTGTGGGATTTTTGACTAAATTTGGAGTTACTGTCCTACATAAGTGAAGTAGCGAGCCCGAAGGGCGAGCTTCTGGTGAGGCCGAAGGCCGAACTTTCGGTCCGCGAGGCCGAAGGCCGAGCGTATGATGCGTGAGCCCGAAGGGCGAGCGCCTGGCGAGGCCGTAGGCCGAGCCGTATTAGTAACTTGCGAGGCCGAAGGCCGAGCTCCGACTTGAGAGTATTTTCCACATCTCCGACTGGTCTCCATGGCAACTGCCTGCGGTAACCGCAGCAACTACGAGTGGGGTTCCTTAACAAAAGTGACTCAGAACCTTGGTACCATTCTGCCCGTACCACCTTTTTATGGCAGTAGGGTGAATCTGCTTTAGTGGCTACAGTATGGTTCTTTATTGTATTGAGAGTTTATATGGGATTTCATTCTTCTATTGGAGTTTTGAACATACTTTTTTACAACGTATCATGAGTTTTGATATAGTTTAGTACTGCATAACGATAAATGCGGGCCGCATGCGGCCCGCACACTGCCCGAAAAACTAGTTTATAATATATAAAGCTCGATTACCACTGACTGACTGACTGACTCACTGACATAAATGTTCTCCTAGAAGGAGCAGAGTAGGGTAAAAATGAAGTATAGCAAAAATGTTCGGAGGGTTTTGGTGAGTATGAGAAAAATCGAAAATCATTAAAAAGACGCCTGCCAAGTGATGATGGATGACGTATCTCGAAAACGGTAAGAGATAGGTAGGGGGTGTTTGAACAAATGTCATAGGGAATCGGTAGAGCAGTCGAATGACATCTGTCAAAAATCCAAAATGGCGGATTTCAAGATGGCCGCCATACAAAATGCTCCGAGCCTGCTGAAGCGAGGCCTTTAGGCCGAGCTTCAGTAGGGGCGGAGCAGTTTGTATGGTGGCCGTCTTGAAATCCGTTATTTTGGATGTACCCCACGTGCTCCTATCATTCTTTATACTGCATTTGGAGTGTTTTACCTTATATTTTCGACTGTATTAGGAGTTTTTGTGGGATTTTTGACTAAATTTGGAGTTACTGTCCTACATAAGTGAAGTAGCGAGCCCGAAGGGCGAGCTCCTGGTGAGGCCGAAGGCCGAACTTTCGATCCGCGAGGCCGAAGGCCGAGCGTATGATGCGTGAGCCCGAAGGGCGAGCGCCGAGCGAGGCCGCAGGCCGAGCCGTTTTAGTAACTTGCGAGGCCGAAGGCCGAGCTCCAACTTGAGAGTATTTTCCACGTTTCCGACTGGTCTCCATGGCAACTGCCCGCGGTAACCGAAGAACCTACGAGTGGGGTTCCTTTACAAAAGTGACTCAGAACCCTGGTCTCATTTTGCCCGTACCACCTTTTTATGGCAGTAGGGTGAATTTGGTTTGGTGGCTACAGTTTGGTTCTTTATTGTATTGAGAGTTTATATGGGATTTCATACTTTTATTGGAGTTTTGAACACATTTTTTTTAAAGTATTAGGTGTTTCTGTGGAATTTTCAAATGACTAAAGATAGATGCGGGCCGCATGCGGCCCGCACACTGCCCGAAAAACTAGTTTATAATATATAAAGCTCGATTACCACTGACTGACTCACTGACTGACTGACTGACATAAATGTTCTCCTAGAAGGAGCAGAGTAGGGTTAAAATGATGTAGGACAAAAATGTTCGGGGGGTTTTGGTGAGTATGAGAAAAATCGAAAATCATTAAAAAGACGCCTGCCAAGTAAAGATGGATGACATATCTCAAAAACGGTAAGAGATAGGTAGGGGGTGTTTGAACAAATGTCATAGGGAATCTGGAGAGCAGTCGAATGACACCTGTCAAAAATCCAAAATGGCGGATTTCAAGATGGCCGCCATACAAATTGATCCGAGCCTGCTGAAGCGAGGCCGTTAGGCCGAGGTTCAGTAGGGGCGGAGCAGTTTGTATGATGGCCTTCTTGAAATCCGCCATTTTGGATTTGTCCCAGGTGCTCCTATCATTCTTTATACTGCATTTGGAGTGTATTACCTTATATTTTCGACTGTATTAGGAGTTTTTGTGGGATTTTTGACTGAATTTGGAGTTACTGTCCTACATAAGTGTAGTAGCGAGCCCGAAGGGCGAGCTCCTGGTGAGGCCGAAGGCCGAACTTTCAGTCCGCGAGGCCGAAGGCCGAGCGTATGACGCGCGAGCCCGAAGGGCGAGCTCTTGGCGAGGCCGCAGGCCGAGCCATGTTGGTAACTTGCGAGGCCGAAGGCCGAGCTCCGACTTGAGAGTTTTTTCCACGTCTCCGACTGGTCTCCATGGCAACTGCCCGCGGTAAGCGAAGCACCTACGAGTGGGGTTCCTTAACAAAAGTGACTCAGAACCTTGGTACCTTTCTGCCCGTACCACCTTTTTATGGCAGTAGGGTGAATCTGTTTTAGTGGCTACAGTATTGTTCTTTATTGTATTGAGTATTAATATGGGATTTCATACTTCTAATGGAGTTTTGAACATACTTTTTTTAATGTATAAGGTGTTTTGATATTGTTCAAACTTGCACAACGATAAATGCGGGCCGCATGCGGCCCGCACACTGCCCGAAAAACTAGTTATATTATATAAAGCTCGATTACCACTGACTGATTGACATAAATGTTCTCCTAGAAGGAGACGAGTAGGAACAACGTGATGTATGGCAAAAGTGTTCGGGTGGTTTCGGTGAGTATGAGAAAAATCGAAAATCATAAAAATGACGCCTGCCAAGTAAAGATGGATGACGTATCTCGAAAACGGTGCAAGATGGGTAGGGGGTGTTTGAACAAATGTCATAGGGAATAGGGAGAGCAGTCGAATGACACCTGTCAAAAATCCAAAATGGCGGATTTCAAGATGGCCGCCATACAAAATGATCCGAGCCTGCTGAAGCGAGGCCGTTAGGCCGAGCTTCAGTAGGGGCGGAGCAGTTTGTATGGTGGCTGTCTTGAAATCCGACATTTTGGATGTGACCCACATGCTCCTATCATTCTTTATACTGCATTTGGAGTGTTTTACCTTATATTTTCGACTGTATTAGGAGTTTTTGTGGGATTTTTGACTGAATTTGGAGTAACTGTCCTACATAAGTGTAGTAGCGAGCCCGAAGGGCGAGCTCCTGGTGAGGCCGGAGGCCGAACTTTCGGTCCGCGAGGCCGAAGGCCGAGCGTATGATGCGCGAGCCCGTAGGGCGAGCGCTTGGCGAGGCCGCAGGCCGAGCCGTGTTGGTAACTTGCGAGGCCGAAGGCCGAGCTCCGACTTGAGAGTTTTTTCCAAGTCTCCGACTGGTCTCCATGGCAACTGCCCGCGGTAAGCAAAGCACCTACGAGTGGGGTTCCTTAACAAAAGTGACTCAGAACCTTGGTCCCATTCTGCCCGTACTACCTTTTTATGCCAGTAGGGTGAATTTGCTTTAGTGGCTACAGTATGGTTCTTTATTGTATGGAGACTTTATTTGGGATTTCATACTTCTATTGGAGTTTTGAACTTTTTTTTTTTAAATGTATAAGCGGTTAAGGTAAAGTTTACTACTGCATAACGATAAATGCGGGCCGCATGCGGCCCGCACACTGCCCGAAAAACTAGTTATTTATTTATAATATATAAAGCTCGATTACCACTCACTGACTGACTGACTGATGTGTTTGAACAAATGTCATAGAGAATCGGGAGAGCAGTCGAATGACACCTGTCAAAAATCCAAAATGGCGGATTTCAAGATGGCCGCCATACAAAATGCTCCGAGCCTGCTGAAGCGAGGCCTTTAGGCCGAGCTTCAGTAGGGGCGGAGCAGTTTGTATGGTGGCCTTCTTGAAATCCGCCATTTTGGATTTGTCCCAGGTGCTCCTCTCATTCTTCATACTGCATTTGGAGTGTTTTACCTTATATTTTCGACTGTATTAGGAGTTTTTGTGGGTTTTTTGACTGAATTTGGAGTAACTGTTCTACATTAGTGTATAGCGAGCCCAAAGGGCAACCACCTGGTGAGGCCGAAGGCCGAACTTTCGGTCCGCGAGGCCGAAGGCCGAGCGAATGGTGCGCGAGCCCGAAGGGCGAGCGCTTGGCGAGGCCGCAGGCCGAGCCGTATTAGTAACTTGCGAGGCCGAAGGCCGAGCTCCGACTTGAGAGTATTTTCCACGTCACCGACTGGTCTCCATGGCAACTGCCTGCGGTAACCGAAGCACCTACGAGTGGGGTTCCTTAACAAAAGTGATTCAGAACCTTGGTACCATTCTGCCCGTACCACCTTTTTATGGCAGTAGGGTGAATTTGGTTTGGTGATAACAGTACGGTTCTCTATTGTATTAAGGGTTTGTATGGGAAATCGTACATCTTTAGGTGTTTTGAAATAATTTTTTTTAATGTATAAGGTGTTTTGATATTGTTCAAACTTGCACAACGATAAATGCGGGCCGCATGCGGCCCGCACACTGCCCGAAATACTAGTTATTATAATATATAAAGCTCGATTACCACTGACTGACTCACTGACTGACTGACTGACATAAATGTTCTCCTAGAAGGAGTAGAGTAGGGTTAAAATGATGTAGGACAAAAATGTTCGGGGGGTTTTGGTGAGTATGAGAAAAATCGAAAATCATTAAAAAGACGCCTGCCAAGTAAAGATGGATGACATATCTCAAAAACGGTAAGAGATAGGTAGGGGGTGTTTGAACAAATGTCATAGGGAATCTGGAGAGCAGTCGAATGACACCTGTCAAAAATCCAAAATGGCGGATTTCAAGATGGCCGCCATACAAATTGATCCGAGCCTGCTGAAGCGAGGCCGTTAGGCCGAGGTTCAGTAGGGGCGGAGCAGTTTGTATGATGGCCTTCTTGAAATCCGCCATTTTGGATTTGTCCCAGGTGCTCCTATCATTCTTTATACTGCATTTGGAGTGTATTACCTTATATTTTCGACTGTATTAGGAGTTTTTGTGGGATTTTTGACTGAATTTGGAGTTACTGTCCTACATAAGTGTAGTAGCGAGCCCGAAGGGCGAGCTCCTGGTGAGGCCGAAGGCCGAACTTTCAGTCCGCGAGGCCGAAGGCCGAGCGTATGACGCGCGAGCCCGAAGGGCGAGCTCTTGGCGAGGCCGCAGGCCGAGCCATGTTGGTAACTTGCGAGGCCGAAGGCCGAGCTCCGACTTGAGAGTTTTTTCCACGTCTCCGACTGGTCTCCATGGCAACTGCCCGCGGTAAGCGAAGCACCTACGAGTGGGGTTCCTTAACAAAAGTGACTCAGAACCTTGGTACCTTTCTGCCCGTACCACCTTTTTATGGCAGTAGGGTGAATCTGTTTTAGTGGCTACAGTATTGTTCTTTATTGTATTGAGTATTAATATGGGATTTCATACTTCTAATGGAGTTTTGAACATACTTTTTTTAATGTATAAGGTGTTTTGATATTGTTCAAACTTGCACAACGATAAATGCGGGCCGCATGCGGCCCGCACACTGCCCGAAAAACTAGTTATTAATTAATAATATATAAAGCTCGATTACCACTCACTGACTGACTGACTGACTGATTGACATAAATGTTCTCCTAGAAGGAGACGAGTAGGGCTAAAATGATGTATGGCAAAAATGTTCGGGGGGTTTTGGTGAGTATGAGAAAAATCGAAAATCATTAAAAAGACGCCTGCCAAGTGTAGATGGATGACGTATCTCGAAAACGGTAAGAGATAAGTAGGGGGTGTTTGAACAAATGTCATAGGGAATCGGGAGAGCAGTCGAATGACATCTGTCAAAAATCCAAAATGGCGGATTTCAAGATGGCCGCCATACAAAATGCTCCGAGCCTGCTGAAGCGAGGCCTTTAGGCCGAGCTTCAGTAGGGGCGGAGCAGTTTGTATGGTGGCCATCTGGAAATCCGACATTTTGGATGTGACCAAAGTGCTCCTATCATTCTTTATACTGCATTTGGAGTGTTTTACCTTTATTTTCGACTGAATTAGGAGTTTTAGTGGGATTTTTGACTGAATTTGGAGTTACTGTCCTACATAAGTGTAGTAGCGAGCCCGAAGGGCGAGCTCCTGGTGAGGCCGAAGGCCGAACTTTCGGTCCGCGAGGCCGAAGGCCGAGCGTATGAAGCGTGAGCCCGAAGGGCGAGCGCTTGGCGAGGCCGCAGGCCGAGCCGTATTAGTAACTTGCGAGGCCGAAGGCCGAGCTCCGACTTGAGAGTATTTTCCACATCACCGACTGGTCTCCATGGCAACTGCCTGCGGTAACCGAAGCACCTACGAGTGGGGTTCCTTAACAAAAGTGACTCAGAACCTTCGTACCATTCTGCCCGTACCACCTTTTTATGGCAGTAGGGTGAATCTGATTTGGTGGCTACAGTTTGGTTCCTTATTGTATATAGAGTTTATATAGTATTTCATACTTCTATTGGAGTTTTGGATATTACTTTTTTTTAATGTATAACGTGCTTTTATGACAGTTCCTACTGACTCAAGATAGATGCGGGCCGCATGCGGCCCGCACACTGCCCGAAAAACTAGTTAATAATATATAAAGCTCGATTACCACTCACTGACTGACTGACTGACTGATTGACATAAATGTTCTCCTAGAAGGAGACGAGTAGGGCTAAAATGATGTATGGCAAAAATGTTCGGCGGGTTTAGGTGAGTATGAGAAAAATCGAAAATCATTAAAAAGACGCCTGCCAAGTAAAGATGAATGACATATCTCAAAAACGGTACAAGATAGGTAGAGGGTGTTTGAACAAATGTCATAGGGAATTGGGAGAGCAGTCGGATGACATCTGTCAAAAATCCAAAATGGTGGATTTCAAGATGGCCGCCATACAAAGTGATCCGAGCCTGCTGAAGCGAGGCCGTTAGGCCGAGCTTCAGTAGAGGCGGAGCAGTTTGTATGGTGGCTGTCTTGAAATCCGACATTTTGGATGTGACCCACGTGCTCCTATCATTCTTTATACTGCATTTGGAGTGTTTTACCTTATATTTTCGACTGTATTAGGAGTTTTTGTGGGATTTTGGACTGAATTTGGAGTTACTGTCCTACGTTAGTGTAGTAGCGAGCCCGAAGGGCGAGCTCCTGGTGAGGCCGAAGGCCGAACTTTCGGCTCGCGAGGCCGAAGGCCGAGCGTATTGTGCGTGAGCCCGAAGGGCGAGCGCTTGGCGAGGCCGCAGGCCAAGCCGTGTTAGTAACTTGCGAGGCCGAAGGCCGAGCTCCGACTTGAGAGTATTTTCCACGTCACCGACTGGTCTCCATGGCAACTGCCCGCGGTAACCGAAGCACCTACGAATGGGGTTCCTTAACAAAAGTGACTCAGAACCTTGGTTCCATTCTGCCCGTACCACCTTTTTATGGCAGTAGGGTGAATCTGCTTTAGTGGCTACAGTATGGTTCATTATTGTATTGAGAGTTTATATGGGATTTCATACTTCTATTGGAGTTTTGGACACTTTTTTTTTATGTATAACGTTTTTTTATGACAGTTCCTACTGACTTAAGATAGATGCGGGCCGCATGCGGCCCGCACACTGCCCGAAAAACTAGTTATTTATAATATATAAGGCTCGATTACCACTGACTGACTCACTGACTCACTGACATAAATGTTCTCCTAGAAGGAGCAGAGTAGGTTAAAAATGAAGTATGGCAAAAATGTTCGGCGGGTTTAGGTGAGTATGAGAAAAATCGAAAATCATTAAAAAGACGCCTGCCAAGTAAAGATGGATGACATATCTCAAAAACGGTACAAGATAGGTAGAGAGTGTTTGAACAAATGTCATAGGGAATCGGGAGAGCAGTCGAATGACACCTGTCAAAAATCCAAAATGGCGGAATTCAAGATGGCCGCCATACAAAATGCTCCGAGCCTGCTGAAGCGAGGCCTTTAGGCCGAGCTTCAGTAGGGCCGGAGCAGTTTGTACGGCAGCCATCTTAAAATCTGACATTTTGGATTTGTCCCACGTGCTCCTCTCATTCTTCATACTGCATTTGGGGTGTTTTACCTTCATTTTCGACTGTATTAGGAGTTTTTGTGGGATTTTTGACTGAATTTGGAGTTACTGTCCTACAATAGTGTATAGCGAGCCCAAAGGGCAACCACCTGGTGAGGCCGAAGGCCGAACCTTCGGTCCGCGAGGCCGAAGGCCGAGCGAATGGTGCGCGAGCCCGAAGGGCGAGCGCTTGGCGAGGCCGCAGGCCGAGCCGTGTTAGTAACTTGCGAGGCCGAAGGCCGAGCTCCGACTCGAGAGTATTTTCCACATCTCCGACTGGTCTCCATGGCAACTGCCCGCGGTAACCGAAGCACCTACGAGTGGGGTTCCTTAAGAAAAGTGACTTAGAACCTTGGTACCATTCTGCCCGTACCACCTTTTTATGGCAGTAGGGTGAATTTGCTTTAGTGGCTACAGTATGGTTCTTTATTGTATTGAGAGTTTATATGGGATTTCATACTTCTATTGGAGTTTTGAACACATTTTTTTTTGTATCAGGTGTTTTTTGACAGTTCCTACTGACTCAAGATAGATGCGGGCCGCATGCGGCCCGCACACTGCCCGAAAAACTAGTTATTTATAATATATAAAGCTCGATTACCACTGACTGACTGACTGACTCACTGACATAAATGTTCTCCTAGAAGGAGTAGAGTAGGGTAAAAATGATGTATGGCAAAAATGTTCGCGGGGTTTTGGTGAGTATGAGAAAAATCGAAAATCATTAAAAAGACGCCTGCCAAGTGAAGATGGATGACATATCTCAAAAACGGTACAAGATAGGTAGGGGTTGTTTGAACAAATGTCATAGGGAATCAGGAGAGCAGTCTAATGACACCTGTCAAAAATCCAAAATGGCGGATTTCAAGATGGCCGCCATACAAAATGCTCCGAGCCTGCTGAAGCGAGGCCTTTAGGCCGAGCTTCAGTAGGGGCGGAGCAGTTTGTATGGTGGCCATCTGGAAATCCGACATTTTGGATGTGACCAAAGTGCTCCTATCATTCTTTATACTGCATTTGGAGTGTTTTACCTTTATTTTCGACTGAATTAGGAGTTTTAGTGGGATTTTTGACTGAATTTGGAGTTACTGTCCTACATAAGTGTAGTAGCGAGCCCGAAGGGCGAGCTCCTGGTGAGGCCGAAGGCCGAACTTTCGGTCCGCGAGGCCGAAGGCCGAGCGTATGAAGCGTGAGCCCGAAGGGCGAGCGCTTGGCGAGGCCGCAGGCCGAGCCGTATTAGTAACTTGCGAGGCCGAAGGCCGAGCTCCGACTTGAGAGTATTTTCCACATCACCGACTGGTCTCCATGGCAACTGCCTGCGGTAACCGAAGCACCTACGAGTGGGGTTCCTTAACAAAAGTGACTCAGAACCTTCGTACCATTCTGCCCGTACCACCTTTTTATGGCAGTAGGGTGAATCTGATTTGGTGGCTACAGTTTGGTTCCTTATTGTATATAGAGTTTATATAGTATTTCATACTTCTATTGGAGTTTTGGATATTACTTTTTTTTAATGTATAACGTGCTTTTATGACAGTTCCTACTGACTCAAGATAGATGCGGGCCGCATGCGGCCCGCACACTGCCCGAAAAACTAGTTATAATATATAAGGCTCGATTACCACTGACTGACTCACTGACTCACTGACATAAATGTTCTCCTAGAAGGAGCAGAGTAGGGTAAAAATGAAGTATGGCAAAAATGTTCGGCGGGTTTAGGTGAGTATGAGAAAAATCGAAAATCATTAAAAAGACGCCTGCCAAGTGATGATGGATGACGTATCTCGAAAACGGTAAGAGATAGGTAGGGGGTGTTTGAACAAATGTCATAGAGAATCGGGAGAGCAGTCGAATGACACCTGTCAAAAATCCAAAATGGCGGATTTCAAGATGGCCGCCATACAAAATGCTCCGAGCCTGCTGAAGCGAGGCCTTTAGGCCGAGCTTCAGTAGGGGCGGAGCAGTTTGTATGGTGGCCTTCTTGAAATCCGCCATTTTGGATTTGTCCCAGGTGCTCCTCTCATTCTTCATACTGCATTTGGAGTGTTTTACCTTATATTTTCGACTGTATTAGGAGTTTTTGTGGGTTTTTTGACTGAATTTGGAGTAACTGTTCTACATTAGTGTATAGCGAGCCCAAAGGGCAACCACCTGGTGAGGCCGAAGGCCGAACTTTCGGTCCGCGAGGCCGAAGGCCGAGCGAATGGTGCGCGAGCCCGAAGGGCGAGCGCTTGGCGAGGCCGCAGGCCGAGCCGTATTAGTAACTTGCGAGGCCGAAGGCCGAGCTCCGACTTGAGAGTATTTTCCACGTCACCGACTGGTCTCCATGGCAACTGCCTGCGGTAACCGAAGCACCTACGAGTGGGGTTCCTTAACAAAAGTGATTCAGAACCTTGGTACCATTCTGCCCGTACCACCTTTTTATGGCAGTAGGGTGAATTTGGTTTGGTGATAACAGTACGGTTCTCTATTGTATTAAGGGTTTGTATGGGAAATCGTACATCTTTAGGTGTTTTGAAATAATTTTTTTTAATGTATAAGGTGTTTTGATATTGTTCAAACTTGCACAACGATAAATGCGGGCCGCATGCGGCCCGCACACTGCCCGAAAAACTAGTTTATAATATATAAAGCTCGATTACCACTGACTGACTGACATAAATGTTCTCCTAGAAGGAGTAGAGTAGGGTAAAAATGAAGTATAGCAAAAATGTTTGGGGGGTTTTGGTGAGTATGAGAAAAATCGAAAATCATAAAAAAGACGCCTGCCAAGTGAAGATGGATGACATATCTCAAAAACGGTACAAGTTAGGTAGGGGGTGTTTGAACAAATGTCATAGGGAATCGGGAGAGCAGTCGAATGACACCTGTCAAAAATCCAAAATGGCGGATTTCAAGATGGCCGCCATACAAAGTGATCCGAGCCTGCTGAAGCGAGGCCGTTAGGCCGAGCTTCAGTAGGGGCGGAGCAGTTTGTATGGCGGCCGTCTTGAAATCCGACATTTTGGATGTGTCACACGTGCTCCTATCATTCTTTATACTGCATTTGGAGTGTTTTACCTACATTTTCGACTGTATTAGGAGTTTTTGTGGGATTTTTGACTGAATTTGGAGTTACTGTCCAACATTAGTGTATAGCGAGCCCGAAGGGCGAGCTCCTGGTGAGGCCGAAGGCCGAACTTTCGGTCCGCGAGGCCGAAGGCCGAGCGTATGGTGCGTGAGCCCGAAGGGCGAACGCTTGGCGAGGCCGTAGGCCGAGCCGTATTAGTAACTTGCGAGGCCGAAGGCCGAGCTCCGACTTGAGAGTTTTTTTCACGTCTCCGACTGGTCTCCATGGCAACTGCCCGCGGTAACCGAAGCACCTACGAGTGGGGTTCCTTAACAAAAGTGACTCAGAACCTTGGTACCATTCTGCCCGTACCACCTTTTTATGGCAGTAGGGTGAATCTGGTTTGGTGGCTACAGTATGTTTATTTATTGTATTGAGAGTTTATATGGGATTTCATACTTCTATTGGAGTTTTGAACTTATTTTTTTAATGTATGAGGTGCTTTTATGACAGTTTCTACTGACTCAAGATAGATGCGGGCCGCATGCGGCCCGCACACTGCCCGAAAAACTAGTTTATAATATATAAGGCTCGATTACCACTCACTGACTGACTGACTGATTGACATAAATGTTCTCCTAGAAGGAGCAGAGTAGGGTTAAAATTATGTATGGCAAAAATGTTCGGGGGGTTTTGGTGAGTATGAGAAAAATCGAAAATCATAAAAATGACGCCTGCCAAGTAAAGATGAATGACATATCTCAAAAACGGTACAAGATAGGTAGGGGGTGTTTGAACAAATGTCATAGGGAATCGGGAGAGCAGCCGGATGACACCTGTCAAAAATCCAAAATGGCGGATTTCAAGATGGCCGCCATACAAATTGATCCGAGCCTGCTGAAGCGAGGCCGTTAGGCCGAGGTTCAGTAGGGGCGGAGCAGTTTGTATGGTGGCCTTCTTGAAATCCGCCATTTTGGATTTGTCCCAGGTGCTCCTATCATTCTTTATACTGCATTTGGAGTGTATTACCTTATATTTTCGACTGTATTAGGAGTTTTTGTGAGATTTTTGACTGAATTTGGAGTTACTGTCCTACATAAGTGCAGTAGCGAGCCCGAAGGGCGAGCTCCTGGTGAGGCCGAAGGCCGAACTTTCGGTCCGCGAGGCCGAAGGCCGAGCGTATGATGCGCGAGCCCGAAGGGCGAGCTCTTGGCGAGGCCGCAGGCCGAGCCGTGTTGGTAACTTGCGAGGCCGAAGGCCGAGCTCCGACTTGAGAGTTTTTTCCACGTCTTCGACTGGTCTCCATGGCAACTGCCCGCGATAACCAAAGCACCTACGAGTGGGGTTCCTTAACAAAAGTGACTCGGAACCCTGGTACAATTCTGCCCGTACCACCTTTTTATGTCAGTAGGGTGAATCTGGTTTGGTGGCTACAGTATGGTTCTTTAGTGTATTGACAGTTTATATCGGATTTCATACTTCTATTGGAGTTTTGAACATACTTTTTTTAATGTATAAGGTGTTTTGATATTGTTCAAACTTGCACAACGATAAATGCGGGCCGCATGCGGCCCGCACACTGCCCGAAAAACTAGTTATTATAATATATAAAGCTCGATTACCACTGACTGACTGACATAAATGTTCTCCTAGAAGGAGGCGAGTAGGAGCAACGTGATGTATAGCAAAAATGTTCGGGTGGTTTTGGTGAGTATGGGAAAAATCGAAAATCATTAAAAAGACGCCTGCCAATTGTAGATGGATGACGTATCTCGAAAACGGTAAGAGATAAGTAAGGGGTGTTTGAACAAATGTCATAGGGAATCGGGAGAGCAGTCGAATGACCTCTGTCAAAAATCCAAAATGGCGGATTTCAAGATGGCCGCCATACAAAGTGATCCGAGCCTGCTGAAGCGAGGCCTTTAGGCCGAGCTTCAGTAGGGGCGGAGCAGTTTGTATGGGGGCCATCTTGAAATCCGACATTTTGGATGTGTCACACGTGCTCCTATCATTCTTTATACTGCATTTGGAGTGTTTTACCTACATTTTCGACTGTATTAGGAGTTTTTGTGGGAATTTGGACTGAATTTGGAGTAACTGTCCTACATTAGTGTATAGCGAGCCCAAAGGGCAATTACCTGTTGAGGCCAAAGGCCGAACTTTCGGTCCGCGAGGCCGAAGGCCGAGCGTATGGTGCGTGAGCCCGAAGGGCGAACGCTTGGCGAGGCCGTAGGCCGAGCCGTATTAGTAACTTGCGAGGCCGAAGGCCGAGCTCCGACTTGAGAGTTTTTTTCACGTCTCCGACTGGTCTCCATGGCAACTGCCCGCGGTATCCGAAGCACCTACGAGTGGGGTTCCTTAACAAAAGTGACTCAGAACCTTGGTACCATTCTGCCCGTACCACCTTTTTATGGCAGTAGGGTGAATCTGCTTTAGTGACTACAGTATGGTTCTTTATAGTATGGAGAGTTTATATGGGATTTCATACTTCTATTGGGGTTTTGAAATATTTTCATTTTAATGTATAAGGTGTTTTGATATAGTTTCAAATTGCACAACGATAAATGCGGGCCGCATGCGGCCCGCACACTGCCCGAAAAACTAGTTTATAATATATAAAGCTCGATTACCACTGACTGACTGACTGACTCACTGACATAAATGTTCTCCTAGAAGGAGCAGAGTAGGGTAAAAATGAAGTATAGCAAAAATGTTCGGAGGGTTTTGGTGAGTATGAGAAAAATCGAAAATCATTAAAAAGACGCCTGCCAAGTAAAGATGGATGACGTATCTCAAAAACGGTACGAGATAGGTAGGGGGTGTTTGAACAAATGTCATAGGGAATCGGGAGAGCAGTCGAATGACACCTGTCAAAAATCCAAAATGGCGGATTTCAAGATGGCCGCCATACAAAGTGATCCGAGCCTGCTGAAGCGAGGCCTTTAGGCCGAGCTTCAGTAGGGGCGGAGCAGTTTGTATGGTGGCCGTCTTGAAATCCGACAATTTGGATGTGACCCACGTGCTCCTATCATTCTTTATACTGCATTTGGAGTGATTTACCCTATATTTTCGACTGTATTAGGAGTTTTTGTGGGATTTTCGACTGAATTTGGAGTAACTGTCCTACATTAGTGAAGTTGCGAGCCCGAAGGGCGAGCTTCTGGTGAGGCCGAAGGCCGAACTTTCGGTCCGCGAGGCCGAAGGCCGAGCGTATGATGCGCGAGCCCGAAGGGCGAGTGCTTTGCGAGGCCGCAGGCCGAGCCGTGTTAGTAACTTGCGAGGCCGAAGGCCGAGCTCCGACTTGAGATTATTTTCCACATCTCCGACTGGTCTCCATAGCAACTGCCCGCGGTAACCGAAGCACCTACGAGTGGGGTTCCTTCACAAAAGTGACTCAGAACCTTGGTCCCATTCTGCCCGTACCACCTTTTTGTGGCAGTAGGGTGAATTTGCTTTAGTGGCTGCAGTATGGTTCTTTATTGTATTGAGAGTTTTTATGGGATTTCATACTTCCATTGGAGTTTTGAACATTCTTTTTCTTAAAGTATTAGGGGTTTATGTGAAATTTCCAAATGACTCAAGATAGATGCGGGCCGCATGCGGCCCGCACACTGCCCGAAAAACTAGTTTATAATATATAAAGCTCGATTACCACTGACTGACTGACTGACTCACTGACATAAATGTTCTCCTAGAAGGAGCAGAGTAGGGTAAAAATGAAGAATAGCAAAAATGTTCGGAGGGTTTTGGTGAGTATGAGAAAAATCGAAAATCATTAAAAAGACGCCTGCCAAGTAAAGATGGATGACGTATCTCAAAAACGGTACGAGATAGGTAGGGGGTGTTTGAACAAATGTCATAGGGAATCGGGAGAGCAGTCGAATGACACCTGTCAAAAATCCAAAATGGCGGATTTCAAGATGGCCGCCATACAAAGTGATCCGAGCCTGCTGAAGCGAGGCCTTTAGGCCGAGCTTCAGTAGGGGCGGAGCAGTTTGTATGGTGGCCGTCTTGAAATCCGACAATTTGGATGTGACCCACGTGCTCCTATCATTCTTTATACTGCATTTGGAGTGATTTACCCTATATTTTCGACTGTATTAGGAGTTTTTGTGGGATTTTCGACTGAATTTGGAGTAACTGTCCTACATTAGTGAAGTTGCGAGCCCGAAGGGCGAGCTTCTGGTGAGGCCGAAGGCCGAACTTTCGGTCCGCGAGGCCGAAGGCCGAGCGTATGATGCGCGAGCCCGAAGGGCGAGTGCTTTGCGAGGCCGCAGGCCGAGCCGTGTTAGTAACTTGCGAGGCCGAAGGCCGAGCTCCGACTTGAGATTATTTTCCACATCTCCGACTGGTCTCCATAGCAACTGCCCGCGGTAACCGAAGCACCTACGAGTGGGGTTCCTTCACAAAAGTGACTCAGAACCTTGGTCCCATTCTGCCCGTACCACCTTTTTGTGGCAGTAGGGTGAATTTGCTTTAGTGGCTGCAGTATGGTTCTTTATTGTATTGAGAGTTTTTATGGGATTTCATACTTCCATTGGAGTTTTGAACATTCTTTTTCTTAAAGTATTAGGGGTTTATGTGAAATTTCCAAATGACTCAAGATAGATGCGGGCCGCATGCGGCCCGCACACTGCCCGAAAAACTAGTTATTATAATATATAAAGCTCGATTACCATTGACTCACTGACTGACATAAATGTTCTCCTAGAAGGAGACGAGTAGGAGCAACGTGATGTATAGCAAAAATGTTCGGGGGGTTTTGGTGAGTATGAGAAAAATCGAAAATCATTAAAAAGACGCCTGCCAAGTGATGATGGATGACGTATCTCAAAAACGGTAAGAGATAGGTAGGGGGTGTTTGAACAAATGTCATAGGGAATCGGGAGAGCAGCCGGATGACATCTGTCAAAAATCCAAAATGGCGGATTTCAAGATGGCCGCCATACAAATTGATCCGAGCCTGCTGAAGCGAGGCCGTTAGGCCGAGGTTCAGTAGGGGCGGAGCAGTTTGTATGGGGGCCTTCTTAAAATCCGCCATTTTGGATTTGTCCCAGGTGCTCCTATCATTCTTTATACTGCATTTGGAGTGTATTACCTTATATTTTCGACTGTATTAGGAGTTTTTGTTGGATTTTTGACTGAATTTGGAGTTACTGTCCTACATAAGTGTAGTAGCGAGCCCGAAGGGCGAGCTCCTGGTGAGGCCGAAGGCCGAACTTTCGGTCCGCGAGGCCGAAGGCCGAGCGTATGATGCGCGAGCCCGAAGGGCGAGCGCTTGGCGAGGCCGCAGGCCGAGCCGT
Organism: Plagodis pulveraria; assembly: GCA_963890685.1. Classification (NCBI taxonomy): domain Eukaryota; kingdom Metazoa; phylum Arthropoda; class Insecta; order Lepidoptera; family Geometridae; genus Plagodis; species Plagodis pulveraria. The sequence continues at coordinate 9,338,190 of OY982975.1, forward strand.
GTTGGTAACTTGCGAGGCCGTAGGCCGAGCTCCGACTTGAGAGTTTTTTCCACGTCTCCGAATGGTCTCCATGGCAACTGCCCGCGGTAAGCGAAGCACCTACGAGTGGGGTTCCTTAACAAAAGTGACTCAGAACCTTGGTCCCATTCTGCCCGTACCACCTTTTTATGGCAGTAGGGTGAATCTGTTTTAGTGGCTACAGTATTGTTCTTTATTGTATTGAGAGTTAATATGGGATTTCATACTTCTAATGGAGTTTTGAACATACTTTTTTTAATGTATAAGGTGTTTTGATATTGTTTCAAATTGCATAACGATAAATGCGGGCCGCATGCGGCCCGCACACTGCCCGAAAAACTAGTTATAATATATAAAGCTCGATTACCACTGACTGACTGACATAAATGTTCTCCTAGAAGGAGACGAGTAGGAGCAACGTGATGTATGGCAAAAATGTTTGGAAGGTTTTGGTGAGTATGAGAAAAATCGAAAATCATTAAAAAGACGTCTGCCAAGTAAAAATGGATGGCGTATCTCGAAAACGGTAAGACAAAGGTAAGGGGTGTTTGAACAAATGTCATAGGGAATCGGGAGAGCAGTCGAATGACACCTGTCAAAAATCCAAAATGGCGGATTTCAAGATGGCTGCCATACAAAGTGATCCGAGCCTGCTGAAGCGAGGCCGTTAGGCCGAGCTTCAGTAGGGGCGGAGCAGTTTGTATGGTGGCCATCTTGAAATCTGACATTTTGGATGTGTCTTACGTGCTCCTATCATTCTTTATACTGCATTTGGAGTGTTTTACCATTATTTTCGACTGTATTAGGAGTTTTTGTGGGATTTTTGACTGAATTTGGAGTTACTGTCCTACATAAGTGTAGTAGCGAGCCCGAAGGGCGAGCTCCTCGTGAGGCCGAAGGCCGAACTTTCGGTCCGCGAGGCCGAAGGCTAAGCGTATGACGCGCGAGCCCGAAGGGCGAGCGCTTGGCGAGGCCGCAGGCCGAGCCGTGTTGGTAACTTGCGAGGCCGAAGGCCGAGCTCCAACTTGAGAGTATTTTCCACGTCTCCGACTGGTCTCCATGGCAACTGCCCGCGGTAAGCGAAGCACCTACGAGTGGGGTTCCTTAACAAAAGTGACTCAGAACCTTGGTCTCATTCTGCCCGTACCACCTTTTTATGGCAGTAGGGTGAATCTGTTTTAGTGGCTACAGTATTGTTCTTTATTGTATTGAGAGTTAATATGCGATTTCATTCTTCTAATGGAGTTTTGAACTTACTTTTTTTAATGTATAAGGTGTTTTGATATTGTTCAAACTTGCACAACGATAAATGCGGGCCGCATGCGGCCCGCACACTGCCCGAAAAACTAGTTTATAATATATAAAGCTCGATTACCACTGACTGACTGACTGACTCACTGACATAAATGTTCTCCTAGAAGGAGCAGAGTAGGGTAAAAATGAAGTATAGCAAAAATGTTCGGAGGGTTTTGGTGAGTATGAGAAAAATCGAAAATCATTAAAAAGACGCCTGCCAAGTGATGATGGATGACGTATCTCAAAAACGGTAAGAGATAGGTAGGGGGTGTTTGAACAAATGTCATAGGGAATCGGTAGAGCAGTCGAATGACATCTGTCAAAAATCCAAAATGGCGGATTTCAAGATGGCCGCCATACAAAATGCTCCGAGCCTGCTGAAGCGAGGCCGTTAGGCCGAGCTTCAGTAGGGGCGGAGCAGTTTGTATGGTGGCCGTCTTGAAATCCGTTATTTTGGATGTACCCCACGTGCTCCTATCATTCTTTATACTGCATTTGGAGTGTTTTACCTTATATTTTCGACTGTATTAGGAGTTTTTGTGGGATTTTTGACTGAATTTGGAGTAACTGTCCTACATAAGTGTAGTAGCGAGCCCGAAGGGCGAGCTCCTGGTGAGGCCGGAGGCCGAACTTTCGGTCCGCGAGGCCGAAGGCCGAGCGTATGATGCGTGAGCCCGAAGGGCGAGCGCCGAGCGAGGCCGCAGGCCGAGCCGTTTTAGTAACTTGCGAGGCCGAAGGCCGAGCTCCAACTTGAGAGTATTTTCCACGTTTCCGACTGGTCTCCATGGCAACTGCCCGCGGTAACCGAAGAACCTACGAGTGGGGTTCCTTTACAAAAGTGACTCAGAACCCTGGTCTCATTTTGCCCGTACCACCTTTTTATGGCAGTAGGGTGAATTTGGTTTGGTGGCTACAGTTTGGTTCTTTATTGTATTGAGAGTTTATATGGGATTTCATACTTTTATTGGAGTTTTGAACACATTTTTTTTAAAGTATTAGGTGTTTCTGTGGAATTTTCAAATGACTAAAGATAGATGCGGGCCGCATGCGGCCCGCACACTGCCCGAAAAACTAGTTTATATTATATAAAGCTCGATTACCACTGACTGATTGACATAAATGTTCTCCTAGAAGGAGACGAGTAGGAACAACGTGATGTATGGCAAAAATGTTCGGGTAGTTTCGGTGAGTATGAGAAAAATCGAAAATCATTAAAAAGACGCCTGCCAAGTGAAGATGTATGGCGTATCTCAAAAACGGTACAAGATAGGTAGGGGGTGTTTGAACAAATGTCATAGGGAATCGAGAGAGCAGCCGGATGACATCTGTCAAAAATCCAAAATGGCGGATTTCAAGATGGCCGCCATACAAATTGATCCGAGCCTGCTGAAGCGAGGCCGTCAGGCCGAGCTTCAGTAGGGGCGGAGCAGTTTGTATGGGGGCCGTCTTGAAATCCGCCATTTTGGATTTGTCCCAGGTGCTCCTATCATTCTTTATACTGCATTTGGAGTGTATTACCTTATATTTTCGACTGTATTAGGAGTTTTTGTGGGATTTTGGACTGAATTTGGAGTAACTGTCCTACATTAGTGTATAGCGAGCCCAAAGGGCAATTACCTGGTGAGGCCGAAGGCCGAACTTTCGGTCCGCGAGGCCGAAGGCCGAGCGTATGGTGCGTGAGCCCGAAGGGCGAACGCTTGGCGAGGCCGTAGGCCGAGCCGTATTAGTAACTTGCGAGGCCGAAGGCCGAGCTCCGACTTGAGAGTATTTTCCACGTCTCCGACTGGTCTCCATGGCAACTGCCCGCGATAACCAAAGCACCTACGAGTGGGGTTCCTTAACAAAAGTGACTCGGAACCCTGGTCCCATTCTGCCCGTACCACCTTTTTATGGCAGTAGGGTGAATCTGGTTTGGTGGCTACAGTATGGTTCTTTAGTGTATTGACAGTTTATATGGGATTTCATACTTCTATTAGATTTTTGAACTTATTTTCTCTTAACGTATTAGGTTTTTTTTGACAGTTCCTACTGACTCAAGATAGATGCGGGCCGCATGCGGCCCGCACACTGCCCGAAAAACTAGTTTATTTATTATAATATATAAAGCTCGATTACCACTGACTGACTCACTGACTGACTGACTGACATAAATGTTCTCCTAGAAGGAGTAGAGTAGGGTTAAAATGATGTAGGACAAAAATGTTCGGGGGGTTTTGGTGAGTATGAGAAAAATCGAAAATCATTAAAAAGACGCCTGCCAAGTAAAGATGGATGACATATCTCAAAAACGGTAAGAGATAGGTAGGGGGTGTTTGAACAAATGTCATAGGGAATCTGGAGAGCAGTCGAATGACACCTGTCAAAAATCCAAAATGGCAGATTTCAAGATGGCCGCCATACAAATTGATCCGAGCCTGCTGAAGCGAGGCCGTTAGGCCGAGGTTCAGTAGGGGCGGAGCAGTTTGTATGATGGCCTTCTTGAAATCCGCCATTTTGGATTTGTCCCAGGTGCTCCTATCATTCTTTATACTGCATTTGGAGTGTATTACCTTATATTTTCGACTGTATTAGGAGTTTTTGTGGGATTTTTGACTGAATTTGGAGTTACTGTCCTACATAAGTGTAGTAGCGAGCCCGAAGGGCGAGCTCCTGGTGAGGCCGAAGGCCGAACTTTCAGTCCGCGAGGCCGAAGGCCGAGCGTATGACGCGCGAGCCCGAAGGGCGAGCTCTTGGCGAGGCCGCAGGCCGAGCCATGTTGGTAACTTGCGAGGCCGAAGGCCGAGCTCCGACTTGAGAGTTTTTTCCACGTCTCCGACTGGTCTCCATGGCAACTGCCCGCGGTAAGCGAAGCACCTACGAGTGGGGTTCCTTAACAAAAGTGACTCAGAACCTTGGTACCTTTCTGCCCGTACCACCTTTTTATGGCAGTAGGGTGAATCTGTTTTAGTGGCTACAGTATTGTTCTTTATTGTATTGAGTATTAATATGGGATTTCATACTTCTAATGGAGTTTTGAACATACTTTTTTTAATGTATAAGGTGTTTTGATATTGTTCAAACTTGCACAACGATAAATGCGGGCCGCATGCGGCCCGCACACTGCCCGAAAAACTAGTTTATAATATATAAAGCTCGATTACCACTGACTGACTGACATAAATGTTCTCCTAGAAGGAGACGAGTAGGAGCAACGTGATGTATGGCAAAAATGTTCGGGGGGTTTTGGTGAGTACGAGAAAAATCGAAAATCATTAAAAAGACGCCTGCCAAGTGATGATGGATGACGTATCTCAAAAACGGTAAGAGATAGGTAGGGGGTGTTTGACCAAATGTCATAGGGAATCGGGAGAGCAGTCGAATGACACCTGTCAAAAATCCAAAATGGCGGATTTCAAGATGGCCGCCATACAAAGTGATCCGAGCCTGCTGAAGCGAGGCCTTTAGGCCGAGCTTCAGTAGGGGCGGAGCAGTTTGTATGGTGGCCGTCTTGAAATCCGACATTTTGGATGTGTCTTACGTGCTCCTATCATTCTTTATACTGCATTTGGAGTTTTTTATCTTTATTTTCGACTGTATTAGGAGTTTTTGTGGGATTTCTGACTGAATTTGGAGTAACTGTCCTACATTAGTGTAGTAGCGAGCCCGAAGGGCGAGCTTCTGGTGAGGCCGAAGGCCGAACTTTCGGCCCGCGAGGCCGAAGGCCGAGCGTATGGGGCGTGAGCCCGAAGGGCGAGCGCATGGCGAGGCCGGAGGCCGAGCCGTGTTAGTAACTAGCGAGGCCGAAGGCCGAGCTCCGACTTGAGAGTATTTTCCACGTCTCCGAATGGTCTCCATGGCAACTGCCCGTGGTAAGCAAAGCACCTACGAGTAGGGTTCTTTAACAAAAGTTACTCAGAATCTTGGTACCATTCTGCCCGTACCACTTTTTTATGGCAGTAGGGTGAATCTGGTTTGGTGGCTACAGTTTGGTTCTCTACTGTATAAGGAGTTTATATGGGATTTCATACTTCTATTGGAGTTTTGAACACATTTTTTTTTATAATGTATCAGATGTTTTTTTGACAGTTCCTACTGACTCAAGATAGATGCGGGCCGCATGCGGCCCGCACACTGCCCGAAATACTAGTTTCTTTATATTACAGGAAGCCAAGCATTTGACCGCAGTCTCACGTAGTATTTATTAAAGTTTACTTTATTTGGATACATTATGATATGGCTGACTTTTGTGACCGCAACGTAAACAGAAAATAAGCCTATATCTATAAAATAAAAAAAACTAACAGACGCAAAATACAGGATAACTCTAGTAGGGGTAACTCTTTTCAGGGTGGACCAATTTTAATGATTTTTATATATTCGAATGCTTCTGCTTATCATGTTGTCCTATTTAAATTTGAGGGAAATCTGAAGTAGTAATTGAGGTTACTCTAATAATGCGCATAGTATGTTTGTAGTCGGTTGTGTCTTGTTAAAAATTGTCATTCAGTTCATATTCGACCTTACTCATCCTACATAATCTTTCCGCCTTCATAATCTGGTGTTCATTTTAGAAGCGCTCGTAGCGAAGTTTACTTAGCTGTTCTCAACCGATCAGCAAAGTTAAGCAACGTCGCGCGCGGTCAGGAGTTGGATGGGTGGGGGACCCCCCACAGTGCTTACGTCCTCGTCGTGTCCCCTGGAAACGACCCAGTTCTGACCACCGTAACGGAGTGGCAGACTGGGCTCGGCTAAAGTGCACTGTACGTCGTAGAACTCATTGCGGCTTATCTACGACACTGGCGGAGGCAAACATGCCTAAACCAGCGCGGGACGCCTCCGGGCGTTTCCTAAAAGGCCCTTCTCAGGGCCAACCAAAAGGCCCTTCTCAGGGCCATGCCGATGAGGCTGCATCGGCGTCTGATGCGAGCCGCGCACCATCCGTGGCTAGCGTGTTTGCTCGGCCGGACGAGTTTTCGGACTCTGACGTCGAGTCAATCACGTTTGAGTCTGATGCTTCTGCAGCAACAGCGGAAGGTCGTCAAGCGAAGAAGCGGGCATTCTTGAAAGGCGGGTCTTGCTCCTCGGACTCCACAACGAGTAAGCCCAAGAAGCCGAAGGCTAAAAAGCCTACTAAAGTAGCTGCGGACACCCATGACGTGGGTTTCGCAGATGCTCAACGCCAGCTGAACCTGACTCGGCGGGCGCAGCTCCAACAAGACCTGGAGGAGAAGGTCGCTGCCAAGGAGCAGCAGGCGCGCACTGCGCGGGCTAAGTCCGGATATGGTGCATCTATAGTGCTCTACTCGGACCACTCCCTGGCCGAGCTGGAGCGCATGGCGCAGGAGGACGAGGAGGAGATATTGGAGGTCGCCTCTAAGTCCTCAAACCTTAAGGGGACTTTTCAGAAGTCCCTGAAGTGCAGGGCCGCAAGTATGCGTGGCATAATCCGCGAGCTGGTGCAACGCACCGCTACGGACGAAACGCGGCAACTGCAGGCGAAGGTCAACCGCCTGCAGTCGGAGGTCAGCCAGCTGCACCAAAAGCTGGCTGAAGCCACGGCCCGGCCAATCTCGGCCAACCCGATCCCAGCGGCTGAGGGCCCCACCTCCTCCAACCTTGAGGATATCATCCGCAAGGTCGTCATGGAGGAAAGGGCCTTCACGAGAGCCTGCTTCGCCGGCATCGAGGACAGGCTCTTGCCGGAGAGTCGCATCCGTCCACCACTTGCGGCGGACAAGAGGCAGAACAAGCCGGGGCCATCCTCCCGAACGGAGGACGCATTTCTACCCTCCTCCACCCCGTCCAACCAAGCTTGGACGGAAGTGGTTAGGAAGGGGAAAGGCAAGGCCAAGACGAAGGCGGCCGCTCCTCCTGTCGTCCCCACAACCACCGTTCCCTGCCCGTCCCAGGTGACCGGCAAGGGGAAAGGGAAGGGGAAAGGAAAAAAGTCGGCCCCGAAGCCCTCCACCGCTGCTCCAGCAGCCAAAAGGGCCCCCGCCGGTGTGGTGAAACCTAAGCCCCTGGTTCCCCCTAAAACCGCGGCCGTCGTAGTGACGCTCACCGTGGAGGCTGCGGAGCGGGGTGAGACCTACGAGTCCGTCCTGAAGCGGGCCCGTGCTGGCGCTGACCCCACCCAGCTGGGGATAGGAGGCGTCACATGCCGTCGGACCCAAGCTGGGGCCCGAATTTTTGAGTTCCCGGGGGCTCAGGGCGGTGCCAACGCGGACCTATTTGCCACCAAGCTAAAGGAGGTCATTGCGGACGCGGCTAAGGTGGTCAGGCCAGTGAAGTCTGCGACCTTGGAGGTGACCGATCTCGACGATTCGGTCACTAAAGAGGAAGTGGTGGTGGCGGTCGCAGCAGTAGGTGGTTGTGATGTCGCAGCGGTGCAAGGTCGAGGTATCCGGCCTGGTCGCGGAGGCATGGGCACCATTCGCCTCGAGTGCCCTGTCACCGCGGCCAAGGCCGCCCTCGCCCAGGGACGGCTGTCTGTAGGATTCAGCTCCTGCAGAGTCCGAGCACTTGAAGATCAGCCTCTGCGCTGCTTCAAGTGCTTCGGAATTGGACACACCCGGGCCCTCTGTCCGTCCGAGGTGGACAGGGCAGACAGCTGCTACCGCTGCGGCAAAGCGGGGCATAAATCCGCCTCCTGCACGGCCACCACGCCGCGCTGCGCAGTGTGTGCCGCAAGTGGCCGCCCAGCGGACCATGTTATGAAGGGGAGGAACTGCAATCCTCCCCCTAAGAAGGGCAGAGCGCAGGTGCCGACCCGGCCTGCCGTGGCAACCGCCGTCCCTGAAACAGGACCTCCGGCGGCTATCGAGGGGGGTGCGATGTCCGAATGATGGATAGGGCCGAGCATCGCATCCTCCAGGCGAACATCAACCACTGCAAAGCGGCCCAGGACTTGCTGATGCAGTCCATGGCTGAGTGGTTGGTGGACGTGGCGGTGGTTGCCGAGCCATACTCGATCCCTAGCCGTTGGCTGGGTGATCGGGATGGCTTGGTCGCAATGGTGTCGCGGTCTTCCACAGACTCCCCTCCCCTCTCGCTCTTAGAGAAGGGACCGGGATATGTGGCCGCCGCGTGGGGAGACATAGCCTTCGTGGGCGTCTATTTCTCCCCAAACCGGCCACTATCGGACTTTGAGAATTTTCTCGAAGTCCTCACCGCCGTTGTTGGTAGGGCGGCGCCGCGTCAAGTCGCCGTTTTGGGTGACCTTGACGCCAAGTCGGTGGTCTGGGGTAACCCGGCCACCTCTTGCAACGTCCGAGGCCGCGCAGTTGAGTACTGGGCGGCCTCCTCCGGTGTGTCCCTCCTCAACAGAGGGACGGTCCAGACGTGTGTGCGGCAACGGGGAGGGTCAGTAGTGGACGTCTCGTTCGCCACCCCCGTGCTAGCCGCCCGCGTCACGAACTGGCGGGTAGAGATGGTGGAGACCCTGTCGGACCACCGATATGTGCGGTTCGACATCTCCACCCAGAGCCCCCGGAGGACGGTCCCCTCGGGCCGTTCTCCCTTTCCACGGTGGGCTCTCACCCGCCTGGACCGTGAAGCGGCAATGGAGGCAGCTTTCGTCCAGGACTGGCTCGCGCCCCCTCTCGAGGTCCTGGATGTGGACTCCGCAGCGGCCGAACTCAGGAGGTCCCTGACCGAGGTGTGCAACGCCAGCATGCCTCGGTCTCGCCGCCCACCTCCCCGTCGCGCCGTGTATTGGTGGTCGGAGGATTTAGCGGGGCTTCGAGCAGCTTGTGTGGCAGCAAGGAGGGCCTACACGCGGAGTCGACGGCGCAGCCACCGGGACGAGGCCAACGAGGACCTTCTTTACGCCGCGTACGTTGAGGCGAGGAAGGTCCTCAAGTCGGCCATTGGCGCCGCCGATGACGCGGCGAAAGCCGAGATGCTGGAGGGTCTCGATAGGGACCCGTATGGGAGACCATACAAGGCGGCGCGGAACAAACTGCGCCCCTTTGGTCCCCCACTGACGGAGTCTCTCGAGCCGGCATTGCTGGATGGGGTGGTTCGGTCCCTGTTTCCGTCCGGATCCAACCACGCCCCACCAGTAATGGATCCCCCGCAGGGGGCGGCTCCACTAGAGGGGGAGGAAGAGGAGGCATCTCCAGTGACGGTGGCGGAATTTGAAGGGGAGGTTCTCCGCCTCCGCGCCAAAAGGACGGCCCCTGGGCCAGATGGCGTTCCAGCACGGGTGGTGGCCATCGCCGCCTTCCAAATGGGCGACAGGTTTCGGGACCTATTCAGCGCGTGTTTCACGTCTGGTAGGTTCCCGAAACCATGGAAGGAGGGGCAATTGTGCCTTCTCCGAAAGGAGGGACGCCCGGTAGACTCCCCCTCGGCATACCGACCCATCGTTTTACTGGATGAGGTCGGTAAAATGTTCGAGGGGATCGTAGCCAACCGGCTCAACGAGCACCTGCGGAGGGTCGGACCGGACCTGTCGGACGCCCAATTCGGTTTTCGAAGGGGGCGTTCGACGGTGGACGCACTGGCCCGACTGAAAGGCCAGGTGCGGGAAGCTACGGAGGCAGGGGACGGGGTTTTGGCTGTGTCATTTGACATAGCCAACGCCTTCAACTCCGTCCCCCATGCGACAATCTTGAAGGCACTCCGCTATCACGGAGTGCCTCGGTACCTGCGGTGTCTCCTGGCCGACTACCTGGGGGACCGAGCTGTCCTCCTTGTAGATCGCACGGGCCAGCTCCGTCGATATGATGTCGGGTCCGGTGTTCCACAGGGGTCTGTCTTGGGGCCACTCCTGTGGAACATCGGATTCAATTGGCTCCTGCGGGGAACTCTCCTCCGTGGCACGAGTGTCATCTGCTATGCGGATGACACTCTTCTCACCGCTCGGGGGAGAGAATTTAGAGAGGCGGCGAGTCTGGCTTCGGCCGGCGGATCCCTAGTTGCGGGAAGGATCCGCCGCCTGGGTCTCAAGGTGGCGCTGCACAAGACCGAGGCCGTATTTTTCCACGGACCTCGGCAGCGAATTCCCCCTTACGCCCACATTGTTGTGGAGGGCGTCCGGATTGAAGTGAAGGCCCAGATGAAATATCTGGGCCTAGTCCTCGACAGTAGGTGGCGCTTCGGCCCGCACTTCAGCGGGCTGTCGACGCGCCTGCTGAAAGTTGCGGGCGCCCTTTCGTGGCTCCTCCCAAATATGGGAGGGCCCAGGGCACGATGCCGGCGCTTGTACGCCGGCATCTTGAAAAGTATGGCCCTTTACGGGGCCCCTATCTGGGCCGACTCCCTCCGTAGGAGGGAGAACGCAACCACTCTCCGCAGGCCTCAAAGGGCCATTGCACTGCGGGTGGCGCGGGCCTACCGCTCGGTAGGATTTGCGGCGGTGTGCGCTCTGGCTGGCACCCCTCCTTGGGAGCTCGAGGCGGGAGTGCTCGCCAGAGTGTACGAGTGGACGGCGGGGTGCAAAGCTCGCGGTGAGCCCCCTACTCTGGAGCAACGGGAGGCCGTCCGGCGTGAGGCGAGGGAAGCTGTCGTCCATCACTGGACGGAGGACCTCGCCGCCGCCACTTTTGGCCGCCGGACGCTGGATGCGATTGGGCCAGTCCTAGAAGATTGGTTGGGGCGGCCCCATGGCTTCCTCTCGTTCCGTCTGGTGCAGGTTCTAACCGGGCATGGGTGCTTCGGCTCATACCTGCACCGGATCGGGAGGGAGGAGACAGCGGTGTGTCACGACTGTGGCACCGCGGTGGACACGGCGCAGCACACCTTAGAGGTGTGCCCTTCGTGGACCGAGCTGCGCCGCAGCTTGGTCAACATTATCGGGTCAGACCTCTCGCTTCCCAGCGTCGTAAAAGCTATGCTGGGGGGCGATGGGGCCTGGGAAGCGGTCGCCTCCTTTTGCGAAGAAGTAATTTCGCAAAAGGAGGCCGCGGAGCGTGCGAGGGAGGAGGACCCCCTTGCTGCGCCGCTGCGAAGACGTCGAAGGGGTGGGAGAAGGCGATTGAATAATCGCCTTCCACCTCCCAGTGGTGAGTAGCGAGAGACAGGCGCGGGGGCGTCTTCTCTCGCATTGCACGTACTCACCACCTCCGTCGGGCGGGAATGGCCAAACATTCCTGGTCATTCCCGGGCCCCTCCTGCTGGGAGGGGCGTGTAGGCCCCGCTGTAAAAGCGGGCGGTCGTAGAAGGAGGACTGGACGCAAAGGCTCTGCCGGTCTCCCAGTCCTCCTCCACAAAAACGATGCTGGAATGTCGCTGGGTTGTTTAGTGGGTATACCGGTCGTCTACCGGGGAGTCCCACATCCCCCCTCCATCCCCCGATGGGGGGGCATACGTAATGCATTTTTCCCAGCGTCAAAAAAAAAAAAAAAAAATAAAAAAAATAAAAATAAAAAAAAAAAAAAAAAAAAAAGGAGTTGGATGGGTGACCGCTAGTGACATTACTACTGAGCGTTTCCGTGCTTCGGAGGGCACGTTAAGCCGTCGGTCCCGGTTGTTGTCTTAGGATGGCAGTCGTTATAGCATGGTGGTAAGGCATTTTACGAATGCCCGCCTGGCTAGCTACCACCCTCAAGTAGAAAATCTGTCGCCAAGCACCTAATGGTGTGTTCCGGCAGCTGTCCTTGAGAGCCAGTACTTCTAGGTTAGCCTGAACAACATCTTCGACCACATCATCACTTACCATCAGGTGAGATAGTGGCCAAAGGCTAACCTATCAGGCATAAAAAAAAAACAGTATTACGCTCACAAAAACATCCATAAGGCAGTAATAAGAGTTCAGCCGTTGATGAGGTATCCGACCGGCAATATGAATTCAAAGCCATAGGTCTATAGGTCAGGTCCTTGACACCAATTACCGCCCTCTAATTATGCACCGGATCGAATTCATAACTCGACTTCTGGGTTATTTGGTTTGATCACAGCGAATGAATACTTTTATCTATAGCGAAACTGCTTATCGATGCCTAACGGCCAAAAAAGGATAACCAAAACTTTAGAAATTTTACAGGAGAGTGATTTAAAGTTAAAAATAAACGAACAAAATAATAAAAAATTAACTATACCTCCAGAAAGGCTGAAAATGTGTATTAGTAGTATTTAGCAAACTATCTATTGACTGGCATTCTTATGTTTATGAAATTCAGGCTGAAATTATTGGTTATTGTCGGTTATTCCAAATGGTCTTCATTTTACAAACAGCAAATATATCGTAAATAAAATACACAAATTATTAGCTTCCAGCACAAAATTATGTAACTTCACGTCATGTTTCATTTAAATTGAAGAAAAATAGCACAAGTGTATTTTTTTGGAAATAAAATATGTATTACCAGCTATCTAATGAAATTTTATTAAAAGGAAAATCATATTAAGTATTTTTTTTAAAGTAATATTAACTATTATTATTAGGCTAAGTATTATTTATTTCGTTGTACTATTTATTCAAATATAAATTTGGAGGAGCAAACAATTCAGGTTCACCCGAAAGGTCTAATTTTTTTTTTTTACCTGATAGTCTTTGACCACTATCTCACCTGATGGTAAGCGATGATGTGATCGAAGATGTTATTCGGGCTAACCTAGAAGTACTGGCTCTCAAGGACAGCTGCCGGAACACACCGTAAGGTGCTTGGCGATAGATTTTCTACTTGAGGGTGGTAGCTAGCCAGGCGGACATTCGCAAAATGCCCTAACACCATGCAATTATACTATTAACTACTACAAATCATTATATTTCGTGCCCTTATCCTTCTCATTGGGGTCGTTGCATTGTAACTTTTTTTTTGTGGGGGGGCCTTCGCACTGCCCTTCCACTGCGGGGGTGGTGAAAAGGGATGTGTGGGACTTGAACCCACTAAAACCCCCCCGTGAGCAGTCCTCCGCCAAGGTGGGGCAATATAGGGTCGCGTTAGCAGTCACCATCTTGCCCCGGCGGTAGGCCCAAACACCGTCGGGCCTCTGCGCCTGTGGAGGGGTGACCTTACTCACCAAGGCCATCCCCCAAACGTGTAGGGCCGTGCAAGCTGGTGGAGAATCCCCCGACTCTCCACCAGTGACCCCACTACGGAGAAGGGAGGAGGCGGGCAAACTGCCGCCTCCTCGCCCCCGTTCGTCTGCGCTGGAGCGGGGCAGCATGGATATCGCCCTCCCTGACCCGCTCCGCGGCCTCCTTCTGCGCCATTACCAAAGTAGGTACTTTATTCATTAAAAATAAATTAGCATATAAAGTTACTTAGTTACACTAGGATTCCCTGTATTGTGGAGATCAGTTTAAAATTGAACAGATTTTTAGCAAAACATATTGAGTTTGTAGCATTACAGATAGTTATATGTTAATCTTGATCATATTCTCTAAGGCTAAGTTAATTTCTAAACACGTTTCCGTAAATAGTAATTACACAACTTTAAACGGTTTAAATACCTAGCTTATATTTATCATTATTTTTCACCCCGTGACCACGATCACTGCAAAGTGTTTAAAACGTCAGGACAAAAATAATATTAAATATACGCGATTTAAACCGTTTAAAGTTGTTTAATTACTATGTGTAATAATTGCGAAAACCTAAGACGTTTCCGTAAAATTTTCTGGATACAATATATTTGAAAAGGTGACTATAAATTACGATTATAACATAAATATCTTAATTGTTCATGTATGTAAGTATATAATAAAATAACAATAAAATAGTAAATACTTATCAAAGGGGACAAGTTAAGTTACATTTAAAATTTAAGTTACTTAGTTTTTCACCCAAACTGACTATGATTTTATCATTACCGCTTCTTTCACCCGTACGCAGTCCGATAGTGACAGAATTTCAGCATTTGACAGTATCTTAACTGGTAAGAGGAAATCTAAGCCTAGAATCCTGAGTGGAGTGTGATGGATTCACACTCAACTCAACAAGACGAAGACAGCTTTATTCCTGAGACGGATACGATTAAAGAGCTTGAAACATAGTATTGTACTATAGCGTCTCATTACTGGATAAAACAATTAACTGCATGAATCAGGTTTTTTAGATTTTTTTATGGAATTGTAACGGATTTAGTACTCCAAAAAGATGGATTTCCTCAGAAGTGGCGAACTGCACTGCACCAGTCAACTTGAGACACACAGTTGTTAAGTCTCATTCAAGTGCCTGTAATTTTACTGGCTCTAAAGGACTGCTACCGCAACACGCTACTGTTACGTGCTTGGAGACAGATTTATCACATGGGGGTGGTAGCTACCTAGACGAGCATTAGCAAAATGTTCTTCCATACCTAGTACCGCTCGAATATTTTTACTTCAAATTGAAATTATATTTTATAATACATATAGTTTTATACTAGCGGACCGCGCGGCTTTGCACGGGTATTTAATAAAAATTGCAAAAATATGATATTTTTGAAAATGTTTAATAGTATTTTTCAATTCGTCCTGTAGTTTTTAAGTTTATTCGTTAGATACAAAAACAGGTACAAATCTTTCCTCTCTATAATATTAGTATAAATTAAAAACAGTTGTGATTTGTTACATACCTAAGCGGGTAAGGATACACATAATTTTACTCCATGACTTTATACGTCTTCTTTATTGATTGAAACAATTTAAAACTGAAATGCCAAATTTGACACATATTGTTGGCCTGGAAGCCAAATAAAAAAAATCACCAAAATACAAAAATCAGGCGAATTGAGAACCTCCTCCTTTTTAAAGTTGGTTAATAATACGTATAGGACGTTATAAATGCTCCTACAGTGTTACCAAAATCCTCGTTGTGTTTATAACTAGTAATTAATTATTATGTATGTGGTTTAAAACCCGGGGGCATAAAATTATGTGCAACAATAATTTGTAAAAATATAAAATAAGATAAATCAAGTTGACCAAGCGCAGTACCACATTGGCAGCAATGGATCGTTCTAAAACTAAGCCTATTCACCGCTAAAGGTCGGGCCTGCGAATTCGCATTCCTGTTGCACATATACACATACCGCATCTAACTCGCAAGTTTGGTGTTTAGAGGTTCTTCTCTTTCTTCTTTGTATGCTACGTCTCCACATCGGGGCAAAGGGAAGATGACTACGCCTTGTCGTTCTGTTTAGTCATGGGCCATTCGTTCTATTTCACTCCAGGTTACACCGGTATACTTTGCTTTGGCAATGGCAGAGCGCCGCCAGGTTTGCAGTTGTCACCCACGTTTTCACTGACCCTGTGGATTCTCGATTCATTCGCCAAGAGGCTGCCTGGGAACATTCCCAGGCAGCCTCTTGACTCGTTTCGTGTCCGCGTTTCTGCGCAGGAATGGCCAATCCTCGAACACTTGGTGTTTAGAGGTTAATAGATAAAATTATGGGCTGCTAAGCAATTAACATAAACAATGGGTAAAAATTTTGTGCATTTAAGTATCGGCTAATATCAGTCCTCCCAGCAATATAATGTTCTAGTGAGGGAAAACTATGTGCCAAATGACCATCTTATCATATCGACGACGTGTTGGTTGGCCGCATGCATGTTGAACATGGCCCATTATCCATAAAAGGTACCCCTTTATTTATATTTTATGGCGGTTTTTGCTGACCGTTAGCTGGAATCTTATAATATTAAAGAGGTTTGGCGTCAGCCTGGTGGAAAGAGGCACAGTTTGGAGGAGAAAACGGGAAAAGAAAGTAGATAATGTGAGTTTTGTTCCTAATCCTCGCACGCATCTTCCCCTTTTTCTTCATGCAATACGTTTTGTTGTTAAAAATAAGAGTATGATGCCAGACACAGAATATACTGTATCACCCGGATCGTCCACTGCTGAACACAGCCTCCCTTATTAAGGGTATTTGCATACCCATAATCCCCACACTTAGCAGGCAGCTTGGGGATCTTAGTGCAAGATGGTAGTTCTTTAGAAGGCGCTGCTGCCCATCTTCCAGTATTTTTCCTTTATTCGCCTTTTACGATACCCACGGAAAGATATGAGGATTCTAACCCGACACCCCCAGGGGGTGTAATGCACATAATATAGTATGTACAGGTAAAAAGAATCAACAACGCAATACCTGCCTATACAAATAATAATTACCATCGAAAGTTGCCAATCGAAATAAATTACGTATTCGAGTGTAAAATTAATTAGTCTTCCACGTAGAGCCGTCATGGCAATACCGCAGTAAACTGGTCACCCGACACCGGCAAATGTCGTGTTGTACCAACACTGTGGATCTAATTATTTTTTATTTAATTTTATTTATTCGGATTAGAGTTGGGATAGTATGTTTCTTAAATTATCGAATAATTTTGAATAATAATACTTTAAACTGCCTCATTGGTGAAGAGGCGAAAGCGTCACTTTGCAAGGTATCTTGAGGTTCTCGTTTTGGTAAATTACTGGGTTTATCTGCAAATTCATATTGGTTCATATAAATTTAAAATTTCATAAGGTGACCAGAGTCTTGAATTATGTCTGAGATATGGAAATAAGGATGCTCTCTGTTACGTGGAACCAAAACATGTCTGGTCCATTACAAAATTACTAATTTACGAGAGGAAAAATTATAGACATGTGTGGGAATATAATTTTTCCTCTAGTAAATTTGTCATTTTGTAATGTCATACTCAGTGCATGCATTTAGGAAATAAAAATATATTAAATGTCTGGCCCAAATTGGCTGTTACATATCAAAAGTGTTCAGAGAGGTGTATTACCTCTCTATACAGTTTCGATATGTACCTATATTCGTCAACATATATAGGGTAATGAGTCAATGAGTTAAGACACTATCCATTCTTTTTATACGAAACTAATATGCCCGCGACTCAATGTTAAAATGCAATCCTTGGAGGCATTCGTTGTGCTTATGTCAAAGAAAATGTACGACGTCAACGAACAATGGACCGCACAAACGCCTTCACGGATTTCCACACTGCAGTCTTATAGGACTACCTTTAGTAGGAGACACATGGAGGAAACTTCTGAGAGAGCCAGTACTACCTACAGATACAGAAGCAGACTACAAAGATAATTAATTAAGGAAAAAGACAGAAGTCAAAGCCAAAGAAAGAGCCAGTTCAGTTATTTTCGTAATCCGTCTTTAGTCGAGTGTCTTGTTTTTTATCCTATAGAAAACTTTAAACCAACATTAGTGTGCAGAACTTTGCCAAGAAAGCGACAAATAAGCTCTGGCAAATAACGCTGTTTATTCACAACTCCGCCTTCCCCATCATATACATATTTGAAACTGCCAGCAGTTTTAAGATGCCATTTTTTTATGCATATTTTGATACCCCCATTGTTTACTGAGTTTTTTTTTGTGTTATAGTTTGGCCTTTGACCACTATCTCACCTGATGGTAAGATCATGTGGTCGAAGATGTTGTTTGGCTAACCTAGAAATATAACTTATCGACATCGACAAATCATCGACACCTCTATCGACACCAACAGCCACCTCTATGAAAGAGGTCCGCACGCGAGAGTTGGATCCGATATCGGCGATCTCTGCGGGAGACCTAAAACCAGTTGTGTCGTGTGTAATGTCGTCCGCAAACACGGCAGCACCTCTAAATGGACCAACTCTGTCACACTGGAATTCGGGATGAATCTGAAAAATAAACAGAAGACATATCATATAATATATGTGATGGTGTAGGTAGATGTTTCTCAAAATTATATTCGTCAGATATGTTATAGTAAGGGCCTTAAAGGGGGTTAAGGGTTTCAGAATTTTCGAGTAAGTTCCGGTTATCCTACCCAGAACATATTTAATAAATAAAACACTATAAAAACTTACTTACTCGAACATTCTGAAACAGACCCTAAGTATTATATGACTCAAAAATGATATCTGACGAATCGAAGGTGTTAAGACCATGACATCAGTATTCACTATGTTTGAATTGGCTTCTTTATCCACTATAAAAAAAGGTTGCCTGATGCCTCAAAAACATACTAGCATGGAATTCACGAAGTTAGTAAACAAGGATGAGATGTCTTGATCCACGACTTTCCGACATAATTTGTTAATATAGTTTTGGTATGTGCGCGAGCTTAAGAGCTCCTTTGGATAGGTACCACCGCCATTTTAGGGTGCATGGTACATGGCAATAGGCTGTGGGTTCCAGAGACTTATTTTTTATAGGGAATAGAGAAGCTATGTGCTAATTAAATGCTGATCTAGATGTACAGGTTAAGAGTGTTTGAATTGGCACGTTCGATCTTTAGAGGTTAATCGCATTCAACAACGATGAAGACTGACGTCGTGATAGGCGCTATGCCAACATATTTCTACATATGGTACTAATTTACATAGAACATCTATATACTAGGGAACACGACATTGGTAGGGTCTTTTAAACTTTCAGCGTAAACTTATGTAATGAAAAGAAAGCCTTCGAGATTTGCAGGAACATTGACCATAATATATTGAAA
This sequence comes from Plagodis pulveraria, assembly GCA_963890685.1. Classification (NCBI taxonomy): domain Eukaryota; kingdom Metazoa; phylum Arthropoda; class Insecta; order Lepidoptera; family Geometridae; genus Plagodis; species Plagodis pulveraria. The sequence continues at coordinate 9,356,869 of OY982975.1, forward strand.
TGTTCACTGTATCCCGTGTAGACTCATTCAACGCTGTGCAGCGCAAAAGATAGCTTGATACAGCCTGCGAGGCATAAGCTGAGCTTTGCATTAGTGTGAGTGATCACCAATCGGACCAATCGGCAGGAGCGCGGCGAGACAGAATGGCGCCGCGCCTCAGGCCGGTTACCCAAAATCAGGTTTTTACCGGGCGAAAATGGCGCCGCGCCTAAGGCCGGTTGTCACACCTACACTATCCATGTACACTCACACAAATGCAAAGCTCACCTTATACCTCGCGGACTGTAGCATGGTTCATGCTAAGGTTTGACACGTGTAAAAATCTGATCATTAGAAGTTTGGCCTATAGACACATGCAGACTGCAACGTATAATATCGCACTTTAATAAGCACCGGGTTGTGATTCTGAGTTGTCTAATTATTTTTTTTACTTTTTTTTATCTCTATTGTACTTTTATGTACTTACATATTTTTTTATGCCTGATATGTAATCCTTTTTACCACTATCTCACCTGATGGGAAGTTATGATGTAGTCGAAGATGTTGTGCCGGCTAACCTAGAATTACAGGATCTCAAGGACAGCTGCCGGAACACACTTTTAGTTAGGTGCTTGGCGACAGATTTTCTACTTGAGGGTGGTAGCTAGCCAGGCGGGCATTCGCAAAATGCCCTACCACCATGCTATAACGACTGCCATCCTAGGAAAACAACCGGGATATTATTAGTTTATAGATTCTGTGTAGATCACAAATATTCCTGAACAGGAGATGCTGCTATGATTCACAGAACAGAAGAAGAAAACAGTGATGAAATAATTATAGGTGCCAATGTGTGGTCACCGACGATCTTCATACTATGGAGGTAAGGCCTTTTGCATGCTCGCCTGTATTGCTATTACAATATCACTATATACACTATCACCCTCAAATAGTTACAAGGCATCTGCGGTGTGATCATTCAGCTGTATTTGATTCTACCATATTTAGTCGCACTCACATCGCACTATCGCTTACGAATAGCTAAGAAATCAAAAGGCTTACTAACCTATTTGGGAAATAAAAATGTACGCACAAGAAACAATACTTATATTTTGTTATACAAAGCAGCAAAGTTGTTTTTTGGCGCAAAACCCTTTTAAACCTGAGGAAGGCATTAATTTATAGTAAAAATTAAAAGTGAAATTATTAAAATTGGTTAAATTTAAAATCAATTCTCTTTTCTACAACTTTTATAGAGGTTCGAATTTCAAAAACCTTTTCTACGTTAGCGTATAAAAAGCCTTGTGGTGCCAGGCTAGAATGTCACCTCCATCTCTTACTGTGGGTGTCGTAAGAGGCGACTAAGGGTAAAATGTCGAAAGGTGGATAGCAGCGCCTTCTTAAGATCAGCTATCTTATACTGCGATCCCCAAGATACCTACCAACCGAAGGTGATTGTGGCATAATCCCCTTAATGGGGGAGGCTGTTTTCAGTAGTGGACAATCTGTCTGATACAGTATAAAAAGTTATTTTCAACGCAGATTTGGTATTATACATACCTTTCCGAGCTTGTGAGGTGAAACACATATTATTCTAGTATTGTTTGTGTTGACTGTACTTCTCATAAAATAAAGTTTAATGAACGTTCTCGTGTGGGCCAATGTATACCATTTCTTGACAAACAGTAAAGTAATGTAGTTTTAATTGTTGTAACATTTTTTACGAGGCCGTAAAGTATGTATCTTTATTATGTTTTCAAGGCATCATTATATCTTGAAATCGTTTATATGAAAGCAATGGGCAGGAGTGGACTCAGGGAAGCAGTCGCAAAGGTAAAACCAGCGCTGGAGCTGGCGCTGAATCCAACACTCATTCATTGATAGTAACTATATTTACGAGTTTTACAAATTTAAACCCACTTCAAAACCTGAAAAATTTAATTTATTTGAAAAAGTCGTTGAATGGTTATTTCGCCACTGGGGGCCAACTCTCACCTCCTATAGTAATAATAACTTAGTCTTACAAATTTAAGTTATGTGCGGGATTCGAACCCGCGTCCTTCCACCCCTTAATCCAAAAATTTTTCCTATCGTATATTTGTGTTTTTGTAATATTTGATTCGTTCTTTAAGTAGGATCAAACCTTCCTTGACGCGATTACTGGTCGCTGATAGTTCGTGACTGCGAATGATTATTTTAAGCATGAAACAAAACGCTTCTTTTTATGATGGTTTCGTAAAAGGTGAGAGTTGGCCCCCTTAAGAGGTTGCTGTCATGTGAATGATCACTGGACTACTGTCATCACATGACCTACCATCAGAGTAAAAGAAAACGGTTCCATCACCGTTTTCTTTTTAAACTTTTCAGTATTGCATATGTGATTCCGTCAAATACATTTTTATAAATTTTATATACATACCGTTGCGTCAGGTAGCCGGCCGAAACCAATATAGGACCAATATATGCATGTTAGGTTAGCGCAAGAGATTATCATGTAATATATGGAAGCCGGTAAGATCTCACCTAATTATGATGGCCCCCGAGATCAAGTCCTGAATTCATCCCTTGCAATAGCCACAAGAAATTAGAGATTGTAAATGAAACTGCTTAGATATTTATTTATTAAAACAACATGCAGTGTATTTAGTTATTCGTAAGTAATTCATTTCTAGTTATTTATGGCTCTTAATAGCTCTGGGAGTATTTAATGAATTGTGATATATATTCCTATAGAAACAGTAGAAGATGCAAATTATCAGAATCTCTCACTAAACGTTTAATAAGACAAGGGCATAATATTGTACCAACCCGGTACAATATTATGCCCTTGTCTTATTAAACATAATACTTTAAATACGCATTTTGATTGGCTTCAGGTGATCTTAGAAGTTTATTTTCTAGAAGTTTATTTCCTTAGAAATTGTTTTTGGTTTACCGTCATTCGTCTGATCTAACTAATGTTACATGATGATGTGATCAAAAACGTTAACAGGTTAAACCTGCAACACATAACAACAACAATGGGACATAACTCTCAAGAACAGCTGCTGCATTCAGCCAGGTGAGCATTCAGAGAATACCCTGACACAATGCCAGAAAGCTCAGGATTTGAGCTATGTGCCAGAAAGCTCAGGATTTGAGCTTTGTGGCATTGTGTCATGGTATTCTGGTCTGGTCTTCAGGTTTCGAATTCAGTATTTGAATTTGGAACCCCACGCAATGCAGTAGACACTGTCTGCCGCTGATTATCCATCATTTCTAACTTGTCTTTTTCGCTCCTATTGAACACTGTTTCTTCTGCGTTTCACTCTTACCCCACCCATGGAAGGTTGGTACAATGTCTTCTCTTACCACATAAAGGACAACACACGAATCATATAATTAAAAATGGTGTTTTAGCTAACAAAAAGAACATAATAGTAGAAAGATCTATCCCCAGTACTCTGATTGGTACGAAAATCAGTAACAGTTTTTTTTTATTCCCGATAGGTTAGCTTTTGACCACTAACTCACCTGATAGTAAGTGGCTCTCAAGGACTGCTGCCGGAACACACCGTTAGGTGCTTAGCGACAGATTTTCTACTTGAGGGTGGTAGCTACCTTGTTGTGAGCTTAATGTGCACCCCAATCACAGCATGAGTTCAACTATAAGATATGAAACAGTCATATTCCTAAACCGAGACCTATATGTAGCTTGAAATAAAGCAGCAAATTGACGACCACACTATAAACTTATAGTTGAAGTCATAGCATCCATAGATTACGCAATAGTTACTACTAACAAGGGTCAATCGAGAGGCATGTATTAGGTAATAGTCAGTACTAGTAGGGGTCAATCGGGATTTCATGTAAATGAGGCTCAGCAGTAAGCACATTCCCCAGTAAAGCTCAGTAAGTAGACAAACTACCGACATAAACCACGACACCCATAAATAACCCAAAACTCATTACTGTTATAACTTAATTCGAGCCATATTTCTCTATAGCACATTCCGTGGTGCTATAAAATTTCAATATGGCACAAATTTGAGTTGGCTGACGGTTTGTTCGTGTTTTGAGAGCACTCTATTTTTTTATTATTTTTAATGTTTTAAGAACTAGATAATCAGGTTCATGGCCGGGACCTCTAAGAAATGGGCATATACAGTAAAAACCAAACACAAACAAAATGGCGACTTTTTTATTATTGCTGATAGGCTAGCCGTTGCTCACTATCTCATCTGATGATAAGTGACGATGTGGTCGAAAATTTTGTTCAGTCGTATCTAGAATTACTAGTTATCACACAGCTGCCCGAACACAACATTAGGTGCATGGCGACATGAGAATTTGATTCTACATGAGAATGGCAGCTAGCCAGGCGAGCTTTTGCAAAATGCCGTACCACCATGCTATAACGACTGCCATCCTTACGACAACACGCAGGCGTGCCTTCCGATGCATGGAAGCGATCTATAGTAAATGCCACTAGCGGTCACCCATGCGAGTAGTGGCCGCATTGATCGTTTAAGAGGTCACTCTTTTCCCTTTTTTGGTCACTTTGACAGTGAGCTCCTTCTCAGAGGATCGTTGGTTTTATACAGAAATATACATAATATACAGAAATATAACATTTTATACATAATATTTCTTGAAAAATATCCGAACATAGTTATGTTCGGATATTTTTCAAGAAATATTTAATGAAGGTTTTTCAATAACTGCTTACTTAAAGGTGAAAAATTTGAAACGCTGCTGTTTTCAAACTAATATTTGAATCCACTTCTCAACGACACTAAATTTTTACATTTAACTCGAGCTGAAATGTGGCCAAATATATTTTTAATAAATCTGTGCTGAAAATTTCTAAATCGGACAACCGCATCCTTGTTAAAAGTACTATTTTCTTTAATTTTTGATGAAACAAAAGGTCGTAGCGGCCACGCGCAGCGCGCATTGAGATTGAACTTTGTTTACTTCATGCTATGTTTTATTTTCCGTTACAAGCTCCCTAAAGAACGATTAGACAAGCTCCACTATAAGCGCTTTAAGAGAGGAGATCATCAATGGACAAAACCAGAATGGATCAATCCAATTTTAGCTGCCTAGCTACAACCCTCGAATAGAAAATCTGTCGACCGTCCGTGTCCAAGTACCTAACAGTGTGTTCCGGCAGCTGTGCTAGAAAGCCAGTAATTCTAGGTCAGCCTGAACAACATCTTCGACCACATCATCACTTATCAACATAGAGATAGTGGTTAAAGATAGGTTACTATCAGCTATTAAAAAAAATTGTTGCGCAAATCTACAATTCACATAAATATTAGTTGTAAACATTGTTTATGGATAAAAACATCAGTAGTTTTTATCCTTTAACAATGTTTATTTAAAAAAAATGTAGCCGCAGTTCCGACGAATCTTTTAATTTATTTATTGGAGACCTTATTTGAAAATAGAACCGTTTTACAGGCAAGTCAAGCTCTAATTTGACTATATAAAAGCGAAGCCGTGCGCAACAGCTATTCAAGCCATACCAACAGAAAGCCGCGTTCTCGGAATAGTTTAACAAATTAGTACATTTTCAAACGAATAAGTTTGAATGTATAACACGAGTTCTGTTCGTTCGATCATTCGCGGTCGAGGTGATGCATTTTAAAAATAAAGGGTTTAAGTACAGGCGAGCCCAAAAATGGGGTTAAGGTGCTTACTTTAAGGGGCTAGGACTTGCCAAATCAGTCATTTCAATTCAATATAGTGAAAAAAGTAGGTATGCTATCAACATGATAAAAATAGTGTGTCGTGATTAATTGCAATTGAACTGAATTTAATTACATTTGCTACATTACGATAAATAAAAAAAATTCTAACATCTATTTTGCCTGCAATATTAAACAACAACAAATGCTTTTGACAAAACCTGTTTTATCTTTTGCATGGTGGTAGGGCATTTCGCATGGTGGTAGGGCATTTTGCATGGTGGTAGAGCATTTTACGAATGCCCGCGTGGCTAGCTACCACCCTCAAGTAGAAAATCTGTCTCCAAGCACCTAACGGTGTGTCCCGGTAGTTGTCCTTGAGAGCCAGTAATTCTAGGCTAGCCCGAACAACATCTTCGACCACATCATCACTTACCGATAAGATAGTGCTCAAAGGCTAACCTATCAGGCATAAAAAAACATTAAAGACAACCGTTGACTGCGTCGTCTCTTTCCCCGGTGGAAAGAGACGTTTGTCTTAAAAGACGAGCTGTCTGAAAATTCGCTTATTATTATTATGTTGAAAATAACAAAGTGACACCTTTTTGAAGATAAGAGGTTAATAACAGAATTTCTACGTTAATAAATGATTTTCTACTTGAGGGTGGTAGCTAGCCAGACCAACATCAGCAAAATGCCCCTCCACCATACTGTGTAGCTCAAGCCGGCGCTGGGGATGAGGATCGAAGAACCTGCGGCACGGCTGTTCATTACTATTACCGCTCAGCAAACATTAATTCATTGCTCGATTTTGAGGACTTGCCTCGACTTCGAAGCTGGAAATCATACCAACGGTACACGAAACGGAAATATTGAGTATTGGGCTGTAAATAACACTTACGTACCTGTATACTACAAACTTATTGAATAGTTAACAATAAATACAAATTAATAATACTACTAACGTGGTCGATGTGACATCCGTTTTCCTGTATTTTACAAAATTTATATTGATTGACTATCTATAGCAGATCACAATCATCATCATCTTCAGCCGGAAGACATCCACTGCTTTACAAAGGCCTCCCCATAGAACGCCACAGAGAACGGTTATTAGCCACTTGTAACCATTGGCTACCTCCGATTTTCACGATGTCGTCAGTTCTCTTAGTGGGGGCTTTCTAACTCTACGTCTTCCGGTGTAATATGCTAACCACTCGAGAACCTTTCTTCCCCATCGGTTATCAGTTCGTCGAGCAATGTGGCCTACCCATTGCCACATCAACTTGCAAATTCTGACAGCTATCTCGGTGAATTAATGCTTTGGCGAATATCCACGTTCTGGATTTTATCGTGCAAAGAAGAGTTTATGCTTAACGGCCACAGTTAACCACGTGTCAGTGCCATAAGTCTTCACTGGCAACACACACTGGTTGAAAGCTTTGGTCATCAGGCTCTGCGGGATGTTCGACGAGAAGATGTCGCGTAACTTCCCGAACGCTGCCCATCTGAGTTGGATGCATGAGGATCATAATGGAGTAAGTATTTTGCAATTTAAAATGCTATATAGCAAAAATAAATAAGTCATAATATGTAAAAATTCAAAGAAATTCTGCCTTAAGTTGGGAAATCGAAACGTAAATCGGAGGTCACAATGAATATTCCTGCCCAAAAATAACGCAAGCTGCCAAAATAAAACACCTCCGTCAAACCCGTCAATATATCCAGAAAACAACATTAAATGTAAAAGGAAACATAAAACTGGCGTAAACGGCGAAATGTCCATATTACGAGTTAATAGTGAGAATTACGTAAATCACTTCTGGATGCGATTGTACATCGCGTGCCGGACGAACATAAGGCCGTGGTCACGCAACCCCTGTTTTACAGGAGTTGGTAAAAAACAACACGCCCCAATTGATATTTTGTATGTTACTTGGTTATATGTTTTTTTTTTGGTTTAAAAGGATTTTTATAGTATTGGATGCGTCAGGTAGATATTGCGCATTTTTTTTTATCAACAAGAAACCAGCTTTTATAGTAGCCTTTTTTGGTAGGAATCTCAATTATTTTAAGTGGGTTTTTCCGCAGAGTTACAGTATGGATTCCTTAAAAAAAACCGGCCAAGTGCGAGTGGGACTCGCGTACGAAGGGCTCCGTACCATTATCTGTAACCCAATTTTGCAAGTTACAGACACTTTTCGCAGTGTCCGATTAAGCTGGGTAGGTACGGCGAAAACCTCTTTTAATTGTATGGGAGCCTACTTAATTATTTGTTTTATTTCCTTTTATTATATTTAAAGAGAACATAAAACTAAATATTCCGTAAATAGTTAAAGCGTCTACCTGTCACTGTTATTAGTACCGAGCAAGAAACGGTATAAAAATCAAGTTTGTTGTATGGGTGCCCCTTAAATATTTATTTTATTTTTAGTATATTTGTTGGTATAGCGGCAATTGAAATACATCTGTGAAAATTTCAACTGTCTAGCTATCACCGTTCTTGAGATACAGCCTGGTGACAGACGGAAGGACGGACGGACGGACATCGAAGTCTCATTAATCCCCTTTGGGTACGGAACCCTAAAAAAGTGTTAAAAGTGTCCTTCAGGGTCGGCAACGCATTGGTAACGCCCCTGGTGTTGCAAATATCCATAGGCGACGGTAACCGCTTACCATCAATCGTCTGCTTGTTTGCCACTCCATAACATAAAAAAGTGGTGATTTGGTTGCAGATGGTAGCAGGCTAAATCTCAAATGGGAACACGCCATAAGGTGCTTGGCAAAAGATAATTACTCGAGTGTGATTTAAACAGCTAAGCCAATATGCAAAATCTCTCTACCAAGCAATATATTAGGCGATCTGTGATTTTGAGCAATATCCTTTATGGATTTTTTTTATTGTAATTATAGCTGTAAGTGCTGTAAGTGATGATGTGGTCGAAGATGTTGTTCAGGCTAACCTAGAATTACTGGCTCTCAAGGACAGCTGCCGAAACACACCGTTAGGGGTATGGCGACAGATTTTGTACTTGAAAAAAAAAAGTAAAGAATGGCCCCGAGTTACTTGCCAGTTCTTCTCGAAGTGGCTCTTTACATTTTTTTCTGCTGAACGGGCAGTACATTGTACTGTAACGTTTTAACGCTATCTGGTGGTAGAAGAACAGCTATACAGCAAACTTCCAGAAAGGCCTTTTATACGATATCTATAGGAGTCGCCAAGGCGCTAATTCAAACATCTTGTCACTTCTTATTTGTGTCCTGGCAGGAAAAGGGATAGTCATGATATCCCTTTTCCTGCCAGAGTCTGAATCAGAACTGAAAGTTGGGCAAACCTAACTAGGTCGATAGCCTAATAAAATCAAGGGTAATGGGGCGAACCGCATTCAGGGTCATTCCCACTGGCACTGGCTGGCCCCGTCTTCTAGATTTAATAAAAAATAAATATAATGAATACCGTCTGAGAGAGTCTTGAGTCGTTTTGTATGGTATCGTATTTCCAATAATACTCACAGGGTAGCAGATTATTAGTCAATGAACGCTTCGCCTTTGAGTTAAATTAATTAATTCTTAGTTTTTCTTTAGAACATTTTTCTTACATAAATGTTAATGTACTTTTTGAAGCGCTCGTAGCGAAGTTTACTTAGCTGTTCTCAACCGATCAGCAAAGTTAAGCAACGTCGCGCGCGGTCATGAGTTGGATGGGTGACCGGTAGTGACATTACTACTGAGCGCTTCCGTGCTTCGGAGGGCACCAGTCTCGGTTGCTGTCTTAGGATGGCAGTCGTTATAGCATGGTGGTAGGGCATTTTGCGAATGCCGCCTGCCTAGCTACCACCCTCAAGTAGAAAATCTGTCGCCAAGCACCTAACCGTGTGTTCCGGCAGCTGTCCTTGAGAGCCAGTATTTCTAGGTTAGCCTGAACATCACCTTCGAACACATCATCACTTACCATCAGGTGAGATAGTGGTCAAAGGCTAACCTATCAGGCATAAAATAAAATATATTTTTGTTATTGCTGATAGGTAAACATTTGACCACAATCTCACCTGATGGTAAGTGATGATGTGGTCGAAGGTGTTAACAGGCTTAACCTAGAATTACTGCCTCTCAAGGACAGCTGGCGTAACACACCGTAAGGTGCTTGGCGACAGATTTTCTACTTAAGGGTGGTAGCTAGCCAGGCGGGCATTCGCAAAATGCCCTTCCACTTCACCATGCAAAAACTATGTGGGTGGTATACCAAAAATCTTATCATTAATTATTATATCATCTCGTATCTGTACAGTCTATATCATCCAACTGGACTGATAGGCTGCGGTGTGAAGTGCTGTTCGTCCCACTACTTTCAATCTTGAGCCGATTTTGATATCGAACCAAAACAAGACATACCTAAACCATTATTAGTACGCGAATGGTATCGTACTTGTTTACACTCTGATCAACGAGACCTCATAGATCAGAAAGCTTTAATTACAACTATAAAACAATCGGTACGTTCTCGGGGCAGCGTCTTAAACGCTCATTAAGCGCCATTACGGCGAGCAATGGCGGCGAAGTGGCGATAAATGGCGAACTATGGCGGATAATGCCTCAGTTACACAGCTGCAGTGGATAAGCCAGCGCGAAATTATCTGAACTTCTGTACACTTTAAAGAGTAGAGTTTACGGATTGCTTTCCAAACAGACGTAGTTTAGTCATCTTTTAAATACTAAGGGCCTGTTTCAGAATGTTCGAGTAAGTTCTGGTTATACTACCCAGAACATATTTAATAAACAAAACACTATCTTTCCGTTTCACTGTCATCGATTTAGCCTATCCATCGGTTACAGCTTGAAACGCGCTGCATGTTAACTGTCATTTTTATCATTCACTTATTTTATGTTCTGGGTAGTATAACCGGAACTTACTCGAACATACTGAAACAGGCCCTAAGTGCTCAAACTCGGTGAAACTTTTCATATATATCCTTGAGCCTATCTATGCTTCTGGTTCGACAGATTTCGGTAAAATTAAATGTTATCAAAAATAATTCGATAAATCGTTTTGTATGGGAATTGTTATTTTGACATTTAGGGATATAATAAATAAAAAATCGTAACTGTCAAACCAGAAGCATAGATATTAGGCTCAGCAATATACATACAAAATTTCACAGAGTTTGCACACTTGGTATTTAAAATATGACGTTTGAGAAGCGTTACGTGACACCTGACCATAACTAAATCAAACTCATATTGCAGACTCGTATAATATAGGGCAATAAAATTTACATTAATTTTGTTTGTATGTATTCAGTCATACCTATGTAGGTAATCTGTGATTGAATACCCATAAGTATAAGGAAGTATGTATAGTATGCCTGCTTAGTTGCAACAAAAATATTAGGGTTTTTTGAAGGAATTATGGCCGAGTGGTAATAGCTATAGACTGCGGTGCCGCAGGTCCATGGTTACGATCCCCACCGCCGCGCCGGCTGGAGCTTCAAGGAGAGAATCTGTCGACAAGTGAAAACAGTACTATGTTCCGGCAGCAGTCCTTGAGAGCCAGTAAAATTACAGGCACACAAGACTCAACAACTATCTCAGTGTCATTATAGGCAGAGGTTACCGCTTAATATCAGGACCTCGTGCTTGATCCGTCACAATAACATAAAAAAGAAGGTTATTTTATTGTAAATATACAAATACATATAGCACTTAGGTATAGCAATGATAATCTCCCGTTAGGTGCCGGGATAGAATTACACCCTTCCATATCTTCTTGTGAGAGTCGTAAGAGACAACCAAAAAAAACATCAGAAGGTGGACATCAGTGCCTTCTGAAGAACTGCCGTGACACCAAGGGTGGTGATTATGGCCAACCTTTGAGAGGATTTGAAATCGGTGTTACCTTTGTTCATCGGTAGACTTCTTATCTGTGATAGTAGCTGCAATCGTAAATGTAAAATGCTGGTTTAACACTCCATTGTTCGTCGGTTAGAATATCACCTCCCCATTTCTTCCCGTGGGTGTCGTAAGAGGCGACTAAGGGAAAAGTGCGCTAAATGCTCATTTTGCTTATTACTCATACCACTTCTCACGTGGATGCGTTTAAGATTAGATTAGACGCACAAAAGGGCTGTCTACCATATTCGTGTCCTGCCAGGGTTTCATACAATATGTTCTTGTGTACCTGTTTTAGATGTTGTTAGCGTAAACATGTTATTAGTAATATGTTCTTGTGTTTCGTCCAGTGTGTTAGAAAATATTTTGTATGACCCTGAAACTGTGCCTAGTGAATGGCAATAGACTCGCCCCCTATTACATGGGACCAAACCCCACTTGGCGAAACATGGGTTTGCCTTTTTTCACACCTTTGCCTATCCCTTCGGGGAATACAGGCGTGATTGTATGTATGTATAGATTTCGTGGAATCTGTAATATGTAATTTTATTCGTGTAGTATTTATATGTATTAAATGTTAAGTTGGTCTCTATGTATATCATGAAATATGTGTGTGTTATCAGTTAAGATACTCGCAACACTTCACCTTCTCAATATATTTTACTCTCCGTTTATCCAATGGATGAGACACTAAATATTAGACAACCATCTGCATGTATAATAATTATTGTTTCCTTGTTATTTACTCATTTTGGTATCAATTACTGTGTTGTATCGTTTTGTATTTTAATTAAGTTTATGAGACATCCAACAACTTTTAGTAAACCGATCGGCAAACTGCAGTTTTATTAAGGGCCTTGAAGTTCCATTATGGCATTATCGGGTTACAACACACGACCAGATAGCCGCAGCGGTGTAGTAGAGGCTGTATGGCGGACGACGGGAGTGTCTGAACGCGCTAGCAATGACGTTATATCGATGGTTCTCGATTCGATTTCAAGATTGTAAGGAGACAGATAAATTTGAAATTGAAACGTCTAGATATCCACGTCTATATTTATATATCAGTGGTCTGGGTGCTTTATACTCTGATCTTAATTGTACGTCTAGGGAACGATTAGATGAAATGCGAGTCCTTAGTTACATAGTATTGGTTAATGGTAATAGATGGAAGCAGTTTGTTATCATGGTTGAATTGCGGAATCTGAGCTTGACAGATATTTAGAACCCTAGTATTGTGTGGGTATATGATGAATGAAATTACAAATGATTATTATCCCAATTAGTAATTGTAGTTGCGTAGGAAGGTTGGGTACCTACAACAATACCTTAAATAGATGCCCCGTGGGTTGCCAGGCTAGGGTCCCGTGAGGTGGCGGGCTAGAATTGCATCTCTTCTTATTTTTCCTTAGGAGTCATAAGAGGCGAATGGAAGATGCTTACCTTCCGGTATTCGTAGAGCCTTCTGAAGAATTGTCACCAATAACTGTGATTTCTAAGACGCCTGCAAAGCGTGTAGATTATGGGTAGCCTTTTGGGGTAGACTTTGTTCAATTGTGGACGTTCTGGTTGATGCTATGACGATGATGATGACGATGAGTTTGATAATCTTCTTCGCTACTTGGTGATAAGGCCTTTATTCTATTATGGTGGTAGAAATTGCGATGACGGTCAATTTAAATGACTCGTGGACTTTCCATAATGTCCTTCTCTCTTAGAAAATGGCTCTTGAGCATGTTTTGTAAGCGCGCATCTACCTACTTAAAATACGTTAATCTTGTTCCTAGGTCGCGTTAAGTTCTTCTACTTACATAATAATAGCAACATAAGCATTGCAATCCAAAGAGGCAATGCTGCCCGCATGCTGGGCACGCTGCCAACTGGTAGTGTAGTAGTGGGCTGGAGCAATTGGGCCATTGCTGGCCCACAAGCAATGGCCTTCTGGCTAACTAAATGCTTTCGTTGTAGTAGCTGTAATGTTGTATATAGTTCTTTCTTTATATAGCAACTCAGTAATTTCCCGTTAATTGCAATGCTTATTCGTCGAGCCAATTAGGTGCCAAGCATTTATATCACGCGTCGCATCGACCAAGCGATATGTGATAAAATAATTTGTCTTAATATCTAACGTTAGAACTCTGTATGCGCAAACTCTTTATTGATTAAAAAAACCGGCTAAGTGCGAGTTGGACTCCCATAAGTACCTAGGGTTCCATACTAACACAGAATCTGCCAGAAAATCTTATTTTTTTTCATACAGATCGAGACTCTTAGCGCGACTCCAAAATGTACTTTATTACTGATTTTTAGTTGACTATTGTTGTACGTTCGACATTTAACTATAATCGTACCAAGTTTGACGCTTATATTACCGTTTTTATGATAGAGCACACAGAAAAAAGCGTCAAAAATTACGTTTCTTGTATGGCGACCCCCTTTTTATTAGTTTTTGTTACACAATCCGCCATAATATCATATATTCTGTGAAAATTTCAACCGGCTACCTATTACCTTTCCAATGGTACTGTACTGTATCAGCCGGATTGTCCACTGCTGAACACAGCAAACCCCATTAAAGGGGGATTTGCAATAATCCCCACGCTTGGCAGGCGTCTTGAGGATCACAGTTTAAGATATCAGTACCTCAGAAGCGCTGCTTCCAGTATTTTACTTTTAATCGCCTCTTACGACACCCACAGGTAGCTATGGGGGGATGACATTCTAACCCGGTACCCTACGGGCTGGCCCAAGGCCCTTTAAAAGTCTGACGGACGTATTCATGAATAGCCTAGGCTTAGTAATAGGGCCCCGTATTTTAGTACGGAACCCTACAAATGAGAGGAAGTGTTACATGATACACAGCATTTACAAGGTGCAGCCTATTTTCTGTAATAAATAATATACGATTTCCTAGCAGTATTTAAACTTCTTAAACTTTTTTCAATTGAAATATCCGTTCAATATCAAATAAATCGAACTAAAATTTATGTAAATCAATTACAAATCGGTCTCGAATGTAAATGATCGAACGAAGCTCATCGTTATCTTAAATTAAAAAACGAAATCTCCCGACTGTGTTTTGTTTTTGTTATTTTACAATGTCATGTAAGCAATCATTTGTTTATTTTATAGACGCTACTTTGTAGTAAATTGTAATTTCTAACGGAGTCTCTAGTTGTAGAAGTTATGCAAGATTCGTTTTTTAAACGTGGGTAGTTACGACTTGAAACAGTTACGCACATAGTTGAAAAAATTTAAATTGTTGTTGTGGAGAAAACTACGTCTAATTTGTATAATGTCGGTGTAACTTGTTATCTTTGATCTTGTATTGCTACATCTAGAGATTCTAGAGATGTAGCATTTGATAATATATTTTGCTTTTAAGTTTCGGTTATCAAAACCGTACCTAAAGACGAAAATAGTTGGATATCTAGATATTTTATATATTTACATATTTTACGGCATGACCGATACCAACTGCTGTAAATGATTATGATGAGGCCAATTGCTGGTTAAAGGAGAGCAGGAAGACTAAGACGTGGATCCGTAACATCATGGCAATGGACAGAAATTGAAACTGTTGAAGAACTGTTTAAGCTAGTTCTAAAGAAAGATAATTTAAATAGAACAAAATTATAACAAAAGAAACGAAATCATACAGAAAATAATCTACAATAAAAACGCACTGGGAACAATCCCAAGGCCCATCTGATGATAAAGACTAACCTCAGAAGCTCCTACAAATTTTATGACAGCAAATATTTGCAAATAAAACTAAACTACGAGTAAATCCCAATATAAATATATATTAAAAGCATACCTAATCTTTCCATCTCTGGGTAAATAACAGCTTTCACGGGCACAATAAACATTTAATGAAAAATAATATAAACGATTGAATAAGTGTCAGTGCGGCAATTTTATTTTGCCCTCGAACGAATTTAGTGCCGTCTGTGGCTAATTTAATGGGCGACTAATGACCGGACGGGTCGCGCGACGAATCGGGAAACAGGTAAGCAGGATGCAATGAGCAACAGTACCCAAGCTTCTTACAGGAAGATCAATGATACCATGTTAGATCCTAAGGCAAAACGCGCTGAATGTTTCGATAAATGTTCGAAGGCTGAATGAGAAGAATGCCATGAATGAATTTGATGTGAGTGAAATGTTGCTGTACATTGGGCGAACAGCAGTGCGCCTATGTATTTCATTTAGTAATTCCAGATAATAGTAAATCATACTACTACCTACTATAATTTTGTTCAATAACAGAGAAAGTAGAAACTAAAAAAATATGAGACTGGACGAGGTATAATTAATTCCTAATAACTGGGATAGACCATCTCCTAACAAAACCTACGTAAGTTTTTAGCTTGAATTACAATTACTCGTTTGGTTTGGTGCATTTTATGTAGGTACTTTATTAGTCTTCATAGTGACCTCACAGATAAAACCTATTTTCTACCTTTTTTTTTTATATTAAGTACATACATTATCATCCACCTATTCTTTCATGTGACGTTAGCATTTATTTTTTTCTTTTACACCTTCAGGGACTACGCAACATAAGGACATATTGTAGAAACTTTAGATTTGGTAAGATATATGGACAGTAACGTATCTGCTGCCAAACTCCTTTGGAATGCTCTTGTAGGTAATTAATATTAAATCACAATATTAATTACCTACTATTAATTAGAATCATTATACATTCACTGTTCCAGTGGCAATGAGAATGGATTGCCAAGTCTTCAAATCATGTCACAGGATTGACCTTCACTGTTTCGGTCCTTGTTGGCGATTGGGAGGGTAGATTGAAAAATATATCCGTCAATTTTTATATTCTAATACCGTCGAATGGTGGCGACACTCTGTCATTGCGATCCGCACCGAGTACACGTTGTGTTGTGCTCATACCTGCCGGGCTTCCTCTAAATGTAACTTTTACTGTGCTGTATCCCTTGGAATCGCTTTCCATATATAATAATACCTAGTGTTAAGTGCTGCAAGAAGAAGAGACTATTTGGAATTCGTTGATACCGACTGAAAAGCTGTGCCTAATCTGCGATGGATGCTGCTGCCCTCGGTGGCCGTGGTTAAAAGGTTGGTGGAGTCTCCATATTCCTCTCATTAGCTGGCATGAATCGAAGATCAATTCCTCACCTAGAAGCAGTACTCGCCTCATATAGAGTAGGTACCACAAGAGTTGTGTGAAGATTGCGCACCAACAGGTGAGCTGAACGAAGCCGAGAGAAGACTAGCCTATCAATCATAAAAAAATTATATTGACTACAAACGTGCAAGCAGTACATTTTGTAGTTTAGTACCTTTTTGCGTAACTAGGTACAATATTTTTGAAGTTTGTGTACTGTTCTATAATTACATATACCACTCGAAAACCGGTTCTAGGACATTGTACTGGCGTGGTGCTGAAACATCAATTAATTTTTACATATGTTCGGCATGCGAGCTACAGCTGGCGGGCGAAATGATTTTGTGGATAACTTCGTTCGCTTTTCGTATCATAATTTGGTAAAGTACTCGTCCCTTTAATCTGTGTTATAGGGCCATTATTGTCATTTGTTGATATTATTGGTGGATTAATAAATAAACAATAGGTTCTGAAGTTGGGACAAATAGCTTAGCATTTAAATGGGTCAATCCGCAGTGGGTGCCGTGAATAATACCTATAAACTAGGTAAATAGGGATATGGACCCTTTACAATAATCAAAAATAGTTGAGCATTCTTGATCATTGTAACACTGCCATAGCACCCCCTACTGTCTAGAGTCTTTTTTTTTTGCCTTTGGCCACTCTCTCACCTGATGGTAAATGATGATGTGGTCGACGATTTTGTTCAAGCTAACCTAGAATTAACTGACTGGACGGCTGCCGGAACACACCGATAGGTGCTTGGTGACAGATTTTTACTTGAGAGTGGTAGCTAGCCAGGCATTCGAAAAATGCCTTATGCCCTCATGACCGCGGCCGACGCTGCTTAACTTTGCTGATCGGTTAAGAACAGCTAAGCAAGCTTCGCTACGAGCGCTTCAAAAGTAAAAGCGCTCGTAGCGTAGCTTGTCAAGTCCTTCTTAACCGATCAACGCTGCTGTTCGCTGCGGTAATAACTTGGACGGATTAGTGGCATTACTACTTAGTTATTCCTTGGTTCGGAGGGCATTTTAAGCCGTCACTCCCGGTTGCTGTCTCAGAATGGCATTAGTTATGGCATGGTAGTAGGGCACTTTGCGAATGCCCGCCTTCAACCAACCTCTGGTAGAAAATCTAACACCTAACGGTGTGTTCTGGCAGCTGTGACTAGTAGCAGACTACATCATCATTTATCATCAGGTGAGATAGTGGTCAAAGGCTCACCTATCATGCAGCTATTAATAAAAAAAAAAGGTCTGTGTTGCGGCAAGCGCTTTCCATATAAACGTGCTTTTGTCAAATTTTAAATATCACCTGTAATGAGTTTGAACTCGATGAAATTTTGCAAGCATATCTTTGAGCCATTTATCCAAAAGCATTTGCTCTCTACCAAAGTTTATGCGTTGAACTAATTTTCATAACACTTTATCCAATCCGCCTCAAACACATCCTCCACAGCCTGCTCGAAGGCTGCTAGCTCATCCTCCGGCAATGAAAACTGTACCTATCTCTTTGGGTTGATTTCTTTATTTTAGGGAATAAAAAAACTCATCAAATGAGGGTTATCTATAACACTATGTCAAATCAGGGCTGTAAATCCTCCATACACCAATTTAAAATATTATGAACGATTTTATGGAGGACTTAATTATGCGTTTTTTTATTTAATATTTTTATTTTTGCAATGGCTTATGTTGCGCAGATTACCTATATTACAAAATTACAACGAGAAGAAAATTATAGTCATGTGCGGAATTCGAACCCGCGCCATCCACCCATGTAACCGGTGTATGCTCTAACCGCTAAGCCAACATTTCATATGACGCATGACTCTAATTTGTCCTTTTACCATCGTATGGAGATAAGGTGATAAGTAGTTATAATCTTCTAATTTTTGTAAATTATGATCTTTTAATGTCGCGAATTACATGACCATGTACTTACTGTTCCTAAACCTAGCTACTACCTAGCATGTTTTTCGAATTACCCGTCGACGGAGTTTTCCTTCATTATTGCATTAAAACTTTTTATAGGTTTAAAAAACCTATACCCTCAACCACTTCCAGTGCCCTAAGGCTTCACAGTACAGTATTTTTTCACCAGTCTTCTCTGCAGGGGACAGCCAATTATTGCTTAAATCACTTAGCTGTTCTTGTTCCGACTACAACTTATACCATGTGCCAATTTTAGTTTGTCGTTATTAATAAAACCCATATTTAATGTTGAACATAGTATTTCTTATTGACACTCGCTTTCGCGAATGCCAGCCTGGCTAGCTACAATTCTCAAGCGAAAAATCTGTCGCAAAAATACTAGCGGTGTGTTCCGGAACCTGTATCCAACATACAGGTCCTATTTTATAGGTTAAGCGGCGCATTAACGAAAACGTTCCGTTCCTACCATTGCCATACCCTTATAGGGTCATATGTATAACACACACAAACATGTTAAATAAGACCTGCATGTAGCTGCATATGTTGCAATAAATCATTGAGTATTGAAGCCTTTATTGCGCTTTCAACCGCATCAGGAGCATCACCAGGAGATATCGTGGTTAAAGGCTATTGGCAGAAATTAGACACGTTTAAGGTACGTCACGGAATATATGGAACAGAGTGTATTCCCTTTCATAAAACTTGCCATGTTGACGAGAACAAAATTAGGAAACTCCATCAGATTAGGCTGGTGATGGCGCTGGGATGCAAACACTGGAACTCCATACTAACTGGGATTCCGTAATCCCTGTTAGTACGTGTTAGATGATGAGCTTTATGTTAGTAAGAGGCTAGACTAAGGGCATCTTTTATGACCTTCAAGTAAAGTGTTAATTATTTACTTCCTAGTTAAAGTTACTCGCCTAATAAAAGTTACAATTATGGTTATTCAGTTTCACAATAGAAAACACACTTCTGATTAACTAATCGATGGTTACTTGAAGGATCTTCGAAGTAAATTCAAATATCTGTTCATAATCTGTCATCAACGTCACTCATTCATACGTCGAAAATAATTTTAATCAAGAAGTTTTTACCCAGTATTGAGTTTGCAATACCAAGCATTTTTTAAATCTGTATAAATGATAGACAGATAAACCAAGAAGTATGTTAAGACGGGAAGGAAGTCTCGAATTTTCATACAAAAAGAGGTCACTTTAACTGTGGGTTATTACTACTCAGCCATTGTGAAATTCATATGCACGGTTACTTGTGACTTAAACCGGCAGTTAGCCTATTCGACTTTACCTGAAGGTCGTGAAAGAGGCCCTTAGAATAAAAACTGGAACTCTATGGTTGGAACATATAATTGGATTATTAAAAAAAGTTACAAGTATTTGCTAGTCAGTATTCGTAATGTTATACATAATATCTTTGAAAACGTAAAACCTCATTCTCTAAATAAAACCTTCTTATGAAAAAAAAAGAAATAGCAGTATTTTATCCCAGGCAAAGGCTTATATCATATTCCCCATTTATCCCGAATAATCATAGTCGAGCTTCAATTTTTGATGAATCAGTAAAAATGTTCACTGTAAAACCTCTTTTTTGTACACGCAAAAAATAATTTAAGCTTGCTCTATTTTCTGTAGCAGTAAAAAATTACGTTTTCTGCTATAAAAATTCGAGCGTCCGAAGTTTTCGGGCAAATTCGCCGTAAAAATAATTCGGTATTCGGTAAAGTTCGGTCTTTCAGTACTAAATCACTTTAGCATAATACGCACTCTTTTCTGAGTGACTAGTTTTGACAATGAGGAAGAGTTTTCTCGTAAATATCTTCCGCTTTATGGGGTCCAAGGTCAATGGAATGGTTTAGTAGAATGAGGGTCGAAACTATCTCGGCAATTTTCTAGTTTAGGAATTGGAGTAGGTATTTAAGTGAATCATTTTAACTTAGGAAGAGAAAACTTCGTGATTACAGCTTGAGACGGTTTTTAAACGAATAACTCAATACAAGGTGCACCGATTTTGATGTTCTTTTTTATATTCAAAAGCTGGTGCTTGTCATGTGGTCCCATTTAAATTTGAGTGAAATCTGACTAGTAGTATTTGAGTTATCCTTAAAAGGGCGTCATATATCTTTGAAGTGGGAATTTGTTTTAAAATTTTACTTGATATCTACTCTGAAATCAAGGTTTTTTTTTGTAGAGTAAGCACACATTTTTATTCATTATCTGGGTGACTATTTTTTAACATAGTAATAACTTCAATATATTCTAAAATGTATGACTCTACGACTCAGAACAATATATATCTAGTATGTTTAGATTGATGAACTACGTTAATGTTCATCCATTCTACCCTTATACCAGGTGGTTTGGGTCGGTACAATAATAAGTTTTTTTCTATCAACACAAAAGATGACTCAGGAACATACCTGTCAAATGATGACCTTAGTTTTATGAACTGCTTGACACAAATCTCTTAAAGTTCTTAAAGATAACGCAGCGCGTTTTTGCACCTTATGGAAGGAGAGCGTAAAATGGCAGGATATTTTGTGGTGAGGATATTTAAATGGACCTGAGGAGATCCCAGGTGTTCGTACAACAATGATTTTGTTGTAAATTTTTGTTGTTACGTTTATTACTACGGGGCCATTTATAGAAACTAAAAATTGACATTGACATTTTTGACAGGAGGACTTTATGTGACCATTCTTACTTGTTACCTAATTACCACAGAATTGGTAACCAATAAGAGCGGTTACATGACGTTTTTATGTTGTGTTATTATAATCACAAATTAACATAAGGACTATTAAGTATCTGAATAGGAACGAGATATAAGCTATCGACATCTACAAAAAATGTGACAGCCGTCACTTTATGATTGACGTTCGATAAATTAATTGCTTTTTATGAATTTGCCAATTTTTACCTCATTCTATAATAAAGCTTATGACTTACACGTAGAGCTTAAAATACATTTTCAATATAAACATATGTCACGCTATAGAAATTATCGACATGAATGAACAATCAACATGGTCGTTTGATGTTAAACTTTCCATTTCGTTTGTCTAACATTTTATTCTTACAAACTTATTACGTTGATGAAAGGTGCTATCAAAATGATGAGAAGCGTATTTACACAGCATAGAGTTCAAAATTGTTGAAATTTTTCTATAGTTCAGTAGTAGGAATACGCATGGCATTACACTCTTGTCAAAAAACATGTTGCGTTTCGGTTTACAAGCTGATATTACGAAACGCTTATTAGATAAATGTGTGCGCTATAAGAGGTTTTAATTTGTATTCTTTACTCTATTGTTTGATAACCTTTTAGATTTCACCAACGCGGCAACGCAACGAAGGCAAACTTTCTCTTGCCTTTTTTTATCTAGAATGATGTCTAGGTATAGCTTCAAGTTTCAATAAAGTAAGAAGTAGAAGTTCAACCGTGTCATCTGTCAATTATTTTCCATTGAATTTTTAATTAAAGTTAATTAAGACATTCTATTGATGAGTTACAATGACATTTTATTCTCGTATCATAAGTTCGACCCAGTCTGAGTAACATGCCTGAAATATGTTGGCATTGACTAAATCTGTTTAGCTTTGCAAAATTACAAGGAATTTTATCGATGAACGAAAGAAATACCTAGCAATTCACGAAGCCCGTTTATTCAGCTGGTATTAAAGCAAAAAGTAAAATTTAACTTCGTCTGTGTGCAACCAATTCATTCATTTAAAAACGTAGTGTTCACACTTTATTCGCAATCATCATAACTATTATCAATAATTATATCATTGTTATTAGCATTAATTGAGCAATTTTATTGAAACTTTTTAAATTTTGGTTAATAATAAATTAATTTTGAAATTATTTCGGTACTTTCTCGACTGAGACCGGTACTTTTCCGTTGATTTGATCATAATCTTTTGGAAATTTATGTAAAGTACTGTATTTTTTATATTCAAAAATTCACCTAAGGCGTACCATAGGTACATTAGGAAATTAACAGAGTTAAACGACATTTAACCGTAGCACTTACTATATCAAAGTTGCGTCTTTGGATGCGCACTACTAATCTGCAACAAAAATACACTTGGTTAGTGCAAAAATGTCACACCCGACATAGTTCTTGGCTACAAAAGACACCACACTGTTTTTGGCTACAAAATTACAGTAGATTTTCATAATAATCATAATTATGCTTTTTAAGCATATTTACTTGAAATCTGTTTAATCCATCTTGGAATATTCAACCAGATTGTATATATTGTTATTTTTTATGGAGGCAGCAAATCTTCTATTCAATCGTCTTAATTGTTAGCGAAAGTATTAATTTTAATGTATTTTAGTCTACGAATAAATATGTAAGGAAATGTAAGTCGAGCTCAAACACAGCAGAACGCATACCTTACCGCGGCGGGCGTGGTTTAAAAAGTGTACCGTGCGGTGCAATAAAATTACCTTAACGCGACCAATCGGATGCGATCATTTCTAAGCACCCAATCAATGAACCAATCCAATTGAATTTGTGTGCGTGTTTTGTTAATTGTGAACTTGATGAGTCTGAAAACACTTTTCTTTTAGCACTGTTCCCTCTTAGAATGTTGTGTGTTTTCTATTTCTTATTTATATAAAAAAATATAATAATAATTAAAAAAAAGTCACAATTAAAAAAAAAGGCACGGACCTTGGAGTCTCTGGAGTGTAAATTAATAAATAAATAAAAATCAAACTTCTAAACCAACAGCTTCTGCGGCAAGGCTCTTTACACTGCAAAAATACAGCGCCATTTTATTGCGTTCTCAGCATCGTCGGCAAATTGTATGAAAATGTGTAAATTGAAATAGTTGCGAAAAATTACGTCGAGAAAAATGTTGATCCACTAGAGAGATTTCACACAAGGTTTACCGTTCAGGAACCTCATTGTGTAACCATGATGGTAATGGAGATGAACTAATTTTGACATTTTCCTTTGCAACGATGCTCACCATGGAGTTCGAATTCCATTTATAATGATAGTTTTTATTTGTAATACAAATTACAGGTCAAGGACTACTTACATATTTTACACCGGAAATATAACGCATTTCATATAAATAATATAATGAATCTAATTTTTAATATAAATATAATTAAAATTTCAGAATACCATAGGTAACTATTACATTATTCATTGAAATAAACATGTAGGTCCAATATCACCAAACTAGGTTAGTACTCGGGTTACATTAATACCGCGAACTGTAAACAATAGACCAGGGGTGGCCAAGAAGTCGACCGCGGTCGACTGGTCGACCGCGGAAGCATTTTCGGTAGCCCGTGAGAAGCAGCAAATCGAAAGATTGCAATAAAAAGGAACAAATTAATCGCAAGTGTCAACTCAAATACAACCAAGAACAATTGACACTTATTTTTTCTATATTTATGGTGTTTTCCTATATGCGAAGGCATGGATGTTGAACAAGTATGTAATCTATTCAAATTGTTTAATTCATCGGTGCTGAAAATAGGTGAATTCATCGCTGCTGAATCAGTTTCGGTGAAGGAAGAAATCAGACGAGCATTTGACTTCCTGCTTGCGTATTGCAGTTAGTTTATACATTGTGCAGCTTTATAAACTTCGGGAAACTGTGCAGCGCCAAAAATCTAGCTTATGAAATTGTTGTTCAATATGTTCAAAAGTGAATTATAAAAATTATAAGTGAAGTAGGTACATATTTTATTACTATGAAAACTTTGTAATTAACTTCGTTACCTAATATTGTATAGAATATAAACAAACAGTTTTGATATTTTTAAAATAACTCCACGGGCAACCAGCAATAGAGATATTGCTGGTTGCCCGTGGAGTTATTTTAAATTATAATGAAGACCGCATTGTTTAAAAGTTTGGCCACCCCTGCAATAGACCATCAAAATGCGATAGCTTTACCCACCATATACAACGTCAAACCTAGTGCCATTTTTAGAATTTGTTGACTTTCTGTCGTGAAAATAAGAAAACTCCTTGGAATGCGTTTATGACATGTTACATTAGCGTGGACATAAATCACTATTTATATGCACTATTATGCACTCATAAACTATCAGCTGTAGTATTTGTTTTTAGTTGATGGATCTATGGAGTTATGCCGCCGAATTCTATTGTACGTAGATTTTTTTACTCTTGGATGAGATTATTTCCTTTGCTACAGCCCTGCCTGATATCGAGTTTCATAAAAATCAATACCATGTCAAATTTGAAACACTGCAACATCATTGAAAGTTTATGGTGACAAAGCTCTATCATATTTTGTTGCTTATAGATAATTAATGTTACTCTAGTATTTATCCTAATTTGGTGAAATTGGCCCCAGACAATTAAACAATAAAGCTGCAGCTCTTATCTGGCGATGTGAAACCGAAAATATTTCATGTTTTGCCGTCGATCACGACCAAGTTTTTTTTTTTTTTTAACTATCTCGAGGCTCACATGATGTTAAGCGGACTAGCCTCTGCCTAGGACAGATGCATTTCGTCACACACATGTCACGAATTGCACAGCGCCCGTCAACTTGAGACATAGTTTTTCAGTCTCATGTGCCTGTAATTTCACTGGCTCCCAAGGACTATTGCCGGACACACCGTTAGGTGCTTGGCGACAGATTTTCTACTTGAGGATGGTAGCTAGCCAGGCGGCCAATCGCAAAAAGTCCTTCCACCATGCGGTGAAGATCAAGCCGGCGCGCGGCGGTAGGGATCGAACCAGGGTACTGCGGCGCGGCAGTCCATAGCTATTCTCGCTCGGCCATCATTGCTTCGAATATTAGTAAAGTTTAATCATTTATTTTTTGTAATCTTTTGCGCATTTTTATACACTCTTCTTTGGGAGCTGAGTCACCCGTGGGAAGGTACCCTTAAACTGGAGGACCCACATGTGGTTCCCGGGTGGTGTCTACCAATTAGGTGACAAGTCAAGTTGTAGGTCTCTTAATAATGTGGCCGTCTTGGTGGACACCAAGATATATTTAATATAATACACCGCACTGTAAGATATTCTATATCCAAACAGCAGTGTGCAAACTGTTATAGATACAGGTTTTCGCTTCACACCAGGTGGGCCTCCTGCTTGTTCCATTATAATAGCATAAAAAAGTTATATTGAACATAAAACCAAACTACTGATTATGGTGATATTTCTATAGTCCCAATAAAAAAAACGGTTCTTAAATGACAGAATTATGAGATTCAATACTGTATTGTATACTGTATCATCCGGATTCTCCTCTGATGCTGAACACAGCCTTCCCCATTAAGCATTTTGCTATAAGGGGTTTGCCATAATACCCACGCTTGGCAGGCGTCCTGGTGATCGCAGTGTATAATACCGCAGTTCCTGAGAAGGCGCTGCTGCCCACCTTCCGGTGTTTTACCCTTAGTCGCCTCTTACGAAACCCACGGGTGGACATAGGGGGGTGACATTCTACTAGCCCCGCACCCCACGGGCTTATCAGGTTTGAGGGCATGATGCCAAAAACAAATGTAATAATCCTCCTTTTAAAATGTTACAGTAGTGAACTAAGATTTTTTTACCTGTTCAGTAGTGAGCTCCTTATATTTTCTAGACGCATGCAAGGTAATTGCCGTAGTTACTACCAGTCTTGCACTTCCGAGCGTCCGGTGAATCAAAACGTTGCCGCTAATAGTGTTTTAGAAAAAAGCTGTGGACAACATGCCTTCCTGTGTCTATAGACACTGTACTAATTATACAGGTACTGTGAGAGATAATAAATATATTTCATTCCACGCATAAGTATTGCTTTTATTATTGAAATAGAAAATATCGTCATTTTGTTTTATCTTAGGAACTTCTCACAATGAAATGGATGAGCGAGATGTGTGGATCGTTTTGTGTGAGAGAGTGAAAGAGATCACAGCATAATGGTGATCGGAACGGGCGGTGGTAACACAAATTGCTAATCTATCCCTTTCTAACAACAGATATGACACATAATATTTGAATATTCGTTCCTTGTCATTGCAGCAGCAAAGAATAACCTAGGTAAGATCCAC
This sequence comes from Plagodis pulveraria, assembly GCA_963890685.1. Classification (NCBI taxonomy): domain Eukaryota; kingdom Metazoa; phylum Arthropoda; class Insecta; order Lepidoptera; family Geometridae; genus Plagodis; species Plagodis pulveraria. The sequence continues at coordinate 9,383,562 of OY982975.1, forward strand.
GTATAAAACTAGTTAATATTAACCAAACGAATGCAAACATTCGCATGTAAATAGAAGCCTCAATAAAATCCTTTTCGTAACACCGCATTTTGTTTACTTTTGTTAGAAACAAGAATAACTTTTTAAAAATGTATACGGTTTCAGAACTCAACGGAGCGGCGGCGCAGCGTCATCAATTTTGTATTTCGATAGCAGTGTAGTTTTATTATTTATTTTGTTCGAGTAGGACTTTGATTCGGTAACGTATCATACGCTTGGAATTTTTGATATGATTCTGTTTTTGGCAGATTTAAAAATAGTATCAGATTAAAAACGAACTATAGCAAAACAAAATATACAGTATTTATTATATTATTATCAATCTCTCAGTAATTATTATATTATTAACATTGGCCCCACATGGTTCATAGGCTTTATAAAAATGAACAAATTTACCTATGTTTGTATAAAGCATGCATGGAAGTGCATAATTCTGATGGTGCTATAATATACAGCGTTATAGGGAGATTAATTATTCATTAATTATTTTTTTTGTGTTTTTTTATGTGTGACTGTATATAATACCAACAGTTACTTATGTTGTATGTTTATCCGAAAATAATTTTAGAACCAGGCGTTCAAAAGCTATCGTGTTGTGATTTACTATTAAAGGTTTGATGTGTATAGTTGTTGTTTTCTTAGAACACTGAGCCTCATCCCAGCTTGATCGACTTCTCGGCCATACGAACACCCACTGTACATTTTCGAATTGATTTAGTTGTATTAGAATCGAGTAGGCTACGTTTGTATACTACCTCTTAGTGTAGGTGTTACATGCAGTAGAATAATAAAATGTAAAATTAGATCACTTGGGTAGACAGTAGTAATTGCAACTACCTTGGGCGACGCCAAGGGTGTGAAGTGTAAAGTGCGAAGAGAGGTAAGTGCTAGGCCTGATATAGGTACAAGCTACAGAAATTATGGTACAAACATAACCAAATATTGCTCGCTTATTAATATAGTTAAGACCGCAGTATCGAACTCCCAAACGAACGAGGCGGTCGGAACAAGTTGACAGCCGATAAAATGTCACCAGCGAGTTGTTTGTACAACATTAGCATAATTTTTATTTGTGCGTCCCGTAACACGATATCCGGAGTTATTTCTGCGTGGGAATATCTGTCATTGACTTATTTTATTAATATGTAGCATTTTTTAATATTTGTTTTGTTGAGATGTATGCGATAAGCTTATTTTCTGTTTTTGGTATGTCAGTATAGCAACTGTCATACTAGGAACAAACTGGGCTCCAGTTAGATTTATTTTTTGCTAGTAAAAGTTATAGGAGAAATACTTACAGCATCATTCTAATATCATCAGTTTTCAACACCTATTTATTATAAACACCATCTCACCTGATGGCGAGAGTATGTAGGATTGCCAGATCAAGGTTTATCAATTCCTGGACATTTCTGTTGTTCGAAAGGGAGTTGGTATTTTGACCCCAAGCTCAAATGTAAATAAATCTATGGTTGGACAGACAAATTAATATGTATATATATATATTAGTTAGATTTCGTGGTTTTGTATCTAGGAAAATAGAATGGCAATTATTGTTACATATTTATTTAAGACAAAGATATATTACCTAAAATAGGTAATAAATCGATACAACCTGAGATTAAACTTGAAACACTATTGAGCCACTCTTTAAGGCTTACTATTATTTAATAATGAAACTTTTGATCAGCATTATAACAAAAGACTCTGTAACATTATATAAAAAATTTAAATCACATACGTGCGTAGCATAGTAATATTGTTTATATGTTTGTGAAAAAACCTAAAATTAGTGGATTCCGGGACAGTAGAGTGAAAGTACTGGACACGGGACAAGACAACCCATTCCGGGACAATCCCGGATTTCCCGGACGTCTGGCAACCCTAGCGTGATGATGTGGTTGAAGATGTTGTTCAGGCTAACCTAGAATTACTGGCTCTCAAGGACTGCTGCCGGAACACACTGTGAGGTGCTTGGCGACAGATTTTCTACTTGAGGGTGGTAGCTAGCCAGGCGGGCATTCGCAAAATGCTTTTCCACCATGCACGTCAGCTCAAGCCGGCAGCGGGGATCGATCCATGGTCCTGCAGCACCGCAGTCCATAGCTGTAACCGCTAGGTTATCATAGCTTCGCAAACTAACTCAAAAACTTTGAAATTTCGGTATTCATGAACCAAATCCTCTTTTTAACCAATTAATACTGAAAACGCCAATTAAGGAGGAACTGGTCGGTCTTCTCCATACAAACGTCGAGTAGTGATCACTCCCTCTTGGAAGTTTTTAGATCCAGAACTTAGCTTGATACAATTGCTCTCTTTATTATCTAGGCTAGTATAGTTCCGCATTTCAAAAAGATAATTAAATTTAAATAGCCTCAAAAAATATGTGAAAATATTTGGAATAATAATGTATAAAAAAAACAATACAAGGCTATATAATGAAGAATTCAATCGATATTAATATTGGTTCTGGATCTCTAACACCTCAAATAAGAGAGTGATCACCATTCGACGTTTGTATGGAGAAGTGACCGACCACTTCAAGCTTCACAACGTAGTTTTGAAGCAATGAAAACCAACAATTCTTTTACGGGTAGTTCAAACGCAGAATAACAAAACGATTTTATGAACTATTTTTGAAAATAATTTATTTTTCGGAAATCTGGCAAACCAGAAGCATAGATCAAGCGGCTCAAGGATATACATGCAAAGTTTCACTGAGTTTGAATACTTATTAGTAGAATAGTATTTAAAATATGCCAAAACTACGTTATTATGGAAAGCGCTGCGTGAACTCTTTTTTTATGGTATTGTGACGGAACATGCTCGAGGCCCACCTGATGTTAAGCGGACTAACCTCTGCCTATAACAGATGCATTTCGTCACAATTCACTGTAACCATTATTGCAATGCACCCGTCACCTTGAGATAGTTCTTAAGTCTCATGAGCCTGTCATTTCACTGGCTCTCAAGGACTGCTGCCGGAACACTCCGTTAGGTGGTTGGCGACAGATTTTCTACTTGAGGGTGGTCGCTAGTCAGGCGGGTATTCGCCATATGCTCTCCCACCGTGCGGTGAAGCTCAAGCCCGCGGTGGGTTTCGAACCATGGACCTGCTGCGCGGCAATCGATAGTCAATGCCACTGAGCCATCAGTGCTTCAAAACTCTACTCTACTCTTAAGCAAATATGTAGGTACTATTCCATACCCTCCTGTTCATACACTGTAATGTTATGTTGATGTTTCCACATCCTTTTGTCCGTGCCACCACTGACGTCGATGTTATTGGGAAGATGCTTTACGTTAGGCGCTCTACCACAGAGATCCTTGCCATAATCACCCTGATTACCCGAAATTGATGCAAAGTTTAGAAGCGCTCGTAACAAAGTTTGCTAAGCCGTTCTTGACCCATCGGCTAAGTTAAACAACGTCCACCGCGGTGATGGCCTGGATGGGTGACCGCTATTGATATAATATATTATACATTACTACTGAGCGCTGCGTTGGACGGCACGTTTTAAGTCATCGATCTCGGTTGTTGTCTTAGGATGGCAGTCGTTACCGCATGGTGGTGGGCATTTTGCGAATGCCCGCCTGGCTTGCTACCACCCTCAAGTAGAAAATCAGTCACCAAGCATCTAATGGTGTGTTCCGGCAGTGATCTTTGACGGTCAATTCTAGGTTAACCTGAACAAAATCTTCGATCACATCGTCACTCATTCTCGCCACCAGGTCAGATGATGGACAATGGCTAGCATATCCGCTATAAAAAATGGTGTAGAGAGTTGATGATATTAAAATGATGCAATTTTAGCGGTAATAGCTATGGACTGCCGTGCCGCAGTACCCTGGTCTTGTTCGATCCCCACCGCCGCCTTGAGCTTCACCGCATGGTGGAAGGGAATTTTGCGAATGCCCGCCTGGCTAGCTACCACCCTCAAGTAGAAAATCAGTCACCAAGCATCTAATGGTGTGTTCCAGCAGTGATCTTTGACGGTCAATTCTAGGTTAACCTGAACAACATCTTCGATCACATCGTCACTCATTCTCGCCACCAGGTCAGATGATGGACAATGGCTAGCATATCCGCTATAAAAAATGGTGTAGAGAGTTGATGATATTAAAATGATGCAATTTTAGCGGTAATAGCTATGGACTGCCGTGCCGCAGTACCCTGGTCTTGTTCGATCCCCACCGCCGGCTTGAGCTTCACCGCATGGTGGAAGGGCATTTTGCGATTGACCGCCTGGCTAGCTACCACCCTCAAGTAGAAAGTCTGTCGCCAAGCACCGAAAGGTGTGTTCCAGCAGTAATCCTGGAGAGTCAGTGAAATTACAGGCACAATGAGACTTAACAACTATGTCTCAATGTGACGGGCGCAGTGCAATTCGTGAGTTGTCATGAATTGCAACTGTTATAGGCAGAGGTTAGTCCACTTAACATCAGGTGGGCCTCGAGCTTGTTCCGTCACAATAACGTTAAAAAAAAAAGATGCTGTAAATATTTCTGAGTATTTCTTCTGCGGCAGGTTTTGCCTTCCAAAAATATGATATGACTTGACTGTGTCAATATTTTTCCTCAATCAATGATACATCTATCCAGTAATTCCATCTTATGTTATGACTCAAAATTCCTATTTGGGTCAGAGAACACGGAGCGTCAACCTCTTGCAGACCGCACATATCAGATCTCCGGCGCTGATATGTAAAACGGACCGGACTGGTCGCCGGTTTCGTTCCGCTAATTGACCGGACCGCATTCCGGACGCCGGACTACCGGACGTTGTAGCCGTCTACACAAAATACATGCAGACGTCCTGAGGTGGCGATTTGAGTTGCTAAATTGGACATTGTTTCTAAGATAGACAAGATGTCTGGACGACATTTATTATCTTAAATCGCACGGCACTTCGCTTGGAGAAAACAACTGTACAGTTGTTAATACAGATAAGTTTGTACCCAACAACAACAATTGGTGGGTACCAACTTATCTGTTCAGGTGGCAGAAAAAAGAACTACAACATTCCTTCAAATTGTGACAGTTTGTAGTTGATTTCCATGAATCCAGTAGCGCCCTCGAATACTGCACAGTTAAGTTGGTGGTACTATACCTCTTCTTAAAATTTTAATTTGATGTCCTATTTGTAATCACATGTACAAATGTTTACAGCACAAAAAAAGGGCAATCACGCTATACTGTAACAGTCACTAAACAGAGATATTAAACAGTAATCAGTTGCTGTCCAAACGTGTTTAGTACTAAGCACTTGCACTAAACACTTACACTAAACACTAATGCATATGCAAACAGGCCCTTATGTGCAGCTGTTAAGCCTCAAATGAAGATTGCTTGCGTTAAACAATGGGCAAGGACATCATAATAATATAAAATGCTGGCTTCGGTTTTATGGCTTAGTATTTTTTTTTTTATGTTGTTGTGATGGAACAAGCGCGAGGTCCACCTGATGTTAAGCGGTATCCTATGCCTATAACAGATGCATTTCATCAAGTGACGAACTGCACTGCGCCCATCACCTTGAGACATACCTGTTAAGTCTCATTTTGCCTGTCATTTCACTGGCTCTCAAGGACTGCTGCTGGAACACACCGTTAGGTGCTTGGCGACAGATTTTCTACTTGAGCGTGGTCGCTAGCCAGGCGGGCATTCGCAAAATGCCCTTCCACCATGCGGTGAAGCTCAAGCTCTGGGCGGGATTCGAACCATGGACCTGCTGCGCGGCAGTCCATAGCCAATGCCACTGAGCCATCACTGCTTCAAAAATACATGGCACAAACATAATTATTCTTGTGGTCGGAAACCTCAGTACGCGTATATAAGTCACACTTGGTCATTATTTCTATATGTAGTATACAAATAAGGGTTATAAATGCGAATATTGCTTGGTGGTTATGTCGCCTGGCTAGCTACAACCCTCAAATAGAAATTCTGTCACTAAGCACTTAACAGTGCGTTCCGGCAGCTGTCTTTGAGAGCCTGTCATCCTTGGTAAGCCTAAAAAACGCCTTCAACCGCATCATCACTTACCACGTGAGATAGTGATCAAAGGATAGCCTACCAGCTATTAAAAATAACGTAGTGTACTGTAGGGATACATTTGCATTGAGAGTCAAGGTAGCGAAAAGGTATTCTTAAGTTTTCTCGTTGCTTACCACCTTTCTGTCACAAGTGACATATTGCACTGCGCCCATCACCGTGAGCAAATGCAGATGTTAAGTCGCATGTGCCTGTAATTTTGTAACTATCGAGGTCTGCTGCCAAAGCACTGTTAGGTGCTTGGCGACAGATTTTCCATATGAGTGTGGAGCCTTCAACCTTGCGGTGAAGCTTAAGCCGGCAGTCCATAACTTTAACCGCAAGGCTATCATTGGTTCATAAGTGATAAAAAAGCTTCTGTAGGTAATACTTAGCTGAAGCGCTCGTAGCAAAGTTTACTTAGCTGTTCTCAACCGATCAGCAAAGTTACGCAACGTCGCCCGCGGTCATTAATTGGATGGGTGACTGCTAGTGACATTACTACTGAGCGTTTCCGTGCTTAGGAGAGCACGTTAAGCCGTCGGTCCCGGTTGTTGTCTTAGGATGGCAGTCGTTATAGCATGGTGGTAGGGTACCCGCCTGGCTAGCTACCACCCTCAAGTAGAAAATCGGTCGCCAAGCACCTAACGGTGTGTTCCGGCAGCTGTCCTTGAGAGCCAGTAATTCTAGGTTAGCCTGAACAACATCTTCGACCACATCATCACTTACCATCACGTGAGATAGTGATCAAAGGCTAACCTATCAGGCATAAAAAAAGGCTGCCCTCACTGACCCTTCTGAACCGTATATAAGATGTATTCGTATATTCGTGTTCAAGTATAAAGCACTACTTACGTTGCGTGTTTAACTGCAATCAGAATGTGTTTAGGACCGAATGGAGTCCATTAACGAACTGCGAATATCTCGGAAGCACTGGCATCTTTTCAGCGAACGGTTTATCCTGTACTTCCACACGCATCGTTTTAGTTCCTTTTTTATAACTGTACACTATGTAAGGCTTTTTTTAATTATTCATCTTTGGTCCCTTTTACGTTTATCGTATACAGGGTGGAAACTATCAGCGGGGCAGTAAGGGGAAGTACCTTATCTGTTGCAGCTACTCGGAAATGGTCTTAGGAGACTTTCCATATTTTTTAATGGAACTTTGATCCCTATTCACAGATTTTCAATAAAATAATTACAGTTAGCAAGAAAATAGCCATTTTAAACAAAAATATTGATTATCATGTTTCTAATACTGATCAAAAACTTCTATGGAACAAACCATCGTTGGAGTACTCAAAAAGTTACATTGCAAAAAACTTTACATTTTGTATGAACATTTTACGCAAAAGCTTTTTTAGTGACGGTTGAGATCTTTTTGTTGACTGAATAAAAAGATAAGTTTAAAAACAACTCAAATTTCGAACTCGTTATTACTAAATAAAAAAGAATTTTGACAGTTTGGTGATCAATGGATAGGAACAGACACATGGTCCTATTTCTTGGCCAGCGCGTAGTACAGATCTGACGCCTCTTGATTTAATTTTGTGGGGCTACCTGAAAACTGAGGTTTACAAAAAGCAATACGATAGTGTTCAAGAACTTAAATACTCACTAACCACAATTTTGTATGGAAATCATACAATGAAATTGTCAGCAGCCTAGGTCTATCTAATCTAACTAGGTCGGTACAGAAACGAATCAATTTATGTATTCGCCAAAATGGCAGTCACTTCGAGCACTTGATATCGTAGGGCAAGAAACTGCAAGATTAATCATCAAGTTATGTAAGTTAAAAAAAAAGAAAATTAATACGCCTTCTTTATGATATGTGTAAAATTCTACGTGATCATTTGTCTTTTATTTTATTTTTTGTATTTCAGCTACACAAATTCTTTACAAAATAAATGTAAGAGAAAAGTTTTTTGCAATTTTTGACTTTTTGAGTACTCCAACGATAGTTGGTCCCTTAGAAGTTTTTGATCAGTATTAGAAACAGGATCGATTGGCATAAAAAAATGTTTTTGTGAAATGGCTATTTTCTTGCTAACTGTATTTTTTTATGAAAATCTGTGAATGGGGTACAATATTCCATAAAAAAATTATGGATAGTCCCCCAAGACCATTTCCGAGTAGCTGCAACGGATAAGGTACTTCCCCTTACTGCCCGCTGAAAGTTTTCACCCTGTATACATATAGATCCTCCAGCGTTTACTCATAGATAAATATGTAACTAGTCTGGCTATAAATACTGTAACATAAAAAATTATCTTTTTATCAACTTTTAAATGATTTTGAATTTGGAACGCGTTTATTATTTTTAAATTTTCTTTCGATTTCGCGCCATTTTACATTTTTTTCGTGTTTATTATTAAATTACAATATGGAATGGAGTATTAAGGAAAATAGGATTGCAGTGATCGCCTTGCACAAAGTGGGTTTGGATCCGTCGGTCATATTTCAGACACTTCAAAAGCCAATACCAAGACGTATGTTCGTATATCGTACTATCAACAGATACAGCAACGCTTTCTCCGTCTAAGACCATAAAAGATCAGGGCGGCCGCGTGCTGTTAGAACTACAAAGGTTTTCCAGTTGTGTATGTATTTTTTTCAATTGTTTTGTTGGCGGTACAGCCTACTGTAACGTCTTGGTTCTATAGGCAATATAAGTAGCATTTTAATTATATGGGTCGTAGAGTTCGTAGAAAACGTGACCAGACAATAGTTATAAGTACTGTAAGTACTGCGTGGGCGTCGTGCTTGTTCCATCACCATAACAAAAATATAAAACCGGCCAAGTGCGAAGGGGACTCGCGCACTAAGGGTTCCGTACCATTATCTCAATTTCATTATTACTATTTTTAGCAAATAAACGGCGAAAACCTATTTTATTGTAAGGGACCCTTAGATATTTATTTGATTTTAATTAATTATATTTAAAGAGAACACAAAAATATTCTGTGAATAGTTAAAGCGTCTACCTGTCCGTTATTAGTATCGATCAAGAAACGGTAAAAAAATCAAGGTTGTTGTTGGGAGCCCCCCTTAAATATTTATTTTATTTTTAGTATTTGTTGTTATAGCGGCAATAGCAATACATCATCTGTGAAAATTCCAACTGTCTAGCTATCACCGTTCTTGAGATACAGCCTGGTGACAGACGGACGGACAGCAAAGTCTCTGTAATAGGGTCCCGTTTATACCCTTACGGAACCCTAAAAAAATAGGCCGGTCGTTTTAGGGTGAGATCATGTAAAATTTATTTAGGTAACTTTTCGATGATATAAAGCTTTACTTATTCCATCAAACAAAGCGAAGCGCTCGTAGCGAAGTTTACTTAGCTGTTCTCAACCGATCAGCAAAGTTAAGCAACGTCGCGCAAGGTCATGAGTTGGATGGGTGACCGCTAGTGACATTACTACTGAGCGTTTCCGTGCTTCGGAGGGCACGTTAAGCCGTCGGTCCCGGTTGTTATCTTAGGATGGCAGTCGTTATAGCATGGTGGTAGGGCAATTTGCGAATGCCCGCCTGGCTAGCTACCACTCTCAATAGAACATCTGTCGCCAAACACCTAACGGTGTGTTCCGGCAGCTGTCCTTGAGAGCCAGTAATTCTAGGTTAGTCTGAACAACATCTTCGACCACATCATCACTTACCATCAGAGAGATAGTGGTCAAAGGGTAAACTATCCATGCATAAAAAAAATATCACCTAGCATAAGACAAGGCGATAGAGTAACATAAATAAATTGAAAAATCAAAGTGTCAGCGAGAGTAAACTGGCGGGAGCGGCGCGGAGAACCATTTAGCGATAAATCCCCTTCAAGTGAAATCTTTAACGACTTAAAGTGAACTTAAAACTTAAATCGTCTTAAAATTGAAAATGCAAACTAGTTTTCCGAGTTCCCGTTCCGGTTGGGTATCTGCCTTTTGTTTCTTTGCTCGAGAGTTCGGACAATATCGGGATGGGAATTTTACTTTGAGAATTTGGAAATTCGTGGAATTTAATTGAAAGAAAAATAACGATTCAAGTCTAGTTGCATGAATTAGAGCACGACACTCGTAGTTTCTAAATATAATTACAAGCACTATCGCGTGCTAAGCGAAAATCATATTTTATAAATTATTGGAGTACAAAAATTTTGCCCCGGGCGGGAATCGAACTCGCGGCCTGCGATTTCGCGCTGGATGCCTAAACCAATCGGCCATCTAGGCACGAACTTTCTAGCCGAAATTTCGTGCACCAATTGTTGTACAAAATTCTTAGCTTCTGGACGGCCAAGTTTAACAAACTTGATATGTTTGTTGTAGTAGGTAGATGTGTATTAGTAATGAGATTGACAAGTTGCTCGCTTGATGTTGAGCGTCACGTCTGACCATTACATTTACACAGACTCCTTTCTGGTTCTGTTTAACACTGCACTGAGACGTTCCTTCTTATGCCTCGGGCTACACGATTTACGTTTTTTTTCTATCGAGCCAAATTTACTTAATCGTGTTTCGGGGCCCACAGTCGGATAAAGTACTTCATGAACTGTTATTGAACAAAAAAATTATCATTAATCAACCGTTCTTGACGGTCTAGTTTTGAATATTCGTGAGGAGGAATAGTCAAATTTGGAGAATACTTCGTCTTAACTTTATTTGCTACAGTGTCCTTCATTCATGTCAATGCAAACACAATAGTGTTTGCACACTTATACTGGTACCCAACAAGGCATACTCTTGCTAAAAAGTCCATGTAGTTAAGTGTTCCGGTGCGTATAACCTAAAGATACGAATGGCATAATGTTTTTTTTTATATTATTGTGACGAAGCAAGCTCGAGGCCCACCTGATGTTAAGCGGACTAGCCTCTGTCTAGAACAGATGCATTTAATCACAAGTGACGAATTGCACTGCGCCCGTCACCTTGAGACATAGATGTAAAGTCTCATGTGCCTGCAACTTTTTGCACTTAGCCGGTTTTTATATTTTTGCTATGGTGATGGAACAAGCACGAAGCCCACAGGTGTTAAGCAGTACTTACAGTATTTATAACTATTGTCTGCAGTCTGTGCAGTGTCGTTAAATCTCATGTGCCTGTAATTTCACTGGCTCTCAAGGACTGCTGCCGGAACACACCGTTAAGTGCTTGGCGACATATTTTCTACTTGAGGTTAGTAGCTAGCCAGGAGGGCATTTGTAAAATGCCCTTCCACCATGCGGTGAAGCTCAAGCCGGCGCGCGGCGTGGGGATCGAACCAGGGACCTGCGGAATGGTAGTCCATATGACCACTCGGCCATCATTGCTTCGAAATCACCTGGCAATTCGTGTCAATGTAAACACAATAGTGTTATCACACGTATGTACTGGTATTCAACAAATCTTGCTCCCATCCAGTTGAAAAGTTTTCCGGTGCGTATAACCTAAAGATCCCTCGTGGGGTGCCGGGTTAGAATTGCACCTCCCCATATCATCCGGTGGGTGTCGTAAGAGGCGACTAAGGGAAAATATACTGGAAGGTGGGCAGCAGCACCTTCTAAAGAACTGCCATCTTACACTGCGATCCCCAAGCCGCCTGCCAAGCGTGGGGATTATGGCAAATACCTATAATAAAATAGGGGAGGCTGTGTTCAGCAGTGGACGAGTCGGATGTTACAGAACAGTACAGTATAACCTAAAGATACTCATGGCATAATGATTATGAACATATCATTGAACATTGTAAGTAATTAAGATTTTGCCACTTTGTAACATAGAGTAACATTGACGTACCTACTACTACTTCTAGGTTAGCCTGAACAACATCTTCGACCACATCATCACTTACCATCAGGTGAGATAGTGGTCAAAGGCTAACCCATCAGGCAAAAAAAAAAGACTTCTATGCTACGATAACGAGAAAGTAGCATATAATAAGCTGGTTCATACCAAGATTATTTGTCTATGATGTACTTGGATAACAAATTTCTGTCCGTACACAAAACAGTTCACCAACTTGATATGAGAATCGATATGGGAAGTAACTGACAGGAAAACAAATAGTTTTGCGCCCGGTGGAAACAGAATACTCCAAACTCAATTCTACTAAACTAGTTGGGAATATGAAAATTTTATAAGTACTTATATATCAGATTTATATTATATAAGTACTGAAAACTCCGATTCAAAATGTAGTTAATGTAGTACGATCAAAATTCCTACGGCGCGGCAGTCATAGCTATGGACTGCCGTGCCGCAGTACCCTAGTTCGATCCCCAGCGCCGGCTTGAGCTTCACCGCATGGTGGAAGGGCATTTTGCGATTGACCGCCTGGCTAGCTGTCACCCTCAAGCAGAAAATCAATCGCCAAGCACCTAACGGTGTGTTCCGGCAGCAGTCCTTGAGAACCAGTGAAATTACAGGCACAATCAGGTGTCCAACAACAGGTTGGGCCTCGAGCTTGTTCCGTCACAATAACATTTGAAGCGCTCGTAGCGAAGTTTACTTAGCTGTTCTCAACCGATCAGCAAAGTTAAGCAACGTCGCGCGCGGTCATGAGTTGGATGGGTGACCGCTAGTGACATTACTACTGAGCGTTTCCGTGCTTCGGAGGGCACGTTAAGCCGTCGGTCCCGGTTGTTGTCTTAGGATGGCAGTCGTTATAGCATGGTGGTAGGGCATTTTGCGAATGCCCGCCTGGCTAGCTACCACCCTCAAGTAGAAAATCTGTCGCCAAGCACCTAACGGTGTGTTCCGGCAGCTGTCCTTGAGAGCCAGTACTTCTAGAATAGCCTGAACAACATCATCGACCACATCATCACTTACGATCAGGTGAGATAGTGGTCAAAGGCTAATCGATCAGGCATAAAAAAAAGAAAAAAAAAAAAAAAAAAAACATTAAAAATAATGAACTTGGAGGGCGTCCATTTTGTAATTTCTAGTCCATTTTTAGGAATCTAGAATTTCGATATATTTTGTACATTAACCTCTATTTGAAAAACCATTATTGAAATCGTCGCGCTGATTTATAATGTATGATCAAATTAAACAAATATTATGTTTGCTTTCACGGGTTATTGTCATATAGATACTAAAAAAAATAGAAAAATAGAGGTCAAAAGCATTATCCACAGGTTTTAAGGTTCCGTACCTAAGGACAAAACGAAACTTATACAGCTATCTGTCTGTCTATCCATTCGTTTGTACTTCACGGGTCTCTTAAAAAACTTAACTTCTAGGTTAGCCTGAACAACATCTTCGACCACATCATCACTTACAATCAGGTGAGATAGTGGTCAAAGGCTAACCTATCAGGAATAAAAGAATAAAAAAAAATGGTTTAGAGAATTTTGACGAAAAGATGAAATTGGACGAGAAATTAAACTACCAAGCGGGGGGATTATGGCAAATCCCCCAACGGGGAGATTTTGTTCAACGGTGGACGTTCGGGTTGATGTGATGATGGTGATTATCCTCTCTATACTGGAAACGCAGTTGTAGTAAGTTTATATAAAAATATATAGGTACCTACCAACTTAGGAAGGTACCTAGAAACTATTTACCCTTTTTTATGATAAAGAAACCCGTGGGGTGCCGGGTTAGAAAGTTACCTCCCCATTTCTTCCCGCGTGGGTGTCGTAAGAGGCGACTAAGGGAAAAGTGCGCCAAATGAGCAGCATGCCACTTCTCACGTGGAATTGAGTAGGGTGTTGTGTGCGTTAGACGCACAACAGGGCTATATACCATCTTAGTGCCCTGCCTGTCAGGGTTTCATACATTATGTTATTTTGTTCTTGTCTAGTATGTTGTTGGCGTAAACATACTATTCGTAATATGTTCTTGTGTTTCTTCCAGTGTGCTAGAGAAAACATTTTGTATGACCCTGAAACTGCGCCCGGTAAATGGCAATAGACTCGCCGCCTGTGCGACCAGAACCCTATTGGCGAAACGTGGGTGTACACACCTCTGCCTACACAGTCGGAGAATACAGACGTGATTATATGTATATATGTATGATGAATTATAACCTCCCTTCCTAAATCCGTGAGTATAACCATTGTAGGAAAATAATAACACGATATTAGGTATTGCAAAAACCAAATTGATACAATAAAACCAGAAAAACTTGAAGAGCCGGGTTAACAAGTTATTACATCCTAAATGGCATTAACAGCAAGAGAAAAAAATAACATAAAAATGCATGTAAAAGCAAAAAAGAGCTGGACGCGTTCCCAGTGCCTTGAGTCTGTGAAAAAAGTAAAAAAATACTGGCGAGAGAGAAGTGTGATTTGTGTACTTTTTCGCGCCCTTCGATAATGTAGGGATGTCGATGAATGATTCATCGGATGAGATATCGATTATGTTTTAAATATGAATACAGAGCGTAGGCGCTATCGTTTATGTAAATTATTATTCAAGGTATAAATGGCTTAATCTTGGCCTAGCAATGAACAAGTATTTCATTATGTACAGTAGCGAAATTTGCAATTATTTTACATGGTCGTAAGGAATTTTGCATAAACCTGCCAGGAGGCAGGCTTCTAGTAGAAAATGACGCAAAGCACCAATATCTTTTTCAATAGTGACATATCATAACTATTACAGATTTTTACTAAAACTAGGTACAGAAATGTCCTGCACGATTAAAAAAATATAGTCATGTGCGAGATTCGAACCCGCGTCCATCCACCCCTTTAGCCATCATTCAACCATCCATCCCGATACGATGGTTGAAGAACGAGAACAAAAATTTGAGTTATGAGTCATGGTGTCATGTTAGCTCAATTGGTTAGAGCATACCTCGGCTAAAGGGGTGGATGGACGCGGGTTCGAATAGCACATGACTAATTTTTTCTCTCGTAAATTTGTAAATCTGAGATTCTCCTTATATCTCAAGGAACTGTATTTTCAATTACCACTTCTATAATCCAGAATACCACAATAGGTATAACTATTGCTTAGCGATCAAGGCGGTGGTATCACGTTAAACACCTCCCTCCCTCTAATTTCCAGCAACCCGCGAAATTTGAGACCGATTAAATTTTTACAACATACTGCTTACGCATTTTTTTCATGTCAAAGACGTACACTTAATTTGTTTTAAATTGAAATTTTCAGCAATCTTATTTATCTAATAAAGGCTATATCAAACGCTTTCCAATCAACTCTAAATTTGATATTAATCTTAAAAACAGATGCTGTTGACAGAACTTGTTAAAACAAATCCTTTTAAAGCTTTAATCTTGATATTCGTAATATCTTATTACATGATAATAATCGAGAGAATTAATACGAGTCGCAAAACAAGCAATATCAACCACACCTCTTCACTGTTGTCAATAAATTACGCGGCAATTCATTTCAAAAACGGAATCTTGCGTCCTACTCTTGGTCATACATTTCGAAAAGAGAACGTTTTATTTTCACTGCGTTCCGTTTAACGTAATATATCAATGTATAACAACAGTATAATGAAACGTTCCGTTCGCCATATTTAATAATTTGAAATATTATTCATAACTTTGTAAATCATTTATTCGATGTTAAGATCTTTCCACCCACAGATGTAACTGTATTTTCGGTTCAATCTTTTGTTGATTATTGACATCCACTTATTGTACATCATAAATTGGCTCGTTTTTATTTAATAAAGGATAAATTAAAGAATGTAGTGCTCTATTTGGTAACAGATTTTCTCGTTAATGCATTCAAGTAAGCATCACCAAAGAATAAATAATAGAACGTACCTATAACTTAAAGTTAACAAAAGATCGAGTAAAAGTTAACAGATCTTAAACATTGCTTACTGTCTTTAGAGAGGTTGTAGTATTACTATTTCAAGTTGGTATCCCTCACAGGGAAAAAAATAGTCTAGATATATATATTTAATATAAAAACTTACATACACGCAAAATAGCTAAGCTTATCTATACAGACGCGTGATAAACAAATAAAATTATTTAGATATGAAATAATGTCGTTGACAATTCTTAAAGTGCCGTCTGGTTATTTATATATACTTTATTAGTCAGAAGCTTATAGCAATTTCAATAAACAAAATGCCCTATTTCTGTTTACAAAACCACATGCCCACATTCCTCCGTTACACCATACACAGACTTTATGAATTTGGTTATAATTTATAATGGCACCCAACGGTGTAAGTGCGGTTCCGATTGCACCATATTTGTAATAACACCGTGATATTTTATTTTTATTATAATCTTACCTAGGTATCAATACTTCTGCCCGCGCACTGTGTGATTATATTGTTTGAAGTTTTGTTTTCTTAAGAGTAGAGTGCACGCGCTTTCCATACAAACGTATAGTTTCGTCATATTTTAATTACCAAGTGTTCAAACTCGGTGAAATTTTGTAAGCATATTGCTGAGCCTAATATCTGTGCTTCTGCTTCCCCAGATTTTCGATTTATTATTTATTTTATCCCTAAATGTCAAAACAACAATTCCCATACAAAACGATTTCTCGAATTATTTTTGAAGATACTTAATTTTACGGAAATCTGGCAAACTAGAAGCATAGATATCAGGCTCAAGGACATACATGCAAAATCTCACCGAGTACCAACTTGGTACCTAAAATATGACTAAACTACGTTTGTATGGAAAGCGCCACGAGCACTCTAGCCTTAATAAATTATATAAATTGTACTTATTCTAATATTATTCTGTTCCGGTAAAACATTGCTACCTGTCACGTTCCTACTCCTCAGTACGCATTTCTGTCCAGAGAGAATACGTAGTATGACCCATACAGTACCCTACACAACGCAGGTCCAGTATGAATAGTTTATTGGCTAGTTGGCCAGCCCCTGTGTCCATGTTTTCAGAACACAACCTACTGACTGCCAGAAAACAATCGGGATCGGCCAGGGGCAAGCACAGAAGCGCTCAGTAGTTAAAAATAATATAGATTAAAACCTTTTTTTACTGACAGTTGATAGGCTAGCATTTTACTATGCACTATCTCACCTGATGGTAAATGAAGGATGTGGTCAAAGACTTGTTCAGGCGAACCAAGAATTACTGAGTGCTCAAACTGATGCAAAATTGCCTACAATTTACTATAATATAATCCTATTTTTTTTTTTTTATGCCTTTGACCACTATCTCACCTGATGGTAAGTGATGATGTGGTCGAAGATGTTGTTCAGGATAACCTAGAATTACTGGCTCTCAAGGACAGCTGCCGAAACACACCGGTAGGTGCTTGGCGACAGATTTTCTACTTGAGGGTGGTAGCTAGCCAGGCGGGCATTCGCAAAATGCCCTACCACCATGCTATTACGACTGCCATCCTAAGACAACAACCGGGACCGACGGCTTAACGTGCCCTCCGAAGCACGGAAACGCTCAGTAGTAATGTCACTAGCGGTCACCCATGCAACTCATGACCGCGGGCGACGTTGCTTAAGTTTGCTGATCGGTTGAGAACAGCAAAGTAAACTTCGCTACGAGCGCTTCAAAAGAATTTTAGAAGGGCCATTTTAAGTGTTACACGTATATGGATTTGGTTTGAACAGAATACGAACTACCATAAGAGAATTTTAAATATTTAGATAACTAGCGGCCTGCCCCAGCTTCGCACACCCGTGCGAAGTTACACACTGAGAATTAAACAAAAAAAAACATATTTGATAATATTCTATAGACTATGTTCATCAGGGGTAATGTAGGATTCTAATGGTGAAAGAATGCTTCAAATCGGTCCAGTTCTTTTTAAGTTTACTCGTTACATACAAAAATACTAATAATTTAGTCTTATTTATTATATTTACTACACTATAGTAATTCTCAGTGTGACGGGCACAGTGCAATTCGTAATATAGAAATGCATCTGTTATAGGCAGAGGTTAGTCCACTTATCATCAGGTGGGCCTCGGGCTTGTTCCGTCACAAAATCATAAAATAAAAACTTTTTTCCTTATAATATTAGTGCAGATATGAGAAGCGACACCAATATGGTTCTAAACTGCACTACCATTAAAACACTATATCAAAGATAATCCAAAATACAAAAATACGCCGAAAATTACGACCATTTTGTTAAGATCCGTATCTCCGACATAAATTCTTTCTGTACGGAACCTTATGAAAATGCGAAGAGATAGCAGTCAAGAATCTGACGCGAGAAATACCTACACGAATGCCTTTCGCAAGACAATACCCGAAGGTTTGGGCTATCTTGAGTTTTTATGCGAAGCTTTTTGTCAAGGATTTATTTTCTGGTTAAACTTTAGTGTTCCGTACAAGAAAACGGGGCTCTAAAACCGTACTACGTTTTTTTTTTATGCCTGATAGGTAAGTCTTTGACCACTATCTCACCTGATGGAAAGTGATGATGTGGTCGAAGATTGTTCAGGCTAACCTAGAAGTACTGGCTCTCAAGGACAAATGCTGTTCCGGCAGCTGTCCTTGAGAGCCAGTTAGGTGCTTGGCGACAGATTTTCTACTTGAAGGTGGTAGCTAGACAGGCGGGATTTCGCAAAATGCCCTACCACCATGCTCCGAAGCACGGAAACGCTCAGTAGTAATGTCACTAGCGGTCACCCATCCAAATCATAACTGCGCGCGACATTGCTTAACTTTGCTGATCGGTTGAGAACAGCGAAGTAAACTTCGCTACGAGCACTTCAAAACGTCCGTCTCAATGAAAGGGCTGTAGATCTTTGGTACGGTAAATAGTGCTCTTTAACTGAGAAGCACACATGCACATACATTGCTGTGCCCCAGGTCCATAGTTCGATCCCCACGGTCGGCTTAAGCTTCACTGCATTGTAGAAGGGCATTTTGCGAATGCTTGCCTGGCTACCTACAACCTTAAAGTAGAAAATATGTCGCCAAGCACCTAACAGTGTGTTTCGACAGCAATTCTTGAGAGCCAACAAAATTACAGGCTACTTTTACTATTTCTACAGAATTACGGGCGCAGTGCCTCTTATGATGCATCTGTTATAGGCAGACGTTACCTACCGCTTAACATCAGATAGGCCTCATACTTGTTCCTTCACCAAAGTACTCCCAAGGCGGATTGGCATTAGGTTTGAAGCCAAAATCTTTCAAAATTATGTTCATATGCCGCTTTATGTGTTGTTCGATAATACATTTTGTAGCAACACATACGTAGGATAAAGAAAGTAGATGATTACTCAGCCTTTTGTCTAAATCATTTATTGTCATTACCACACGGTATCACATCGGATCCAGTAATTCTAGGTTAGCCTGAACAACATCTTCGACCACATCATCACTTAACATTAGATGAGATGGGCGTAAAAGGACTGTTCATCTGCTAAAATTAAAAATAAACATCAGCTCAAATGCTTTATCGCATTGATAATCCTTCGCGTCTGCTTTTGAGTGGACTTAGTTGTACTAAGTCCACTCAAAAGCATACGCGAAGGACCACATCTAGTTTATCAATGCGATAGAGATGTGAAACTGTCTTAGATTCCCATAAGATCCTTTTTCCAACCATATCGATACTTTCATAGATTTACTGTCTATCTGTCCCATCAGACAGGGACATCTTTTATTCATATTTATATGATCTGGAGGTCTAATTGGACTCTAGTGGGTAGACTTTATTAAATACCAGTCTCATTTTATTAGTTGAATGTGTTTCTATTATGTCTTTATTAATGTTGAGATTTGACAACTTGACAACTTTGAGCTTTCGTAATTACTATTGGAGCTCAGATCAGATAGGAGTTTAGTTGAAGTCGGATAAAAGGAATTGTTAGTGAAATGTGATTGAATTAAATGTGCTTTATTTGTGATTTTATGTTTTTATTTTATCATACTCCTAGCCATAATTATAGTGCGTGGGTCGGTTTTCTCTAATTTAATATGTGTTTATAATTTTATAAAACAACCGACTTTAAACATAAAATATTCTAAAATAAATAATGCACTTAGAAGTAAACAAGGTTTGGTTTGTTTACTTCTAAGTGCATTATTTATTTATAAAACAACCGACTTTAAACATAAAATATTCTAAAACAAATAATACACTTAGAAGTAAACAAGGTTTGGTTTGTTTACTTCTAAGTGCATTATTTAATTTAGAATATTTTATGTTTAAAGTCGGTTGTTTTGTAAAATTATAAACACATATTAAATTAGAGAATAACGATCCACGCACTATATGGCTAGGAGTATGATAAAATAAAAACATAAAATCATGAGTATATAGTTTTTTACTTCTTTACTACTTTTTTGTTGATTTTACTTCGAGAAGTGAAAATGAGAAAATCAATAATGTTATTAGGGATAACTTGAAAGCGCGATCAGTTTAGGTAAAATCCGAAAGTAAGCTTAATAATTCAAAATTAGTAACGTAAATCAAAAATGTAACGTTTTTTAATCCTCTTGATAAGGTTATGCTATTTTATTAAAATACTTTCATACACATTCATATGTAAATAATTAAGATATTTACGTTACAAGCGTAATTTACAATCAACTTTGCAATTTTATTGTATCGAGAAAATTTTAAGGAAACGTGTTCTTTTCTAGGCATTTGAAATATTGATCAAGATTAACATATAATTTTCTTACTGCTACTAACTATATACATTTTGCTATAAATCTGTTCAAGTATAGCTATTTAGCACTTGTCAGCATCTTAACAACGAGTTCTACTGCTACCATACCACGCAAGTGAAGTTTTGAAGCAATGATGGCCGAGCGGTAATAGCTATAGACTGCCGTGCCGCAGTACCCTGTTTCGATCCCCACCGACGGCTTAACCTTCACCGCATGGTGGAAGGGCTTTTTGCGATTGCCCGCCTGGCTAGCTACCACCCTCAAGTAGAAAGTCTGTCGCTAAGCACCGAACGGTGTGTTCCGGCAGTATCCTTGAGAGCCAGTGAAATGACAGTGTAACGGGCGCAGTGCAATTCGTGACTTGTGATAAATTGCAACTAATATAGGCAGAGGTTAGTCCACTTAACATCAGGTGGGCCTCGAGCTTGTTCCGTCACAATAACATAAAAAAAAGTAAAGCTTCGGACGCGTCAGCTTATAAAAGTATCTATATTTTCGTCATATTCGACCCCACTCACCTGTTCTGTCCTACAATGTCCTAGAAAATAAATAAACAATAAAATGCAAGCTATTTTCTGCACACACACTTAAACTAAGCTCGGCTCACCGAATATACACACTTATCTAAGATATAAATGCTAATCTTAAAGAGCTTTCTCTTACACTATAATCCTACGAATTGCACGACTACACGCCCAGCGCAATGATATTGGACGGTGTTATGCGGGATGTAAGAACAAACAAGTCTATATATACATACTTGGATTTGTTATTATCAATTTAACGTTACAAGAAACGACTGCAAAAAGTATAAATTAATTAAAAGCGTAAAAAAAACAACTACAAATAATTTACTTTCGTAGTGTTTTATCGCACAATTGAAATAAAAACTGCAAGTTATATATTTATTGAATCGTTTTTTAAAGCCCTTCATTTTGATACCAAGCGCGACGGATTTGGAAGAAAACATTTTTTTGTTCTCATAATATGGTGTCTGAAATCCGTCAGTTTGTTTTTTTACTTATCTTTATGTACCTAGTGTCACTAACGCTATCAAGATGAATCTAACCATATCTCATACATTAAAACCGGTTATGCCATTTACAAGTATGTTTTAAAATTTATGTGAAATAAAGAAACTCACAAACATACATACACACCTGAACCTAAAGAAACTCACATAATACATGAATCCTGAAAATATAACACAACAAATTTTTTGGGCAGCCGTGCAATAAAAGAAGTAGCCAGATTTTTTAAAACCCTTACATTGCTTTTTTAAAAAAAACACACACATAGGTATTTATACATACTCTAACGTCAATTTTGAAACTTGCCTTGTGGTCTTTTTTCATAAATTCTTCCTTTTCTTTTGGTAGTTTGCCTGTCCTTTTCTTTTGTAGTCGTAGGTGATCGTCGCATTGTTCTCTTTTAAACTTTTCTTTAATTATCATTTTGATAATTTTTGGATAAATAGGCTCGTAATAAACCTTAAATTTAAGATGTCCGTTTGTTATTTGATGCTGACAATAAAATGTACAGCAAGGTATTTGTAAGTAGAGTATTCATTGGTAGAGAATCCCATAAAAGGTTTCATTGAAGAATAGTAGCTAGAGTGCGAAAGAGTCTGACCACGAATAAAAAAAAACTTCTGTCCTACCCTCACGGCTTACCCTAAAAGATGAATCACCTACTAAATCTAAAAACAAGCGTTGCAATCCAACGCAAGTATTTGACAATAAAATATAAAAATATATCAGTAAACTATTCCGCATAACGCCGTCCATTTATAAATCATAAATTCACGGTAGCTTAACCTCAGGCGCAGCTCGTAGTGAGCATAAACATAAAATTTGATTAAAATATACGGCCATTCGGCGTGACCATATTTGATTTATTGCCCAAAAAATGCTAACTCTGTAATTTATACCGTTTTATCATTGTATTTTGAGACTTGTAACTAAAGTGTGTTTTTCTGTTTTGAAGTATTAGGTGGATTATATATTGATCATGATGAATAGGGTTATATTTTGTGCTAATATTGATCCAAAAATATTGTTATTGTAAATGTATTATTGTTTTGTTAGCTTAGCTCATAATTCATATCAAGATGAAACATTAAATAGTAATAAATACTTGTATTTATTAACACGGTCGAGAAAATGATTTTTTCATCACACTTGCACGTAAACAGTATCTAAACATACAGATTAACTTGGCCGTAATGCCCCATATAAAACCCTCGAGCTTTCTTCTTATCATGAAACCCAAGGTCGGTAAGTATTTTTTAAATAAAATTGCACAGCACTCAGGTCATGCAAGTTCAAGCAAGGAGTTTACACGCAATTGAAAAATTGACTTAAAATGTTATCTAAACAGGAATTTCATTGCAATCTCGCTATATGTTAGGTACTTAAATACTCATCTAATGTTCTTATTAATCGATTTTAATAGTTTTTTGTATCAAAACGTCGAAATGTTGATAATATTTTTACACTCCGTCATGGCTGTTTTCCTACTTAAGTATTTGCCCATAGACGTAGGATTTTTTCGCTAGTACATCCTAAGCCTATGTATTTGCCCTTAAATGTTTCTAATCGAAAATTTGTATAATCTGTGGTGTGGCCAAAAAGCCCGCCATCAGTTTAAAAAAAGTTAAGTATTTCGTAATAATAGTTGTGCTGACTTGTGTAGGTATTAAAGCTATATAATTCATAATTATTTACTCGCACATGTGATGAAAAACATTGTATGTTTCACGGGCGGTACGGGAATTACGAACCTCGACTCAGAAAGCCCTCAGTCTTCGACTTCGGCTTCTACTAGAGCCTCGATCGTAATTCCTTACTTACCGCCGTTAACACACAATTCTCGTTGATGCGCTCGAAGTGTCAAGGCCTCCTGATGATGCTTCCTGTTGAAGTAAAACGCGTCGAAAATTCTTCTGCTTATATATATTCTTATTATGTGGCGTTTACAGGAAAATTAGGCGGAATTATCACAATATTTTTATACAGCAGATTTTCTAAAAAAATGTTTTCTAAAATAGATTTCAATGAATTGTTATTATAAAAAAAGGATTTCTGCAAAGTAAACCCTGAATCTATATTAATTTATATAAACAATTGTTCAACTTAACACTATTTCAAATCCTCGAAGGAAAGAGATAAAATGTCTCCAGCACCCATATTTCGCCAGATTTATTTGCTACCAAGTAATAGGAGCTTAGTGCCATCTTCAGGGTCTTCAATTCTTTGCCAGGAAAAATCCAAGTACCGTCCAACCAGGGATCGAACCCAGAGCCTCAAGATTCTAAAGCTCTACGCCATAAACAACAGAAAAAAATTATTCTATAAAAATCTGATGCTTATGTTAATATGCTGTATCATTCCACTAGCCATCAGATACGACTATCCGATAAGCAATAAAATATCTTCTTTTTAATACACAGGAATCTATTTTTGGTGATAAATTTAATTCAAACCTATGAGATGATGAAAAGGGCTGAAAATAATTTCAATAAACTTAAATAATCAGTTAGGATTTAAATGATTTGTTAATTTACCATAAATAAATATAAAAATAAACTTAGGTAAGTACATAATACTATGGAAAACACTTGTGCACTAATATTACTTCCTTGGCGAACCTTTATAACACATTAAATCCTTATAACTCCCACAAAGCAAGTAACAAAGCTTCTACACGAGCAAAACAGTACAAATGAAACATGTCACGGAAAGGGAAGGGATTTCAAGTGATAAATTATTTACTTAAACGCTTTGAGACGAGTTAAAAACAGCGGAGGATAAAGTTAGGCTAATTAGGCTGTTTACTGTGAACTCAACTAATGCCGTACACTTCCCGGATTAAGTATAGAAGGACTGTTCTATATCCTCCTTTTAGATCTTGTATAGGGTGGTTAGAGGATAATGTGCCAACTAACCAGCATACCATCACTCATGTGATTGTGGTAATGCAGAACATTGCGATTGCCCGCCTGGCTAGCTACCACCCTCAAGTAGAAAATCTGTCGACAAGCACCTAACGGTGTGTTCTGGCAGCAGTCCTTGAGAGACAGTGAAATTACAGGCACCTGAGACTTAACTATGTCTCAAAGTGAAAGTCGCAGTGCAATTCGTGACTTGTGATGAAATGCATCTGTTATAGGCAGAGGTTAGTCCGCTGAACAGCAGGTGGGCCTCGAGCTTGTTACGTCACAATAAAAAAATACATTGGGTGCTCAAAAGGATACCTTACTACTTTAATGCCCTAATACCTTACCTCAACGATATAGCGAGTACCAATAAGATCATTCCCGATGATGATTGCCGTCAGGCAGGTGGCTGACCATAAAACTGAAAGACCAAATCATTTTACATTAATGTTCTTGTCATATTATGTCATACCTACCTACATTTACCAAAGGCTTTGGAATTAATTTTCTACTAACAATTTAAAAGTACTTCAATTTGTTATTTTATGCTTAACTGTTATGCCTTTATTAAAAAAATACTACGGACTATATACAACACTACAGCTACTACAATAAATCATTTAGACAACCTATAAGTAATTTTTTATTTTTATGTTATTGTGATGGAACAAGCGCGAGGCCCACCTGATGTTAAGCGGTATCCTCTGCCTATAACAGATGCATTTCATCACAAGTGACGAACTGCACTGCGCCCATCACCTTGAGACAGTTGTTAAGTCTCATTTTGCCTGTTATTTCACTGGCTCTCAAGGATTGCTGCCGGAACACACCGTTAGTTGCTTGGCGACAGATTTTCTACTTGAGGGTGGTCGCTAGCCAGGCGGGCATTCGCAAAATGCCCTTCCACCATGCAAATTGCATTGCAGACTCTGTGAGTCAGGCAGTCCAAATGCTCCAGCCCGCTACCAGGTAGGCAGCGTGCCCAGCATGCTGGCAGCATTGCGCCGTTGAATTACAATGCTCGTTAAGCCAAGAAGACCAAGCGCTATGTTAAGTTTTTTATTATATTTGTTCTTGAAATTAAATAACCGATCTGCAGTCTGCAATAAAAAGTTTATTATATTTTTATAATTATAATGACGTCACAGCAATGCAGACGCATAAATTGATAACATTGAAGTCGTACATCACACCCGAAACATTGATTTAAGATACCGAAATTAATACTTAAGCTGTTTCGACGGGAAATTCGATCGTGAGGATAGCTCTCCGATTTGAGGATTTATTGTGTGTATTGATACTTTTTTAACATTTATTTTGTCTTTGAACCCCATCTGATATTATTAATGTAAGGCTTATGTTTACCTTACTACAAGATATCATATAACAGACAATAATAGTAAATGATCATCAAAATTAAACCAGCATTTTAATGTAAACCAAAGATTTAATATCTCGCTATCCTATTTAAGCAAAATGACTCCAAATAAATCATCGTTAACCCAAAAGTAGTAAATGATCACCAACATTAGTAAATGATCCCCAAAATTAAACTTGCTATAATACTTCTGGCGCATCCAGGACCGGGCGGCCGCTACCGCGGCGCTCTCGCTTTGCTCGTTCGGCTCGCGCGTTGTTGTGGTCACAAGTAACCCAACGACCCTCCACGCTTTGCTCGTCGTCGCACCTAAATATGACTATGAGATTTAGTGATCATTTACTAAATTTGCCCGCTACCAGATGGCAGCGTGCCCAGCATGCTGGCAGCATTGCGCCGTTGAATTGCAATGCTCGTTAAGCCAAGAAGACCAAGCGCTATGTTAAGTTTCTTATTTTATTTGTTCTTGAAATTAACTAACCGATCCGCAGTCTGCAATAAAAAGTTACTTTTATTTTTATAATTATAATGACGTCACAGCAATGCAGACGCATAAATTGATAACATTGAAGTCGTACATCACACCCGAAACATTGATTTAAGATACCGAAATTAATACTTAAGCTGTTTCGACGGGAAATTCGATCGTGAGGATAGCTCTCCGATTTGAGGATTTATTGTGTGTATTGATACTTTTTTAACATTTATTTTGTCTTTGAACCCCATCTGATATTATTAATGTAAGGCTTATGTTTAACTTACTACAAGATATCATATAACAGACAATAATAGTAAATGATCATCAAAATTAAACCAGCATTTTAATGTAAACCAAAGATTTAATATCTCGCTATCCTATTTAAGCAAAATGACTCCAAATAAATCATCGTTAACCCAAAAGTAGTAAATGATCACCAACATTAGTAAATGATCCCCAAAATTAAACTTGCTATAATACTTCTGGCGCATCCAGGACCGGGCGGCCGCTACCGCGGCGCTCTCGCTTTGCTCGTTCGGCTCGCGCGTTGTTGTGGTCACAAGTAACCCAACGACCCTCCACGCTTTGCTCGTCGTCGCACCTAAATATGACTATGAGATTTAGTGATCATTTACTAAATTTGCCCGCTACCAGATGGCAGCGTGCCCAGCATGCTGGCAGCATTGCGCCGTTGAATTGCAATGCTCGTTAAGCCAAGAAGACCAAGCGCTATGTTAAGTTTCTTATTTTATTTGTTCTTGAAATTAACTAACCGATCCGCAGTCTGCAATAAAAAGTTACTTTTATTTTTATAATTATAATGACGTCACAGCAATGCAGACGCATAAATTGATAACATTGAAGTCGTACATCACACCCGAAACATTGATTTAAGATACAGAAATTAATACTTAAGCTGTTTCGACGGGAAATTCGATCGTGAGGATAGCTCTCCGATTTGAGGATTTATTGGGTGTATTGATACTTTTTAACATGTACTTTGTCTTTGAACCCCACTGATATTATTAATGTAAAGCTTATGTTTAACCAGATAAAGTAACATATAACAGACTAAAACAAAATAGTAAATGATCACCAAAATTAAACCAGCATTTTAATGTAAACCAATGTTTTAACATCTCGCTATCCTATTTAAGCAAAATGACTCCAAATAAATAATTGTTAACCCAAAAGTAGTAAATGATCACCAACATTAGTATATGATCCCCAAAATTAAACTTGCTATAATTCTTCTGGCGCATTGCCGGCCGCTACCGCGGCGCTCTCTCTTCGCTCGCTCGGCTCGCGTGTTGTTGTGGTCACAAGTAACCTAACGACCCTCCTCGCTTCGCTCGTCGTCGCACCTAAATATGACTATGAGATTTAGTGATCATTTACTACATTTAGTGATCATTTACTACATTTGGTGTGCAATTACAATTTTTGATATAATTACTATATTTTTTTTTACTAACGTTATCAAAGGATCTCATGGTGGTAATTATATTTAATCCCTTAATGTTTTGTCTGTTTGTTACCGCTTCATGATAACTATAGATACTAAGGCGTAAGTACTTAAAAATAAAGCAAAGAAAACGAAGTATGGGAAGCCCAGAGAAGAACTATGTTTTTTTTTACTGAATAGCTATATGTGCTGCTTAATGCAGGATAGGTACCCGGCAAAATGTTCAAAAAAATATATATTTTTTAATGTGGATGATTGACTCAACAACTAATAATAATCACAAAATGTATAAATAAAAACATTATGTGTATTATATAGTACATTAAGTAGTAAGTAGTTTTTTTAATTACCAATTTAAAGTATTTTAGGTACAATAATTTTTCGAACTGTTAAGAAGGTTCCAATTTTCAAAACATTTTCCACGCGGGTTAATTCAGTTGGCACGCGTGTGATGTGAGATGCCTTTTTTTCTGATAGATTAGCCTTTGACCACTATCTCACCTGATGGTAAGTGAAGATGTGGTCGTAACTGTTGTTCTGGCTAACCTAGAATTACTGGCTCACAAGGACAGCTGCCGGAACACACCGTTAGGTGCTTGGCGACAGTTTTTCCACTTGAGGGTGGTAGCTAGCCAGGCAGGCATTTGCGAAATGCCCCACCATCAGCTATAACGACTGAGGGCTTAACGTACCCTGCAAAGCACGGAAGTGCTCACTATACTCAAAATTTATCTGGGGGCGCGCTATCGTGAGTGGAAAGGTCTGAAACAGTTGTAAAATTAAATTTTAGACATTTTGTTCTTATAAGCTTGTATTATGTAAAGTGATCGTGTTTCTATAACTGACAGACTGTTGATATACTAAGCTTAAGCTTTAACGTGGTTAATAGATATGCCGCTAAGCTTTCAAATCAAAAAATAGCGGACAAATTACAAATCGGCACAATTATATCCACAATCCGGTAAACACAGGTTTCCACGAGCGAGGTGAACTCACAATCAATAAAATTCAAACGAAGTCCTGTTCTACGACTAATAATGACCGATGAGACACATAGTCATTTTTGGCTAACATTTTGAAGCACTCGTAGTGAAATTTATTTAGTCGTTCTTAATCGACCAGCTAAGTTAAGCAACGTCCGCCGCGGTCATGACTTAGATGAGTGACCGCTACTGACATTACTACTAAACGCTTCCGTGCTTTGGAGAGCACGTTAAGCCGTCGGTCCCGGTTGTTCTCTTACCACCATGCTGTATCGATGGCATAGTCGATACAGCATGGTGGTAGGGCATTTTTCGAATGCTCGCCTGGCTAGCTACCACTCTCAAGTAGAAAATCTGTTGCCAAGCAGTGTATACCGGCAGCAGTCCTTGAGAGCTAGTAAAGTTCAGGCACATTCTCAGGGAGTAGGGCGCAGTGCAATTAATAAATTGTGACGATATGCATCTGCTTTATGCAGAGGTTAGTCCGCTTAAAATCAGGTGGGCCTCTTGCTTGTTTTTATTTATTTTTATATAATTATTTTTTGGTTAGCATGAAGATAGATAAAAACTCCTGTCCCAATATTATTTGCAAGATGCAAAGATTTAAGAACCAGGAAATCGTAAGAGCACCAATAGACAATCGAGCCCTGATTACACCGTCAGCAAATAAGCTAGCAATAACGGCATTAGATTTAACGCTAATGCAGCGAACAAATCAAACGTGAGACGCTATCTGCCGGACAATATTGCCTGGGGTAAGGCGGAGTACGCATGACCAAGCTTGTTGGCTGACATGTACGTAAAAATATTTTTCAACACACTCGCTCGTAACGGGCCTTTAAATGCACCAATTTTAGCGTCATAATATAGTATATTACGCACTCGTGCTTTTTTTTTACTTTACCGCACTATTGCTTTAAATAGAAAAAAAAAACAACCTTTCCACACTTCTCGCCAACGAGATTGTAGATTGTTTCGTTCGTTTTTCATATAAAAACAAACCAAAGAGTTTTTTACCTACTGAAGTAGGGTTTTAGAAGATTTAATTATAAACCTTCTTAATCAGATTATTATTGCTTTTAAAAAGATCAAGTGTCCTCGCAAGGGTGTTGAAAAACGTCGTATGAAACTCGTGCGCGTTGTTTATTACAATCTCTACTCCATTTAGGCCTAAAACCCGTCTCAGTTGTAATAAACAACTTCGTGCACTTGTTGCATAATGTACTATTTACCAACTGTGTTGAGATAGCGTATAAATTATGTATTATAGTATATTTATAAGATGATATAAAGTATATTATGTATTACAGTTTATTTATGTAAAATAAACGTATTGTTCACCTCAATCCCCACCTTCATTTTCTTCTCTTCGAGACGTCGGAAAGAAATGTCTGCACTGCGATAAGAACGCTCTTTGTGCTGCCATAAATACGAATGTTAGATATTCGTTAATATTTGCCTGGTGATTACAATAAAGAGTTATATTTCGTTTAAATAAAATAAACAGATTCTATGTTCTTGAAAAAAAAAACAGGTGTTCAATTAAGGCGTCGACGACGCTATTATTTAGGTCAATTACACATTTTGTATTGAAGTATTCTACATTCTACTGCTACATTCCGCAAAAAAGTATGGAGCCACTGCGAGAAGAACGGGCAAGAAACTCGGGGTCGTTCTTTTAAGAATGTGGTAGATACTATATAATACAATTATCACAAAATTTGTTTAAATTACGTAGTTGACAGGCGATAACTTGGAAGAGGCGGAATTGTCCAAGCTTTTTATCGTTAAAGTAATAACAAACTATGTAGTAGGATTTCTTATTCAAAATGTTTTTCACGGGCAACTTGAATTTTCCTTCTTTGATTGTTATAATATGCTTGGGAACGTTATTGTAAAATTGCACTCAATATCCTGAAAAGGTCATTTTATTAGTCTTTGCTTATCTAAAACCTGGCACCGCTATTTTATCTTCATTCCAAGTGTTGTAATTGTGTCACTGTTTAATTTAAATTTACTAATATTTTTTTACGTAAAGTTAAAATATCAATTTCTTCCAAAAGTTCACTCAGAGATTCCCTATCATCTATTTCATATATTTAAAACAATAGGGTAATTCACTTGCCGAATCGTACTTCCTATCAAACAGGTAAGTTTTTCACTATATTCACCATTGTGAGAGTGTTTTAAGGTACATGATATATTGTTCTGATTCAATAAGAATAATAACAAATTTATATCTTCATCAATACACGTATTTGTATTCGCAGGCAACGGCAAAAACTTTTACGTACGCTTATGTATGAAAGGATTGATGAGTAAATGAAGCGAAAGAGATTTGTAAGGATCGTAGCGAGTGGAAAACTGTGGACTCTGCCTACCGGTACGGGAAAGAGGCGTGATTTTATGTATGTATGATAATTCAAGCATTATTTATTCGTGTTGTTTGGCCATTAACTTTTTATTTCGAAACCTAGCTTCTAGGAGGATTTAAGCGTTTATTGTTCGTGTATTTTGGCCGACACATTAAATTATTAAGAATTAAATACAGTTTCTACAGTATTAAATACATTCAGAGTTTGTTCCGTCTCTGCCTACCAATACCGACCTGGCACCACTGTCACTCATACATGTAATTAACATGTGTTTGAATTTTAAGGCACAATGGTTCAAGCTTGCTCTGTCTTGAATAAACCAATAAGGCAGCCCGCGGGAGCAGGTCTCTGTAACTATTATCGAAACTGTGGTCGCGGCCACATTCTCCAAGGAACGTGGGTTAGAGACGACGAGATATCGCCAATATAACGGTGATTAAGAATATTGTGCTGGTGTTTTATTACCTACAAATATTAGATAAAGTGGCGTTATAGCTTTGTTAATATGTTTAGATGTTGTTATTCCGTATACCACTGTATTGACGTCATTCCTTGTCTTTGTTACAGAGATAAAATTTGTTATAATATTCCAATAAGTACTTGTGTTTTTTTTCTTGATCCATCTTATTTTTGCTTATGTTGGTGTAGATATCTGCCCCGGTGGTAGTGATGTGCCATGTGTTCTGGTGCGTCGTGAGGGGACCGGCAACGGACAACCGGGTTCGTGGTTGAATGCTAAAGCATCCTTGCGATCCCGCCGAGAAGCGGTAGAGGTGGAACACCGTGTGTTATTTAGTCGGGGCACTTGCTGCTGTGGGAGTAGCTGGTGTGGAGCCCGACATATCCCGGCCACCTCCCCCGGGGTGGACGGGAATGCATGAATGCATTTTTCACACGTAAAAAAAAGGTATCTTACTTATTGTGAATATCGGCCTTTTTATGTGATTGTAATGGAACAAGCATTAGGCTCACCTGATGTTAAGCGGTAACATCTGCCTTTAATAGATACATTTCTCCACAAGTGACGAATTGCACTGCGCCGGCACTCTGAGATAGTTGTGAAGTCTAATGTGTCTGTAATTTTACTGGCTCTCAAGAACTGCTGCCGGAGCATACCGTTACGTGCTTGGCGACAGATTTTCTACTTAATGGCGGCTAGCCGGATGAGCATTCGCAAAATGCCCATTAGCTGTGAAGCTCAAGCCGGCGGCGGTGGGGATCTGACCATAACTATTTCAACTCAAAACTTTTCATCTGTTTCCGACTTAGAATTTTGACAGCTTTACCACGTTATTTAATGACTTTAAATAATAGGCGCATACTGTTGAATTTGATCTAGACAATACTGTTCTACTTTTAACTCACGGTATCACTAACCCTACTGCAATTATTAAGTAACTCTTATTTAATCTGTGATTTCAAACGCCTATGCGCACTTCCGATATGCGGTCTAAAACAAAACACTACCATTTTCAGTGTCCATAAACAAGCACCGAACACAAATTATGACCTAACTAAACTTTGGCTCTTGCATAAATTAGTTATATTTGAAAGCAATACCGCTTACAGCTTTCCGTAAAAGCGGTAAAGTAAATCAATGTGTCGGCATTAATTGTGTAGAACAATATCTTAATTATTGCGTTTTCTATCTGCCTTGTAACGGCTTATGACCAAATTCAGAGTGGAGCATTGGAACTCCAGTAGCTAGGTATAGTTATTGGTAGAAATAATGGACTGCTTTTACTTACCGCGCTGTGTTGCGGTAAGATTTTTCTAGTTAGCTACTTAGCTACAAGCTAGACAGGCGATGCAAAAATATTCATATAATACTTATAATCTATGCAGTTTTTATTGCCCGTAGGCAACCAGACAATCTAGAGAAGCTGGTTGTGGTCGGAAAAGTAGAAGGACAAATACCTCGCGGCCGATCACCTAGCCGTTGGTCGGACCAAGTGACCGCCCTCACTGCGCTCTGTTACGACCGCCTTAAGAGAAGGCTAAAACCGAACGAAATAGACAAGTATTGTGCATAGAGCCATGAAGGCCTTTCAAGGACATGACTTTCAGTAATGAAGAAAAAGAAGATGCAGTTTTTGACCGTTTTGAGTACCTTCAGCCGGATCGCCCACCGCAGAACATAAAACCATAAAAACGTAAAAACGTGTAAAGGGCATTTTCCTAAATCCCCAGGCTTGGTAGGTTTCTTAAGGATTGCATTTCCTGAGAAGGGGCTGCTACCCACTTCCCAGAATATTAAACTTTCTCAAAAACGGTATGTAATGTTGCCATAACATCTCTAAAACGTATCCAGAATGTGAACTCTACCGGAGACCTTGTGCCGGAGACTTATTAACAACTGTCCATTAGGAAGCGAGATTTTAAATTAAGAATCTCCTACTGTCCAGTAAGTAAGTATGTAATTTACTTACTAGACAGTTTTTTTTTCCTATCTGGTAATTTGGACTCGCACTTCTTGTGCGTGCTTGCCAGTGTCATACTGGACAGATCGGTCATCCTCTTAAAATCTGCTTGAAAAAAAACTAGTACCAGACACAGATTAGTTTTTAGTTTTAACGCGGTTATAGGAGGGAGGCTCCAAATATATATCTTACACTCTTTTTGGGATGACATTTTATGAGATAGTTATATTTTTGGAGCCTTTTATAGTCTGTGATACTTAACGCGATGCAGAAAAAGTATGCACGTTGCGTTTTGTACTCAGTAATGTTATAGAAGTAAAGTGTTGGATTTGATGTTTGTATTAAATAATTTCAGTTTATTAATCATCTTGGATTAAAACTTTCTATTCTCAAATTAACATGGAGATTCAAAAACAATTTTTTTTTTACTTGAACATTCATGTAATGGAAAACAAGAACAATGTTCAAAACTAAACACAAACTTTTTAGTAAATTTAACAACGACTGGCGGGATTTCAAACATAGATAATCCCAAAAAATTAGTTCAATCGAATCTGATTCGGAAATAGATGGTACTCTCCCTGATTTAAAACTGAGGCATTGATTTTTGGGAAAAGCATTATACAAGCCTCAACCAGTAAAAACGCCTTCCTAGCCTCGTGTGTAACCGAACTTGGCCAGGAAGGCTTACTTACTGGATTCTGCAGTAATTTACTATTAATCTTCGACCAATATAAAATTTTATATTGTCGAAGCTATTAATGAAAATATGAAGCAGCAATGACGGAATGTTTTAAAATAAGTTTCTTTTTGTAAATATATTTTGTGAAGAGTAATAAATTGCCAGCACTACATACAAGAGATGTTCTGTTATACTCAAATCCATATTTCATTTTGATAATATAAATGTACAAAAAGCCTTATAAAAGAAAGAATACAAATTGCTCAATTGACTTTATAATGACCAGTTTATTTTATATAAGAATTCCCATTATTTTGATAGGACTATACCTAGACCCTCAAGGGAATAAATAAATAGAAGCTAGAATGTTCTTTACGTCGACCAACCTTTTCTATTTTTAGGTAATTTTCTTTTATTATGTAAATGTAGAAAATTTTTCGTGTACACCTTCGTTGGCACGAGTTTTGGTGCATAATATTCAACTTTATCGTGATGGTAACTTTTTTATGTTATTGTGACTGAACAAGCCCGAGGCCTACCTGATGTTAAGTAGACTAACCTCTGCCTATTACAGATGCATTTCGTCAACTGAGACGTACAGTTGTTAAGTCTCTTGTGTCTGTAATTTTAGGAGCTCTCAAGTACAGCTGTTGGAACACACCGATAGGTGCTTGGCGACAGATTTTCTACTTGAGATTAACTACAATAGGTATACGAGCAAATCAGATCAGTATACTTAGCTCATGGCTGCGTGGTAGTAATTCACGGATGCAGCTTAGGGGGTCACTTATTCATTAGAAATGGCATATAAGCAGTATTTTACTGACATAGTACAACGTAAGCTGAACTATAGATGACGCTCCAATACGATGGTTAAGAACGAAAGGACAAATTAGTCATACGTCATATTATGTCACGTTGGCTTAGCGGTCAGAGCATGGTGGATGGCGCGGGACGAATTCCACACATGACTATAATTTTTCCTCTCGTTGCAATTTTGTAAGGTTTTTGACTGATTTTGAGCTTAAAAGCGAAATGACTTAAGCTCAAAACCAGTCAAATACTGTATATCAGTTGGAAGCGCCATAACAACTCAGAGGTATACTCTTGACAGAATGCCCCCATCAAAATGGCCCATGTAAATTTCATTAACATCAGTTTAGTAGTTTAGTGTGTCTTTTTTATGCCCGATAGCTTAGCCTTTGACCACTATCTCACCTAATGGTAAGAGAGGATGTGGTCGAAGATATTGTTCAGGCTAACCTAGAATTACTGCGGCTCTCAAAGACAGCTGCCAGAGCACACCGTTAGGTGCTTGGCGACAGATTTGCAGCAAGTAGTAGTGGTAGCTAGCCAGACGGGCATTCGCAAAATGCCCTATCACCATGCTGTGACGACTGACAGACAACAACCAGGACTGACGGCTTAATGTGCCCTCCAAAGCACGTTTGATGATTGACATCGGTGTTCTTGTTTAAATATAATGTAATTTATTCCAATTACCTCTTACTAACTTATTATTTAGTATGTTATTACTATATACGTAACTCGTAGTTTAGTGATCGTATGAAATGTTATTCGGTGGAGCTCAATAAATAACAAATCTGTGCATATACAAGTTTTGGTCCTGCACTGTACAAGACTGCTATTTAAAATCGTGCGTTGACATTTCGATACTATCCGTTTTGCAAAATAATAAGCCTGCTGTCTCGTTTCCTCCGCGCGATAAGAAAGAGAGGGATGCAATGTAATGTAACCTGCGCAAGAGTGGATGCGTATTCAAGATAGGAGCGACACCGCCGCGGGAGCAATTGTGATGCAAAACGTGTCGTTAGCTAAATGCGTTTGAGTAAAATATTGATTGACATCTGTCCACTGGCTGTTTCCATTGGAGACGAAGGTCGAGACCCACCGAGGAAGTCATCTAAAGGAAATATATAATTTTTATGGTATGGAGGGTAAAGAACCACCAAGAAGCTATCTTTTTTTTTATGCCTGATAGGTTAGCCTTTGACCACTATCTCACCTGATGGTAAGTGATGATGTGGTCGAAGATGTTGTTCAGGCTAACCTAGAAGAACTGGCTCTCAAGGACAGCTGCCGGAACACACCGTTAGGTGCTTGGCGACAGATTTTCTACTTGAGGGTGGTAGCTAGCCAGGCGGGCATTCGCAAAATGCCCTACCACCATGCTATAACGACTGCCATCCTAAGACGACAACCGGAACCGACGGCTTAACGTGCCCTCCGAAGCACGGAAACACTCAGTAGTAATGTCACTAGCGGTCACCCATCCAACTCATGACCGCGGGCGACGTTGCTTAACTTTGCTGATCGGTTGAGAACAGCTAAGTAAACTTTGCTACGAGCGCTTCAATATCCAAAATCTAATTTACCTAAAAGGAATATATCTTTTTTAATGGGATTTTCATGGAACGCGCACGATGGCCACTTGATGTTAAGCGGTAACCCGTAACAATTAATGCATTTCGTCACAGGTGATGTTTTGCACTACGCCCATCACATTGATACATACAGTTTTTAAAATTCATGTGCCTGTAATTTTATAATAACTTACTGACTCTCAACGACTGCTGCTGGAACAGACTAATCGACTTGAGGGTGGTAGCTAGCCAGGCGATTATTGGCAAAATGCCCTTCCACTATGCGATGAACCTCAAGCCGGTGGTAGGGATTGAAACATGGAGATGTGGCACGGCAGTCCATAGTGATTACGGCTCGGCTAGCATTGCGTCAAAAATAAAGTAATCGCACTGAAAAAGCGCTTTTTGCACTGCTTTTAGTTTAGCCTCTGACCATAATCTGGCCTGATGGTAAATGAAGATGTGGTCGAAGGTGTTAACTGGCTAAATCTCGAATTGCTAAAAAGCTGTTCTTTAGCAAGCGTCATCACCGTTAGGCGGTTTCTGTCAGGACTATTACTGGGCGTTGTTTATCAGACCTTTTTTTTTTTTTAATTTTTTTTTTAAATGTTTTTGTGACTGAACAAGCTTGAGACTCACCTGATGTTAAGCGGACTAACCTCTGCCTATAACAAATGCATTTCGTCACAAGTCACGAATTGCACTGCGCCCGTCACCTTGAGACATAGTCTCATGTGCCTATAATTTCACTGGCTCTCAAGGACTGCTGCCGGAACACACCGGTTGGTGCTTGGCGACAGATTTTCTACTTGAGGGTGGTCGCTAGCCAGGCGGGAATTCGCAAAATGCCCTTCCACCATGCGGTGAAGCTCAAGCCCGCGGCGGGATTCGAACCATGGACATGCTGCGTGGCAGTCCTTAGCCAGTGCCACTGAGCCATCACTACTTCAACCTCACATTCGAGAGCCACATACGAATTATGCTTCCTCAACAAAAAGTCAGTCCTACCTGAG
Source organism: Plagodis pulveraria (assembly GCA_963890685.1). Classification (NCBI taxonomy): domain Eukaryota; kingdom Metazoa; phylum Arthropoda; class Insecta; order Lepidoptera; family Geometridae; genus Plagodis; species Plagodis pulveraria. The sequence goes on from OY982975.1 coordinate 9,421,285, forward strand.
CCTGACCCAATGATAGCTTAATAATAACATACCTAACGAAATTGGTTTTAAAACACCAAAGTCAAGATGTACTTTAAAAATCCCGAAGAAAGAAGTCAAACAAAAACAAACCTAAAACTCACGTGCAATCCATATATTAGTACTTCAAACATCCTGTATAACCCAGCGTTTAGCTTCGTAAATAGCTTAGGCAAATGTAAGGTGTGTCGGTAACTAAGTAGCTTGGCGTGCCCAATGCCCCTGTCGACGCTGGGCTCCTTTCACATAGTCCTCGAGTTAGTGTGCGTTGCCGATGACCTTTCTACTTGATACATCTTATCTAAGGATATTATAGACTTCGGAAGAACGTGCAACTATCTCTTTGGTGTAATTGAATGTTTTTGTTGTGTGTAGGGAGGGACAGTACCTTATCATCGGTTCATTTCTTCTTAACATCAGTAAGTTTTGTTTTTTATTAAAAATTTAGTGCAGTTCCTTAGCGACACTGAAATCACAGAATACACGATATTTTCTTTTTCGCTTTTGATTTTCAAGGGACATCTTAATTTAGTTTCAATTATTTTTCACTAGTTCAGTATCTCACTCATATGTCTTACCTACCAACTGGGTGGGTTACTGAGTAGCAAAATAATACTTACCTTATTTTATTCAAGAACACGACCAAATGTATTTATGATCAATTTAAGAAGTATAAGTAGTGTCAGCAAATGAGGATATAACATAATTATCAATGTAACACTCACCCAATTAAACCCGAAATAACCTCAAAATAGGTCTATGGCACCATGTCATAGTGACAGTTGGTGGCATAACCTGTATTTTGTAAAATAAATAAAAATTGTCCTATATACGAACAGTATTAATTTTAAAAAATCATAGGCTTCAAAAAGTGATATCCTGATGAAACAACTTGGCTTGATATTTTGGGTTTCGTTTTAAGTTTTTAAATAATCGTAGAAAGTATCTTATGTTTTTAGTGCCAATCAAAGTTTAACGTTTTTTTTATATTGTTATGATTGCAATAACGCCTGCTATGCGGATTACAAAATTTTTCCTATCGTATATTTGTAATTTTGAAAAGTTTAACGTCTTTTAATCAAAAGTCCTTAATTATTTATCCATAGAAACCCCTGAACCCATTGTTAACCAGGAGATGACTTGTAGGTCAATACTGATGTGGTCATTTCTGCTCTAAAAAAACCTTATATTCTCTGCTCTATTTATCGGATAGTCAATGATTTAGTAATTTCCTAAGAACAGATACAAATACAATAAGTACATAAAACCAAAGTTTAAGCCAATCTGACTTATATCTTTTAAGATATGTTATATAAAAAAGTGACTAAGCTCACTTGCACTATACTTTAATATACTGTACTGTATCGGTGGTCCACTGCTAAATACAGCCTCCTCCATTAAGGACGGAGTTCGCCAAAAAAAAACCACTTACAGGTAGCAATGGGGTATCACTCTATCCCGACACCCCACGGGGTAAAGCAAAAAGGCGAAAAGACCCAGAACAACGGCAGAAAAAATAATAAACATCTGTTTTTTGACTTTTAAGACGACATTCTTTTTAAATCCTTTGGATTACTTTTTCTGGTTTTACTTTATTATCATGCTGAAGACTGTCTACCTACCCACATTTTACTAAAAGCAGTTTCTAAGTACACCTGCAGCTACAAAATCCCGTACTCTTTGTCTAACACTTACCTAAATTACATAACCGACTGTAAAGCTTGCCTAACCAGCCGCGAGCCGATCAGTTAATCTCCTGATATCTCAGTAATACCCACGTTTAATGATACAGCCTGACTCCTGACCTGTGCCGTTAATGTTGCCACATACTCGTTCTACACTTAAGCTGTGAAATTCTAATCTTATGGCCGCAAATATTATCTAAGACATTACGTGATAATTAATGATGTTAGTTGGAAATTTATGCAATAGCTTCGCCAAGTAATTTGAAGCATTGATGGCCGAGAGGTTATAGCTATGGACTGCCGGTTCGATCCCCACCGGTGGCTTGAGCGTCGCTGGTGGGAGGGCATTTTGCGCCCGCCTGGCAAGCTACCACCCTCAATTAGAAAACCTGTCGCTAAGCACCTAACAGTGTGTTCCGACAGCAGTCCTTCCTCCAGTAAAATTACAAGCATACGAGACTCAACAACTGTATGAATCAGTGTGACGGGTGCAGTGAAGTTCGTCACCTGTGGCAAAATGGATCTGTTATAGGCAGAAGTTACCGCTTAACATAAGGTGGGCCTCGTGCTTGTGACTTCACAATCGTACAAAAAAAATTTAAGCAATAATAAAATGATGATGATGATTAAAAGTATCCTATGTGTTAATCCAAGACCTACACTATCGTTTCGTCCAAATTGGTACAGCCATTTCAGCGTTAAGGTGCAAAAAAGTACTTACTGACATCTTCACTCACAAACATTCGCATTTATGATAAGTTAGCATCTGACTTGTATCTGTCAAGATAGTAAGTAATGATGCGGTCGATGATGTTGTTCAGGGTACCCTGCTGGCTCTCAAGGACAGACGCCGGAATACATTGTTAGGTGCTAGGCGATACATTTTCTACTTGAAAGTGGTAGCTAGCCAGGCGGGCATTCGTTTTTTTTTATGCTTAATACGTTAGCCTTTAACCACTATCTCACCTGATGTTAAGTGATGATGTGGTCGAGGATGTTATTCAGGCTAACCTAGAATTACTGGGTCTCAAGGACAGCTGCAGGAACACACTGCTGGGTGCTTGGCGACAGATTTTCTACTTGAGGGTGGTAGCTAACCAGGCGGGCATTCGCAAAATGCCCTACCACCATGCTATAACGACTGCCATCCTAAGACAACAACCGTGACCGACGACGGCTTAACGTACCCTCCGAAGCACGGAAACGCTCAGTAGTAATGTCACTAGCCGTCACCCATCCAACTCATGACCGCGGCGGACGTTGCTTAACTTTGCTGATCGATTAAGAGCAGCCAAGTAAACTTCGCTACTAGCGCTTCAAATTGATAAAGTCAAAGTCAAAACCATTTATTCAACTTAGGCGTCTACGACACTCATATTAGGGTCAATTACAAATTTTAATATCGAAATATGCCACTTATATTGGATCGGAGATTTGATGTTTGTTAATAGTTAAAGCATATGTTGAATCTCTAGGTTTAATTTCAGCAGTCACAGTTTTTATAGTCTTTCTAATGGTTTTTTAGGGTTCCGTACCCAAAGGGTAAAAACGGGACCCTATTACTGTGCCTTCGCTGTCCGTCCGTCTGTCACCAGGCTGTATCTCAAGAACGGTGATAGCTTGACAGTTGAAATTTTCACAGAAGATATATTTGCCGCTATACCAACAAATATACTAAAAATAAAATAAATATCTAAGGGGCACCCATACAACAAACTTGATTTATTACCGTTTCTTGCTCGATACTAATAACGATGCCAGGTAGACGCTTTAAATAGAATATTTAGTTACGGAACCCTTCGTGCGCGAGTCCCACTCGCACTTGGCCGGTTTTATTTTATTTTTAGACTTGCGCATTTCGTATTTAATAAAAAGAGACAAAAATTATAACACAACACATGTGTCAAACATAATAAAATTTGCAAATACTTCCTAGGCTATACTTACAAAGTACGCTTGCTGCTCTCCAATATCAGCTAAGATCACCGACATCGAAATAAAGCTACCATAGACAATCTAAATACGGTTTCTCACCGAATGTAATCTGAAGTTAGCCATAAACATAGCACGGTAGTGCGCAAGCGCATCGCGAATGGCAATCTGCGAGATCTAAGATGGCGGTAAGCTGAGATGATTTTGATGTTGTTTTAAGTAGCTGATAGGGCGGGATGGAGTGCTTTATATGGGCAACAATGGAGGGAGATAGCTGGTTTTGGTTTGGGGTGTTAAATAACGGGAGTTGACATAATAAACAAAGTGAATGACGGTTCTACCTAATACACACTTTATTACGCAAAAGACACTGTTGAACTTTACCCTTTTACCTAACTTCAGAATTGACAAGCTTCAAACGCATATTAGGGGATTTCATTAGGGACCTAAGAGAACGTTAGCTAGGATTTTTTGATATTTACTAAGTATTTACCTAGCAATTTACAAAAAAGTCTAAATAAACAACGCATCAGAGAAACCAGATTTCTGCTCTTTGTTTTAGGTATAATGTTACAGGTAAATACGTGATATTTTGGAGTGACCTAGCAGACCTTCAACGTTGCTTCTTGTCAAGCTGCGGATGAAATGGCCGAGCCAATCCACCAAAGCCAAGAAAACTGCAACCTGGATCGCCTGGGTCTCAGGCGCGATACTTATAGTGAAATTTGTATATATATAAATATTGGGACAACCAGCGAGAAAAAAAACGTTAATCCATCCTGACAATTTAGAGTCTGGCCAACGAAAGCTGTCCACGTATTATTTTCAGAAGTTTTGATATGGCAATAATTTAAGACTGTCAAAATTGACACTTTGACGTTTCGTACTTGAGTCATCTTCTGTTTACGTTGGTTTATGTGCATCATATTTTCATTGATTTTGTTTAAAATAATGCCGAGAACAATTAAAAGTTCGACGAGGAAGCTTCTATTTACTATGATTGACAAATATAAAGACATTTAAATCAGATTTCTGATTTAAATCACAAAAGTGATTTAAATCAGAAATCTGCAGAGAAAATACTACGACTGGATTCAATCCTTTCACTTTCAGGTTAGTTTATTGAATTTCTAATGAAACATTTTGATACTTTTAGACTATTTAATACAAATCGCAATATTTTTCATGGTGTAAGTATCTACTTTTCAGGAAGTAGTAACAACGAGGAGACAAAACTTAAAATTGTGGAAGCAGTAAAGAAATTGAAAACTCTCGAAAAAAATGAAATGCCGACTTCTGAAACACATTATTTAGAAAATATATCTTCAATGACAGGTATTACTTTAGAAATTATAGATTTTAACAGTTACTTCGAAGAGTTATATAAATTTATGACAATGTATGGATGGCTAAATTAAATAATATAATATTATGGTTTTGTATTAATGTCTTTGTATATTATTATGGTTTTTGACTTTAATGACTGATAATTAATAATATACTGTTACATACATAATTTATTGTATTTGTTATCTTCAGATGACAGTGTGAAGACTCTAAGAAGAATTAAAATTGAAGGGTCTAAAAATCAAGGACAGTGGAATACTCCGGGGAAAAATCGTCCACATTCAGCAACAGTTTCCAATTTGGATAATTTTGAAACAAAATAAACGAATTTTATGGAGTTAGAAAACAAGTCCCAACACTGAGAAGCCTGCACAATGAGCTGAAAGAAGCAATTGAATTTAAGGGATGCCGTGAAAACCTTAGAAAATTTTTACACAAGACTGGGTTTGAGTTTCAAAACAATAAAAATGAACGGGCTTTACTTACAGAAAAATATGAAATTGCGGCATGGAGACATAGATTCTTGAGGACAATACATAAAAAGAGGCTAGAAGGTAAACAGATTATTTACCTCGATGAGACATATGTACATCAGAACTATAAAGTTAAAAAATCATGGCAAGGATCTTCTACAAGCGGTGTCACTACTAATATATCATCAGGAAAAAGACATATTATTGTGAATGCCGGATCGGAGGAAGGGTTTGTGCCAGGTGCATTATTGGTATTCAGCACAAAATCCAAATCAGCTGACTACCATGATGATATGAATGCTACCAACTTTATGAAATGGTTTGAGGAAATGTTGATACCTAATCTCACTAAACCTAGTGTAATCGTGATGGACAATGCAAGTTACCATGTGAAACAAGTAAACAAACCCCCTACTATGTCTGATTCTAAAGCTAATCTCCGAATATGGCTTCAAGAAAATAATATTCATTTTGAAGAATATCACACCAAAGCTGAATTAATGTGTTTGGTGAAAGATAATAAACCTGCCGTTGTTTACGAAGCAGAAGTGCTTCTAAAAAAACACAGTCATATCATATCCACAATCACGAAATTTTATTGCTGCCGCCGTATCATTGCGACCTCAATGCTATTGAGCTTGTATGGAGTCAAGCGAAGAGAAAAGTAGCAAGCAAAAATATAGGAATACCAGGGTCTGAAATGCAAAATTTAATAAAAGAATGTTTTCTATCCATAACTGCTGATGATTGGAAGAAGTACACTGATCATGTACTAAATGTGGAAAATCAGTACAAATTAAGGGACCGTATTACTGAAAACGAACTTGAACCATTCATAATACATGTTGGGGACAGTAGCAGTAGCAGCGAAGAAAGCAATGAAGCTGATTCAATATCAGGTGTAGAGTTTTTGGAATCTGATTTTAACTATGACTCATAGCTCCTATATTTGTACGGCTCCTCGGGGTCCTCGACTGTACATAAATAATGGATTATTTGAAAATAATAAAAAGACAGAATTAAATGTAATCTTTTATTTGATATTCTTCATAATACATTCGAAAATTTCAACAACAGTTGCTAACAAAACAAAATTTTTAAAACTCGAAAAAAATTTACTTGCTGAAAAATAAATAGTATCAACTCCGTTTATGTAGTGTATAGCCAGGGTTAACAGCTTTTATTTTTTTTTAATTCCCGCCTTTTTTCTTGGCCAGCTTGTTGGCCAGACTCTATATCCTCGATTTTAAGGTCTTTAGAAGGAAGATGTTTAACCATTACAATCAGTCCTGCAGGAAGCTGAACGCGGCAGCTGACTGAAAGAGCCTTTTTATTCGTAGAAGGTATTAAGGCCCCAAACAAAATACTCTCGGTTGCTAAAACAACAATTTGATAACAGTTCGAACAAAGAACGTAGCTTCTTTTCGGAAATGTATTCTTTTCCGCGTTGAAGCTAGAAAAGCACAAGTTAGTATGTAATAAAACACCATATAAAGTACCCTACGCACACGACGCGACGCGACGCGTGAACCTCAGCCGCATACAATTGGGGACGTGACGTCGATTTATTGCGGGCTTCAAGTCATGCTTTTGGAATGCGAATTACTAACACTTTAACTGTATTATTAATAAAATCTTATGGGTTTTATGACTGTAGTTATTGCTGCAGATTGTTCTAATTACTATTAAGTATTTCGTAAATTACTTTATCTAAATAAGTAATAAGTATCGACTGTTTTAATTTATTTCAAGATTTTTTTAATAGCCAGTAATTTATAATAAAAAGGAAGAATCAAATATTAGATGATCATTGTTTTATACTGACTGTAAGAAATGTTTCAACAGAGTTTTTTTTTATTTGTGATTATTTAATTGTTTGATTATTATTTAATTCAGATATTTCTCTCATTCTGTGGCAACACAGTCGCAGGCGTTGGTCTATCTAATGTTTTGTTGTAAATAACTGACAACTATGGATTATGCCCAACAAACAATTTTTTCATTGAACAAAATAAACAAAATCTCGATTGGGAAAAGGTTAGTATGCAGAGAAGAAGCATAACTGCTAGAAGAACAACCACGTTTCAGCGCAGGGATTTGGCAAGTTTTTCTAGGTTAATATAATGATGAGATTGCACGATCTAATGGAATTACTATCAGGTATAGATAGCTAGAGATAGAAATCGTACTTCCATTTCGACACGTGAGTTTCAGATGTTTCTATTAAGTTTTAAAGTAGGGAAAAGTATTGCCCGAAGGCGCCGCGTAGCCGGGGGCACGACGAATATTTAACTTCCTCTTCATCAGTAGAATTACTCCGCTAAATAAACCTGATGCCGGAGAAGATCTTCAACGTGAGCAATTTGAAATTTGAATCACCACATAAACGGTCATAATACTTTAATCGACGTCTTGCCGTTCCAACTGTTCCATTCACTCTCACCTTGTATACTCTACTTGCTTCGTCAATTCTACATGTCCAATCCATCTCAGCATACCTTTAATGACTAACTCCATATATAAATCTTTATTTACGCCCAATGCCACTAATGTATAATATGTATATACTATATTCGACAGGGTCAACGCTTATGACTTGGCTTTAAGTACTTAGGATAATGTTCCAAAACCATAGTTCCATGCTAAAATTGGAACATAATCCAAACTCTAGTTTCAGCCTGTTAACGCCTTCGACCACATCATCACTTACTATCAGGTGAGACTGTGGTCAAAGGCTCACCTATCTGCATATAAAAAGAGTTAGTATGTTGTAAAATGTCATTAAGGAACACACGCATAAATAGGAAAAGTGCTGTCGTCGATCTACTACCTGGTATAATATCGAAATGAATGAGCATTTGGTCATAGATAAATGAAATATTATTTCTCTATGATTTGGTGTACGAATTTTGACATCGATTAAGGTAAAGGAGTTTCGTTGCTGTAATTTATCACAACCAGCTGCTGTCCGCGTGGGTCTTGGTACTTAGCCTAATTATATAACTAGTAGAGATTTCCTATGTATATTTATTACATTTTCTAAGTATTATTACGTCCAAAAACTCTCACATATCGGTATCTAATTCATAACAATAGAAATTTATTGGTAACTTGTGAATATATTTACAGTCGATCCCCAGCGGTTAACTACAACTTTTGTAATAGTTATACTGCAATAATTCCACTTATGTAATTCCACAAATAATCAAGTATTTTTTTTTACCGGCGGTATGCCTGTATTAATAAAACACTACGAACTATATACAACACTACAGCTTCTATAAAAGCTTTTAGACAACCTGTAAGTCACAGCAGACTCACAGGCAGTCCAAATGCTCCAGCCCACTACCAGTTGGCAGCGTGTAATATATGAATACAACTTAATCAAGTAAATTAATTTGCAATACCTCATTAGATTTATCTACTTAGTACTGTTACAAAAGTGAAATACCGTTAAGTATCGGCCGAGCATCGTAAATGGAGTGTGCTCAACGACCGCGATTGTATTCTATCTGCCGCTGTGGCACGTACCTATATCTAGCGCCGCGCGCCGCCCGCGTATAGTGTACACGGCGCCTTATCTCGTGAAGATATCGTATTCAGTAAGTATGCCGAAGGTACTATCCTATGAAAACTAGTGTTATAATGCTGTCAACTTTGTTATCCTCTGATAATTAGTATTAAAATCTTTTTTGTATCGCTAATAATTTTATGTTTAGCCTTCGAGTAACAGTCTCACCTGATGGTTAGTTGAAAATGGTTAAAAAGTTATACGAGAAACCAAAGTTAGGGAAAATAAAATAACTAACCACACACAAAAGATAAATAAATAAAACTATGGCTGTCGTACAAAATTGGTAGTTAGCGTTTGATACACTATCTAGAAATGCCGTCCAGAAAACAGACTAATAAAATTCTTTGTTCTGTAAATTTGGCACTTAATAAGTTGGCATCGTCAGGACCACTATGTCCTAGTTATGAATGAAGTTGTATTGTTATCATTATCGCCGATGCCAATGGGTTAAAAGGTAAAGGTCTAAAATTTTTCAAATTATCAACAATGCTCAATAACTCGAAAACCCTGCAATGCCACATTTACTAAATACAAATTGTCATTTTCCGAACAGCCGCGATGTCCTCCAACTGTCGACAAAGGATTATCCATCCACTCTTTACGCCACAACCTGTATGTATATAGAGTGTCTATTAAGGACATGCAGAAGCACACCATTTAGGTGCATGGTGATAGAATTTTCACCATTTTAAACCATGAACCTTCTGCGCAGCAGTCCATACTTGTTACCAACGGGTCATCACTTCTTGATAAATTACTGCGATTGGTGGAAGGCAATGGCACACACCTGTTAAAGTTTATTCGAGCACACTAGACCAGAGTATATATATGTTTTTAAATCTCCTACTGGCCTCCAGTTACACTTCTTTTCTGGTTTTACTATGATTATTAGTTTCCCCCTTTGGAACTGTCCTCGGCAATGGACAAATTTTAAGTTTCTAGGTCTAGTATTCTCTGCATGATAAATCCTCCCCTCACTAGTCAGTTCCTAACAATTACTTAGCATTACTCATGGAATAAGAAGTAATCGTTAGGAACTGAACCTGAACTGAACTGAGCTAAAGGACCCAGCACCCGCACGGTGAATCTATATTCACCGTGCGGGTGCTGGGTCCATAGCGTTGCAGAGGAAGAGGCCCAAGAGTCGGGTGCCTGGGTGCTAGTCCCAGGAAGGGCCCCTTTACGATGTCATCAATGTTCCACTTCACCGCTCGAGCCTCCTTCCTGCCTAACCAAATTTGGTAAGATCCTACTAATGCCGCCTTGGATACACATTCTAGGATGGAAGTTATGGTTGTTCTTGATAGGCCAAGGTCTTTTAGTAGCTTATATAAGGATTTCGCTGGTAAACCCCTTGCTTCAACTTTTACAGCATATTAATTAACTACATAACCGAATTTGATCAATTCATTTGTTAAGTCGTAATATTTGTTTGTTTTCATTGTGTGGCCTTTACGTTTGTTATCACTGCACAGTAAGTTTTATATATATTTTATGTTTATTATACGTAATAGACACGAATCTGCACCAAACACAAATCCATTTAGATAAAACAGTTGATTCCAAATTATTCTACAAGACGCAAATCTGTGTAACTAATGCTCAACACAAGTCACAAATCTGTGCTAACTTAGAGCCCTAACCAAGATACCTATATATTCTCTGGTCCCATGCCCTGACCGCGTGCCTTCTAATTTCATTAATCATTACTTCAGGATACCTAACATAAGCCATTATTTATCTAAGTAGGCGGGGACCAGCTAAAGGTCTTAAAGCCAAATGAAGTTGTTTGAATTGTTTCTAGAATACTCTAGTAATTTAATGGCTTTTCAGGCTTGTTAAGTTTTGTATGTTTTTAGTTACTTTTAGTATATTTCAAAGTAGCAGCCCAGGCTTCGCACTTAACAAAAAATAAAAAGAAAAAACTTATTTTTGGTAATATCATATAGCCTATGTTCATCAGGGATAATTTAGGATTCCAATGGTAACAGAATTTTTCAAATCGGTCCAGTAGTTTTTATGTTTATTCGTTAAATACAAATCCGTTCCTCTTTTACAAGATTATGATATAAGTTAGCTAAGTGGCTCATTATACACGAGGCTGTGTGTTGCAGCCCGAGCCGTAGGCGAGGGCGTAAATCAGCAAGTTGCTCACGAGTTTCATACGCACATTTTCAACACCCTTGCGAGGAAAAAAAATTTGCACAAATGCGATACAAACAACATACGGAAATTGGACGTAGTTACTGAAAAACGTTCCAATCCACAAACATAATATTTGAGACAATCGTGCTTAATGTGTGGTAGTGCATGTGGATTGGGCTCATGATTTCATATAAAGAACAATAGTAGGGTTATCATATCTTGTCAGTCAGAAAGTATGAATCACGTGATTAGTTTGGTATTCAGAACTAAATTTTTACATGATTGTGGTTTGGAACGTTTTTCAGGAACTACGTCCACTTATGGAAAATAGTCAAAATAGCGCGCAAGTTTTTTTTTTGCGCGCGGCAAATGAATGATGTTTGATTGCATATAAACCTCTTTGATGTTACGTGGAGATGGAGATCAGAAGATGGAGATGAGGAGATATAGGATTCATAATCCACGGTTCTCTAGCTCGTAATTGGAACGAGTTACACACCTGATATTTTGTGTAAAGCGTTAAACAAGTGAAATATTAGACTAGAAATTCGATATTATTATTATTTTTCAATTATTTTTTGCACCCCAAATGGGTTGTTATCATCTGGAGTACATTCAGTAGAGCAGTTTCTTTTTAACGATTTCATAAAAGGAGAAGGCTTTTAATCATTCGACTTCGAGATTCTGAATCTTCATCAATTCGACTGTTTTTTTTTGTGTGTTACCTCATTCTTTTAATGGGTGAAACGAATTTCATGTTTTTTTTTTATATTAGAAAATTGGTGCTTTTCATTTGGTCTCATTGAAATTTCAGAGAGATTTGACGTGTTGTGTTTGAGTTATATAATAATGATTTTATTTTAAACTAAACGGGCTAGTTTTTAACCGACTTTTTTGATAGGTAATCCTTTGATCACAATCTCACCCGATGATAAAGTGACAATGTGGTTGAAGGGGTTAACAGGCTTATTCTAGAAAACCTGGCTCTCAAAACAGCTGCCGGAACACACCTTTAAGTGCTTGGCGATAGATTTTCTATTTGGGGGTAGTCGCTAGCTAGGCGGGAATTTGCAAAATGCCCTTCCACCATGCGGTGAAGCACAAGTCCGCGGATTCGAACCATTCGAACCTGCTGCGTCGCAGTACATATCAAATGCCACTGAGCCATCACTGTTTCAAAAAAAGGAGGAGTTTCTCAATTCTTTCTTTTTGGTTTTATGTATGTTTGTTACTTCATAACTTTTTAGTGGGTGTATAAATTTTTTTTTTATATTCAAAAGCTATTGTGTGTCATGTGGTCCCATTTAAATTTGAGTGAGATGTGACGAGGAGTATTTGAGTTATCTCTAATATTGCGTATTTAATTGGCTTCGACTACATTGACGATGTTCTCATTTCCACTTGTCGATGTAAAATGAAAAAAAAACTGTATATGGTAGTTTGAAAGAGCATCGTAGTATTCCTTTTTTAATATGGTGATGATCTGATGATGTTGAACTCTTGAAGAAACTCTTGGAAATTCTCCAATAAGCTAGACAGCAAATTTATCGCGTTTGTTGAATATGAGTTGCTAAAGACCAGCGCTGGCTGAAAGACCAGCATAACGCTGAGTTGAGGCCGGTTTTGCGACAAATAGAAGTATAATATGTTTAATTTATAATTTTAAGTATATATTGTTATCATTTAGTTGTTGTAAAATAAACATTTCTTTCTTTCTAAAGTTGTTGAAAAAATGAATTTTTGTTGCTCTTTAGCGCATTTTGTGTTTTAGTATATTTTCTGTTTAAAGTCGGTTTCTGTTTGTAAGTTTGTTCGTATTAAATTCCTATTATTAACAACACTACAATCGAAATAGGTAACCTAGCATTACAATAATCTACACCATTAAAACAAATGTAAATCTCCAATGCAGCAACAATAAATCGCCGGCAACTGTCGGCAACTGCAAGTCGGCCACAAATCGTGGCCGGGGGCGATGCAGGCCAAGATTTTAGGTCGATTAGACAATTAGGCATTGTTGGTGGTAAAGGTTACGAGTATAATTAGAAATACCACTTTGTAATGTATACCCTATTTTAGGTTGTTTTTAGGGTACCGATTCCATACCCAAAGGGTAAACACGGGACCCTACTACTAAGGCGACCACTGTCTGCCTGTCTGTCACCAGTCTGTATCTCATGAACCGAGATAGCTAGACGGTTAAAATGTTCACAGATGATGTCTTTCTGTTGCCGCAGAACAAATACTAAAAATCGGCCAAGTTCGAGTCTGACTAGTGCACAAAGGGTGTCAAAAACGCATAAAAACACAAAAATAAAATTAAAAAAGAAAAAAATTTTTTGAACTAGTGATGGCTCTGTGGCATTGGCTATGGACTGCCGCGCAGCAGGTCCATGGTTCGAATCCCGCCCAGAGCTTGAGCTTTACCGCATGGTGGAAGGGCATTTTGCGAATGCCCGCCTGGCTAGCGACCACCCTCAAGTAGAAAATCTGTCGCGAAGCACCTAATGGTGTGTTCCGGCAGCAGTCCTTGAGAGCCAGTGAAATAACAGGCAAAATGAGACTTAACAGGTATGTCTCAAGGTGATAGGCGCAGTGCAGTTCGTCACCTGTGATGAAATGCATCTGTTATAGGCAGGGAAATTTAAGTTACTATACCACCTAGTATGCTATTGTATGATGTATACTCACCGTGTTCTGACAAATAAATAATTTGAATTTGAATTTGAGGATACCACTTAACCTCAGGTGGGCCTCGCGCATGTTCCTTGACGATTTCACGATGAAAAAAATCACATTTCAACAATTTCAAAACCGATTTCACTTACGTTAAAACAGCCGAGTAGTTCGATCTCGACCGCCTCGCAAACAGCCAACAGTGCTTCCGCGGCCGCGGTCGGGAGCGTACGTACTCCATGATGAAGCGACTCTGAAAGTCGCGAAACCGGTCGAGTTCGAACTACTCGGCTGTTTTAAAGTAAGTGAAATCGGTTTTAATATTGTTTAAATATGTGTACTACTTACGAAAATTTTAATCAAAAAACATTCATCTCATAATGTTTGTTAGGACTAGCAGAAGTCAATCCTAAGAGATTGTTAGCATTTTTTCAATAACCCTGTATATTAAAAATAATCGCTACATGATGGTCATGTCATAAATGGTCCCCAACTCGGCATTAGGTACGCCAGTGTAGACCAGCGCTGGTCTTCCGTTGGGGCCGGTTCGAGACGTCACATTAGATATACATGACAACAGATTCAATAAAAATACAAAAAGACAACAGAAACAACTATGTATATAAAAATATATATGTAAATATGTAAAGGTAACAACAACATTATAAGTTGTAAAAAAAAATAAGTCACACTTTTAGTTCAGTAGTCAATCCTTTTCTTTAGGTACCTAATTATTATCTATGGGATCACAGAAAAGAGAAAGCAATATATTTCTCTATGTGTAGGATAATGGCTACTGAATGCTTTAGTTGATTTATATTTTTATAACCTCACTAACAAACTTTTTCAGTTCGTAATAAATACGGCGGGGCCCAGAATTGATTTATTTAATAAATATCGTATCCTATCCAGTCGTTACGCACAATTATATTGCATTTTTATGATCCATCCATAAAGAGCAAATAAATAAAAGTCATTTAAACGAAGTGCTTTAATTTAAACAATAAAGTTTATGTTATGGTCATATCGAGCGGTCTTAATTTAAGCTGTAAATTATGGAATAAAGCTATCAAACATATCTTGATTATATCTTTATTTAATTGTCCTATAAATTGATAATATCGTTTAATCGGTTTTTATTGTATTGCTTTTCATTAGGGCTCTTTTTCACCCTCCATTGTTCTATATCTATACCTATGTATGATATACGTGTTTGACGTCTTTTCTGTGTGTGTGTTTAATTCTGTTGTCTTGAGCTTCTATTTCATTTTTAGTAGTTTATTAGTTCTCGTAGTAATTCTGACATGGTTAAACGATTTCAATTGTTTTTCATGCCTAAAGTTTGTATTAGTGCGTTCTTAACAAATAAATTTGTCAAATATATTCAAATAAAGTACTGATTTACTAGAATATATACCTAGTTATTAAAGATAATGATTACAGTTCTTTTTATTCTGCTAATATGCAGACGAAAAAAACCGTTTTAATATATGCATATTAAAAAGGTAATTTTTTCCTCTACCGTGCATGTACATAAAAGACATTTGTGTCTTCACTAAACAACACCCTGATTTTTTTAAGAAACGTGTTGAAGTTGAAGAAGACACGACAAAAAAGGGCAAAGTTCACCAATCTATTGTATGAACCTCGTGCTAAGAAGGACTTATATAAAAAAAATATTTACAATATGTGTCTTAACCCTTTATAACTGTATACCAAACGACATCAAAATATTGGATGGTAACAAATTTAAAAGCTCTTTAACTCACTGGCTTCTTGACAACTGTTTTTACAGTGTGAAAGAATTTAAAGAATTTTGTAAAACATTAATTTTAAGTACTTAATAAATACTAAACAAAAATTAGCACGTCTGCTTGCAGACTAAATACATTGTATCCTTAACCATTATTATACGATCTTATGTGACATGTATTTTAGCAAATAAATGATTTTATTTGATTTGATTTGTTTCTGAAGACAATAAATTATTTTATGCTATAAAAAATTTTAGATAGATCAGTCACATAACCTATTTTATTATGTGTCATCTTTTAAAAGTTTCATTTCTTAAGGAGCCTTATTAAATATGTAAATACAAATAATAAGCACTATTATTTTATAAATATGAGCTGTTTTTAAGAGAAAGCAGGTCATTGCCGCGCATCACAATTTGCCTACAGCACTAAAACAATACAATTTTTTTAATATTGTTAGGTTTGCAATAACGCCTGCTATGCGGATTACATTACAAAATTACAAATATACGATAGGAAAAATTTAATACTATTTGTATAGTCGTGAAATTTAACATTTTTAAAGTATACCTCCTATACTATCAAATATCTACCTCTCAAAATAAACAAATATCTTCACGTCTGCATATCTTTTTTTTTTTTTTTTATATCTGATAGTTTATCCTTTGACCCCTATCTCACCTGGCATTTAAAGATGTGATCGACGATGTTCTTCAGGGTAACCTATATATATTGATTCTCAAAGACAGCCGGAACACACCGTCAGGTTTTTCTGCTTGAGGGTGGTGGCTAGCCAAGCGGGCATTCGCAAAATGCCCTTCCACCATGCGAAATGTTTATATATTGTAACATGGTCTGTTGTATGATTTGGAATCTCCATCAAACTATCACGTATTTGTGAATTCAGTGGTCACAATTTCATTACAACTTCAATCCCAGAAGCGGAAGGGTAGTGCTACATTGACGTCACAACATGGCGGCGGTAATTTCCGGTCAGACGTCACCTGCGGTTTATTATGGAGTGGCTCTATCTGTCTGTCTGTAATAGATGTCTAGTCTGTGGTTTACGCTATTTATATCTTGAAACTGCTATTCGTAGTCTACGCACCTATAATAGTAGACAGGCCAACTGGTAAAGAAATTGGAGCGAGAGGAGAATTCAATGGTATGAGAAACAAATGCTTAGTAATAATATAGTCGACACGTTTTTTTTTATAACATTTAGTAGATACTTTGCACAGACGTCCAGGGTACGTGCAATTTTTTTTACGCCTGATTGTTTAGCCTTTGACCACTATCTCACCTGATGGTAAGTGATGATGTGGTCGAAGATGTTGTTCAGGCTAACCTAGAAGTACTGGCTCTCAAGGACAGCTGCCGGAACACACCGTTAGGTGCTTGGCGACAGATTTTCTACTTGAGGGTGGTAGCTAGCCAGGCGGGCATTCGCAAAATGCCCTACCACCATGCTATAACGACTGCCATACTAAGACAACAACCGGGACCGACGGCTTAACGTGCCCTCCGAAGCACGGAAGCGCTCAGTAGTAATGTCACTAGCGGTCACCCATCCAACTCATGACCGCGCGCGACGTTGCTTAACTTTGCTGATCGGTTGAGAACAGCATAGTAAACTTCGCTGCGAGCGCTTCAAACTAAACTAGAGATATTTTTTAATTAAAAACATTACTATGAGGAGCAGGGAAATAAGAGCCGCATGAAATAATGCGATCCTGCTATTCAAAATAATTCACTTTCTAACCAACGTGCCTGCTGGATTGTATACCTATATTACCTGACAGTCATCGGGCCCCATGTTTGGTCCTATTGTTATATAGTATAATAATGATGATAGAGCTAGTGGTCTGCCTTGAAGTCTTCTAAAAAGCAGAGGACTTCAATAACCATAGCTTTATAACCCTGAAGTCAAAACAAAGGTGCAACCAAAATGCTCGTAAGATGCAGACACATTTAATATCAAGATTCAACTCCATGGAATATCACTAAAACCTGATCGGGAAGCGTTGATGGCTATTAGTAAATATTTATCGGTCTCATTCCATAAGCGTTATCAACTTCAACTGGAACGTCCACCGTTGAACAAAGATTTCCTCTTTGGGCGGGATTTGTCGTAATCCCAAAGCTTGGCATGTATCTTGGGTATCGCAGTATAAGATGCCAGTTCTTCAGAAGACGCTGCTGCCCACTTCTTGTTATTTTTTCTTTCGTCTCCTCATATGATTCCCACAAGGAGATATGGGGGAGTGCAATTCTAGCCCGGAACCCCACGGGGAATTTTTATATATCCATGAAAAATAGGTACGTCAAACCTAATATTATAAAGTTTTGAGATTGTGAGGATATATGTGTATGTTTCTTTCTCTTTACTAAAATGGCTGAACCAATTTGGATGAAACATTAAATATAGATAATATTGATATTATAGATTCAGGCGTTACTTTAGCGGAAATATATGTAATAACAACAAATATATTCTAAGAAAACTTTAGATTAATATTTAAAAAATATAAATATATCGTCGGCATAGCAGGAAAATTAAAGATCATCCAACAAAGAGATTCATTATCGTCGAAGATACGTTAGCGCGTTAGTGGAAGCTAGACTCCTTAGGTTAGACCACCAATCAGTAGTCACTGTCAATGCTTTGTTATTTTATTCCATTATGCATGTAAGTTCAACAAGTTGGAGCTTTTAATTGAGCTGTAAAGCATTTTCGTATACTTATAAACTCCAGAACCATAAAACAAAGAGCCGGCTATTTAGCGTCCTGAATTGCGGTTATATACCGTTTAAAAGTTCATAATAAAGCCCAGGCCTACCTTAATAAAGATTTCCGCAGTTACTTAGTCACTGACATACCTACCTTTACCTTTACCTGAACAGCTTGCTAAAGGGCATACGGATTCCTTGCTTTGCTTCGAGCAGTATAGGTGAAAACAGTACCTTGGTTTTCACTTTGCATCTACATTGCGCCTAAAACAAAGCTATAGAAAAACTATTAGTTTGATCATCTGTGTTATTATAGCAGTAGGTACAATATGACAAGTGAATTATATTTTATAGAAATAGAAATAGAAAACGCTTTTCTATTTCTATATTTTATTGACACCTAAAACAGGAAATTACAAAGAAACAGTAGCAATGATTAGGTACAAAGGGTGGTCTTATCGCTAAAAGCGATCTCGTCCAGACAACCTGTGATTGGACAGAGAATAAATCTTAAGCAGGAAGGGTGATGCAAGTCTCTTATTATAAGATACATAAGTACGTAATGTAAATATAAATTCCGTAATATAATTAATTTCTTTTTAAATTATAAGGTTACGTCATCATTTACAAGTTTAAAACCAATTGCAAAAATTGGTCTTGTCTGTAGTACAACGTAAGTTGAACTTTAGGTGGCGCTCCATCCCAATACGATGGTTAAATAAAGAACGAGAAGAAAATTAGAGTTATGAGTCATTGTCATGATAGCTCAAGTGGTCAGAGCATACCCCGGCTATAGGGGTGGATGGACGTGGGTTCAAATCCCGCACATGATCATATTTTTTTCTCTCGTTAATTTGTAACTTTATAAATTAGTACACAAATGACATACATAAATACCAACTTAATATAGGTATAATGTTAAGTATAATATATGAATACTTACATACACAAGAAAAATATAAATACATTTCCAAATAGAAAAAAATATGTAGTAGTACAGTAGCAGTAATTATTGGTGGAGAGGTAGTAATTGGGGACTTGCGTTCTAAACAAATTGAGTAAATTAGGCACTTCTTATAGTAACAGGGAGTGCGTTTTAGAGGCGAACAGGCTGTGCAGTTATAGGAGATATATGTATAAAAAAATTAGGAATACTGTGTCCATGGAGGCGGCTTTGATGGCATATCATGGTCATGTATCATCTCTTCTCAGCTATGGTCTGATAATGTGGGGTAACTCGGTTGATATAGACAGAGTATTTATGGTGCAAAAACGTTGTGTGAGAGTAATTAATAGGGCTTGGTTTCTAGACAGCTGTAAGCCACTTTTCAAAAAATGCAACATACTTCCTCTACCATGTTTGTATATTAAAAATATTTGTGTTTTTGCCAAACAAAACCCTGGCTATTTTCTGAAACGCAGTGAAGTATATACCCGTCAAAAAAGATCAAAGTTTGTAAATCTTTTATTTGAACCACCTGCCCGAAAAGATTTATACAAGCGAAACGCTTATTATATGTCGCTATCAATTTACAACTGGTTACCCAATAGCATAAAATTACTCTCTGGAGATAAATTTAAAAAAGAATTGACTGCATGGCTGCTAAATAATGGTTTTTATAGTATTAAGGAGTTTAAAGAATATAAATAAAATATAAGAGTAATTTAAATTGCACTGGAACTGAATGAAATATTTGCACGTCTGCTTGCAGACAGAGTACAACTGTGTGTAATAATATTTTTAAGATCCTATATACTTGTATTCTTGCAAATAAACAATTTGATTGGTCGATTAGATCGAGACAATTGGGAAACGTGGTTATATTTTTGTAGGTCGAAAATGAAACGAATACAATAGTTTTGAAGTTACTAAAGTCTGCTAAGCTGTTGCTCGGAGAGGTAGGTAAAATGAAATGCTGGCAGCACTGTGAACGTTATTCAGATATTCGATAATTGCTAGAACACAAATCGAGCTGCTTAGATGCGTCGGTAGTCAACTCCACCTACTTTAGGGAAATTACCTACATGCGTTAGCCTTGAGAACTTTTGACCACTAACTAACATAATATGTGTAACTATAGCACTATCACTAACTAACATAATATAGGTATATATTATTACTAAAAAGCGTCGTATATCAGCATCTGACTCTTCAGTACATTGTCCCGTTACAGTGGCACCGACGATTGACAACATAATGAAACTACTGGTACCCAAACTAGGCGATAATTTATTTTGATTAACAAGGATTTTAATGGCGAAAGTTTCTTCGGCTTCTTAGTTCTCGGTTTGATATATATAGTTACTACTTATGACAAGGTTTATGTGTTGTCAATTGAAATAACTTAATTATAGGAACTATTTTGATTTAATTACATTATATCTGCTATTTGAACCGGTCAGATAGAGGAACTAGTCTGGCAATTCTTAACGATGCAATTACTACTGGTTACTACTTTGGGTGACCGCTAGTGGTATATTCTACTGCAAATCACGCGTCGGTCCCGGTCTGTCAAAAAAAACAGAAGTCATGAAACCTACCATTATTTTTCACAGTTTAACGACATGTGGGCGTGATTTTTCTGGACGCTGACCCAAAATCTTTGGTACATTTTATCGAAGGCGTTAACACAGCGTCAGTTCACCTACAGCGACCAAACAAAACAAAATCACCATAATTGCATTTTGGGATAGTGAAAGACACTGTACCGATTGACCCCAGCTCCGGGGTGTACAACGGTACAGCAGATAATGAAGAGAATCCTTATCTCACTTACCAATGTCCTCAATTTCATAAATGTATTCGCTTTAGAAGTCAGCTCCATTACATCATGCCAGGCACACCTGTAGTAACGCAGGTAGTCGTGCCTAGAACCTAGATCTCTGAGACAAGCTAGGCATTCGCACAATGCCTAGATATCCGCAGGTTTCATAGATTGACACCGCGACCCGCCTCTGCAATTCCAGTCTACGTTGAAAAGGGTTATAGGACTTATAGCCTTTATAGGAAGTATACATAATCAGAGATTGTCTTACAGATTATAATTTTCATAGAGATCGTTAGTTAAGAGGCCTTTTACATTTTGCAGCCCTCTCACTCGCACATTTAAAGATTATTTCAAATAGCAACAATATGGTTTATATTTTTTTAAATGTAGTCAATCATTATTTCGCTGCATGCAACTATAGATGTTCTCAACATATTTTTACTTTGTTACATGTTGAGTCCAATTAGAATTAGAGGCCCAAAATTTAAAATAACTAAATTACGCGTTTTGGATCCCCCATAACAGATATCAAAATAAAAATTAGTAGAGAACATCTATAGTTGCATGCAGCAAAATAATGATTGACCACATTTTAAAAAATATAAACCATATTGTTGCTATTTGAAATTATCTTTAAAAGTGCGAGTGAGAAGGCTGCAAAATGTAAAAGGGCTCTTAATATTTGTTACATAAAACATCAAACGTAAATGATACCGTAAACGTAATGTATATTTTATTTATTTTATGTCTGCTTTATATTTATAAGCAAGAAACTCGTTTTGCGCAGTATTCAATCATCGAATGTACAGAAAGTAAACTCATCGTCGCTCTAATACAATACAATAGATACGCAAAATTTTTGATCGGCTTTCTATTATATTTCTATTGAAGTAGATCTTTCAAGTAAGCACAAATGTAAGATGTACTACATGTATACAATTCATCATACATTACACCTACCTTGTCCTTTAGAGAAAATATTAGTTAGGTAAGTTATATTTTCGCCTTATATATTATCTCTTATCCACATAATATTTTCTTTATAAGCCTTAGTTACATTAATACTTGTAAATGAATACTTACAAGTAAATTAAAAATATGAATACACTTTTAATTTACACAGGCTAGGCTACCTGATTGTTTCTATAAGGTTATGTTTTTTTCCTAGAAAATCGGAAATGAATATCTCAACAAGATTTGTATTTTTTATGAAGAAACTAGTAGTGTAGGATCACTAGTTTCTAAGATAATTTCCTTTTTAGTGTTCCGTACCCAAAGGGTAAAAACGGGACCTGGCTGGTTGGTATAAGTGGAATCATCGGATTTGGAGGGGTGCTAGTCTAACCCTGCACTCCACGGGGCAAACATATAGGTACAGTAATTGTAATCAATCAATGGATTAATCGATATACAAGTTACTTTGTTGTAGAGTTGATCGGTTTCGGCTGTGTTTTGTTAGTTAACTTACTTATATAAAGTCTCGATTGCCTTTAAGCTGGATATCGATAAATCTCAGCTCTAACCTCAGATTCTGATGTGGTCGATAATACATCTCGTTAAATGCTACGTTCACAATAAGCCTCATGATAATGCAATCACAAAGGGCTTAACTAGGTGTGTCTATTAAAGTTATTTGTAAATTTTGCATAAATCATAATGCTAATTTAGAAGGCATCTATGTGAACGAACTCTACACTACTGAGCCGCTACTACAATTCAACGAAGTTTAGTTTTTCGTGTTTGAGCGACAATGTAGACAACGAAAATTTTATTTGCGGTACGAAGTTCGTTGTTTGATATAGTCTATGGTCGGACCGCATTGTTCATCACAAATCTTGCCCGCTGTGGAATC
This sequence comes from Plagodis pulveraria, assembly GCA_963890685.1. Classification (NCBI taxonomy): domain Eukaryota; kingdom Metazoa; phylum Arthropoda; class Insecta; order Lepidoptera; family Geometridae; genus Plagodis; species Plagodis pulveraria. The sequence continues at coordinate 9,444,239 of OY982975.1, forward strand.
TCCCTGCGAACGCTATTATGCCTCAATCAGTTTTAAGTTTTAAAACAGAGATTAAAGAACATTTTCCCATGGTAAGAGTCTGAGAATCCTAGTTATGGAACTCAGCGAGAGGTGTCACTACTTCTCTAGAAAATACAGGTTAGATATTAGAATTTACGTGAATGTCTTTGTTCTCCATAGGAATTAATATTTTTATTAGTATTACTGTTCTGCCTGCATATTTAGAACTTTGTCTTTTTACTTTGACTACTTATAAGCAAACGAATAAAATATAATTTCATATTTAGAAAATGTACAAACCATTCGTATCTGATTAAAAAAAAAGTTTATCAGAATCTACACATGCAAGTAGTTGCAAGTCTATGCTACGAACGAAGTGAAACAAAAGTAAGTCAATACGTGTTTTGCGGATACCTATCTTTCGGACCCGAAGTTCGACACTTCGACGAATCTGTTACGAGATAATAAAATTGATCGACTTCTTCTTCTTCATCACCACGGCTGCTGTTACAGTCCCACCAACTTATCTGTTCAGGTGGCAGAAAAATGACCTACAACTTTCCCTCAAATTGAAAGTTTGTAGTTGATTTCCTTGACCAGTAGCGCCCTCGAAAACTGCACAGTTAAGTTGGTGGTACTATACGTCGAAGTGCCGATCAAAGACCAGCCATGACGGTATATGATCATCCATGCGTTAAGATTTTTTAACTGTTGATTATGTTAGCCTTTGACTACAGTGTCCCTTGTTGGTAAGTGACGGTGTGGTAGAGAATGGTTTAGAATAAGAGCTGGCTCTCAAGGACAGCTGCCGAAACAAACGACTGTTGATATGTTAGCCTTTGGCTACTGGGGCTTGGTGCTTGGCGATAGATGTCGTCTTGAGGATGCAGCATGTTGCAGCCATTCTCGAACCGAATGGTCTGATGTGTGAAGCTGGTAAAGGACATAACAGAAATAACATCGTTCTTTGAAGGTTGGGTACCCAGCCCAATATTTGGGACTCAGCAGTATATAGATATAGACTCAAGTATATTAATATGTATCTATACCATACTTGTATCTATTTGTAGCGTTAATGACATGTGCCAGTAGCAAATGTCAAATCCGTGCAGTACAGATATTGATTTACTTGTTTTACATGGTGGCAGGGCATTTTGCGAATACCCGCCTGGCTAGCTACCACCCTCAAGTAGAAAGTTTAGCACCTAACGGTGTGTTCCGGCAGCTGTCCTTGAGAGCCAGTAATTCTAGGTTAGCCTGAACAACATCTTCGACCACGTCATCACTTACCATCAGATGAGAAAGTGGTGAAAGGCTAACCTATCGGCTATAAATGAGAAAAAAAATCTATCAAATACAGAATGGTAGCGAGCGACATCATAACGAGAGTTAAGATTTTGAAGAAGCACTTCTTTCGGTCAAGTGAAGTCCAGTAGTCTCGTTAATGCCCGCCACCTATAAAAATTAACTAATAAAATTAGATCACAAAATTCGCATCTCATGCCTCCTTTTTTTATTGGTATATATATATATATATAGGTAATTCTAAGCCTTTGACCTCAATCTCACCTGATGGTAAGTGATGATGAGGTCGGAGGTGTTAACGGGCTTAACCTAGAATTACTGGCTCTCAAGGACAGCTGCCGGAACACACCGATAAGTGCTTGGCGACAGATTTTCTACTTGAAGGTGGTCGCTAGCCAGGCGAGCATTCTGAATTCGAAATGCCCTTCCACAATGCAAAAACTCCTGTCCCAGTGTCCAAAAGGTTGCGGCTTCCGGATGGGTTACACAACAGACGCGGGTTTGACTCCTTCTCAAGATAAAACATTTTGTGTAAGAGTTTGTATATGTGATACTCTTTTACTTGGATTCAGCGAGCACCCCGTGTAAAGGACAATTTTAGTATTAAAGTTGTTTGAAACAGGATGGAATGGTGTAGTTGTAACGGCCGCGTAGGGTAACAAAGTCGGGTGAGGCGGAGTTAAACAGAACTTGGTCGCGTTCAAATCGACCATTTCGTACGTAACTACTTCGACTTGTGTGTACTGTCACCAAGCCTCGCGGAAATTGTGGATTATCTATAATAGATCAGAGTTTTTTTTGTATGACCAAGATAAATATACTTGTACTAGGTATATAGTTAATTTTGTACCCACCAAGGAAGGTTAATTATCTAATCAGGACTATTCCTTGTTAACTGACATATCTTCTACTTTAATTTCATTCCTTCTATGGCAACTTTTATGACGTTTACGCATTTCATTCGATTGGCAAGTCTCCAAACATAAATGAGTATTAAATAATTTAAAAAATAAATGCATGTGTTAGAGACCTTGTGGCCCATATTAGAGATTTTAATAAAAAATAAAGAAGTATTGGAAGTATGATGAACAGTTGAAGAGTAACAGTCCAGCGTGAAGAAAGGCGTGTCAAAATCAAACAATATCAGAAGATATTTTGGCAGGTTATTACTCGCTATTATATGTGCACTTAATATGTTAGTCTACTGAGAGTCGTCTCAGCTGTCGATCACAGTGGAAGAAAAACCGAAAATACCGTTGTCATAGATTTCCTCGCTGTGCCGTAGTGGTGCTCTTAGCTTGAGATAAAGGCAAGATAACTTTTTGGTCTTTCGAGGACTCTTGAATATCATGTTCATGTCAGCACTGAATTAGCCTTATTTTAATACAAACAAGAAGATTATGTATGGAGAAAGAAACAAAGCCTGTCCACTAGCTGTGGATTTTTATGGTGCTATTGGTAACCAATATCACCACTCGATCCACCAATAGATATTGGCAGCACTCAGATGTTTCCACGTACTTCAGAATGCTAGTATACTTCATATACTACTCTTAGGTATACTTTCGAAAAATTTAAGAAATATCAATTGGCGTTACCAGAACAGTAAGTAACTATTCTGGTAACACCAATTGATATTTCTTAAATTTTTATATATTTATTATATTTATTTTAGTAGGTAACGTTACCTGTGCTTATAACCTGATGGATACCTATGTTTTATATCATAGTTTTCGTTTTTAATACTCCACGTTTGACAATAAAAAATAACTGTAAGATGTTTTTCACCAAACTTATGAATACTTTTAATTTTTAGTTAGCGATAGCGTTTTCAGTATATCTTTATTGTTTAAATTTGGGGAAATCGTACAAAATAGACCAAACCTTCAGATTCCTAACTGGATGAGATTTTGAGATAGACGCCGTTTCAAAATTGTCTCAAACCGTATTTAATTATTTAGATAAAAAATATATGTGTACTGAATACACGGTAGACTGGGTGACACCTGAAATTTGGTATTTTTTTGTGTAAAACGTTCACCTAAAGGTAAAATGAATATCGATTGTACCAGAAATTCAATTTCATAATAAGTAGGGGCTTTATTTTTCACATGAGAAGTAAGCCGAAAAACAGGAACTTAATTTCAGTTTAACTAAATAAAATTAAAACAAAATCAATAATCTAGTAGTCAAGGACTCTTTTCAAGATTCGATGACTTTCAGTTTATGAAAGTTTCTAAACGCTGTCTCAAGAAATTATCATGTAATGGGCACCCCAACGGCAGTAACAAAAGCTATTACCTCGCGACTTCCCAACTTCAGGTATTTACTTTAGGTATGAAATGGAAGGATTATCTGCGCGTACCCTAAAATATGCGCTCACAAAAGACATTATAGATTTAATATACTTGCGTAAATCACTATTTGTCGTAGTTTTAATGGTTATTGTCTCCATATTAAAAAGCTTTTACGTTATACCGTTTTGCAGCAAAAAACTAACTATAAGTGTGAATAAAATTATTTTTATAGCATGCTTAGAAGACTACTTATGAAGCGCTCGTAGCGAAGTTTACTGAGCTGTTCTCAACCGATCAGCAAAGTTAAGCAACGTCGCCCGCGGTCATGAGTTGGATGGGTGACCGCTAGTGATATTACTACTGAGCGTTTCCGTGCTTCGGAGGGCACGTTAAGCCGTCGGTCCCGGTTGTCGTCTTAGGATGGCAGTCGTTATAGCATGGTGGTAGGGCATTTTGCGAATGCCCGCCTGGTTAGCTAGTACTTCTAGGTTAGCCTGAACAACATCTTCGACCACATCATCACTTACCATCAGGTGAGATAGTGGTCAAAGGCTAAGCTATCAGGCATAAAAAAAAAATACCATTTCAACGTCATCGAATGACGATTTTATTACAAGATCGTTAAAGTTTTAACAGCAGCAACAATCCAAATACAATTTATATTCTTTTGGCGAAATTAAATTCAGTAATATGAAATATACAGCCGTTTAGCATAAAACAATACTTAGCGAGCACGGGAAATCCGCTGTGATCGATGTGCTGGCGGACGCTGCGATAAAGGGCTTATTACAAAATCGTTCGACTTTATATTCAGGATGTCTAACGAATTTTTTTTTGTGATGTCGAGTAGGTGATCAGGTTTAACAACAGAGGTCGACTTAAAAATCGGAAAAATGTTTTTGTAATACCACTAAGTATATCCTAGTTCTTCTTTTACTTTCCCTTTCCCCAATCTCAAAACAATCATTCCACAAATTTTCGCAAACCACCGAATATTCCGCAATTCTCGGCGTCGGTCTTAAAAATAGAACGTGAAGTTCATAAGCTCTATGGTATAAAGTGTACAAGATTACATACATCGAGACGAAAAAATGTGTTGACTAGAACTAAGTATCATCATAATTCATTTTAATATTGTTAGGTTTGCAATAACGCCTGCTATTTGTGATTTTGTAATCATAATTCATAACATATCTCACATGCCTGAAATTCTAAGTCCCGAACATTTTACCTGGGAAGCACTAAACCAGGGACAGCAAAAGCTAATCAATTTTTTGAAATATTGATTGCTAATCAATATTTAAAATAAAATAAAGAGAACAATTATAATTATTAAATAATTAATAAAATCAGAAAATTACTCATATTTCTCATAAAATCTTCAAAGATACCCAAAATATTCGAATATAAAATGCTAAATTGACATCGGCTGATTTAACCATTAGATAAAAAAAAATACCAAAAAAATAGAACCGACTTCAACACTCAAATGTGTGAAATAACTTGTCGAAGTCGGTACCATGACGGTTCAAAAGTACCTATCATCACAATATTGTGCGCATGGTACCGACTTCGACAAGTTATTTCACACATTTGAGTGTTGAAGTCGGTTCTATTTTTTTTTTAAAAAAAATTATTTCGCCCTTTTTAGTGAACCTTGCTACTTATGGGCTTATGTTTAACTTACCACCAGATATAGTAACATATAACAGACTAAAATTAACCCCCATTTAATGTAAACTTAGAATCAAAGTTTTAACATCTCGCTATCCTATTTAAGCAAAATTACTCTTAGTAAATCATTGTTAACCCAAAAGTAGTAAATGATCACTGTTTAATATTGCCGTATTAAATAAGTAAAGCTGTCTCACTCTCTCGTCTCACACCAACCAACATGCCATATGTGTTCCTACAAAATAAATTAATAAAAATAGTAATTTAAGTGCTGTGTAACTCAAACTATGTTCAAAAGACAATACAAATATCAAGTCAGTTATTGAAGACTTTCATTTATAGCGAATACAACAGGATCCCTTAAATATTTAACAATCACCAAAAGTAGGAAATTATCATCAAAATTAAATTTGCTGTAATTCTTCTGGCGCATCGCCGGCCGCTGCCGCGGCACGCTCGCTGTGCTCGCTCGGCTCGCGCGTTGTTGTGGTCGCAAGTAACCTAACGCTCCTCCTCGCTTCGCTCGTCGTCGCACCTAAACATGGCTTTGAGATTTAGTGATCATTTACTACATTTGGTGTTCGATTAAATTTTTTGGTAAAAAAACTAAGGATATCCAAGCATTTTATGGTGATCATTATATTTATTCCCCAACTTATGGGATCATTTGTCATTTACTGTTAATGACATTTACGGTTTAAGAACGATAGGAAAGATTTGAGTTATGACATCATGTCATGTTAACTCAATTGGTTAGAGCATACCCCGGCTCAAGGGGTGGATGGACGCGGGTTCGAATCCCGCACATGACTGAAATTTTTCCTATCGTATATTTGTCATTTTGTGATGTAATCCGCATAGCAGGCGTTATTGCAAACCTAACAATATTAAAATTATACGGTTGCGTCATCATTTACACGTATAAAACCAATTGCAAAATTTGTCTTGTTTGTAGTATAACGCAAGTGGTACTATAGGTGTCTCTCCATCCCAATACGATGGTTAAAGAACGATAGGAAAGATTTGAGTTATGACGTCATGTCATGTTAGCTCAATTGGTTAGACCATACCCCGGCTCAAGGGGTGGATGGACGCGGGTTCGAATCCCGCACATGACTTAAATTTTTCGTTGTATATTTGTGATTTTGTAATATAATCCGCATAGCAGGCGTTATTGCAAACCTAACAATATTAAAATAAGACTAGTTTTTTTTTTAGTTTGCAGCATAACACACGTTTTATCTTCCTATCTAAAAATTTTATCTCTATCTTATACCGTTGTGGAAATATTACTATGTTACCACCAAATTTGAGCTTCGATGAGAATTCATCATGATAGGAAAATACTTTTCAGTTATTGGGGTGTAACTCAAAAACGGCTAGACCGATTTTGATGAAATTTAAATGGGACCACACGGCAAGCATCAGCTATCAAATAAAAAATAATTATTAAAATCAGTTCACCCAGTCAGAAGATATGAGGTAACAAATATAAAAAAAAAAAAAAAAAAAAAACAGACTAATTGAGTACCTCCTCCTTTTTTGAAGTCGGTAGAAAAATTGGATATCAGCAGCCGCTCCTTAGAATTAAATTATATAATATCTTGTGATATATACAACTCACAGACCAATGTATCCATTGTTCCGTGATATCACGAGACCTACGATGATGATATTTTATCTACTGCTTTAGAGAATAGCCCCCCATCCAGTCAGGATTAACGTCGTGAAAGATTACAACGGTACGCACGTATGATTTATACAATTTAACAACAGCACGGATTTGTGCTTGTAATGTGAAATGCCTGCTTCTGACTCTGACAGCGCTGTTCGGAATATTGAGCTGTCGAATTACTGGAACTGTTTAATGTATCATTATTGGATGTACTAACATTGAGTTGTGTACTTAAATTGAGATAATAATGTTCATTAAATGAGTAATGTTTTTTTTTTATGCCTGATAGGTTAGCCTTTGACCACTATCTCACCTGATGGTAAGTGATGATGTGGTCGAAGATGTTGTTCAGGCTAACCTAGAAGTTCTGGCTCTCTAGGACAGCTGCCGGAACACACCGTTAGGTGCTTGGCGACAGATTTTCTACTTGAGGGTGGTAGCTAGCCAGGCGGGCATTCGAAAAATGCCCTACCACCATGCTATAACGACTGCCATCCTAGGACAACAGCCGGGACCGACGGCTTAACGTGCCCTCCGAAGCACGGAAATGCTCAGTAGTAATGTCACTAGCGGTCACCCATCCAACTCATGACCGCGGCGGACGTTACTTAACTTTGCTGATCGGTTGAGAACAGCTAAGTAAACTTTGCTACGAGCGCTTCAACTGAAAAAGCAACATGAAAAAGCACCTCTCTGGTCATCACAGGGATGGCGATTGGAGTAGCTTACTTTAAAATGAATGGTCATAGCCTCTTAGTTTCATCTCTGCTTTCCATCAGGCGAGGTGATGCCACTTTGATGAACCAGTATTAGACCAATCAAATTAGGCTTTAAGTGTGGAAGTAATTCCCGAAGTTAAGGGTTCTTGGAATCGTTAGATTATACTCCTAGGAGTCTCTCCCCGGTTTGCACTAGTTCTCGCTGGTACGGAAGGTTGTTAAATATAAGGACTTAACAGACAAACTTTGAGGGGCCGTTAATTTGAAACATACATAAAAGTAGATTCATATAACCATGAATAGAGGGATCATTCTCACTAGTTCCATCGTGTATTAGTTCCATGGAACTAGTGGGAGTTTTGCTTTCTCGGAACAAAATGAGTTGTAGGTAAAAAGTCCATGCGATGTAAGGAACACTTCGAAGTACTTTCTGTTAATTTGCGGCTCACGAATAATTCTGATACTCTGTGCAAACTTAAAATGGCTTCTGTATGTATCGTATATAACGGGTGGTTAAATTGTAAGGGCCGATGTTGAATATGAACCACACCTAAACGCCAAGTTTTTTTCCGAATTTTATTTGACATTTCTCTATTTCAGACTTACTCAATTTGAACCATGGAGAGATACACAATCCAACAACGTGTTAAAGTTATCCAGACTTATTATGAAAATGGGCGTTCAAATCAAAATGCATATCGTGCACTTCGTGATTTTTTTGGTCAATTTGATCGTCAGGTCAGGCAGTTACTGTGAATGGTGTTCGCTATCGTGAGATGATAACGAACTTTTTATGGCCCGAATTGGAAGATATGGATGTGGACAATATGTGGTTTCAGCAGGACGGTGCCACTTGCCACACAGCTAACGAAACAATGGCTCTTTTGCGCAACAAATTCAATGGCCGTGTTATCTCACGTAATGGCGATGTCAATTGGCCGCCAAGATCATGTGATTTGACACCGTTGGACTTTTTTCTTTGGGGTTATTTGAAAGAAAAGGTGTACGTCGATAAGCCAGCAACAATTCAAGAGCTAAGGGATGAGATAATTCGGCACATTAACGGCATAGAACCTCCATTATGCCTCAGGGTCATCGAAAATTTGGACCATCGGATGGAGGTGTGCCGCCGTGGTCGCGGCGCCCATTTGACCGATATTTTATTCCATACATAATTGAGTAATACCAATATATCATAATAAAATAAAATTACAATAATTTCCTAAGTAGTTTGTGTTTTATTCAAAATCAACATCGGCCCTTCAAATTTAACCACCCTTTAGTTACTCAGTTAATTTTGTATATATGACCAAGTAACGGAACATATATTTTGTAGATGGTACTTCGTTAAAAAGTCTATATTTAGATATTTCTACATTTGCCACACATAAAATAAAGAAATTTGTTAGGAGAAGTTCAAAATAATTTACCATCACAAATGTTCCAGTATGATAAAGGCGGGGAATGTAGTATTAACCACGTAAACAAGTTTGAATTATTTTAATATTATTGTTTGCAATAACGCCTGTGTATCGCATTACATTACAAAATTAAAACAACGAGAGAAAAACTCTAATTTTATTTAGATGATTATGAGTCATTGTGTCTTGTTCGCAATTGGTTAAGCTTTAGAGCATAGCCCGGCTAAAGGGATGGCAACGGGGTTCGAATCCCGCACATGACTAAAATTTTCTCTCGTAAATTTTTAATTTTATTAAGTTTCAATTATGTTTGAGATTTGCGAAAATTGGCCCCTAGATTAAATCCGATTTTTTATTGTATATACTACGACCAGTTCCTCTGAAGGATCCTGTTTGTGGAGTCCATTTTGAAGAAAAGATTTAAGAAAATTTAAGATTAAAACAGGCAGCGTTGACCGGTAAAACTTTGTGAGAGGAGGAAGGAGAACATACAAGAGAAGAAAGTAATTTTATGAACTTGAGGAGTTTAACAATGAAGGGAATTATTATTTTTTTTGCTTGATAGGTTAGCCTTTCACCACTATCTCACCTGATGGTTGTGATGTGGTCGATGATCTAGTTCAGGCTAACCTAGAATTACTGGCTCTCAACACACTGGACAGCTGCCGGAACACACCGTTAGGTGCTTGGCGACAAATTTCTACTTGAGGATGGTAGCTAGCCAGACGGGCATTCGCAAATTGCCCTACCACCTTTTTTCGTTACGTACGTAACCGTACGTTCCGGCAGCTATCCTTGAGAGCCAGTACTTCTAGTCAAAAGCTTACCTATCAGGCATAAAAACAATTGTAATTAGTAGATATGCATTTATTTTTATTTATTGAGAGGTATGAGTATTATTTTTATTAGCATGGCTTAGGTAACTATTTATACACTCCCAGAACGCTTACCCGCAGTGCATCCATGTCGATAATTCATTTAACATAATGTTCTGACCTGCCTCTCGCCCACCTACTTGTATGCTGCTATACAAGTATTTAAATTACCACTTGATACGGTTGGGTAACCTAGTTCTGAACGATTGTGACCATGGTAAATTTATAGGCGAAGTAATGTTTATAGGAGCAACTCGGGTATCTTTGATTTATTAAATTTATAATTGTTTATACCTTATGCTTAGCTAGCTTTGAAATCATAACTCCTTTTCTGGTGATTCCCAGATGAGCCCTTAGGCTGCTTTTCTTGTCACGCGGATAGCCACCCGCGTGCGGATCTTGCCCGCATGCGGGCTGCCAGCGTCCTATGATCTTATACATGTTTTTCTTATCACGAGGCCAGCGGATAACGCGGATTGGCCACACGTACAACACTGCAGCGGCGAAATATTTGTCCTGCGTGTGGCCAGCACCGTGCTATCACCCGCATGCGGACCGGATCCGCGCGTGGGCAAAAATACGCATGACAGGAAAAAAAGCCCTTCGACCAATAGGTTTACAATCTAAACTAAATAAGTAATACTAACAAATATTTTTAGATAACAAATTCATGTTATAGAAAACACTTAAAAAATATAACCAGTGACAATTCCGCCTAATATTTTTTTTTGGTTGGCTATTGGTTAGGATTTTTCACTAAATGATTATTTTGTGTTTATCTAAAATATTAATTTAATGTTTACTTAAAATATTTGATATTATTAAATATGTATTTCCGCAAAATGCTTAACACCTAAATCTATTTAGCAATGATAGGCAAGCTGTAATAGCTATGGATTGCCGTGCCGCAGTACCCTGGTTCGATCCCCCCGCCGGCTTGAGTTTCACCGCATGGTGGAAGGGCATTTTGCGATTGACCACCCTCAAGTAGAAAGTTATTTTTTTTTACAAAAAGCAATGCTCGAATAGTACACTTACACTGTTGAGTAAAATACTTCACACTTTCAAAATTGATGTATTCGCAGCAAAATCCAAAGCAACCGCTGATTAATAAGAGTGTATCTAGCAAGACTGAGGGCCTCTTTCACGACCTTCAAGTAAAGTCTAAGTCACATGAACTGTGAATATGAATTTCACAATGGCTGTGTATAGAATAGAATAGAATAGGCTTTATTTATGGCAGAAAACAAACAATAAAAACATTTCTTCTCACCAAGACACAAAAAATACAAACAATGAAAATTGGATAAAACAAAATGATTTTTGCAGCCCTCCGCCACAAATCGGCTCCAACTCAACATATTGCTGATCGTTAACAACCAGCGTTGGTCTTCCGTTGAGGCCGGTAGGTGACGTCACGCACGGTTACATTTATAATAAAGTACTACAATATTTACAACGAACATTAAATAAAAGAAGCTAATGTATAAGGATGTACACAGCTATCAACAGTAAAATATAATTAATGTGTGCTAGTAACAATAAATGTACTTAAATGTAATAATCTAAACAATTTCGAAATATTTTTAACTAATTATTTTTAAATAGTTTTTAAATAACGCTTGTGTCATTTCTTTGAGTTTCCTGGCTTTTTTGATGATCGTAAAGTTTTTTTTAATTGTGTGTAGTACTAACCCACAGTTAAAGTCACCACTAACTGCTTGGCTCGTCTCTCTATCATTTTATATATAGGTTTCAAAAAAGGTGTTGCAAACTCCATATTGGGTAAAAATCTTGATTTTGAACGAATATTTCGCTCGTTCCACTACGATCCCCTATTTCAGTCCCCCAGGGGACTGTACAACACTCACTATTCCACTACAGTCCCCGAGGGGACTCAAAAGCACTCACTATTCCACTACAGTCCCCCATAGGAACAGTGCTTACCAGTGCAGCAATATCTCGACAAAGATGTCAAAGTGACACTAGATGTCATAAAACTCGATTTTGAATTCGTATTTAGGGTTTTTTTTTTCTCAAAATGGCTAACAAATAGGTTCCAAATGTGACAGGTGTCAAAGTGACAGTTGATGTCGTATTTTATGTACTCAATTACTTTTCGTTTTCGTGACTCCTGTCAAACTTTTATAGATCTCATAGAGATCTTCATTTCAGATGACAGCTGTCAAATTAAAATAGTGTTTATCTCGGAAACTATTGATTCTAGACTACTAGTTTCTTCACAGAAATGATAGATCTCATAGAGATCTTCATTTCCGATGACAGCTGTCAAATTAAAATAGTGTTTATCTCGGAAACTATTGATTCTAGACTACTAGTTTCTTCACAGAAATGATAGATCTCATAGAGATCTTCATTTCAGATGACAGCTGTCAAATTAAAATAGTGTTTATCTCGGAAACTATTGATTCTAGACTACTAGTTTTTTCACATAAATGATAGATCTCATAGAGATCTTCATTTCAGATGACAGCAGTCAAATTAAAATAGTGTTTATCTCGGAAACTATTGATTCTAGACTACTAGTTTTTTCACAGAAATGATAGATCTCATAGAGATCTTCATTTCCGATGACAGCTGTCAAACTAAAATAGTTAGATCTCGGAAACTATTGACATTCTTCACAGATATGATAGAACTCATAGATAATGTCCGAGATATTGACTTCCGAGAATTGTCCGAGAAAGAGTTTGACAGCTGATATTCAAAATGAAGATCTTGCCTAGACCTATCACTTTTGTAAAGAAACTTTTTGTCTTAGACAACCAGTTTCCGAGATATTGCTCTTAAAAGTTTGACAATTGTCATATGTCATTTTGACATTTATCACATCCAACATTTGTGAAGGTAATGTGGAAATATATCAATACGTCACTATGACATCTGTCAAATTTTACATCTGTGACAGGAACATACATAATAATACAATATGTTTTATTTCGTTTGAATATATTTTTTTAGTTATTTAAAATTTCACTATTTGTAACTATTTATAATTATGCACATGTTTTACAGTTGGAACAGTTTTGTTCAAATAGATGAATCTAAATAAAAATTTAAACTCATAAAATTTGGCACGGCAATTATTGTATACACCACATTAGTATGAAATATTACAATAAATGTTCATGGGGGTCAACAGGAGTTCAAATTACTTTTGGCCCCTAAGTATGGGGCTCAAAAGGAAAAAAAATGTTTTGTCCCCTACTGGGGGGCGAGAAGTGGCGACAACAGGAATAATCCGTTACGTTTCTACCTATGTTTCAATTTGCAGTGATAAAGCTTTGCATTTTTTTTTAAATTGTTGAAAATAAAATTACGTTATACTTAAATTAAAAAATAAATTAAACAGTTTGTAATAGTTTTGTCCCAGTACTTATATATATGTTTTTTTTTTTTTTATATCTGATAGGTTATCCTTTGACCACTATCTCACCTGATGGTAAGTGATAATGTAGTCGAAGATGTTGTTCAGACTAACCTAGAATTACTGGCTCTCAGGGACTGCTGCCGGAACACACCGTTAGGTATTTGGCGACAGATTTTCTACCTGAGGGTGGTAGCTAGCCAGGCGGGCATTCGCAAATTGCCCTACCACCATGCTATAACGACTGCCATCCTAAGATAACAACCGGGACCGACGGCTTAACGTGCCCTCCGAAGCACGGAAGCGCTCAGTAGTAATGTCACTAGCGGTCACCCATCCAACTCATGACCGCGGGCGACGTTGCTTAACTTTGCTGATCGGTTAAGAACAGCTAAGTAAACTTCGCTACGAGCGCTTCAAATATTAACAGAAATAAATATGATAACCTAACAGATTACAGATACAGATCTACTCCATAGAGACTAGCAATTACTTTGGAACATGGTAGTAATAAGTACTCTGTACTACAGTAAGTACTGTGTACGTTACTTCCATGTTACTTCCATGGCTTGGAACGAATCTTCGTAGGCCACCACTCCGATGAAATAGGGAATTTCGGAAAATGAATCTCTATTGTCTACTCATTTACAATGCACTGGCCGGCATAACTCTTACACTGACATTGAGGAGTAAATTGTTTGACATATTTACATCAATCAAAAAAAAAACAAAATATAAATAAGTAAAATCAAATTATTATTACAATTTCTTTTCATTAACCATGTCTACTAATGAACAATGTGAGGAGTTTCAAATCGTTCACCGAAAGGGTCCAGTGCTACTTCATGATGGATATAAATACCATCGCAAAAAGGCCTATAACAACGATGCAGTTTTATGGCGATGCAGTGATTGGAGTAAAAATAAATGCAGTGGATATGTTACCGTTAAGGTAATTATAATAATTATTGTCTCAAAACATTACTTGAAGTAAGTATTTAAAAGCTAGAGGGCCCAGCTAGAGGCTTGCTCTAGTAGTAGTAGTTCCTTTCCTTTACCTTTCCTACTCGAGTCCCCTCACCATCAGTGATCTGATAACCTAGCATACTGTATTTCGTGCCTAGTCACGTGTATTGTGTGTTCCATGTGCATTCCCACGCGCGCCTTTTCCCCGTGTCGAGGTGACATCGGTGCCCGTGCTGCGTGTGCAAAAGAAGGAAGGAGAGAGAGAGAAGATGAGTTAGTTTTCTTCATTAGTTTTCTTTTATTATTTCTTTGTTAATGGCTTCTGCGGTTTAATGTTACCACAATTCTGCCAATGTCCGTTCTAGTTTTCTTTTTTACAATTTTTGTTTGAGGGCGTCTTCTTCATCTTCAAATAACTGTGGCATATTATTTTGCGTTGACACTAGGGCATGGCTGCCAGATACAAAAATAAGATAATAGTATACAACCTGTAAAAAAGTAGTACATCTGGGTATTTTTTATAAAAACAATAGTACACATTAAAAATATATATTTATTTCAAATAACGTATGCTTTTTATAAATTACATTCCTTGTCATTTTAGGCATAATTTCGTTATTTGGTTTAAAATTTGCACAACTACTGGCTTCATTTAAAATACATATATTTTATTTGGCAAGTCTGGTAATTGATACTTTTATTGGATAAACTAGGTAATTATAGTCATTGCTTGTAGATACTAGATAGATATATGATTAGTCACAGTCACACTTGTAAAAACACACACGTCACACACCTTTGAAGAGACGAGGCTACGTAACCTGAATCAAGTGCGATTACTAAAAGGTAACCTAAATTGAGAATCCTTTGATAACAAGTAAGTTATCTTTAATAATGAATTTACAAAATATGCCGTATAACTAACGATCTGATAAGCTTAGGAATCGGGGAAACCCCGTGATAGGTACTTACATAATAAACTGAATTGTTTTGAATTTCATAAGGTCTTGGATGGATTCATCGAGACCTAAAATCAATTGATGTGTTTGAACAAAAGACAGCTAGGTTTTAATAAATAGATTAAGTAGTACATTAGCCGTACGACCTTCGTATTGCGGTAGTACGGAGAAGAAATTCGAAAAAAATTGTACAAATACTATTTAAATAGTGACAACGCTGCACTAGGGTGCGTATCATTTTAAGTTAAATTCGTCAAAAACGATAAAAACGATCACACTCCCAAAAAGTTGTTCCACATGGGTCTTGGCGTTATTTTCGCCAAAAACGCTATGAAGCAAGTGGAACAGTTTTAATTCCCTACATCTAATGTCAAAAGTGACAGAAGTGGCAAATTTTAGTGGCATTCTTAGCGTTCTTATCCTAAATGGAACAGGGGATGACAGTTACAAACGATCACAGTGATCACAACCACAGACGCAGAATGTGATCAAAATTATTGAAATTAACGTTCTTAGCGACTAATGGAACATACCCTATATGGAACAGGGGACAACAGTTACAAACGATCACAGTGGTCACAACCATAGCGCAGAATGTAATCAAAATTATAGAAAATAACGAAATTAGCGTCAAATGGAGTAGGCCCTATATTACGTTGACACTAGGGTGCGTAGCATTTGATGTTAAATTCGCCAGAAACGATGAAAATGATCACACTCCCAAAAAGTTGTTCCACATGGGTCTTGGCATTATTTTCGCCATAAACGCTATGAAGCTACTGGAACAGTTTGAATTACCTACATCTAATGTCAAATGTGACAGAAGTGGCAAATGTTTAATGACATTCTTAGCGATCTTATCCTAAATGGAACAGGGGAGAACAGTTACAAACGATCACAGTAATCACAACTGTTAGCGACGCGCTCATTGTTTTTATTTCAACACAAGACAGGTAGTTAAGAACTCGTACCCACATTAATTTGTAAAAAGTATCTGGCTTACGACCGCGGCTATCGCGGGCAGTCCGTACAAAAAAGCGAGCGAGTGCACTGCGCTGCGCCACAATTTTTTGAATAACCTGTCTTAATCTTGTGCCTTTGTGATAATATACATTGAAAAGTTCAAGTGAAGTTGTTATTTATCGGCTCACACCATCAGTTCATCTACAAAGTGGTCTTCGAGCCAGATACTACATGTATCATACGCCACCAGCGACATCAAAAATGGTGCGCACGCGAAGTATGGCGCGACACGAGGCTGAGCCACAACTTGAACAACAAAAGAAGTTATCTACGGAAGAATGTGCGTCAGTAGTGAGTGCAGCATTACCTACACCTCAAAATGTTATCTTCAAAACACCTGCAGTTACGCCGAGCGTTAAAAGTGAAGCGGCCCCAAGGTCAAAAGGTCGCACGCAAGCTTCGTCATCGACAAAGGCTAGAAAGGCGCACCTGGCGTTAAACGCTGCAAAACAAAAGGCACAGATTCAAATGGAATTGATAGACAGACAACTGGAAGCGGACTTAGCTGATTTGGAAGAAGAAAGCAAAGATAATTACAGTCCACACGAAGATCGCACTCAGGAAGTAGAAAAATTGCTCGAGCATAGCCACCATGAACGGATGCAGTCGGCCCCCGAGTATGGAAATCCTTCGGGCATATTGTATCCACCAGTGCAACAAACAGTTGAAGCCGCAAACGCCGTCACTACGTCGGTGGCACCTGAAGCTCCACCTATGCAAGCTATATCGCTACCTCAGCCGTCACCTACAACTGTTCATCTGCCGATGGAGTCGCAGCCACATATGCCACACGCATCGCCACCACCAGCGGATGCTTCCGGCATCAATGCGACTATTCAGATGCTAGCTAGTGCGTTAAAGGATTTGGCTTCTACGAGTGCACCAAATACAAACCTTATGTCTCGGTTATGCACGCCGAAGGATTTACCGGATTTCCATGGAGAACCCCTTGAATGGTTGCAGTTTAAGCAAGCCTACAATGAGTCAACCGAATTATGTAAATTTTCACCAGAAGAAAATCTGTGGAGGTTGAGAAAGTGTCTCCGGGGAGCAGCCAAGGATGCTGTCGCGGCGTTGCTCATCACCGCGAGTCCTCCTTGCAAAATTATGTCAACATTGGAATTACGTTTTGGCAATCCCGATCATATAATATCAAAGATTTTACAAGATATGAAAAAGTTAAATCCCATGCCACAAGATTATCATAAAGACATTGTGCAGTTTTCAGTGAAAGTTCAAAATCTGATAGAAGCAGTTCGAGCAGTTAAACGTGAAGAATACTTACAAGGTACGAGCATAGTTAATATTATACTGTCAAAACTACCTACTATTCTGTTATCTAAATGGTCCGACTATAGTTTCCCACTAATTACAGAAGGACATAAATCACGCATGGTTATTTTATCAGATTTCTTGCACAATGAAGCCGTAAAAATATCTACAACATCACATATGTATTTTACGAGCCAACGCAATGATCAACAAAAATATAATAAGACTTATGACAGTACCAATAATCGCACACAAATGATATTAGTTAATTCTGAACAAGAAGAGAATAAGTGCCTATATTGCCGTGCATCGAAACATAAACTTACTGATTGTAAACAATTCAAGAAAGCATTACGTAAAACGCGATGGCAATTTGTAAAACGTAACGGGATTTGCTTCAAATGCTTAATATCACGGCACAAGCGAGAAACCTGTTCTGCACCCGTTTGCGATAAGAACAGCTGTGGTCAGGCACATCATAGCCTACTTCATTATGATGTAAACAAACTCGAACCCGCCGCTGCCTCCAGACTATGCCAGCAGAACCCAGTGTCGCCGACGTCACAGACGTCGGCGCCTACTACGACACCCTCCGCCAGCATCAGTGAAACAGTGACGCATATAAATAACGCGAGTGATTGTAAAGTTCTACTTAAAGTTGTACCTATACGAATTCACAGTAATAACGGCGTAATAAATACTAGTGCATTGATAGACGACGGGTCAACTGTTTCGATGATTAGCTCAGGTTTAGCGAAGCGCGCCGGTCTGGTAGGCCGTTCTGAGACAATGCGTATCCGCGGCGCGTGGTCAGATAACGAACTCGTGTGTGAAACAATGGTTGCAAATATGAACTTATCGGGTATGAACAATAAGGTGCATAATATTAAAGTGCGTTGTGTTGACAAGTTGAATTTACCGGTTCAGCAATTTTCTATGGTAGATTGTAAAAATTATAGTCATTTAATTAGCTTGGAAAGTTATTTGTGTACAAATGATGTTAAGCCAGAGATACTTATAGGCCAAGATAATTATCATTTACTGTTACCGCTTGAAGTAAGATTAGGTAAACGTAATGAGCCGTCTGCTACATTGACTCCCCTAGGCTGGTGTATTCATGGTATGTTTCACCCACCGCGCACTGGATACGCGCGGTCTGCTGGCGCATTCCAGGCGACGCTGTTTTTAAGCTCGTGCGATGCCAGCGCGCCACCCACCGCCACCAGCCACGATGCGCGCGACGAGCAGCTGTTGTTACGGGAGCTCCACGAGGAGGTAAGGCGCTCATTTGCTATTGACTCACTTGGTGTGGCAGGTAAGCCTCGTCAAAACATTAATGACTTACACGCGGTAGCTCAGTTAGAAAACTCTGCTGAATTAATTGATGGACGGTGGTGCGTAGGTCTGCCATGGAAGGATGCCACCTGTAGCCTGCCAAACTCCTATCCTAATGCCTTACAAAGGTTAAAGGAGATAGAACGAAAAATGGGACGTGACCATATTTTCGCTGATAGATATAAGGAGCGCATTAATCATTTATTGAAAAATGATTATGCAAAGAAACTTGACGATGTTACTCCTGTAACCAAAACATGGTATTTGCCTCATTTTGGGGTTGATAACCCCAACAAGAAAAATTTAAGGTTGGTATTCGACGCTGCGGATTCTGTAAGTTGTAAAAGCCTGAATGATTATTTTTTGACAGGACCAGACTTGTTGTCATCTCTGTTTGGTATAATGCTGCGCTTTAGGGAAAACGTAATTGCAGTAACAGGTGACATCAAGGATATGTTTCTTAGGGTCAAAATCCGCCCCGAAGATCAACATGCTTTAAGATTTCTTTGGCGAGAGAACTCGAACGAGCCAGTCTCAACGTATGTAAGTACGAGTTTCGTTTTTGGTTTAAATTGTGCGCCTTTCACGGCTTTATTTATTAAAAATATGAATGCGCGTCGATTCGAGTCGACATTGCCGGCAGCTGTTGAAGCCGTATATAAATCGCACTACATGGATGATTACATTGATAGTCTGCCGGATGAAGCTACAGCAATAGAAATGGTAAGGAATGTAACGGACATTCACAAAAGTGGTGGCTTTCATATCCGGAACTGGACGAGTAACAGTGGCGCTGTATTAGACAGCGTGCCCAAGGAAACCTTAGGTCCTGCCGCCGTTAATTTCAAGGTCGATCAGCAGTATCAAGGTGAGCGGACTTTAGGACTCATGTGGAATCCGTCTGAGGATAAACTTGGGTTCGATTTATCTTTAAAACGAATACCACAAAATGTAATTCAAGACAGGCCTACAAAAAGAATTATTCTTAGAGTAGTCATGTCGATATTCGACGTGTTTGGGTTTTTGGCACCATTTACTATTCAAGGGAAAATAATGCTGCAGGAAACATGGCGTCTCAAAGTTGGCTGGGATGATGCCGTCCCTGATGACATTTACACCAAATGGTGCAAATGGGTAGAATTATTGAAAGATTTAAGTCGAATACGGATACCTAGGTGTTATCATACTCAAATCATTACAACAAACGTCGTGCGCCAGAACAATGGGAACCAGAAACCGATCGGTACGTGTGAGGTAAGCCCAGGGCTCACTCCCCTCGCACCGCGTGCGACCCATGCCGCCGCCGCGCCAGCCAGCAGCGATGACTCAGCCTCAGTAATCTGCAACGAAGGGCGTAGCTTACCTACGGTGAGTGCTACGGTGTTGCCAAGTGCTTCGAGTACCAGTAATAGTTACAACAGCTTGGAGCTGCATACGCTATGTGATGCATCTCTTAAAGCAATGTGTACGACTTCGTTCTGGCGATGGAAGGCAAACGGTAAGGTACGCGTCGCGTTTATAGCTAGTAAATGCCGCGTGATACCCGTTAAGCCGATAACTATTCCCCGAGCTGAACTACAAGCTGCTGTCATGGCAACGCGATTAGCCGATACTATTGTTAAAGAGCATAGAATGGTACCACAACGACGCTATTTTTGGTGCGATTCTACTACCGTTCTTCAGTGGATAAGAAATAACACACGTAAGTATAAAACCTTTGAAGCTAATCGATTAGGAGAAATCGACGAACTTACTCGTGTTTTGGAATGGAGATATATAAAATCTGAACTGAACGTAGCGGACATCGGAACCCGGGAGGAATTCGATTATACAATATTTCAAAAACGATGGTTCAAAGGGCCTGATTTCCTCTATAGCGACGAATCATCGTGGCCCGAGGATATTGTACAAGGTAAAAATACTAATATAGAATGTATAGCGATGGTGCAAGAGTCTGCGACTGACTTACCCGTTCCAGACCCACAGCGCTTCTCTTGCTGGCTTCGTTTGAAGCGCACTATGGCTGTCGTACTGAAATTCATTGATAAATGTAAGGGACTCACAGGTGAAGTAGACTGCGGTTCAATGGCTCAAGCTGAGGTTTTACTGCTAAGAAAAGCGCAGTTAGATTCGTTTGCTGTTGAAATATCTGCAATAAAAAAGGGTAAGCAAATATCGCGAGATAGCAAACTACGTACCTTGTCTCCTTATCTCGACGAAACGACGGGCTTACTCAGACTCGGTGGGCGTATTGATGCGGCATCAGACGTGGACCTGGAAGTAAAAAGACCAATTATTTTAGATGGTAAACATTTAATCACGCGTCTTCTTGTTAGACATTCTCACCTTACAGCTGCACACGGGAACCAGGAGACAGTAATAAATACCCTTAAACAGAAATACTGGATTATAAGAATAAGACCAACGGTTAAAACTGTAGTTTCAAGTTGCATGCTTTGTCGTATTAGAAAATGTAAACCTCAAGTACCGAGAATGGGTGACTTACCCCACGCTCGCGTAGCTCATCATCAGCGGCCATTCACCTTCTGTGGTCTGGATCTATTCGGTCCCATGGAAGTGACGGTAGGCAGAGGCAGACAGAAGAGGTATGGTGTTTTATTTACTTGCCTCACAGTGCGCTCTATCCACTTGGAGATTGTAGCGTCACTTACCACAGACTCCCTCATTATGGCACTGCGACGTATGGCAGCCCGCCGAGGTTGGCCAAGCTATCTCTATTCGGATAATGGAACTAACTTAAGAGGCGCTGAAAAGGAGCTAAAACAATCCATACAGGGACTGGATAGAGACGCGCTCAAGGCCATCGGCGTGAATAATGATATGCAATGGATTTTTGTACCACCAAAAAGTCCACACTGGGCTGGAGCATGGGAGAGGCTTATTCGTAGCGTTAAGTCATCACTCAGGGTCATATTACACGAGCGTGCCCCAAGAGAAGAAGTGCTGGTTACTCTGATGGCGGAAGTTGAGAACATGGTCAACAGCCGTCCACTGTCGCACGTCTCAGTTGACCCTGAAAGTTTGGAGTCTCTGACTCCAAACCATTTTCTTTTAGGCTCATCTTCAAATATGCCTATAATAGGAAACTTTGATGTCAGCGATATGAACTTGCGGAAACAATGGCGTAAGTCTCAAATTTTAGCAGACATGTTTTGGCGTAGATGGGTGAAGGAAGTTTTGCCTGATCTGCTACCTAGGAAAAAATGGACTGAAGAGGTGAAACCTCTACAGGTGGGTGACCTAGTTTTAGTAGTCGATCCTGATAGTCCTCGGAACACCTGGCCTAAAGGCGTGATCCAGCAGTTACATCCAGGTAAAGATGGTCGCATAAGGCTCGTTGAAGTCAAAACTAAGACTGGTGTGTGGAAGAGACCGGCAGCTCGCGTCGCACGAATTCCATTGGATGATGAGTGCTGAAACTGCAGAGTCAGCACTAGGGTGGGGAATGTTAGCGACGCGCTCATTGTTTTTATTTCAACACAAGACAGGTAGTTAAGAACTCGTACCCACATTAATTTGTAAAAAGTATCTGGCTTACGACCGCGGCTATCGCGGGCAGTCCGTACAAAAAAGCGAGCGAGTGCACTGCGCTGCGCCACAATTTTTTGAATAACCTGTCTTAATCTTGTGCCTTTGTGATAATATACATTGAAAAGTTCAAGTGAAGTTGTTATTTATCGGCTCACACCATCAGTTCATCTACAACAACCATAGCGCAGAATGTGATCAAAATTATAGAAAATAACGAAATTAGCGTCAAATGGAATAGGCCCTATATTGCGTTGACACTAGGGTGCGTACCATTTGATGTTAAATTCGCCAAAAACGATAACAACGATCACACTCCCAAAAATTTGTTCCACATGGGTCATAAACGCTATGAAGCTACTGGAACAGTTTGAATTACCTACATCTAATGTCAAATGTGACAGAAGTGGCAAATTTTTAATGCCATTCTTAGCGTTCTTATCCTAAATGGAACGGGGGAGAACGGTTATTAACGATCACAGTGCTCACAACCACAGACGCAGAATGTGATCAAAATTTTCGAAAATAACGTTATTAGCGTCAAATGGAATATACCCTTAGGATAAGAACGCTAAGAATGCCACTTCTGTCACTTTGACATAAGATGTAGGTAATTCAAACTGTTCCAGTAGCTTCATAGCATTTATGGCGAGTGTGATCGTTTTTGGCGAATTTAACTTCAAATGGTACGCACCCATAGAAAACCATCGCATATTTATATTTTTGATTAGCACATATTTTATATATTTTTTGAATGAAGAAATGTGTTTGAGGTTAGGATTTACATGAATATTCAAATTATTTAAATGTCTTACTACTTACCTACGTGTTATCGCAGGTGAATAATTGGGGATGGAATAAAATACAATTGAATCCCCTACTATCTTCCTACCCTGATTCCACTTTACATGGAGCCGCATGGTATGCATCATGTTTTCTCTTACACCGAAGATGCGACACTTTTCTTTAGCAAAAATAATGTCACCTACCCCGACCCCGACCCCGACCCCGACCCCGACCCCGACTCCGACTCCGACTCCGACCCCGACTCCGACTCCGATTCCGACTCCGACTCCGACCCCGACCCCGACCCCGACCCCGACCCCGACCCCGACCCCCGGCCCCGACCCCGACCCCGACCCCGACCCCGACCCCGACCCCGACCCCGACCCCGACCCCGACCCCGACCCCGACCCCGACCCCTACCCCTACCCCTACTCCTACTCCCATTCCATTCCATTCCATTCTATTCCATTCTAAAGTGTCAATTGATGTCGTATTTCTCAGTATTTAATATTGATTTCATTTTTGGGATACAAAGGACATAAAAATTACAATTAAATTGATTTTATAGCTATCATACGTAAGAGTAATGTTTAGGTACTTTTAAGTCGTTTTAATGTAAAATATGAAATAGAAACGGAAAAATATGACATTTACTGTCATTTTGACAGCTGTCATGCTTGAAGAGCTAGAAATAGCTAGATAACTATATCGTAATTTAGACCTACAACAGAAAATTAAAACAGATAAATACTACATCAACTGCCACGTTGATAGTTGTCACACCTATGTCTGCGGTATTGTTAGTTCCAATAGGTATATATAATCCATCTACTTAATTTGGCACAATGGAATACTAGAATAATAGGTCTGGGCATGCTGGGCACGCTGCCAACTGGTAGAGGGCTGGAGTGTTTAGACTACCTGCAAGCCTGAAATGGCAGCTAGGTTGACTAAATGCTTTCGTTGTAGTAGCTAAAAGTATTTATTATAGTTTGCAGTATTTTGTTAAAATACATACCGCCAAAAAAAACTTAATGTACTTTTTAATCTCACACGCAATAAGACATTTTTGAAATCTAATTTAATTCTAAGTTATATCAATATTAACTTGAATAAAATAAGTTTGCTTGAAATCCAATTCTTTTTTACAGCGCATTATATATACCGACTTTTAACCTATAAAGTATTATTTCCAAGAAAGTAATTTCAATCTACTAAAAAAAAATTGCATGAAAAACCTAAAATATTTTATTGAAATAACCTGTAATAGAAAATGAATACGCAACAAGCTTACATATTTATAAGTATAGTTATAGGGTTTGTAATGAATTACTGTATGACAATTAATCTTAGTCTAAATCATAGGCGCAACTATATTATGATAATTTTTGTATTTGCTGTGTATCACAAACTCACCGCATTTTTTCACAAACTACTTAATAAATTATCTAATTACCTTTTGGTTTTCTGCACAGTCTGCACGTATTTCGTAATGTATTGCACTAAAACAACTTTTTTTGATGTTCATGATTTATTGATGTTAGTGGTAAAGAGTAATATATTTTTTTTTTTACATCTATTAACAACAAAGACACTTACCAGTATGAATACATGGAACATAAAATACTTCTGTCTAATTTTACGTCATAATATAAATAACACCTTAATAAACTATGTGCTCGTAGCAATTGGTGTTGATAATTATTTAACTTTTCTACTGAAATGGAAAATTATATTTTATGCGCGGATAGATCCTCAATTACACATAAATAAGAAAATATTTTTTACAATTAAACTGATTGTTACTACATGTTCAAATATAACTAATTCGTACCTAAACGAAACTAATAATAATAATGGCTAATGTATCATTTATAATAAATAATGTCGATAACATTACTTCATCACAATCACAATTATGCGAACCGGAGCAATGTAAATCTTTAATCAAACACCCAAAAAATAAATTAAAAATACTTACCCAGAATATTCGCAGCGTATCTTGCAATTTCTCAGGGCTACTAACATTATTACAAAGAATAGATATTGACCCGGATGTCATTGTATTGACTGAGTGCTGGCTTGCCTCAAATCAAATCACCCCGTTGCTACCTGGCTATGTTTCTCATAGTACAAAACGAATAAAAAACCAAAATGATGGGGTTATCACGTGTACTAAAAACAGCTTAAAATCAGACACCATAGAACCGCAAGAAATAAAAGATGCTACATGCCTTTTAACTAAAATTAGCAACAACATAATCATATTAGCCATCTACCGATCTCCATCAAATGATGATGCAACTCCATTCTTAAACTAGCTTGATGAACTTCTAAATTCTCTCAGAAACTATAAAAATGTCATTATTACTGGAGACCTAAACATAAACATACTGGCTGAAACTACTGATAAAAATGTCTCATATTATCTAGATTTAACATCTATGCACGGCATCCTACAGGCTCATATGCTGCCTACACGAGAAAACAACTGCATTGATCACTTCATGATAAGATCATCGTTTGAATGTCAAACATTTGTTATACAAAATACAGTTACAGATCATCTTACGCAGTTTCTATGTATTGATCTTAAGCAAACTACCGTTCATACGCCAAAAACTGTTATGAAAATTAATTATCCACAAATAACAAACTGCTTGAATACTGCAGACTTCTCAAAAATTCTTTCCACTGATGATTGTAATATAGCTACTGACTTATTCATTAAACTTGTGTCACAAATAATTTGCAATAATACTATTACTTCTATATTACCAAGAAGAAAAATCACTCGAAAACCATGGATAACAGTAGGTTTGATCCGATGCATGAAAAATAGAGATATGATGCATTTGAAGCTGCGTAAGGATCCAGGAAACGATATATTGAAAAAAACCTATAAACGCTATAGAAATTTTTGTAAGAGCATATTAAGGAAAGCTAAAATAAATTACGAGAAAAACTTACTTAAGACAGCTACTAAAACCAATGATATAAAAAAAACTTGGAAGGTAATTAACGATATTACTAACTATAAAACAACGCCGAAGTTATCGCAAGATCTTTTGAAATTTGACATGTCACCACAAAATGCTGTGGATAAAATAAACCACTATTTTGCTAACGTCAGTAAATTAGTATCCCAAAATATTACTCCTGACTCCGATTCTTCTGCCAATAATTCTATAATATCCCCAGGATCATCTCTAGTGATGTTGGATACTGACGAAAATGAAATAAAAAATATAAATAACTTACTCACTTAAACAAGACTCGGCAGCAGGGTGGGACGGTATATCATCAAAAATACTTCGACAAAATGTGGATTGTTTGTCTCCAATCATAGCACATTTAGTTAACCTTGGCCTTCATACTGCATCTTTTCCTAGAGCTTTAAAACATGCTATTATTGTTCCCATACATAAAACTGGAGATAAAAAAATTCCCGGAAACTACCGGCCTATATCCATTCTACCATCGCTATCCAAAATTTTTGAAAAAGTAATAAATAAGAGAGTAGTAGATTATTTAGAAAAAAACAAACTATTATCTAATAACCAATACGGCTTTCGTAAAAACAAATCAACTGATAATGCTAATGGTTCGAGTGCCTAAATAGGTCAGGTAATCTTTCAAACACTCTGCTTTTCATTTCGAATATCAAGAATAAAAGTCAGATTAGTGAAACCAAAAAATAAATTTTATATTTATTGAGAAAAGTTAATTATAGAGTACGTGTAAAGTCATGTTACAAAATTGTTGAAACTTATTTTTTTTTTTTTACAGCAGAAATCGTTTCCCGGATACGAAAAGTACTGTTTGTATCCCTCTGATCGTAATGAAGCGTACTTTTAAATATGAGAAATGAAAAAAGTATCAGCCAATCACACTAACCATCATCATCCAAATCAGGTCAGCCGTTTCGCCGTCAAACGTTTAGGTCGATGCTGTTGTTGTAGTGTGTCGAGACAGTGTTCGAGACATTAACGAAAACCTAACGGGGGTAGATTTAGATCGCTCCGCCGCTCCTCAAGACCATGACACCCTCTTCTTCAGTCTATTCGTGACCACGGTCAATGGAACTGATCGAAACGTCGAAGTTTGTCAAAATATTATTTTTATGTTGATTCGTGCGTTAGACACGTTTATATTTTAGTAATATGACAATACTATTTTTTTTTAACCCATTGGCATCGGCGATAATTATAACAATAGAATTTTATTTATAAATTGGCCATAGTGGTCCAGTCCGATGCCAACTTAATACAACACTTTGAAGCGCTCGTAGCGAAGCTTGCTGAGCCGTTCTCAACCGATCAGATATATTAATATACCAAGTTAAGCAACGTCCGCCGCGGTGATGACTTGAATGGGTGACCGCTAGTGACATTACTACTGAGCGCTTCGGGGGATAACGTGCCCTCCGAAGCACGGAGGCGCTCAGTAGTCTATAGCTTTCGGTCCCGGTTGTTGTCTTACGATGGCAGTGATAACACGTGGTGGTAAGACGATTTGTGAATGCCCGCTTGGCTGGCTACCAGCCTCAAGTAGAAAATCTGTCGCCAAACACACAGTGTGTTCTGGCAACTGTCCTTGAGTGCCATTAATTCTAGGTTAGCCTGAACAACAACTTCAGTCAAACGCTAGCCTATCAGCTATAAATAATTTACTTACCTATGCCGGGTCAAAACGGACAAAATGGGGATTTTGACAGAAAAACGAATAGATCCAAAAAGGCGCGATAAGAATTAAAATTAAAATGATGGGTGCCTTTTTGCAATGTAAAATTTAATTTTTGCGCAGAGTTAGAGATGGCTTTTGATTTATATGTTGATTGATATATTGATATCTGCTTTACCATAGCATAGCATAGCTGTGGTAAAGCAGAGATAATAAAATAATGTAGATAATACCTACGTAGCCTTAGGCCCGTGATGGGCATATCTAAATCTCAAAAACTGAGTAGAAATTTATCAAAAACAAATGAAGTATGTAAGTGCAGCAAATTTAAATGTTTAAAATATCATAACTCGTACCCTGTGCCTTTTGAGAGGCTACCGAGCAATTAGAAGATCGACTTAGAAGCCGCGCCGAAATTCTATTACGCTATATGGCTCAAATAAGAGGTTTACAAAAATAAACATATTAAAACAAAAATTTAAGTAAAACCATTCTGTGGTAAAACAACATAGTTCTTGCACTAAATTACCAGTATTTATCAAGCATGACCCTTTAAAGTCATGTAATATATAGAAACAAATAAATGAAATTTTGAATATATTAAACCTTACTGTGCCGAAGTATGGGACTTTACCCTAACTATAGACATAATAACAGTACATTCAATTCGCTCGCAGCAGCTATTAAAAATGAAATATAGTATACTAAATGCATTTAGTTACCACAGTAAAAATAAATCTGTAATCAAAACTCAGTATTTCACTATACAAAACACCCATCCTAATAACAATCCTACAGCGTTTAGCTTATTACGACTGCAAAATTACACCAACACCCCAATAATTTACGTTAATACCTCCGATCTCACAGTTTAGTTACTATTAGTTACTGTAACCTGTAATTTTCTCAGTAAATGAACTTATTAATGTAGTCTTGTGAATGTTCGACCATGATTTTAAATGTTACACAACATGATATCTATTTATATAGCCTCCTGCCTCCCTGCCTCCAAGATACACTTATTTTGATTCTTATTGGGATATATTTTAGGCAAGTCAATGTCCTATGTATAGGACGCAGGTTGGCAGGAGGATATGTATTGTGCTGTTACATTATATTATAGTATTAGGTACGATAGGTACGTCAGTTTCGGGTTTGAAAATTGATATGGACGACGTGGTTTGGTTGGAAACTCCCGTCCCTGTGAGGTTGGGGGTAGGCATTGGGGTATATACAACACTTCTAGTGTAGCATTACCAGCTTTTTGTCTTCTGTACGCAGTATATACAAATTAGTTGAAAAAATGATTGCACTATCTTTAGCCCCTTTTAATGGAGCATCATACTGTCTGACGCCAAAAAGGCATGGGGACGAGATGGTCCAAGTAGTGCATTCCCTAAAGTTCAGTTCCTTTCAGACACAGCGCGATTTGCCTCTCTGTGAACTAGCACGGAAAGATCACGGATCTATGGTCCTAATGTCGAAGATCATCCTGGTATTCTCACTGTTTTTGTCTGGAAATCTGGCCATCCCATCTTTCAACACTAATAGTCTTTTAGATCCATCCGATCCGATTAGCCCATCACTGCCAATGTGGTATTGTAGTTGATTAAGTCGGTCACCAAGGCTTCTCCAGCTCTTGAAGTTCCAGTCAAATTTTCCGTAACGCCAGCCTTAATCGTCAATATCATCCGCCGGGCTTTTACCAGCATGTTGCAGCTATTCTCAAACCCCAATGCGTGACGATAGTAAAAGGCCTTATGGAATGACTTTTTCGTGGCAATTAGGGCGGCCATTAGCTGTGCCATTAGTGTAGTTTGGTATACATTGGTTCCGCAGGAGCTCATCTTATTTTCTAAAACTTTTGGTTGATGCAACGCGTGGTCATAATGCTGGCACTTATTTGAGTCAACACAACAGGGTACCTAATGCTCCTAGCATGCTGGGCACACTGCCAACTAGTAGCGGGGTAGAGCATTTCGAATACCTGTGAGCCTGCTTAATTAGGTTAAAAAATTATGGGCTTAATTAGGTTGCCTAAATGCTTTAGTTGTGTGTTGTGCGGTAGTTGTGGAGTTTTCTTTTAATAATGGCCTTCATTGAAAAAAATATGTACTTACTTACTTTAGTTACTGACGTCAAGAATTTGACTGATAATATGTAGCTTATATAAAGATAGGTACGAAGACCGGTTTATATCCTGAAGTGCCTTTCTACATATCGTGGTGTCTTATATATTACCCACTGGCACTTGATCGGTTTAAAGTACATATTTGTTGCTGTAAGTCATTTATTGGAGTATAATCATACCAAGTTTGACGCTTTTTACGATAGTACACAACGAAAAATCTTTAAAAAATAATCTTGTAGTTATGGGGACATTCTACGGAATGTACGAATAAATTTAGACAATTCTTACAGAATCGACACCAAGTTTCGTTCTTAACTGGTCGCATGTGTTATAATCATATATTTGTTAAGCTTAGGGCCTGTTTCAGAATGTTCGAGTAAGTTCTGGTTAGGTATACTGCCCAGAACATAAAATAACTGAATGATAAAAATTACAGTTAAGATGCAGCGCGTTTCAAGCTTTAACCGATGGATAGGCTAAATCGATGACTGTGAAACGCAAAGATAGGTTTTATTTATTGATTAAGTTCTGGGTAGTATAACCGGAACTTACTCGAACATTCTGAAACAGGCCCTTAGATTATCTTAAGTAAATATGTTACGAGAACTGTAAACTAAATATCCATTATGTAATTCTAGAATATCCTAAAAATTGTTGATATTTGACATTTTTAATAACCAGCACACTGAAATCATATTTTATCTGTATTCATTCTTGACTAGCTAATAACGAACCATCCTGTCTAATTTCAGATTAGCTGATACGTTGTGGCGGGAACGCTTATGTCCCTGGTTGGTTGTGGAAAATATGGAGGGAAGTTTAAAGGAGATGCGACATACACTTGGCGCTAGTCATTGATATAAAACCAATGTCTCACTTTACTGAGCCTTTTTATTCTTCACAAGTGACCGCTGCGTCGAGACCTACTTTACCGAGAGTTGAGTGGCTGTATCTATACTTACGATACTTTATTTAGTGTAACATAAAGTTCTGTTTACGTATTGGTAGTCTATGTTTGTTAAAAATTACCATTGAATTAATTCATGTGAACCTAATAATGTATTATTTTTATTAAAGTGATGTTCCTTTAAATGTTGTATCTTTTGAGTCTTTCTTATGATTTCCTTTTGGTAGAAAATCTAGTAAGTTAGATGGTAAATTACTGTAGGTAGGTACTAATAGTACTTATTTACTTTACCTTAATTTACGACTAGAGTATGCCATCACCGGCAGCTGCCAAACATCATAGAAGCATTAGCTTCTACCATAGCCTACCATAGCTTAAGTAAATGCTCTCTATCTTGACAAAACATACTTGATACCTGCAAAAAAAACTGGTTGTAGAGGATGCGGAGAAATGTGGTGTGTATATAGTTTTCAATGTAATTTTTAGTGCAGAGAATTCGTTCTTAAGCTAAGCCTTTGCGAATGTTGGTAACTTAGTTCCGTAGGTATATAACTTTTATAATTATCTGCCATGTTACAAATAATCCTCTTGAGTGAAACAGCCATCCCAAATGTACATCGGCATTACTTTCAACTGTCCGGACTCTTTTTTAATAAAGAGTGTGTATGCATAATGTCCAGCATTTACGTAATTGTAGAGATACCACCTCATATTTTAAATCGGGCTGATTTTTGAACGTATTTTTCATAAACTCAATTTTGGTTTCGTCTGCTAGTGTGCCTCTTTGGATATCCAGGAGTAGAAGTACTATTCCTCATAGTAGGTACTTTAACTCCTGTTGATTTCGCCATAGCTCTAACAGTCTCTTAATTTTCAATTGCAAAATAGATTTAATTAGTGCCCTATACATACTATTTGAATCGCATGCTTTTTTTTCCAAAACCAATGTCAGTGTTTGTATGAAATGTGTAAAGGCCATGGTATAATGGTGATAAGACATCTCGACACTTTTCTACAACATTTATTATATTATCTTATGTATAAGATCGTAAGCCAGCCACGTTCTCTTGGGAGTTCTGAGGAAGAAGACACAATCCTTAACTTCTACGAAAGATGTATTACAAATATGAAACTCATTGCTAATGAAGTTACCACAGAAACAAAGATAGGGAAATTTTGCTTATTCCAACATATGAGGTCTTCGTTTTGACACATTAAAGCACAACACCCCATTGATTTTGTATCTTGTTAAAATTGCTTCGTCCCTTTATTCCATAGATAATATTTCGTTATAATAAAATGTGGATATTTTCGAATAAAACTCCTTAGTTATAATCTTGGAAAAGTTTTATTTATAAAATCTCTTTGGTTCTTGTTGTAGGCATACATTACAAAGGCATCAGTAAAATGTTAGGTACTTGCTCATTGAGCAGCATCATAAGGTAACTTTATAGGCAGCTACGAATAATTTATTCGTAGATAGGCAGCAACGAAACATTGCTTCGAGAAGGTAGTCGAAGCGCTCGTAGAGAAGGTTGCTTATAGCTGTTCTTAACTGATCTGCAAAAGTTAAGCAACGTCTGCCGCGGTCATGAGTTGGATGGGTGACTGCTAGTAACATTACTACTGAGCGCTTCCGTGCTTCAGAGGGCACGTTAAGCCGTCGATCGCTGTTGTCGACTTAGGATGGCAATGGTTATAGCATGGTGGCAGGTTATTTTGCAAATGCCCGCCTGGCTATCTACCACTCTCTAGTGGAAAATCTGTCGCCAAGCACCTAACGGTGTGTTCCGGCAGCTGTCCTTGAGAGCCAGTAATTCTATTACGTTAGCCTGAACAACATGTTCGACCACATCATCACTTACCATCAGGTGAGATAGTGGTTAAAGGCTAACCTAAAAAGCATTAGTAAAAGAGCGATTTTATGCACTGAGCAAGTAAAATTTTAACTATATGGAGTTGAAAATCCTACAGAAAAAAACGTGTCACAAAAATAACATACAATGGCGTAAGTTCGCAACGTAATTTCGGTTTTTTATATCATTTCATGGTGTTTGCTTCGTAGAGCACCCACTTAAGCCAAGCTTAACTTAATTTTAGAGATTCTCGTCGTAACTACAGCCAATAACGTTAACAAACAAGTACTTACTTTATGGAGTTATTATTGTAGCATAGGACTACATTTCAGCTAAGAGAGATGTTATTATAACTAATTTAACCGTTGGAAACAAATTCTATATAAAAGTATAAAATGTTGTCAATGGCCCGTATAGAACACCCGAAAACCGTAGATTTTTTTTCTGAGTAATTTTCTGGGTCTTTTTTATTATTTGGCAATACTAAAGCACTGCACATAGTGGTTTTAATTATATCTAAAATAAAACACACAAGATATTATTTAAATGTAGGTAAGTGTATTAGCAACGTTGGTACATGAGATTACTGAATAATACTGCTTTCGAATATTTAATACCGCGATCTCACAATCACCCACCTTTAGTTATAGATAACAATACGTATAGTTACGTGTCAATTCAATACAATAAGTAAAAAAAGAAGTTCTCATTATCACCGATAAAAAACGTGCGCGCACCTATTATGCAACAAATCTCGGTTATATACTTTAATCAATACCATGAAAATAATAAATAACATTAATCAGTTTGGTTTACAGTTATTAGTAATGTATGATAATATATTCAATAAAAACAGATGCGTTGAAAACATATCCCTCTCCAATAAATAAAAACTTGCCTGCCAACCTGAGTGGAGTCGGAGTGCTTTGTATCGTGGCCATTTTGAATGCGCCATTTTAAATTTTTGTCATCTGTCATTGGCCTGCTCAATGTACACCGAATGCTCAATTTACCGAATTGTAACTTCGGTGTAAACTGATTCCCTAGGCTCTTTTTACACCGAAGGGCAGCGGCCGTAGCAGTTTTACTGTCAAACCATTTTCAACTTTGCATTTATCTCTACAAAGCATAATATTTGTTGAAAGACTTGCATAAGTCGCTTTGCCGCCCGCGGCGCTGCGGATGGCCACGCAACTGCAAGAGGCCCATTCCAGTCGAAAATGGTATTCGACAGTCAATCTACAAACTGCCGGCCGCTGCCACTTCTGAATTGAGCTTTAGGTGTCCGCTGGATGATAACAGGCTCTCCCCCTATAACGTAATGGGACCTCAAACATAACTGGCGAAATGCGTGCCTCTGTCTAGAAGTCTGCCTAGAAATAAACAGCAGAACCTTTACTTCTTGTAACTGCAACCTTTACAGGCTGCCAATAACTTAAGGACTTGATGAAATTCTTGATAAAAGGTATTTGACCAAATACAATATACCCATCAAGAATTGATTGATCATCAAAGCTTGTTGCTAGGGATGTATTTTTTATTCACTGTGTTATAAATAGCAGCATGCGGTCGTACTTTCTATGAGATACGTTTGGATGTGACCAGAAAGGCGTGATAGGAAAAACTATTGAGGATCTAAGAAGTCCACATTTAGATACAAGAAACGTTTATAACTATTTTTAATAAACCTAGCCTGTACTAGACCACAAATAATTTATTGTACCTCTGTTGTTCTGTAGCTGGGATTCTAGCCTATCAGAGATCAGGAAACGATATGAAAACAAGTGAATCACTCCGATACCAAAATAGAAATTGAGCAAATAGGAACTTTCTTGTTTCATGACATAGATTTCAATATATAACCAAGACATAACATTTCTCATTAAATTTACGCATCTATTACATCTATAAATTCAACTGATTATTCATTAATTCACTACTGATAAATACAAATTGTGAGCACTCATACAATTACATAGGAGATTTTACACCTAACAATTACATAATTTAAACTGTTTTAAATGCAAAAATGTATATCCAAAACGTTTAGTTCGTAATTGGTATTTTATTTTCGTTAAGTGAATAAGTATAACATAATAATTATTCTACAATAAATTTTATTTCTACGCGCCTCTAACTTACTTTTTTAGTTGTAAAAAATGTAATTAGTGTTTATAACTAGAACATTGTGAATACGTAAAACGGAACGTACATTCTGGAAGCCTGAATGAAGCTTCAGGTATAAAAATGTATCAAAAATTTGTAATTCCATTCTAGTCTCTTCTTGTGACACACAAATCCCTTTTCACTATTTGGACAAAAAAATAGTAATACCTTATATGTAAATATAATAATGTTAAGTGGCGGTTACCATGGCTGTTATCCTTAACAAAATATAAACACTTTCATGGACTGGACATATTCATATTTAAACTTGATCGGCACCTAATAAAAGAAACAAAATAATAACACAAAAATATAAAAATAAAAACACAAGGAAATAAAAAATAAAAAAACATAAAATAATAAAATCATTCACTTTAATCTTCCATGATAATTGATAATTATATAATTTATTTATTATTATAAGTATTTTTAAGTGAATTAATATTATAATCAACATACAACTTGATAAAGGAAACCTAGATTGTATTACTACTGTCGCATCGACTAACGAAGACCTTTTACAGTTAAATATAGCTTTCAAATATAAAATTTAAATAAAATATAAATAATCGAGTATTTTACCGTTACAACAATTCTATAGTCTATGGTTCACCAAAGACAATATAATTTTCTCTTTATATTGAGTAACTACATTTAGACCATATTCAACATGGTGATGTGCTGGCGGAAAATATGGCATAACATTTGCATCACATTGTCTATGCTAACTAAATCTTGAGTTATAATAAAATCATATATCTCTTCAAGCTAATTCGGCGTAGACATATGGCTTACCAGCATCATCCCTTTAATCATGATCATTGTATCAATTTATTAAACATCATTTAATATTGCATACAAGAACTATGCAATGTGCAATACATTGAGTGATGTTTTTTTTAAATTGTACAAGCGATTATTTATAATCTGCTTTGTCACTTATATAATCTTGACATACCCACACTAGACATGTAAGGGATATTTCCCGCTATGCCATATTTCACAACAGCACTCAAAAAAAACTACTATTCATAAAATAAAGATTTGGAAAGTACTAGAGATCCTCTTTCTGTAAAGTGGAAGAACTAAAATTAATCAAAATCATATAAAAAAAATATAAAGAAAAACCCCGTCGTACGTCTATACAATCTTATATGCTTTAAATATTCACTCTAGTTTTATACATAAATAAAAACATTAATATTTCTAATAATGCCTACAATTTGCCTAATGTTTTCTTATAAATGATTCATTTATTAATATTCTTTGCATCAGTAAAAAAACGCTTCATAGAAGCGGCCTGGCAAGTAAGTTATGGAAAAAATGTTGTACATTTGTTTACAAAATTGTTTACAATAATAATATACAAAACTTAAATACGGGTAGATTTAAATCGTGATAATAAAATGCACTGGAAAAAGGTAGATTTGTACCAGTTTTTATCAGTCCAATCCATTTTCACGGATGTATTGATATATAAAATGCTTTCTTGTGCATATAAAATAATTATTAAAATATCTCACAATAACCCCTTAAAATTACAATTAAATATAAAATTCTTAATGTATTTGATTATGATAAAATAAATAGTTGTTAATAACTAAAATCGAACGGAGGGACCAAATTCAACCAAACATTTTAAAGCTGCCAAGTTAATTGATGTTAAAGTCATGGATTGTTCGTGAGGCTTCTAATAGACCCCAGATAAATGGCAGGTACCACAATAGTGACAAAATAATTAACTAAACATATAATTTGTATGTGATCATAGAGTGCATACAAATTTCTAATATTAGACCGCATCGTCAATGTGCAAATGTTTGAAACCTTAGAATAACGTTTGACTTCTGTACACAAAAATAGAAAACTCAAGACATCAAAAACAATCAATACATTTTGTAACTGTCTATGTGTAGATATAACAAAGATTTAAAAAAATAACCTATCATCTTTGATAACTCAATAAATGACTTGTATACTCAAAAAAAATACACGAGACTACAATCTATAATTAAAACCGCCGAGATCTGCAACGAATGAGGTTAGTTTAGCTGCGTTGTTTCTACTAATCTTACCCACAGTTTCTAGAAGGTTTCTCAGTATTGGTCATTTAAATGTGTGAATGCTGAGCGCTGATTGGTCGCCGGTCGCGTCACCGTACCATTGACCAATGAGCCTTCAGTATATAGCCCGTCAACTAATCAAGCCTTTGATTAACGTTCTAGAAACTAGAGTTTAGCAATAAGGAATTGTATTTAAAGTGTTTACAAATGAACTGCCATTTACAGTAGCATTTGTCACTTTTGTCCCTGTCTAATAAACAAATAAACTAGATTTGGATATTTCATCTATGCGCAATATATTTAGTGTTAAGAGGCCATATCAACTGTTTAATAATGTAATATCTTCTATTACCTTATTATATACATCTCGCTCGCACATATCTAAATTTAATAACTGTAAAAAAAACATTATGTTAAAACACAATCCTTTTAAAATTTACCTTAAATTACATATTAAAAGACAATTAATGCACTCCATGCTAATAAAGATCACAAATACTCTTGAGGGTAGAAGAAAAACTAAATTGAATGTTTGACATTATTAGTTTTCATCGAAGAAAGATATTGCAAGATTAAAATTAGTTACGAACATCTCAGCGCAATAATAGAATAGAGTGCACTGATGGCTTTTGTCATATTTTATGTTGAAATATGCGAGCAAGATAACGTTGAAGCTGATAAGGCTGCGTAACAACTAGATAAGAGGCGAGGGAGATGAGCGGTGTGCCAGAAAAAATCGACTAATAAGATCGCATCATTTTCTTAGCCTACCTGAGCGCCGCGATCCTATTGGTGGAATTATTCGTCACACACTGCTCATCTCTCTCGCACATCTCCAGTGGATACACAGTCGAAGGCTCTTAACTAGCGCATTTCTTCGTCTCTTTTTAACATACGTTAGCTACCAACAATGACCTTAGAAATTCTGTATTGCATATTCTTTGAAATATCCACGAGAAACGGCTTGTCCAAATTATGTATCAAAACTTAGTCCATTACTTCACTGATTACAGCCCAAACATTGCATCTTATAGCTATATATAAGACGGATATTACTTATTTAAATAGGTATATTAAAGGACATTAGACACTTATAATACAATAATTATCGTAGACGTTCTTGGAATGGATACAAAATGTTACAAAATTTTACTATTACTTCATTTAAAATGCAGCTCGTAAAGAAAACATACTTACATCCCATGGTACTTTTAAAGCTCAAAATCATAATTTTTTTTTGCCATCATCGGGAAAGAATAAGAATTGAAAATTACTATAGAATCAGAATTGAATATTATAGTATTTATTTCAAGATTATCATGATCGTCCAATACTTCCACTTATGTGGTTCGATTCTGTATTTCATTTTCTAGTAAAAAAAAACGCACATCCGTATCGTAGATGTAATCGTATTTAAAATGAAAAAGCGACCTTGTCTTTAACAACATAGGGTTGATCTTAGTTTACTATATTTATTCACGACGAGACATCAGCAAAAGTATTATGTAAGTATGTTTTCTTTAGATCGATTATAAAGCTGACAACCTGAGCTCTCTTATGAATTGTATTGGCTTAACTAACAGATAAATAAAAAAACTATAATAATATACGAAGGTGTGGTTACGCCACCTTGTTAGATAATGTTTTGATTCATTATTACTAATTTAATACTTTGTCATGTGATTTCTTGTAAAATGTAATACAAATATGGCGCGACGTCAATACGAAGAGATGAAAATCGATCTAGATGAGCGAAATCAATTTTAGTGCAGTGTTTGAAATATAGATGGCGTTATACTCAATTCTGAATACTTTTATCCTATAATGCCATATTTTACATACAGTTTGTCGTTATAATTATTATATTGAAGGAATCCAATATTTTTTACACTTGCCAATAAGCGGTGAGCCTCAACCTCTTAAGTTCAATACACACACACCTATAGGAAAGTTCTTTACGTTTATATAAATGGCACGACTATATACATGTGGAATTGACACGAGTTTTTTTACAAATTAAAATGGCTTCATTATCGAATAATATGAATATGAATTAGGCCTTGAGGCGAATGAACTATGTACAGTCATCGAACAATTTAATTTCTCGATTTTTTCTTATACCAATAAACAAACTACTCCATTTGCACGCAGAAAGAAACTGTCATGCTACTTTTTTGCACTAGAAAAATGAAATGTCTTAGTTTGGGTGTAATTACCGCTATAATAGAGCTTTAATGCTGAAACTCCACCACCTTTTGGAAGCGGGTATTTCTATTCTAGGGTATATAGTATTCTGAAACATTTTGCTGATGACTGTACAAATGATACCCTATATATGCGATTACAAATTTTACTTCAATTTTCAACATTGTGCAAATAATTACTATCACCTATGCTATGAGTAAATATATTTATTCTGCATTCAAATATGGCTTCGTGAGAAACTGATTTATTGACCTGATGAGCCTCTTACATGCAATAAATAAACAAACATAAAAACTTTTTCATATTTTTGGAATTACAGCCTTCTTTGAAAATAAACTCTTATAAAAATGCAAAAACTACTAATTGTTCTCACAAAGTCAAATTTGAGCTAGTACACGGTGAAGTGATAAAAGTAATCAACAAACTATATGTGTTTTCTGTATTTCCAATATATATAGGCTTATGTGGTGCATTTAACGTCAGATTGGAGTTATACACGTAAATTCATTGACAATAAGGCTATTCAAATTAATGTGACCATTTTGCAATCGCAAATCTTAAGGGTGAACTGGCCGGCTCGTTCTTCATACAAACGTCGTAGGGTGATCACTCCCTTATTTGAGGATTTAGGTCCAAAATAAAGCTTAATACCGATTGATCTCGTCACTATCTAGGCTTGTATGATGCCGAAATTTTAATAAAATAATTAACTTGAGAATTATGAGCCTCGAAATATTTTCATATAAAGTTTTCGAGGCTCATAACTTACAACTTAATTATCTTTTTAAAATTATGGCATCATACAAGCCTAGATAATGACGATATCAATCGGTATTATGTTTAAGTCTGGACCTAAAATCTCAAGTAAGAGAGTGATCACCCTGCGACGTTTGTATGGAGAAGCGACCGGTCAGTTCAACCTTAATAAGAAACATACCTGAAAAATATTCACAAACGTCAGAAAAAAATGGGAGGCAATACATAATACAAAAAACACACAATAAAGCGGCACATAACATACCACCAAAAGGCAATTTAATAGGGGAAGTCCGAGTTCTTAAGCGTACAAATCCAATCTGAACTTTATAAGTAATTGAATAAATAATCATCCGTTACATTTCCAGCTCAGTTTTATATTATTGCCATTGAAACAGTAGTGCTCATAAGTTCTAGTATTGCTTGATTGCGAATCTAGAAAGTATTTATAAGAAATTTGCCAATCATAGACAGGAAGTT
The DNA here is from genome assembly GCA_963890685.1 of Plagodis pulveraria. Lineage (NCBI taxonomy): Eukaryota > Metazoa > Arthropoda > Insecta > Lepidoptera > Geometridae > Plagodis > Plagodis pulveraria. The sequence continues at coordinate 9,484,730 of OY982975.1, forward strand.
CGCTTGAAATATTTAACAAAGTACATATACAATTCGTGTCTTACACTACAGTATAACTGAACAAGTCAGTTCCTCTCCTTACTAAAGGTTTCAACGCGCAGTTAGACATATCTCTGCCTTAGCTTAAAAGAAAAGTTTAATTTGTTTACGAGCTAATGCTTAACAAAAGCATAGCGTATTAGGTACTTATTCGAAATATTAAGAATGACCTTAGCAAATACTTGCTAAGGCAGAGATTAAAGTGTAAGTTCGGCTCATATTTTCGGCTGCCTTGTTCAACGCTAAGACACAAAATCTATTCCACATTTCGCAGGACTAAAGGACAAAACATCTATAAAACAAATGTATGTACCAGCTGACAGTTTTATACTAAATAGGCGCTCAAAAGCAAATAGTCTAATAGACAGAAAAATGCCATTCTGTTACACTCTATAATACACAGAAACGTTCATCCCAACTTTCTGATTCACCACGTCACAGAAAAGAACATGTACACTGCAACTCGACAAACAAAATGTTACATGTAAACAACAGAAAGTTTTCGTCCTTTTGCACGTAACATAGAAACGAATGTTCGTAGATTGTGGTGTGTATTATGGTACACTTTAACAGCTGGAATTCAACGGATAGTCTCTGTGGATGCTCACTGCGGCTAGCGACTGCTGGGTGGCGGCATCTGGGCCTGGACACCTTGTAGGTTCATGGGCCGCCCGTTTGGATTTCCCATGCCCAAGCCGTCTTGGTAGTTGTTGTCCATGGCTGGCATGTCATCGTTCTGTGAATAGCATACAGAATGTTGGTTCAGTAAAGGCATTATAGATATAGTTTGAATAAGTATTGAAATTTTTATTGATTGCAGATATTTTATACGCATTTCTTTATTGTTTGCCACGCGTGTGTCATTTCAGCTACGCGGATTCGACAGGCTGGTTTGAGCATCGAGACTTTACTCATATCCCTTGCTGGACCTCGTGAAGCATGGTCACTAATTTATGTACGGGTTCATTTGGTTTTCGTCACCCAGGAAGGGTTATGCAATAAATACTGCGTGCTATAGTTTTTTTTTTTTTGATTGTGTTGATGGCTTAATATATTCACAATGCTAATCGCAAAACATATAATAATATATTATATAAGAACTCTCAGTTAAAATTTTGACTCGACAGAAGGGCCTGACGACCCACTTTAGTGATGTCGAGTCACTATCCAGTACCATGTCGTATGTTGATATTTAAATGGTAAAGAAGGGTTTCAGTTATCCGTGCCATGTTTTTATAATATACAGGGTTATTGGGAAAATGCAAAAAATCACGTAGGGTTGACTTCTTCTAGTCTTAACAAATATTTTGAGATGTTTTTTGTTTTTTTATTTTTTTCTTTTTTGTGTTGTTGGCGGAATTAGCACGTGGACCACCTGATGTTAAAAGTCTTCTGTGCCTGTAATTTATTATTTCGGATTTTGTATTACTTTGCTCGATGTAAATATTCAAAACTCTAATCAAAGGGACGGCGCGGTCCAGAGTTGTCGCGGCGGGCGCTCTTAGCTCGGAGTAACCATTGTCCATAGTAACCATTGTGAAATAAATATTCATCGCAAAATGTTTGTTAGGACTAGCAAAAGTCAACCCTAAGAGGTTGTTAGCATTTTTCCAATAACCCTGTATAAATATTATCGATTGCATATTAATTCGAAAAGTTGTTAGTGTTTTAAAACCTTGATGAATAGAAACCTACTTATCATTACCTACTATGTGTCAAATAGTTATAATGTGATAAAGCGTGCAATTTGCGTTTTTTTACAATGTTCACATAGAAGCATCAGCAACAACATACATTTCATAACTTTCCATACATATTGCCATGTCATGAAAATTCACTCCTATAGTCTGTTCGTAGAGCTTATATAGGACGCTCTTCTCTGCCATATTTTTGAAATATATGTCCAGTGTCCAAAACGGGCTCTATCACATCAACCACATGGTTTAAAGGCGCTTTCCATGTGTCAGGATTATTTATGCTATACCTTTACAAGGATTTTTACTACTTCGCACATTTTAAAAGTGTCATTGTTTTACCCATAAAACCGCCATTAGATTAAGCTCACAATGATAGGAAGGCCAGGATCAATCAAACAATCCGGGACAAGGCAGGTGAATAATATTACAAGAATCAATAATAAAAACACTCCAATATGCAAGCCAGGTCACACAGGTGTAAAACACAAGCAAAGAGCAGCTAACGGCACGTCCACACCGAACGGGAGACCGATGGAGACTGACAATACTGACATTAGAGTTGCAATCTGAACTCGCTCCATCTCCGTTATCTGCGACCAATGACGTGCGGTTTCTTATTTCACGCGGCTACTTTCGACTCCGCGAACAGACTATAGGTGCAAACCAAACAAGATCGGTTTGCTTGGCCGGTTGTCTTACCCTATGTGCTACTTAGTTTGAACATGTAAAAAAGCTTTGACTGCATCCAACAAGTACCTTTAGCTGTAGTTTCTTACCTTATTTCAAATGAAGAGCGTCCCAATGATAATTTCTTAGTACGGCTTTTTGCCCCAACTTTGTACTATACTTGATACGTTTTATGGTAAAGCACTTATACGTATCGCTATTGTCTATTAAAAATATGTATAAGCCCCATTAATATCCGACAGGATAGCCTTTGAGTGATGACGTAGCTTGAACATTACAAGAATTCAGTTGATGAACACGAATATTAGGATTAGCTCTAGCCTTCTGTGTTATCTCATTAAATTATTATGTAGTTATTAATTATTCTTTAGTACACAGACAGAACATAGATGTCGATTAGAACTCTTTATTTTTTTTTTATTACTCAACAATTTCAAATATTTTGTACAAAAAGTCAGATTGTGCAAAATAAAAAAATACTTTATGTGAAACTCTGATACAAACCTAAAATGACTAGTAACTAAACAACTTTAAACGATTTAAATCGCGTATATTCATCATTATTTTTGTCCCGACGTTTCAAACACTTTGCAGTGATCGTGGAAACCTATGTACCGTGTAATAATCGCGAAAACTTAAGACAATATTAAAATGACTAGTTCAGTGCTTTCAAAATTAAGCTATGATTTTTTTATACACTTTTTTATTATTATGTATAGGTACACTTAATGTAAGAATATGTCTTGTATTAGCATTAGAGACTTAATCATACTAATAAGTGCAAACTGCAAAGCAAAGACAGATTCAAACCGTTAGAAGTACTTACCACATATTAGGCCACTACTGTAGATCGTCGACATCGTAAGTGTCGCGGAGAGCCTATGCAAATGACTGAAGACCAGCCTTCAAAGAAGTTTAATAGTGTTTAGTAATACTTACGTCGCTGTCTGCGTATACAACCTCGTATGCCGCCGGTGGAGGCCAGCAGAACGTGCTGAACGCTAAGCCAAATGTATGGACAATTTTGTCCTTTCGTTGTTCTATATTGGCTAGAGAAGATATTGGGCGTAATTCTGTTATGCACCATAAACTAAACTAAAATCTAATATACAAAAGATCTTATTTCTTTTGAGCTAAAGTCCAAATTGGTATAACACTTAAAATTGTTAATACTAACAATAAATTCACTCTGTGGAATTGCGGGTAGTTTTAAGAAGATTTAGTTGTCATCTAAATTGCTGCTAACTAAATTGACTTGAGATTGAATAGAAACATCAAAATTAAGGCTTATCGTTCTGATGTGTTATACCAATTTAGTTTCAATCGTGAACAGAATAAGATTTATTTTACTTAGTGGTGGATAGCAGAATTACGACCGTAATACCTTATCCCACACTAGTGGGTTAAGTTATTGTATGGACTAGTATTATTTTATAAGACCACTGACGCACGCTAAGCGAAAACATAGAAATTATTTCGGACAGAAAAAGATAAATAGTAAATAGTCTTCTGCTATTTGGGTAGATGTCACCAAAAAGACGTAGATTCATACGGATGGAGAAGATTCGACTGTCGAGCACCCGCTTCCATAGCATAATTGGTAATACACCAGGACGGTATTCTGGAGGTTGTGGGTTCAAGTTATCTTTTTCTATCCGAAATAATGTCTATGTTATTGTATGGAGTTGATAAGAGCGATGTAACACTTACATCCCGATGCCTGCGTATAGTCCTGTCCTCGTATCTAGTGCCACCGGTGGAGGCCATGGGCCGGCTGAGCGTGCTGTTCGCGTTGCTGGGCGAGTGCGGAGCGCCGCCGCCGCCGCCGGACCCCGACCCTTGCCCTGAAGCCCCCGCTTCGTTACAAGCAATTATATACACGTGCTATGTGAATCTTGCGCATAATGTCTCATAGAAATGCTAGTATAACTACACTTATCGCTCAAAACTATAAGTTGAAACCTTAGGTTAAAAAGAAGAAACTTGAAAACAAGTGATAACCCTAAAATTAGTGATTCTAGCGACGAGGAAGTTTATTTGACGGCTACAGAATTGACTGAACTGAAACTTAGTAATGCGCAAATGAGCCTTACCTAAACTGAAATAAGAGAATGTTGTGATTGTAAATGTTTATTTTTTTATCTTTAGTCAAGTCCTCGCTGAGGTAAAATGAAAAGTTACGTGTTAAACTCAAGTGCAAAGATTTTTCACCTTGTGCTCTTTTGATTACCTCACTTGTGAATCACTCGCTGGCTTGCTCGGTAATCAAAATTGAGCACGTGGTTAAAATCTACTTTGCACTCTTGAATAACAAATAACTATTGATAATTTGCTAGAAGCCTTACAAAGTTATGTCGAAAATTTTGTTTGAGCCTTCAAAAACCAATTAACATAATGTATAGGTTATATTAGTGAATCGATAACTATCTTTCTATGCTTTGTCTGTAAACTAAGAAACCACAAGCTTATTTCTATTTCAAAACTTTAACCATACTAAATTATGTAAACATCTAAAACAATGCTCTTTTAAATAACCTTAAAGAATCAGAAAATTATACAGCATTTCTATGACTTTCAATGTACAAAAAGTGCACGTCTATCGTGAATAAGTTAGCACGGAGTTATATGGTGTCACTCCGTCTGTCGTTTAGTCAATTGTTAGTACATATTTAGTAGCATTGCATGATAAGCCAGGCGGAAGATTCACATAGCATAATAATGAACGTGACAATGATATACAACATTACATTATAGACATATAGACAAATATACAGATATACATATATTTACAACAATCAAAGGGTTTGAACAGCGATATGTAATAAGAGCTCCTTTATAAATGTTTTTTTTAGTTTTATTATATTAACAGGCAGACGGTCAGGTAAAATGTGGTCAACTACACCTATTTACCAATAGTTATGACATTCCAAGTCACCAATGCCTAAAAATTTACATCGCTCTCGTAGTTTTATATACCACACTACTGTTCAGGTACATTTTACAAATATTGCATGGCTAGATTTGAAATTCTAGAACTATATGATACTACTACTATATGATATCAGTAATTCTTATGGCATACAAGATTTGGCAGCCATTACTTTTTTATTTTTAATTTACTTTATATATTGACAACACTAGTAGTATATATGTTTGACTAATTCGGAGCGGATAAATAACATTTATTAGATAAGGTAATAAATAGATTCTGGTGGGCCAATATAATACTATTAGAGACAACAGTGTCAGTGGAGGGGGAAACCCTATATAAGCCGGTGTCGAATGTAGGAACGCTCTCTTATCACTTCGTCTGTCGGTTCGGTAACATCGCTTTTAAGTTGTATAAAGACAAAAATCTAGTAGTACTACTAGATTTTTGTCGATCTTGTCTAGGTTATTTGAGTTATTTATAAGGATTTTTTTTAAGGCGTAATTGTAGATGATTAAACTGTAGCTACTTGTATGTTTATTTTTTTAAGTAACTTCTAATCTAGTTTCTAAGAATATATATATACATATACTAGCAGACCCGGCAAACGTTGCTTAGCCATATAAATAATTTTGGCTATTAAAAAATAAGGGTTGATCGTAGAAGGGTGAAAATTGAGGATTGTATGTATTTTTGTATGTTGTATCATAAAAAAATTGAAATTAAAAATTTTGTATAAAAAATTAAAAATAAAATTTAGGGGTACCCCTAACATTTAGGACGATGAAAAATAGATGTTGGCCGATTCTCATAGATACCGGATAAGCACAAAAATTTCATCAAAATCGGTCAAGCCGTTTCGGAGGAGTATGGCAACGAAAACTGTGACACGAGAATTTTATATATAAGAAAGTAGTAACAACTCACCACTGCTGTTAGAGGAAGCCCTGGGCTGGGCGGCGCGCGCCGGCGTCAGGAAGTCTGCCTCGCGCCACCCGTGCTTGCGATACACCTCGCGGAGTTCCGCGTGGGACCACATCGTCATCAGGACTTGTCCTAATAAACAACATACCCTCTAAACTCAAATACCTTTACGAACATTACAATACAGGGTATGTTCCATTAGTCGCTAAGAACGTTAATTTCGATAATTTTGATCACATTCTGCGTCTGTGGTTGTGATCACTGTGATCGTTTGTAACTGTCATCCCCTGTTCCATTTAGGATAAGAACGCTAAGAATGCCACTAAAATATGCCACTTCTGTCACTTTTGACATTAGATGTAGGGAATTCAAACTGTTCCAGTAGCCTCATAGCGTTTATGGCGAAAATAACGCCAAGACCCATGTGGAACAACCTTTTGGGAGTGTGATCGTTTTTAGCGTTTTTAGCGAATCTAACTTCAAATGGTATGCACCCACAGGTATAAAAAAGAAGATTTTGTAGGTATCAGATAGAAGAGCGTGTACCATAGTCAACTGCATCGTCATTTAACACCAGCAGCGTAATTATATTAACTGATCGGCTAAGTTAAGCAACGCGTACTGCAGTCGTGAGTCGGATGGGTGACCGCTAGTGGCATTACTACTGGACGCTTCCGTGCTTTAAGCCGTTGCGGTTATTGTCTCAGAGTGGCAGTCGTTATAGCATTGTGGTAGGGCTTTTACGTATGTCCGCCTTGCTAGCTACAACCCTCAAGTAGAAAATCTGCCGCTAAGCATCTAACGGTTTGTTCCGAGAGCTGTCCTTGAGATCCTGTCATTAAAGGTTAGATAGTGGTCAAAGGCTAGCCTACCAGCTTAAAATATATAAAAAAGTATCTTGCTAATGGTTGATTATTATAAGTTAACTATGAAAAATATTTTCACTGACTTCTTTAATACTCGTACGCTGGACTAGCATTTGTAAAATCATTATTATTCTTAAGGGCGGGTTAAAAGCATTTTTAAATGTATAAGGAAATCCGTCAGTTCATAAGTCATAAGCCATGATGAGGCCATTTTAATGTTATATTTAGTCCAGACGGTTGGTCGAATAATTATGGCGACATTTTCGGGCTTCAATAACGTTCAGTATATGAGTATGAAAGTCAATGTTTCCATTACAGTTGGGTTAAGTTGCTGACTAGTTATATCAAAATTTAATTAAAAGCGATATCAATTTAAAACAAAAATCGTTACTAACAAGATTACTTGTTGGACATACAGATGAGATTACGGTCTTGCGGTCTTATCTGTATGTATATTATCAACGCAAGCAATCAATAATAGTATTTTCATTTATCATTCTAGAGTTCAATGTCAAATAGAAAGAGTCCTTAATAGGGGAGGCTGTATTCAGCAGTGGACGATCCGCCTGATACAGAAATATATAGAAAATTCAAAGCCATGCTCCTCATTGCTATTTGATTAATTGTACTACATTTTTATTTATGTTATTGTGACGGAACAACCTCGAGGCCTACCTGATGTTAAGCGGACTAACCTCTGCCTACAACAGATGCATTTCATCACAAGAGACGAATTGCACTGCGCCCATCACTTTGAGACATAGTTGTTAAGTCTCATGTACCTGTAATTTCACTGGCTCTCAATGACAGCTGCCGGAACACACAGTTAGGTGCTTGGCGATAGATTTTCTACTTGAGGGTGGTATCTAGCCAGGCGGGCAATTGCAAAATGCCCTTCCACCATGCGGTGAAGCTTAAGCCAGCGGTGGGGATCGAACCAGGGACGGCACGGCAGTCCATAGCTATTACCATTGCTTCAAAACATAACATTTCTAATGTATAGCTATTAATGTACACATACAAATGTAAAACCATCTGTCATGCCGTCCACGGATAATTCGTTATAAACTGACCTGCAAACTTGAGTACCCTCGCGGTGTGACGGTGACGTTGCTTCGTGAGGTTCAGAAGCCTCTCCACTCCGCCCGCCTCAAGCAACGACCGGGAGAACTCGCCGCTTTTCTTTATAACTTCGTTTAATGTAGCTAGGACTGCGGCTATTGTATCGTCTGATGTGCCCTGGAAATAATAAACACTGTTGTTAGACTTAGGTTTGAGTTAGGTTGTTAGACTACCTTCTTCTTCTTCTTTAGATGGCTTTTTAAACACTGCCATAGAACATATAATAATACTACGTATAGAATGGACACTCCTCACCCCCCACCTAAACAAGCCGTCCTCACCCCGCCACCGATTCTGAGCTGTCGCTGAGCTGACTTGAGTACGGGACGCGCAACTCGCGCACGATGATTCGACGTGACGACGAAGCGTCACGATTGTACAATGCGATTAAAATAAGAATAAGACGGGCTCTCGGCTAACTTCACTCATATTCACTCTAATAAGTACGAACAGCAGAACAAACATAAAAATAGAGCAGTGCCATATATACATACATAATTTGAAATGAGTGACCCGAAATTGTTAATTTTAATAAATTCATATTTTTAAGGTTGACAGCATAGACGCCATCTTGGTTTGATGACAACGCGGGCGTCAGGGTCTTATTTCTCCGACAGTGTACGCGACACGTTTTCGAGTACTTATTGATTTGTTTAATTTGTTTTTGGTGATTATTATATTTGTTTTTATTACCCGTTACGATGATAACGATGAGTCTAACTCAGTTGGCAATCAGTACATGCGGCATCGAAGAGCTAAGCGGTTCAAATTAAGATACAAATACAAAATGTAACAAATAAAATCAGTTCAAATTATTTCTGTTACTACAGTCTCCTACAACTTCGTTTACCTACCTATGACTGCTTGTTTTTTACACGACTGCCCACATAAACGTGTGTTAAGTTTTCAGGTTTTATGTTTGTAGTATGTATGGTGAAACAAAGAAACTCTCAAGTTTCTTTATTTCACCATAACTTCTAAACGGTTTAACCGATTTTAATGGACGAGATATCGTTAGATTTATCTTGATAGCTCAAGTGACACTATGTACATATATATAAAAATAAAAAACAAACTGGTGGATTTTAGACGCCATATAGTGAGAAAAACAATTTATGTTTTATTCCAAAGCCATCGTGTTGGGTATCAAAATGATTGGCTTTCAAAAACTACTCCATAAATATATTAACAGGCAGTTTTAATTTCAATGAATCGATAAAACACTTAACAAAAATAAATTATTTGCAGTCGGGTTTTTTTTTTTTTTATTAATTGATACATGATTCATCATTTCTTTTTTTTGCACACTGTACCAAGTTCTAGTTTTGACGTCACAACATGGCGCTAGGCCGATCCTATTCTTATTTTAATCGCATTGTACGAGTATTTTAAAAGTTGAGAATGGGGTACTCTTGTGCTGTTTACGGATGCTTATCAACTAAACGAGAAAAGGATAGGAGTTTTTGTAGATTCCCTAAGGATAAAACGAGGTAAGTCATTCTTCGTAACCTACGCTAAGTACCTACCTATTTGTCGTTCTTCAGTTATATAGTAGGTAACTTATTAAAACCAGTAATTTACAGTAGGTATTGAAAAAAATACAAACATAATACTTTATCTTTGCTAACTGCTATTCAAATAATGACTATTTTACAAGATTTTCGTTTGCAAAAAATATCCGTGGATATCGACTTCGTTTGCAGCGAAACAGGATTATTATTATAATAATAATCCCAATAATAATTTATGTTCTTCTCGTATAATAAACAAACATGTAGTGTGCTGCGTGTCAATGGTAGCGACGGTCGGTATGTGTATTGCTTTTCTCTATGGTAGGTATAGGTTACAAAGACACTAAACTTGTTTAGTGTAACTTAAGTTGTATAAAATTTGAACTTGGAATGATACTTTTTGTATAGTATCTATTATTGTATAAGTAATGGAGTGAAATGTGAAGTAATGTACCCTACTCGGTTGTGTGTTGCATATTCCTACGTCGTACATGGAGTTGGATTGTTGTGCTTGTAAAAGTTTCTGACGGTAGGTAAGGTACCAAATCTAATAAGTCATAATAACAGCATCAAAAAATTGTTAGGTAGGTAAGTACAACAATTATTCATACGATGACAACCTTAGACTTCACGCACACATATACGCGTGTACAAAACAACATTAGTGTAGTGTCTGTGTAATAGGTAGTTAGAACGCGGCTTTTGTATGGAGAATGAGTCGAGTGTCCAGGCTGTGACACTGCTTGACGTTTTTCTGCCAGTGTCAGAGTGTGGCCAATGTACGATTTAAATAAAGAATGCCCGGTATAATAATTATAGTTTAATTAAGCAAAAAATATAGGTATAGAAGTATTTTAAAATAATAATAACATCCATAAACGAATATTATTAGACTTAATAAAATTACATGAAATAAATGTAAAAGGTGTAAAGACATATACGAGAAGACATTTGAAATTAACACGTCTAGGGATATCAGGACTTAAAACATCGTACAGAGAATAAGACAACTTAGGACAGCAGAAGAAAATATGATCTAAGGTTCTATCTTCAAGACCACATTCACAACTATAATGATCCCTGACCCTAATTTTTGCAAGAAAAACTGGTGAGCATACATGTTCCCGGCGCGATCTAATTATTGTAGAGGTTACAATTTTATTAGACTTTTTATATTTAAAAACCATGGCTTAACGGGAATATCAAATTAAGGTTGAATGGGATCATATGTTGTCACGATTTTGTATCCTAAGAGGTACTTCATAGGCGTGAAGCCTACTATCATTTAACGGGAACAAGGGCTAAACTCTACACAAACTTGCAGTATGTATTAAACCAAAACATTGTTATGTCAAGTACAAAAATACCATAGTAAAAATTTAAGTCAAAATCCTATATCTACAGTGCAGCACAGTAAGCTTGAAGGTTTTCAAGTTCTCCGATGCGCATATTATCCGAATAAAAGAGAGATTGAGAAAACAATGTTTTTCATTTTAATTAAATAAGTTATTGTTTTCGAAAGTTTACACTTTATACGTTCTAGTAGATTATGATTGTATCCATAAATGAAATAAGGACAGTATTATTGTTAAATTAATATCGTCACCAGATCTATCGAATGTTTTCTATTAGATGAAGTTGTAAAACCAATAGAATTCATTTAATTAATTAAGTTTCATTGTTTCATTTATATAATTACTTAGTCTTCCATCAACTACTAAATTTTTTTCCGAAAGTATACAATACATAAGTTTGATGAACAAATGGGTCGGTATAAGATCTATGTGAAAATGTATTATTTGGACCTGTGACAAAAATTACATACACTCTTATGATATTAAGGTAGTGAGTAGTGGGCTGCACTGACCTGATCGTGATGCGTGTTGGGCGCGGGCAGTTTCTGCACGAGGTCCCGCATGGCGTACTTCCCGATGAGCTCCTTGTTCCGCTGGTCGATGGCGAGGTTCCGCAGCGCTGTGGCCACCGCGCACACCACGCGGTCCACTTCCATGCGGAGGAGTTCCACCAGGATCGGGAGACCTGACGTATCGCACATACATTGTATCCACCTCTTGAACCATTATAACAGACACCCGAACACAGAGGTTCTAGGAGAAATCATTTATAGATGATCTTAACCGATCAGCAAAGTTAGCAACGTCCGCCGCGGTTTTGAGTTGGATGAGTGACCGCTAGTGACATTACTACTAAGCGTGCACGTGCGGAGGGCACGTTAAGCCGTCGGTTCCGGATGTCGTCTTAGGATACCAGTCATTATAGCAAGGTGGTAGGGCATTTTGCGAATGCCCGCCTGCCTAGCTACCATTTTTTACAGGTAGAGAATCTGTCGCCAAGCACCTAACGGTGTGTTCCATCAGCTGTATTTGATAGCCAGTAATTCTAAGTTAGCCCGAACAACATCTTCGACCACATCATCAAGTGAGATAGTGGTCAAAGGCTAACATATCACGTCAAAAAAATAAGTTAAAAGAAACAGTGTAAGAATGAAAAAAAGTTAAAACTAGGTAAAGCAACGTTTCCTGCGGTCATTACTTGGATGGGTGACCGCTAGTGGTATTAACTACTGAGCGCTTCCATGCTTCAGAGGGCACGTTAAGCCGTCGGTCCCGGTGCTCATAGGATAGCAGTAGTTATTTGTATGTTATGGGCACAATTCACTCTCTGTAGCACATAGAATAAATAGAAGGATCTCAAAAAATGCCTTTAGTTTTATGAATGGCTGCCTTCTACACACTTTTAAGCTATTGTTAATGAATAGCTAAAATTAAACTTGAGCATACAAAACTGACCGAAAACTAAACTCAAAGCTTGTTATTTTAATTATACACCCTTACCCTTTTCTTTCCGGACTGCAGCTCTTATATCAATAGAAGGTTGCCAGTAGCAAGCCGCCAAATTTTGTAATGCGCCCGCTGCAGCTTCTAGCGTCTCGGGGTTGGAACAGGTTTGTAGTAACGCCATGTAGAGGGGTACCACCTAGAGAAAGGAAAAAATACTATACACCATAATGCCCCACTCAACCTGGACAAACAAAACCCTTGGCATGGTAAAAATTTATCGATGACAATTCATTATTATAATTTCTTTAGCAGGGCGTCAAGTCTACTAATCAATATGAATCTATAATGGACTCGGCCTGGTCAATTTTGACAGTTTTGGTAGTCTACTAACTTCATATCGTTCATATTGAGTCAATATTGATTCATAAAGTCACAGAGTTGAGAATACACTGACGCCGGGGCAACTGAATCGGGTTGCGACCGAACTGTATGCGGCGACGGATAGCGTTATTAAGTGGCGGGCACCTCTTGCTTACCGGCTTGGGAATTGGCCACGCCCTCGCTGGCCGGGAGCCTGATTAATGGTCTTGCTTTTGGAATAAAATTTTAAATTTAAACTGTTTATTGCTTTAAATATGGTACAAATAAAATCAATGAGACTTCCCTAAATCTTTTAACTAAAGATTGTAATGTAAGCTTACCGGGCAGAATCAGCCGTGTATGAGGCAAGCAAGAGGCTTGCATTTGTATTGGATTTTGGCCTCCAGTTTGCCTAATCTAAAGTAATATAATAAAGAGGAAAGATTTGATTGTTTGCATTGAATAGACTCTGAAACTACCGGACCGATTTGAAAAATTCTTTCACCATGTGAATCCAACATTATCCCTGATGAACATAAGCTTTAGAAGATTTTCAAAAAAGTTAGGGATCTGTATGAAAACTTCGATAAGGTAACCCAAAGTGCGAAAAAATACCAATAAAAACTTTATATCGCGTACGCTGCGGAAATTATTGAAAATAAAGCAAAGTGATGTACTACAATTTTATAGAGGACATCAATATCTATAAAAAAGCACGCAATACTATATGTCTAACTATTACAGATATGACACAATAACTACTATTTTATATGTTTAAATTTATAATTCTTGTAATTTTTTAAACACCCGTGCGAAGCCGAGACGCGGACCGCTAGTTCTTAATAAGTAACGGTCCGGATCGATAGGTCTGAGTTGCCACTAAATCGACGCGGTTCTATTCAGTCAGGGATGTAACAGATCAGATTAATAATATGTTGATAATCACTAAGTTATTTACAAAAGATTATTATTTCTAGCATCTTTTCTACCGACTTCAAAAATGGAGGAGGTACTCAATTTGACTATGTTTTTTTTTATTTTTGTTACCCCAAAACTTTTCACTGGGTGAACCGATTTTGATGATTCTTTTTTTTTATTTGACATCTGTTGCTTGCCGTGTGGTCCTATTTAAATATCATCAAAATCGGAAAAGCCCTTTTTGAGTTACACTCCAATAACTGAAAAGTATTTCCCTATCTTGATGATATACTCATTGACAGTGAATGACAATCGATCCCATAAGTAGCGGGTCACTAAATAGGGGAAAAAAAAACAATTTTTTTACCAAAAAATGACACCGACTTCAACACTCAGATGTGTAAAATAACTTGTCGCAGTCGGTACCTTTCGCATAATATTGTGTACTTTTGAACCATCATGGTACTGACTTCAACAAGTTATTTCACACATTCTAGTTTTGCCATTTTTGGAATTTTTTTTATTTTTATTTTCCAATAAAAAAATCAGATTCCCTGAAAGTGGTAGTCACCACCATCTAAGGAGCATCTTATCATCCTATGGTTCCGTAACATACCTCAGGAGACCACAGCATTTCCGTCCCTTTAGGCACGGAGTACCCGAGCTGTGCGTTGTTGGAGTCCATAGGCGGGGGTTCTTGATCACTCTTGCCGAGCGGACTGGTGGAATTGGATGATGTGGAACCTTCCTTCTTCTTTTTACTGCCACCGAAACAGCCTAGGTTTTCACCTAAAATTAAAAATATGTTTTATATTTTAGGTGAATGTTTTTTTTTCATGATATTGTGAGGGAAGAAGCTGGAGGCCCACCTGATGTTAAGCGGACTAACCTTTGCCTATAGCAGATGCATTTCATCACAAGTCACGAATTGCACTGTGCCCCGTCACTTTGAGACATAGTCGTTAAGTCTCATGTGCCTGTAATTTTACTGGCTCTCCAAGACTGCAGCCGGAAAACACCGTTAGGTGCTTGGCGACAGATTTTCTACTTGAGGTAGCCAGGCGGGCAATCGCAAAATACCCTTCCACCATGCGGTGAAGCTCAAGCCGACGGTGGAGATCGAACCAGGGTGCTGCGGCGCGGCAGTCCGTAGCTATTACCGCTCGGCCATCATTGTTTCATGCTATTATAATATCTTCGAAAATATGATACCGGTGTGGTTTTCGCATAGTTTTTTCTCAAAACGTCAACCATAAAAGGTCAAATTCCTAAATTGCACTTTTTTTCTAAAGTGTTCTTCTAAGGGCCTGTTTCAGAATGTTCAAGTAAGTTTCGGTTATACTACCCATAACATAAAATAACTGAATGATAAAAATGACATTTATCATGCAGCGCGTTTCATGTTTTAACCGATGGATAGGCTAAATCGATGACTGTGAAACGCAAAGATAGTGTTTTATTTGTTAAATATGTTCTGGGACTTCTGGGTAGTATAATCGGAACTTACTCGAACATTCTGAAACAGGCCCTAAGTGTTGTACGTTACCTTTTGAAGCGCTAGCCTGTATCCTCGCCTGTCCCGATGACTGTGTGGGCGGCGCTCTCGTGTCGTATAATGGGTCTTCTATTTCTTGACATCTGAAAATCATATAAAAGCGTTCAAACTACAATGATACCACAATAAACTTATTGTAATTATAACTTATTTTGTACTTTTAACTGTGTTTGAGATAGTTAAAATATTATAAAAACCTTCAAATTTTGGAATTACAATTTAGTAAGATTTCATTGCATAGTGGTGGTCATTTTGGGATTGTCCGCCTGACTACCTACTGTTCTCAAGTAGAAAATCTGTTGCCAAGTACCTAATAGTGTGTTCTGGCAGCTGTCCTTAACCAGGCCTGGCTCACTCCTCACTTGTACATCGGCGTATCCGTCCAGACGGGATTATAATATATCAGAGCTACGCGATAGAAAGAGAGACGTCTTGTAGGTGAATATAAATATTAGGTACTCCGAGCTTTGCGAGCTGAAGTGCACTTTATTGCTTCATAGCTAGAAGTCACTTATTTATTGGAATGGCTTTGCGGGGTGATCCTTCTCGTCCTTTTTATTCTGTGCCTTAAGTGCCTAATAATTCAAGGTTATGCTGAACAACATCTTCAAATACACCATAAGATGAGTAATAGATATTAGTCAATGGCTAAACCATCAGCTATTAAAAAAACACAATCGCAGTGTTACTTCTTTAAGAGGGCCCTTCCCGACCCTTCTATCGTCAAAGCGAATATGATTGAAAAGCTTGTTCTTTCGTCTTTTTGCATCTTCAGCGCTTGGCATTGAACTCTACGTCTCACTCCGTATGCCGCATACATATTTCCGCCACTTGACTAAGAAGCAAGTGAGAACTAGATAACATTGAACGAAAAATAGTGTGCGTAAACTTCATAAAACTTGATCCAGGAATTACGTGTTTTTCAGTAAGCCTTATAAGTTTGTAAAATAAATATTTGTCATTTAGAATCTCCATTACATTTGCAAGGTTTCTATCAAAATATGTTCTCTACTTTTATAATTTATGAGTATATTCTGAATGCCCAAAGTTCAGGTAAAATTTGTGCAAAACAGCAGATTTTTAAAGGCTTATACTGAAGTTGTTTCTCCAAATTTTACTTTCTTGTTTGCATAAAAACCTAGATATACTGCACAAGATACCTATTACCTCAAAAGTTTTAAAGAAAGATCTGTTACAACTCCAGAATAACGTACGAGCGCTTGTATGAAAAGTAAGACGGGTTGGCCGCTCTTAAAAACATATTTTCTTGGTTTGATTGACTTCGACTACTTTCACTTGCTTACAGAGCGATGTGATGTGACAAATTGGCTTACCTGTATGACAAATTCCTGAGCACACAGACGCAATTCTCTACAATCTTGGTGCCGATCGCGTTGGCTTGTACTGCCGCTCGTACGGCATGCAACAACGCCTCAGCCAACCCGGGCAGGCAACGTAAGCGTCGCCGCGCGTATTCACCCGCAGACGAAGCGTTGCGGAGCACGCCGCTTGAGTTACGGAATACTGCAAAGAGAACATTATTCGTAAAACTTTTGCACTTTTATCACCCCTCCCTGTATGAGGTGGGGTTTGCCGTAAACTCACGCTAGTCAAGCGTCTTGGAGATCGCAGTGTAACATACCAGTTCCTCAGAAAGCGCTGCTGTCCACCTTCTGGTGTGTTACACTTAGTCACCTGTTACGACACCCACGGGTAGAAATTCATAGAGCAGTGACATTATAGCCCGGCACCCCACGGGGGGTAACTCGTAATTTTACAACACAAGTGTAAAAGCTGATAAATTTCGAAGAGATTTGCAAGACTGATAACCAGAGATATTAACGAGTTAATATACTTGATCTAAAAGGGCGTTACTTGTCTCATACCTCATCATGACCATCACATCAACCGCAACCACTCCGGTCCACCGATGAACAAAGTCTCCCCCATTAGGGGGATTTGCCAGAATTCCCACGCTTGGCAGGCGTCTTGGGGATCGCAGTAAAGTTGTCAGTTCCTCAGCGGGCGCTGCCACCTTCCGGTAATTTTCTCTTAGCCTCTTACGACACCAACGGGAAGAAAGGGGGAGGTGACATTCTAACCCGGCACCCCACAGGGCTTACTTTGCATGTTTTGTTTTTTAAATAAGAATCTTAATAATTATTTCTTTCATCTTACATACTGTATAACAATTTAAAAAAATAAGGATATTTTTAATCACCGACGGCTCTATTGCTTTTCTGGCAAAGGAAGCTGTACACATTAGCTAAGCCCTGTTTAGATTCTAGTCATATCTCGACCAGCAAAACATTCAACACATTTGCAGTAAATCAGACTTACCAGTAGACCAGTAAGTGTCACCAGGATTCGTCGGATGCCAGCCCGAGTGGGGTATTAACACTTTATTGACGATCACTTGCGCCGCGTCGTCTATAATGGATTGCTTCAAGTCTTCGCAAGATGACATATTCCATATTACGCCGGTGACGAGCTCTTTTACCTACGAGTAGAATATATAACATAATAAACAATAATTCTAACATTATTTACACATAAGTTCTGAATATCCTGCTAAGCGAATTGGTTACAAAATTACAAGGGAAGGAAGACAGTATAATAATCAAGTAAAAACAAAAGGACTAATTCGAACTATCATTTATTTACAAAGGTAGATTCAGTTGGAAAAACTTATTCCATTCCCGCTTTTGCTGAATTTGTCCGCTTTTGCTTATTTTATATTACATTTGTTATTATTCCGTACATAGCAAAACCTTTGATTTTGAATAGATATTTTGGTATTACAGGTTTTTTTTGTTAATATACTTAAATTATGTCAGTATTTGTTGTCCTCTCTTATTATTGTGATATATTTTATAAAATATATAATATACCGATAATATATAAAACTTTTACAATCCACACATTTTTTGAATAAATTTAGTGTTTACTTTAAAAGGTAAATTAATTTTATTGAAATTTTTATAGGGGTCTAAATTTTAAAACCCATTTCCACGCTAGCGGATAATAAGCACTTCTCCACGCATTTTCGTATGATAAATGACAGCCGAGCTTGTGAGGTGAAAAGGATATTTGAGACACCCGAAGTTCTATTGCTTGTCGGCCAAAGTAAGCTGTATACGTCTTAATACAAATGTTAATAGGAGGGCCGTCGAACTTTTGAATTTTCAATATTGCAAGAAATTGAGGTAACAAATCCAACCTTAGGAAACATCCATAAATCAAAGTATTATCCACCGCCCAATGAGCCAACCAAAAGCTCCAAAGTGAACTGCACATATTTTTGGCACGCATCCAAGGAAGCATACTTTGCTGCCGTTTATCTATATAACCACCTCACTTGTCCACAACAGAAATCAATATCAAAACCGTGGAGGCGAGAATGAAAACGGCATTATTTTATGGGGTTGTGACGATAGCAGTACGATGCCTACCTGATGTTAAGAGGTACCTCTGCATATAACAGATGCTTTTCGACACAATTGACAATTTGCACTGCACCCGTCACCCCGAGATATACTAAATGTTAAGTCTCAAGTGCTTGTAACTTTACTGGCTCTAAAGGACTGCTGCCGGAACACAATGTTAAGTGCTTGACGATAGATTTTCTACTAGAGAGTGGTAGCTAGCCAGGCAAACATTCAAAAATATCATTTCCACCGCAAGCTCAAGGCGGCGGTGGGTATCAAATCATGGACCTGCGACACTGCAGTCCATAGCTGTTACAGTTCGGCTATCACTGCATCAAATTATGATAAGTTATTTGAATAATTAGTAAGAGAGAAGTATAAGGTTTTAATATTGTTATTTTTGCAATAACGCCTGCTTGGCGGATTACATTACAAAATTACAAATTTACGAGAATTAAAATCCATCCCAATACAATGGTTAAAGAACGATAGGAAAGATTTGATTTATGATGTCATGTCATGTTAGCTCAATTGATTAGAGCATACCCCGGCTAAAGGGGTGGATGGACGCGGGTTCGATTCCCGCACATGATTTAAATTTTTCCTATCGTATATTTGTAATTTTGTAATGATGGTTAAATAAAGAACGAGAGTTATGAGTACCAATTACAACAGTTCAGGAATTATCATACAAATAGATTTCACTATGTTGTCATGTTAGCTCAAGCGATCTGAGCATACCGCGGCTATAGGGATGGATGGAAATAAATCCCGCACATGACAATAATTTCTCTGGTAAATTTGTAATTTTGTAAAGTAGTATAAGGTATCCGGAACATGCTGGTTTATTTATATTGTCGATAGTAGTAGAATACTCACCTCCATATCGGTAGCTCGACATAACAAAGCCATGAGAGCAGGAATGCCGCCCGCGTCGCGTATCGCCCGTTTGTTCTCGTCGTTCTGCCGTCCATAGGAGAGGTTGCGCAGCGCACCGCACGCGTTTCGGCAAACCTCGGGGTTCTCGTGTGATACTAGCCGCACTAACGGTGGGATGCCGCCTGTGGTCATCAAAAAAGGACTACGTAAGAACTAGTACAATACTATGACCACGATCACTGCATAGTGTTTGAAACGTCGGGACAAATATAATGATAAAAAAACGCGATTTAAACCGGTTAAAGTTTTTTAATAACTAGTACAATACTATTTCAGCGCTCGTAGCGAAATTTTCTTAGTTGTTCTTAACCGGACAACAAAGTTAAGCAACGTCCGCCGCGGTCATGAGTTAGATGGGTGAACGCTAGTGACATTACTACTGAGCGTTTCCGCGCTTTGGAGGGTACGTTAAGCCGTCGGTCCCGGTTGTTGTCTTAGGATGGCAGGCGTTACAGCATGGTGGTAGGGCATTTTGCGAATGCACGCCTAGCTACCACCCTCAAGTAGAAAATTTGTCGCCAAGCACCTGTCACCAAGCCTTTTGCTTTATATAATTGGCACGTACTGTGTACTGAGAAATAGTTCAATAGTATCGAATACAAGGTAAGTTATGAATGGTTAAACAACAAGATAAGAAAATCTAATTAGACTGTATTCGTATAATACAATAACCTAATAGTTTTAATATAAACAATAATACATACTAAATTGTTTTATGTTAACAATTGTGGCTACTCAATATTTTGACAAAGACAAACTTTTGAGTAAGCTATGCACATCAAAACAGTTTGATACACTGTTCCACTGCGGCGGCATCATCGGCCGATACTAAAAGACCGACTAGATATAGTATGTTCAACAATGGGCCAAGAAAACAAATGATAAAGCTAGTTTAAAACCTCATAGCAAGTCACAAATTCAGGCTATATCAAAATATAGTATATAATAGACATTCTTCATCACTAGTTTTTTCCGTATTAACCTATTAGGAACCGGCTAGGACCCGCGTTATATTTACCGGAAAGATTCCGACCAGTTACGCGCTGAGGCCTCGTCGCTTCGCGCAATCGTGACTCACAGACGTTGGACTTCAAAACATTCCGAAACTGTTCGGTATCTTTCCGGTAAATATAACGCAGGTCCTAGCCGGTTCCTAATAAGTTAATATAATAGACATTACAACCAGCCATTAGATACTTCACCTACCTAATTTGTCAGGTAGCTCTTGAAAATCGTTATAAAGATTTTCCATTTTCAGAGCCGAATAACTGTCTTCTAGAGCCTTCAATCGCATATTCAAATTAGCCAGGCCGAGATCCAACTCCCGCACGTTTTTGGTTATTTCGAAATACAGCATTTGTAGCTTAGCGACATCGGCTTTGATGATACTAACTTCATCGCTCATATTAGGCAAAGAATCATGCTTTAAAGCTAAAGAATTGACGTTCGCTATATTTCTTTCTTTTGAATTCCCGTTCACCGATACAGTAATTGGAGAGGTCATACAAGACGCACATTTCCAAGTTTGCTGTTTCTCGAATATTAACCGACGATAGGCGACTTGTGTGATATTAGCACAACCAAAATCGTAGTGCCTTTTGCAGATTGTACACTGAACACCTTGATCGAAATTTACACCACACTTAGAACAGTTCATGTTAAATATCTTTGACCTTATAAAATATTTGAAAGAAATGTACGTGTTCTTAAGTGAACGCTACAAGTACATTAAATCTCTTAATATGATTACAAGTATTACAGTGATATTAATTAAATCTGTTTAGTATATGATGCTGTTGATAACGATATCACAACATGACCTCTTCAATCACTAAGTTTAGAATCAAATGATAGAGTTTGTATTTGTTAAGGCAAGTTCAATCTTAGCGATTAGTTATTAAGGTCCTTTAAGCTTTGTTTCGTATCTAAATTACAATCAGCTACTTTGTCGTAGAGATATAAGCCAAGGATTTTAAACACATTTACACTGTTTCTGCAGCTCAATTGCTAATTTCATGAGCATACAACATACACGATCAACAAAATATATCCTTCAAACGAGACATTATATTGAGATTGTTAAAACATAAATATCACGTTTTTATAACGGGTAAATTAACTTTACTCATTTTACTACTTATATTTTTTTTACAATGTTAATGCGTTCTTCTTTTGTTTAGAGCACCATTTTTTAATAATCAAAATAATCACAAATCAGTAATATTTGAGTTTCAGAGATAGAACTTGGTAAATTCATTCGGCGCTTAGAAATGAGCGCATCCGATAGGTCGCGTCAAGGTAATGTTGTCGCACGGTACACTTTAATAACCACGCCCGCCGCAGTAATGTTTGCGTTCTGCTGTTTTTGAGCTCGACTTACATTTCCTTACATATTTAATCGTAGATCCTCGCATTAAATCTAACAATCTTTCATGAAAATATGTTGTTGTTGGTAGGTTGCCAATTTTGTCTTCCTGCGAGTTATAATCCCTTGCATGTATATACTCCTGCCGTAGCTTATTTCAATGTTAGAGGTCTAGCTTTGCCTAACCTAGCCCTTCTACTTCCTAGTCTTTCACCATTGCAGTTAAATGTTCAACAGTAACACAAATGGACTATAGTTATGACGGAACAAGCTCGAGGCCTACCAGATGTAAAGCGGACTAACCTCTGCCTATAACAGATGCATTTCGTCACAAGTCACGAATTGCAATGCGCCCGTCACCTTGAGACATAGTTGTTAAGTCTCATGTGCCTGTAATTTCACTGGCTCTCAAGGACTGCTGCCGGAACACACCGTTAGATGCTTTGCGACAGATTTTTTAATTAAGGGTGGTAGCTAGCCGGGCGTGCAATCGCAAAATGCGCTTCCACTACGCGGTGAGGCTCAAGCCGGCCGGCTAGGGATCGAACCAAGGACCTGAGGCGCCGCAGTCCATAGATATTACCGCTCGGCCATCGTTGCTTCAAAATTAAAAACTTAAACTTAACAAAAGATTACTTTACATTACCTAAACTCCTTGTCTTCTGTTTGTTGGGATCATCCATATAAGTAAGGTGTTGGAGGTAGGCCGCGGCGTTTGCTTTGACTACATCTGATGGTGAGTTCAGGAAACCGATAACTTCTGGAAGGTTCGGGTCGCGCCATTGAAGACCGCCGCCGTCTTCTCTACCCACACCGCCGTGTACTGCAATAAGAAGGTAAATTAGACTTTATTGCTACAACTTTAAGTTAACTTTTGATTGACAAAGTAATCAAGAATTTTCGAGAAATACGCGATTACCAACCTAGATAAGTCTGATAGACCTGACTAAGTCTTTACTGACTCGCCAGTACGCTGGAAGCGAATGCGAGCTCTCGAACACTCATTAAAAAGGACTACAGGATGTGGTTGAAGTTACAGTCGGATTTATCGGACTTATGTGTGAGTATTAAAAAAAGGAGGAAGTACTCAATATGTCTGTTTTTTTTTATGTTTGTTACCTCAGAACTTTTGACTGGGTGAACCCATTTAGATGATTCTTTTTTTATTTGAAATCTGATGCTGTGTGATCCCATTTAAATTTCATTACAATAACAATCCCTTTTTGAGTTACACTCCAATAACTGAAAAGTATTTTCCTATCTTGATGATATAGTCATTGACAGTGAATGACAATCGATCCCATAAGTAGCAAGGGTCACTAAAATGGATGAAAAAAAATTGTTTATCAAAAAATGGAACTGACTTCAACGCTCAAATTTGTGAAATTATTTGTCGAAATCGGTACCATGCCCACAGTATTGTGATAATAGGTACTTTTGAACCATCATGGTACCGACTTCATGTTTGAGTGTTGAAGTCGCTTTTTGGTATTTTTTTTCCGTAATATAACATCTGCAGTTCGCATTTTGTGAAAAAGAAACACAAAGACACAATATGAAGCATTTAGATTTTACGATCTATATGGGTCAATGTGGGTGACTGAAAGGTGAACGTGACCACGCCGAAAAAAATTGTGAATATCAATGTTTCCTCGTATAGGTATAGAAGTTAGTGTTTCATTAATCAATCACAATGGCAGAACTAGAATAGAGTAATATTGGAGTATTATTGCATTTAAGAATTGCAATACAGATTCTAAGGTTCAATTCAGACCGAAGCGGCAGCGGTCGGCAGTTAAACTGTCACACGATTTTCCACTTTGTCTCTATCACTCACAGATCAGAATACATTAACTAATCGTATAAAAATGGGTGGCGTTTCAGCCTGTAGCTACGGTCACTAGTTACGCACACAGATACAGCTTTTAAAACACTGATCCATTGCGTCATCAGAAGAACAGATTCGTTTGTTGATTTGTACTAAGCGCGCAATGGTTGTTTACAAACAAGCCTGATTTAGGCCAGATGCGTTCGCACGTGTCACGCCTCCATTATCTCCCTTGTTTCCTGATCTGCGCTATCACTATAATGTATAATATAGTACGAGACTTGAAGGTGTGGTGACGTTGGGCCGCGCGATTTACGCAATTCTATGCATTGTAATAAGAGAGACAAAGTTAAAAACTGTTTGACGGGAAATTGCTGGCTGCTGCGCTGCAGGTCGATGCCACTTCCGTGTGAATTGAGCCTAATGGTGCGCGTACCTAAAGCCAAGTTTGCCATTTGCTTCTGTAATTCCTCTTCATCTCCATACATAGATTGACCCCCAGCGCTGCCCAAACTTAGACCGTTTTGTGAATCCTGAAAGAAAAAAAAAGCGGTTTTAACTTCTTTTTCAAAGGTTTAAAGAAGTTGTATGAAATAATAACAAATATTTTCCGCCCAATTCGGCGGAATTGTCACTAGATATTTTTTAGTATTTTTTAAGTGTTTTATAAAAATATTAATTTGATGTTTTCATAAAATATTTTAAAATATTTGTTATTATTAAATATGGACATCCGCAAAGTAACGCCTGAATCTATTTATTAAGTTGTATGAAAATAGATATTTAGACCACCTTGCCGCTCGATACTGTCTTTTTTTATAGTGTATACCTAGTTGTCAATAAATAATAATTATTTGCATTGAATAAACAGTAAGTAAACAAAAATTATGAACAAAATAATGTTTATTACCTAATTAAATAAAAATAATCATTTTATCTCGAGACACTTTTTCGAAGCAATGATAGCCGGGCGGTTACAGCTATGGACTGCGGTGCCGCAGGTCCACGGTTCGATCCCCGCAACGTTGAATCATAGAGGCTTGCCAGCTGCAAAAGTAGCCGCTCGTTGCCAGCGAGTACGAAAATTATACAAACTATCGTTGCAATTGAATCTGTTATTGGCTGTAAGATATATATATATATATAAGTTGTATCTATCTATAACAAGAGCTGTAGATTATGTATAATAAATGAAGAAAGAGAGAAAAAAAAACGGGTTTATATCAGCGCGCGACAACATAGCTATTACGTTAAAATGCGCGAAAATTACACAATACGTTACCAAACACACAAACTACGGACTTTAAAAAAGTTATTAGATATCACGTATCTTGGGGTGTGTAAGAATATATTATAAAATATTTGTAACGAGCTACAGAGAAAAAATAAGCGTTAGAAAATATTTTTGTAACGTAATGTAGCAAATAAAATTAAACTCAGTTCATACTCGTATGCAATTAACCAGGATGAATTATCCTTACATATAGTATAAGCCTGTCAACACCTACGACCACATCATCACTTACCATCAGGTGAGATTGTGGTCAAAGGCTTAAATATCAATAAAAAAAAATAGAAAATCAAATTTTGCTTTGTGTTTCCAAAACGTGGCAAAAGCGGGCTACTTATGTTTTCTCTATAAGCGTGTTTATAAAGGCCTTTATCCAGTAGGAAGTACATACTTTGAACTGTGTCGGTTGATGTTGTGGCGGGTCCATGGCGGCTGGGTAGTGTTGGTATCCGTAAGTGTCGGCCGCGTACTCGCCGCGCGGTGACGTCACGCAGTAATGCCGCCCTAGTTGCTCCAGCGACGCTGAATCGTATCTGGGGTTTCAAACAAAAACAATAAGACAATCTAATCGATTTTGTTATATGAAGTTGCGAAAGCAATCTTCCAACTAACAAAACAATTTTTTTTTTATCGTTGATAGGTTAGCCTTTGACCACTATCTCACCTGATGGTTCGTGATGATGTGGTCAAAGATGTTGTTCAGGCTAACTTAGAATTACTGGCTCTCAAGGACAGTTGAGAACACACAGTTAGGTGCTTGGTGACAGATTTTCTACTTGAGGGTGGTAGCTAGCCAGGCGGGCATTCGCAAAATTTCTTACCACCAATCGAAATGTTTGTTTTCATTTCGATGAAGTAAAATTAGACTTTATGGTGTTGCAGGAACCTCAGACGTGTAACCATACTAATGTTTGGGCCTAGATAGATGACTATGCCTTCAGAAACATAACAAACAGTTTTTGACACAATAATTTATTAAATATTGGTGTCTTCGAGGCTCTTGTGAATATTACAAAATATTACTATTAAAATATTCTATAGCCACGTTCAGAAGAGAGGAATTTCTTAGCATTCCATGGATTCACCGTGCCGGGTCCATATCGTTGCAGAGGTTGAGGCCAGAGGGGTCTGGGACTTGCAACCCAGGGAGTAGGGTTAAGAGGCCCCTTTATGATGCATCAATGCTCCCCTTCACCGCTCGAGCCTCCTCCCCTGCCCAATCTAATTTGGTAGGATCCTACTAATGTCGCCTTGGATACACGTTCTAGGATGGAAGTTACGGTTGCTTTTGACAGGCCAAGGTCTTTAAGTGGGATATACAGGGATTTCGCTGTTATACCTCTTGCTCCAACTTCTATAGCATATAGAATATAGATCAATCACATTTTTACGAAAATTTCATCGAATTTAAAAACTTGTTATTTAAAGTATGGCTGAACTTCATTTGTATGGAAAGCGCTATGCAGACACTAATTTTAAGACTTACATCCTAAAATTAGTTGTCTTCAGACAAATTTTGACTGTAATTTCAGGATAGTTCACAATAAAAAATTCAATCTCCGTTTTCTTTCTAAATATGTTTAACTACATATGTAATAATAATACCTTCACTTTGAAAACTATCGCGAGTTTTATCCATATTAACTTATTAGGAACCGGCTAGGACCCGCATTATATTTACCGGAAAGATTCCGACGAGTCCGAGTTTCGGACTGTTTTGAAGTCCTTCGTCTGGGAGTCAAGATTGCGAGAAGCGACGAGCACGGGCCGCAGCGCGTAACTGACGTTGCGACGGCGCTGTCTGCCCCGGCTCAGCTGCACTAATCAAGTTGCCGTCAGAACTGTCACTAGTCTCACTGTCACTGTCATCTTTCCGGTATATATAACGCGGGTCCTAGCCGGTTCTTAATAAGTTAATAAGATGTCATCATTTACAAGTATTAAACCAATTGCAAAATTGGTCTTGTTTGTAGTACAACGCAAGTGGTACTATAGATTTCGCTCCATCCCAATACGATGGTTAAAAGAAGGATAGGAAAGATTCGAGTCATGACGTCATGTCATGTTAGCTCAATTGGTTAGAGCATACTCCGGCTCAAGGAGTGGATGGACGCGGGTTCGAATCCCGCACATGACTTAAATTTCTCCTATCGTATATTTGTGATTTTGTAAGTTAATAAGAGTTAACCGTCACTAAAAGCACGAAGTAAAATTGACAAATGCAGAGGTAATTATAATATTATAAAAACTTACGCTCATATTAATATTTTATGTTTGAAAACACGGGTGTTTGAGCGTGATACAACTTACTGTGAGTCGATATGACGATCGACAATGTTTCGGCTTCTACCGGAAGCCTTCCTCAGGATATTGAGTGTGGTACGTCTGCCGCGGTCGCGTCACGTTTCACACCGATCGTCATATCGACTCACAGTAAGTTGTATCACGCTCAAACACCCGTATTTTCTAATAAAAGGTAATTATAATGTTATGCTGACCTTTGTTGTAAATGCAGATTGTGTTGTGGTAACGCGCCGGGAGACGCGCTCCGTGGTGAAGCGCTGCCACCGCCTTCCACGTACTCCTGGAAACAGGGTTTGCAGAATTACAATGCAAAAACATCTTGTGTTTTCATTACTATAATAATTATGGATGTTAAGTTCTATTTCATTTTTACTTTATTTCGAAGCGCTCGTAGCGAAGTTTACTTAGCAGTTCTTAAACGATCAGTAAAGTTAAGCAACGTAGCCCGCGGTCATGAGTTGAATGGGTGACCGCTAGTGACATTACTACTCAGCGCTTCCGTGCTTCGGAGGCACGTTAAGCCGTCGTCGGTCCCGGTTGTTATCTGAAGATGGCAGTACTTGTAGCATAGTAGTAGGGCGTTTTGCGAATGCCCGCCTGGCTAGCTACCACCCTCAAGTAGAAAATGTAATAACTGATACGTTAGCCTTTGACCACTATCTCACCTGATGGCAAGTGATGATGTGATCGAAGATATTGTTCAGGCTAGACGCTCGGCCATCTTTGCTTCAAAACATCATTGTTCTCCTGAACATTACTAGATGGTACAAAGCCAATTGATATAAGCGAGCACCTATGAAGTATGAACCAGCTGGACTTGCTAGGCCATGGCACCGCTCTGGGACCGAACGTATCTACTATCATACTGTTACCGCCGTTGCACTCCATCGTCAGATGAATCTGTTACATCTGTTTGAGCCGGATAGTCCACTGCTGAACACAGCCTCCCCTATTAAGGGGGTATTTACCATAATCCCCACGCTTGTGACGGAACAAGCTCGAGGCCCACCTGATGTTAAGCGGACTAACCTCTGCCTATAACAGATGCATTTCGTCACAAGTCACGAATTACACTACGCCCGTCACTTTGAGACATAGTTTCTAAGTCTCATGTGCCTGTAATTTCACTGGCTCTCAAGGACTGCTGCCGGAACACACCGTTAGGTGCTTGGCGACAGATTTTCTATTTGAGGGTGGTCGCTAGCCAGGCGGGCATTCGCAAAATACCCTTCCACCATGCGGTAAAGCTCAAGCCCGCGGCGGGAAGCGAACCATGGACCTACTGCGCGGCAGTCCATAGCCAATGCCACTGAACCATCACTACTTCGAAACGAACTGAACGCTTGGCAGGCGGCTTGGGGATCGCAGTGTAGGATGGCAGTTCTTTAGAAGGCGCTGCTGCCCACGTTCCAGTATTCTTAGTCGCTTCTTACGACACCTACGGGATGATATGGGGAGGTGCAATTCTAACACGGCACCCCACGTGGATCTGTTACATACCTGACCCAAATAAGCCGGCATCTGCGAGGTGTCGACCATGTACGCCGGCTGTGCCTGGTAGGCCGTGGCGCCGTAGTGTCCGTACGTGCCGTAGTGGCCCACGCCGCCCGCGCCGCCATACGTGCCCCCGCCCGTCACAGATACTGAATCCATCACCTGCGAACGGAGAAAGCATTGATGAACACCACCACTAAGATAATGTAAAATAAATATAGTTTAAGTAACGGGATTTACTGTACTGTAACAGCCGACTCGTCCACTGCTGAACACAGCCTCCCCTATTAAATACCCCCTTATTTGCCATAATCCCACGCTTGGCAGGCGGCTTGGGGATCGCAGTGTAAGATGGCAGTTCTTTAGAAGGTGCTGCTGCCCACGTTCCAGTATTTTTCCCTTAGTCGCCTCTTTTACGACACCCACGGGATGATATGGGGAGGTGCAATTCTAACCCGGCACTCCACGGGATTTAAAGGTAGTCATTTGTTTTATAGTATCGTCTGTGTAATGATATATGTAAATACTCGTGGCATTTATGCGTTTGTGTTGTTAGAAATAAGTTACGGTTTCGACTGAAAATCAGTGCATTATATAGAAACATTAGATTGTTTCTAAATATAATTACAAGCACTATCGCGTGCTAAGCGAAATATATTTAACAAATTATTGGAGTTCAAAATTTTATGCCCAAGGCGGGAATTGAACCCACGTCCTCCGATATCGCGTCGGATGCCTATACTAAAATAAACCCCTCGGCCACTTGGACACGTGTCCAAGTGGCCGAGGGGTTTATTTTAGTGAGATCTGACGGGTATTACCTGTTTGAGTTATCCCTAATAAAGCGTATTTTATGTTCGAAGTCGGGTTTTTTATGTCTATATTTTTTTATTGAAGCAATCTAATGTTTAACAAATTATTGGAGTACAAAATTTTATGCCCAAGGCGGGAATTGAACCCGCGTCCTCCGATATTGCGTAAAAAAATATAAACATAAAAAACCCGACATCGAACATAAAATACAAAGCGTATTTTATGTTCGATGTCGGGTTTTTTATGTTAATATTTTTTTAATATTTTTTTATTAGGGATAACTCAAATCGGTACTACCCGTCAAATATCACTAAAATGTAAATGTAAATGTCGGCCGGAAAGCTAGTGTTATTATAAAATTACAACGAGATGAAAAATTATAGTCATTTACGGGATTCGAACCCGCGCCATCTATTGACCTCTGACCACTAAGCCAACATGACATATGACTCATGACTTTTATTTCTTCTTTCATTCTTAACCATCGTATGAGGATGTTGAAGTGAGATGTAGTCAAATGTTAGCCTATCATGAAAATAAAAAGGTTCATAGATATACTGACGTGTGGATACTTCTGCGAGGGCGCCATCGTGAGGTGTCCCATGTGGTTGTAATGCGCGGCGGGAGAGGAGACGTACTGTCCATAGTCGGGGTCGACGGCGCTGCCCACCACTGGGTACTCGCCCGCCTGCAAACAATAAATATACAATATATGACTGAAAGTACATACAACTGTTCTCGCATCCTTCTATTGTAACTGCTACAACCCCTCCGGTCACTTAGATCCATCGCCAGGCTCCACCGGTGGAGCCAAAGCAAATTTTTTGCTGAGGTATCAAAGAATAAATACAATATAGGTATGCCACCTCGATCCACCATCTAAGGGATCCAGATATAACTATTTATTAGCATGCCACTTCGATGCATCAAAGCGGGCCCTTCGGCTACATCCCGGGTAGGTACCCTGGTGGTAGATGGAGTAAAGATCAGGAAAAAAAACGACAAAGCATAGCTTAGGCTTCACCAGTGGAGCCTGGTGGTGGACCTAAACAAACGGAGGGCCTTGGAGGGGATCCGTGCATCCGAAAACGGGCTTGTGCTAAGCACCTCGCTTCTAGGTCAGCATAAAGTGACGGGTAGTCTCAGGGTATGGACTGTACATACAAGGCAATTCCCAAGGTCCATTTGACCTAAACCAAAATAATATCACAACTAAGATCACACTTTTACATACCCTAAGGAGAAAATTAAAAATTAAACATATTTTACGTGGCTCCCACCCACGTTTTTGTAAGAAATGTTTGTCTCGCATAATCCCATGTAATAGGGGCGAACCTGTTGCAAACATACAGGGCAAAGTTTCGGAGTTTGAAAGTTTCCTACTACGTGCCGATGTTTATTGTCAAACCAAACTTTTTATGGGTTTCGGATCCAGAACCTCTAGATTCCAAAGCACGCCACACCATCGAGACAGAAAGCATGAGTAATTAAATTTTCTTATAGATTGAAAACTCGAGTATTTGAGCGTAAACGACTCACTGAGTCAACATTACGATCGAGGATGGTTACGGCTTCCGGAACCGGACCGAACCTCAAGCCTTTTTCAGGAATCAGGATCTTGAATTCTTCTGAAGTCAGCCTTGGTTAACATAAAAAGCCTGTGATGTGCAACATGAAAAGCCTGTGATGTTCAACGTGTTGGTAGAACCGACCTGCATAGCTAGATGGTGCTGGTGCGCGAGCGCCGCCGACAGCTCAGCGTCCTCGGTGGAGGCGTCCGACCGCGACACGGGGCTGTGCTGCGGCCCGTACGCGCCCTCCACTGGCCCGTTACTGCAACAAACACCAACAACATCTTAGTAATGACAGAAATATAAAAGTCCAAGTTGTACACGACAGCAAAGAACATCAACGGTTCATTTTTAGGGTTCTGAACCTAATGTGGCAATACCCTAACCCAATTGTGTATGTGCGTTCGTATGTCACGGGTCTTTATCACCTAAACGGAATGAGTAATAAACTAGAAACTTAGATCTAAATGGCTAAATAGAGGCTAAATAGAGACCTGAAACTTAATACGACCAGTCTGTTTCGTGTAGAATCGAAACGCACCGATTTTTTTTTCTGGTTTAGCTACGTTGCGCTTGTGACGTCAGTTTAACAGGAAAATTAGGCGGAATTGTCACTAGATATATTTTTTACATTTTGAAGTATAACAATATTAATTTAATGTTCACATAAAATATTTTAGGTAAACATTGAATTTCCACAAAGTAACGGATCTGTTCATTATTGAAACTTAAATGTAATGTAAAGACCGTTGACACAATACCGAATATTGCGTAAGAAATTCTATTATATTGTCTTTCCGGAGTCCTTTTATTGAGACTTCGCCATCTGTCAGTCTGTCCGTATGTTATATGACTCTAACTCAAAAACGGAATTAGTTACCAAACAGGAATAGTTTATATTTTAGGTAGAACATGGACCCAAAGATGAACATACGACTATAAATTTAATGTAATTATTTTTCAGGTGGGCAATCTTTCAGTATTCCAATACATGAGAAGGTAATTGAAAATTAAAAAAGAAATCGCATGCTAGCATTTGACGGTGAACGGAACACTAACAAAAGATAAAAAGCTGACTCTAAAATGTGACGACAAGATTTTAAGAACAAACCAAAAATAACATCACTCGAGGTAAGCTCCAGCCACCCACGACATTACTCAAAGGGAATACTACGATATCATCTGACATGTTATCAGATCAAAAGTGAAAATAGGTATGTGTGTATATACCTACGTCCTTAGCGCTGTATGAAAACTGAGAAGGCCCTTTGGCAAATTAACGATATAGCGATAACAAAGGAATGTCTTGGGACTCTCTGTCACGCTTATTAAATGTGATACGAGTACGTTTTATTTAGGTATGGTTCAAAGGTTAAAAAAAAACTTTAGTTAATTTTCTTTCGGCTATGTAATCTATTTGCACGTGAGGTGCCGGGCTAGAATGTTACTCCCCCATCTCTACCTAGAGTGTCGTAAAAGGTGACTAAGGGAACACATACAAACACACCAGAAGATGGACAGCAGCGCTTTCTTAGTAACTGATATTTCACACTGCGATTCCCAAGATGCCTGCCAAGCATGAAGATTATGGCAAGCCCCCCCATAATGGGCGAGGCTGTGTTCAGCAGTGGACGATCTGGCTGATACAGTACAGTAAAGTATGTAATATAAATAATATTGTGCAGTTATGCGTTAAATGAGACAGTTCCTAAAGTTAACGAAAGGAAAGATCGCATGATGACGAAGTCGTGTAGTTATAATTTTTATAGCGTACTCGTGCAAATTAACATATATATTTTGAAGCGCTCGTAGCGAAGTTAACTTAGCTGTTCTTAACCGATTAGCAACGTCGCCCGCGGTCATGAGTTGGATGGGTGACCGCTAGTGACATTACTACTGAGCGCTTCCGTGCTTCGGAGGGCACGTTAAGCCGTCGATCCCGGTTGTCGAGTTAGGATAGCAGTCGTTATACCATGATGGTAGGGCAATTCGCGAATGTCCGCCTGGCTAGCAACCACCCTCAAGTAGAAAATCTGTCGCCAAGCACCTAACGGTGTGTTCCGGCAGCTGTCCTTGAGAGCCAGTATTTCTAAGTTAGCCTGAACGACATCTTCGACCACATCAATTACCACCAGGTGAGATAGCGGTCAAAGGCTAACTTAGTATTCTTTTATTGAATTGTTAATTATGGGAAGCAATTCAAAAATTAACTTTCGTAAAGTGCATCGTGGTGCATTATCTCTTCGTTATAAGGGCTAAGCATATATTATATAAATAAGCCAAGGATAAATGCAATTAGTTATAGTATGGAACTTTACTCACAGAGAGTCGGATTACCAGTTAAGAGTTTTTTTAATTAAATCAACCTATGATATATATAAGCCTAGGACAAGTGAAAGGGTATATATTTATGGGAACTTTTTTGAACGAAGAAGATGTCGGAAATAAGTGAGCATTTTGCACTACTGTCAATGCATAGAGCAATTTTAGTGCCGATAATAATGTTTGGTTTCTGAAATGGTTTGGAAAAGTAAAAAGGATAGGCAAAGGAAGTGTGAGGTATCAATGTTGAGTGTGAGGTAAACATCTGGAAGTGGAAGACCTTGGCGTACAACATACTTTGGCCAGATTGGGGCTTTATGGAAAACAGCCAGATCTTGGAATATCGGGTGTATCTTTCACAGCCGATAACACTTTTAGCTTTACGCTATCTCATCTGTCGGTAATTGATTATGTGGTCGGAGAAATTGTTCAGACTAACCTAGAATTACTGGCTCTCGAGGACACCTACCGGAACACAACGTGGATGTTTGACCATAGATTTTCTACTTGAGGGTGGTAGTTAGCCAGGCATTCGTAATGAGCATGTCCTATCACCATAATGACTGACATTCCAAAGACAACCTTAATTCAGTGCCACAAGCATTCACCCTCCAAGTAATGTCCGCAGCGGACGTTGCTTAACTTAGGTGATCAGTTAGGAACTACTTAGCTACGCTTTAATAAGTATGATGAATAAGATGAAAGCGGAGAAAACAAGAGATATGTCAAAAACATAGCATGTGAAATCCATGGTCAATGTCTGAAATCTAGGTCTTCGAGAAGGTTAGTTTCTTTAATTAGTAAGTTAGCTCTCTAATCTCGGAGAAACAGGCGTGACTACCGTATATGTAATTTTTTACAGTATTAATAGGTGTTTAGAGAATTAGTTTATAAAATCTCAGATGATAAAAACATGTTACTGCCGCAAAGGAGTCCCTGTCGCGGTTCCAATATTTCCTTCCGTAGCGATTTTATACATTATAACCAGTATTCTATGACATTTAAATTTTTAGAAATACAATGTCCTCCCTGTTGTCCTAAAAGTTTCCTTTAATTATAAA
Organism: Plagodis pulveraria; assembly: GCA_963890685.1. NCBI lineage: Eukaryota > Metazoa > Arthropoda > Insecta > Lepidoptera > Geometridae > Plagodis > Plagodis pulveraria. The sequence goes on from OY982975.1 coordinate 9,519,555, forward strand.
CGAGTCTCGAATAAGGCTATTTAATTTCATTTGACAGCTTGAAATCCGACCCCAAGATTAACTGTAGAAAAATCAAATGGAATTAGGAGCAAAATAATCTTCATTTCAAGTTTGGTGGGTTTTATAAGATGTTATATCGGTTAAAAGTTTTATAAAGACCTATGGAAATAGCAAACAGACATTATGCTTCTCTCGCTATCGTATTTATCATCTATGCGTTGAATGCTTCTGTTACGTGCAAAGAATCGATCCAATATTTCGGCTTCCAAGAACGACAAAGTAATTAATGGCCAAGATATTTACGAACAAAGTACAAAAATACTTCCGCATTGTTTTAATTTAAACACCATTATATATTTAGAGTAAATAATACGCTACGAGTTAAAAGATTATATGTAACGAATTTTGCCAACTCAATTGTGCACTTTAACTTCATCCAAGCGGCAATAAAAACATAAAAAAGCTCTTTCACATAACCGCAATAAAACGCGGTTAAGCTGATTAAGATTATGCTGACCCGCCGCCGCCACCGCGCTCGTGCCACAAAATTCAGTTATTTTTGAATAGAATCGCGTTAAATATGCAGCAAAACAAATTCACGATGAATTATCTACATCATTTTTACTCGTATTATGTTAAAACGTGATTTTCAACAATATTTACCTTTACTTTTAAAGTTCTCGTGAGTATAATACATTTTAATGTAAAGAAAAGCCGGCTGTACTAATAGGAACCTATAGGTCTACAATAATTATTACTAGTATATATGACAATAATTTTTAATAGTAAACAGGATGGAAACTTTCAGCAGGGCAGTAAGGGGAAGTACCTTATCCGTTGCAGCCACTCGGAAATGGTCTTAGGAGACTATCCACATTTTTTTATGGAATTTTGATGCCCATTTAAAAAAAAATTACAGTTAGCAAGAAAATAACAATTTTACATAAAAAACATGTTTAATGCCAATCGATCCTGTTTCTAATACTGATCAAAAACTTCTATCGGACCCACCATCGTTGGAGTACTCAAAAAGTCGCAAATTCCGAGTAGCTGCAACGGATAAGGTACTTCCCCTTATTGCCCCGCTGAAAGTTTCCACCCTGTATAGTGTACATATAAATTCAAGCTTATTAAATAACTGCAATATAATATATAAAGTGTTACGTGTTACTAATATTATAAATGATATTTCCCCGCGCTTAGCAAGACGTCTTGAAGATATTTGATAAGATAGTTGGTGTTACGAATACTTTTTATTAGGGAAACACCGTTGCTCGTCCCATCTTTACGATTACCAACAACAGTGCTCAATGTCAAAGCAGCCACAGGGAAGTTTGCATTATTGTATCGGGCAGAAGCTCCATGGTTAGAATCCCGCTGCCGGCTTGAGCTTCACCGCATGGTGGATGGGCCATTTACCATTTAGTTTTTTTTATTGCTTATGTAAGCCTTTAACCACAATCGTAAGTGACGATGAGGATTAACGTAAAATAATGGTATATACAAAGGATTGGCATGGCTAGGCTAGCTTTAAGTTATATATGATTTTATCAATATCATTTTAAGCACTATCGTCTACTAATACAATAGAAAATTAGTAAATATTCTTATAAGGTTCATCAAACCAAGGCATGTAGTAAAAAGTATTGAATCGAAATGTACGCTAAAGGTATACTGTCAGGTGATGACGAAATCAAGAAGCACCTTCGCAACGTCAGTTACTGAGGCCTGTGCTTTTCGCTTCGCGCAATCGTGACTTCCAGTCGAAGGACTACAAAATACACCAAATCTGATCAGAAGCTTTTCGGTATACAACACATATCACGCGAGTTCCAGTAGGTTCCTTATTAGTTATTATTATTAATAAGGATAAAACTCGGTATAGCGTTCAGATTCGACATTTAGATCTTATTCATAATTAATATAAGCCGCCCACAAAGTCTCGCTAATGAATTAAATATCACTACTCAAGACAGATAGCAAAGATAACATTATGAAGGGAAAGTTGGTACTGGAGTTGGAATAATAAAACAAATAAGGGCTCTTCATAGAACCTTTCATTACATCTGGATTAAATACTCACACAAACATCTTAGTATCACTTTTAAGTCAAAATGGAAAAGAAAGATGTTTTCGAGCTTCAACACCCGCAAGAATATAGTACAAGTTATAGTGTGATCAGTTTAGTGAATGATCTATTCTGAGATTAGTCGTGTTCCGCGGTTCCACTCGCGTAGACCATGATGAAAAATAATCCAAGACCTGGACTATATATATCCCAAGTTACATCTAAATCGGTATCGGTATCGAATTACAGTGCAGATCAGTGGAAGTAAATACCATCATCACTCACCGTCAAGTGAGCTTTTAGAAGCGCTCGTAGCGAAGTTTCCTTAGCCGTTCTGAACTGATCAGCAAAGTTAAGCAACGACTGCCGCAGTTTAAAAACGGGCTTAACAAGCCCTCAGCACAGAAGCGCTTCGGAGGGCTTGTTAAGCCCGTCGGTCCCGGTTGTTGTCTTAGGATGGCAACGTTACAGCATGGTGGTAGGACATTTTGCGAATGCCGACTTGGCTAGCTACCACCGTCAAGTAGAAAATCCAAGCACCTAACAATGTGTTCCGGCAGCTGTCCTTAAGAGCCAGTAATTCTAGGTTAGCCTGAACACATCTTCGACCGCATAATCACTTACCATCAGGTGAGATAGTAGTCAAAGGCTAACTATCAGGCATAAGGTGAGATTGTATTTAGTAAGACTATCAGCTATAAGAAAATATACTCTTATATCAACCTTAAGAATGAAGTTATCAAAAGCGCAATCAATTCGATTCGATGAAATATGTTATGACTGACGTTTCACATTTATGCAACTAAATTGCCCGCCATTACAGTGGCGTTCGACGTCCACGCTTCCTATGGTACTAATGTGACAGGGCACTTAAATGTACATTTAACATACCGCACACATCATCACAGTAGAGAGCTTTCCCATCAATAATATATGAACGCGGGCTCAAGATTTATGGGAATAATAATGTGACCGTAGAAAGGTTGACAGCACGATAACAGTCAAAAGGGAGTAGGAAGAGAAAAATCGCCGTAGGTTATATTTCTCGCTCGAAAAATCTTATAAACTTGAGTTGTGAGGCCAATGACTGTAAGAAAATTTCTGATCAAACAAACAATGGAATTTTGATATATGACGCAACTTTGTGACGGAATCTTCCAGTTGTTAAATGACTAAGGCTAAGTTAAGGCTCACACAGTACAGTGCTGAGCCTACCCCTATTGCCAGTTATATTAGATAGTGTTTTTTCCATTTTTTTTATTTGGTCAATGTTTAATTTGTTAAATTGTGTTTTACTGGCAATAAATGTTATTCTATTCTATTACTCTATTCTATTCTAAATATGGATATTGAAATTACGCAGGGTAACCACCTAGCAACAGCATCAATCAATGTATTTTAGAAGAAAAACTTGAAAAGGGCGTATCTACTCCGTTTAATGTGTGGGAAAATTGCAATGTTTCATTCCAAGCTCAAAATACACTATTCATAATCGCACATCGATTTATAGAGGGAGTAAGCGCATGGTGCTAGAAGCGTTTGTTAGGAACAAGTTTACACAAGAGAAGATTAGGAAAGTTTTTGCGCAAGAACTGCTGTGCGTACACTGTAAATTGACGATCTTAAGTAAAAATATATATTTGAAATTGGTATAAGCTTAAATGGATTTCAAAGTCAAAGTCAAAATCATTTATTCAATTCAGGCGTCTACGACGCTCTTATGAAGGTCAATTAGAAATTTTACTATTGAAATATTCTACATTGTACTGCCACGTTCTGCAAATAAATTGTATAGAGCCACTGCGAGAAGAACGGGCAAGAAAATCGGGGCCATTCTTTTAAACATCTTTTAACAATGTGTTCCATACTTACTATATAATAGAGTTATTACAATATTTGTTTAAATTATGTAGGTGACAGGCAATAGCTTGGCGGAGCTAAACCGATTGCGATCGCACACAGCTGCAATCATGAGTTGTCAAACTGTCTTGGGTTTTTGTGAACGTGGTATTAATTGCTTTTTGAGAACACTTATTGAATATTGATTGTGCTAACCTATAACCCTTTTGTGTCATCGCGGACAGTTTACGCCCCTGTTGCAATCTGGTCAGCGCGGACGGGATTTTCTACCAATGCACCGATATTTCCTGCAGGATTCAGGCGCGGGCGGTAGCAGATGCTAACAATGAAGGCGTCGCTTAATATTAATTTAATTTAGCTGAGCATATGGGTTGTTTCAAACAGAAATAAATTAATGGGATCGTTATCGTTCTCAGGATAAATTCTCAGTACAACATAGATATCATTCTCTATATTAGCTGGAATCACATTTAATATAAAAAAACCCATCAAAAACCGAAAGCATTAAACAATTACAATAAAATCCTCCCGTTAATTTCCATTTCAATTAAGTAATAAGTACGAAAAGATCGCTAAAAAACAAAGGCAAAAACAATAAAAAGATAACACCTTTTAAGCTAAGTTGATTAAATTGTCCAAATTCTTCGAATCTGTTCGCTGTACTCGTAATAATAAATCCAAACTAAAGTCTTTTAATTAAACTTAAAACGACTTACGTAAGCTTTTGGCATATTCTCAACTGCCAAGGAAAATCGTTATGCCATAAAGACTAGAGGTATCCTAAAACAGCTCAAATTATTCGGCATAACAACTTTGAGCGAACAAGCTAGCAGCCGCCACCATAAAGTATAGTGGATTTTATAGACGGTATGCCAAACTAAGGCACTTTGTTATGCAAAGCTTTATTATTTAGATGCACTCTATTTTGCGGTAGTGGACTGAAGACGGGTTCGAGATAATCCTATATTTCGAAGGATCCGAGCGACTTCTGCCTTCTGCTATAAATCCTTTTATTGTGTTAACCAAAACTTATTTTCGGATGCCTCTATATAGTGGGGTGTGCAGAGTTACAATCTTAACTCGCACATCTTTATCAGCTATTTCTTTTGCGTATACGAAAATTGTTCCAATATTGGTAGACTTGGTAAATCTTGTCTGTGTCTCTTCTGTCTGTGAAAGACTATATTGTCAAACTAACCCCCGGTTTCAGGAAGGTTTGTCAGTCTTGGTTCTGTGAATACTGAATGCTCATTGGTCGCCGGTTGTGTCATTGGCTAACATTGACCAATGAGCCTTCAGTATTTAGCCTGCCAATTAATCAAGACTTTGATTAACGTTCCAGAAACTGGAGGTAAACGTATTAGAAGTACCTAAAGCTAATTTCCCAGATTGCGTGATTCTACGGACAATCTCAACATGTAGACAAATAGCTTTCACGTAAAGACCACTACGCTGTTTCACATAGTATATCCTATAACAGGGTCTGTGCCTCCCAGTTTATGGAAGGTTTGTCAAAGTCTTTGTTACTTACTGAATACTGAACGCTCATTGATCGCCGTCGAAATCGTTAATTTTTACTTAGTTATGTTCGAATCGGACTCGTTAAAACAGTTGACGGTGGAAAACCAAGCAGCTTAGATAGGTATTTCTAATGTCACAACCGTTTGATCGCCTAGGAAGTTGCGTCAGTAAGGCGTTTTTGCAATGCATCCTTCGTCAGACATACCTAGAGCAAACTGGAAATACAGGAGACAAACTCCGCCATGCTTAAATCGGGCGTTGCATTAATGCTCTTTGACACACATAAAACATTTATTTTGGCATTTCCCAACCCCTGGTAAGAAATGGCGTGGGATATTTTCTAGGGCAAACGTTATAATAGTTTTTTTTATGTTTAGAAGAGATGGGACATACAAGTCAACCTTCTGATGGTAAGAGCCAAGCCTGTCCATTACAGTGTCACCGTTTTTATCCTGCTCGACACTGCACAGTGCTCGTCACACCGAGGCGCTCTTATGTCACGTTCGTTCAGTAATTTCACCTGCTACAGTGCCCTTCAGGCCTTCACACAGTAGTGTTCAAGGCAGAATATCCGACACTGCGGTGGTAACCACCAAGACGGACTCTTGAAGATACATACCATCTGGTATAACGATACGAAAACAGTGTTCAATAGTCTACGCGAACGAAACCGTAAGCGGGTATTATTACGCGTTACCATGCGTGTTCTTTCTTGAGCCTGATAAAAGAAGCTACGAGGTTGCCATTCTGATAGACAGAAAGATTAATTGAATTTTTATAACCATTGGCTACCCGCGACTTTTACAATATCGTCAGTCCACCAGTGGGTGGCCTACCAACTTTACGTTTTCCGGTTTTATGTGGTAACGACTGGAGATGCTTGACGTTGGCATCGGACTGGACCACTATGGCCAATTTATGAATGAAATTCTATTGTTATCATTATCGCAGATATCAATGGGTTATTAAGAAAAAATTACATTAAAATGTTCAACTGTTTAAATTAATTCTTGGTTAAGCCTGATAATACCTTAAACCACATCATCACTTACCATCAAGTGAGATTGTGGTCAAAAGCTTACCAGCAATAAAAACAAATATTTTTGGAACTCATCCCCGCTAAAATGTGACCATTAACGACCTTAACAAATCCATGCTGAAAGTGTTTAAATCGCTTCCATATTAAAAGTGGTTATTTCCCTTATTTTCGTGCTTTTTGCACAAATAGAAGGGCGTAGCCGTACCCGCTCAGCGCGCATTGAGATTGAACATTGTTTAATATTTTTTTTTTTTTTCATTACATGCTCTTAACTATCTGCATCGCACCCTTAAGACGGACTGCTGAAGAGATAACCTTGTAAAACACATTAGTAAATTCTTAAAATCTATAGAAATGGAGCCAGTTTACCTTTTTTTCATGGGGTTCATGGGGTACTGAGGCCAAAAAGTTATTATGTGAGATTGGACGCAGGTTAAGAGAAAAAAACTGGTGACTTCCGCTCCAGTTCGCTCGTGGTGCAGAGAATGGCCATAGCCAATCAGCGCGGACACGCTGCAAGTGTTATGGGCACCTTTGCACCGGGCGCGATCAGGGGTGGGTTGTTTGATTAGGCTAGTTTTAAGTTTCACTTACTGTATCAGCCAGATAGTTCACTGCTGAACACAGCCTCCCCCATTAAGGGGGTTTGCCACAATCCCCACGCTTGGCAGTTCTCTTGGGGATCGCAGTTTAGATAGCAGTTCCTCAGAAGGCGCTGCTGCCTACCTTCTGGCATTTTACCTTTAACACCTCAGCCGCCACAGGTAGCAATGGTGGGAGTGACATTCTAGCCCGGCACCCCACGGTGTAACGGCAAGTTTGACTTCATTATTAATTATAAGTATTTGTTATAATATTGACAAGTAAACATTGAATAAATCTATATCTTATATCTTTCTGTGGGGTTGCCGGGTTAAAATTGCACCTCCCCATATCATCCCATGGGTGTCGTAAGAGGCGACTAAGGTAAAACTACTGGAAGGTGGGCAGCAGAGCCTTCTAAAGAACTACTATCTTACAATGCGAATTTCAAGCCGCCTGCCAAGCGTGGGGATTATGGCAAATACCCCCTAAATAAGAAAGGCTGTGTTCAGCAGTGGACGATCCGGCTGATACAGTACCAAATCTATAGCTTGTATTAAGCATTGAGATATGGTACTACTTTTGGGCGCGAGAAAACTGTACCTTAAAAGCGTAATAGCACAATGTTCCTATACAGTCTCATTAGACACCACTAATTATGGTTTCAGCGCTGCAGCGGCTTTAAGTTTATTCCTAACAGAATGGAACATGACGATTATTTACAATAGCTACTCTATACACATATATTAGACATATATTGGACACGTCCACGTGTCCAAGTGGCCGAGGGGTTTAGGCATCCGACGCGATATCGGAGGACGCGGGTTCAATTCCCGCCTTGGGCATAAAGTTTTGTACTCCAATAATTTGTTAAATATATTTCGCTTAGCACGCGATAGTGCTTGTAATTATATTTAGAAATATAGCTACTCTATACGTTAGTAATAACATCTCGACGGTATTGAAACACAGATTAAACAGACCACATTAAAAGTCGTCACACGTTTAAATTTACAATAAAAATTAGGCACGACATTCCATAACCAATGTGTAAACTAATGACACCACTGTGTACCAAAAACGTACACTAATTCGCATGAATAAACTCGTTAAACAAATACGTGGTACCTAATTAACAGAGCTGGTTCCAGCAGTAACGTAGTATGTTATCACCGCAAACACTGTGGCACATAGATACTAGTATTAAATCTGTGTAATTCTGCTATGTTTAGATGTTAAGTAACCTATGTATAAGGCTTCTTGGAAATCAAAGCGCCGGAAGCTTACGAAATGCTACACCAGTGGTATTTAAATAAGAAAAAGAGAAAAATTTAGGCGTTTTGTAATTTATATTACGTTTGACGGTCCTACTTTTTTTTATAAACGGAGTTGGAGCCACGGATCGATCGAATATGAATTGACTTTTGGCTGGGGAGTAATATAGAATAATTATAAATTATTTTATAAACTGCTTCCTAAAAGGGCTCAATATAAAAAAATCTACGCGGTTGTAGTCCGAGCCCTTAAGACCAGTTGTTGATAGATAGATAAACTCTTTATTGATACACCATAATTAGTTGTTAGAAACAAATAATAAAACTTAGTGCTACACTAGGCGGTCTTATCGCTCAAAGCGATCTCTTCCAGACAACCCATTTGTAAGAGAGATTACATAAGATAAGGCTACTCGGTGATTTCACAATATTAAACATCTGTACTGTACTGATAGAGATTAGATATAGATTTACATACTTATAAGATAAACTTATAAAAATATAAATATATTAAACATATATAAGTAAATAGAATAAATAATACATTAATTCCCGTTTCCAATTAAACCCATTCATATTTTCTTTATTAGCACCCCCTATTTCCCGTATGATTATCATTATGTTCCCCGTAGGGTGCCACCGGGCTAGAATTGCACCCCCAATGCCTTACTGCGGGAGTCATAGACGGCAACAAAGGGAAAAAATACCTATAAGAGGATGGGAAGCAGCGCCTTCCGATGAACTGAAATCTTACACTGCGATACCCAAGACGCCTGCCAGGTGTGGGAATTATGGCAAACCTCTCCTGACAGGGGAGGTAATTCGTTCAACGGTGGACGTCAAGGCTGTCGATGATGATGATAGAAATGATTTCGGCTGGAAAAAGATAACTTCCAGCGGTACATTATCTTTCTTCCATCCTAAATACTTTCTATGTTTTCGCATGCGTCAAAGTGCTTTAAAATAATACGATGATTATTATGTTTCTAAGTATTTTCATATTAAATAACTATGAGACTTTGGCTACGATAATTACTAAAAAGTCAAAGCGCTGATTAGGACACACGAATCCAATTAAAAACATAAATTACCATTTTCCTATAACTTATTATGTCCTTTGAACTAAGTTCAAACTCCATACTTAAAGTTATAAAGCGGCGCTTTGAAGAAGCCTTAATGCTAAGGATAAACTTTGAGGTTTCCTGTAAAGGAAACGCTTGCACCACAACAATATCCAACTAAAGTTGGGTCCAGCTAAGTTACACAGTTAAATTGCAACTATTGTTGAATTAGAATAGTTTCCAGTGAAAATCTGTCAATTGGTGGCAGAAGGTTTGCGGGCAGAGGTGATTGTTAGGTTCCCTTCGGTAAAAACTGTACTCTACTGTATCAGCCGGATCGTCCAATGCTGAACACAGCCTCCCTTATTAAGGGGGTATTTGCCATAATCCCCAGCCTTGGCAGGCGGCTTGGGGATCGCAGTGTAAGATGGCAGTTCTTTAGAAGGTGCTGCTGCCCACCTTTCAGTATTTTCCCTTAGTCGCCTCTTACGACACCCACGGGATGATATGGGAAAATGCTATTCTTACCCGGCACCCCACGGGTAAGAACTGTTAACTTTTATAGCAATTAACCGTGGAATTGTACCGTATTCAAATATTAATCAATTTAAGTATTTGCAGACAAACCACCAAATAGCTATTGAAAAGGAATAAAAGGGTAATTACGGATATATATCGGTTTTATTTACATTAGGCTTGTGATTAGTCACAAGTAAGTAATGAACTGCCGTGAACTTATCTCTTTCACATATTTTCAATATATGTACCACTCGTAGCACGCCCCGGCTTTGCACGAGTTTTTAACAAATATTATATATTGACATAAAAAGTAGTTATTGTGACATAACTATAATAGTTATACATATGGTATTGCAGACTTTTTTGTAGATATTGATGTCCTCTATAAAATTGTAGTACCTACATCACTTTGCTCTATTGTCAACAACTTCCGCAGCGTACGCAATATACGGTGGGTTACATTATAAAAGTTTTCATACGGATTCCTAAGTTTATGAAAATATTCTATAGCCTATATGTTCATCAGGGATAGTGTAGGATTCTAATGGTGAAAGAATTTTTCAAATCGGTCCAGTAGTTTTTAAGTTTATTCGTTACATACAAATCTTTTCTCTTCATAATATTTTATGGATAAAATAATGACGTTTTTATAATGATCTCGAAATCAGATGCAGTGACACGACCCTCATTAAATCCAGCTATCAATTTGATTGACCGTGTGAACATCCCCCAACGAGCAGTTATGCACCCAATCATAGAAATTCACACACGCAAACTATACTAATTCAAAAATGTTGTCGATACACCACCAAATCTGTACCTATGATTTCTAAACCAAACACATCACCTTTGACTGAAGTCCACCCATTAGTATGACCGTGTAAACATCCCCCAAAAAGCAGCTATGCACCCATGCGCTATAATAGTAATGCACTGTCACATACAACACACTTATTCAGAAATATTGTCAATATAACACCACGGTATATTTATGATTTCAAAACCATCTGCAGTGGGATCAGTTTTGATCATTAAGTCCACCTAACAGTATTATTGACCGTGAGAACATCCCTCAACAAGCAGCTATGACCTTCTTAGCAGTCCTTGAGAGCTAGTGAAATAACAGGCAAAATGAGACTTTTGAAGCGCTCGTAGCGAAGTTTACTTAGCTGTTCTCAACCGATCAGCAAAGTTAAGCAACGTCGCGCGCGGTCATGAGTTGGATGGGTGACCGCTAGTGACAATACTACTGAACGCTTCCGTGCTTCGGAGGGCACGTTAAGGTTGAACTGGCCGGTAACTTCTCCATACAAACGCCGTAGGATGATCACTCCCTTATTTGAGGTTTTAGGTCCACAACTAAGCATGATATCGATTTATCTCTACATTATCTAGGCTTGTCTTGGCACCGATTTGTAAAAAAAATCTTCACATGATAGTTATAAGCCTCGAAACATCCCTGTAATATCACGAATTTTTGCGCATGTTTAGTCGTAAATAAACGACTTATAGAGCATGAAATCCCTAAAATTATTTACATAGAAGCATAGCTCAGTTCATGATCATTTTAGATAACATTTTGGAAAACAAATACATCCAGTAGTATAATCATAAACATCCTAGAGCCAAAGGTGGGCACACATAGTTTTGCGCGCTAGTTTTTCGTTCAAAATATTGGGCATCTCATGTCAATACTTCCATTCCGCGGTGAGGGAAGCGGGCGGGTGGGTCTCATGCGGAGCACACTAATATATAATTAACAAAACGCACACTACCAAAAGTCACGTGCACCGCGCCGCGATCTTAGAACATAATATTATATTGTTGGAATGCCCTGTTGCTTTTTGGTGTGCACGTATGTATACACTATACCAATATGTAGTGCCTATGCCTACTTACGTACTTATATATATATATATATATATATATATATATTTACATATGTTGGGAGTTGGGGACCGGATTTTCTTTCACATTTGATTAGTTTGTTCGTGATAGTAAGTGTCGGACGCCATAATCCATATAGATAGGTACTTGGGTAATATAAATACGTAGCTATGTCTAGGTACTCACCTACTCTCACCTAAGTTAGTACCTAGTAGGTATTAGTCAATACGCAGGTCATGATAGCTATGGTGAGTACCTAATCATTTTAGCAACACTTAGACAATATAAAAAGCTGCATTTGGTTAGATATGGTATGGACGTAGGTAGTCCGCATTCTTTTTAGAATATAGTCTAAGCAGTAATATAACTTCGAGAAAGTACCTACCTAACACAAAGTAGTAAAGGGTTAGAATTAGAAGTTCAATGGAAGATACCTACCTATCTACGATATAATTATCATTTATCATATAGGCCTGCCTAGGCACGCAACTGTCAGCGATGTCAAATCGACATTCGCGGGCGCGCATTACATTGCATACCTATCTACATAGCTATAAGATCACAACAAATAATAAAGTTAGTACTATGTATCTACCTACGTAAATTAGTAGAATGCGGTACTACCACCATGCGGTAAAGTTCATGCCCGCGGCGGGATTCGACCCATAGACCTGTTGCGCGGCAGTCCATTGCTAAGAGCCATCACTGCTTCCCGTTAAGTGTTTAGTGACAGAATTCCTACTTGAGGGTGGTAGCTAGCCAAGCGAGCATTCGCAAAATGCCCTTCTACCAAGCGGTGAATTTCAAGCCCGCGGCGGGATTCGAACCATAGACCTGCTGCGTGGCAGTCCAAAGCTAATGCCACTGAGCCTTCACTGCTTCCCGTTAGGTGCTTTCTGACAGATTTTCTACTTGAAGGTGGTAGCTATCCAGGCGAGCATTCGCAAAATGCTCTTCACAACGCGGGGAAGCTCAATATCGCGGCTGGATTCGAACCATGGACCTGCTGCGCGGCAGTCACTAGCTAATGCCACTGGCCCATCACTGCTTCCCGTTAGGCGCTTACTGACAGATTTTCTGCTTGAGGATGTTGGCTAGCCAGGCGAACATTCGCAAAATGCCCTATGCCCTTCCACCAAGCGGTGAAGCTCGAGCCCGCAGCGGGATTCGAACCATAAACATGCTGCGAGGCAGTCCATAGCTAATGCCACTGAGTTCACGTTAGTTGCATGGTGACAGATTTTCTACTTGGGTAGCTATCCCGGCGAGCATTCGCAAAATGCTCTTTTTTTATGCCTGATGGGTTAGCCTTTGACCACTATCTCACCTGATGGTAAGTGATGATGTGGTCGAAGATGTTGTTCAGGCTAACCTAGAAGTACTGGCTCTCAAGGACAGCTGCCGGAACACACCGTTAGGTGCTTGGCGACAGATTTTCTACTTGAGGGTGGTAGCTATACAGGCGGGCATTCGCAAAATGCCCTACCACCATGCTATAACGACTGCCATCCTAAGACCACAACCGGGACCAACGGCTTAACGTGCCCTCCGAAGCACGGAAGCGCTCAGTAGTATTGTCCTAGCGGTCACCCATCCAACTCATGACCGCGCGCGACGGTGCTAAACTTTGCTGATCGGTTGAGAACAGCTAAGTAAACTTCGCTACGAACTCTCCACCACGCGGTGAAGCTTAATATCGCGGCGGGATTCAAACTATGGACCTGATGCGCAGCAGTCCATAACCAATGCCACTGAGCCATCACTGCTACCCTTTAGGTGCTTGGCGACCGATTTTTTACTTGAGGGTAGTAGCTATCCAGGCGGGCATTCGTATAATGCTCTTCTACCACGCGGTGAAGATTAAGCCCGCGACGGGATTCGAACCATGGACCTGCTGCGCGGAAGTCCATAACCTATGCCACTGAGCCGTCACTGCTTTACAAAATATGTTGTAGTAAAAGCAGTAACTTGCTAATTATGTAATAAATAATTATTGTAGGTAAATATTTACTACATCAATATGAAAAGAACAAACTAATACATTTACTATGTACCTACAAATCATTGTACCTACTTACTAAATATTTACCTACTATAGGTGAAATAACATCAGTATGTTATTATAAAACGAACGAAAATTATAACAACAGGTACCTACTGTCCGAACCAAAATGTATTCCTCTGTGAATATATAATATTATTTTATAAGAAATACCTACACACGTCGTGACGTAGCTTGAGACACTATCTCCGTCCGTCGTCAAACATCGTAATTCGTTCGGCATGGTTCGGCTTTCATTGATATATCGCAAACAAGTGTGCCTAATTAGCGTAGATGCAATACGGGTGTGTGATGCGCGATCACTATCTTCGTACTACTCATCACGGAGTCTTACCCTTTCCCACAAAGGTATAGGTGAAATAGCATGCTTTGTGGCCTCGCGCGCTGATAAGTTCGAGCCGTCGGCCAGTGCATCCTTAAGCCGTCGGTCCCGGTTGTTGTCTTAGGATGGCAGTCGTTATAGCATGGTGGTAGGGCATTTTGCGAATGCCCGCCTGGCTAGCTACCACCCTCAAGTAGAAAATCTGTTCGCCAAGCACCTAACGGTGTGTTCCGGCAGCTGTCCTTGAGAGCCAGTACTTCTAGGTTAGCCTGAACAACATCTTCGACCACATCATCACTTACCATCAGGTGAGATAGTGGTCAAAGGCTAAACTATCAGACATAAAAAAAAAAAATAATAACAACTGTCTCAAGGTGATGGGCGCAGAACAATTCGTCACTTGTGATGAAATGCATCTGTTATAGGCAGAGGATACCGCTTATCATCAGGTGGGCCTCGCGCTTGTTCCATCACAATAACATAAAAAAAAATAAAAAAATAAAAACAAAAAAAAAACTGTCACATAATACACACTGATTCACAAATTTGCCAATATGTGCTATATTTGCAAGTCGTCTGTATGATTTGTAAACCAGTTGAATTGACATCAGCTTTGACTCTTAAGTTCACCCATCAATACAATTGACCGTGTGAACATGCCCCAACAAGCAGCTATGCACCCAATCATAGTAATGCAGTCGCAAACTACGCTGATTTAGTTTGCAAGTTGTGTGAGTGTTGCAAACTGAATCACCTCTACTTGTTATCGTTATTAAATTGAAACCGGGAGAGTGAAACAAGCATTCCAGTTGCGGCGCATGGTTTTATATGATGGAGATTGTTTATTAAAAATTAAGCGATATAAACTAAGTAGTCAACAGGAAATCACAATGGAACAAATCTTAATCAAAGACGTCTTTTAAATTAAAAGTATATTTTGATAGGAGTTTTGAATCACTCGTAGCGCAGCTTGTCTAGACGTGCTAACCGATCAACTAAGTTAAAAACAAAGACCGCTGTGGTCATGCCCAAGATGAGTGACCGCTTGTGGCATGTACTACCGAGCGCCTGCCTGGCTACCAAACCCCCTCCAGTAGAAAATCTGCCGCCAATCACCTAACGATGCTCCGGCAACAATACAATACAAAACACTTTATTGTACACCAATAGAAAAATACAATAGAGAAGAAAATCTTAAAACTAAAGTACAAAGGGCGGACTTATCGCTTAAAGACTTTAGAGCAACGACTCTAAAGAGGCAGTAATTCTGGATTTGTCTGACGAAAATCTTCGATCGCATAATCAATTACTATCAAGTAAGATAATGTAAATGGCTAGCCTATCAACATTAAAAAAACTGTGTGTTTTCTATGATGTGAAGAGACGGTTAAATCTCCCGCCTGCAATGAGCATGCGTGATGCTTGTCATCTGTAAGTTACATCACCGCTCAGCGTCAAGAAAGTATTCTTTTCATCCTGGTATCAGTCATATCATATCGGCTACAGCTCATCAACAGTCATGAAATATTATTATTAAACAACCATTTCGAACTGCCCAGAAGGTCACCAGTAGCTGAAGGGATATGCGTCACTTGGAAATACAATAATTTCCTTTCAAGGTCAGCTGGCCAGAAAATCGTTGGACATAACCACAGGCCTCAAATACACAAGACTGAAGCAGTTTTATATAACCGCGTGCTAGACTAAACAAATTACTTCCCTTGTACTTCAAAGCTAGAGTCGCCATGTCGACTCAAAAGCATTTTATCGTTAGATTTGAACGTAGCTCTTACTGGAACCTTTTGATTGCCAACTATTCTCCATTACGTATACCAGGAAATATCCCGCACAATTCTGCACAGCTCAAGTTGAAGCAACGTTTTTCCGTTAATATGAAAGGGGACCGCTGCTCGAGTGGGTACAAGGTACCAACATTTTTAATTAAACGTTTTTGAGACGTGTCAAGAGCTTTATTTCCTCTTGGAGTTTGTGAAAAGGAAGGTCTTGGCTTTGTGTTTAAAATTATATTTAAGTAATATTCTACAGTTCCTGGCACGTATAGACTGTTGCATCATTGTTCCTGTTCATAAACCGTTAAACAAATGCCTACTCCATTAAGCGGGTTAGGCCATAATCTCCACTGCTTGGCAGGCATCTTGGGGATTGAAGCTCTTCAGATGGCGCTGCTTACGACCCCCACAGGATGATATGGGGGGCAATTCTAGTCAGGCATCCCACGGGGATTTCTTAACTCCTTTTAGATGTCATAATGCACTGAATGAACAAAATCGAATAATTTGCATCGAATTCCGAATGAAGTTTTAAATCTGAAAAGGCGAAATTAAAACATTCTAAGTACATGTACTAATAATAATATGCTATTCTGTCGTCCTTTGTGTTGTTTAGAAAACTTACTGATATATGAGATAAGAAACTAATGATGATGAAAAGCTCTTTGTTCCTTTTTTTTCACTCATAGCTGATAGGCTACCCTTTGACCACTAGCTCACCTGATGTTAAGTGATGATGCGGTCGAAGATGTTGTTTAGGCTTATCTAGAATGACTGGCTTTCAAGGAGTGCTGCCGTAATACACCGTTAGGTGCTTGGCGACATATTTGTTAATGGAGGGTGGTAGCTAGCCAGGCAGGCATTCACAAGATACCCTACCATCATGACTTCTTAACAAAGATATCATAATTATGACTATTATGTTCACATTCGTATTAAATTTTCAAAGGCTACTTAACAACAAACACGCAAATATATAATAAAAAAAATCAACTATAGCCCAGCGATTGCAAAACTGTTGGACAAGTAATTACTCGGTAAGTATGTTTTACCGTTATCTCACCTGATAAGCAACGATCGATAAAGATAAGGTCACGCTTGTCTGATGTTTTAACTCAAACATAGCAAGATTCGCGAAGTAACTCTAAACCGCTTAAAGCAAAGCTTTGTGTAAACGGGAGCGCTAAAAGTTTGCTCATAAGTTAGATAAGCCTGTTGTTACTGTGCTTTATTTTTAGGGTTCCGTGAGCGAAAACGGTACCCGTTATCGCGTCACGCTGCGCGCCGCAGCGTTCCGTCTCGTCCGCCCGTCTATACTTTTTTTTTGTTGCTGCACGGAAAACGCCTTATGCGTATCACGCGGCTTCTTGAAGGGGGGAACCCGCGTGGTTATGTGGGACTCCCCGGGCAAATTGGCAGGTTTACCCACTAACAACCCAGCGATGAGTCCTCGGCGTCTGCATGGGGCGGCGCGGGAGCGCTTGCGAATTCTACAACAGCCGTACCGAATATTGGTCTACGAGGCACTCTGTCTTGGGTCGGTGGTAGGTCCCCAGACCCACCATAGGGCAGTTCCCTAGGGAGGCGAAAGAAGGTTCGCATAGCAGCACCTTCTTGGACCTGATCACTTTTTTCGAATCGGGTCAGCGAGTACACTCTCCTCCCTGACCCTCCGCAGCCTCCTTTTGTGATACTAGTGTGCGTCCGTCTATCCTACTGTAAATAATATAATATGTAAGTGCGAGTCTGACTACGACTTAGCTAAATTTTAAGGAGTTTCTGCCCAAAGACCGAAGCCGAACCCTTATTAATATATGTCTGTCTGTCCGTCCGTATGTCATGTACAGGTCTCTAGCTCGTAAACGAAATGAGTTACAAGCATGAAACATAAGAAATTTAGTGTAAAAGTTGACCCCAAAGACGAGTATTAGACTAGAAATTGAATTAAATTATATAAGGGGGGCCCAATACATGAGAAGGTAGCCGAGAAAAACAAACATTTTTGCAACCTAGCAATCGCAGTGTCGTCTTTAACATATTGTGTAGATTACAAACGCACTTTTACGACACACAATAGTCATTTTTAGGCATTTGTGCTTAAAAAGCAGGCTATTATGCACTAGGGCTTCAAAAGTCGCTTTAGTCCGCTTACACCGGGCATAAACAAAAACTTTACGAGTAAGTACTCATACTCGTAAAGTTTTTATAATAGCCTGCTTTTTAAGCACAAATGCCTAAAAATGACTATTTTAATCGTAAATATAATCTTAAAATTGCTCAAGGAGGTTCAATTTTTAGCATATTCCACCACGTAAGAAATTTCTTTGGGTCTTTTCTAATACCCATAGATTAGGTTTTAAGTATTATTAAATACCCAGATATGTTTTTCTCGAAACAATGATACTCCAAGTAGAACATTGTAAAAATGTCAGTTTAAATTACAATTCAATATATTATATGTGTAACTAATAATATCGTTTTTTAATTTCCTCGCAATTAAGGTGAAAATTTGAGTGTAAAACTCGTGCATAAAACCAATTTTGGTTCCGAATTATATGCAACCTTTAACTCGGGCTGTTAAACGTCTTGGCTAAAATGAGTTATTTTATGCACTTGTACAATCTACTATTTATATTTACTTTATTAATAAATAAATTAGGATAATTAGGAAATAAATAAATTGGGGGTATCCAAGTCATCATATTTAGACCACTTTTGGTATATATCTAAAATACTAAACCAATAAGGAAACTCATATTTTCGTATACTACGTATCATGACTATATTGTTGTCATTTAAAAGATAGATACTGAAACTTCCTATTTATAAAAATATATTTATAAAGTAATTTTATAGCTATAAGCTGTTGCAATGTGAAACTCTAATAGAGCAAGGCTCGACTCGCACTTGGCCAGGTTTTTTTTTTAAATACAAGCTAAGCTATTTTATATAACCGTGATATATGAAAGATCTAGAATAGATTTGCGACGCGATAGAGCACAAATTCAGGAAACGAGAATAGATTACGTGGAAATAAAATTGCGAAAAGAGGACACTTTGAGAAATTGCAAGTCGTGGACGAGATAGCATGAAGTTGGTCTGTGTTGTCAACGCAATGTGGAGTGCAAGCAGTATGAGCAAAATCTTTGAGAGAAAAATAACTAAAATATATGGCACGTCATTTGAGCCCATTAGTTTTGTCGTTAGTTTCCAACTACCCAATCGGAAACTAACTAACAACAGACTTCTAAGTTGATTCAGTTAGTTACCTCTTCAGTTTTCTACGAGGTACAATACAACAGTCAATTATGCCCTTTAGATTTATCCTCAGTTTCCAACAAATTACAGCAGCAAGCCAGTTGATTCCGTAGGATACCTTCTCAGATTCCAATAGAGTACAACAGGAAAGTCAGTTACAAAAAGTAATTGCTTTTTGCCTCAGTTTCGGACAAGGAAAATCTGCCAAGTGCCTGAGGAGTTATCCCCTCAGTTTTCAAAGTGTACAACAGCCAAGTCAGTTGAGGATGGTCTCAACTGTCTTGGCTGTTGTAGTAATGTAAAGTAAAATGGTAGTAATATCGTAAGCTTTCGATAAGTCACAACAGCCAAGTCAGTTGAGGTCATTAGTTACTTCTCAGTTTCCTATTAGAAACAACACCCTGTTCAGTTGCGCCCGTTAGTAATTTTCTCAGATTCCAACAGGACACAACATCCAAGTCAGTTGAGGTATCCATTACCGGTATACTCATTTTTCTACAACAAAAAAACAGCTGAATCAGTTACGCCCATTGGTTATCTTATCATATTCCGACATTCAAAAGCCAAGTCAGTTGAGGCCGTTAGTTTGACCCGTTTCCTTCAAAGAGCAACAGCCAAGTAAACTGAGTGCATTTGTTTCGTTTTCAGGTTCCGACAGTATGGTTAATATATTGAAAGATCAAGATCTGCATAGAATTACTTACCAACTACAATAAGTATTGTATTCAGTTACAACGGTTTCATTGTGATCGTCCTAACGCATGACAGAAGGAACTGAAGTTTATTTTGTGTTTCATGTATCAGTACTACCTGTCATTCAATTTCAATGTGATTATTATGTAGGTAGATATTGCAGTTCAGTTCCCGGCATAAGACTCTAACTTCTATTCGATATCATCCTGTTGGATGTCGTAAAATGCGAGAAGGGGAAAATATGCGCCTAAGAAGCAGCATGCCACCACCACTGAAACTGATGTTAGTGGGATGTTGCTGCACATTCCGCATAAAAAAGGGCTACTGACCATCTTAGCGCTCTGATTAGAGGTATATAGCGAAATTTCGAAAGGCAGTTTATGAATCTAAGGAATTAATGTAATCCGCGTCATTGCAAATAAACAACATTAAAATCTAAGGTATTTTCGATATCCTCGCACTGGATGATCTAGTTAGAAGAAAGCGGCAAAATGGTGGCATACCATAGCTTGCGCCTTTAGCGGGCTTTTCGCTGGATAATGGGCGCACAATCTTAACCGTCCTAATTAACCGCAAGGCACAATAAGGGCGTAAAGATAATATTTTAATATGAATTTATTTTTTAATAACACAAGTGGCTCGTTGCTCCCACTTCCTTACTGTAATATTACACCAACAACACACTCACAAGAAGTGAGACGAGCAAAGGTCCTTTGGCGTCACTGCTGTTGCAAATTTTATACATCACGAGAAAGAAGGTCAAACAAAACAAGTGGAATTTCACTAATATTGCAACTTAAATATTAAACAAAAAGAGATACTGTCACTTATAACTTGACTAATGATATACAACTTCAGAACATCGTGTTCCAAACCCTCTCGGCGCGTTATGTCGCAGTAGTTCTACTATTAGTTCGATAGAATTACGAGTATTGGTACAAAAACAGTTGTACTGTTCAGTATGACAGTATGTTGCTTTGCTACGTGATCAACACTAATATATTGTATATAGAGAGGAAAGCTTTGTATTTTTGTATGCAACGCATAAACATAAAAAGTAGTGGACTGATTTGGATGAAATTTGGTTTGGAAATAGTTTGAGACCCGGGGAAGGACATAGGATACTTTTTATCCAAGTGCGCAAAGTGGTTTTGCGCTATAACCGATAAACGCGCGGGCGGAGCCGCGGCCGAAAAGCTAGCTCTCAGTGACAGAGCTGGTGTGGTATTTTTAGAAATGCTTTCTTTTTACGTCTGCTGAAACATCACGCTAAGGTCACGTGTGACAGCTGTCAAATTGACAGTTGGTGTAATATTTTTCAAAATTTGTTACAACCCTACATAAGACCACAAACGTAGCCGTTATATAAGATTTTTTTTTTAACGCACTATTTATTGCCCTCCTTTATCAGCGTAGCCGATACATCATCATCTACAGTCATATTCTTCTCCAGAAAGCGTTGCTGCTCTGTTTCTGGTATTTTCCACTTCATCCCACAGAAAGATACGGGGGGGCCGGGGGCGCCACGGGAGGAGGACGTAGCCGGTCGGTAGCGGGAATACTACCAGAAAACCCTAACATTCACAATGTTATTGGCAAAGGGCTTATTCTACCGACCTGGCATTACAAGAATATGATGGAATTGATACTAGCTTCGACTAATAATTGATGGCACAAATAAAGTCTATGTGTCATCCATCAGCGAAGTACAAACCCGGTTGCAACGCGAAGGTACTTATTAACTAGGTACCGTATTAAGTGCACGTCGGTTACTATTATTCAATCTGTGACCACAGTAACGGTGCAGCTTAGCGATAATCTTGGTACTTGATGCGTGTTTGAGGTCATCAATCAATGCATTGGTCATCGGTTAATCACTGTCGACCTTAGGACTAGGCAAACTGCGACTATGTACCTACCTCAGAATAAATAGAGTAGGTGTAAATAAATATATTTTTATCATGTAATTGAACGGAACTAGCACGAGGGCCACCTAAAGTTAGCTAAAGCGCTAACATCTGCATTTTGTCACAATAGCACTGCGCTCATCACGCTGAGACATAAAGTTGTTAAGTAACATGACCCTGTAATTTCACCGGCACCGTTTCAAACCGACAGTAATGCGAACTTTACTGCTTGGCGGTAGAAAGAGGTATGGTGGCAGTAGGTACTTCCCGAACGAACTCATTCACAAAGAGTCTCTCAAAAGAGACAAGAATGATATACCCCGGGAAGTGGTGTAGAAACTATTTTGTATTGTTTGGTTATCTTTCTACAAATGATTATCCTAGTTTCTAATTTTATGCGAACCACATGGCAGACCATGAATAAGTGAATCGTCGGAATTCGATGCTTTTGAAATCATTTTGTAACGAATGTACGACTTTATTTTAAATGTCCGAACGAAGCGAAATTTGTCAGATGGAAGTTGGCAAGTTGGAAATCTGAGCATTTGTAGTGGGGTGTAGGGGGGGGGGTGTAGGGGGTTGTAGGGGGGGTGTAGGGGGGGTGTAGGGGGGGTGTAGGGGGGTTGTAGGGGGGGATATGTAAGTAAACATACATTCGAAAAGTAACTAAACACTTATAAACATAATTACCATGATTAATATTCATTAGATAATTTATCTCGCGATTGATATGATGAAGATTAAAAGTCACCAGGCCATAATGTTATGTATTTTTATTAAAAAACGAGTGCTTCCTTTACATAGCACTTTTTCACACCACTCATATTTATTTCCGTTTTTATACCAAACTAGCTTTCCGGTCGCGGCTCCACCCGCGC
This sequence comes from Plagodis pulveraria, assembly GCA_963890685.1. Taxonomy (NCBI): domain Eukaryota; kingdom Metazoa; phylum Arthropoda; class Insecta; order Lepidoptera; family Geometridae; genus Plagodis; species Plagodis pulveraria. The sequence continues at coordinate 9,542,276 of OY982975.1, forward strand.
GTATGTCGGTTATCACGCAAAACCATCAACCTCTTGCCGCAGTTGGATAAAAACTATCCTGTATCCTTCCACGGGTCTCAAACTATTTCCATACTAAATTTCATCCAAATCGCTAGTTTTTAAGTTTATTCGTTGCTTACAAAAATACAAATCTTTCCTCTGTATAATAATAGTGTAGAAACGGAGATGATCTCCGGTATCATTCCATTAAAAATTAATTTATTAAATATTTATTTTTATACCCAAACATTTCCGTTTTCATACCACAACTAAACTACCTTAACATAAGGCGGCAACACCCTCTCGCTTCATCTTATACAAAAAAAACTCTTCAATCGCTGGTTACCTTTAATACAAGACGACGTTCCAACGGCACCTATACAGCTTATTCAAAGCCACTTCGAAGTAAGGGTCGAGTGGTTGGTACTATACCGTAAGTGCACCAGATTGCGACGAGCACCGGCGCTAATTGTGGACTTGTGTGCGAATTTAATTCAGGGCTGCGGATGCAGTGGACGTGACACGACGCCGCCACCCGCCGCTCGCTACTGTTATGTACTATGACTGGTCGTACACAGACGGGCTGCTATTCTACTTCAACTCCTATTTTGTCACATATGATGTTGCGGTACAAAATAGCAATATATTTAAATTGTTCACTTCGAACAAAATAAATCCATATTATATAAGTAGGTATTATCTTCTATTATTAATAATAACTTTGATACTAGACCCTCGAGGTTGAACTGGCCGGTCACTTCTCCATATAAGCGTCGAACGGTGATAACTCCATTAGGTATATTAGGTTTTAGGTCCAGAACTTCAGCATGATACCGATTGATCTCTTCATTTTCTACGCTTGTATCGTCACGAATTTTTAAAAAGATACTTATATAAAGTTATGAATATGATATATAAGTCTAGATAATGAAGATAATGAATACATAAAACGATATCATGTTTGATTCTGGACCTAAAGCTTAAAATAAAAGAGTAATCACCCTTCGACGTTTGTATGGAGAAATATCCGGGCAGTGCACCCTTTAAAGCAACAGCTGTAACGTTTTGTCATGTAACACTTCTAATAGTCATTACATGCGACCTTAATGTCCCAGAAAAGATGATCTATGATCACCTGCCACAGTTTTCAGGATGTTGTTACCACCCCACACCGTCCTCATCAGAGACGCTACTTTCTTTCTAATTAGGCATAAAATCCTAAAAATATAGACGGGACTAAACTATCTTGACACATGGATCGATATTTGTATCACAGCTCTACTAAAGTGCCACGATGGTAATAATAACAAATACTTTTAAAATATTTTAAGAAAACATCAAATTAATAAAAACTAACATAAAACTCTTCGCACGATCGAGAATGATCATTCTCGATCGTGCGCTCGAAGAGTCAAGACCTCCTGAGGATGCTTCGTGTAGAAGCGAAACGCGTCGAAAATTCTTCCGGTTTGGCTGCGTGGCGTTTGTGCCGTCACGTCGGCTTAGCAGGAAAATTAAGCGGAATTGTCACTAGATATATTTTTATATTTTTTAAGTGTTTTATTAAAATATTAATTTGATGTTTTCTTAAAATAATTTTAAAAGTATTTGTTATTATTAAAAATGGATTTCCGCAAAATAACGCCTGAATCTATTCATTGCCACGATGGTCATTAGGATATCAAACAACCAGGACTGGAATAGTTGTGGAGTCAATAAGTAATAGTAAGTGCTCCAGGTCTTATTGGGACTTGTATGCGAATGTAATTCAGGTCTGCGGATGCAGAGGACGTGACACGACGCCGCAACCCAGCGGTCGCTACTGTTAGGTAATATTACTGCACACACGAGCTACAACTAAGTCTTTACTCAAGTGTTTTTTTTTAATTCCGCCACATTTAAATAATCACGCACCGCACAAAAGACCTTTAAAAAGATTGAAAGTCAATGCTCCACCTCTAAAAGTACTCTCAGAGTAAGTTGGAGTTGCATTGTTCTTGTAAGTTATGCACCAGGTCTGAAGCAAAGGATTCAGTGGAATTGAGATGACGGTGTCACCCAGCGCGGCGATACTGCTATCATACTACCCATGGTTATACAGACTAGATGAAAATTTATTGCAAATCTAATTATACTGTGTCACTTTTGTAGATCTTCAAAAAAATTGGTCAATCTAATCTTAACTAAGAACTCGAAATCAACGATCATACTACTTTCCTAGGTACCATCAGAAATTGAAAAACTACATTCATTCAGATCAAGCATACTGGGAACTGCTCACATTGTGGAATTACTTTGTAACAAGCGATGAACAGCACAGCGGTTTACTGTACCGTATCAGTCAAATTGTCCACTGCTGAAAACTGTATCACATATTAAATTGTTGTATTATAATATTATATCTCATTAGTAAATAAGTATGGGCAATCAATAGTCTAGCATCAGCTGGAGAAAAGTAAATGTATAACGCCCCTTTCCCTTCGGAGATATACAAGCAAGTGGGTGTGTTTTTATCTCGTTAATACACACAAACTGCATTAGAGCTGGGCCTCGATTCTCTTAGCTATTGACCAAACGCCACACTACTGCGATGCTTCTGTGATCGAACTGCTGTTAATGTCAAATTCGGTAGTCTGCTAATTCTAGCTCCTAATCGCAGTTGTATAGCAATATCAAATGTTGCCACTGAAATAATAATGAAAACTTTTATCAATTAAGCATCAGTGAAAACATAAATACAGTGGTTTTCTAGCAAACAATACATTAAATAAATATATTTAAATCATTTAGCATTTTTTATATCTAAAATCTATGCTATGCTATCTATGCCACTGTAGCAACGCAATCGCAACAAAATAGCATACAGCATACCAAATATGTCAAAAACTATTGATAGCAAGCCACTGACTTGCGATTGAACGTAAATAGCGGGCAGACTAAGGATACTGTCAAAAACTAAAATTTTCATGCAATTAAGTTGCGTTAACGCCGTTCAATAGCTAAGAGAATCGGGCCCCTGGTATGTCTTACACACAGAACAAATGCAGCTCGTCTGTAAAGGCTTTTACAGTGTATAGTGCGCCTTTCATGGCAATCACGTACATTTGTAAGAAAAACACAGTTGAGGAAATGTCTTTTTCATTTGAGATTGGCTCTTGTAACCATGTTTTTAAGGTCGAAGAATGTTTGTAGTAAAATATATATATAGAGTTTAGATTCAGAAAGATGTGACAATTTTTTTCCTTATTTGAAAAAGAAGGAGTACTTTCTTTCGTTCGAGTGGAGATATTAGTAAATATGAAAAGTGGATACAATTGCGGAATTCGTATATCGATGGTTTGACTTAATAATTTTAAATATAAGTCCAACCCATCGAGTAACTCATACGCATAGATCAAGTTAACGCACTAGCTTGCCGCCCATAGTTTTACAAGAGTTTCTTTGTATTGAGTATTTTGCACTACACAATTTTTTACCAAAAAATGTAACCAACTTCAACACTCAAATATGTGAAATGACTTGTTGAAGTCGGTATCATTATGGTTCAAAAGTACCTATTATCACAATATTGTGCGCATGGTACCAATTTCGACAAGTTATTTCACACATTTGAGTGTTGAAATCGGTTACATTTTTTGTTAAAAATATTTACACCATTTTTATGATTTAAAAAAACAGTCGAATTGAGGACACCCTCCTTTATTGTAAGTCGGTAAATAGGAAAATACTTTTCAGTTATTGGAGTGTAACTGAAAAACTACTCAACCGATTTTGATGAAATTTAAATGGGACCACACAGCAAGCATCAGCTTTCAAACCAAAAATAATCATCAAAATCGGGTCAAAAGTTCTGAGGTAACAAACATTAAAAAAAAACAATTGAGTACCTCCTCCTTTTTTTGAAGTCGGTAAAAACTGCTTTACAAAGCATCGGTACCTATCTATACCTGAAACACCACGTGACCTAATCGTTAAAACCTCGAATTGATCGGATGTTCATCAAAATCCGCTCGAGCATTCCTCACGCCATGACGTCATCAGGGATCCGAGAAGCCATCCACCGGGGCGAACTTTTTATCTTATTTCTTCGGCCTTTATATTAAAAAGAATAAATACAAAAGGTCAGCTCCAGTTCAAGTTATTTTGAGGAGTCATTTGTCGCTGGTCGACATTTTAACGGCGGCTTTAACTTCAGGGATGGATATGCGAAATTATAACTTAGGTCTTTTTGATTTAATTGATATAGTCGCTCGCATCGTCATCTTTTGCCTCATCCATACTTATAGAATAGTAGAGATATAACATGCTAAAAATACTGCAGATATCTACTATGGTATAAACTCTTTGGGCATGCAAATTTGATCATTTTGCGAATGCCCGTCTGGCTAGCAAGCAGCTTTATTTTTTATTCCCGATAGGTTAGCCTTTGACCACTATCTCACCTGATGTTATGTGGTGATGTGGTCGAAGATGTTGTTCAGGTTAACCTAAAAGTACTGGCTCTCAAGGACAGCTGTCGAAATACACCGTTAGGTGCTTGGCGACAGATTTTCTACTTGAGGGTGGTAGCCAGCCAGGCGGGCATTCGCCCTACCACCATGCAAGGTCTCAAGCTGAAAATCTGTCGCCAAGCACCACAGTCTGGTCAGTTCTGGCAGTCCCTGCTAGTCAGATTACATAGCAAAGGCTGCTAACATTTCCGAAATGAGTACATATTTACATATGAACAGGCAAGGTAATATTATATTGACTCAACGGTGAGTACCGACTTGCAGATGGATTTCATATTCAAGGGTGGTAGCTAGCCAAACGAGCATTCACAAATCTGAATTTGCGAGAGACCCACGCAAGGACTTGAACTTAAGCCTCCATGCACGCGCGGCGGTCCAAAGTCATAGCCAATGCCGCTGAACCATGAATTATTGCTTCAAAGTATTTTTTAAATATTAGTTACCAACTGGACCCGGCGTTTTTACCCGCGTAGACTATGATGAAAAGTGATAATGTTAAAAATATGATATCCAGAACTTAAACTATCTATATGGATTCATCCGATTCGGTTGAGCCGTTTCAGAGGGATGGAGTAACACAATCACATCATCGGTCACTCACAAACTTAACACATTAGCGTGATATGATGTGATTTTACGAAAATTTGTATCTGTTTTACCACTCACCTCTGCCAACAGCTAAATAATTTTGAATAAATTTGGTACATAGCTTCCTTTGAACCTGCGTTGATGGATAGAACATCAAACGGTGAAAATCATCATTTTAGTATAAATCCAGAAGGAGCTCAATTTAGCAAAATTTCACGAGGCCTATACAGGATTAAAAAATAAATGTCACAAGTTGGCGTATGCAATGCAATGCTCCTAGGACAGTCAAAGCTCCGAGTGGCACTGCACCCTTAGATATAAGCACTTGCTATCAAGCGCACGACTTTTTTATGGGATTTTGGTGTAGCATGCACAAGATGCACAAGGCGCACTTATTAAGACGCTGGCAAGTGCTAAATAGCTTTACTTGAACAGATTTTTAGCAAAATGTATTAAGTTTGTAACAGTAAGAAAATTATATGTTAATCTTGATCACATTATTTAAGGTTGAACTGGCCGGTCGCTTCTCCATACAAACGCCGTAGGGTGATCACTCCCGTATTTGAGACCTTAGGCCCAGAATTAAGCATAATACCGATTGATCTCGTTAATATATAGGCTTGTATGATGCCGAAATTTAAAAGAGATAATTAAGTTCAAAGTTATGGGCCTTGAAAATGTTATATGAAAATGTTTCGAAGCTCATAACTCTCAAGTTAATTATCTTATTAAAATTTCGGCATCATACAAGCCTAGGTAATGACGAGATCAATCGGTATTATGCTTTGTTTTGGACCTAAATCCGCAAATAAGGCAGTGATCACCCTACGGCGCGGCGTTTGTATGGAGAACGGCCCGGCCAGTTCACCCCATTGGCATCGGCGATAGTTATAACAATAGAATTTCATTCATAAATTGGCCATAGTGGTCCAGTCCGATTTCAACTTATTAAGGCCAATAAAAGTCCGAAACACGTTTCACTAAAATTTTCATCAAAGAATTCAATTGCAAAGTTGACTCTAAATTAATCTTGTAACGTAAATGTCTAACTTATTAGAATGTGCATTTAAATATATAAATAAAATAGCAAAACCTTATCAAAGAAAAAGAAAAGACTAGAAAATTTACATATTCGATTTACGTTACTAGTTTTGTGTTATTAAACTTACTTTCCGATTTTACCTAAACTGATCGCGATTTCACCATCACTCTCTTTGACTCCTACGTAGTCCTATATAGTTTTTTTTTATGTTATTGTGATGGAACAAGCTCGAGGCCCACCAGATGTTAAGCGGACTAACCTCTGTCTATAACAGATACATTTCGTCACAAGTCACGAATTGCACTGCGCCCTGACGGGCGCACAACAACTATGTCTGAAGGTGACTCTTCAGACATAGTTGTTAAGTCTCATGTGCCTGTAATTTCACTGGCTCTCAAGGACTGCTGCCGGAACACACCGTTAGGTCCTTGGCGACAGATGTTCTACTTGAGGGTGGCAGCTAGCCAGGCGGGCATTCGCAAAATGCCCTTCCACCATGCGGTGAAGCTCAAGCCCGCAGCAAGATTTGAACCATGGACCTGCTGCGCGGCAGTCCATAGCCAATCCCACTGAGCCATCACTGCTTCGAAGTGACAAAATTTCAGCGTTTGAAAGCGTCTTAAGCGGTAACCTCTGCCTATAACAGATGCCTTTCGCTATTCGAAGTGCACTGAGACATATAGTTTTTAAGTCTCACGTAACTGCAATTTCACAAGCACTCATAATCTTCAGAAAGTACTCGTATTATTGCTTGGCGGCAGAAATCAGTATAGTGGCAGTAGTTCCGCAGACTAATAAGAACTTCATAAACAGTTCTACCGCTACTTGCTGTGCCTTGCTCGCTTATCATCACTTGGATTTTAAATTGCTGCATTTCACAGCTAACACAACTCCATCACACGATCTTAACTCCACGTTATCCTTAAAGCTACAACTTTAGAAACTTTTTCCGCAAAATCGATGATCCAATCCCGGTCTCTTCCGAATCAGGCTTGCGAAGGAAAACTTCCCAACTTCTCATTTTGATCATAGTGTTAAAGGGATGGCAGTACCTTTGATCCTGCCTTTTGGAAAGCAGACGCTTTCCGGGAACAAAATCTTAGATTTTTAAATATCATAGAACAATGTAAGGAACTTCAAACTTAAGAAATATTCAACATATATTATGTGAATAATTCACGTTACACAAAAAACAGAATAAATTATATCGTAGATTTTAATATTGTTAGGTTTGCAATAACGCCTGCTATGCGGATTACATTACAAAATCACAAATATACGATAGGAAAAATTTAAGTCATGTGCGGGATTCGAACCCGCGTCCATCCACTCCTTGAGCCAGGGTATGCTCTAACCAATTGAGCTAACATGATATTTGTGACTTTGTAATTATATCGTAGGCTTGAAAAATTCCCTTATTTTGACACGACTGCCCAAAGTTAGTTGTATAATTATAGAGTGTTATGTTTTCAGGGTTCATGTATGTATAAAAAGTACGAGTTTATAATATAACTTGCACTTTTAGTTTCAATGGAACGATAAAACGTTTAACAAAAATAAATTAATTGAAGTCAAGTTTTTTATATTTTTTAATTAATTTATACTTGTTAATCAAATATCCTGTTAATATACCAAAAATACGAAGAACTTTCAAGTTTTCTCCTAGAAATCGCTATTACGGTATTTTTAGTGGTAGATGTGGATTCCGAATTTTTAAGTCCTTTACGCGATATATGCCGTGCATAGGAATGCCTGTGACATTCCCAAATATGACCAAATTTGAGTAAAAAAAAAAATGGTAAAAAATAACGTAGTAAAACTTTACAAAATCACAAATATACGATAGAAAAAATTTAAGTCATGTGCGGGATTCGAACCCGCGTCCATCCACCCCTTGAGCCGGAGTATGCTCTAACCAATTGTGCTAACATGACATGACGTCATAACTCAAATCTTTCCTATCCTTCTTTAACCATCGTATTGGGATGGAGTAGTAAAATTTTATTAATAAATTTATTTAATTCTAAACGCGTAGTTATACTTTAAGAAAAACCGGCCAAGTGCGTGTCTGACTCGCATACCGAGGGTTTTGTCGTATCGTAATCGTGAAATTTTTTGTACAGATCGAGATCCTTAGCAGGAGTTTAACCTATGTACATGGCATTTGCTTAGTATTTGTTGTCGTACGTTAGACATTGGAATATAATTATACCAAGGTTGACGTTTCTATGTAATATTGTTTTATAAATAGAGCAAAAAGAAAAATACCTTATAAATAATACGATCATTGTACGGGGTAAGGCATTTATTTTAAAGATTTTATTATTTGTTAGGCAATCCGCCACAATAACACATATTCTATGAACATTACAACTGGCAATTTATTGCCGTCCTAAAGATACAGTCCTAAAGGTAGGACGGACGGACGGACAGCAGAGGCTAAGTAATAGGGTACCGTTTTCAAGTACGGAACCCTAAAATAATACGCCCCCCACCGATGTTACTGCTTTTCTTATAAAACGAGACTCCTTTCCTAGAATTGAAGCAATGACGGCCGAGAGGTAATAGCTATGGACTGCCGCTTACTTCACCGCATGGTGGCATTTTGCGAGTGTTCACCTGGCTAGCTACCGCCCTTAAGTAGAAAATCTGTCGCCAAGAACCTAACAGTGTGATCCGGCAGCAGTCTTTGAGAGCCAGTAAAATTACAGGCACATGAGACTCAACAGCTATATGTCTCAGGGTGACGGCGCCGTGCAATTCGTCACTTGTGAGGAAATGCATATGTTATAGGCAGAGGTTAGTCCACTTACCATCAGGAGGGACTCGTGCTTGCTACGTTACGATAACATAAAAAAAATATCGACGTACGTCAGCGTGCGCCGAATAACAGCTACTACTAAAGGCCTAAACTCAGAAGCTAAAATATTCAAAGTTTATATACTGTTTTCCTAAACTGTTTCCAGTCAGACTGTGTAATCTAATTTGGGAATCTTTACTCCACAGCAAGTTTTAAAACACCCCCGACTCTGATAAAATATTCCCTCGTTTTCACTTAATATTATATGAGATAGGCACTTGTTGTTTGTTTCTTGGTTAAACAATGCTCTTTGTTTGTGATCAGGGCGTATCAGTCCTCCTTGTTTGGATTTTTATTGTTTGTTTGGACCGTATGTTGTGCTATATTGTTGTAGTAACAAACCGACGAGTAAATGTGGCCAGCGACTAATGCATTTTTCATAGCGCGACGTTCGCCAGAAAATATAACAAAACAACTACCGGTTCAAACCCGCACTGTATTGAAAATTTTTTTTTTTTGCAAATGTTAAGAACTTACTTAGCAACTTAAATTATTATTATAACAGTCTAGAAGCATGTTTTTAAAGCGCTCGCAGCGTAGTATTTTCCGAATGCCCGTCTGACTAGCCACCACCGTCAAGTAGAAAATCTGTCGCCAAGCACGTAACGGTGTGTTCCGGTAGTAAGGACAACTACCGGAACACACCGTTACGTGCATGTAATGTAATTCTAGTTTACCTGAACAACATCTTCGATCACACCATCACTTACCGTCAGTGGTCAAAGGGTAGCTTATCAGCTACAAATAAATAAAAGCACTGCGTAAAAGGCCAGTACGCAAGGGTGTGAAACTGATTCGTGTATAGTTCGGAATAAAGCAAGCCGCCTGCCAAGCGTGAGGATTATGGCAAACTCCCCAAAACTCAAAAAAAAAGGCTGAGAAGAGTATGCAATACAAAGTTTAAGTATAGGTAAATTTTGCCCGAGTTAGAAATGCATACAAAATCTCTTCAAACAAAAACACACATGGCGATGTGGCCATTGGGCACAACATTTAGTTAGGCTAACAAACTGACATATATTTCGTTCAGGCTTTAGAATAATAGAAGCGATAGTGACAGGTCACTTAATGTGTTGTCTAGCCGTCGAGCACTCAACGGCCTGCCAGTCCATGCAAATTTAATAAGCAAGGTATTAATAGCTTTATATTGTATATGTTGCACTATACCGTATTATACGTTCCTAATTAATAAGGAAACTAATCAGCGAACCTCAATGAATACCACATCCAATGAATAGCTAAGCTACTCTAGAGGTTAACTAAAGCGGTTTTGATAAGATGTGGTACATATAGGAAATAGGATACTATGGCGATCGTGCGCTCGAAAAGCCGATACTAAAAGAGGATGCTTGGTGTAGAAACGGAATGCGTCGAAAATTATTCCAGTTTGGCTACGTGGCGTTTATGACGTCACGCCGGCTTAATAGGAAAATTAGACGGAATTGTCACTACGTATACTTTTTAATATTTTTTACCTCATGTAATCTAGCTTGTAGCTACAGGCGCGTAAAACCTGTTACTATTTTTAATTTTACGCTTCATAAAATTCCACCTTAAACTAAGAAGCAATAAGAACCTGGCTTAAAAGTCTAAGGAAATGTATAGTTTTTTTAAATACGACCAGTAGTTAGAAAACTAAATTTTTATCCAATAATACCTCAATTGACGGTCCGTATCTAGTTAGCAAAAATCATTTAATGACCTTTGACGTAAGCACTCTTCAATATAACTGGTATTTTCAGAAAGTTAATTACACATTCTCAAGATAAATTTAATTCTCGGAACAAAACCTAGATTAACACAGTTTCCAATTTCGCAGAATTTTCTAGAACACGTTCAACGTTTTTTGCGGAGAAAAGATTCATTACACGCTTTTGTTTAGCTTTGTAATAATTTTACTTAGGTTTTGTTCGAATAACATTATTCTTTACAAAGAATCAGAAAAGTTAGCAGGTGAAATTTTTAAAACAATAAAGTATAACCTATATACTTTTTTATAATATGCCAGTGAACATAATGGAGGCAGCGTTGAAGAGGAGATTTAAATCCACGAGAATTTCGCTTCATTCCCTTGCCGTGATCAAATATCAGATAATGGATTGGATATTTGTCTTCAGCTGACAAATGGATTTATATATTTTTTTGTCGTTTAGAATGGATTTGCATTATCGCCGTATGTGTAATAATTGTGGTAGCTCTGCTAACTGAGCTAGTACGAAGTGAAAGAAGAAGCTCCTGTATATGTTAACAAAGATTTTAAGAAACCATTAAATTGAGATTTTAATAAAACACTTAAACAATATAACTAGTGACAATTCCACCTAATTTTCCGGGAGTTCTCAGACTTTTTCTAGACTCCTCAGTCTCAATCCTGCGCTTATGACTCTTTGAGTCAAGACCTCCGGAGGATGCTTCGTGTAGAAGCGAACTCGTCGAAAAGTCTTCCGGTTTGACTGCGTGGCGTTTGTGACGTCACGTCGTCTTAACAGGATAATTAGGCGGCATTGTTTCTAGATTTTTTTTTAATATTTTGAGTGTTTTTTTAAAACATTAATTTAAGGTTTTCTTAAAACATTGCGGATTCACCATCATCATCACCTGGAAGACGTCCTCTGTTGAACAAATACCACCTCCATAGTACGCCACATACAACGGCTATTACCCTTGTAACCATTTGCTACCCTTGCTTCTACGATGTCGTCAGTCCACCTAATGGGGCGCCTACTGCGGATTGCCTTACAAATAATAATGATAGCAAAAAGTCAAAAATAGGGAGTCCCCATACAAAACAGTGTACCCTTAACGTTTTCTGTTTTTGCTCTATCGTAAAAACGACTATACATACAAAAATCAAACTTGGTATCATTATAGTCATAGATCTACCGTATACTTCGAGAGAGGTTAGTTTCTCGATGACCGTATAGCATCAAATAAACAAAACCATGTGAGGATCTGACTCCCGTTATGGATTTGGGATTGTTTGATAATAACAACGATTCTCTGGTTCGTACGAACTCATCCTGTTGTGCATGTTCATGTCATTTGTACGGAATATTCGGTGCTTAAGATCATACATATAAAGTTTCACTGAGTTTGAACACTTGATATTTAAAATATGACGAAACTACGTTTGTATGGAAAGCCCTCCGTGCACTCTACTCTTAAGAGTGAGAATGTGAGTGTGTATATTTGCTATTCCTTCACGCTGGAACGGCTGAACCGATTTGGACGACACTAGGAATATAGATAGTTTAAATCGTGGATTTACACATAAGATACTTTCCATTATCATCACTTTTCATCGTTATATGCGCGGGGAGCAGCTAACGATGTCGGTTGTCCCGGAGACTTATCGCCATTTAAACATCCTGCATTTATCCTGTTAGTAACATACTAAAAAAAAATGATATGGAGAGTACAGCAGGATTAGATATAGCTTCTATTTTAAGAAATTGCATTTTGCAGAACTTTATGCGCATCGCATCGCCATATCTTATCGGTAGTACATATCTTATCAACAGGTATTCGATCATTTCCAGTTTACATAATTTCTAAAGATAACTAAGTAACTATGTAATTCACGCGTAAGTAGACTTATATAAAATATATTTTTAATATATTCCTCGTTCGATTTATCACACACCCGTGGGGTGCCATGCTAGAAATGCTCCTCCCTTATCTTCTGTACTTGTACGTGGGATTTGTGAGAAGCGTCAAAGGGAATACCAGTAGGTGTGTAGCAGGGTCTTCTGAGGCACTGCGATCCCCATGACACCTAGCTTGGGAACAATGGGAGACCCCTTCTCAAGGGAGAGGCGTTTGTTTAACGGTGGACGTCTTTCAGCTGTGGATGCTAGAGTTATCATATCTTGAAAATATTATACCATGATAAAAAAAAAAACAGAGTATGTGTCGAAGATATACTAAAAAACGATTGAGATGGCCAATAGCCAAGTGATAGTTCTCGTTCTAACTAGATTACTTCGAATGAAGAGCAAGACTAGATCGTTAATCCAATGAACAAATTATACAATTTGATAATTCAGTAACTCGCCTCGGTGGTAAGTGATCACAATCGCCCACGAAAATATAAATGGGTGAGTTAGATCCGTTCTTGATGGATCAGCTAAGTTAAGCAACGTCCGCTGCGGTCATGAGATGGATGGGTGACAGTGACATTACTACTGAACGCGTCCATGCATCAGGGGGCAAGTTAAGCCGTCGGGTCCCGGTTGTTGTCTTAGAATGACAGTCGTTATAGCATGGCGGTAGGGCATTTTGTGAATGCTCGCCTGGCTACCTACCACCCTCAAGTAGACAACTGTCGTCTAGCACCTAACTGTGTGTTCCGGCAGCTTTCCTTGAAAGCCAGTAATTCTAGGTTGGCCTGAACAACATCATCGGCCACATCATCATTTACCAGCAGGCGAGATGGTCAAAGACTAGCGTATTAGCAATAAAAACATAAAAATGAAAACTTTATATTCAGTAACTCGCCCAAACGGTTTATTGCTTTAAATATTTGTTCTTTGGTACGGTCAGAAAAACATTCATATACTAACTAAGTAAAGAGTGACAATACAGTCAAGTCAGTCAATCCTGGTAGGAGTAACGCTCCAATAACTCAATGATTTGCTGGTAAGTATTTAACTTATATCTTAAATACTTACCAGCAAATCATTGAGTTATTGACAAACAGTAAATAAAAGGCATCGATTGGTTAAGCCGGTCTCTTTAGTATGCTGGTCTCGCGTCGAATACTACTGGCGGGGTGTGCTCATGCAATATTCAGTAGGAGCGATTGGGTCATAGTAACATAATACCCGACATTATGCTTTGAGGAATGCATTCTGTATATCAAGACTTCTTAAGTAATACAATCAATCTCAATCAGAAACGAATGTTAGTCCTTAACTTATGTCTCGGCACCTGGGCGTCAAGTCTACTAATCAATATGAATCTATAATGGACTCGGCCTGGTCAATTTTGACAGTTTTGGTAGTCTACTAACTTCATATCGTTCATATTGAGTCAATATTGAATCTCGGTTTCATATGAAAACGAAACGAAATAATATAATAAATAATAAGGAAATTGTTTCCTGAATTACTTACCTTACTCTTCTCTTTTTATTTTTTGTTGGCAGTATCGTCAAACCAGCCTAGATTCCTCATAGATTCATATATTCACATGGGATCAACAGACTACCGATTCTGTCTTGTATGAATCTGGAATGAATCTATGCTGAATATGAACATGTAATTAGCAGACTTGGCCCCCAGGTGTGAAGCGATAACCTATACCTACCTATAGCAGATGCATTTGAGCCCATCACTCATCATTTTGAAGAGCTCGTAGCGAAATTTACTTAGCTAATTCTCAACCGATTAGCAAAGTTAAGCAACGTCGCCCGCGGTCATAAGTTGGATGGGTGACCGCTAGTGCCAATACTACTGAGCGTTTCCGTGCTTCGGAGGGCACGTTAAGCCGTCGGTCCCGGTTGTTGTCTTAGGATGGCAGTCGTTATAGCATGGTAGTAGGGCAAAAGCAAAGAAACATGACGATTAGGAGGGCACAATTCTATTCTGGCACATGGGGGTAATTACCGTGGAAGCCATTATCTTCTGAACATGAAGGCATCGGCAAATACATACGGATGAAGCAGTCTACCAAAGTTCTCTTCGGAATTTTGGATTAATACTCTGAAAATGACTCATTTAATAATGGTTCAGATTAACATATCTATCTTTAGGTGAGTAATAAAATAGTTGCGTTTAAATACTTTTATTTTACTAAACTATGCTTAGAAAATCCAGGACCACACTCTTTGGAAACAGCATTTTCGGAATGGGAATTAAATTTATAACAAGTTACAAATGATTAAAGAATCAAGCTCAGTTTTTTAATTTAAAAGTAAGTTAAAGAGATTTTTGATAGAGAAGTCATATTACACTATTCAGGAATATTTGAATGATAAATTAATATTTTAATATTATGAGTATTAAGACATGTTTGTTTTTAAGAAAACCTTAAATGAAGTTTGGCTTAAATGACATTTGCGAAAAATGTATTGATTTCTTAATTGTGATTACGTATACAAATATTGACATGTTATTAATTTATTTAATTTGATTGTTAATTTGTTTACCTTTAATTTGAATACCCTACCAGGGTGAGAATGGCGAACAATATTATTATTATGACCACATTTGTATTACCTGTACTCTGCAAATAAATGATTTGATTTATCGCCATAACATCACGGACAAATTCCAATCGGGAACTGCTAAACACTTTATATGGTCAATAAAATCTTTAAAAAGTACTCTTCAGCAATATCTCTTGAGGCGGCTGCAATTTTCAACATTGCTACGGACCGGGGTAAACTTTGTTTGTCCAGACAGTAAATTCAATTTAGAAGCGAGCCAATTTTACACCCTTACTGTTTACGTGTGGGGGTTTAGTTTACTAACACAGGAAGCAAACACTGAAGACGCCGTGATGAAGGAGTGCTAGGTATTTGTTTCATGCGCGGTCAATACGTAATCCATGTTAGAAGTTTGATTTCTATTCGTTCACAGTTATATTCAGTTTAAAGAACATTATTACCATTAAAGACAAACTGTCACTTACGAGGTAACATTATTAAACTATCAATATGTGTTCGTCATCGCAAAAATGTGAATAACATAAAATAAAGTACAATGAAATAACAGCGCTTATATAGCGTTCTAAGCTTGCACAATGACCCCATTCATACATTGGACTTGGATACTAATATTACATAACAAATTCTTATTATAAGCACAAGCGGGATTCAAACCCCGTCCTTTGGAGCAAAACATGCTCTTGTAACTAAGCTATCGTGGCGACTAGCCATAGCTCGAATAAGCGCTTTCGTTCTTATTATTAACATCTGGGTATAGTGAGTGGATAACAAGATAAATTTGGGGTTCGAAGGCAATTCAAAGTTATAATGATTTATTCAATTTAGGCGTCTGCGACGCCCTTATGAAGGTCAATTACAAATTTAAATATTAAAATATTCTACATTGTACTGCCACGTTCGCAAAAAAAAAAATATAGAGCCACTGCAAGAAGAACGGGCATGAAACTTGGAACCATTATTTTAAACGTATTTTAACAATGTGTTACATACTATATAATAAAATTATTACAATAGGTATTAGTTTCAATTATGTAGTTAAAAGGCGATAGCTTGGCAGAGGCGGAATTGTCCAAGCATTTTTGCTTGTTGTGTTCTGTAACCAAAGGGCAAAGTTATGGTATTGATGATACTGTACTGTATCAGCCGGATTATCCACTGTTGAACACAGCCTCCCCCACTAAGGGGGATTAGCCAGAATCCCCACGCTTGGGAGGCGTATTGGGAATCGCAGTTTAAGATATTAGTTCCTCAGAAGGCACTACTGCCCACCTTTAAATTTTTGCACCCCAGGCACCTAAAAATAAATAGGTAACCGTTACCTATAAGTACGTTGGTATTACTACCTTAGTAAAAAAAAAAATAAAGCAATAAACAATTTCAGGTCAGTCTTCAGACTCAGACATAGTCATCCTCATCCTTCATCTAACCTCTTATAAGTTTTTTTCTAGGGTACGTATTACGGTAATACCAACGTACGTATAGGTGATTTCTAGTATAAGCTTTTTAAGTGTAAGTAATTTCTAGTATTTGTTTTTGCACGGTGGTAGAACATTTTGCGAATGCCCACATGGCTATCTACCACCCTCAAGTGGACCGTAGCCAAGCACCTAACGGTGTGTTCCGGCAGCTGTCCTTGCGAGCCAATAATTCTAGGTTAGACTGTACAACATCATTGACCACATCATCACTTACCGTCAGGTAAGATAGTGGTCAAAGGCTAACCTATCAGGCATAAAAAAGTGTCAGGAAGAGTTGGTGTGTAAAACGAACGATTTATATATTTTTATCGTATAAGTCCCTTTCCTTATAATTCAGTATTTTTTTATTCCAGATATGCTTGCCTTTGACCACTATCTCACCTGATGGAAAGTGATGATGTGGTCGAAGATGTTGTTCAGGCTAACCTAAAAGTACTGGCTCTCAAGGACAGCTCCCGAAACACATAACGATGTGTGGTTTTTATATTGTATGGTTTGCAATAACGCCTGCTATGCGGATTACATTACACAATCACAAATATACGATAGGAAAAATTTAAATCATGTGCGGGATTCGAACCCGCGTCCATCCACCCCTTGAGCCGGGGTATGATCTAACCAATTCAGCTAACATAACATGAAGTCATAACTCAAATCTTTCCTATCGTTACGTGCTTGGCGACAGATTTTCTACTTGTGGTAGCTAGCCAGGCGGGCATTAGCAAAATGCCCTACCACCATGCAAAAGTCCCACAAACATTGATATCACAATTAAATCCCATAACATCAGACCTAGATAAATCTAGTATTCCAATGAATCCGATAATACGAACCGCCCACGGCACGTGCTCGGCAGTGTTGTTGTTTCAAAAATAGATTATAGGAAACTAAGGTGGATTCACGTTTTCCAGTGAGCCGTGGATACGTAAACAACGACTAAATCCGACAATGGCCAACCACCCTTCACACCTGGATGGGTTTCAACTGAAATGGATTTAAGCCTTCGGAATAAAGAGATACACTGTGTGAACGTAAAACGAATGAAACGTTTCTCTGTTTTAGGTAATGTTACATCATAATTTTATTGGCTTTAATTATTTTGCTTCTGTTTGTGTGTAGTGTATGTATTGTACTGTATCAGCTGGATAGACTACTGCTGAACACAGCCTCCCTCAATATGGGGGGTTTACCAAAATTCCCATGCTTAGCACGCGACTTGGGGATCGCTGTGTGAGATATCAGTTCCTCAGAAAGTGTTGCTGCCCACCTTCTGGGGTGTTACCCTTAGTCGCCTCTTACGACATCCACGGGTAGAGATTGGGGGGTGACATTCTAGCCCAGCACCGCACGGGATGGCATGGCATATGTATTTAAAAAACGTTTTAGTATCTCTAAGCCCTGGGGACCAACTCCCATCGCTCTATTCAGTCTTATTACACGACTGACGATGAGATAGAGACAATCTTTATCATACAAAAGCGTGCAATTCGAGCCATATATAAAATGAGTCCTAGGGAATCTGTGAGGGATCTTTTTAAAGAAATTGATATTTTAACTTTACCAAGTCTGTATATATTTGAAAATATTATGTATGTTCGTAAAAATTTGAGTAAATTTAAATTAAACAGTGACAATCACGATTACAATACTAGGAATAAAGATAAAATAGTGGTGCCAGGTTTTAGATTAGCAAAGACAAATAAAAGGTCCTTCTTAGGTAATTGTGTGCGGTTTTATAATAAAGTTCCTAAACATATTACAACGCTCACAGAAGGGAAATTCAAGTTGCATGTGAAAAACATATTGATTAAAAAATCCTACTACACAGTTTCTGATTACATAAACGACAAAAATGCCTGGACAATTCCGCCTCCGCCAAGCTATTGCCTGTCACCTACATAATTTAAACAAATATTGTAATAACTCTATTATATAGTATGTATGTAACACATTCTTAAAAGATGTTTAAAAGAATGGCCCCGAGTTTCTTGCCCGTTCTTCTCGCAGTGGCTCTATACAATTTATTTGCTGAACGTGGCAGTACAATGTAGAATATTTCAATACTAAAATTTGTAATTGACCTTCATAAGAGCGTCGTAGACGCCTAAATTGAATAAATGATTTTGACTTTGACTTTGTCTGCCGAAATAAGGAGTGTTATGTTTTCAAGGTTCATGTATGTGTCAGTTTCTTTATTCCACCATAACTTCTAAACGGCTTTATTAATTTTAATGTAAGAGATATCGTTAGATTCGTCTTGATAGCACAAGTAACAAAAAAGAAGACAAAAATCTGCTGAATTTTAGACTCCATAGTGTGAGAGAATAAAAAATGTAAATCATTCGAAAAATGCACTACCACCATGTTATAACAACTGCCATACTAAGACAATTCCCCGTCGCGTGCCCACCGAAGCACGTGCACGCTCAGTAGTAGTTCCACTAGCGGTCACCCATTCAAGTCACGACCACAGCGGAGGTTGCTTAACTTAGTTGATCGGTTAAGAACAACTAACAAAGCTACGCTACAAGCGCTTCAAAATGTTTTGTAAACGCTACATCATACATTTTAGGCGAAAAAAGGTTTTGGTTTTATTATTATATATTAGTTTGGGTTTGATTATTATACAGTCGAATGGACCCGCGGTCCCGAATTTATATCTCCTGAAAAATTATTCGATTGAATTTCTAATATTTGGTTTGTTATATAGATTTAAAATTTTGAGATTTATTATTTTTAGATTTTGAAATATGGATGGCTCTGTGGCATTGGCTATGGACTGCCGCGTAGCAGGTTTATAGTTCGAATCCCGCTGTGGGCTTGAGCATCACCGCATGGTGAAAGGGCATTTTGCGAATGCCCGCCTGGCTATCGGCCACCCCAAGTAGAAAATCTGTCTGTTAACACCTTCGATCACTTTGGCATGATTGTCTTGGGGATCGCAGTGTAAAAGATGTTAAGATATCAGTTCCACAGAAAGCGTCTTACGACATCCACGGGTAGAGATGGTGGGTGACATTCTAGCCCGGCACCCCCACGGGCCAAACAGCAAGCAAGTCCAGACAAAAGATGGTAAAAATTAAAAAGGTAGAGAATGATATAACACGTTTTACACCAAATTTTGTAGGAGATTGTTTAATTAATTTAGTTATTTCCGCACGTAGTTAGTAAATATTAATTTCCACAATTAAATTGAGCGTAGACATCGACTAATTAGCACTCGTTACGACATCAAAGAATTGGTAATCATGACTCCAGTGAACTTGTAAGTGGGGTCCCGTGGGGTGCCCGGCTCCACCCTCCCCCATCCTTCACATGGGTCATAAAAGGCGGCTAAGAGTGCGACATCGCACTCGAAGCTGGGCATCAATGTCTATATTCTAAGGAACTGTTATCTTTCACCGCTTGGCAAACCCCCACTTGAGGGGGGCTGTGTTCAGAACTGCAAATTTCAAAGTGTAGTGCTAAACACTGTACTTAAATCAATAGAGCATGACAGATGAATTGAAAAAGAACATTTATTATATTTTATTGCTGATAGACTAGCCGCTGCCGGAACCCTAAGTTTAAGGCTAGAGTGCTCATGGCGCTTTCCATATAAACGTAGTTTCGTCATATTTTAAATACTAAGAGTTCAAACTCCTTGAGCCTCTCTATGCTTCTGGTTTGCTAGATTTTTAAAAATAATTCAAATATCGTTTTCTATGGAAATTGTTATTTTGACATGTAGGGATTAAATTAATAGTAAATCGAAAAACTGGAAGCTTAGATATTAGGCTCAGCAATATGCATACAAAATTTCACAGAGTTTGAACACTTGGTAGTATTTAAAATATGACGAAACTACATTTGTATGGAAAGCGCTTCGTGCACTTTACTCTTGAGGCTTGGCGACAGATATTCTACTAGAGGGTGGTGAATAACCGGGAATTCGTAATATTTCCTACAATTTTACAACGACTGCCATTCTTAGACAACAACCGGGACCGACGGCTTTACGTGTCCTACGAAGCACAGAAGCGCTCAATAGTAAACGACCCTATCGGTCACCCATCCAAGTATTGAGCGCAGCTAACATTGCTTTACAGGTAAGTTCCGCTACCACCGCCTTTAAACTTCAATTTAATGTTGTGAACGAACATGCTATAATCCACTGTACAAGTTAAACATTGTTTACTACTTACATTACAAATTTAAGTAGGATTATTAGAATTCGGTAATAGAGAATTGAATTAATGTCTCTGAAAAGCTGTATTATGTAAAATTCGCGTCTGCTTGTCTAGAACTAAAACTTTCAAGGGAGAGGGCGGCGGCCATTAGAATTTTATTGGATTTGTTTAAAGAACAATTTGATTCAGTTATGGGGACGGTTTCTTCTGTTTTTTATTAGATTAGTTACGTATTCAATTATAATATTAATATGTTTTATTTAGAAGCAAATACTACGAACTGTCTCCTACGATTATCATTTAGACACCCTACAAGTCAATGCAGCCTCACAGGCACTCCAAATGCTCAGCCTACCAGTTGGCAGCGTGCCCAGGGGTCGGCACAGACGTCATAATTGCCTATTTGCAACTTAAATACACTTATATTATAAATGCGAAAGTTTGTGAGTGAGTGAGGATGTGCGTGTGTATGTTTGACTGAACAGATTAAGATGAAGCTGTAGATAAAGATAGTTTAGTTCAAGGATTAACTTTTGTTTTTTTTTTAGTTTTTGAAGGAATCATTCTCTCTATTATGTTTTTTGATGATTTTAGATATAGTTTTGCCGACTATTTGATTTATACATCATTAATTAATTAATAGGTATACTAAAAAATAAACAAAGCACGAAAGTCAGCAAACAACTAATGTACCATCAACATTACTGTAAAATAGTAATATTATTGAATTACTATTTAAATGTATGAAAGACACAGTACCTCATAATACCTACCATTGATGTGCAAAATTCCAGACACGCTAAACTCCGCTTAAATCCATCCGCCGAACTTTTTAAAAGGGATCCAATAGCTCCGTCCTAAAAAACGTTGTCCCTAACGGAATCCGGAGCAATTTAAATTGAAAGAGACGATTGCCACCACTGGGACGTCGTAATGTGGACAGGACGGGACGAATTGAAAGACTACGTTCAGAAAATAAAACCCCAATTGCCACGTTTTACGGACTAAGAAATATAACAGTAAGGTAGTCGGGTACGAAGATATAAACTTATTAAGGTAACCACTCGAGGAAATGTGTTCTTTGCCAGCTTTTACCGACGCGAAGTATCGGATGAGAAGCTACCTGTAAATAAACTTTATGAACACATACTTCTTTAAATAGAAAAGCGGAACCGACTTCTGCAAGGCATCAAATAAGTTCTTGAAGACGCGTTCATATCACTTTGAGCTCTCATTTTCATGGGCGTTTAGTGTTTTTTTTTTGTTATTACAACTGAATAAGCACGAACAAGTCCACCTAATGTTAAGCGGCAATATTCGCCTATAACAGATGCATTTCGTCATAAATGACAAATTGCACTGCGCCTGTCACCCTGACATATAGTTCTTAAGTTGCATGTGACTTTAATTTTACTGGCTCTCAAGGACTGCTGCCGGAACACACTGTCAGGTGCTTACCGACAGATTTTCTACTTTGGGGGTAGTAGTTAGCCAGCCGAGCATTTGCAAAATGCCCTTCCACCATGCGGTGAAGCTCAAGTTGGCGGTGGGGATCGAACCATGGACCTGCGGCACGGCAGTCCATAGGAGTTACCGCTCGGCTATCAAATTTTTCAAAATTCATACAAAATAAGAATACTATTTTATGTCTAAAAAAAACTATTAAAACTATTTGTTTTGTTATATGTATAACAAAACAAATAGTTTTAATCTTTTTTAGCTTGAGCTTCACCGCATGGTGGAAGGGCATTTTGCGAATGCCCGCCTGGCTAGCGACCACCCTCAAGTAGAAAATCTGTCGCCAAGCACCTAACGGTGTGTTCCGGCAGCAGTCCTTGAGAGCCAGTGAAATTACAGGCAAAATGAGACTTAACAGGTATGTCTCAATGTGTTGGGCACAGTGCAGTTCGTCACTTGTGATGAAATGCATCTGTTATAGGCAGAGGATACCGCTTAACATCAGGTGGGCCTCGCGCTTGTTCCTTCACAATAACATTTAAAAAAATGCACATAATTAAAACAGTATGTATGTATACAGCAACAATAGCCAAGCAGTAATAGGTCACTGCCGTGCCGCAGCTCCATGGTTCGATCCCCACCCCCGCTTCACTGCATGATGGAAGGGCCTATTGTGAATACTCTTCCGAGGTTCCGAGGAACTGTTCGATTTTCTACCTTCAGCTCAATTTCGCCATCGGACGTCCCGACAAAGCATGATGCTTCATGTTGATTTCTGGAAGTCCACAACCTTGCGATTTTCACGGCATTTCCTACCTACCTACACTGTAACAATTTGGAACCAGCTGCCTGGTGAAGTATTTCCGAGCAGATACGACTTAAGGGCCTTCAAGAAGAGAGCATATTCCCTACTCAAAGGCCGGCAACGCATCCTCAAGACCTCTGGTGTTTCGGATGTTCGTGGGCGACGGTGATCATTAAACACCAGGTGAGCCGCCTGCTCGTTTGCCCTCCTATCCCATAAAAAAAACTCTCCTGGCTAGCTACCAGTATCAAGTACAAAATCTGTCGCCAAGAACCTAACACTGTTCCGGCAGCAGTGCTTGAGAGCCTGTAAGAATTAACAGGCATGAGCCTTAACAACAGTATGTCTCATGGTGATGGGCGCAGTACAGTTCGTCTTGAGACGAAATGCATCTGCAATAGGCAGAGGTTACCGTTTAACATCAGGTGGGTATCGATCTAGCGTGTCCCTTCACAATCCCATAAAAAATAAAAATAAATACTAATCAGTGTTCTACAAGTATCCATACTGTCTCGAGATACAACACTAAAGATTTCAGTGGGGCTGGGCTACTGGGCTATTTTTGATCTCAATTCTTGCAACGATACTCCTGTAACCGCGTATTTTTATTCACCGATCATTCCTAACCTCACGTAAGGGCTGATATTTTAGCTTACAAAAGATTTTCGCTCGAACGATCTTTGGAAATAATAGAGGCTTGTACATTTCGAAATTGAAGGATATTATTTATTCAAGTCTTTTATATAAATACTTTTGCCTCACTGACGGATAATATATATGATAAGGAAGTTAAAATTTTCTTTGATACTTTACATCTTCTTTCTATCCTTGTTCCGAATTTATTGTGTCCGTGTCGTCAGTGAGGTACAATAAGTGTGTCTCAAACGACTAAACACATGAACATATTGCTAAAGTATTTTCATCTGTTTTCACTCTAACTAATGCTAATACTTATTGGAAATATCCGTAGGTTACCTTAAACACCGGCTACCTTAATTACAAAAGGGCCACAAGCTGAGATAATGAAGGCTAAATTGAATTGATTGAAGGAATTATTCAGGGTAACCTAGAATTACTAGCTTTCAGTTGCCAGAATATACCGATGGGTGCTTGGCGACCGATTTTCTGGTTGACGGGCGGTAGTTGCCAGGCATTTGCAAAATTCCATACCACCATGCAATAGAATACGGAGGCTACAGGGGTCTCTCAATAAATGACAGCACACCCATCAAGTTTGAGCTCGTGGACTAGTTTGTCTTTTTGCTCCGAATACAATTCTTTATGTAATTATTCGCATTTGTTCATTTCATTATTTTCTCTGAGTGTGAGAGTAAAGAAATTCCTTTGCCGGTAGAACTACGAATAAATATGCAAGTAAAGAAGTTTAACTCTCATACAGTTAACGCTTTGATGGACTCATCAAGTTCACAAATAACAAAACACGCGCAATTAGTTAATTGAGTAGCGCTTAGAAATGATCGCATCCGATTGGTCGCATCAAAAATAACATTGTTGCCCTGCAGGGTACACTTTTCAAACCACGCCCGTCGCGGTAATGTTTGCGTTCTGCTATTTTTGAACTTAACTTACATTTCTTTACATATTTATTCGTAGTTTTGGAACAAACTCGCTTAATTGTTTAATTTATTTACGAGTAACTTCACGGGTACTAGAAACAAGTAGAAACTGCGGTCGAATACGATAATGTAAGAAAACAATGGTACAAAACCAATATCATGGCGTAATTTATTTTGTGGTTTAAAGAAGCTTGCCAATAAGCTGCCGTACGGTAAATTAATAGGTTTTTCGCTTCGCGTGTTCTTTTCCTTTACAATTCTACGGGACTTTTAAAAGAGGGGATTCGAAGGAAAAAACTTATTAATCCCGTTCATTTTTTAAATTCATATCATTTTGATATGTAGTCTCGGAAATCTAACAAATTAATGTAAAATAATGAGAATTATTTTTATCTATATGTATAAGGTTCTTGGCGGTTGGGTTTTTTTCCCTTAACATATAGTAGCATGTTAAGGGTTAAGCGACAGAGCCGGAGATCTGTAGTCACGGGTTCTGATCCCGTTAGTAGCTAATTATTTTTGCCTGCAACAGAATTTTAATACGGATTATAGTGGGAGATGCGAACGCAACTTCGTTTTTAAACATAAACTGAATTCTTGATCTCACCAGTTTTATAGCATTCATGGAGAAGACGATATGGAAAGTACATACACAGAAAAAAAAGATGTCTTAAAATAAGAACCCAATATCTCTCAACTGATGTATCTTGACCTCAAATATTAATGCTTTCAACGAAGATAATCACGCTAACGTATCAAAAAAGCCAAGTTTTTAGAATTAAAATGTAAATATTTTGTGTCAATAGTTTTGCTATTTTTCACAAGAGTTGTAGTTTGATAAAAACATTTTATTACTTGTTTTAAAAATGAAAATATTTTGTCTTAGTGGTTTTGATTGAAGAATTATTTCTCACACCAAAGAATATCTAAATTTTGACTAGAGAAACAGTTTCGATGTCTAACTAAGAATTGTAGAATCTTAAAGGAAACATTAAGTTACTCGAGACAAATTGTATTTTTGCACTCAAGAATCAGTGATACATGGAAGAAGAATGAAAAACACCATTAATCTAAGATTAAATTAATTTGTTACAAAATAATAAGTTCTCCGTCCAAGAATGAGTCATACATGCAACAACAAATAAGGACCACTTCACACCAAGATAAATATTATTTGCTACAAATTAATAATTTCTCACTAATGGTCCCCGTTCAAGAGTCAGTTAATCTTGCCATCAAGAGTTAAGACAAAATAAGGCTAAGATATTTAATAAATTAGGTATTATATACTTAAAATCTTTTTGTTTTCAACCTAAGAAATTAATTATTGTTAAATGACAGGTAATAAGTGACCTGGCGGGTGCCGGGTGCCACCCCCGCCCCCTCACATTGTAGGAGCAACCTATCATTGCTACCTGTGGGAGTCGTAAGAGGCAATTATAGGTAAAACACCGGAAAGTGGGCAACAGCGCCTTCTGAGAAATTTTTATATAAACTGCAATCCCCGAGACGCCTGCCAAGCGTAGGGATTATGGCAAACCACTCCATAATGGGGGAGGTTGTGATTAGCAGTGGACGATCTGGCTGATACAGTAACCAGTAATAAGATTAATAAATAAGTACTACTAAACATCCGCCAGCGGCTTCGGTGGTCGCGTGAATAAAAATACCATCTCCATAGGTCAGGTGGTTTATGTACTAGAGATTTCTTGTAAAACCAGTGAGCATACACCTTTGCTATTATTAAAGATATGAGAGATTCTTTAGAATATTTATTAATTATTACTCGGCTAATACTAACAGTTATATATAGTTCGGGCTTATTCGGAAATGTCACGTTAAATTAGTGGTGGAAAACGAAGGTGAATTAATAACAAGATGCTTGATAACGAGTAATTATTAATCAATATAAATACGAAACGATCTGCCAGAAAAATCTAAAATCATTCTCAGTCATCCCCCTCGATCCAGGGTAAATACCCTTAAATGCTTTCAGAAAAATGCCATATGATCGTAGCTAATCATAATCAGCCATGGGTAATAAAGATGACTATACCTACCTGATTATATGTACTCATTACTGCAATGGATCCAGTCTCTAACGCAATTTTATACCAAGAGTGTATTACTTCGACCAATGTCCAATAGAGGATAAGTTATTTCATTCAAGAGTACATGCAAAGTGTTCATTCAAGTATCAAATTTCATAAGCCAAAAGTTTGTCCGTTCTTGTGCCAAAATCTAAGAAAAAGAACATATTGTAGGGGAAATACAAAAATCTTGTATGAAGAACGAAGCAATTTAGCTCAAAGGAAGTGTTGCTATATGATTATTTTACCCCCCTTATCATGGAAAATCATTCAAATATTTACCACGAATGATTTATCGTTTCACCATTTATTAGGCTATCTCGTATAACACCAAAAAATCATGCCAGTCATTTCAAATTTACTCATCCAATAATCAAACGCGCCAAAAAAAGTAAAGAACTCGTTTCGACGTGGCTACGTCTTTATATTTGTAGAAAACCTTCGGTGTCCGACTCGCACTTGGCCGTTTTTTAATTCATGTCCCATTTTTGGCGAAATTACTCCGCTTTTTTACTCAAAAGGTTCCAATATCCCGATTTGCCCAAAAATCTGGCTACGGTGTACGTACCACACATAACCACAGGATTTATGCAATTTTATCGGTATTCTCCAGTATAACGTTAAAACTCTTTGTTGTTTAACTAGGCTACTATAAGTGTATAACAAAAACTTTAACTATTCTATTTTTATATGTTGTGATTTACGAGGAACGTACTTTAATATTTCGGTAAATTTTTATGGACTGGGCAACCCCACCCCACCTTTATCATTCATTCCGCCCGCCCGTTTGTGCGCGATTCGCTACTTACATAGATTTTCGAAAGAAACGCATTACTTTTTTTATTTTATTATATATACATACATACATACTTTCTTTCGACGGTTTGCAAAGTTTAAATCTCTCCGAAGAAAGAAGAGAACGTGCGTGCCATCGTTAGGCATTATGGTGCCATCCATGCTAGATGACTTCCAAGTAATGAAGTAGTGCTACAGGATTGGGGTATCCCGCCAGCTGTAGTTAATAACTTAAAAGGTAAGTGAGATGTATGAAGCGATTTGTATTAAATTAGATACCGGAGGCGATTCTCCGACCTTTTATTATTTTGATTGAGGCTTCATCGAGGTTTGCTCATCCATTGATGATTTAGGTAGGTTGATATAGGCAATATAATGGGCTTCACATTAGGTTCTAGTATAGGGGGATACACTAAAAAGGGCTTAGAAGACCAAGTTAAGTGGTCCTCGATCCATTAACGCATCTCATTAGCTAATAGGTAGTACCAAACCTTGAATAGTATAGTTTTGTGTCAGTGGATCACCCAACTCTCTACACTTAAGAAAGTCCTACAACCTCTCGAAGTAAGAATATGTACTTTTAAACAAAATAATGAGATTTCATATAATACGACTTGTTTCTAGTGTTAAATGATTGTTATTTGATTGTGCTATAACTACTGCTATATTGTTAAATGAATAAAGTTATTGGACTCGTGTTGTATGTTCCTGTCTGAAAAAAATGATATAACCGAATTCTAGAAAGATGAAGCCATGGGCAGCAGCTAGTGTACATTCACTTTTCATTGATGATTATCATTCATAGATCTTTACAAAGCAGAAGTAATTAAGTAGGTACCTACTAAGGTTTTTTGTCTTATGATTTCAGATGCTATTTGTAATGATGATATTACTTGGTTAAAACATAACAATGAACTATGGCACCAAGTAGTACAGAAATGGAACAACACAAAAGAACAAAATATTCATACCATGCATGAACTCCCGGAATTTCGGAGCATTTTATAAGATATCAAGGATTGGTATGTTCTTTAGATAAAATTACTATGTACTAATTACATTATTAGGAAATATCAACTTTATAATAGAGATATTCTACGCTCAGTAAGCGATAATTTGTTTAATTTTATAATCTAAGGAAAAATTTATAATGTTAAAATGCTGGAATCTATATAATTTGATTTGCATTTTATGTTGATATACTTTGCTCGGTAAGCGTTAATTTATGGGTTTTATTTTATAATTTAAGGAACATGTACCATGTAAAAATGCTTGAATGTAATTAATTTGTTTTTGTATTTTGTGGTGATATTCTTAGCTCGGTCAGAGATAACTTTTTATAACGAAAGGAAAAATAAATGCCAGAATATAATTAAAGGATAAATAGATCATGTTAAAATGCTTTGATAAGTATAATTGTTTTTTGGGTGATACTCTTCGCTTAGTAAGCGATAATTTATGAGTTTAAAGAAAATGGATCATTTAAAAATTCCTGAATATAATTAATGTGACTTTGTACTATGTGGTAACATTCCTCACATAAGTAATTAATTAAAGACTGTCATTTTATAATTTAAGGAAAAATGTATCATGTAAAAATACAACAATCTATACAATGTGTTTTTGTAGTATAACTATGTGAGTTACATTATTGTCAGAAAAAAACGCTTGAATACTAATTGTGATGTCTCTTACGTATTCTGTATTAACTATGACATTTTTCACTCAGTAACCTGTGTCCTATTGTGTTTTTTTTAAATATATTTTCATTTTATATCTATATCTTTCGTTTGAATTCTATTGCCCTGCGCTTAATAGGCTATAATTTGTGTGTTTCATTAAACAGATGAAATTGAAGTCGTGAGCATCGTTTCAAGTCGAGATTACAAAAATTTCAACGATTTTAATTTTTGCTATTATAATCATTCATTTGTCCCAATAATGTTATGTTTTCGTTTTAAAATATTTTATGCTTTGAACTTTTGAGTAACTTTTACACTTTCAAATATAATATAGATTTGTTTAGGAAGCAGCCTTAAGTGTTATTGTTATCTGCATTCAGAATATCTTGTCTCTACATTTCTATCATTTAATAACACATGATACTGCTTCCTAAACACATCTCTAAGATTTAACGAAACTAGTGAATACTGTTGTAAGGGTAGATTGAGACTGTTAGATTGAACAACTTTTCCAATGAAACATGAATTGAAATCTGGCCAATTTATTTGACCTCCCAAACTACGCAGTAATTTGTTTTGTATGGGAAGTAAAAAAATAAGATGGATTTCAACCCATGTTTCAGAAAGGCTATTCCATTTCACGGGCTGAATCTTCCCTTTAAATAGTATACACAAATTTTGTTAGACCTTAAATGTTTTGTAAGAAAAAATATTTTGTGTAAGTCAAAGAAGAAAATATTTTAAAACGAGAAAAAACAATGATTGGGTTTAAACCATAAACAATCTTGAAATAAATTAGGAAGTATCTTGAAGGAAATAACAGGAATCTCTAGTTAAAATAAAAAACATCTTGAAAAAAAATAGGAAGTACCTTGGAGGAAATAACATGAATCTCTAGTCGAAATAGAAACATCTTGAAAGATAACAGGAAGTATCTTAAAGGAAATAACATGAATCTCTAGTCGAAACAGAAATATCTTGAAAGAAAATAGGAAGAATCTTAAAAGAAATAATAAGAATCTCTAGTCAAAATAGAAACATCTTGAAAGAAAATAGAAATTATCTTATAGAAAATAACATATATCTCAGGTCAAAACGGAAATAATCTTGAAATAAAATAGGGAGTATCTTGAAGAAAAAAGCGTTTCACTCTTGGTTGAAAATTGAAAACAATAAAAACAAATGTTAAATATCCTTTATTTAAAATAGGTGCATTCTTGCAGTAAAACAGTTTAAATTAAAAAAAAAAGATTTTTAAATGCTTCACTTTAAATAGTTTCGCTCTTAAAGTAATAGCTTTGAGTTCTTCATAAAACAAGTTTTTGTTTGTTAAAACAAGAATATATTTCTTGAGCCAAGAACTATAATGCGAAATATTTAATATCTTGAAGTGAGACATTTTAGACTTTCCTTATATCGAAAACCCATCCGTTCTTAAGTCAAATAATATTGCTTGTCTGAAGAGATTATTTTTTTCTGTGTAAGTAACATATTACTTGAGATGACTCAATTCGCATGATTAAGACGAAGTGGTCTTTGAAAAATGACAGATAGACATAGGAGTAGCACGGAGATACTTCGTTTTGCATGCGAGTGAGCGAAACAGAATAACGGATTTTTTTAATATAAATTAAAATATAAGTGAGATTTTTAAAAACGATAAAAAACTATATACTGTATAAAATTGTTGCTACATAATAATAAGAAACAAAAGTTTGTATTCATTCGAATTACTATATACATAAAACCTGGAAAACGCGAACTTTTAGAGCTGTATTCATGTTTTTTTTATCGAGCGAAATATATGTATAGATTCGTTTTATTGGATCAGGCATAGTAATTGTCATATCCTCTATGTCTATATTATTAATATATCTCTATATATATATTATTAATATTTGTAAAGCGTACTCTTTCAAATTGTTTAGAATATGTTTTTTTATTCAGGTCCATGGTTCGAATCCCGCCACGGGCTTGACCTTCACCGCATGGTGGAAGGTCATTTTGCGCATACCCGCCTGGCTAGCGACCACCCTCAAGTAGAAAATCTGTCGCTAAGCACCTAACGATGTGTTCCGGCAGCAGTCCTTGAGAGCCAGTGAAATTAAGGGCACATGAGACTTCACAAATATGTCTCAAGGTGACACGGGCGCAGTGCAATTCGTGACTTGTGATGAAATGCATCCTTTATATAGGCAAAGTTTAGTCCGCTTAACATCAGGTGGGCCTCGTGCTTGTTCCGTCACAATAACATAAAAAAATAACCTGAACATTGACGAAACCAAAAGCACCTGAAGCAAAATTATTTCTAACCTTGTATATACCTCCACTATCAATCAGATACTGTCAGATGCGCCTAATTCAATTCATATCACATTACAATGTCAGACTAGACTAGGGCCAAGATTTGATAGCACCCACGCCATAGAATAACTTACAGTTAGTAAGAAACCTGCAGTACCTATTCTTTCATGTGTCAGTTTTCGTCCGATAACCTTTGAAGTGTCAGCAGGTGAAGAAACTGATAAGACGGGAGAGGTCAAAGCCGATGAACTGTGTCTAGAGGTTAGTACTTCAAACCTTTGCCTAGCCCTGTTTGCTTATACCGACGAAGCAGTGAGATAAGTTTACTAACATACTTTAAAAAAACTTGAGAAAAAGTCCTATTGATTGATTATTGACATTATAGCATTAAGTTTTTATTCAACGAACTCAAAAAATGGATGTTGACAATATGTGTGTATATAATATTATTGGAAATGCTATATATATATATATTCAAAATTTCACATAAACGATTATCTATAAAAATATTAAAAACTAACGGCCACGGCTTCGCCTGCGCGTGTGTCGCTTATCACGCAAAACCGTTAACCTCTTTTTGCGCAGTGGGATAAAGACTATCCTATGTTCTTCCCCGGGTCTCAAACTACTTCCATACCAAATTTCATCCAAATCGGTCCAGTAGTTTTTAAGTTCATTCGTTGCATACAAAAATACCAATTTTTCTTTATAGTACTAGTGTAGATAAATAAGAATGCAAAAAAAATTAGGAAAACAAACATATTTTTTTTCAAGATCATACAATTTTTTTTATATAGTTATATGTACCAAAAATACATATATGAAACATGCATCTAATTTGATCAGGTTCATTTTAACTTATGTTGAATTTATAAGCTTGTTTGCAAAAACTACACAGATATGTTAGATATCCCTACTTAGATATATTTTAAGCCGATGTACCCACTATCCAGCGATATGCTCATCCCTGTGCATGGGAACTCAAACATATGGCGAAATGGGAGTACCGTTGCATTGCATCAGACGCTCAGATGCCCATTATGGGATGCTTATACATCTAGCCTACCCCTGAAGGCTAGTTCGTATCGTAGCTCTTTCCATACAAACGTAGTTTCATCATATTTTAAATACAAAGTTTTCAAACTCATTGACATTTCCTAAGTCCTTGAGCCTAATATCTATGCTTCTGGTCTCTCTATCTATCGTTTTATTATTTATTTTATCTCTAAATATGCGAAAACAATAATTCCCATACAAAACTATTTTCCCAAAATAACTATGAAATTATAATTTTACAGAAAGCTGGATATATTTTTTTCTTCCAAAACCCGTCGAGTGTGCTATCAAAATGAAGGGCTTTAAAAACCAAATTCCATAAATATATAACTTGCAGTTTTCATTTCAACGGCACCATAAAACGTTTAATGAAAAGTAAATTTTTACATTTATAATCAATGTATTACTTATTAGTTGTATAAATAAGCAAACAAAATAAAACAAAAACAACAAATGTCAATTTTAGTAAATAATACGGGATAACTCACGTGTTTTTTTATGTATTATAGGATAGCCTTTGACCACTACTGTGTGTCTATCTGATGGTAAGTGATGATGTAGTCGAAGATATGATGTTCAGGCTAACCTAGAATTACTGGCTCCCAAGGACAGCGGCCCTTAGGTGCTTGGAGACAGATTTTCTACTTGAGGGTGGTAGCTAGCCAGGCGGGCATTCGCAAATTGCCCTACCACCATGCTATAACGACTGCCATCCTAAGACAACAACCGGGACCGACGGCATAACGTGCCCTCCGAAGCACGGAAGCGCTCAGTAGTAATGTCATTAGCGGTCACCCATCCAACTCATGACGGCGGACGTTGCTTAACTTTGCTGATCGGTTCAGAATGGCTAAGCAAACTTCGATACGAGCGCTTCACTAAGTCAATTCAATAAGTCAGATAGCTCCGACTATATATAGTTTTATCCCGTAGAGTTATCCCGGATTATTGACTAAAATGAGTGAAAACCACGTTAGTTGTAATAATAATGTCAAGTACCTTTCCTCAAATGTTTTTTTTTTTTACCTGAAGTAACTAGTTACATGACGCGGGGACGGATTCTGTAGAAGAGATGTGAAATGAACTGAATTGAAAGTATCGAACCACTTTAGAAAATCGGCAACATTGTAGCACGGTTCGTAGCTAAGGCAGAGACAGTGACCCTGTCTGTGAAATTCTAAGGTCCAGACTCGAGGTTGAATCCAGGCCAGTGTTTTTTTTTTATATCACACATTTTTTTGTGGTTTTACAATTTCTGCTGCCCATACAAGCGATCATATTTAAAATTTTACTATATGCTTTATTAGCATTTACAGCCACGATAAGACTTAGGGCCTCTTTAACGAACTTCAAGTAAAGTATCGAGTAGATTAATTGCCGGTTTAAGTACCGTGCATATGAATTTCAAAATAGCTGAGTATTGGCATTAGCTTTATTATCCGATGAGTAACAATAAATAAATTATCGATTTTTAATAATTAATTTGATAGGTAGAGTTTCTGGCTAAACAATTATTTTAAAAAAGGCGCATGAGGTCTCTTTTACGCGCCTTTTTGCAAAGCGCCTAATGAGCAGCTTATCACCACTCTTGTCAGTGGGGTCTTGATTGAACACTACACTGATTCGTGTTTCTACTGAAAACATAATTTTAATTTCTTGGGGTATTATGTTAAAAACAAATACAAATTCTTTAGTTTAAATAGATTGGTACTCGCAAAAATAGTTTTTTGTTATTTTTTTTCATCGAAGTGAAAATTGTATTAAAGAATGTAAAGTTATCTCTGAGTATTTATAGATGATCCTTATTTTTTCCTTAAAGCCCGTTTTTTTCATAGGTTTCAAAAAGGTTAATACTGCAAACACCATATTGAGTAAAAACTTCATTATTATCGACAAATGAATGAGTGACGTTGTTGACATATTTTGAATTATGTTGACATAATTTACTTCGAACATCCTTCAAGTAACCACCGAGTTGTTGATCAGAAGTTTTTGTTTGTGAAACTGAACACCATAACAGTAACTTTTATTAGCCGAGTAACTTAAACCAGGAAGCAGTTTTTTTATTGAAATGAGAATGGTCAAAGGCGTACAAGTATGCCTTTGACCACAATCTCACCTGATGGTAAATGATGATGTGGTCAAAGATGTTAACAGGCTTAACCTAGAATTACTGGCTCTCAAGGAAAGTTGCCGGAACACACCGTTAGGTGCTTGGTGACAGATTTTCTATTTCGCTTGCCATTGCCAGGTGGACATTCGCAAATGCCCTTCCACCATGCGCTGAAGCTCAAGCCCGCGGCGGGATTCGAACATGGACCTGCCGCGCAGCAGTCCATAGCCAATGCCACTAAGCCATCACTGCTCCAAAGTGACACCCTACTTGAAGGTCGTGAAAGAGGCCTGTAGTGTTTAAACGAGGCCTAGTACAAGCATCAATAACTTACTGTGGCGCACCGTGGCTTTCTTCGAAAATATGTCACAGAAACCAAACAGCCAAAGCAGTGTACCTACCACACGCGCCAGACGGTATAAGTTAGGATGACTTGGATAGACAAATAGAATAAAGTCTAACATCGTATGATATAAAACGTTGAAGGTTTCCCTCTGATAGCGTTAAGATTTATCCGAGAAACTATCTAAGCGTATCGGGTTCCCATGAGAGCAAGTGTTTCGTTACTGAGGATCCCTCGTTAATATCAATATCCAAATACGCGTATCTCAGACTATGTTTATTTATACATGTATACGTATATCTGAGACGAATTTCTTAGCATTCCATGGATTCACCGTGCGGGTGCCGGGTCCATAGCGTTGCAGAGGAAGAGGCCAGAGGGGCCTGGGACTTGCAACCCAGGAGTAGGATTAAGGGGCCCCTTTATGACATATCAATGCTCTCCTTCACCGCTCGAGCCTCCTCCCTTGCCTAACCAAATTTGGTAGGATCCTACTAATGCTACCTTAAATACACGTTCTAGGATGGAAGTTACGGTTGTTCTTGACAGGCCAAGGTCTTTAAGTAGGTTATACAGGGATCACACTAATGTTATAAATGCGAATGTTTAATAGTGAAGATGTGATGGTGTATGTTTGTTACTCCTTTACTCTGATACGGCTGAACCAATTTGGATGAAACTTGGAATTCCTGTAGCATATTGATAACCGAGTGTTGTTTTTATATTATTGTAACGGAACTAGCTCGAGGCCCACCTGATGTTAAGCGGACCTCTGCGTAGATGCATTTTATTACAAGTGACGAATAGCACTGCGCCCGTCACCTAGAGACATAGTTGTTAAGTCTCATGTGCCTGTAATTTCACTGGCTTTTAAGGATTGCTGCCGGAACACACCGTTAGGTGCTTGGAGACAGATTTTATTGAGGATAGCTAGCCAAGCGGGCAATCGATAATTCGAAGAATTATAAAAAGCGGACTTCTCTGTAAAAGTGATGCGTGGTCTTACATAAAAAATAAATACGTGACGACTTGAGAACCTCTTCCTTCTTTGGAAGTCGCTTAAAAATATGAAAACTTGGACAGACAGTAATTGCAACACATCCAAAAAATATAGAGAGCCATGGGTGGACCTATATACCCATTAAAATCACCCAACATTATTACTCTCATTTTATTTCACAACAAGTTAAATCTGTCAAATAACTATAATTTCTATCCACCACCAATACGTACATATCCATGTAGATTGGTTCAATCTACTATAAGAGCCGATGTATACAAACACGAGAATATCGTCTACATTGAACCAATTCTCTGAATGCACCTCCACACCCTTACACCTCGAGCAAATTCGAAGCTCAAATCGACCGATCGACATAATAATATTACGAGTACCTTTCGAGTCGAGCATATCTTCTATAGGTAAGTGGGACAAACTAATGTATCCATCGATGTGATAACTTTCTGGCGAGTGTCATCCAGAAATCCAAAAAATGTGGAATACAATAATGCTCTCTTTTATTACACAACTGCCAGGGTTCATGTATGAGTTTCTTTATTCCACCATAACTTCTAAACGGCTTAACCAATTCTAATGTATAAGATATCGTCAGATTCTTCTTGAAAGCGCAAGTGACAGGTTCATAAAAAAACTGGCGGATTTTAGACGCCATATGGTGAGATATATTTTTTCTTCCAAGCCCATCGAGTGGGTTTCAAAACGAAGGGCTTTAAATAATGATTCCATAAATATATATTACTTGCAGTTTTAATTCCAATGGAACGACAAAATGTTCAATGACAATAAATAATTTGTAGTCTGCTACTATTTTAATTAATATATTAGTTAGTAGCGTTAAACGAGAAGCAGCCCAGCTGCTTAAAAGTGTAAGTTTCACTTATTTTACTTCTTAACTTTTTAGCAACGTTGAATCGGTGGCGATACTGATGCAATGGCTCGCAGGGGGTCCATGATTCAAAAACCTGCAGCGGGTTTTAGCTTCACATGGCTTCACAGCATTTGCGCGTGCTCGTCTATTTAGCTACTACTTCCCAGAAGAAAATCTTAGCTGAGCACTTAACCTGACTCCACAATCGTGCGACTCTCGCGGCTTTTTTGTGCCTCGCACTGCTACTAGCTGGAACTATCATCTGAAGATATCGCGAACCGACACGACTTAGGAACCTCCAAGAAAAGTGCATATTCCCTACTCAAAGGCCTGCAACGCATTGTTTCTGTTGACTAGGTATACAGTAAATTATATGAGTGAGATTTTTTAACATCTTTTTTAGGAAACAACCCATGTCGTTGAATAGGTTACGTTGCATATTAACATCACATAGGCTAAACCCGAAATTCACTAATGCTTTGCCTAAGATAGAAAATAGATTAGAATACAATGATAATTTTACGAGAAGAAAAATTGTAGTCATGTGCAGGATACGAACCCGTGTCGTCCACCCCTAATAGCCGGGGTATGCTCTGATCGACTGAGCTAACATGGCAATGACTCATAACTTATTTTTTTCTATTGTTCTTTAACCATATGAGGATGGAGCGACACCTATAGTTCAACTTACGTTGTACTACAAACAAGACAAATTTTGCAATTAGCTTAAAACTTGTTAATGATGGCACAATCCTTTTTTTTTTATTATAACGCATGCTCTGCTTCTTACTTTATAAAATTACAAATTTACGAGAGGAAAAATTGGAGTGATGAGTAATTGTCATGTTAGCTCAGTCGATCAGAGCATACCCCAGCTATAGGGGTGGATGATGCGGATCCCGCACATGACTATAATTTTTCCTTTCATAAATTTGTAATTTTGTAATGTAATCCGCAGAGCATGCTTTATTGCAAAAATAAAGATATAAAAAAAAACTGATTAGAAGTTCCTCACTATCTTACAGTTTGGACTGATTTGTATTTGCCAGAATCTTCCCTTACAATATTTTTCTTCTACTTAGATGTGGATCGAAAGCAGCACATATGTTACTGCTAGATATTACACACAACAATATCGAAACTGTCATTTATTCTGTACCTGAACCAATACTAGCAGCATCGATTCATTCAACGATCGAAGGTCTACACGTAACTGGGGCGGCCTATCTGCCCAGTTATTGTTTTTAACAATTTACATACACAATACGTGTTTCGAACGCAACTGCACAATAGACTATTGTGGTTTGTCCTACGTAGCGATGTGAGACTATTTTTGTAGCTGATGCAATAATTGCTTAGAGCCTCGAGTTTATCTGCCCTTTAAACGAAGTTAAACTGTCGTATATGTAGGTAATATACTCGCGTAGCTCGGAATAACCTTGCGTGACAGGAAAAGAAATGAACGTATCCGGCGAAAA
This sequence comes from Plagodis pulveraria, assembly GCA_963890685.1. Lineage (NCBI taxonomy): Eukaryota > Metazoa > Arthropoda > Insecta > Lepidoptera > Geometridae > Plagodis > Plagodis pulveraria. The sequence goes on from OY982975.1 coordinate 9,580,683, forward strand.
ACCGGGGTGAGAGATATGGTGCAAGTTATTGCAAAGTAAAAGTGGAGTTGGTCTGGCCACGTTGGGCAAGTCAGGTCCTTGAATGGAGACCCTGGATTGACAACAGACCAAGAAGCCGCCCTCGAAATTTATGGGTTGATTATATTGCAATACTTGCAGTATACATATTGGTGATGAAGGCGCAAGATAGAAAGATGTGGAAAACATTCCGAGAGATCTATATCTAGCAATGAACGCAATCATGTTGAATAAGATATTTAGCACAGATATTTGGTTATCAAGCTATATTTTGCAATGTTATGTGGTAAACACATATTAATGCTTTGGAAACTTTCAAAAAGTAAATAAATCCATAACTTTTTTATGAATTTGGATACAGTAGAATGTATCCAAATTCATAAAAAAAAGTAAAAGGAGTAGCATGGCCAGCGACTCTGGGAGACCAAGTAACTTTTACCTCGGACTTATTGTAAGTTGGAGCAGTGAGGTTCCCCCCGAAGGGTTCCCGCCTTGTCGTGGCGGTGGGGCTTAGTAGCCGTGGCTTCGTCACCCACGGTGAAGCGAAGAGGAACCAGGGGCCGTGCTGGCTTGGGCAGTCGGCCGGCCCCAGAGGGGCCGCTCCACTGGGCTTTGCCTCTAAGTCCAGACTGGAGCGGCAACGGGTAGGCTGCGGTGCTGTATGGGCAGCACCGCATCTGAGGCGGGCTGTGGTGTTGTATGGGCGACACCACAGCTGACGGTGAGGGGCCACGGCGGGAGAGGAGTGCCGGTATCACGGTGCGCCGCTCTCCCTACCTTCCGTGGCCACGGCGGGGTCGCCACCGTTCGATGGCGGACGCGGAGGGGCCGCAGGGGAAGAGGAGTGTTGGTATAGCGAGGCGCCGCTCTCCCTATCCTCTGCGGCCGAAGTAGCAGGCGACGGGGCTACTCATCTGACCCGTCGCAGGGGGACCTTGGGCGTCGGAAGCGGGGTCATCTGACGCCCATTTGCGGGCTTGGTCCCCGGGTGGTAGCGACGTGCCATGTGTTCTGGTGCGTCGTGAGGGGTAGCACCCCAGGAGGGGTCCGGCAACGGACAACCGTGGCGGGTTCGTGGTTGAGTGCTAAAGCGACCCTGCGATCCCGCCGAGAAGCGGTATAGATGGAACACCGTGTGTTATTTAGTCGGTAGGGGCACTTGCTGCTGTGGGAGTAGTTGGTGTCGAGCCCGACATATCCCGGCCACCTTCCCCGGGGTGGACGGGAATGCATAAATGCATTTTTCACACGTTAAAAAAAAAAAAAAAAAAAAAAAAAAAAAAAGTGAGGTTAGTAATCAACGACATATTCTAACCAGATTTTAGAAATTAATTGTTTTTTTTTTGTATAGCTTTTGACTGACTTGCTCAAAACACTTATTAAACGATAAAACACACACGTTTGGTGTGTTTTGACGTTTAATATCATCAAGAAGTTTAAAGAAGTTATTACAAAGTTACAAATATACGATAGAAAAAAATAAGTAATGTGCTGGATACAAACACGCGTCCATCCACCCCTTTAGCCGAGGTATGCTCTAACCAATTCAGCTAACATGACATGACGTCATAACTCAAATCTTTCCTATCGTTATTTAACCATCGTATTGGGATTTTTTCTATCGTTTAAATTTTTTCTATCGTATATTGTAATTTTGTAATGTAATCTGCATAGCAGGCGTTATTGCAAACATAACTATATTAAAATTTAAATAAGTTACTCTGCATTATGTCTACATAGTGAAGCTAACGTCTTTTATCAGTATAAAAAGTACGCAATATATATTTTTTTCGAAACCAGTTCAATAATTAAGTTGTCTGATAAATAACAGACAACAGACTGATAAATTAACTAACTTTTCCTTATATATTATTTTGGCAACGAAATAGGTAGTATCTTACATTATAGCATTCACGAAATTCCTAAAGTATCTACGAAAGTTCCTCAAAGCCAGTTCGCACCGCACCGCATTGAAAACTCAACACGTAATTAAAACTATAGTCAGTATTAACTAGCTTAGTTAGGCTGTGTACAGCATGGTCCCAGAAATATCTTCAGGTACTAGTGGCAAAATAAGGTGACGATATAACTAATTATTTAATGTTTTAATATTTGTAAGTGCCTACTCAAAATAATTTATTTATTTATTTACAATATCATAGGAAAACTTACCGCTAGGTGTGTTACTTCAGGTTTATAGACATATATATATATGCCGCTTAAAGTTACATATACAGGAAGGCCAATTAAAAGTTTTCACAGATAAGTATTATATTAGGAATAGTATATTAACCGATTAGCGATGATTATATTAAATAGAATAAAATAAATATAGAAAAGTATCACACATTCACGCGCGGACCAAATTGTATGCCTTATTTATGAACAAAAAAGTACATATAGTTAAGTAAGCGGTCATATAGTTAAGTAAAAAGGTCTACTTAAGCTTGTATTATTATATAGGTTTATTTCACTGTTTGGCCTAGGTAAGGAGTTGTAGGATCAAGCAACTCTTAATAAATGCGTTCAGTCTATAATTTGATGTAACCAAAGGAGCATGAAGAATATCAGGTTTTCAGTGAGGCTGCAATTGTACGCAGCCTTATGTGCTGGAATTGGATGGATAAATGAATATTTTCTAAAACTTTTTCTTTTTGTTATATAGCTTATATGATCATCCATTCACCCAAAATATTGTTCACCACCGATAAAAGCAAATACCATAAATCACCCAGTAAATTTCATTTTTCTAATTGACCATAACTTAAAAAATACTCAACCGATTTTGATGACATTTAAATGGGACCACCTTGGAGGTATACTCTAATATGTAGATTCCTCGTTGGCATACTAAGATAAAACTTTTACAAGTGTAAGGAAGCAGCCCATTCTTATGTGAATGTCGTATCTCAAGTCTTAAAACCATACACGATTCACGCAGTAACGTGAAATCGGCTATAAAAACTACGTAGGATGCAACAGACCGCATTATTTCAATTATGGTCGTCAGTGGTGAACGCATAGGTGATGTCAAACACAATTACCGAAGCACACAAACACGATAAAACTTCTTACAAAGGGGGAGATTCTCCTCCGTAAAAAAAATCAATCAGCCTCAGTAAAGCCTGCACATGATTCGTATATCTTTAATTAGATCTCGGTTCGCGTCTCGTCGGGAGACTTTTACCCGAGCATTGTTCAATTGCCTTTTCGGAATAAAAACTTGACGACTTAACTTTCGTTGTCATAACAATGGTGTTGTATAAAAAGATATTCCAAGCTGTCCACATTGTAGTTGGAGCAATTAAAATTCTAAAGTGTCTCGCGATTATCATAATGTAAGAGGCGAGAGATGAACATTTTAATTATAATCAGAAATGATTTGGTGAATGTACAAGTGTTTAATTTTGTACTTTTTTTAATGCTTATAAGTAAGCCTTTGACCACAATCTCACCTGATGGTAAGTGATGATGTAGTTGAAGCCGATCTCAAGGACAGCTGCCGGAACACGCCGTTAGGTTACAAAATTATAAATTAACTATATAGAGAAAAAAATATAGTCATGTGCGGGATTCGAACACACGTTAGGTGCTTGGCGACAGATTTTCTACTTGAGGGTGGCATTCGCAAAAGGCTCATAAACTTCAAAGTAGAAACATCTACATGTGTGGGTATCAATGAACTACAGACAATCATCAACAAATGACATTTGATTTTGAGACGCAAGTCCACAATTTTGCATTAAAAATGTTTTAACTAAATTTATTTAATCAACTGACATTCTATTATAATTGTATTATTATAAATGTATTAATTAATTGAAAATAATCCAGTCAATGTTGTGTACTTTATGTTTATAACATATAACAACAACATAATAAGTGTAAGTGGTAACTGCCGTGCTTATTATCTACACTAATAATATAATATTACAAATCTTATAATATTAGTACAATACTAAACATAAATATTTCAATCATATTGAAATATTTGTATTGTTGTATTTATGGATTTTTGTATGACACGAATAAACTTATAAACTACTGGACCGATTTGGATGATATTTGGTATGGAAATAGTTAGAGACTCAGACATAGGATAGTTTTTATCCAACTGCGCAAAAAGAGGTTAATGGTTTTGCACGATAACTGAAATAAACGCGGACGGAGCCGCGGCTGGAAAGATAGTAATAAAAAAATAAATTCAATCGTGTGTCATTGGTATAAGAACAAGTTAAATTAAAAGGCTTAATTAACGACTCAGTATCTGTCTCGTAAAGGACGCAAAGGTCATAAAACACGAAGCTTTATTCAGTCGGGTTAAATGACACTGCAAGAAGATAAATGTACCTACACATAAAAAGGCACATCGGATACCTTACAACAGTTACAACCCTTAGTGAAAAGGATGAAAGTTAAAAATCATTTCTAATATTATTGACGTGCTATTAAAAATGCTAAGGCAATTATTACGTGTTCATGTAACGTATTATCTCAATGACTAGAAGACATCTCAATCGCAATCTAAGAAATTCATTTCTTGGCGAAGGATCAGGCACATTTAAAATTCCGGAAGGTCAGAGTTTTGAATAAGGCGCAGTTTTTAGATAGTTGCAAGCCATTATTTTTTTGAAGCAGTGATGGCTCAGTGGCATTGGCTATGGACTGCCGTGCAGCAGGTCCATGGTTCGAATCCCGCCCAGAGCTTGAGCTTCACCGCATGGTGGAAGGGCATTTTGTGAATGCCCGCCTGGCTAGCGACCACCCTCAAGTAGAAAATCTGTCGCCAAGCACCTAACAGTGTGTTCCGGCAGCAGTCCTTGAGAGCCAGAAAAATTACAGGCTAATGAGACCTAACAACTGGACGCCTCAGTCAGTGTGACGGGCACAGTGCAATTCGTCGTTGACGAAATGCGTCTGTTATAGGCAGAGGTTAGTCCACTTAACATCAGGTGGGCCTCGGGCTTGTTCCGTCACAATAACATAAAAAATAAAAAAAATAAAAATAAATTAAAAATGTATTTTTTCTTTTTATTACTGATAGGTAAGCCTTTGACCACAATCTCACCTTGATGGTAAATGATGATGTCGAAGATGTTAACAGGCTTAACCTAGAATTGCTGTCTCTCAAGGACAGCTGGCGGAACACACCGTTAGGTGCTTGGCGACAGATTTTCTACTTGGGGGTGGTAGCTAGGTAGGCGGGCATTCGCAAAATGCCCTACCACCATGCTATAACGATTGCCATCATAAGAAAACAACCGGGACCGACGGGTTAGCATGCCCTCCGAAGCACGGAAGCGCTCAGTAGTAATGTCACTAGCGGTCACCCATCCAACTCCTGACCGCGGCAGACGTTGCTTAACTTTGCTGATCAGTTCAGAACGGCTAAGCAAACTTCGCTACGAGCGCTTCGAAATATTGAATTTCGGAAGTTTTCTTCCAACGGTACACAACACTTCCAGACAGATACGGTGGCGAACTAGCTGAGCAGACCAACTTGTGATGTGACATGCTTTGAATACGAACGGGATCTATTGAAATGCAGAACTGGAGCTATGAGATTGTAGATATCATAGTAGAGAAGTACGGTGCTATGTGACCGAACCCGTCAATTTCTTACTAGGTCTAACGTGTTGTACCGAATAATGAACCGTATTATTAGTCAGCTAAGGCACTGTAAGGCTAAGGGTTTAATTCTTTTCGTGATCTCAGATGAGACCATTAATTTTGTGGACTGAAATCATTTTTGAATTGTATGCATAGGGCTGGCGATCTATACAGGGTTATTGGTAAAATGCTAATAACCTCTTAGGGTTGACTTCTGCTAGTCCTAACTCCTAACAAACATTTTGAGATGTTTTTTTTGGTGTTTGGATTTGTATATGACGAAATAAGCACGAGGACCACTTTACTGGATGTTAAAAGTAGCTTGTGCGTTTAATTTAATATTTCATATTTTTTTACTTAGCTCGATGTAAATATTCTAAACTCTATTTAATAGGAACGCAGCGCGGTCTAATGTTGCAGAGGCGGGCGCTCTTGGCTAAAAAAATATGAAAAAAATTACGAGATGAATATTTTTTTTCATCTCAAAATGTTTTTTAGTACTAGTACAAGTCAACCCTAAGAGGTTTTTAGCATTGTACCAATAACCCGGTATAATAATCGTATATTATAAGTAGGTAAAAATTCAAAATATTTACCAATCAGAATATTATGCGAATAAGACGTATATTTCCGAACGAAAGAGCTAAGCTCCAATATAAGCCCATCTTATCAAAATAAGTCAGTACTAGGCCGCGTCTCACTCACCTGACGAAAAAATATCATCGTATTGAGGATTACGCCGCCTTCCATAGCCTATTCAATCTCTACAGCATTCAGATATTTAGAACGCTAGAAACTTCATTATTTTGTTAGGATCTCTGTTATTTTGTTACTAACTGGTAACTTTTACCCAAATACGCGTATTATTATGATGGAATTGGAAACCTATATGTGTGTAAAGCATTACATTTCATCTTTGTTATAATATTGAATAAAAATTCAATTTTTTTTAACGATCCTAGGTAGGCTTAGTATACCATAAAATTTTACCAATATAGGGATTAATTAACACAAATAAATAAAATTATCCACTTTTACGTCTTAGGTTTTCGCGATTATTAAACAAGTTTAAACGGTTTTAATCGTAAAGTGATCGTAGTCACGGGTGACTGCCCGTGTCACCCCGCACGATCACTGCAAAGTGTTTGAAACGTCATCGGGACAAAAATAATTATACATTACATGTTTATAATCCTCCTAGCTTCGTAAGCTATCGAAGCAAGTATTTACTGGCCGTAACTTAATTGACCTACTAAAAAATAGACGTCGGGTGATGGACAACATACAAAAGTGTCCTAGTTAAAATTTTAACTTAATTGCAAAGTAGAGTGTTCGTCATCTTTCTACGACTTTCCTGTTTCTAATATTATTTTATAGGAGCATTGACGCATGTTAAGCGAAAACATAGAAATTATTACGGATGGAAAAAGATAACTTCCAGCGGGACTTGATTTCCTGTTTCTTTTTAATTTATTCTTATTATATGTGAAATATTGAGTTCGCGAATGTTGATACTTAGTGTTAATATACTTTTAAAACACTGTATACAGACGCAACACAACGAAGACTGACACGCGATTGTTCATCTTCTCTCTACTCTCTTCTGAGTATAGTTTCTATTTTGGTTTAGACCAGACACTTTTGAGCGCAAGCCTGAGGCACTTGTCCCACGCACGGCGAGAAAGCGAGCAGCTATCGACTATTTCCTCGCTACACATCCCGTGTCAGCAAAAGAGATGCATATATTAATAGATGATCGCTGAATATTCAGACTTTAGACCGACGCGACAACGGCGAGAACTCGCTCTCCACTAGTTTATCGCAGGACCCAGCGACAAGAGCTACACTCGCTCAGTGATGGTCACTTGATGGTCAAAACACTCGCCTAGAGACTCAGGCTTGGTATACATGCATACTAGTGAGCCCCTGCCACGCCGAGTGGTCGAGTAATCGCTCGTCGCACTCGCTCACGCGATTGTGGCCCAGCGACAAAACCATTAGCGCTATTTCTCGCTGATCACCAACTCGTTTCTAGCTCTGTATCGCTTATCTTTGGCAGTGGGACAAGCGCCTAACGTCCTATTATGAACTGAGGCTGATGGTAAATAAATATGTACAGTTATCATCAAAAATACGCCAAGTACTCACCGATACAATGTACCAGAATGTATTTTCTTCACTCCGTCCATGACTGCATTGGTATTATCATCTCTAGACGCCGAGCAGATAGCCTAATGGCATTGTAATGTATTAAAAATTAATGCCATTATGAGCCGCGATACATTAAGTGCTCAGTTAACCTGAAACAAAAAGAAAATATGTTTAGCTGATGGACTAGGAAGTTATGATAATTATTTTAAAAAGGGTTATGACACTTTTGACCCAGAAATTGTTGAGAATTTCGCCAATATGAAGCCGTGAACGATAGTGGGAATATCTATGGGAAAAACTAGGAAAGCTGAGTAACGAGTTTAATAAGTGTTTATCGTCTTAATTATAAAATTCGCTAAGTACAAATAAGTAATGGATAACTTTACAGTGCTTATACATTGACCTATTATAGGTCAATGTGCTTATGTGATGTATTTAAATATTTGTTACTCAAATGCTTCTTAACACTTATTAACCTAAGAAATATTTATTGATTTCAAAATTATTTCAAATTAACATTGAACTAAACACCCAAACTGTCAAAAGGCATTTAAGGCGTGTGCTAACGTCTTTGGCGGGAAATTCAAATCATGTTTTTTTTTTCGTTTGTCTATTATTCGTCTATTGTCTAGTGGCAATAAGGTTGCCCCCTATTAATCGTATAACACATATAAAAAGAGATTATTTCGTTTACCATTATTTCCTTACAAAAAGCACATTTCCAATTTAATTTTGAATTGCTTTGGTTTGCTTTTTTTTTTGTTGTGACGGAACTGGCTCGAGGGCGCCTTATGTTGGGCGGACTAACCTCTGCCTATAAACAGATTCATTTCATCACCAGTCACGAATTGCACTGCGCTCGTCACTTTGAGACATAGTTGTTAAGTCTCAAGTGCCATTAATTTCCCTTGCTCTCACTGACAGCTGCCGGAACACAACGTTAGATGCTTGGCGACAGATTTTCTACTTGAGGCTGGTAGATATCCAGGCGAGCATTCGCGAAATGCCCTTCCACCATGCGATGAAGCTCAAGCCGGCTGCGGTGGGGATCGAACCATAGACCCTGCGGCACAGCAGTCCATATAATAATACCGATTGACTATCACTTCTTCAAAAAGAGTCTGGTAAGTATAGTGACAGCGGCCTGACGAAGTCACCATTCTGAGATCGCATCCTACCACAAGATTGTTTCTATGTCTCTATTTGCCCTACTGGGTATTTAGACTATTTACTGTATTCCTAGCTATTACCGTAGTTTCTCTTTCAGTCTGTCTCCTAACGACTAATCCGACAGTTATCCTTGATAGCTAGTTGATCGAGAAGGGTGCTCCAAATGGGTAAAACCAAGCCATGACATCACAAAGGCGGCTAAGGAACTATCTACTTGCAAAACACGCTGTATTAAGTGCCTACTATGTGCTTCAGAAAATTCTTAACATTCCCAAAATTTCGCTATCAGCATCAAGAGGTACTTCCAATTCACGCAAGGGTCGCCGTCATCTCATAAATATTTAGAATCGCCTCTACAGCCCGACTCTTGAGTTAATTGCCCCGGCAATTAGCCCCGTTAAAACTACTATGTATACTGTGGTGCCGTTAAAGCAGGCGGTGTGAATGCACCGTACATCCACCACGTTACTCCTTGAGATTAACAATGGACAATTATTTGCTTTCTTTTATTACAAGAGCACTTATATAAATGTGGGCGAATTAAAAACAAGAGCACAGATTCGGTGATTGTTACAGATATGGGTGTGTATACATGCGTTCATGAGCAGTGGGAAAAACACACCGCTGCTAGGCTTTCAATCAAATACTCGTACACATTGTTACATAACATAAGAAACGCTTAAGCATTAATTTTATATTTATTTCAAAAGCAAAGTTTTAGCAGCCGAGGACATACAAAAATTACGGTAGTGCATGTTGACAACTTCTTGACAGCTTGTGAAGTGTTGTCACAATTTCGTAAATATCGAGGATGCGGTCCGATTTGCGCAATTGGTACTTACAAATAGCACGCTCAGACCTGGTCCGCATTGTACGAAGAGCTCAGAACAGAAAGCTACGTCGGTGATTTTGGTTCTTCGGCGTATATCCTCGTTTCGGATTTTATCGCGCCAAAGAAACTCCAAGCATAGTTCTCTCCTTAGCTCGTTGAGTGACTCTGAGCTTAACCATAATGGTACACAGTTAAGAACCACGTCTCACTGCCATAAGTCATCACTGCCAATACACACTGGTTGAAGGCCTTAGTCTTCAGGCACTGCGGGATGTTCGACGAGAAGATGTCACGTAACTTCCCGAACGATGCCTGCCCATCCGAGTTGAATTCTTAGGGTGAACTTCGAGCGTAAGTATCGTACCCAACAACTGGTAAGTGTGCAACATGGACAGTAGACATAATGTTCTTGTCCATGTTGATTTTAAGACCCGCCTGCTGGAGAACTCTACTGCACTACTCTCGACACTGCATCACTTTATACCACAATATTTCTAATCAAAGGTTAGTTCTTGCTTATTTTTAACCAAGTTCTTTAATGTAACGAGCGGTTCGCTTAGTGAAGGACCTGCTTGAAGCTTAGCTACTGCCCCTGCTCATAACAAATATTCAATTAACCAAATATTCTGTGAAGCATTGGATTGGTCACCAGTAGACAGTTTGGAGTTTGAAATGCTATCTGTATCCCTTGTGTGACTCATTTACAATTTACAACTGTTCGGTAAATGAAACATCATTTGATATGTTGGCAAACACAATGATGTCCTACCTACTCCAAACATGTTGTTACATTCATGCTTATTTGGTGTGCAAACATGCGTAACAGTATAGTCATGTGGTGGCCTCACTCCATTCACAATTTCAAAGAATGGGAGCTTCAAAATAAACGTAGTTTATTTGCTACAGAAGCAAATAAACTGTGAAAAAAGCAGTGATGGCTCAGTGGCATTGGCTATGGACTGCCGTGCAGCTGGTCTATGGTTCGAATCACGGCGCGGGCTTGAGCTTCAACGCATGGTGGAAGGGCTTTTTGCCGATTCCCACCTGCCTAGCAACCATCCTTAAGTAGAAAATCTATCGCAAAGCACCTAACAGTGTGTTGCGGCAGCAGTCCTTGAGAGCCAGTAAAATCACATGCACATGAGACCTAACAACTGTACGTCTCATTGCGACGGGCACAGTGCAATTCGCCGTTGACGAAATGCATCTGTTATAGTCAGAAGTTAGTCCACTTAAAATCAGGTGGGCCTCGGGCTTGTTCCGTCACAATAACATAAAAAAACAGGCAAATAAGGTATATGTATACACCTGGTTTTATACTCCATCATCATGATCAGCCGGAAGACGCCACTGTTGAACAAATGCCTCCCCCATAAAACGCCACAAAGAATGGCTATTAGCCCCTTGTAACCATTGGCTACCCGCGACTTTAACGATGTCGTCAGTCCACCTAGTGGGACTTATACTCCAACTAACCAATCAATTCATAGTTTCGCTAATCGCAAGTCGGACTCGTACGATGAAGGTTCGACTCAGGGATTGCAATCAGGGAAACTGGATTAGGTAATTCAGCGGATCCAGCGTTAAAGATATACCGGATCTTGCATGGTTAAGATAAATACATAAGACACTGATTTCTTGGAAAAATACTGGCGTTATTGCACAAGTAGGTATTGAATGCGCTAAATATGCGACGCCTATCCACTGATGGTAAGCGGTAACCTATATTACAGATGCAATTCGACACAAGCGACAAACACTGTGCACTTCGCATGTATTGTACTGTATCAGCCGGATTCGTTCACTGCTGAACACAGCCCCATTAAGGGAGTTAGTAAGGGTGCCATAATCACCACGCTTGGCAGATGACTTGTAGATCTTCTCTACCACTGTGCTTTGTCTTATTATATGAATTTGACAAAGCAGTGACAAAAACAATTGAGCGTGCTTTTCGGTCCCCTTCACATTACGAAAGTAGCTATAAGAAATGTAATTTTATTGATTCAGGCGTGCGAATACCATAATAATTTTTGAAAATATCTCATGAAAACATTTTTTTTTTTTTTTTTTTTTTTTTTTTTTCTTTTTTTTTTTTTTTTATACCTCTAAGTTGGCAAACAAGCATACGGCCCGCCTGATGGTAAGCAGTTACCGTAGCCTATGGACGCTTGCAACACCAGGGGTATCACTCGCGCGTTGCCGACCCTGAAGAAATCTCTTCACGCCCTTTTTGAAGAACCCCATGCTGTACTCCATCGGGAAAACCTCGGCGGGGAGCTCGTTCCACAACCTGAGCGTCCGCGGGAGGAAGCTCCTTTGAGCCCGCACAGTACGAAACAACTCAGGTTTCAATGTGTGGGGTTGAATTCCCCGTCGATGGCGAGAGTTGCGATGGTGGAAGGTAGCCGTGGGCATCAAGTCGAATAATTCCTTAGAACACTCTCCGTTGTACAAGCGGTAGAACACACATAAGGAGGCAAAGTCTCTCCTCAGACTTAGGGGTTCTAAACCGCTTGTGAGCTCAGGATCGTCAACAATTCTGATGGCACGTCGCTGAACCGAGTCTAAAGGCCCAAGCTGGTATCCAGGTGCTCCCGCCCACAGATGACAGCAGTACTCCATATGAGGCCGGACCTGCGACTTATAAAGTTGCAGCCTTTGCCCCGATGTGAAGTACTGCCTCGCTCTGTTGAGCACTCCTAGCTTTTTGGAAGCCAGCTTCACCTTGTCTTCCAAGTGACTTCGGAACAAAACGTCGCTGGAAATGTTGACGCCAAGGATCCCAATGCTTTGACTGACGTTTAGGAGAGTGTTCTGGAATTGTGGAGCCACAGACCATGGGGTTTTCTTAGCGGTGAACGCGCAGGCTTGAGTCTTAGTGGGGTTGAAATGGACTTGGTTTAGTCGACCCCAATCGGAGACACAAGTTAGTGTACTCTCGATTTCAGACACCAGCCGTTCGCGGCTTTCCTCCACCTCAGAACGAGGGATGTTTGCTCGGCCCGTGTAATGGGTGTCCCCTGTACTGTCGTCCGCATAGCAATGAATGCCGTCAATAGACAGCATATCATTGATATGCATTAGGAACAGTGTTGGGGACAGCACACAGCCTTGCGGGACGCCAGCATTTATGTCCATGCTATCAGAGCAACTACCGTCAACGACGGCTCTTATGCTTCTGCTAGACAGAAAGCTGGCAACCCATTTGCATAATCCCTCGGGAAGCCCGTATGATGGTAACTTCGTTAGGAGACCCCTGTGCCAGACCCGATCGAACGCCTTCGCCACATCTAGGCTCACTGCCAATGCCTCACCGTGACTCTCAATGGCAAGTGACCAACGGTGCGTGAGATACACAAGGAGGTCACCAGCTGAGCGACTGTGGCGGAAGCCATATTGTCGGTCGCTCAACAACTCGTGATCCTCCAGGTATCTCAAAAGTTGCGTGTTGATCACACGCTCCATCACTTTGGAGAGAAGGGAGGTGATGGCGATAGGCCTGTAATTCGTCGGGTCTGATCTGTCGCCCTTTTTAGGCACTGGGTGCACATGGGCAGTCTTCCACGAAGACGGGACTTCATTTTTGGTGTAGGAAAGTGCGAAAAGACGCGTCAATACTGGACACAATTGAGTATAAGATTTGAAAAATATTAAATCTAGTAACAGGGCTCTGTCACTCCCTCAAGGTTGCGTGAGCTCGGTTGGAGTATTTTGCATGGTGATCTTGTATTCCGCCATTTTGGATTTGTAACGGATTCATTCGAATGCTCTTCTGATTTCCTATGACATTTGTTCAAACACCCCCTACCTATCTATTACCGTTTTCGAGACACGTCATAATCTGCACTTGGCAGAAAAAAATTATGCCTAACGCCTAGCATATTCCTGAGAATACCAGTATCAGCAAGGCACATTCACCCGAGGTATTCTACTCAACATTTAAATAATATGCAGAAGTCACGGCATCATTGTACAGTGGACGGAAGAGCCAGAAGACTAACGGAAAATTGTAATTTTTCAAATCAAAACAAACAAACAAACAATTTAATCATTCATATGCTAATGCAATGAAAAAATATACAAGACCCGACTCGCACTTGGCCAGTTTTTACACTGCCGCACGGCGTCCATTGGCTTCTCTATCAAACGCCTCCCTTCACGGCCTTCTAGCCCCACCATCAATGAAGTTATTGAAGTTTAAAGTTTGGTCTGGGTCACTTAATAAGTTGCCATCGTACTGGAAAACTATGTCCTAGTTATGAATGAAATTCTATTGTTATCATTATCGCCGATGCCAATGGGTTAATGATTTCTAGCACTATTACATGGTAAGCCAACATTTCATTAACATTATTACGCTAAAAATACTAATTTTTAGCGTTTGGTGACATTACTTTTGCTATCAGTCATCAACATCATCAACAGCCATAAAATCCACCATTGGACAAATCCTTACTCCTCCACTATGGGGGGGTTTTTCCAGACTGCTCGAGAGGCATCTTGAGGATTGCAATGTAAGACAGCAATTCATCAGATGGCACAGCTACTCATCTTCTGGTATTTTTCACTACCTATATCTCCTCCTACGGCTAACACGGGAACATATAGAGGGTGCAGTTCCAACCTGGCGATGCAAGGCATATACTAACATTTACGTAACTATGAAGACTTTTCGGTGGCTTTCACCCATCTTACTAAGTTACTTTGGTCTGGGAGGGTCATCTGAAAGACGTTTAGATAGAATTTTAATAAGGCAGGAGATCAGTCGTATATCAAGGTGCACCACTTTAATGCCAGAGGGATACTAAATTCACGTATGTAGAAATTGGAGCTAAGGGTATACCAGCGAACTAAATTTGTGGTCAACGATGTTGGTCTAACAATTATTACTTTAAATAAGAATACTTTTATATTAAGAAATATTGTGTTATTTTAATATAAAAAAAAATGAAATCCCTAGATAACCTACTTAAAAACCTTGGCCTGTCAAGAACAATGGTTACTTCCATTCTAGATTGTGTATCTAAGGCAACATTGGTAGGATCCTACCAAATTTGGTTAGGCAGGGGAGGAGGCTCGAGTGGTGAAGGGGAGCATTGATGACATTGTAAAGGGGTCCCTTAACCCTACTCCCTGGGTTGCAAGTCCCAGGCCCATCTGGCCTCTTCCTCTGCAACACTATTGACCCGGCACCCGAACGGTGCTTCCATGGAATGCTAAGGAATTTGTCTCTTCTATCAACAGAATTAAATGAATTCTGTAAAAGAGCCCCAAAGAATAACACAAGTTGTAAAACCATTTACTAAAAAAACAAAGTTAAGAAACAGTTTGTTACATACATGTGTAATTTTTATTAAAATCTTTACAGAATTTAAATGCTTATGATGGTATGAACGTCAAAATGAAGTGTTTTGGCACTTTATGTAAATTAAAGGCAAATGAAGTAGAAAGCCTATACAATAAAAATTTAGTATTCTATTAAATTATATGATATTTAATGACTTTATTATATATCTTTGAAGAAATTTATTATGTAGTGTAGATATTGATGTGATGACATATAAAAACCTAATGTATGAACTAGTGACTTACAAAACATGCCCAGCATGTTTTTAGGACAGCATGTCATACATTGGACCTGACAATATGCACACTCACATATTACATTGCAATATTTACACCTTTCCTCCGTACTGTTATCAAAACCCACAATTCACTTGGTTCGACGCTTATTATCAAGTAAAAGGTAGTCAACATCGACACACACAGGCAATATGAGTAGATACTCACCGAAAATGGCCACAAACTTAGGGAATGCACTGACACCAATATCACTTCATAAATGGAACGTAAGATGGTATTTACACCATATGTTTCCCATGCAAATACACTTTCCAACAGCTTTTACTACGCGGCACCTAGTAAAGCGAGTAGTTAGTACAAACATGCATGAAAATACGCGACGAAAGCCTGACGTACCTACGATGTCTCAGTCTAGGGAGCGGTCGGAATATGTAGCGATAAACAAAACGTCGAAACTTATTTTGTTCATGCGAACACACAAATTATTCACCAATTAAATGTATCATAATTCAGTTCACACCAAACATCCTATCACTAAACCTCATAAAATTAAAATTTAGGCGACACGAAGCGAATCAAGCGAAATCGTATCGTCCCTCCCCCTTCACCGTTCGTAAATCAATCATAGACAATGACAATTTCTTTTTTTTTTTCAAGTTGGCTTGGTTGGATTCAGCAAAGATATAGGAATAGATAAAAACTAGGCAAGCTCAGAGTTTTTTTTTTTTATCAGTTATATCAATGTTAACTATCTTGATTGTCAAAATAGTTATAGATTTTTTCGATAAAATTTCTGACTATTGAATTCTAATTTTTAGCTCTTTAATTATTTCGTCCAATATAACAGAAGTCGGTCAATGGATGCGTGCCGTATTTCTTCTAGGGTTCGTTCCTGCAAGTCCTGGGCCAAGACAAATTTTGGTCTAAACGTGATTAGAGGCCGTTCTAGCGCTCTAATCGAGCTTAATTTGATCTTGACAAGATTTGATTATACCCGTACCGTGACTTGTCAAAGTTAATTATGCTTTGGGGGCCAACTCCCACCTTTTGCGAAACCATCATAAAAAAGGAGCATTTTGTTTCATGCTTAAAATAATCATTAGCAGACACGAACTATCACCGACCCACAATTGCGTCAACCAATATTGGTTTGTCAAAATCAAGTTTACATCCGCTGCTAGAAAGTAACTTTTTTAAGATGGAAAGTTCAACATGACGGATTTGTCGTTGGAATAATAACACTTCGTATTAAATGTGTCAAATGTGACAGATTTTAAATTGGCCAAATCTAGCTAGATATGATTGATACTCCTGGAACAACATTTATAGCAAGTGTCAAATTATGAAATTTGTTAATATTATGACATTTTATATACATATATATATATTGTTTAACCACGTAATGAGCCCGATTTCCAACACATGCAGAAAATATTATAACATATATATAGTTAAACAATAATAACTAAGTAATCATTAATCTTTGGCATAGCTTGTTCAAAATTTATTGTTAATTGTAAAATCTGACACATTTGATAGCTAGCCAAGATATGACTGATTCAAAAGATAGTAAAACTTTGGCTAGGTCGAGCAAAATTTGCTCTGACAAGTCGCCCGGAACGGGTATGATCAAATCTTGCCAGGGTCAAATTAATCTCGATTGGAGTTCTGGAACGGCGTCTATCCGCACTTAGACCAAAATTCGTGGTGGCCAAAGGCTTGCAGGAATGCACCCTGCATGCGTTTGGTTAAGGTATGTGTCCATTAGCAGCGTCCATAGTATCCACTTTCGTCCAAAATTGTGCGGTTCACAGATGTGGTCGTGAGTGCAGTTGTACAGGCCAGAGTAACTTATTTTTGTAGCGATAGTAATATTAATATAGAAACATTAACATATTTTTTCAGTAACAGACCTTTTCTCAAATGACTCATTGATGAACATGGGCCGGGAACAGCATAATATCTAAAAAGATTAAATAATAAACTCTTGTAATAATGCTACAAAAGTGTTTTTATTTTTGTATTAGAAGAACATCATATCAGTCATTAAGTAATTTCACCACCCCTACTTAAGTTCATAAGCTTTGTAATCCCTTAACAAAAACGTCTTTACTTTTCTTTTGTAAACGCTAGGATGTAAACCATCTTTAAAATAAAATTAACTTCTTAATATTACCTTCCATAAACATCTACAATTTATGTATTTTTGTAGTTATAAAAAAACACCTGTTTATTAAACTACAAGTAACACGGATAAAAGTTTGATGGAGAGAATATGCATGGATAAAAATGTTATTGTAGATAATATCTTCAACGCTTTTTGTCTACAGTCAGAAATTTCATATTAATCATAACGTTCCTTATTCACGCAGTATTCGCTCACGGTGTCCAGAGGTCTTGCAGATTTGTGTCGGCCATGGGATTTAATTAATTTGATAACAGGATCAGAAGCAGTTGGTACTTGCCAACCATCATCTCTATGCCCAATGTATGACAGCCCACATTCACAATCAAGTTTGTAAACACCTGCATCTTTTAGGGGAATATTGCACTTAACCGGTCTTAAAAATTGGTTGATCTTCTTGTGCGGCCTGAAGTAAGTTTTTATTGAAGTTCGTCTTAAGATATTACCAATTTTGTCCGTGACACTCTTGATGTTAGGTAAGATGGCAGGTTTTCTCTCAACTGTGGATGGCTTGGGCAGGCTTCTGTGACGCATTCTTGGGAGCTTGTGATTATTGCTTCGCAGTACTTGTTTTACATACTGAAGCTCCTCCTTGAGATGGTCAGTGTCGTAGATGCCATGTGCTCTCTGTAACAAAGATTTGCCTACGGCAGCCAACTGACATGGATGGTGATGGGAGTTACCATTGAGATATTTATCTGTATGGGTGGGCTTCCTATACACTGTATGACTAAGGGAGTTGTCAGGTTTCCTGATGACTAAAACATCAAGACAATTATTGACCTCTGGCTCCATTGTGAATTGAATTTTGTTATATAAGGAGATTAGATGGTTTAGAAATGCAGAAACTTGATTACTGAGGAGGATGGTAAAAGTATCATCTACGTACCGTTTTTAAATCTTCGGCATAGCCACAGCTGTGGAGAGAGCTATTGAAGTAAACCTACTTCGGTAAAAATACAAAACTCATTTAATAGTGTTGTCATTCAAAAAGAAAAAAGTATGTTTTCATATTATATTATGTCAGAGTGCGAAATAAATATGCCGTCGTAAAAGTTAAAGAATTTTTTTTTATTTATCTACAGCAGTAGAAAAAGGCTTAACCGTTCACTTATTCTAAGTAAGATCTATTCACCCTCAACTCTGCTACAGTGGTGAATTCTACTAGTTCTAATAGGTCATGAGGCCAGCGGAGGGTTACTGAAATAATTTTACGAAGATGGAAAATTTCACAACCAAGTTGCAGATAGGTAATCTGGAGGGAAGAGAAAACTGGGCTACATGGAGATACAAAATTTCCATTATGCTGAGAGGTGTAGAAGGTGCTATGGAAGCTGCCGAAGGTACACTCATCGAGCCCGTTGCCCCTGCCAAAGGAGCTGGTGACGCTGAAGTCGGCAACTATAATTTAGCTATGGCCAAGTATAGGAAGACCGAATGTAGCGCTCTGCTCATAATTACCACCAATATATCTGAAGAAACTCTGAAGAAAGTAATGAGATTTAAGACAGCAGTAGAAGTCTGGCAGGAATTGCACAGATTATTTGATGGTCAGTCAGATGATAGAGCATACAATTTGTGCGCTGAATTTTTCAGTTTCCAATACAATAAGGAAGATGATGTATCCACTCATATGTCAAAACTTAAAAATATTTGGGACAATCTGAATGAAGAAATCACAAAGAAGGATGCCACTGTAAAGTTGCCTGACTTATTTCTGATCTGCAAAATCCTGGACACACTAGATGAACGATATTTTGCGTTTAAATCGAGTTGGCTATTACTGAATTCAGGTGAAAGAACGGTTAATAACTTGACGAGCCACCTATGTGCATTCGAGAGAGCACTAGGTAATAAAGACTCTAAGCAAGAGGCTTTAGCGGCAACACGCACTGAACAGAGGAATGTAAAGCAAAGCAATGAGAGACAGCTGATCTGTAACTACTGCTCCGGTAAAGGACACATAGTGCGGAAGTGCAAAAAGTGGATTAAGGACGGGAGGCCGCCCAAACCCACACCAGACACATCAGCAGCTGCTTCAACATCAAAGCAAGTGCAACACATTTCATTGATGGTAAATGCTTGTTCCAAAGGACAAAGTCAAGACAGAGAGAGCTGGTTTGTCGATAATGGAGCAACGACTCACATTGCAGTGAGGAGTGATATCTTTCAGGAGTTTCACGAATTTGATTCAGATCACACCATTTCGACTGCGGACGGTAGCATCATTCCCGCTCTGGGGAAAGGCACTGTTGAAGTTGAATCAAATGTCAGTGGCAAGACAGAGCGAATAACACTCAACAATGTGTGGTTAGTACCATCACTAACAAAGAATCTCTTCTCACCGCTTGCTGCACAAGACAGGATGCAGAATAGTTTCTTTAGTTCCACAACTACAGAGTGCAAGTTGGATATTTATGGCACAACTAAAGTTGTGGGAAAGAGAGTCCAATATGGAGGATTGTATAAATTGGACATGAAGACGATCATTCCAATGAAACCAAGGACCATAGAGGTCAATGCTGTGACAGGCTCTAATTTGCTACAGCTATATCATGAGCGTTTTGCTCATCAGGACAAGAGACATGTTATCCGCCTTGTAAAGAGAGAACTTGGGATACAGCTAAGTCCTGATAACGTAAAATGTGAAGGCTGTATTTACGGGAAGTCACACAGAAAGCAGTTTGGAACAAGGGAAAGAGCAACAGCTGTCGGAGAGCTGATTCATACCGATGTTTGCGGCCCCTTTGTAGATAGTATCTCCAAATTTAAATACTATGTACTTTTCAAAGATGACTACTCTGGATATCGCATGGTCTACTTCATCCGTAACAAATTTGAGGTTAAAGATAAACTTCTTCAAATGCTACAAGAGGCCAAGACCGCCGGATATGACATAAAGACAATTCTTAGCGACAACGGAGCCGAATTTGACAATAGAGAAGTACGTAATATTCTTCAAAAATATGGTGTTCAACAACGGCTGACGATGCCTTACACTCCAGAACAAAACGGATGTAGTGAGCGAGAAAACCGTACCTTGGTTGAAGCTGCGAGATCTATACTACATACTAGAGGAGAATTATCGCAAATGCTTTGGGCGGAACTTATTGTTGAAAATAGATTTATTACTTGTAATTTCATAGTCTATGATTAGTAACTAAGCAACGGTTGTTAGAAAATTTTCCTATTGACTGATGTAATGTTCTTCTACAAATAAAATACGTTTACAGCTTTATCACAAGATTTTAATATCCTATTGGCCTTTTACTGCGCTGCTCCCAGCCCATGTCCATCAGGTTATGGGCCCAGCCATAGCCAAGTGATAAAGGTATTAAATTACAGACATGCAGAGTCCAAATTTTACAAAGTTGTCCGGCCAGTCCAACTATGGGACTTGGGCATTTGCCATGGAGATGTTCCTGATTGACTGTGACCTATGGGACTGCATACAAGGTACTGTAACCGAAGTAAACGATTCGACAAAGAAGCGGGATGCTAAAGCTCGATCAAAAATTTGTCTAATGTGTGCTGAGAGTATTTATCCTCTTATAGTAAACGCACAAACAGCCCAAGAGACGTGGATAGCCCTAAAAAATGCATATGCAGACAGTGGATTGACACGGAGGTTGTCGCTACTACGAAAATTATTCAGCATTAAATTAAATGACTACCCGAACATGGAGGTTTATTGTACAGAAATACAAGCGACTCAGCAAGCCCTACAGGCTATAAAGGCAGGTTTAGAAGATGAATTTATTGGAATTATAATGTTAGCTGGACTTCCAGAAACATACAATCCATTAGTAATGGCTTTAGAGCATTCAAGTGTCAAAATCACATCAAGTAGCGTTGTGGCTGCCCTATTGAAGGAGGGCCAACGCAAGGTACATGATAATGGTGATTCTGTCTTAATGTCAAAGACAAATAAGGAGCCTATGAAGAATAAGAAGGTGATAATATGCCATTTTTGTAATAAAAGGGGGCATTTCAAGTGGCAATGTAAGCAGTACCAGGAATCCAAGAAGGGAAGAAATACTGCGGCTACTGCAGGACCATCTATAGGAGAAAGCAGCATGAGTTGTGCAGAGACAGCTGGCATTGCTAGACAGTCAAGTGAGTGGATTCTTGATTCTGGTGCGTCATCGCACATGACTTCTAAAAGAGATTTGTTGACAGATGTTAAAAACGCCCAACGTTGCATCAGTACAGCTGGTAGTGAAAATGTTGTTTCCATTTTACAAGGGAACATGAAAACAACTGTAAATAACAACGGACGACATGTCAACATAAATTTTAGAGATGTTTTGTATGTACCAGAAATTTTGATGAATTTACTATCTGTAAGTAAAATTGCTGCACATGGTCATATTGTTATTTTTGATAAAAAATCTTGTAGAGTTTTTAAAACAGAAGATGTTTCTTTACATGTAGGTAGGGCGTTGTTAACAGCATCAGTTAAAAACGGGCTCTATGTTTTAGATCAAAATATTGATAAGGCAATGGTTGTTCTTGATGACAGGGTGAAGATGAGTGCACACGAACTATGGCACCGGAGGCTTGGTCATCTTTCCAGAGTACAAATGCGTAAGTTGAAACCATTAGTACATGGACTTAACTTTGGAGCGGAGAACACTGAGCCATGCGGAGCATGCTGTAAAGGGAAACAATGCGTAAAGAAATTCCCAAAAGGAAAAGCGAACAGAGCCAAGGAGCTTTTGGAGATAATCCACACCGACCTAGCAGGACCTATGGAAGAAGTGACATGGGGTGGAGGTAAATATTGCCTAATTTTTGTTGATGATTATAGTAGAAAAGTTTTTGGCTATTTACTGAAATCTAAAACTGAGGTACTCGGTAAATTCAAAGAATTTAAGGTCTTGGTGGAAAATGAGACGAACAAGAAGATAAAATGTCTCAGAAGCGATAACGGGACTGAATATACTGGAAACGAATTCCAAACGTATTTGAAAGAAAATGGAATACGTCATAAGACGAGTGTAGCTCACACTCCTCAGCAAAATGGAGTAGCGGAACGCACTATCCGCACTATTGTTGAGAAAGCGAGGTGCATGCTTCAAGATGCGATATTGCATAAGCGTTTTTGGGGTGAGGCAGTCAACACAGCCATATACCTAAAAAATAGGTCACCTTCAATGGCAATTTCAACTGTACCTGAAGAGATATGGACAGGAAAGAAACAAGATGTGTCTCATTTAAAGATTTTCGGAAGCAAGGCACACGTTTTAATAAAGGGCAATACAAGAAAGAAATTTGATTCTAAGTCTACTGAAATGATTATGGTTGGCTACAGTGAGAATCAAAAAGGATACAGATTTGTAGATAACATAAATAATGTGAGGCGAGTAACTGTTGCTAGAGATGTTGTATTTGTGGAAGGAGTGTCGTCCAACACTGAAGTGTCAGATGAACAAACACCTCAAACCGTAGATATCTCAGAAATCCTAGCAAATAGACCTGAACCAGTAGGAAGTATAATCCCAACTGAATTTCATGAAATTGAATGTTCAGAACGGGAACAGGTCAGCATAGAGAGGGAACAGGAGAGTTCAGAGAGAGATGGAGAAGAAATAGACGATGCTGATGATTTCCAGGACTCGATAGATATAGGTTTAGATCAGCAATTAATAAATGAACATAGTATTACTAATTCAAATGATACTGAAATTGAAGAAGAGCCTGAAATTCGTGAAATCGTAAGTGATCGCCGGTATCCACTACGGGAAAGACGCCGAAAGGAAGAAAAAGACATGGTCTATAACTTTCATGTTTCGGACGATCCAGACCCGCAATCCTTACAAGATGCTATGGACAGGACTGATAAAGAGTTGTGGTTTTCAGCTATGGTGGATGAATATAATTCTCTGATCGAAAATGAAACTTGGGATATTGTAAATCGACCATTGGACAAAAATGTTGTTAAATGCAAATGGGTCTTCAAACTAAAAGTTGGAGCAAATGGTACAGTGCAGCGTCATAAAGCTCGATTGGTGGCACGAGGCTATTCTCAGAAGTATGGAGAAGATTATTTTGAGACATTTGCCCCAGTTGTTAAATTGTCTTCCATACGTCTTTTGCTCGGACTTGCAGCTGAAATGAATTTGGATATTCACCACATTGACGTCACAACAGCGTTCCTAAATGGTGACCTCAATGAAGATATTTACATGGAACAACCTCCGATGTTTATAAAGAAAGTTGATGAAGGAAAAGTATGTAAGCTCAAGAAGGCCATATACGGATTAAAACAAGCGGCTCGTTCATGGAATGTTAAAGTACATGCACACATTATAGAAATTGGTTTTACAAGATCCAAATATGATCCTTGCGTTTACATAAAGAAAAGTAAAGAAGTTTTTATAGTTATTGGTCTATATGTTGACGATTTTTACATATTTACAAATAATGCTAGTGAAGCTTTACATTTAAAGAATGAACTTGGTAAAGTTTTTAAAATTAAAGACTTAGGTGAAGCCAAAGAGTGTCTAGGAATGAGCATTGTGAGAAACCGTCAAGAGGGGGAAATTTACCTAGATCAACGAAACTACACAAGGAAATTGTTGCAAAAATTTGGAATGGAAGAATGCAAACCAGTTGGAACTCCAATGGAATGTAATCTGAAACTTGCTAAAGGGAGTAATACAGAGAATACTAGATATCAAGAAATAATTGGATCTCTAATGTATCTGTCTACTTGTACGAGGCCAGACATATCTTTTGCTGTCAGTTATCTAAGCCAATTTAATTGTTACAATGATAACATGCATATGGCAGAATTGAAACGTGTGTTACGGTATCTCAAAGGTACAATGGATTATGCCCTTTGTTACAAGAAAATGAACAAGCCTCTGGTCGCGTATGCTGATGCAAATTGGGGTACCAATTCGGACGGCCATTCATTTTCTGGTTACTGCTTAGTTTTTGCTGGTGCTGTAATTTCGTGGCATGCTCGCAAACAGCAATGTGTTGCGTTAAGTACTGCTGAAGCAGAATTCATTGCTCTCTGTGAAGCTGCTAAGGAAATTGTTTTTATAAAAGGGATTTTTAATGAGTTGTGTACAAATAGTAAGCCTGTAACTGTGTACAGTGATAGTCAAAGTGCTAGCAAGATGATTTACAATCCAGTCACTCATAAGAGAAGTAAGCATATAAATATAAAGTACAATTATGTTAAAGAGTTAGCTGAGGCAAAGGAAATAATTATAGATTACTGTGAAACTAGTTCCATGCCTGCTGATGCTTTAACAAAATCTGTAAACAGGGTTAAACATAATTTTTGTTTTAACTATATGGGATTACAAAGACTATAAACTTAAGTGGGGGTGTTGAAAATAGATTTATTACTTGTAATTTCATAGTCTATGATTAGTAACTAAGCAACGGTTGTTAGAAAATTTTCCTATTGACTGATGTAATGTTCTTCTACAAATAAAATACGTTTACAGCTTTATCACAAGATTTTAATATCCTATTGGCCTTTTACTGCGCTGCTCCCAGCCCATGTCCATCACTTATCAACACAGCCGCATACGTGCTGAACAGGACAGGTCCAACTAGAGTTGATGGTAAGGTGCCTTACGAACTCTGGCATGGAAAAAAGCCCAAGATAAGTCACTTGAGAATTATCGGAAGTGAATGCTTTGCTCATATTCCAAAGCAAAAACGTAAGAAGCTTAACAAAAAAGCTATAAAAGGTAAGCTTATAGGCTACGAAAATGACGATGGTTATCGTATTTGGGACGGAAACAAAACGTTGCGATCAAGGGACATCACGTTTCAATCTGATATTGAGTTCCGGATATCAACACAGATGCCATTAAGGTCAGAGGGAGATAACCCATTTCAAATGCAAGAAGCTATGCCAGAAAATTTCATAGAGCCGGACACTAGTCATGAACATGCTCTAGAGGGAGATATAATAAGCCAAGATCAAGTTCATGAAAGGGTTTCGGAAGATGATTCAGAAGATGTTTTGCGACACAATTCAGTTAACGAAGAGGTTTCGCAAGATAATTTAATTCGTGAAGAGGTTTCGGGTGATGAAAACGAAATGAGAGACGACGAGAGTGCGAACGAAGAGTTCGTTGACGCTGATGAGCATTTGGAGGTTGTAGAACCTGCGTTGTCGAATGAAACGCCAAGATACAACTTACGAAATAGAAGAGGAAAGAATCGGCACATAAGAACAAGTAGCTGATATTATGACTAAGGCCTTACCTAAGCCTCGATTCCAAATATTAAGATCGGAATTAATATGAAGTATTTCGAGGGAGAGGGAGTATTGAAGTAAACCTACTTCGGTAAAAATACAAAACTCATTTAATAGTGTTGTCATTCAAAAAGAAAAAAGTATGTTTTCATATTATATTATGTCAGAGTGCGAAATAAATATGCCGTCGTAAAAGTTAAAGAATTTTTTTTTATTTATCTACAGCAGTAGAAAAAGGCTTAACCGTTCACTTATTCTAAGTAAGATCTATTCACCCTCAACTCTGCTACAGTGGTGAATTCTACTAGTTCTAATAAGAGCTTCGAGGAGAGCGAAGTCCTCCATGAAAATATCGGCAACAACGGGGGAGACATTCTTCCAACAGTCTTTGGAAGTGTGTTTAATAACATACTTCCAAAGACTGTTTTATAGATAATACAATGCAAAACATATTGGTCCTTAATAGTTTCATCGTAGCTTCAACCATTTTCATTAAAACTTTTGAAAACCTTGAAATACGATGGGCGAGGGGGGAGAATAATTTCTCGCCGTGATACTTGGTACTTGGTGTGCGGGCTCTTTTCCGCAATTTTGCCGCTCTTGTGCAGGCTATTTTGCGTGGAGTTTGGAGGCTGTCGTTAATCCAGCCATCCAATATCGGCCAGGAAGGCCAGCAGCTCGCTGACGCCGGCGCAGGCCTCCCGGACGGTCCCTGGCGTACCAAGGTGCTCTGCTCTTTGGGACGCCACACTGCTGCACTCAACGAGCACATGTGCGGCTGTCTCCTCTGCTTCCATACAGCCTCTGCACAGGGGGCTGTCTGTGACACCTATAGTAAACAGGTGTTTGTTTAGATGACAGTGTCCAGTGACAATTCCAACGACCCGTCGCAATTTGTCTCTTTTAAGCTTGAGGAGCCTTCTAGAGTACCTTAAGTTTAACTCTGGGAAAGCTTTTTTCGCCTGTCTACAGTCTATTGTACCTGCCCAGTAATTTTGATGAAAGTTTTTAGTTCTCTGGCGGATCCAAGCTCGGACTTGGCTGAATGGTAGCGGTATCAGAGGCTCTGGTCCTGCAGGGTGAAGACCAGAACCTCCCCGCGCCAACTCGTCTGCTTCATCGTTGCCTCTAGACCCACTATGCCCTTTTATCCACTGAAGAGTAACTTTGTTATTGTGACTACTTACTTCTTCCAGTAGCTGATTGCACTGTATGATCAGCCCCGATGATAGATCATATCATGATTTGTATATTATATTTAAATTGTATATTATATAATCTCGCCGTGTTTTCAAACATATATATATATATGCAACAAGACACCCGCTTCTGCAGTACACTCGTGATTACTACGATGTAACTCAAAGGTCGAGGTCATTCAATGAAACTCTATTTTGATATAGTTATATTCTTGAAAAGTCCTGTTAAACCCTTTTTGAATATGAATTCAATTCACGAAAGATTTAAAACATGTTTCATGTAAGCAATTCTTATCAGTAATGTAGGTATTTTTATAATGCCTCAATAAATGACCAAGTATCGTTCATCGCCTCCCTACTCTCTCACAATGATGGGCCCCATAACCAAAGATTACGGAGTCTCCAGCCTATAACACTACTAAAGCCCAGCCACCGCTGTTTGACTGTACCTATCGTATTGTAATTGTAGCTATTTTTATGTAGTATTTTTTTATTATTTAGTATAAATATATTCTCATGTGAATAAGTATGTTTAGTTAGGCCCCATTTCACAAATCTAGGAGTTCATCAGGTGCTTCTGCACCTGATTTGAAGTTATCTGCGTATAAAACCTACTCCATAACCTAAAAACAAACAACATATGCCCACTTTTCTGCACCAGATTTGAAGTTATCCGGTACCTATACTGCCAAATTCCTTAATTTTTTAATCTTGTTTATGATTGTTTGCTTTGCTAAACAATGCCTGATGTTAAATTTCATAAAAGGGAACACCATGGCAAATTATTAATACTGCAGCATGATTGGACGTCTATGGTGATATCAAACTTTTGTGGACATCTGTCATATTATGTTGGATAAAAAAATAAAATTACTCATTTATCTTAGTTTGGTGAAATTGGCCCTTGATCATTTAAATTTCAGACTGACACATTGTTATGTATTCAGACTGTCTACTCTATGTAAGTTACCGTTTTAACCTTTTTCTACGGTTTAATTGAACTGAGTAAAATATATTGATAAAACGAATTGTCAAACCCTTAGCGACGCGTTTCTCTGCGAGTCGGCGAGGCTAGTAAAGTAACTAGTTCACACCAGGCATTTGGTAAATTTCCGAACGAATTTTACAACAACATTGTAGATGTAGGTATCCAAAACAATTATTTCGTGTGTGACGAATAGTGTTTGCTCGTACATGAAATAATCGTACGAAGTTATCATTCTCGACTAATCATTTACATAGGATTGATAATTGTGTGTGTGAAACAATGTCTTTGGAAATAAATTATTATTATTATTATTATAATTTACAAACAAAATACCGTATTTTTTTATTAATGGGTTTTGTTACTTTTGTGATTAGCCAAACATCACTACTGTTAATAAATCAACTTATTCTATCAGAATTACTTATTACTAAAGTACTTCATGTAGACCTCACATACAATTTATATAAAAATTTGCCATTACCAAATGCCAAAATACAATTTTTATACCCTACATCTGAAGTGTGCTGGCATTAAATCCTTAAATTCTAATATTGTTATGTTTGAAATAACGTCTGCTTGGTGAACTGCCGAACTTGTAGTACAACGCAAGTTGAACTATAGGTGTCGTTTCATCCCGATACGATAGTTGAACAACCAGAGCAAATATTAGTTAGAGTTATGAGTCATTCTGTCATCTTAGCTCAATTGGTTAGAGCATACCCTGGGTAAAGGGGTGGATGGACGCGGGTTTGAATCCCGCACATGACTATAAATTTTCTCTCGTAAAATTTTAATTTTGTTTTGTAACCTAAATATTCTGTTTCGTACACACTCCATCAGAATATTATAATATATGTTTAGAGACTCCACAATCTAGACAGATTGTGGAAGAAACTTTACGTATTATCCAAATCTAAGTTTTAGGGCAACAACCATGTCAAATTCGTTAAGTTTGTCAGTATCTATTTAAGGTATTTTTATAGATTGTGGCTGGACAGTCTTATACCATATCCCTTTGTCTTTGGAACGTTAGTCAAATCATTATATTACTGACATGACAATGACAGTAATATAATGACAATAGTCACTGGAATATCACAGATTTAGATCCTAATGGAAGCTCTAAGATGAGTTAGACAGCTTAAGAGTGGTATAGACTGTTAGGGTGCCTCGAGAGACCGAGGTGTTTAATTTTATAGAATATTTTAAGAATTTTTAATTTTATAGAAGTATCAGCATCCAATCCAAAAAAAAATGCTTTCATCGAATCTTCGTTCTTAGACCCATCTTAAAGAAATTATATTTTATGGTGTAGACCACACCAGCATCCAGCAACCACATCCAAAATTTGTGAACAATATTATTATAGTACCATAATTATTATTCCATATTTTTATAAAAATTGTTTTTTTTTAATTTAAAAAATGCTCAAACAGCATTGATTAAATTAAAACCTACTCCGAGCCAAGAGCGCCTGCCGCGGTAACACTTTACCTCGCCGCGTTCCCTTTGAATAGAGTTTTGAAGATTTACATCGTGCTAAGTAAAAAA
Source organism: Plagodis pulveraria (assembly GCA_963890685.1). Taxonomy (NCBI): domain Eukaryota; kingdom Metazoa; phylum Arthropoda; class Insecta; order Lepidoptera; family Geometridae; genus Plagodis; species Plagodis pulveraria. The sequence goes on from OY982975.1 coordinate 9,610,200, forward strand.
AATATGAAATATTAAATTACAGGCACAACAGAATTTTAACATCAGATGGTCTTCGTGCTTATTCCGTCATATACACATAAACAAACACAAAAAACGGTACAAAAATAAATTTAAAAAAAATACTTCAAAAGAAATCATAATGCTTGTTATGACTAGCAGAAATCAACCCTGACAGGTTGTTGGAATTTTACCGATAACCCGTATAGAAAAAAAACATGATTATATGATAAAACAATACAGTTTATTATAGGAGTGTAATCATTTACTTCAAATACCTTAAGGTTTGTAATCGGTGTGCCTCAATTTTAATGAAACGTCCAGTACGTTTCTATTAAAATTGGTGCACACCTGTTATATCAGCAGTATACATATTTTTCTTTGAATTTTACTCTTATATTGAATATTCTAGTACCTACTTAATAAATGATATGTACTGTCGGAAAATTAAAATCAATGTAATAAAGCAACATATGGCTATTATTCATAAATTCATAGCAATAACGTGTATATCGAAACTAGTACCAGTTATAAGGTATCGACTTTTCAATATGTCGTACTAACATCACTAGTGTTGTGCACGTATATTATATGTATGTTGTGTTGTGTGTGCGTGGTGATTTGTGTTAAATGCTGATTGAAAGAATTATTGAATAAAACAAGGTTTATTTTGACGATGAAACTTATATAAATGTGAAAAAACAAAGTGTTTTGTGTTATCAAGTAAAAGTGAATCCGTCGGGAGGCGGTAATCGTGTACGTTTTATTGCTATTTGTGGATTTTGGATCCCGTCAATGTACCATAAACAAAAATGTCAGCGATCCCGATGTTTTGTTTCTTGCTGCATACCCATCGTTAAACCTTAATTAGATCACACGAATGATATAAAATAATGTTAGACGCTTTCTCCGGCGATGGAGTCTGGTTGGTACGTCGCTGGGAAGGCAATAAAACGGCCATAGTAAACGTGCGTTTCGTGTGCGCGCTGCTGTCTACACCCGACCTATCTCATTGTTTATGTATGGAGTTTAGTTATGGAATTTTGAAGAAAACTTGGATAATATTGTTATTTTTGATGAAAATTATGAGTCAATAAGTGGTTAGAGCCACCTGGTCGTGTTGACGGATTCCGCGCGCGTCGTCAGCGCCCCACCGTCGCCAAGGTTTTTGGTCCTCTATTTATAATAATCCCGATCATTTAGGTGCAGCAAAATGACATTTTTGTAATGAAGTGCCGCTCTGTAGATTTGTGGGACATGTGCCAATTATTGTGCTCGTGACGAAAGCGCGCCTTGGATCAGTTCAGTGTGTACACAACATCACAGTGATGTTTATGTGAGTGGAGATCACATGTCGCGATTACACACGGCTACTATCACCAGCTTTCATTCAACATTTTGTGTTTTACAATTACTTACAAACTTGAAATAATTCAAAATCATTCGGTAGGTTACTATTGTATGCAAATACTAGTGGTTGTGAATAACATAGTAATTGTTTTAGCAAATGACATATTAATATGTGGACACCTATTTGATTGATTATAGTAGTCATAAGCTACAACTACCTACTATGTACTTAGTACAGCCACTTAAGAATGTGTCAACTAGAATCTCTATTAAACAACATGTATAAAATACTAGAAAGCATTATCAGTTTTTCTCTCATCGAGATTTCTGGGTTTAGAGATAAATGGAATAGATCTGTTCTCATTTCACGACCTCCTTATATGGAAGATGGTTTTTCTATATGTGGCTGGATATTACAGAGTAGATGAATTTATAATGAGGGAGATTTCATAAACTCTATATAATTTCAGTTATATCTAAGATACTCTGAACATATCTGAGCAAGCTTGGAGGTGAGACACTAAATATCAGGTCCATATAAGTGTTCTTCTATTTTAAATTCACATGACTTGCAAGCATATTCTCATATTTCAGAACAAGTGTATATATTAATCATCACATTTGCATCATATATAGTGATAGCATTTGAATTTCATTCATAAATAGACAATATCGCCTCCATGTAATACATAATGGTTGAAGCTATATTTTAAATACTACATTTGATTTAACTCATTGGCATCGGCGATAATGATAACAATAGAATTTCATTCATAACTAGGACATAGTGGTCCTGACGATGCCAACTTATTAATAGGTTGTTCTCCGCGGCAATTATGTGAAAGGATTTCTTTTGATTAAAATGAACTACTGATCTAGAAGGAAAATGCATTATATAGAGGTGTTGTTTCTATCGGTTACTGATATTTAGAGGTTAATTATCATTGTATTGTCACTCAGGATTGAAAACTAAATCACAATACTCAGTTATTTCTACTACTATATATACCATTGTATACATTTATCTGGAAATTTTACCTCTTATATTGTATTAATTGTCATAAAATGATAATTTTAAACTTTTAGTGGTACATCGACTAAAAACATATAAATTGGTATTGGCTAAATTAGTCGAAAACATATTTGTTTTTAATTTAGCATACAATCTCAATACACCATGCGGTGAAGCTCAAGCCGGCAGTGGGGATCGAACCAGGGACCTGCGGCACGGCAGGCCATAGTTATTCCCGCTCGGCCATCATTGCTTTAAATTCTTGCTGTGTGTGTAATAGTTTATATTAAAACAATTCTAAAAGTAATTTGTTAATTCACATTAATAGTTTTTTTAATAATTGCTATATAAAAGTACACAAACCTCTTATCCATTTGTTCTTGATTACTTTTTCTCAGTACCACTTTTAAAATGAATTCTACTTTACGTCACCATATGTTTAAAACAATTTTTTTGTTAAAGTTATATATAAAAAAAAAAAAAAAAACACGTTTGTTTTTATGAAAATCTCTAAATAATCTTAGTGCTGATGAATAGATTAATGAATTTAATAATAATGAAAATTACTATATTCAACTTGAAAAATATGTAAATGCAATGGATTCCACTTCACATAGGTATAAGAGGCAAAGCTAGGTATTCAATCACATCAAGATCTGCATCCTCAGACTCCAATTCAGATTATATATCATACCTTCCATTTATTATCAAATTCATAATAATTAGAAGGTTATGCTTAACAATATATCACAAGAAAAAGCTATTTGATATAATTCTATACAAAGAATAAAAAAATAAGCTGGCTAATAACCTAATAAATAAGTTTAAGTACATGATGAATCAAGCAGATTCACCTAACTGAAATCTACAATACAGTTGAAGATATCTATCAATTCTTAATCCATGCATGTTATAGATAATTATTGAATTTTAAAAATGCCTGGGTGCATGTAATGCTAACAGGTAATGGAAATGTTCCTGTAGTGAACCCATAAGACCTAGCTCAACAAGATAAGGGCCTGAATTTTTGAGTCCGAGTTAACTTCAACACAGCTAAAACACTTTAGATTATGCTACAAAATTTTCAATTATTAATAATGTATGCGCTTATGGAGCTGGCATGGCTGCAACTAATGGAGCTGAAAGACCCTTAAACATTTTTGAATAAATAAATAAAGCACATGTTTGCTTCATACCATCAATGTTACTATTTTCTTCCCAATGGTGTTTGTTTAGTTTTTGTACTGATTGAATTACATCTCAGTTGAGAGATCATCTCTAACCCTTCAAGAATCCTCACATCATTTTGTAAACCTCACATACTCCTAGGGGTATGCATACCATTAATTAGGAAACACTGCACTAGTCTCACAATTATTGCTACCTTATCATGATTGTTTCGAATGACATCACCTCAAATTATTAATGTATTTACCATGTTTAGGCATTTTATAGAGAAGATCACATATTCAATAATGATTCTGATTGGTTTTCCCCATACTGAAGCAAATAGAAATTTTAAGGAAAAATAATGTATTATTACAGCATTGTTTTGAGAACATATAATAAGTTTACGTAAAATATTTGTTACTCATGAAAGTTTACAAAAAGTATGTCACTAATTTTCCTAGCTTAACCCAAAAGATACTTATTTAAGGAATGCTAGAAATCCCATTTATAAAAACATTAATCATCAACCAACTAACTTTGAGGAACTGGTTATACACATACCAAAATATTTTCTATTTGAAATTTTTGTCTTGATAATTTTGTTGTTTAACTTTCTATTTATTTCAAATAGAATATTTTTGATGTGGCAATATATCAATATTTTAAAATATTTATATCAACATTGACCTAAATAGTTGCTCTTAATTTCTTACAAAAATCACTCCTCATATTATGACAACAAAGTGTTGCACAAATCTTACTAATTTACCTAAATGCTTAAATCAACTTCAATTCTTGTGGCTTTTGTTGCGGGCCCACCACAATTTCGTCAATGCCACATAGTATGATAGACCATCAATTGAACATATTTTATGTTATAGTCCCACCAACTTATCTGTTCAGGCGGCAAAAAAAAAGAACTGCAATATTCCTTCAAATTGTGACAGTTTGTAGTTGATTTCCTTGACCAGTAGCGCCCTCGAGAACTGCACAGTTAAGTTGGTGGATCTATACAGGTTGTGTTATTCATAACTTGTTGCTTAGTTCAAATAAATCAAAGACTTAACAGTCACAACATAATCAATCCAAAGGGGTTTTTAACATAGACTTTAGCCTTCCAACTCTACATCTCTCTCTCACTCTCTCCTAAAAGGAGGGAAAGTGTTACATAAAAAACAAACACTTAAATTTATAAGGACTTTTCACACTGCATGCTTTCTGCATACTGTGGTCCAGTTAAATTGATATCAGTCCACCCTATGTGAAAATAATTTTAATGGTCATGGTAATTGATCAGCTGTCCAGGGTATTTGGTTGATGAGCAGGGCAAACAGTAGCCATTTTAATTTAATTGTAAGGCATCTATAATTTTTAGTGTCAGTTAAGAAGAAATTTTAATTAATTGAAAATCAACAATTTCGGATTAGTTGTGGGCATTGAACTACATATCCCCTGTTCCCACAGAGTGGAAACCACTTTCTAGTTGACTGGACCGCAGGACGCAGAAGGAATTCAGTATGACAAGTTATATAATAGGAAAATACTATAGAATGTTATAAAAACCTATCATCAATTCATTCACTGGCAGTCCCTTATGAAATTTCATGTGTAGTTGTTGCACAGGAAATACCTTTTGTTTTTTGTTTTTTTTTTTAGGGCGGGAAATGTCTTCGCATTGCCCCTCCACTATGGGGGTAGAGGAGGGGGATGTGTGGGACTTGAACCCACTAAAACCCCTATGGGAGCAGTCCTCCGCCGAGATGGGGCAAGATCGGGGTCGCGTTAGCAGTCACCATCTTGCCCCGGCGGTAGGCCCGAACTTAATCGGGCCTCTGCGCCTGTGGAGGGGCGACCTTGCTCACCAAGGCCGCCCCCCAGAGGAAGTTTATACCTAGTCCAACTTAATATATGGATATAATTTAATCAGCTTTGATTCTGATGGACATTATATTTATGTGTTTACAGGTGAAAGCTTGTTTATGGCATTTTAAATAATTAGTTACCATATTTATTAATTATTATAATCCTGTTGAATCAATGGTTTAGCTGCTAATCTGCAAGACTGTATAAAAAGGCATCCCAGACAAGAAGTCTTATATTTCGAATTGTTGCGTTTCTTTACTCACTATTATAGCATAACCCCCTTATCTCTACCAGTCATTCATTACTAATCACAACAATTTTTATAGCCAGTATCAATTAACATATGTATATTTAAAGTACAGCTTTATACAGTGTTTCAGCACAAAGTAAATAGTAACTGTAAAGTTTCGTTTTAGTTTAAGCCATATACTTACTTACTTGGTACTTGGTGTGCGGGCTCTTTTCCGCAATTTTGCCGCTCTTGTGCGGCCTATTTTGCGTGGAGTTTGGAGGCTGTCGTTAATCCAGCCATCCAATATCGGCCAGGAAGGCCAGCAGCTCGCTGATGCCGGCGCAGGCCTCCCGGACGGTCCCTGGCGTACCAAGGTGCTCTGCTCTTTGGGACGCCACACTGCTGCACTCGACGAGCACATGTGCGGCTGTCTCCTCTGCTTCCATACAGCCTCTGCACTGGGGGCTGTCTGTGACACCTATAGTAAACAGGTGTTTGTTTAGATGACAGTGACCAGTGACAATTCCAACGACCCGTCGTAATTTGTCTCTTTTAAGCTTGAGGAGCCTTCTAGAGTACCTTAAGTTTAACTCTGGGAAAGCTTCTTTCGCCTGTCTACAGTCTATTGTACCTGCCCAGTAATTTTGATGTAAGTTTTTAGTTCTTTGGCGGATCCAAGCCCGGACTTGGCTGAATGGAAGTGGCATCAGAGGCTCTGGTCCTGCAGGGTGAAGACCCGAACCTCTCCGCGCCAACTCGTCTGCTTCATCGTTGCCTCTAGACCCACTATGCCCTTTTATCCACTGAAGAGTAACTTTGTTATTGTGACTACTTACTTCTTCCAGTAGCTGATGGCACTGTATGATCAGCCCCGATGATAGATCATGTCGTTTCAGGGCTCGTAGAACTGCAGTACTGTCCGAGAGGATTTTGATAAAATGACCATTTACCTTTCTACTCAGTAGCGCAGTCAAAGCCTGGATAATACCCACACATTCGGCTTGAAATATGGAGTTGTGTGCACCCAGGCCTGTTGCTATGTGTATGTTAAATTCTTCGGAGAAACTACCTGCTCCTGTTCCTGTAGTCATTTTAGAGCCATCTGTATAAATTCTATATTCGTGAGTACCTGAACTGTCACTAGGCTCTTCGTGTGTTTGTATAGTGTAGCTCTTAAAGAAGTGGTACTGCTTGTTAACTTTGTCATAGAGAGATAAGATCAAACCATTATTGTTATAAGTGTAGTTCTCTATGATGTTTGTGTGTGGTGCTTGTCTACTTAGATTCCAGAGATTTAATGCTTTAAGTCGATATGCGGATGCCGCTGTTTCTTGCTGTATGTACAGCTGTAGCGGTATCATGCCGAAGAGAGCTTCAATCGCGACAGTAGGCGTGGTTTTCATACACCCAGTGATAGCGACGCAGGCTAGTCTCTGGAATTGTTTTAGTTTGGCAATAGCAGTTTGTAGTTTGGTTCTGGGCCACCATACCACTGCTCCGTGTGTGAGGGATGGTCGGATAACCGTTGCATACAGCCATAGGGTGATCTTAGGGCTAAGCCCCCATGTTTTTCCGATCATTCTTTTGCATTGCCAGAAAGTAACACTGGCCTTGTTCAACTTATTCTCTAGGTGACTTGCCCAGTTCAATTTGCTGTCTAGTATGATGCCCAGATATTTCACCTCCTTTGACAGTTTTAGTTCCTTATTGAACAGACTGGGTAGGGTAAACCTGCCCAGTGCTCTTTTGTTTGTGAAAAACAACAGTTCTGTTTTTCCTGGATTCACGGTGAGCTCTTGTTCTGTGCACCATGCTTCAATGATCCTCAGGGCTTTCTGCATCAGTTCACATGCGACGCTAGCACATAGTCCCGATATTAGAATGGCCAGGTCATCAGCATAGCCCACCGTGTAGAATCGACTGGAGTTGAGCCTGGTGATCAGGTCATTGACTACCATGTTCCAGAGAAGTGGAGACAGGACTCCCCCTTGTGGGCAGCCCCGTGATACCACCCCCCTGGTTTCGCCATTTAAGACTATGCGTACCGCCTTTTAAGCCATATAAGATAATATTGGAATATATCATCTTAGCCCACATAAGTGAATAACAGGTGATACAGTGGTCAAACCACCACTGCGGTCTTCACCACATAATGGTGATGGTTACGTACATACATTAACTTTCATTCACTACAAAATTATAACAAGAGAAAACAGTTTACAGTTGCTTTGTAATTTTGTAATGTAATCTGCTGGGCATGCGTCATAGCAAAAATATTAAGATCATCATACACTATTTCATATTCGGCTGATACCTTTTCCATTTTACTGAATAGTCAAAGAAATACATGATGCAGATAACATATAAAATAGTATTGAAAATTCAACCAATCTTTCATTAAACTTCGATACAATGACGACCAACTGCTCCATAACTCATCCACAATAATTTTCAATGTGTTTCACACATGTATCATTGTCGCTCATACAAATCAGTAAATTTTAACTCATAGTTATTTTATGTATTTTTTTTTAATTTCTTATCATTGAGAATTATAAGTTCCAACAGTAAACATAGTATAATATTAATTTCTACCTTTCAGTCAAGTTGGCGAAGGCACGCAGGGGTATGATAAAGGAGAAGGAGAAGGGCGGCGGAGCCCGTCTCAAGGACGAGCCTAATGATCCTACAGAACCTGGTGAGCTTTGTAATTTGACTTTTTTATGCTATCTTGATGGAACAAGCACTAGGCACACGGCATACCTGGTGTTAAGCTGTAACCTCCTCCTATAACAGTTGCAGTTCGTCACAAGTGGCAAACTGCACTGCGGCATAAAGTTGTTAACTCTGATGCATGTAAACCGTAATTTTGTAAGCTTATTCGATTAGCGGAATTTTTTAGTAAAATACAATTTTAAAATTAAATTAAGTAATGAAAAAATATGTCGCCATTTTACACACTTTCTCCTCATAATATTTGCAACGTGACGTTTTGGACCGGTTTATCCAGAATTATTTCAGTTTGTATGTATCTGTGTCCTCTATATACATATCTACGAGTAGGTTTAAATGTGCGCCGAATCAAAATCAAGATGGAGACTGACTACTATTTGCTATTCCTCAATGAAAAATATTCTAACCTCTTTTGGAATATTATTTATGTAACATAATGTCCTCTATTTAACCAACAAATACTTAAGAGGCCGAATTAAAATGTATCAAAAAATATTTAAAAACAGAAGAAAAAAGAAATAAAACAAAAACATATCCCGTAATAACCCGTTTCGCACTGGACCGTTTTTTGTCATTAGAGAAAACATATTATTTTTATTGTTCTTGTTTCGTCCTATGTGAGACATATTGTACCGACCCCTCACACGTGAGATAAGAGATTGTAACCTCACACGTGAGAAACTCATCCTCTTTTACCACATCACCTCATTTCATAATTCGCTACTGTCCACATAAATTATCCATTCTACATTCAAATTCAAAACCACTGCCTCAACTCGCACTTGCCTGATTGGATGCATTCTATCTTGAGCTCTCATTGCGGGCAGTACTCATTACCTACCTATCTACATCTACACGTCTGAGGAAAGATTTGTATTTTTGTATGTAACGAATAAACTTAAAAACTATTGCACCGATTTGATTATTAGAATTCTACATTATTCCTGATAAACATAGGCTATATAATATTTTCATAAAGTTTTTTTTTTACTTTTTGTTAAATATCCTAGCCGCTACTTTTAAATATAATAAATTTACCTATGTACTGTATCGGCCGGATTGTCCACTGCTGAACACAGCCTCCCCATTAAAGGAGGTTTGCCATAATCCCCAGGCTTGGCGGGCGTCCTGAGGATCGCAGTTTACTTTATCAGTTACTCAGAAGCCGCTGCTGCCCACCTTCCGGTACTTTACCTTTAGTCGCCTCCTACAACACCTACAGGTATAAATGGGGTATGACATTCTAACCCGGCACCCCACGGGGTCAATTTACCTTTATCTGCTTAGAATCTAAAATTAAATCGAAAGTTTATTTGCAATCGTTCATTGTCAGTAAAAACAATACATTAAAGTGACTTAACGCGCCGAGAGGGCGCGTTAAGGATGCACTTGCCGACGGCCCGAACTTATCAGCGGGCGAGGCAACAAAGCATGCTATTTCACCTATACCTTTGTGGGAAAGGGTAAGACTCCGTGATGAGTAGTAAGAAGATAGTGCTCGCGCATCACACACCCGTATTGCATCTACGCTAATTACGCACACTTGTTTGCGATCTATCAATGAAAGCCGAACCGTGCCGAACGAATTACGATGTTTGACGACGGACGGAGATAGTGTCTCAAGCTACGTCACGACGTGTGTAGGTATTTCTTATAAAATAATATTATATATTCACAGAGGAATACATTTTGGTTCGGACAGTAGGTACCTGTTGTTATAATTTTCGTTCGTTTTATAATAACATACTGATGTTATTTCACCTATAGTAGGTAAATATTTAGTAAGTAGGTACAATTATTTGTAGGTACATAGTAAATGTTAAGTTAAATGTATTAGTTTGTTCTTTTCATATTGATGTAGTAAATATTTACCTACAATAATTATTTATTACATAATTAGCAAGTTACTGCTACAACATATTTTGTAAAGCAGTGACGGCTCAGTGGCATAGGTTATGGACTTCCGCGCAGCAGGTCCATGGTTCGAATCCCGTCGCGGGCTTAATCTTCACCGCGTGGTAGAAGAGCATTTTGCGAAGCCCGCTTGGATAGCTACTCTACCCTCAAGTAAAAAATCGGTCGCCAAGCACCTAAAGGGAAGCAGTGATGGCTCAGTGGCATTGGTTATGGACTGCAGCTGCGCAGCAGCTCCATAGTTTGAATCCCGCCGCGATATTGAGCTTCACCGCGTGGTGGAGAGTTCGTAGCGAAGTTTACTTAGCTGTTCTCAACCGATCAGCAAAGTTTAGCACCGTCGCGCGCGGTCATGAGTTGGATGGGTGACCGCTAGGACAATACTACTGAGCGCTTCCGTGCTTCGGAGGGCACGTTAAGCCGTTGGTCCCGGTTGTGGTCTTAGGATGGCAGTCGTTATAGCATGGTGGTAGGGCATTTTGCGAATGCCCGCCTGTATAGCTACCACCCTCAAGTAGAAAATCTGTCGCCAAGCACCTAACGGTGTGTTCCGGCAGCTGTCCTTGAGAGCCAGTACTTCTAGGTTAGCCTGAACAACATCTTCGACCACATCATCACTTACCATCAGGTGAGATAGTGGTCAAAGGCTAACATATCAGGCATAAAAAAAGAGCATTTTGCGAATGCTCGCCGGGATAGCTACCCAAGTAGAAAATCTGTCACCATGCAACTAACGTGAACTCAGTGGCATTAGCTAGTGACTGCCGCGCAGCAGGTCCATGGTTCGAATCCAGCCGCGATATTGAGCTTCCCCGCGTTGGTGAAGAGCATGTCGCGAATGCTCGCCTGGATAGCCCTAAAGTAGAAAATCTGTCAGAAAGCACCTAACGGGAAGCAGTGATGGCTCAGTGGCATTAGCTTTGGACTGCCACGCAGCGGATCTATGGTTCGAATCCCGCCGCGGGCTTGAAATTCACCGCTTGGTAGAAGGGCATTTTGTGAATGCTCGCTTGGCTAGCTACCACCCTCAAGTAGAAATTCTGTCACTAAACACTTAACGGGAAGCAGTGATGGCTCTTAGCAATGGACTGCCGCGCAACAGGTCTATGGGTCGAATCCCGCCGCGGGCATGAACTTCACCGCATGGTGGAAGGTTGTTTTGCGAATGCTCGCCCGGCTAGCGAGCTTTGAGACGAGAGTGTGTCGTACCGATTTCAAAATCTGTCTCTAAGCGGTAATGTACGATGGCATCATGGATCTACCAATCCTGGTAGAACACATTTGGAATAAAAATTCTCTACCTACCCGTAACTGATTTAAATTATATCCAATAAAAATCAATACATAACTAATCATAGGTTATTTTTGATTAGGTAAGTGCCTACAATCATCGCTAAGTTTACCATATAAACTTTCGTACTACCTTAGGTATAAGTACCTACTACAAATATACATACTTATTCTACTAATTTACGTAGGTAGATACATAGTACTAACTTTATTATTTGTTGTGATCTTATAGCTATGTAGATAGGTATGCAATGTAATGCGCGCCCGCGAATGTCGATTTGACATCGCTGACAGTTGCGTGCCTAGGCAGGCCTATATGATAAATGATAATTATATCGTAGATAGTACCTTCTATTAGGTATCTTCCATTGAGCTTCTAATTCTAACCCTTTACTACTTTAGGTGCGTTCGTTTTGCCTCGATTACGTTTGTAGCAGTTTCAAAAGTGGCATTTGTGTATTAGCGTTCGGATAGAAGCTTTTACTATATTTGACCACCAATTACTGCATGCTATCCGAACGGCTTAAAACATACTTTGACAACCGACAATATTTTAACAATTTTGCACAGTACGAAAAATGGAATCAATCTCTAAAATTAACAAAACAAGTAGGTACCTACTACATAAAATATAAATACTATAAGGAAAATTTGTGAAACTATCAATCGCGCCATAAACAACTGTCAAACCAGCAGTTGTCAAAAAACGATCACAACGATCTCACGGTAAGACATGGGTCAAAAATATCACTTTTCTCTGTCATTTGTAGCGTTTTCAAAGCTATCCGAACGGTGAGCGAAAACGATATTTTTGCTCACGAAGTCTCAAATCGAACGGCCCGTGTGATCATTTTTAGCGTTTGTGAGTGTTATTTTTGGAACTGATAGGCTATACGAACGCCCCATATGTGTTAGGTAGGTACTTTCTCGAAGGTAGCTATATTACTGCTTAGACTACATTCTAAAAAGAATGCGGACTACCTACGTCCATACCATATCTAACCAAATGCAGCTTTTTATATTGTCTAAGTGTTGCTAAAATGATTAGGTACTCACCATAGCTATCATGACCTGCGTATTGACTAATACCTACTAGGTACTAACTTAGGTGAGAGTAGGTGAGTACCTAGACATAGTTACCTACGTATATATATTACCCAAGTACCTATCTATATGGATTATGGCGTCCGACACTTACTATCACGAACAAACTTATCAAATGCGAAAGAAAATCCGGTCCCCAACTCCCAACATATGTAAATATATATATATATATATATATATATATATATATATATATATATATATATATATATATATATATATATATATATAAGTACGTAAGTAGGCATAGGCACTACATATTGGTAGTGTATACATACGTGCACACCAAAAAGCAACAGGGCATTCCTACAATATAATATTATGTTCTAAGATCGCGGCGCGGTGCACGAGACTTTTGGTAGTGTGCGTTTTGTTAATTATATATTAGTGTGCTGCGCATGAGACCCGCCCGCCCGCTTCCCTCACCGCGGAATGTAAGTATTGACATGAGATGCCCAATATTTTGAACGAAAATCTAGCGCGCAAAACTATGTGTGCCGACCTTTGGCTCTAGGATGTTTATGATTATACTACTGGATGTATTTGTTTTCCAAAATGTTATCTAAAGTGATCATGAACTGAGCTATGCTTCTATGTAAATAATTTTAGGGATTTCATGCTCTATAAGTCGTTTATTTACGACTAAACATTCGCTAAAATTCGTGATATTACAGGGGTGTTTCGAGGCTTATAACTATCATGTGAAGATTTTTTTTACAAATCGGTGCCAAGACAAGCCTAGATAATGAAGAGATAAATCGATATCATGCTTAGTTCTGGACCTAAAACCTCAAATAAGGGAGTGATCACCCTACGGCGTTTGTATGGAAAAGTTACCGGCCAGTTCAACCTTAAGTCACATTCGCGGAATGTCCCGCTTGAAGTTGACACTCTTTTCATGTCACCCTCGCACAATGCCACACTCGCTCTGTGTCACACTCGCACAATGTCACACTCGCTCTGTGTCAAATTCGCGCTATGTCTAATTCTGCGTTTACCGACGAATATAGTAAAATAGGAGGTTCTCAAATGTTTAGTATAAATTATAAAATTTATTGTATCTTAGTGTTCATGATTTTCAGTTTCTGGCTAACCTTATTCCTGATATGTACTGTTCCTGCATCATCCAATATCATCATATATTTCAGTGATAACAAGAAATTCCCTTGAGCCAGCTGGAAGCTCTTAAGTGACCCACCATTGCAAGATGAGTCCACTTGTGGATAACGCTCTTTTCTGTAGCACGACATTGAACTCAATCCCATTCCAACACCATTTACGCATTTTTTAAAACCATTGGATTTGTATACGTGAATGAAAGAAGTCAGCTGACCAGAAAACCGTATTGTAAACAACATAATAACAAATAACCGCATAATTTCCTAACGCTCATGGTCAAAATGGTCTGTAAACAAACACTGGACGCGTTACCTTGAGAATTGCAATTTTAGTTGAACATGTGAAAAAATTAAATTGTATAATGTATTATAGCTCAAAAGTCGCGGTAGGAAGGTGACCTTTAACTATGTTAATATTGGTCGTAATTTTGTTTGTTGCTACACTAATAAGTATGTTTAAAGTTTGGGTTCCGTACTAAAATTCGGGATTCTATTACTAAGCCTCGGATGTACGACCGCATGTCCGTCCGTCCGTCTGTTTGACCTTTAAGCTCTGATAAGTGCTAAATAGCTTTACTTAACAGATATTTAGCAAATTATTATTAATTAGCTAATATCTGTCTAAATAATTAGTTTGTAGCCGTAAGAAAATTATATCTTAATATATATATAAATATTATGTATAAGTACATATATATTTTTTATGGTACACTTTGCATGGTGGTAGGGCATTTTGCGAATGCCCGCCTGGCTAGCTACCACCCTCAAGTAGAAAATCTGTCGCCAAGCACCTAACGGTGTGTTCCGCCAGCTGTCCTTGAGAGCCAGTACTTCTAGCTTAGCCTGAACAACATCTTCGACCACATCATCACTTATCATCAGGTGATATAGTGGTCAAAGGCTAACTTATCAGGCATAAAAAAAAATATATATATACACCAATAGAATCGTTTCATTTTCGTAGCCTCGCTGAACGCATCAATCCTGTTGGTGCTTTTTATCTAAAGTAATAAATTACAAAGTTAAGAGAGGAAACATTATAGTCATCTGCGGGATCCCGCTCCTGACTATTATGTTTGTTCTCATAATTTTAAAATGTAATCCAAGAAGCAGACATAATTGAAAAATAAAAATTAAAAGAAAGCATTAGATATCGTAAAACTCTTCTTAGAATCTCTCCCTGTTTAAGAACAATACACACTATTTAACAAAAAGAAAAAAAAACCGCCAAAGACGCCAATCAGCGTCGCCTTAATCTTTATGGAATAATGCACAATCTTTTAAGTACAACTGGCAACTTTTGTTGCGATGATGCCTATTTCATAATGTTCACACTTCTCTATTCTTCCTCAGTCGTGAGTGTTGTAACATGAATTTGGTGTCTAGCTGTCAGTGCATCTCGGAACGATTTTAAGCACGCTGACGCTGCAACACGAAATGTGCCCTTAGAAGTAGTAAGGGCAGAAAAATGATCTAAATGTTTATACACTTATTTCTAAAAACAAGCATTTTACTTATTAATTAATCGGTTTCACACTGAAACAATAGTTATGCGAGGGAAAGCGCACATCATTAGCGAGCGGCACCCGTGCGTGAAATCGATTTATCTCATTTATTGTCTGGAGCTAGAATTTACTGATCTTTCGATATTCGTGTCTTACTTTTAAATATTTTCTTTTGCGTCCTACATAAAATATATATTCCATATTGTATACCTAACTTAGCAAAGGCAACAATCAGAAACATTATATTTTATGTACTGTTGCAGTATGGGCAAATCGACAGATGTGATAGAACTGAAAAATGAGATTTGTTCTTTATATTTCAGTACATTAATGCGGGGGTGATTATGCTGCGTAGTCTATTTTCTAAATGGGTCATTAGTTCGTTAATCGTAGTCTATTTTCTAAGCAGGATAAAGAGCTTCTGCTAAAATTCACACGATAACGTGCAGGTTTTTCTAAAATGTAAATGTGTGCGCAAACACAGAGGTGTTTGCGCACCAATTTGCGGTGCGAAACGTTTTTTTTTTACAAAAACTACCACCCTCTTCTTCATATTCGCGCGCGGGCGAGTTTCCTCTCAGGCATTGGGTGGTGTCATGTTTTTTTCAAATTAATTCTTTGATATAATGGCAATAATCAGTTCAAAGTTATCGTCTTCAACATGCCTTAAACATTACATACTACTCGCACATTCCCTTATCAAAATGACCACAATTAGTGCATCTGAAGTGAAGTTAAGGCCCATTACTTTTATATTTTTAGCCTAACATATTTTAATAGTTTTTTTTATTTTATGTTATTCTTTCCAGGCCACGGCTCCCGACCACCGTCAGCGTCGCTACCGACCCCAGCGGCGCTGAAGAAAGAACCAGACGAACCACAGCACAGGGTCAAAATGGAGCCCCACAGCCAGTCAGGTGGTGAGGATTCTAACGCGGAGCTCGGAGTAGACGGCATCAAGACTGAGATAGACGGCCTCATGGACAGTGACGGTGAGTTACTAGCGAGAGTCCACGACATTCACAGTACGAGCTTAGCATGAAGCAACACTGAGAAAAATCTAAAGTAAAAAGAGCCCTAATGCCGGCCAATTTATATGGTATGAAGGCAAAAAACCGACCAAACGTAAATACGTACAAAAACGCCTTCCAACTAGAAGGCGTTAAACGATGTTTCTTTTCGTCTTCATTTAAGGTGTATTTTGTGGTCTTTCTTAAATATTGACTTTTCGATGAGGCTGATTAAGTCGTACGTTATAGTGATAATCACCTTATATAAACCGCCGTAAAAGTAAGGTATATTTTATGGTCAATACTGCAATTATTATCGTATAACAAGTTCAATTCTGAAAATACTTTACGGAAGGCGTTTTTTGACGGTTTTGTTTATTATAAAACATGGTACATTTTTATTGATTGGTGAAAACGGTAAAAGGTCAAATTTGATTTAAGTCCAAAGTCGTTTTCCTCAGTGTATACAGTACAGTCAAGCGCCGATGACTCCAGCGTGGAGCTCGACACGTGCATGATATAGACGGCTTCATGTACAGCGACGGTGAGTCACCAGCGAGTCGCGTGACTCGCAGTACGGGCTCTGCATGAGCTAACGCAGCTAGTCAGGTGGTAAGGATTCCAATGTGGAGCTCCGTGTGGATGGCATTAAGACTGAGATGTACGACCTCAAGGACAGCGACGGTGAGTTACCAGCGAGTCACGTGACTCACAGTACGGGCTCTACGTGAAGTTACACAGCCAGTCAGGTGGCCAAGGCTCCATTAACGGAACTCGATGTGGATGGCAATAAAACTGAGATAGACAATCCAGGTCAGAGACGGTGCCATCGTTGAGCACGGTGTGAAGGGCACCAACACTGAAATAGATTTAATCATGGACAGTGGCGGTAAGTCATTAGTGAGAGTCAAGTGACTCAAAACACTGGCTTAGCATGGAGCTACACTGCCAGTCAGGGCGTGAGGACTCCGACTTATGTAGACGGCTACAAGATTGATATAGATGATCTCATAAACAGTGACAGTGAGTCCAGTTGAGTTTAATAAGTCTCGTGACTGCATTGCATCACCATTGAACCACTCGGCAGTCAAGAGCGTTAACATCTGCATTTCGTTAAAGATTCCTCTGAATCTGTGGCTATACATGTAGATTGTAAATAAATTGATTTTAAAAGTTATTCCAAAAAATGGTGTAATTACACAAATAGCAGTCTATGTGAGCAACATATAAGTTGTTTATTATTCGTGTACAGGTGACCCCACAAAATCCCCATCGTGCGAACTCGGCGGGCCGGGATCCTTGAAATCAGAGCGCCTGTCGTCAGACTCAAATGATATACTCGACCCACAGACTGGCCTTAGAGGTTCCTCTGGTAACCTTCAGGTTAGTACTACAATATTGTATATAATGGCACTTGCTGTAATGTGCACCTTATGAAGGCAGGTATCTACTATACATCTATTTTGTAAAAGATAATATAAAAACTATGTAGAGTACAAGGCCTAGGACTGAACCTTGAGGAACGCACGCTATAACATCATTAAATTAAAGTTGCAAATCCCATAACTTATTTGAATGATACATTCAGTGAGATCCATTATTATTTTAATTCCCTGACAATTGCTAAATAGTTTAACTTAACATTTTTAGCAAAATATATATAGTTTGTGGCAGTAACAAAATATGTATGTTAATCTTGATTATATTATATTATCCTTAACATTTGTTTGATAGAAGAAAATTGCAAAGTTGACTCTAAATTACGTAAATATCTTAATTAACCATGTATGGTTGTATGTATTTGTATAAAATATAATAATTAAATAGAAAAACCTTATTAAGAGGCACAACTCAATTCACATATCGATTTAATCCTTACGTATCATAGATGGGTTAAGTCGCTAGATTTGTGTAAATAATATTTCTTTTGTTTTTCACCAAAACTGATCATGGTTTTACCATCCCTGCATCTATTTCACTCTGCAGATTGAAACTGTCAGTCATATAGAGACTGAATTTCATAATTTGTCAGCGTCTTAACTTAAAGTATAACTTGCGTGGTATGAATCAATTTTATCATGCAGAGCAGACCCTTGTGTTTGACTTTATGAAGAGTTTGTGAATCTCTTTTTCTGAAACCAAAATTTTTGTTATTATTAAATTGATAAATATGTTACAGGATAGCAACCAAAGTTGCCGCAATCCAAACGGTCCAGAATCAATGGGATCGTGCCGCATGGCCGGTCCTGGGGGCCCTATGGGCCCAGGAGTTTCAATGGGCCCTATGTCGTCTGAACAACAGACATTGCCGTCGAACGTGATCAGCAAGCAAGCCGGCAGTATGGAGGTAACACTGATGGTTTCATTATATTAATATCACCGATGATAATAAAAAAAATGTCAAAACGATTGCAGTTTACAGGACGTAACGGGATTTATGAATGAACTCTTTCATATTGTTGTTTTAGGTTTTCCCGATTACACATAGTAATTAAACAACTTTAAACCGTTTAAAGTTATTTTATTACTATGAACTCTTTCAGATAATATAATAGCCATATTTGTTGTTGTTTTTTATCCCATATTTACTCTTGAGGTAGGAGTTCTATTATAAATAAAACAAAAAACATTAGACCGTTTGTAGAAGTAATGGTTAGGATAATCGCTGTTGTAGTCCCTTAGCAGATTTTAGTTCCAAAATGTAAATTTTCATGGAAAGTAAATGATTTGCAAACATTAGTATTCGAAAAGCCCCGTGGGGTGTCGTAAGAGGCGACTAAGGGTAAAATACTGGATGGTGGACAGAAGCGCCTTCTGAGGAACTGCTCTCTTAGACTGCGATCCCCAAGACGCCTGCCAAGTGTGGGGAATGTGTCAAAACCCTCTTAATGGGGGAAGGCTGTGTTCAGCAGTTGGACTATCCGACTGTACTGAAAATGGAGTCATTCTGGCCTAATAATAAAAATAATGGCCTAAACTAGGTAATATAAAGGTTATAGTTATATATATATGATTTTGAAAAATTTACACACAGACACAAAATGGCCTTCGTTGATTAGAATTGTAGCGACAATTTAATATGTTTAAATATGTTATTTAGGTGACTTAAATATTTTGTGATATATTCTGATAAATACTTAAACACCTTATTGTCATTTAGTTCCATTTCACCAGGTACCCGAATTATAGTAGGCCAATACTTTGTGATGTATTCCCAACTAAATGTACTTGGGTGTTCCACTAGCAGCAGAGCCAGATCTTCGTGTTCTCGACACTACTCGCCAATAAGGGCGCTGAGGCTGTTATATCTGGGCAGCACCATTCAATCATATCCTATCATTGCGCACAGCCAGGGACTAAAAAGTATTTGGAGGTAAGTTTGGTCACAAAAGAGATCCTATTGATCTCTTTTAAACACGCCATGACAATTTACTTTCCAGTCATATCCGTGTATAGTAGCAAGCTTTGTTGGAGTATTAGTTATTACGTTTTGATATTAAAAAAACTTTATATACCATCATTTCACTAACAACAGGTTAGTTGAATTGATGTTTGTATAGGATGATAACGCCTCTTTAGAAGATAGTGATTTTAGCATTCTAATGAAGCTTCTGATCACTGCTTCACCTGTTAGTGATGATGAGGTTGAAAATTGTAAACAGGTCTAACCTAGAATGGGGACTGGCTCTCAAGTTCAGATGCTGGATCACCGCGTTAGGCACATGGTATCATTATTTTTAATTCAAGGTGGTAGTTATCCTGGTGTTCATTCGCAAAATGCCTTTACATGAAAATGTAACTTTTCGTTTAGTAGGGTTCGAACCCGCATTTTCAGGCCTGCGGGTCGGCCATCGAGCTAGCTAGCAATAAAAGTAAACTGCGCTTTGCTAGCGATAGTGCTTGAAATCATACTTAGTAAGATAATATCTACTAGAAATCAGCGCTACAAGAAAATATTCATTTTCCAGAAACACCCTCTCAAAATGGGCCAATTCAACAAACAAAGCCCCGCACAGTGGCTCAATAACCTTGCAATGGCCAAGACACGAGGCGGCATGCGTGGGGGCCCCACCATGATGGGGGGGCCCAATCAGTTGGGGCACATGATGGGAGGGCCAATGGGACCCAACATGGGACCCATGGGCCACGGGATGGGGCACATGGGGCCAAGCATGATGCCCAACAGGATGGGTGGGCCCCAGGGTCAGATGATGATGATGAAAGGGCAGATGGGCCAAATGGGGCCGAGTATGGGTCCTATGGATGGGTTTCCAGGAGGCACCCCGTCCTGTGGTGTCATGGACGGCCTCGGTGCTGATGGTGAAATGCCCTGGGACACCGTAAGTATACATTTTAACTGACTGTTTATTATGCTTTCAAGAATAATTTGAATAAACAAAAAAAACGATAAGTAGTTTTTAGTTTCGGTCCTATCCACCTTGTGGTTACAAAAGTTAAATTTGTAGCATGTTATATGTGTTTGATACATAATATGTTACTTCTAGTTCTTCCTTTCCTACATGAAGTGGGGTTGGTATGTATTCCTCATGGTGTGTCAAAATGATAGAATAAAAGCGACTAATTATAAAATAAATTTGTCGGTCTGGTCTGGCCTCTTTCATGACTACGAACTGTTTATCTTCACACCTCTACATTCTCGTGTGTTAAAAAATCCTCGCCTGCCAAAATATCTCTTTTGTTATCATTCTAATTTAATTCATATTCTTTTCATGAAATTTTAAAGAGTTTTAAATGCAATATGGCTTTTTGGATAGCCAGTTTTACAAATTAAACTAATGTCAACAGAAAAACCCCTCAGTAATGGCTAATGGGATGTCAAACGGCGCGGGGCAGATGCCCGCTTGCTCGGAAGCGGGGTCTGCGCCGCAGGATTCGGGCTCCGGTCAGGACTCCGGTCCGGACCAGCCCTGTCAGGGCGGGCCTAAAGGTAACTACGGTAATGAAACTTTTTAAATATTTAGCATGGTAGATTGTGGTTGTGGCTATTTTCTTTATTCTTCTTATATGCTTAAAATTAATTAGAAATTTTATTTATCATAAAATGTAGAACAATTGTTTGACAGATTGTAGTGCAGCGAGTCCTGTCACTATCCCAGAACTTGAAAATTTTGTGGCACACTTAACAGAAAAATTTAACTTCATACCTAAATGTGTTATCTATAAAAAAAATAACCATTAAAAAAGAAGATTAACAATTTTGTATTCATTGAATAGATATATATTGTACTACTAACGCCATCTGTTAGAAAACTAAAAAGTTAACATCGCTATACAGTTTGTACATCAGTCAACTGGTTGCAATTAAAAATGTATTCTTTTGCCATTGGGAAAAGAACAAATTACGTATGACTAAGTGACTACTTGTGATGCATAGACAGTAGTATCTAACAGTAATTACTACTTGATTATTTATTAACATTACTTTATTTTTCATGATAAGCACCTTCTGAGAAACTGCTATCTTACATTGCTATCCCCAAAATGCCTGCTAAGCGTGGAGATTATCGCAAACCCCCCCTTTATAGGGTAGGCTGTGTTAAGCAGTAGACAATTTGGCGGATATAGTACAGTATTAAATTATTTCTTAAATTGAAATATGTAGAAGCAGTAGACATCACAATATTAAAACCCCTTTAATTGGTTTTCACACTAATGTATATTTTAACGTAGTTTTAATAATTAAATTCAACACTTCTTTAAATTTACTATTCAATTGTTGCCTACAAAAAGAGACAGAAACATATCCATATCCTAATATTATTATTGGGAATGTGTGTTCTTTGCCTCTTATCTTTGTAACGAGTGAACGGTTTTATGATATTTGATATAAGTGTTTTGTATGCTCTGCAATAATACGCACGACACTTTTGTTTAAAATGTATCTGTATTGTGGATTTGTTAGTTGTTTTATTTGTTGTGTCGTGACTTTTATTATGTTATATTTGAGGGAAACTCCAGGCAGAACCCTGCAGGGTGTCTGTTTCTTAAATCTTTTAAAGCCACTGTCGGTGAATTTGATAGTAATATTAGTCGACATTGATTTGCTAACAAAAAGTTACTCAATATAAAAAAAATGCAATTGGTGCTCTTAACCCCCAAGGTTGTAATGGCCCTAAATTCGACCATTATATATTAAATTAACTACCCAGTAGATAACTAAAAAAATAAAGACTTTTTGTTCAGAACGAATTCTATTATAACAATGTGAAACGTGACCTAAAAATTTATTTGTATTTTTCAGGAGTAAAAATTCCCGACGAAAATTTGACCCCACAACAGCGCGCACATCGCGAAGAGCAACTAGCCACAATACGCAAAATGCAACAGATGTTATTCCCAGAGAGCGGGGGTAACAACCCCAATCAAGGCCCCGATAACCCCCAACAAAACAACGATATCCACCCTCCAAACTCACAAGCAAATATGAACATGCCCTTCCCACCTATGTCGGGTATGGGGCCTAACGGACCTTTAGGGCCGGGTCCAAACGGACCCATGGTCTCGATGTCTAACAGCATGAATTCCGGACCTAGCTGCACCATGTCGGGGCCAATGGGACCGAATGGGCCGATGGGAGGTCCAATGGGGCCAAATGGCCCGATGGGAGGTCCAATGGGTCCAGGCGGTTCTATGGGAGGAATGGGTGGGCCAGGGATGGGAATGGGTGGGCATGGCTCCATGGGACCTAATGGAATGATGGGGCCGAACGGGCCTATGATGGGAGGAATGGGGCCCAACGGACCTATGGGTCCGATGGGGCCGTGTGGTATGAAAGGCATCAGAGGCCCTTGTGGAGGACCTGATTTAAAGACTGGAATGTGCACGGACATACATATGGGAAGAGGATGTGGAGGGCCTATGGGGGTGAGTAACCTTTTATCGCAAATTGCTTTGAATGTACTATAACAGCTTTTGTAAAACTAAATAAATCTTTAACGTAAACACGGAGATGTGTTTTAAATTTCTATGATATGAAGCAATTATCAAATTGCAAAGAGATTTTTAACTTTTACGGGTGATATTCATTCAACAACGAGTATCTGCGCACTATTTAAAATCAAAATATAATTTTGACTAACTACGCCGTTTCGATCTTATGCATCGGCCGTGACCAAGAGAGGGACAGCTTGCCAAGTCATGGGGATTAAAAACAATATTTTTATTGTTAAAGACACGTTACAAAATGTACAATATGGATTTCAGCGCATGCCCAATCCAATGGCAGGGATGGGAGGAGGGCCTAAGCCGTGCATGATGGGTGGGCCACATATGGGCCCAAGGATGATGTCAGGGCCCAATATAAATGCGATGAACGGTAAGAAGCTGTCATATTGTGTCTTAGTCATACATAGTAAATCGTTTGGTGTACTTATAAATTAAATTTTACATACATGCAACTGGGTCATCAATTGCCAACATGCGTCTGTATTCTATATTGCGAACAATTTTTTCAATTTACCTACATAAAAAACATAAAATTTAAAATATATGATTAAGGTTATATATTCGTTCAGTGAACTACTAAGACCGTGAATGATCTCTGAAAATTCTTCCACGATGTTAACTAATACTATACCTTTGCTGTTTAACATCAGCTCGTGTTGCAGGCGGTATAATGATGGACGGCAGCATGATGGGAGGTATGCTCGGTGGAGACTGCGGCCCTGACCATCACGGAGTCCCGCCTAATGGGCCTATGTGTGACGACTATCGTGGGAGAATTGTGAGTACCAAATGGCATACTGTTGTATTTAAACATACCTAATGAGGGGATAGTAATTACGGTTTGCAATTAAGGTACTGAGGTAATGATTTCACCTCTTCCCAAATATTTATAAATTTGGGATGGAATTTAGCATAATGGTAGTTGGTGAAGGATACGTAATTAACATCTGTCATGGTATATATTTATCGCCTACATAAGAAAAATAATGAGTTTTGCGACGGCTATTGTCCTTGCCAAGGTTTAATTTGTTGTTTCATTAATCGCTTTCTTTGCCACTTAACTTTTAAAATAGCTTGATTAAATTTGTTATTTTTTGTCCCAGATGGGTCCAGGAGACCCGGGCGGGCTTGGTCCAGGTGGGTTAGGTCCGGGCGGCCCCTGCGGCATTATGCACAAGGGTGGCCTGCGAAGCCCTAAGAGTCCCGCTGGTGCAGACATCGACTGGCAGAAGATACACCATCAGTTTTTCGACGACCCCAAGAGTATGGACAATGAATTGAGTAAGTTTCACACAGTCTAGATAGAAGTTTTTTTTTCTAGAGACCGTTTTACAAATGTGGACCAATCAATAGTTGTTTATTTTTAATTGGGTAGACTAAGGATAGTAATAATAATAAAAAAATGCTACTCGTCTCTCTTATCTTATCATCTTATAAAGTCCGTATTCAAAGACCGATTTAGAATCTTATTGTAGCCTCAGAGATTCAACACACCAGACAAACTCTTTCTGAAAAATGCCGTTAGCACAGACTAGAAAAGACCAGAAGGATCACTCTGCAAAGCCAGTCCAATAAATAAGCAATAAAGTGTAATAAGCAATATTCACCTACAAGGCGGCTCTCTTTCTATCGCATAGCTCTGACTCCTTCCGATGCGAAACGCCCCGTAGAATAATTCCGTCCGTACGAACCTGTAGCTTTATACCTAAAGTGCGGATTGAGCCAGGCCTACCCTTAGGGATAAAAGTCCAATCCGGGTACTCTTTCTGTTCATTGCAGTGTGGTGTGTTCTTTTTAGGTACACAAGTAAAATCACCGTGCTCAGAAAGAGGCGGATGCCTACCTCCACCTCCCTATGGCGCCTCACCCTTACACCGTTCAGCCTCTGTGCCTATAGGTAAGTCAATAAAACAACTATTTATGGCAATTGTGCCATGCCGAAAGAAGGGCGTACGGATCTATATATCGTCCTATGCTAGTTTGAAAGCATGGATAACTTACAAACTTCGGGTCTAATTTGTTCCCTAAGGAAATTACCCTTAAGAATCTTTAGGGCCCAACATGTATTTTTTTCAAATTCATTTCAAAATAAGTTTGAATCACATTATTCCATGCGAAAAATTGCGGAATAAACAGCCCAAACAGCTATAATTTGGGTATGTACATCTTGGTTTTAAAAATTTCAGTACCGAAATTATGTTGAATTATTTATAACAACATTGATATACAAACAACCCAATCGATAAAAAAAAAAACTTCATGCCGTTCGGTTCGATCGTAAATCGTTTTTCATATAAATCGCAATGTCAATTCACGTAAACATGATCATTATTGTAAACATATTTATCTCCACTCCAGCAACACAATCCCCCGGTCACGGTTCCGTACAAATGCCGATGTCAGCCGAAGGCTCCCGAGCGGGCTCAGGTCTCAACAGTCCCGCGCATTGCAAACAAGGACCCAAACAGGACGCGCCCGGTTAGTAACACTGTTCATTGTTTGGGCGACACTGACAACTTGTGAATGTACTAATGTGTGAATTCAAAGGACCAAATAGGGACACAAGAAAAGTGCCGGTTTATGATTATCGATAAGTTTATAATTAGCTTCTTTTTAATAAAGTTTTGAATATTCTCTGCCAATTTTGGGTGGCAATGTTAAATCACGCAAGGATTAAAAATACATATATAAAAATGTTAATCAAAGTTGTATACGATATGCAGAAGATTCATCCATGAAGATTTCGAGATTGTTTAATTAGTCCTTTTAATTCATAATTTATTTGATAAGATATACGCAGGTAAATAATAAAATAAAGTTGGTAAGTATTAAGTACGCATGAATTAACACAGAAGCCATAGTAGTAGAAAAGCATGCAGAGTTCTTCGAATCTGTGTTAGACATTTTCCCAACCACAACAGTGTTGTATTGTTTTTTAATAGATTCCTCAAAATTTGATTTATAGAATTATTTTTTGTTTTTCTGTAGTTGTAATGCATATTTTTGTTTTCCCTCCCCTCCCCCGCAAAACGCTTGACGCTTCAAATCCCAACGTGTGACCAATAACATCGATTAACGTAAAAAAAAACTGCGACATCGGACATTTGGCATTCTCGGCATGACTTGGATCAAATATTGGCCACAAAAGAGATATTAGAGAAGCTAGACGATGGCGTGTTTGTCCGTACGCTGCAATGCTTGGCGGCGCAACAGCAAAAGAACCAACAGGCCAGTTCGCACGGAAAGGAACCGAGTCTGATGCCCGTGCCGTCGCCGCAGCAAATATCCTATCTCAACCAGTTTGAAGGTAACAGACAGGGACAGAAACAACACGGCCGGGATTACACTTGTGAGACAAGCTCTCAATCATTCCAGATATCGACAAACATTAAAAGCAGCCAGTTTTTAAAACAAAAAAATATGTTTGTTGCGTCTCAACATTGCGTGCGCGTCCGTAAAATGCGTGCAATTTACGCGAATGCATGAAATGCCTAAAATTTGCCATACTAATCTTTAAAACTTACAAGTGTAACCCCTGGCTTACTTCTAAGTATTCTCTAATGTATCTCTGCTTTTTATCTATTATACTTTTGTTTGGATTTGCTTTCAGTGTGTATTGACTTTGCTGACTGATTGTGAATTTTACAAAACTGTAGGCCGGTTAATTAAGTCAGTCCCGGAGGTATGTGTGTGGGGCAAATGTTATAGTGATGTTACCGTGCACTGACTGAGCTGTAGCATCCTACACCGCTGTGCTTCAACCACAGTAAAATAAAGAGGAACAGCAGAACGTTTCGGCAACGTCTACTTACGCCTTCTCGGTAGGCAAACGCGAAATGTAGCTATTTGAAGTACCAAAGAAGGCATGGTTATTTAAAAAAAATGTACTTCAAAAAATATGTAATCTATGGGCCGGATTACCTGTGTCCGTATAAATTTCGTAAAAATCGGTCAAGAGATTCCCCGAAAAAGCGCAATCGCTAATTAATATCTATTAAACCACTGTCGTTCTCGAAAACCCTCTTAAACAAATTTTCAATCAAAAGTAACTTAATCAAATAAAACGACAAAAAATAACTTCTGTTCTGTTTTATATACTGTCTGTGTGAATAGGTATTTTCATAAATGTTGTCACCGGTTTTGATGTATACGAAATTAAAATCTATACACGGCTCAAGATAGACATATTTTCGGGCCGCAATTACGGCAGCATTCAAAGTTCAGAAATCTAAGCGTTAAGCGTACGTAACTGCGGAGCACTCGCGAGTGCTGAATATCGAGGTCTATCGAGAATTCGACGCGCGTAGGAATGAGACTCGTATTGGCGATTTCTATGAAGACGTCATACTGTTAATTTTCCTTATACTGTGGTTTAATGGTTCTAATTGATTTCGTCCTCAATCATTTGCGACTTAATTTTATATTTTGAATTATGGGCGAATAGGTTATTGTTTTATATTATCTGAAATAAAAACCTTTAACTTCTTGTTTGAGTGGCTTCTGTGGTGTTGCCACAATTTCGCCGTTCCAGTCGCATGGATAGAGTGGGAAACAACCGAAAGATACTGATCGCTATTAATAAAAGTGATCGGTAAAATCTATTAAAATTTACGGAAATATTATAATGTTATTATATTCTGTCAGCAACGTCAAATTATCGTTTTTATTTTAAGAATGGAATTTCCTTGCACTCTATTATTTCTCATTATATCACAAATTTATTTACGTGTTTTCGATTCTCTCATTTTTGGTGGTGGTTGGTGAAAATGTGCTAACATATTTCATACTCTATGGCTAATTCCGTTCCTTCACTCTACATCGTTTCACAACCATATATTTCCAAAATGTAACAAATGTTTGTTGATAAAAACAGGTCAAGAGTTAACGATACAGAAACAGCCTAACACATCGTTAAAAGACAACGGACCACCTTCAAACAGTGGGGGACAGACGCCGCAATCGAGTTCCAATCAAAAATCTCCCGCTGGGTGAGTTTTCTATTCTCCTTTCCTGATATAAATCATATTAAGATATTTTAGGCGCGGCTGAAAGAGTTATCTGCTTGAGTCGCATATCATGTAGTAATTTTTGGTGTTATTAATACATTATTTGTATTTATGTATTGTATAACCGCATACAGACTATTTAGGCCACGCTACTAGGTCCATGGGCAAATATGGGGCTAACCCATCATTCGAACCTCTAGTTCGACTTTCTGACGTAACAACGTAAGTCTGATTTAACTACTGTCCCAAAGCAACTGAAGCCGACGTCATCACATTCCCTCTGAATCAAGGAAGCGTTCAACCCACATTTCGGCAAATAAGTTTATGCCTCAGGTAATAGGGGCAGACCTATATGGACATAACTCCTTACCCGGAATGCTACTGACAATTATTTCTTACCTAAAACCTAACAAGTTGACCAGAGGCTTCTCGAAGACATGAAGATCATACCTCTGGACCATTGAGAGAAAACAAGAGGGTTAATAATAAATAGTTTCAGGCTCGGAATTGTGGAATAAATAGTATTATAATATTAAATTCATATTTTGGCAAAATTTAAAATCCGCGTTATTTTAAACCGGAAGAGTTGTCGACGCGTTTCGAGTCTACACAAAGGGAACAAGACCCTTTGTGTAGACTCGAACTAACCTCTGCCTATAACAGATGCATTTCATCACAAGTCCTGAATTGCACTGCGCCCGTCACTTTGAGACGCAGTTGGTAAGTCTCATGTGCCTGTAATTTCACTGGCTCTCAAGGACAGCTGCCGGAACACACCGTTAGGTGCTTGGCGACAGATTTTCTACTTGAGGGTGGTAGCTAGCCAGGCGGGCAATCGCAAAAATGCCCTTCCATCATGCGGTGAAGCTCAAGCCGGCGGTGGGGATCGAACCAGGGACCTGCGGCACGGCAGTCCATAGCTATTACCGCTCGGCCATCATTGCTTCATAGTCCTTTACATCAGCTTAGTTTGTGGTGCAGTATTTTTTTATTTTATTGTGACTGAACACGCTCGAGGCCCACTTGGTGTGTGTGTAGTGGACTAACCCCTGCCTTTAACAGACGCATTTCGTCAACGACGAATTGCACTGTGTCTGTCACACTGAGACGTACAGATGTTAGGTCTCATGTGCCTGTAATTTTACTAGCTTTCAAGGACTGCTGCCGGAACACACTGTTAGTTGCTTGGCGACAGATTTTTTACTTGAGGGTGGTCGCTAGCCAGGCGGGCATTCGCAAAATGCCCTTCCACCATGCGGTGAAACTGAAGCCCGCGGCGGGATTCGAACCATGGACCTGCTGCACGGCAGTCCATAGCCAATGCCACTGAGCTATCACTGCAAAATAAAACCAATACAACCAACTGGCGTGAAAAAATAGTTAATGAAACAAGAAATTATTAAACCTTGGCCAGTATATGTGTGCGCCAGTTGCAGGATTTTACGGCCGTTGTTCAACTATATCCATCGATAACGATAATTATTATGTTTTTATACAGCATGATGCCAGGCACGCCTGAGCCTCACTCGTCATTATCAGAACAGCGCGCGGGAAGGTTTTCAATGGAGCAGAGTCCGCAGTTCAACAACCCGCAAACGCCTAAAGGACAACAATGTGGACAAGGTAACTCATCATCTCTAACTGTACCTCTAAGCTACCTAAACCTCTTGCAAGAGTAATGGGGGTAATGGGGACAACGCAGTGTCAGTTATCCCGCCAGCAAGCGTTCTTCTCAACATGTCTAAACCATCTCAGAATACTTTTTCTCAACTTACGTCGCTATATCCTCATACATTCCACGTTGCTTTTGTATCACAGAATAAGATGTACTAATGGAATGTGTTCGAAACGAAGGGATACGACAGAGCTCACTACTAATTGATGCCAATGCTGGTGCTTGCAATAGTCTTCTGGCTTCACCCTCAGACGAAGCCAGAGTACTACTAAGATTATACTTGTTTCTGTACGAAAAGGAACAAGTCCTATATAGTTAAATTTATTATCTATCACTGTGATTTAAGACTTGAGGTGATGACATTGTCAATTAATGTCAAAACCTCCAAGGTAAAAAAATAATAGAAAAGTAAGTCTATGATTATATGTTTCGGCTATAGCCTTTGACCACAATCTCACCTGGATGATAAATGATGAGATTTGATGAAGTAACAGGCAGCCTAATATGGGAATTAGCCCTCAACGATAGCTGTCAGAATACAATTAGGTGCTAGGTGATAGATTTACTGGTTGAAGCTGGTAGTTAAGCGGCCATAAAATCTCCGCCTCCATGGGAGTGTCTGCCCAAAGGCCACCGGCATAGCCTAACGATTGCTATCCTAAAACAACAACCGGGACCGATTAACGTGCCCTCCGAATTACGGAAGCTTTCAGATACGCAGTAGTAAATGCCACTTGCGTCACCCATCCAATAAGTGACCATAGTGAAAGTTCCTTAATAATTTACGTAACTGTTTCTTTAAACAGACGAGAAATCCCGACCAAGCCCCTCATCCAACCGGTCGAGCCAAGACGGCGCGTCGAAAACGCCGCAACGGGAATCGAACCTCAGCCAGGGTCCGTACGCACCTGCTTCATCCGCCACGTCATGTTCGGGCAGCGCTAAAAGCAGTTGCAGCGTCGCCTCAAGCGGCTCAGTCGTAAATACAACGGCTAGTATGGACGACTCGATGGCGGGGAATAATGAGGTATGTGTATATGTTTTTGCTTTAATCTATGTTACTCACTGTCCTGCAATATTACACTGTGACTAATGAAATATTCTAAAACCTAGCTTATTCTTCTGAAGATGCTTCGTGTAGAGTCACGGCGGAAACCATTCCGGCTGAGCTATGTGGCGTTCCTGAAGTCACGTTGTTTTAGCAGGAAATGTTGGCGGGATTTTTACTAACCCCGCCAAAACTAGAATGTTTATAAAATGATTGTGATTATTGTGGAATAAATGTTATAATGTAATTCATAATTTTTTGATGTTTATGATCTCTATTATATTTTGACAGACGACATTATCCGGCGGTCCGAACAGTACGAGTTTACCCGGGCCGTTCCCCGGCCCTTGCAGTATGAACAGGCCCGACAACATCCCCATCAACCCCAACCAAGGCCCCGGGGGGCCTATGGGTCCCACCACCTCCTCCTTCGACCCCATCTCGTCACTAGCACAAATGTCTCAACAGCTGACGAACACGGTCGGTGGCGGCGGCGGAGGAGGCCCCCCCGGGGGACCCATGGGACCCAACGGAGGAGGGATGGGGCCATTCGGCTCGGGACCGCATCATATGCAGCATCATCACTCGATGCATCCGCATGGACATCCGCATATGATGATGAATGATTTAGGTAAGGAAACCACTGGGATTCTGAGTCGAAACAGGACTATTTGCTAGAATTCTACACTTTGTAGGCTTTCCTTCAGCATGTATTAAATTTTTAAGGTCAAGGACAAAATATGTATAATGTTTTTGATTTGTTATAAAACTCATTTTGATGCTGATGAAATAAAAATCTCTCACACAGTTCGATTTTGTGCTAAGCACAATGGGACTTGTTCTTCTACAATTTTTGGCTTATACCAAAATAACTAAGATTTCATATCTGTAAAAGATTTCAGAGAACTGCAGTGAGATTCATTACAGTTTTTTAATTTTGTTTTCCGTTTTTAGGATGCCACATGGACAACATGGGAGGACCGGGAATGGGTGGGCCCATGGACAGCATGATGGGGGGTGGTGACTTCCCGCCCGACATGAACCTCAGCCCGAAGATGGGCGGCGGGCCGATGGGCGGTAGCATGGGTGGGATGGGCGACGCAGGCATGCTCGGGCCGCGCATGGGAGGAAAAATGGCGCCATTCAACGGTGCTAATGTCCAAGTGAAAGCAAGCGCACCGAACACCATCCAGTATTTACCGACGCGGCCCGCAATGGCGTGTAATTCAGGGCCGCGCGGCCCGCCCAGTCTGGAATTCCTTCAACGCGTTACAAATCCAATGCACGGAGATAAGCATGGCGCATACTTCCCACCGCGCGCGGAGCTAGAAGCGATGCGACACGGGCCGGGCGGCATGCGGCCGATGCTGCGTATGCCACATCACTACCCGCAGCCGTTCCCGGATGCCAAGCTCCAGGACCCGTTCGGCGGCGCGTTCCGGCCGGGGAAGGGCACCCCGGTGAGAATGCCACACGGTGCCGGCCAGCCGCTGCCCCCGAGCATGGGCGGCGCGGGCGGCTTCAAAGGGCAAGGCTTCCCCGTCCCTTCCACCCAGGACCCGACATACGCGGCGCAGTTCCACAACTTCCAACAGCAACTGTACGCGACGGGGTCCCGCGCCGCTCCCCCGCACGGCCCCTACCCCCCCTACCAGCCGTCCAAGTGATGTCGCGCTACCCTTCCCCGCCTTTCCCCGCTCGAGGCCTGTTGGTGAATAGTGATTACGGTCATATGGTGATATGGTGATCCCTTTCGTTCGCGTGTTATTATGAGATTCTCTCGGTGTCGTTCGAACGTTACAGTGTTTTCGTTGCGTCCGCGTGACCGTTTTCGGTCCGGTCGCTTTGTGCGCTTGACTGAGGATGATTTTTTTTATTATTTTGTGTTGTGACGGATGCGTTTGTACAGTATTGTACAAAGGTTAGGAGTGTTAACGTGACTTACATAATTTAAAGTACAGTTTTTAGACGTAATCTTTGCTTATAGCAATAAATTAGTTTTAAAACTTATTTTTTACACAGACATGCCAGAATTTCAGTGTATTGGTTCCTTTACTTAGCTATTTTATATACGATTCCTATGCACACAGATATCTAGTCAATTTTGAAATTAATGGAGCCCGATCCTGTGTTTAAATGTAATCTATAAACAATTGAATCCGCAGTTTTGTCATTTCCGATGACACATATAGAAGTACATAACTTTTTTAACTTAATGTTTTGTCCGTTTAGTTGTAATTCATTAGTGGAATTGGTTTTATTAGGCGTATTTTGGCTTAATGGCCAGTAACTCTAAAATTGTACCAGTTATTATTTTGAATTTATTACTAATTTTTCTCTTGATCTGAATAGCAATGTGTTTTCTGTCTTCCAGTACCTTTACTCTACAGAAGTAGAGATTAGTGCAGCAATTTTTAATACTCATTAAAAATTTGCTCATGCGCATGTTCGAGTAGCTCTTACTTTAATGAAAGTACTTAAAAATCTGATGCCATATTATTTGCCACATGAATTTAATTTCGTGATATTTTAAACCGTCTTATTTAATTTATTGTCGTCTGTAATTCTGTGAACAATGCCAATGAGTGGCACGCTACAATTTATTATTTTTATTTGTTAGTTAACATAGAGCATATTAATATGCTAGGCTAGTAGCACATTGTGAGCCTCACAGTGGCCTTGGATAGGTAATGCCTTGTTTGTTAAGCAATGAACTCCGGTGGGTCACCAACGTGGAAACAAAATGCAATATTATATTGGTCCCAAGTAGATTGTGCGATTGTTATATATTCATGTATATTCCAAAAGTTGGTTGTCATCTATCTGATGTGAAAACCATAAAATTGCCTTAAGTTGTGTAACATTTCTTATGTACTTATATTGTCACAACGGACTGTGATAAGTAATTATTGATAATATATTTTATCCTGAAAAGGTCACTGATACAAATTGCGATAATATTTCAACATATTGTTTCATACCAAAGCAATAATTAATTATTGAGATGTATTATATATTTTGGCTTTCGCACAGTCTATATCGAATCAGGATCTCTAGATTATAAAGGCATGAATACTAAAGAATAAGAAGCAACAACAGTCCAGTAAGAAACACCCGCTAGCAATTAGATAGTATTAATTTAAATGTAATTATAATGTAAGGTAAAGAATGGTTCTTGTTTTAGAAATAAGCGAAGAGCAATGATATAAAATAGTTTGTGTAATATTAATATTAAGAGAGGAAATTAAGATGCAAACTATTGGTTGTGATTCAGACACAATTTGTTAAGTTGTTTGTAGTTTTGTCACACGGAGAGTATGTGAAAACTTACTGACTTCATGATAAGGCCCTTTTTTATTTTTATTTTTTTGGTATTTTTACTTGTCGTTCTCGTTTGTACATCGCTAACAATAATTGTACAGAGTACTTTTGGACTTAATTTAAGGCAATAAATGTATTTATTTTATAACTCGTGATGTAAGAATTTATTCTTAATTATTATTAAAAAAAATATATAATATGCTTGTAAACACATGTTTAATTTCAAGGGTAGTCCTATGTTATTATTATCACTAGTGGCCAACAAGGCCCAGACCTAGAGCGGCCAGGGGGCCAACTCCCACCTTTTACGAAATCATAATAAAAAAGGAGCGTTTTGTTTCATTCGTAGACACGAAATATCACCGACCCACAATCGCGTCAAGTAATATTGGTTTGATCCTACGTAGGAATGAAACATGTATCACGGATGTGCAAGCGAGATACAAGATGTTTATAATATAGCGTTATTCCGCTCACACTGCTCCGAACTACGGATGTTACGGAACGGTTTTACCATAGTTTTACGACATTTTATTGTATGCAGCACAACAACTGTCTGTAACTTTTATAGTTTTACTCATCAAATAATTTTGCTGCATTTATTTTAAAGTATAATATAAATAAAAACATTGTACGTAATTTACTCATTAATTTTTATAGTAAAATTGACAATTGAGTTTAAATCCGCTGCTAGAAAGTAACTTTTTTAAGATGGATAAACATGACGGATTTGTCGTTGGAACAGTAATACTTCGTACTAAATGTAACGTCAGAGTTCGCGAATAGAGTGAACAATTTGTTTAGACGTCATCAAAACGCTGAGCGATTCCATTACCGATTGTAAGATTGCTTAATTGACGTGGAGGTATAAAATTTAGCAGTAAGATTAAGTTATTATTACTGTAAGAGGTGAGAGTCGGCTCCTAGGTTTAGAGGGTGACCAATCAGAATTACAATACAAATATATATAAAAGACTAAGCTCAAGCACTTGTATCTGTGACTACTTCAACTTGAAGCTTATTCTAATTCTATGTAATAAGAAACTGGACAAGATTTACTGGAATGCGGCTATTTCACAATGTTCCATAGGTACACACAAAGCGAACATACAGGCCCCACTACCACAGCCTGGACACTCGACTCATTCTCTATACAAAAGCCGCGTTATAGCTACCTATTACACAGACACTACACAAATGTTGTTTTTGTACACGCGTAAATGTGTGCGTGATGTCTAAGGTTGTCGTCGTATGAATAATTGTTGTACTTACCTACCTAACAATCTTTTGATGCTGTTAATATGACTTATTAGATTTGGTAGGTTACCTTACCTACCTTCAGAAACATTTACAAACACAATAATCCAACTCCATGTAGTTACGACGTAGGAATATTCAACACACAACCGAGTAGGTAATATTAGGTATACATTAATATATATATTTACAAAAAGTATCATTCCAAGTTCCACAATTCACATTTTATACAGGAAATGATAATAAATACAATCACAATAACAATTTATGTTCTTCTCGAATAATAAACAATCATGAAGTGTGCCGCGTGTCAACCGTGGCGAAGGTCGGTATGTGTATTGCTTTTCTCTATGGTAGGTATACATAGGTACAAAGACACTTGTTTTGCTGCAAACGAAGGAAGTCGATATCCAAGGATATTTTTGGCAAACGAAAATCTTCTAAAATAATAATTAATTGAATAGCAGTTTGAATAAAATACAAAGTATTATGTTTGTATTTTTTTTCAACAGGTACCTACTGTAAATTACTGGTTTTTATAAGTTACCAACCTACTGGATAACTGAAGAACGACAAATAGGTAGGTACTTAGTGTAGGTTACCTAGAATGACTTAGTTGATAAGCAACCGTAAACAGCACAAGATTACCCCATTCTCAACTTTTAAAATAATCGTACAATCGACACGCTTCGTCGTCACATCATCGTGCGCGAGTTGCGAGTCCCGTACTCAAGTCAGCTCAGCGACAGCTCAGAATTGGTGGCGGGGTGAGGAAGGCTCGTTTTGGTGGGGGGTGAGGGTAAACAAACAACATTCTATACGTAGTATTATTATAATATGTTCTATGCCACTACGGCTGATTTATTGAGTACCTATGAGTGTCTATTTATCGATAGATTTAATCTAAGGTTTACCTACAGACTCCTATTAAATGATAGACTCAGTAGTCTGAATTTTCAACAATAAAACATGTGGTAAATAGTATAACTATGGGAAAACAGGTCTCACGCTAAGGTAGTACAAATAAATAACTGTTGAACAAATGAATGTATTAGAGTACTAGGTATCTTATGCAGGCTTGTCTCCGCGAGTAGACCACGTTGCTTGCCGCTTTTCGTAAGCTAAGACTAGTAAGAAGTATTTGAAATCTGAAAAGCAGACCAAGCGCGAGTCGGACTCGCGTTTCGAGGGTTCCGTAAAGCCTGTAGGTATAAAGGTAAAAGTTATGGTATTTTTATTGCTAAATTAAATAATAACATAAAAAAAAAATGATATGATGTAACAAAAAAATTATGCTTTTCGCAATTTTCCTTTCCTCTGTGCGTGTGTGACGTTGCTTCATACCAAATTTCAAGATTCTGAGTTCACGGGAAGTACCCTGTATGTTTTGATTCCCTTTCGAGTGTCGAAACTTTGCGCAATAAACGGCTGTATCTTTTGATTGCGTTGGCTTATCAGTTTGATCTTTTCATAGCTCCAAGGGACAGTAGACCTAAGTATTTGATATGAATTTCAGCTTGATACCTCCACGCGTTCCTGAGCAAAAAGGTCTTGACAGACATACAGACGGACAACAAAGAGATCCTATAAGGGTTCCGTTTTTTTCCTTTTCAGGTACGGATCCCTAAAAATCTAATCCTATGCTGTCTGTTACACTAAAATGAATCAGTTTAATCTAGAAACACTCACGGTCTCTGGAACACTACCATCATGGTGCACAACCTTCGAGCTCCTGCCTTGTTTAATTATTAAAGTGCCCAACTGCCCAGCAATATAAAAAGTCCAGGCATAGTCATGATCCAATATATGTAGGTACTTCATAAACATACAAAACTTAGTATACAATCTAAAAGGGAAACAAATCTAAAAGGTAATTTGAAGTAAGTAGGTACTCGTAACGTAGTTTTCTTAGCCAGTCTTAACCCATCAGCTAAGTTAAGCAGCGTCAGCTGCGGTCATGAGTTGGATGGGTGACCGATAGAGGCATTACTACTGAGCGCTTCTGTGCTTCGGAGGGCACGTTAAGCCGTCGGTTCCAGATGTTGTCTTACGATGGCAGTCGTTATAGCATCACCATGCTATCACCATAGGTCATTTTGCGAATGTCCGCATATCTAACTACCAATCAAGGAGAAAATCTGACGCCAAGCAACTGACGGTCGCGGTGTTTTCCGGCAGCTGTCCTTGAGATCCAGTAATTTTAGGTTAGCCTGAACAGCATCTTCGACCACATCATCACTTACCATAAGGTGAGATGGCGGTCAATCAAGCGGCCTATAAGCTATAAATAATAAAAAACACCCTCAAAAATAAATTAACTCAAAATCTTGAAAGAGAGAGACGAATTACTTAGCAATCCATCGATACAACGTGCGAGTGCCGGGTCTATAGCGTTGCAGAGAGGCCAGAGGGACCTGGGACTTGCAACCCAGAGAGTAGGGTTAAGGGCCCCTTTACGATTTCATCAATACTCCCCTTCACCGCTCGAGCCTCCTCCCCTGCCTAACCAAATTTGGTGAGATCCTACTGTACTGTATACTACTACTGCCGGATCGTCCACTGCTGAAGCCTATAGGCTTTCGTTATGTTATGTTCGACGTCTAAATGACGTCGTAAAGTGACGTCTTTAGGACGTGACAAACTGACGTCATATTAGGGTCTCACCGACGTCGTGGTATGACGTCAGTTACGTCGTGAGCAGACGTCAAAATGCTACCTGGGTATTAAGGGGGTATTTGCCATAATCCCCACGCTTGGCATGCGGCTTGGGGATCGCAATGTAAGATAGTAGTTCTGAAGAAGGCGCTGCTGCCCACCTTCCAGTATAATTCCCTTAGTCGCCTCTTACGACATCCACGGGATGATATGGGGAGGTGCAATTCTAACCCGGCACCCCACGGGGTGATCCTACTAATGCCGCCTAAATAGTGGTAGGTACATAATTATTTATACCCGAAATTAATCAACAGGTATATTTTTTGGAAGTCGGTATCAATTCAAAACATTCTGAGCTCACATTTACATGATCAGACTTACAAGTTATATTGGTAAGTATACAGGGTCATCCGTAACAGTGGGTTCCCGACTGATCACACCAAACAATACAAATCACATTTTGACTCGTTGGAATTTTTTTACCCCATCAAGTTAGTTCCGGTCAGGTCCATCTGGTAACTAAAATCTGTAATCAGCTTCGAACTGGTATCAAATTTTATAGCCTCTAAAACAATTTGGGATTCTTTAAACATTATTCGTAACCTTGCTTTGGGGATAGTATGACCCAGTGTATAACTGTATAATATTTTTGGTTTCTTTGGTTCCCATTCTTTGCTCTGCGAACAAAATTACCTATTAAGGAACTATTTACAATCTGAGTTTTTGTTGGTCACTATTTTGTAACCAACTTTGAACTGGGATCAGAATAAACTATTTGACTACTATTATTAATATATTTCCAAAGTTATGTGTAATAGATGAAAATAACTGGCTAATCTTACTTTTAAAAAAAATATTGAAACAAAAAATATCTAGAAATTCTAGAGAAGGGTATTATTATCGATACATACCTATAGGTACTTATTTAAACATGAAACATACATACTTCTACAATGTATCACTACCTCTTAATTTTTTCGATGAATATAACATACAAACCTAACAATTAACATGAAAATGGTGCTATTATTTCACTCCAGTGACCGATACTTACTTATACTTTTTGAAGCAATGATAGCCGAGCGGTAATAGCTATGGACTGCCGTGCTGCATGTCTTTGGTTCGATCCCCATCGCCCCGGCTTGAGTTTCACCGCGAGGTCATTGTGGAAGGGCATTTTGCGAATGCTCACTTGGCTAGCCACCACCTTCAAGTAGAAAATCTGTCGCCAAGCACCTAACGGTGTGTTCCGGCAGCTGTCCTTGAGAGCCAGTACTTCTAGGTTAGCCTGAACAACATCTTCGACGACATCGTCACTTACCATCAGGTGAGATAGTGGTCAAAGGCTAACCTATCAGGCAAAATTACATTAAAAAAAACTTAATAAAAGTTCTTCAAAAGGCGCTACTGCCCATCATGTGGTTACTTTTCTTTCGTCACCTCTTTCACGACTCCCACTGGAAGTTATACGGGCCTAGTGTCAGTAGTCCGATAATTTAGTTCGATGATCGGAATAATTTTACCATTTCGTCTCAGTAGTCCGGCAATACTGACAATCGGACTACTGAGCTTTTTAGTCCGATGTTAATAACATTTACAGTCCGATGATCGGACTTTTCGTCTCAGTAGTCCGATGTTACATATAATAGAACGGCTGAGCTTTTTAGTTTTGTTAGTCAAATGAAAAGATAAAAAAACTGGAATAAAAAAATTAGTTATTAAGCAATTAAAATAAAAAAAACACTAATACAAAGTAGGAAACATTTTGATATCAGATTCACCGTCACACCATTTAGTCATACAATTTAAAGGAATGGTGCGAGTACCAGGCGTACCTATGTTGACGCCTTGCATGTGTGTTGTAATGCGTCTGGTACTCCCACTCACACACATGCATACCGACTAACCTGAACGGCGCTACGAGCTCTCAAGCAACTCACTTCTCGCAGGACATCAGACAAGCGACACGCAACGAAAGTTATTTTTATGTACTCAGAAATTATTTTGTCAAGCTTCATATCATTAAACTGTTAATACAATACAGCAAGTGTCATTTACAACCACAAGATCCACCGCCTTCAGCTACAGTACCCTGTCTCAACAATTGTTCCTAACGAGACGGATTTCTATGAAACCAGCGGCTGCATTTCTGACACGGGAAATACTGTGAAGGCGACTCGGAGCGGCCATTACGTGGATCGTGTTACTACGTCATCGTGGCTGGCAAGATAATTCCATACAATTATTGGAGCGCAGAAAGAAGATCGAAGAAGTATTATTTATCCAGTGGATTAACGGAAAACTTACCTGTTTGAAAGGAAAATCAAATGGCATAAAATATTGTCGAGGGCTCGACGTGTGTAGTGTAAGAACCTGGAAAGATAGCATAACTGTAAGTTCGTTCCAATTTATCCTCACCTGCTAATAGCTAATCATTCTCTTTACATACAAAGATATCTATTATTTCTTCGCAGCATTAAGTTCTTTCTGCCAAACGCATTAATCACAAACCGTGCCATAAGTCAATCGCACTCCTTGCTTCTGAATACTGCAGGAAGTCATCATTGCAATAAATATCTATGCATTATCAGACCTATCAACTGTTTCCTACCAAAACCTTTGAAAACTTTGCTGAATTCTATTCGTACCTTTGCAATTTGTAATCAATAAGTCTAACATACGTAGGTATATGTACCGAGTACCTATCTTTAGTTCATTCAGGCCTGAGTAATTTTGGATGCCCGGGATTGTGTAAGGATAATATTTATTTCTTAGCTTAATCGCATTCTATTTCGCATTCCAGTGTGAGCTGGGGTCACGCGATAGGCGCGTGATTACCTCTGCATGCCGGCCGCATCTCGCCGCACGACAGCCGTCGGCCGCTGCGTTAGCGCACCGTGCTTCGTTCGCTTTGTTATCACTGCATTTTTGTGCCACGCGGGCGCTCAGTACTGCGTAATATAAAATTTACGTATCATTTCAGTTTTAGTCTATCACTATCAGTTATTCTTTTTTCCTCTTACTTTCATTGCATAGCAACCTAATTAAACGTTTATTTCAGCGTCAATAAAGTCAATCATTAAAATAAAGTCCACAATCATGGAGTTTAAATCATTAATCAAAAAGCGTGCAAGCTATAAGGCTAAACTCACACAGTTTAAAGCATATTTAGACGTCATTCAGAGTTGTAATTCTTTAAGCACATTACAAGTCAATGAATTAAATATACGATTAGCTAAAATCGAGGAACTTTATACAGATTTTGACTGCGCACAAACTGACATAGAAAATGTGTGTGAAATTCCAGCTGATCAATACATGGAGCGAGAAACGTTCGAGACACAGTACTTCAGCACGATCGCGGCTGCCCGCGAGGTGATGAGCAAGCAGGAGACCTCTGCGGACTTCGGATCGGCTGCAGGTTCTGGTACTGTGCCTGGAAATAGAGGTGGGCCCAAACTAAAACTACCTACTATCAATTTGCCCGTTTTTGCGGGTCAGTATCATGACTGGCTGGAATTCCGCGATACATACATGTCTCTCATACACTCAGACGACACAATACCGAAAATTAGCAAGTTTCATTATTTACGCGCTGCTTTAAAGGATTCTGCTGCCTTAGTCATTCGATGTCTCGACTTTTCAGTTGAAAATTATGATGTTGCTTGGAACTTACTGTGCGATCGCTATAATAATAACCGTCTTCTTGTCAACAATCACGTTCAGGCTATTTTTAATATTGAACCCTTAGCAAAGGAATCCTCTAAGGCTCTGCGTAATCTCATTGACACAATCAATCGTAACTTGAGAGCATTAAAAACACTAAACTTGCCCACTGACGGTTGGGATGTGCTTATCATTCATATAGTCGCTAATAAATTGGACGCAGTAACAAACCGTGAATGGGAAACATATCGTAATTCAATAAATGATTTGCCTACACTTGCAGACTTAAATAGATTTCTCACAAACCGTGCTGATCTATTAGAGACTATGGAAGAAGCGCATAGCAGCGCACGACGTAGGCACAGTGACGTCACGCACGTTAGGCAAAAATCGTTCACAGTTAACTCACAATCCCCAACCTCAAAGACATCATACTCTTGTCCGTTATGCAAAAATAGCCATGCTATCTATAATTGCATGAAATTCAAATCGCTCCCTATTGAAACTCGTATTCAAAAGGTGAAATTCCTTAAGCTATGCCTAAACTGTTTAAGACAAGGACACACCGCAAATAAATGCAAATTAGGATCATGCCGTCTTTGTAATAAATCTCACAACACATTGCTTCATATCGTTGAGTCATCTAGCCCATCAAATCAAACACAATCTGACATATTGAAACATACCATGGATCTGTCACAACCTGTTTCGGGAACCAGTAGCGTCTCGCTTTGTGCCACGCCGTCAACCCATCAACCATATGAAGGAAACAGGCCGCAGGATATCAGTCTCACTACTACTCCTAGCAATCATTGTGTAGTATTACTGTCAACTGCTCTCATTCAAGTCAATGATTACAAGGGCCAAAAACATACTGTGCGTGCATTGTTAGACAATGGTAGCACCTCTAGTTTTATCTGTGAGCATTTATGCCAAAAACTTAAACTGGCAACCTCTTCGACTTCGACATTAGTTGAAGGGTTGAACAACCAACAGAGTATCTCATCTAAACGATGTGACGTCATTATATCGTCATTCCTAAACTCCTACACTGAAACTATTAAGTGCTTCGTGGTTCCACGCATTACACAACTGCTGCCGTCGGTACGAGTTGATTATACAAAGCTAGATATTCCACAAAACATTACATTAGCGGATTCTTCATTCCACACACCGTCTCAAGTAGACATGCTGCTTGGTGCGGACGTGTTTTGGAGTATACTGTCATCCAATAATATCTCATTAGGTAAACACAATCCTACATTAACCGAGACTAAGTTTGGATGGTTAATATCCGGGCCTGTACAAGCATTACATAACAATACTACAGTCCACTGCAATCATTCCTTTACAAATTACGATGATCAGCTTCAAGATCAATTGACCCAGTTCTTTGACCTAGAAACAGTCTCAGCCCGCAAACCTATTTCCAACGAGGAAGAAGAATGCGAGCTCAACTTTTTACAAACTACCACCCGCGAAGAAGATGGTAGATTTGTCGTTACAATACCACTAAAGGAATCCCCTGAGGTGTTAGGTGATACATATTTACAAGCACTATCTAGATTTATTACTTTAGAGCGTAGATTCAATCGCGACCCTTCATTTAAAGCTCTATACACTGCCTTCATTAAGGAATACATTGCGCTAGGTCACATGACAGAAAACAAAACACCAGAGAAGGATACATATAGATACATCATGCCTCATCACGGCGTTTTACGCGAAACGAGTTTATCAACGAAACTGCGAGTCGTTTTTGAAGCATCAGCACGGAGTTCATCCAACTCCCCTTCATTTAATGAAATTCAAAAGATTGGCCCTACCTTGCAGAATGATCTCATTACTATTTTAATAAAATTTCGCCAACATAGATATGTTGTTACTGCTGATGTGGAAAAAATGTATCGCATGGTCAACGTCAACGAAGGTCAACGTATGTTACAACAGATTCTATGGCGTTTTGAACAAAACGAAGAGCTTAAACAATATAAGTTAAATACTGTGTGTTATGGAACTGCTGCCGCGCAATTTCTCGCTACCAGATGTCTAATTCAGCTGGGAAGGGAATGCACAAAGAAGCCCGTTTCTGACGCGATACTTCAAGGCTTTTATGTCGACGACTTCACCTTCGGGCACGACAACCCTGCCCAGCTGATAGATATCTGCAAGGATGTTATAAGCCAGCTAGCCAGTGGCCAGTTTCACTTAAGAAAATGGCACTCAAACAGTCACCACATTTTACAAAAAATCATAGGCGAAAACAACCACGACCAATTGTTAAACTTAAGCAATCACGAATATGCAAAAACGTTAGGATTACATTGGGCATGTCAAGAAGATAAATTATTATTTTCAGTCAGCACTACACTACACGAACACACAACAAAGCGTACAATCCTGTCAACTATTGCGCAGGTGTTCGATCCCCTTGGCCTAATAGGGCCCTGCATCTTACAAGCAAAAATAATATTGCAGAAATTATGGGCATCAAAAATAGCATGGGATGTACCTGTTCCTTCCGACATTCAAGAATCTTGGTGCAAGTTCATCTCGTCTTTAGCGAGTGTTTCCAATATTAAAATACCTAGACGTATCATTTGTGACAATCCGATAATATGTGAAATTCATACATTTAGTGATTCATCTACTCTCGCCTATAGTTCAAATGGATGATCAATCAATGGATGGAAAGATCAATCGACAAACATAATAATACTTCGGTACAACTGGTGACGGCAAAGAGTCGTGTGGCCCCTCTCAAGCCCATGACTGTGCCGCGATTGGAGCTCTGCGGTGCTCTGCTAGCAGCCCGTCTGGCTGACAAGGTCAAATCAT
Source organism: Plagodis pulveraria (assembly GCA_963890685.1). Classification (NCBI taxonomy): domain Eukaryota; kingdom Metazoa; phylum Arthropoda; class Insecta; order Lepidoptera; family Geometridae; genus Plagodis; species Plagodis pulveraria. Next base: position 9,654,930 of record OY982975.1, read on the forward strand.
CATTAGGTATGGAAACGACTCGATCAGTATATTGGTGCGACTCAACCATTGTCCTTGGATGGATCAAGTCACCTAAAACTCACCTACTAAAAACGTTCGTTTACAATCGAATTCATGAAATCAATACTCTTACTGACCCTTGTGCTTGGAAATTTGTGCCAACCCAGTGTAACCCTAGTGATATAGGAACCAGAGGCGCAGACACAAAACAACTAGAAGCAAACCGTCTATGGTGGTCAGGCCCGGCATTCTTATTGAAACCCGAGACCGAGTGGCCTGTTCAACCAGCACCGCATTTACAAGACAGGCAACTGCCAGAATTTAAAGTTCAAACTCTCGTGACGATATCAGAGCCACAGCCGAATGAATTTATTGTTAGATTTTCCGAATTTGGTAAGCTACAGCGGGTCACGGCCTATATACAAAGGTTTGCACATAATTGCCGTTACCCACAATCTAAAAACACTGGTTTCCTAACATTGCACGAATTAAATAGTTCATTAATCACTCTTTGTAAAATATCACAGCAGGAAACATTTGCGTACGAATATAAGCTGCTGAAGAACAATAAACAACTCCCTTCAAAGAATAAGTTGCTGAATTTAACCCCCTTTATGGATACTGATGGTTTGATAAGAGTAGGTGGTAGATTAGTAAATTCTCATTACGACTATGACACTAAACATCCAATCTTACTACACGCTTCTCATCATCTCACCACGCTAATCTTTACCCATCACCACAAATTACTTATGCACGCAGCCCCTCAGTTATTGCTTACCAGTATTCGTCATAAGTTTTGGCCTCTGAATGGTAGAAACTTGTCACGAAAAACTGTTCGTAACTGTATCACATGCTGTAGGTTTTCAGGAAGAGTAAAACAACCAATCATGGGCCACCTTCCTGAAACACGATTCCATACTGAATACCCATACATAAATACAGCCATTGACTACTGTGGTCCAGTAATGATACTGAACCGCAAGGGCAGAGGTAGCAATCTAATTAAGGCATACTTATGCATTTTTGCCTGCATGGCCGTGAAAGCAGTACATATAGAACTTGTAACCGATCTGAGCGCTGAAACCTTTATAGCTGCCTTAAGCAGGTTCATTGCCCGCAGAGGGAAACCAGCTAACATCTTCTCAGACAATGGCACATGTTTCGTAGGCGCTTGTAATGAATTAGCTCGTTTTCTAAGGTCGAATGCGGAGTATATCGGTTCTTACGCGTCAAATTTGTCTATTAATTTCAAATTTTCGCCTGCATACAGTCCCCATTTTAATGCACTAGCTGAGAGTGCGGTAAAATCAGTAAAGTATCTTTTAAAACGGATTCTATCATATGCTAACCTTAATTACGAAGAAATGAATACGGTTCTTACCCAAATCGAGGCTATCCTAAACTCAAGACCTCTTACCCCTTTATCCACCGATCCATCAGACCTGGCAGCCTTAACGCCGTCACACTTTCTCATTGGACGAACCTTAACAGTTTTACCTTCTCCTCCAGCACAAGAGCCCAAAAAGCTAAGCACATTCTCGAGATATATGAGAATTCAACAGTTGAAAGCCCATTTCTGGGACCGCTTTTATAAGGAATACATTTCAGAATTACAGAAAAAACGGAAATGGTTTCGAGATGGCGGAACCCTGCAACTAGGAGAAATGGTACTTGTTAAAGACGATCGCGTACCTCCTAATAAATGGCTGCTCGGGCGAGTGACCTGCCTATATCCTGGCAGCGATGGCGTATCTAGAGTAGCGGACGTACGGACAACTTCAGGGACCCTCCGGCGTGCCTTTAACCGCTTATGCCCACTACCAATCGAGCAATCTAAAGTGTCTCCAGCCCAGTTCCAGCTCGACGCACCTGCAAACACTCCTGATGATGAGGAGCATGAATCCACTCTCGGGGTGGCAATATGTTGACGCCTTGCATGTGTGTTGTAATGCGTCTGGTACTCCCACTCACACACATGCATACCGACTAACCTGAACGGCGCTACGAGCTCTCAAGCAACTCACTTCTCGCAGGACATCAGACAAGCGACACGCAACGAAAGTTATTTTTATGTACTCAGAAATTATTTTGTCAAGCTTCATATCATTAAACTGTTAATACAATACAGCAAGTGTCATTTACAACCACAAGATCCACCGCCTTCAGCTACAGTACCCTGTCTCAACAACCTACATAAATGAGCGAGAGGTTAAACTTGTGTCCTTTTAAAATTCAGATAATGAAATATCTAATTGAATTCGTTGAAAGTACCAGGCGAACAAAAACTCATAATAGGTGAGATTTATATCTATATTTATTTAATGGTATCATAGTGGAAAAGTAGCCTCTGAAGAAATTCTAGAGTAATAGCAAGTAGATAATAGTGAGTGCTGTTTCCTGCCCTGTGGGACAGGGCTAGGGGATTTGGTAGCAATAGCGTTTCTTTGTGTCTTTTATTTCAGTGTGTTTTTTATTTTTCTAAAATTTAGGTAGGTAGTTAATGTTAGCATCAAACTAAAAGGCACAGCAGTCCTATTACATGTCACATCGGACTACTGAGACGAAAAGTCCGATCATCGAACTATAAATATTAGGTCCTTACATATGAAATTGGCGTTTTTCGTACTGGCCACTTTAATCACGAATTTCTCCTCTTTGGTAAGGGATTCCAAATTCAAATTTGTACAGCTATAGACTCATGTATTTGTGCTTCGATGATCGTCATTCATTTGTTTTTTTTCTTCTGTTTTTTTCTGTTTGCGTCACTCATTTTACAAAATGGAAAACCTTAAATATCGCATTATTTACGAGTACGAGTTCCGCCGTGGCACTAGTGCTGCGGAAACAACTCGAAGGGTGAATGATGTGTATGGCGGTCGTGTTGCAAAAGAAAACACAGTTCGTTTTTGGTTCCAACGTTTTCGTTCTGGAAATTTCGACCTGCAGAACAAGCCCCGTGGACGGCCTGAGACTCAAGTTGATAATGAAGAGTTGAAGGCTATTGTGGAAGCGGATCCATCGCAAACCACGTCCGAGTTAGCTGCAGGCTGCGATGTTAGTGATAAAACTGTTTTAATTCACTTGAAGCAAATTGGGAATATTAAAAAGCTTGAAAGGTGGGTACCTCACGAATTGACTGAAACAAACCGGCAAACGCGCGTCGACTGCTGCGTTACATTACTAAACCGGCACAATAATGAAGGTATTTTAAACCGAATCATTACCTGTGATGAAAAATGGGTTCTTTACGATAATCGGAAGCGCTCAGCGCAATGGTTAGATCATGGCCAGCCAGCCAAATCCTGCCCCAAGCGAAAATTAACCCCAAAAAAGTTACTTGTAAGCGTTTGGTGGACTAGTGCCGGTATTGTTACTAGTGGGTAATGTCAAAAAATTTACCGACCAATATACATACCAATTACTCAACTAATAAAAACCTAAAATTATGTACTCGACCAGTTTTGTATCACACAAAAGCAAATGTTTCAAGAAAAATGTACAAAATCATTAAAAAAACAAAGAAGTTGCAACGAAAATGTTTAAATATTATGAATGAAAATTGTAAGCTAACACAGGGAATAAAAGAATTAGAAAGGAAAATAGACTTAAAATCCTTTAAGGACCTTACCCGCAATGTGGAACCCATGATTAATAACAAAGGCACTCATATAAGCACCCAATCACCTTTATCAATTCATTTTACTCAAGAGTGCAGCGAACCACACTTAGGTAGCAATAATAAGAATGAAGGACAAAACACCAAAAAAATGGTTATTTATTCTGATAGCGTGGGTAAAGGACTGGCCTCAAAAATACTCGATCAGTTAGATAAAACATATGACATCATGAATAGCTGTAAACCAGACGCTGGATTTAAGGACATTTTGGCAAATTTTGAGGAGGATACTAAACAATTGGAAAATAATGACACGGTCGCTATATTAATAACTAAATTCGATAAAAACTTATATTATGACAAAAAATATTATGTTAAACTTCTAAATAGTATAATGACATCACCTAGCAGAAAAACCAATATTATAATTACTGGTTTACGTTATGATGGCAGAAATAACACTGAGATATACAACATAAATCGTCAGATAGTGGATATGGCAAAGTTCAACAATAATGTTAAATACTTGGATCCTAATACAACAAAAGATAATAGTTTGTATAAAATGAAACATTTTCTAACAGAAATGGTAATAGCTACGATTAAAAGAAAATTTCAAGGGTCGTCTTCTCTAAAATTCATCAAACTGCAAGAGCAGACTGGAATTACATCACAAGAACCAAATTTTTCAAAACCTCTACATATGATACAAAAAGGGTGATATTACACGCCAACGTACAGAGCATACATAATAAGTACGTAATCATTGAAAGTTTTTTAAGTAATCAATATTGTGACATTTTATGCTTGACAGAAACATGGGGCAAGGACTATCAAGTACGGGCCATGACTTTAGAAAATTTTGAATTAGCAACATGTTTTAATAGGGTATTTTTTGACCATGGAGGTACAGCTATATTTGTTAGAAATAATGTAAAATTTAAGGTAAGAAATGACTTGAACAAACTGTCTTTCGAAATGAACTGCGAGCTGTCAGCAATTGAATTGAGATCACAGAAAATAGTTATTGTTGCAATGTATAGACCTGATAAAGATCTTGATCTGTTCTTTGACATTATTTCTAAAGTTTTACATGTAATAACTAGAGAAGGCAAACGTATTGTAATAGCCGGTGATTTCAATCTAAATATTCTAAAAATTAATAAACGTATAAATAAATTTAAGAGTATTTTAGCCAGATTTCAATGTAAATTGGTATTAAATGAACCAACAAGAATCCAGGGAAATAGTTCTTCATGTTTAGATAATTTCATTGTCAATTTTACGGACAGTACAGGCACAGTATTAGATAAGAAGCTATCAGATCATAATGTAATTAACTTAGTAATCTCCGTCAAACATGATGACGATATTGGATATAAAACTACTTATGTGTCTAGAAATTTTTCTCTAAATAATAAAGGCTTTTTTAACTTTTTGTTTAACAATAATTACACTAAACTGAAAGTAGATCTAATTAACTGTGCAGATTCCAATACAAAAATGAAGATTCTACAAGACGCAATACTTTTTTATTATAATATTGCTTTTCCAAAAACACATAGACAAATACGTACAATAAATAACAAATGGACAACAAAAGGTATTGAGATATCAAAGAACAACTTGATAAAAATGGAATGTTTACAAAATGTTGACCCAAGTGACAACCGTAAAGATAAAATTAAGAAGTATAAAAAGGTTCTGAATAAAGTTATGAATGCAGCAAAAAAAAATCAGTATCACAACAGAATAGCTACATCAAAAAATAAAATAAAAGAAGCTTGGTCCATTATAAACGAACAAGTGAATCGAAGTAAGAAACAAAATGCAAAGTATATAACAGCAGTAAAAAGCAATAGTGGAGTAGAGGTTAACGATACTCTAGCCATAGCAAATTTATTTAACGATTTTTTTTGTAATATTGCACACAATTTGACCAAAAATATAGAATTCAATAAAACTAATTATTTGACATACTTAAAAAAGGTTAATAGACCACACACAAAGATAATTTTTGACCCAGTTGATTATAAGGAATTAAAGACGATTGTCCATAACATGAAGCAGAGTTATACTTTGGACATCTATGACATAAGCACAAAAACTTTACGAAATTTAATATTACATAATGACTGCATAATAGACCTTCTGCAAATTGTTTTCAATTCTTGTTTGGAAGAAGGTATATTCCCTGATGTTTTAAAACTTGGACGAGTCATACCATTGATGAAAAAAGGCGATTCCACGAATCTCAGTAATTATAGGCCTGTGTGCATTCTTCCTACCTTATCTAAATTATTTGAAACAATTATTAAGAGAAGAATTGTTGATTATTTTGAACACAATAAATTATTTGATATGGCTCAGTACGGATTCAGAAAAGGTCGTTCTACAGAAATGGCCATTAGAAAGGTTATCTACTTTGTTCTCGATTCCATGGACAGTTCGCAGAAGTGTGCTAGTATTTTCTGCGATCTGTCTAAAGCATTTGATTGTTTACGACATGACATTCTTATATCTAAGCTTCAATATTATGGTTTTCAAGGAGTCGAACTAAACTTGATGCAGACTTATTTAAAAAATCGTGGTCAAATAGTTACTGTAAATTCAGTCAATTCAGAACAAGGGATATTAAACATTGGAGTACCTCAGGGCTCTATATTAGGACCAGTATTATTTCTCATATATATGAATGATATAACTAATTTTATGCCGGACTGGGCAAATATAAGCTTGTTTGCCGATGATACACATGTAGGCATAAGTGACATAGACAATCAAAAGCTAGAAATAAAAGTTATGAACACTTTTAATACACTCAGGGAATGGTTCGACGCGAATGGTATAGTTCTTAATGCTAACAAAAGCATAATTATGAAATATCAACCAAGACTAGGCTTAGATAAAGAGGAAAATATAAGAGAAAATACATTCTTAGGTTACACAATGGACCACACTGTAAGTCACTCGGCACACATAGAGAGAATTTGTAAAAAGATATCCAGTGGAAACTATGTATTATTTAAACTGAAATCGCTACTAAATAAGCAAGCGTTGTTATCAATATATTATGCTTACATACATTCCTGCATAAGATATGCTATCACTGTTTGGGGGAATGGTGCACAAGTTCAAAAAGTCCTGAAATGTCAAAAAAGGGCCATTAGGACAATGAATGGTCTTAAAAGAAGATGCTCTGCAAAAGAATATTTTAAGAGAGATAGAATTATGACAGTGGTATCACTCTTTATTTTTAATAGCTTGCTGGAAATACATGAGCAGAAAGAAGACTTGCCAAAAAATAGTGACATGCATTCATATAATCTCCGGAATAAAGACAAGATGTTTTTACCAAAAGCAAGATTAGCAAAAACTAAAAAACAAGGCATGTATTTAAAAATTAAAATGTATAATAAATTGCCTAAAAGTATCACAAATTTAATTCATATTAGGTTAAAACACACCCTCAAATTATTTTTCGAATATAATCCATTCTATAATATTAATGAATTTTTGAATATGCAATTAACAGAATCTTCATTTATGTACAACTGATATACCAATATGTAATTATTCAAAAAATATTGCTTTCAAATTTGACAACAAACTTTTTAATTTATTTTGCTTAATTTATAAGCGATAATTTTTTATATAATTTTAAATATTGTTACTATTTTTCACAAATTTTATTGTTGTATTGCCAACATGTCTTAACAAAATTGTATGCTGTTTATTATAATTGTATAAATGAAGTTGTTTTCATATTATTTTCATTCAATCATTACAATGCTGAGTAATATTTCGATGAATATGATTGCTTTTATGTACTTAGTTATTGGGTTATTTTATTTTAATTGAAATTATTATGTAACCAATGTATTATTTATTATAATGATATTTAAATAATTATATAAAAAAAAATATTACATTGTATACCGACTTGCCTAGAATAACGTTCTTTGTTATTATGGTCAATAAATGATTCTGATTCTGATTGTTCATTACAGTTTTTTCAAATCTGGCCAGACTATTACGGCTGATGTCTATTGTCAGGAATTGCAAACCATGATGGAAAAGCTAGCGGCTAAACAACCTAGGCTGGTCAATCGCTCCACGCCACTGCTGCTTCACGACAACGCTAGACCACACACTGCGCTACAGACGGCTACTAAATTAGAAGAGCTTCAATTGGAAAGTCTAAGACATCCTCCGTACTCCCCGGACCTTGCTCCAACAGATTACCATTTTTTTCGAAATTTGAATAACTTCTTGCAAGGGAAAAAATTCAACTCCGATGGGGCAGTCCAAATCGCCTTCAAAGATTTTATTGATTCCCGTCCGACTGGTTTTTTTAGTAAAGGGATCAATGAACTACCTATGAGATGGCAAAAGTGCATAGAAAATAATGGTTCATACTTTGATTAATTAAATATATTATATTAAAAAATATTCGACTTTTTGTTCCTCCCATACAAAACGCCAATTTCATATGTAAGGACCTAATATTATGAACATCGGACTAAAGAGCTCAAAAGTCCGATTGTCTGTATCACCGGACTACTGAGACGAAATAGTAATATTAGTCCGATGATCGGACTAAATTATCGAACTACTGATACTAGGCCGTTATACGAAGGGACAGTGCTGGGTGCAATTCGAGCGTGATACCTCAAAGATGCAGAAACTGATGTTATATTAGTAGAACAGAATTAGACCATCTTACATAATAGACCGAGTCCTTCGAAGCAATGAAATATTTTTCACCGGCGGCAAACGGAAACGCTTACTTATCCTTTAGACGGATCCGAGTGCCTTAAATTCTTTTACTTTTTCCTAATTTTCAACACTGGGAAGTTGTTTGAAAACATTTTCTAAATGCCGGTAGGATGGTTTCATTGCCATCGGGTACAATACAAGGGCAACCGTTTTTCTATTCGGGAACTAATTACAACATTTTAGTTAGCCATAACTAGTTACTGTATATTTGTGTTTATTTGAAAACTGTTTTTTTGTTTTTTTTTTTTTTATGTTATTGTGACGGAACGAGCCTGAGGCCCACCTGATGTTAAGTGGACTAACCTCTGCCTATAACAGACGCATTTCGTCAGCGACGAATTGCACTGTGCCCGTCACACTGAGACGTCCAGTTGTTAGGTCTCATTAGCCTGTATTTTTTTTGGTTACAAACATAAATTATGAAATAAGCAATGCATTCCCTATTCATAACTGGATAGGTACGACCCGATAGGTACCCTACGATCTGGGATTTATCTATTTCCGTTTGGCATTTGACTATGGTAAATATATGCCCATTTCATAACTGTTTACAATATGGGTATTTTCTATTCCCGTTTGGAAACTTGTAATGAAATTGGCAATACATTCCCGATTAATAACTGGTTACAAGTTAGATATTTTCTATTCCCGTTTGGACACAAGCAAAATTGATAATGTACAGGGAGTAGATATTTGTCTAGCCAAATGAATGATGATAACGTGATGTGGCTTTCAGGATAATTTTAACAGCTGTCAAACTAAGATGTAACTGCCGTATTTTTCCCCAAGCCCCCTGCCAAGCGTGGGGATTATGGCAAATACCACCTAAATAGGGGAGGCTGTGTTCAGCAGTGGGCAATCCGGCTGAAACAGTAACAGCTTTATAATAAATGCCTTATAATAGTTATAGTCGTGTAATGCAATTTATATGTTACTCTAACATATTTAGTAACTTCTATCAAATATAGGTATGTAGATACTTTAATAGGTACCGAGAGACCGATCCAATATTTAAGCAGATTTCGAATATTTGTCTCCTAAGATTTCTTTTGAAGCCGGCTCGTATACATCCCACTGGCTTTTGATACCCTTTAGGACTTTTCGTTTATAATTCCCCATCCTAAAACATAAAATACAGTTATTTTTATTTGAGAAAACAAGTCAAGCTACCTTCACGAATCAAAACCACAAGGGGCAATTTCTAACACGTCACAACTTACCCCGAGCTTTTGCTACAACTTGTACCATTGCACGATTTAAGATATTATAATTAAAATATATCCTAAAATAAATATTTGTAACATTGGAAAGCTTAATGTACTGACTATAAGATATATAGGCAGTTATAGGGGTCACGTTAATTATTAGTTCTAAACAATACTGTTGACAACTAACAAGTAATCTAGCTGTTACTTCTTACCCCTGTTACAACTAGCCCCTGGCTCCCCTACACTTATTATACAGTTCTGAAATATTTTTATAAATATTTAGTACACACGCATTATTTTACATGTATTATTTTAAATTTTCATGTCCAGCATTTGAATATTTATCAGGAACGAGTATATGTAATCAGAAAATTTAAAAAACCGACTACAAATTAGTTATTTTCGAAAGTTATGTACGCAGCAAAAAAGTTACAGTACAGACACAGAATAGCAACTTTGAAAAATAAAATCAAAGAAGCATGGTCTATTATTAATGAACAAGTCACTAAAAAAAAAAAGAATGACAAAAATATATTGTCAATAAAGAATGACATTGGTGAAGAATCTAGCGATCCAGCGAAGATGGCTGACTTCGCTAGGGGGGGAGAAACGTTTTCTCTTTTTGTATGAAAATTCGAGACTTCCTTCCTGTCTTAAGCGTTTTATCGTTCCATTGAAATTAAAAGTACAAGTTATATATTTTTTTGAATCGCTTTTTGAATCTCTTCTTTTTGATACCACTCTCGATGGGTTTGGAAGAAAATAAATTGTTTTTTTCACAGTACTATAGCGTCTAATATCCGCCAATTATTTTTCCTTGTACCTACAAGGTAGGTACCTACCTAGTGTCACTCGTGCTATTAGAACAAATTTAACGACATCCAAAGATTACGAAAGATACGTTTATGCGTATTAAAACAACGTTTGTAAACGACACCCGGCCCGTCTATCGATGTATGTACTTGTATAGATAGATTATGTTTCGGAGATGCGCCGGAGTGCGACATAAAATCGGACATTCTATGTGAGCAACAGGGATAGCGCGCAACGATGTCGGAACTAAGATTATTATTTCTACAGATGCGATAGGACAAATTAAGTGATTCGGAGGATTAATGCATACTTATAATTTTATATTATTGTGTAAAATTTATTTAAAATTATCTATTTTTACCATCACAAGCTAATTAATTATCGAATGTTAATCGTTTTTTAATCGGTTACTTAGTGAAAAGTTGATGGTTACATTTTTTTTTGTGAAAAATACAGAGCTTTGAAATTGATTATTCATTTTGTGTTCAATTTTTGATATAATAATATGGAAAAATCATACGGAATTAATATCAGTAATAAAAAACACAAGTTTCGTTTATAATCATTATTTATATGCTAATTAATTATATTTTTTTCAAAAGAATATGTTCTATCTTACTGAATATTCATTTAGTAAAGTAGGTACTCAATCTCAGATGCAATGTCACATCTACTCTATTCATCTATGACACGGAACATCGCGACCGATAACCGCGCTCTCCATCCTTGTCCTGCGCACTACTCCATACGTTTTACTATCCTTTTCTATGATTTCAAGCACTCGTTTTCAGAAATACATAAAAATATTTACAATTCTAGGAGAAAATTTCAATTTATACAGACTTATAGGTGATACATAATCCCTTTTGTTTTGTATACTGTCCTATAATTATTATCACAGCTCTGTACAAGCAAAATGACATTTTTTTGTAAATTATATGCGTCTCAAAGAGACGCGCGCACGTTGGACTGTCTCTCGCTGAATGAGTGCGGTCAGAAAGGAGACTGTCCCGGGGGTCGTTTAGATGGGGCCATTTCAGTGCGCCATATAACATATCTTATATATAATATCATTGACGACATCTCATACATTAAAATCGATTAAGCCATTTAGAAGTTATGGTGGAATAAATAAACTAACAAACATATATACATAACCCATGAAAACATAACACTCCTTTTTTTGGGCAGTCGTGTAAAAAATATCAATATGCGTAAAAGCACAGAGTTGAGAATGCGCTGACGTCGAGGCAACCAGATAGGTTTGCGACCGGCTTCGAGAAAGTAACCCGAAGAGACGCCATTCTATTAGCTTTGTAAGAAACAAATTTCCGCCATTTTTTCTCATATTGAAACACGTTCTAATTGGCTAGTGATGGGACGTAATGAATGTGCAAATTTAATCAATATCGATATAGTGCATATTTAGAACATCAACGTGGTAATATATCTATGAACATCTTAAGCGTTGAGTGTGAATTATATATATGCTTGGCTGTAAGAAGCAGGTAAACAATGGAAACTACTGTAACAAAACCTAATGTTAGCAAAATACTGCTGTATTTAAAAAAACCCTTAATTTTGGAGGAAGTGTTCGGAAGTGGACAATCCTGCCAAGGATAGTCCACTTCCGAACACTTCCTCCTCATGTTAATTTATAACACTTATAAATTAACATGAGTCACTTACCGTGTCTATTCTACTAAGTCTATTTTTAATGAAGTCAGCGCATTTTAGCTAAGCCACATAATGTAAGTTAATATTTTAGTTTTCACAGCTATCAATAAGAGAGAATAAAATACAGAAGAAATATGAAGCAGTGATGGCTCAGTGGCATTGGTTATGGACTGCCGTGCCGCATGTCCATGGTTTGAATCCCGCCGCGGGCTTGAGCTTCAAAGTATAGTGGAAGGGCATTTTGCGAATGCCCGCCTGGCTAGCGACCACCCTCAAGTAGAAAATCTGTCGCCAAGCACCTAACGGTGTGTTCCGGCTGCAGTGCTTGAGAGCCAGTGTAATTACAGGCAGATGTGACTTAACAACTATGTCTCAAGGTGACGGGCGCAGTGCAGTTCGTGACTTGTGATGAAATGCATCTGTTATAGGCAGAGTTTAGTCTGCTTAACATCAGGTGGACCTCGTGCTTGATCCGTCACAATTACATTAAAAAAAAGACTAAAACGTAAAAAAATATAAGTTGGAATACTCATTCTAACCTATAATTTTACCAAACTCATTCTACCTTACCAAATATTGTTTTATAAGCTTTAAGTTATATATATAGGTTATAAATAAAGTAATTACTATGATTCGCATTTCTTAAATTAAGTAAAATATCAAATGACTCCCTAAATAACCTAATCAAATATCAAACTACGACATTATTGAAAAAATTTAGATAACTGAGTATTAAGAAATTCAGTATTTGAAAATATTAAAAATGGTTTATTATATAAGGCTTCCTTCGATGTGTAACAGGTTTAGGTATAAAATAAGTATTTGGGTGTGTTTAGATATACATAAAACTAATTCAAACTAGTAAAATAAAGATCTTTTATTCAATACATATAATAAATTGAATAATAATAATAATAATAATGGCTATATAATAAGTGTATAGGTGTAGTAGATATTTTACTAACTATGTAAGACAAAACTATATAGATAGAAATTAATAAGTTCTACGATATTTGTTTAAATTCCACTGTATCTTTTAGAAGCAGTGATGGTCCAGATGACTATGAATTTCCGTGTAGAAATTCCATGGTTGGAATAAAAAATTTACCATAAGAAGGGTAACATAATATCGACAATAATCTATATAAAATCGATATACACCACCATAAGCACTGTAATCACAACACTAGGAGGAAGGATATTTTAAATATGGAATGTGTCCGATATCACACACTAGTTGCCAGATTGACCGAACCGTGAATTCCACTCTCGAGGTTAGTTTATCGATGGCATCGAGAAACTAAATCGATGGCGACCGGTCTGTTTGCGGCGATGGATAACGTTAGTAAGTAGCCTCTTGCTCATGCTGACTAATAGTTAGTGTACTGGCCTAGGGCTGCCAGATGAGACTAAAATATCGAGACAAAATTTTAAATAGTCGGGATTTTCCTTTTATTGTTGGGCCAAATAAACATTACAAATCAAAATATTACCCTAAAGTAATGACAAAAACTTAACTTTTGTGGTACACTGAATATAGCAAGGTAACTTATATCACCTACAATTATTTTTTATGTTGTCACATATATTTGGCCTTCGATTTCAATGAATTTACCAATTTTCATTAATAAACAGCGTTTCACAGTTAAGCGCTGGTTTCAGGAATTGACAACACAAAAGATATTTTTAAATCTTTTTGAATCGTTTTGGAATAATATAGGTACTCAAATGTTTATTGACATGTCCTTGTCTTTTAGAAGGTATTCCAATCATTATCTAAAGCAGCAGTAATCGACAATTTAAAAGAATACTGTTCTATTTAATTTAAAATATTAACAGCGAGAGCTCTTCACACGTAATTTTTTTTTTGCGCTTGCTGCTTTGACACGATCGTCTAGTGCGTTCCGTTCAATTGGGGTGCGTGAAGTGATTTTAATACCACACGGTATTTTTTTTTTAATTTAAATTATACAAGAATATACTCTTCGTAAGGACATTTTATATTATAGCGGGACAACTTAGATAAATCCCGGCCATCTGGCAACCCTACATTGGCCTTGTCCCTACCGCGCCGGTCAGTAGCCTAACTACTTACCACGCAGAATCGGACTCAGAAATTTGATCCTCTTTTTCAGTTATTAGTCTTATGACATGGTGTGATGACATAGTTCTAGGGCAGTTATATTTAGGTGCGATGACGAGCGAAGCGAGGATGAGCATTGGGTTACTTGTGACCACAACAACGTGCAAGCCGAGCGTGCGAAGCGAGCGTGCAGCGGCATCGGCCTGCGATTCGCCATAAAAGTTTGTTATTCCCAATGGAAAATCTATTTTATTGGCATTAATCCCAGGTCCTAGTTCAAAAAGATAATATAAAAGTATAAGGTAAAAGGTAAGGTAGGTAGTAATTTTGATAAATATAATTGTATAAAAAAGTGTCACAATATTGGATATTTGACGCTCGTGTCTCTTAGTTTTGGGGATCAACAAGTAACGACCAGGGGTGATTACTAAACTAACTAGGTCTCAAAAAATTGTGCGTATTTCTGAACAAATTAAAATGTCGATTGATTTAATTTATTTTATGTTTCAAAGAAAGAGAATAAATTATTAAAATAGATAACCATATAGAATATTTCTTTGCTGTTTTTGCAAAATTAAAAATATTGAAGTACACGCAAATTTCTATTGAAATATGAAATGTCTGTGCTAGTACCTATATCATTGACTTATTGTTTTAAGAAACCTTAGAGATTTGTAAAAAATCTAAGTGGAATATGATCTTATTATTTTCTTACTCTTTAAACTCACTGAGAACGTTGCCGAGGAAATTAATGCCTGGTGCGGAGCCAGCTGGGAGTGAACTATTGACCAAGCAGGAGAGCAACAGACTAACCTGCTTCACCTTATCAGGGTTCTGACATGAACCGCTCAGCCTTATCTCCCCACTACTACACACTATGCGATGAGGAAGGTGTATGGAACATTCTATCCTAAGGACAGGGAAGAGATAAAAACTTATTGAAACCCAGTTTACTCTCCACCTCAACAAACCAGGTACTTACATAAAGTGTCATAAGAAACATCATGCGAATGTATCGGGAGACTTTAAGTGGCAAGGACTCTGCGGAGACTACCCAGAAAGAAAACGGCGGGGCACGATGGGTTTCCCATAGCCCCTTATACCAACTGCCCAGAGAGGGAGTAGTAACGATAACCCGCCTGTTCAACAATATCTTGAGAACAGGATGCTTCCCTGAAAAATGGAAGAAATCCAGAGTAATTATTAATATAGTTTTACCCAAATCGGAAAAAGACTGCAGATTAGCCTCATGCTACAGGCTGATATCTGTATTACCGCACTTCGCCAAATTATTTGAACGCATGCTGCCGATGCCGTGGCGTGTGAGGCCGCACATCAACCCCAGGAAGGAGCAATTTGGCTTCTATCACATGCACTCGACGACCCTCTAACTGGCGAGAGTAATACGCGATGGCTGTAGGATGAGTAGAGGAAAACACACTGTACCTTGTTTTAAGACAAACATCTCATCAAAGATGCAAGCAGTTAAAGACAAACATGTAAGCAGTACATGAAGATTGTCGCATAATTCCTAGAGAACTGAACCTCTTGTGTCTCGGTCGAAGGATGTCTCATTGGCTTTATTTGCGGACGACAACGCGTACCTGTCTTCATCTGCAACACCTGTTAGGAGCGGCCACAAGAATTTAAAAGCTCCTGCGTGAATGTCCGGTGGAGGTGGCACATGTCGGTGAACATGCGGAAAACCAACGCCATGCTAGTCAGCCTCAGACAGAAAACCCCAAAGCAGCTTCAACTCCATGGCCAGGGCATCGAACGGAAAAGCTCCGGTACCTTGGAATAAAGATGGACAATGGCGACACAATCCGAATATGCCATGAGACAAGCGAGGACACTGAGAACATTATTCCAATCAATTCTCACTTCCAACCTACCAATGAGGACCAAGCTTGGGATCTTATACATATGACAGGTCAAGATTAACCTACGCAGCCCCAGCTTAGTATTACCTATGCTCAAATACAAATAAGATAAAGGGAAGCACACTAAAACATAACGCTCCGTGCCATAACCGGAGCAGGGCACTATGTAAGAAATGATACTATAGCCAACGATGTGGCGTTGGAGTCCTTGGAAAGTTCATTGTCCATCTGGGAAAAAAACCACACGATGGGCAACGGACCACACACTCGCCTAAACGAGCTCCTCCGGACGCAAAACAACACGGCACTCTCGTACTCGTGATACAAGAGCAGACCTCGGAAGAGTCCAAGGATAGATGAGTATCCAGAAATCTAAACATCATCAAGAAGAATAAGACAAAGTGAGCAGTGAAAAAGATAAAGCACAGAAAGTGCAGTCAAATATAAACTGCTCAGAGTGACCTTAGACAAGCTGGAAACTGGGCAGTAAAGTGACGGTGAGGAAGTCGTCTCACTAGGTACCGCAGGGGTCATGAGCCAAGGCTAGAAGCAGGCTGGTGCCTTTAAAGAGTTTAAAGGCAGATGACCCACGTCGTCGTAGATATTTCAGAAATAATTTATTTTCTTTCTTTGAAACTTAAAATAAATTAAATCAATCGATATTTTAATCTATTCAGAAATACGCAAAAAATAATTGAGACCAAGTTAGTTCAGTAATCACGTCTGGTCGTTACTTGTTGATCCCCAAAACTTAGAGACACGAGCGTCAAATGTCCAATATTGTGATACTTTTTTATACAATTATATTCATCAAAATTACTACCGACCTTACCTTTTACCTTATACTTTTATACTATCGTTTTGAACTAGGACCTGGGATTAATGCCAATAAAATAGATTTTCCATTGGGAATAACAAACTTTTATGGCGAATCGCAGGCCGATGCCGCTGCACGCTCGCTTCGCACGCTCGGCTTGCGCGTTGTTGTGGTCACAAGTAACCTAATGCTCATCCTCGCTTCGCTCGTCATCGCACCTAAATATGACTGCCCTAGAACTATGTCACCAGACCATGTCATAAGACTAATAACTGAAAAAGAGGTAAAAAATTGTATTATTTATATCAAATATTGATACAAATTATTTATTAATCTACTCAAATAGAACATTGTTTGTCTTCATTATCATAAACGCAGCAATTGCTACATAAAAAAGTGAACACTGGCAAAGTAAACGATTATCTTGTAATGAGCGCAGAATATGCCTTAACTGGGCTCGTCTTTAGAATCAGTATACACCACAATGTACCTCATTTTTTTACAGATAGATTAGTTATCTTGAATAATCACACGAAATTTTATTTGGCGGATCAATAGATTTTGAAGAAAAAAAATTAAGTTTTAATTTTAACCTTGATTATTTGTGTATTTTACTAATTACATGGCATAGTCTAATGGATTCAAAATAGTTGTCTGACCGTTCCTGATTGCGATTTATTAGAGTGGCTTGGATAAGGTCGAATGGTGTGACAGAACCGAATCAGAGCACCCACCTTCCAAGTAGTCTTGTCTGCCCTACCTCTAGTGTTTTTTATAAGCCGGAGGCGCGGAGGGGGAGCGGCGCTAGTCTATTCGCAGTGAGGACCAGCGGATGAACGGAAGGCGTAGCGAGTACGCTGCGCTGCGACGAGGTAGCGAGAAGACTAAAGCGCTGCGTACCCACAGCGCCGGAGCTGTCATAGAATTACTTCACTTCTAATAAGACATTTAAGTCTTAAGCCTAACCTTGCTTTGTTGACATTTTCGTGCTTGTGATTTGTGACTATTATTTTCATGAAGAAGCTAATTTTGAGTCATTTCATTAGTATTAAAAACTGTAGGTTTCTGTAACCCCCCTCCCCCCCCAGTGGGGAATATGAGGGGGGACAGGGCTGGCCTCTCTCCCCCTCCCCATAGTACATACCATGTACATATCTATTATTAAAAAAATAGTTACCGGTACCCCTCACCCCTATGGGGTATGCTAAATCCCCCCTCTCCCTCCTCCACCCTTCCTATAGTACATATGAATGTATACAGATTCTAAAGTCCTTCCCTTTACTGCGCTTTTTCCAAACATTGATTAGGTGCAGGTTATATTATGCTCCTGATGTGTGGTATTTAGAACGCATACTCTAAGGAAAAAATTACCTTGACATCGAGATATTGTTATTATTAGCGATTTGCAAGCAGTTACCGTGGTTAGGATAAGCAATATGTGATAAAATAATGAGAGAGTACTTGAGAAAATAATAGCTGTATGAGTACTTACGGCTGAGATACTAAGGAACTCAAGAAAATAAGGTATAAGTATATAACATGTGGTATGTTCTGATGGCAGTGATGGCTTACTGAAAAAATGTAAGTATTTGTTTCGGATGTTGATTAAAACAAAATGAAGCTAGCATCAGGAAAAAACAAAAAAATCAAAGCATTCCCTAAATATGTACCTACAACTCCTACACGCTACAAAGTGCTAAAGTTTACATAATGCGGATTCGCGCCAATTCTCTTTGAATGCTAGAGTATCGTGTCTATGACTATTGCTAGAATCATCGAAAATTCAATCGAAACGAATTTGGTTTGTCGTGTCGTGACCCCAGTCGTGTCGTCTCGTATATGTGTACACATAAAATTGACAGATCATTACCATTGGTTAAATTTATACTGTCACCTGCCTATAGTTAATATGATTGGAGTTTAGGATCCATTGCGTCTATTGTAATTATGTTAGACCAATAAATTTAAAAGATAATCCACATACGTTTATGTTTTTTCTTGTTTCGTGACGCACCATGAAAATGTCCTCCATAACACAGATGAGATAGTCTCCATAAAATTATATGTTGTGACATAATAAAATTGGCCATCGTAGAAAATTAAATCCTACACAGCAGGAGTAATATTTATCCATTTATGTACACAGTCTGAAATAAAGTATCCAATTTCTATTCTGGTTTTGTATGTACATACAAGAGTACTTTCCTACCTACTTACCTGCATCTTGACAGAATGGTAAATTTACATTACTCAAAATTAAAAAGTTAAGTTATGTTGTCTATGGAAATACAGAACGGAATCTTGTAAAAGATTAGGCCATTTCATAAAACAAATGTATAGTAACTCGCAGAAAATATCTTCGGGACAGTTGTATTTATTTCAGCTTTGCATTTTACTTTAAATTGAATCGTGAACCGCGCAGTAGGTCCTTTGGAAAAGATTCATCTTCGACTCTATCGGAAGGGTTAGCAGTCTCGGATCTGCAAAGAAAAGATTTGCATTGAGAGAAGACGTAAGGTAAACATCGATTTTAATTTCTTATCCTAAAATGGAATCGTGTGATGAAACTTTACAATAAAGTTTTCTATACGTGGGTGATTGTGAGTAAAATGTTTTTCAAGTATTTTTAGTATATCCTTGTACGAAATGAAAGTTTGACTTTTGCCACATACTCTTGAATGGCAGCTGACGGACATAGGTACATCTAGTTACGCGAGTAGGTACATTATATGCAACGTAAACTGTTTTGTGTGTATTTATGCATGTTATTTTGATTATTCATTACTGGATCGTGGTTGGGGAAGGTTTTCTTAGGACGAGGGATTGTTATCTTGGTATGTTTTTTTCTTGGTAAAAATGTCAAATATGAATTTGTCAAAGCTGGGTTGAGTCATTGTTGCGATCCTTTATCGCCCATACAGCTAATGTAAGAGACCCGTATCCACTGTTTACACCTTAGATTCAGTCATCACACAAATATAAAATATATAAAACTATGTTAAAATTCCATTATAATAATCTATGATATATATTATACCCTCATCCATTACAAAATAAGTCTTAAAATTGATCTTTACATGAACAAAGCCTATTTAAAATAATATTCAGGTACTCATATGTGTAATTGATTGATTCTAATAAAGTAAACATTCCATTTATCAACTATGAAGTGGGTTTAGTAAACAAACATCTATTTGTTTTGATATTTAAACAGATAAATATTTCATCTATCATTAAATTATATGTCTTACCACTGATAGGATAGGTATAAAACTTATTTCAACCTGCAAATATCATCAATATAGGCTCACATCCCCATCTTTCTATATATGGTGCATCAATTAACATCTAAACTTCAAGTGTTGTTCAAAGAATTAACACACCCATAATTTGTATGTATTATAATAAATGGGCACAATAAAGTGAAAGTATATGAATTTTAATAAGAGAGAATGGTCACTAATAGAAAAAGGTAATTCTTTATATAAACGATTAGTTAAGGGTGACTAAAGCAAATATTACCTACTGTGCCTCTTCAATATTATTTCATGTTTACGTTTATTATTTTACATCAAGATCAGTTTTTTCCTCCACTGCACTAGCTTATCTTTCCAGTCTCACGATTATAAACTGCTGGGAATCAGAAATAAGCTTGTATTATATTCCAAGAAATCTGCTGTCCAGGCACTCCAGTATGACATTGTAGTGTTATTACTAGCTTTTGCATACAAGCTATAGATCTAAATTTTTCAATCAAGGGACATGTCTTCCTGCCGGCACATAGAGAGATGTAAAGGGTGTTGTTTTGAGACTTTTCAAAACATAATTCTTTATCTTTCGAAGCAAGCATCCTTCAGCTTCATGTATAACAATAGAAATAATTTCATTAAAGTACTGATAGGGTCCTCTGTGATGTACAAATGTATAGCTGTGAACAGCAAACTAAGAACAGTTGTCTAAAACAACCTGGCATTGACACGCTGATCCAAAACATGGAAGTTCCTATTCAATTATTTAAATTTTATAGTACTTACCCAAGTAAATATTTTTTTAGAGTGAACAATAAAGTTTTAGTCAAATCTAGGGAAATGAGCAAAAAGAGGTTTTAATCCCAGCTAAAATTTTTAATAGGGGGATCTCCATTCATTGTAATATCTAGGGTACTCTGTAAAATGTTGCTTGAAGTACTTAATTCGTTTTAATGTTAAATATTCCTGTAACTCTTAACGGGGCTGACATAGTAGCTAAGCAACTAAAAGTCTCAAGAAAATTTAGAAGAAAAATAAAGGAGTATCAATATTTTTAGGATGAAGTAAATATCCTTCAATGCTTATAAAATTATCCTGATTCTAGATCAAGTTTCAAACTCTTTTTGAGTTATTTAACTAAAACCTACAGTGTTAACTATAATAACAACTATAACAATAATTAAATATCTAAAATATTAAAAAATAAAAGTTAGTATTGCTATTGACTTAAAATTGCATCCATATACTTATTACTGGTAGGTTGAGGATAATATTACATACAATTGAGTGTTTAACAGTTCTGTATTAAGGAAAAATGTAAATATTATCTGTATGCTTCTTTATAAGTGTCATACATTAAATCAACTTAATATTTAAATGATTTTAACCGCTTGGCTTACAGGTATATTTATAAAACAAAGGAAAGCAAACTAAACAATAACAAAATACAATATATTTATTTCGGTAAACTTAATCTAATTTACATTTTATATATTTGAGACTCTCTTTTAAGTATTAATCATAAGTATAACAACAAATTGATTTTATCTCAAGTAACCCTTTTTACAGTCTGCATGGGGCATAAAAGCTCTACGAGGGAAGCTTTATCCTCTCTAGTTCTATTGAAAATATACAATCATACTTAATACATTTTAGATGGGCATTGAACTACGGAAGGCCAATAATGCTGGATCTACCAGATATTTGGTAGTAAAATGCACTGTGAAAAAAAGTTCACTGATAGCATCGCTTCATTTTCCTAGCCATACTGAGTGCAGCTATCCTTTTGGTGAATTTTCCCTTGCACACTCATATTCTTCACAAATATCTAGTGGATATGCAGTATTTAAATCATGTTTGATATCTATTAGACTTAAGCTTCAAATTGATGTTGTCAATAGACCTGCTATCACTTTTTGAATTATGAGTAGATTTGTTGTCTGTATTTAATGTCTTATTAATTGTCGCAGTAGAGGGCCTTTCTTTTAATGCTTTTGTGTTGGCCTTTGACCACTATCTCACCTGATGGTAGGTGATGATGTGGTTGAAGATGTTGTTGAGGCTAACTTATAATTACTGGCTCTCAAAGACAGCGGCCGGAACACACTTTTAGGTGCTTGGCGACAGATTTACTCCTTGAGTGGTAGCTAGCCAGGATGGCATTCTCAAAATACCCTACCACTATGCTATAACGACGGCCATACTAAGACGACGACCGGGACAGACTGCTTAATGTGCCCTCCAAAGCACGGAAGCGCTCAGTAGTAATGTCACTAGTGGTCACCCATCCAACTCATGACTGCGGCGGAAGTTGCTTAACCCATTGATATCGGCAATAATGATAACAATAGAAATTCATTCATAAATTGGCCACAGTCAGCCGATGCCAAGGGATTAACTTTGCTGATCAGTTAAGAACAGCTATGCAAACTTCACTTGTATTGTGACATAACTAATAGTAAGACAATTGGTATTGCGGACTTTGTTGTAGATATTGATATTCTCTATAAAATTGTAGAACATCACTTTACTTTATTGTTAAAAGTATGCGATATAAAAAAAAATTTGGTATTTTTTTCACACTTGGGTTTACAATAATTATGTTTTCATATGAATCCCTTAGTTTTTTTAAATATTCAATACCCTATTTTCATCAGAGGTAGTGCAGGATTCTAATGGTGATAGAATTTTTCAAATTTGTAGTTTTAAAGTTTACTTGTTACTTACAAAAATATAAAATAATACAAATATTTCCTTTTTATATTATTATAGATATTGCAAATTTGTTTTTATTTAGTTCAATAACTCAATTTTTAAAGAGTTGTACTTACTTCCACACCGTTTCTTTCCAGTCCAAAGTTGTTTTTATTTGCTTGAGTTGGTGGTTTATCAACTATTAATATTTGGATGGGTTTAGGAGGCCGACAACTCAATTTTTAAACCACTTCAGGCTCCTTTTCCACATGGAACTTTTGATTTGTGGCAATGGTATCATCAGTCCACTAATTTCACAACAATTCACAAAATAAACCCAATTTGTAATTTTATTTACATATCGTAATAACAATGTTATTCTCTTCAAAATATATTTTTATGATTTCATGCTTTTCAGATTTTTTTGTATAAAATTTCCACAAATAACGATCAGACCACAACGAACGACCAGAAAATTAACCTGCCTAGAACGCATTAGCTTATCCCATGTAGGATATGCTTCTCTTGAGTAATATAATAATAATAATAGTTTTGTTTATTGTGATAAAAAACGTTCACTAGAAACAATTACAAATTATCACACAGTAAAATTTACATTATTAATTATATAATCAATTGTCAAAGAAATCAAATGTCAACCAGAATAAATGTTAGAGTATAATATAATGTCAAATTAAATAAATTTACAAATAAACACATGTCAATATACTAGGGCGCAAGGGCGCAAATATAATATCCATAAAATGTGGTTGTGAATTGCAGCAGCATGAAAATAAAAAACCACTAGCTTTCTCACAGGGTTTGTAACAATAATTATCATATCATGATATTTAGTATGATTATTATGTTTAGTGTGATTATTATGTTAACTTAGGTTTCGATATCTTATTCTAAGGTTATCTCTTTTCCACTTGGAGATTTCTCCAGATTAGTCTAAGGTATGTATGTAGTTCCCCGTGGGGTGCCGGGTTAGAATCACACCTCCCCATATCATCCCGTGGGTGTCGTAAGAGGCGACTGAGGGAAAAATACTGGAAGGTGGGCAGCAGCGCCTTCTAAAGAACTACTATCTTACTGCGTTCCCCAAGCCGCCTGCCAAGCGTGGGGATTACGGCCAATACCCCCTTAATAGGGGAGGCTTTATTCCGCAGTGGACGATCCGGCTGATGCAGTACAGTACAATGTATGTAGTAGTAGTGTATTTTTTTTTTAGTGGGTCCTTATTTGTCTAGTAGGTCTCTTTGGTGTAGATTAAATGTGGCGTGTGGGAAATAGGGTAGTTGACACAGTCAAAAATAAATTACAATGTAAATGTTAACATGATAGTGGATGGAGCACATAAATAACTCGATGAAATTAACACATTAACCAATATCAACTTCAACTTTTTAACTTAATGGCCTCTGCAGCATTGCCACAATTTCGCCAATGTCGCGTAGGTTAAGTAGAAAATAAACGATGGAGATTGGTTGGTGCTAGGAAGGGTGATCGGTGTTTTCAGCCAGGATCATCAATTTTGAGTCTTTGTATATTTATCTGAAAATAACACTTACACAGGACACCACAACACAGGACAACACAAATAAAATTAGACATACATATAATACTGGTTATATACTATACATACTTCTTATTACACACATATGTTTAACCAATATCAATATCATAACAATTCACACTCATTACAAAATCACAAATATATGATAGGAAAAATTGAAGTCATGTGCGGGATTAAATTTTTCCTATCGTATATTTGTGATTTTGTAATGTAATCCGCATAGCAGGCGTTATTGCAAACCTAACAATATTAAAAAATTCACACTCACTCACTTTATTTTGAATAAAAAAATTGTGTTTACATTTTTTATATTTGTTTTCTGTAAGTCACGTGATTTCAAACGGCTGCAATTGAATAATGTTTTAGCGCCAATTTTAAAAGTTGAAATAAAAAGATCACTTTCTTAATGTACAGGGATCCGGATTTGTTAAAATTAAAAATGCTATGTTTATATTTCGGTGTCCTGATCAATTTAAGATACATTAAAAAACAAGTCAGTAACTCTATTTTGATGCACTAGTTTTGATTCACAAGTTCTTTAGCCACACTCTTATTTGACTTACGCCATGTTGGTGGAGCTGAGATGCTTATAGAGGATAGTTACAGCTGGAAAGAATGGCAGTGGCATCTGCAAGGAGGTTTGATGTAAAGATAAGCAGCCTTACTTATAAACGCTACTTAAATTTTAAGCATTACTTAGCCGCTGATTAGCAAAATTCCTTACTCATAAACGCTACATAACTTTATCCAGTTCCTAAGTACTGCTTAAATCAGCTGTCAATTTAAACACTGTCCAACCCATGTTTAAATATTTAAGTAGCAAGATGGCGCCGATATTTCGGATCAGCTGATTTAGTTACCATTGAGGTTATTGTCAAGGAGGCATACAAAACTATAAACACGACAAACGACGATAAATAAATCGTAAAAATATAGCAAGTAGAAACATACATTGGATGATGAATTAAATATTATGCGTAACCTAATTACTTTTCTTGATCTTATTGAAGAGTATACCGCAGGTACAGTTCCTAAATTAAGAATATAAGGATTGTGCTACACTCGTATATTCCTATTGGATGTATTAAAAGGCAACTTGGAAAACGATGCGCTCAATGTAGGTATTTCAGTATTATATCACTATTCACGTTGATATATATGAGTAGGGTGTTGCTGAACATTGGGTGGAAAACAGTTTCTACAGAAAGGTAGCGGGTATACTATACCTGCTACTAATAACGTTGGTTGTCGATTATAATATCAAAGCCAAAACTTTTTACATTTTTGTTCTCGTGTTGTTGTATGCGTTGTTAACGAGTATTTTAAATATGTTGTTGCTTTGTATTTTGTATTGATATAGCTGAGATATATAAACTGACCCTACATAAGGGGGATATATCTCCCTAGCCTAACAATTGTAAGTATATATAATCCTTGTTAGGGTAGGACGATTCAATATTACTCTATACCTACTATAGTAGGTCTAGAATACCGGTAAGAAGACGTAAATAATACTAGTGATTCAATTTAAAAGCAGAATTGAGCACTTATTTGCTTATTTCAGCATAGATGTCGATTCAGTTCAGCAAAAAAAATATATTTTAGGAGTTGAAATATTCTTAATTGTATTAAGCATCTCATTTAATAGGGCGTGAGTTTATTACCAAATGGTAATAAACTGGTCCAAATTAGACGCCGGACTGTTACTGAAAATCACTATCTCATTAAAACCCCAATATCTGATCCGATCCGGTGATCGAACTCATTGTAATTTTCTTATAGCCGCGCCACGCGGTTTCACCCGCGTAGGCAATGATGATGAAAAGTAAGGAGAACCTAAACTAACTATTCTTTTATTTCATCCAAACCCTCAAGCCGTTAAAACGTGAATACATGTAGAAGACAAAAACACATACACATAAACTTTACATACATACATATAATCACGCCTGTATTCCCCGAAGGGGTAGGCAATGTTGTGCAAACACCCATGTTTCGGCCAATTGGGTTTTGGTCCCATGTAATAAGGGGCGAGCCTATTGCCATGTTTTCTCGAGCACACTAGACGAAACACAAGAACATATTACGGCCTTTATATTCCTTAAATTCATTTGATAAGCGATACCTTAAATTACACTTACTGTGATTTAAGGAATCGCTATAAAATGATTAAAAATAAACAAGGATTGGAATCTTGGCTTCATATAAAAAAACGTAGACATTGTTTGGGATGGAAAAAGATAACTTCCAGCGGGATTTGACGGTATTCTGGAGTTGCACCCGTAAATTCTGGGGTAACCCCATAATGCATTTCCAATAATGCTATGGAATAGATTGTTATTCCATAGCATAATTGGAAATTTATTAGGGCACTTTTGAATTTACTAAATTACAAAATTAAAACTCACTACAAATGTCTCCAGTACACCTAACCATATGTACAAAAATACGTACCTACAAAGAATAGATATTTTTTAACTTTTTAATTTTAATATTTTTAGCACTAGATACGTGCTTTTTGGCAATTTGGGTCTTCCATAATACCTTTTAGTTCAATGTTGTCACTTTAAAATACTTTTGACCTCATTATCCATTGTTTAGCTAAATAGTTGCTAAGTAGCGTTTATAAGTAAGAAATATTTAAGCATTACTTAAACACTGTTTAGTTATGCATTACTTAGCAACTATATAGCGGATTTTTTATAAGTAAGGGGGAAGGTATATAGCATATGCCCCAACACTGAACCCTAGGGCACATCTGCATTTATGTTGTGGAAGCTTAAAGTGTATTCGCCATCTTTTAACTGGAATATTCTTTACAATTTAAACAACTTCAGTACACCAATGTAAGTGTAGTAGCAGGCTTCAGATTTGTGCCACTCTTTCTCAAAGGGACTGTTCTATATAAAGAAGTACTAATTAACAGTATTCCTTGAGTTCGAGAGATCTTCTTACTTGATCAATGACTCTGTGGATTTTTTCTACAGTTAAGGAACTGTAGAAGCTTTTGTCCATATCCAAATGTTGATCATATCATATATTATAATTCAGATAAGGTATGAAATATGTGTGAAAACAGTATATTTTCGAATAACTTTGTGATGACTGGTAATAAGCTAACGAGTCACGAAACCTAATATCACCAAAGATGTGCGAAGTAGACGAGCGGTGTAAGAGGAATAAACATCAATAGAATCACTGCATTTTGATTTGCTGACTTTGCCGAGCACTGCAATCCTCTTGGCTTCCTCAAACATTATTGCTTCTTTGTTATCTAGTTTTACTAGGTGTTTAAAAGCTTTTCTTGGGTTTTTGGGAAAAATAGAGTATCCAATTGTCTTGGCTTAAACTCATCCACTCACAAGTGGAATAGATTTATTCTCATCCGTAAACCTGAGACCCCATTGTAAGCCCCGTAAATTAAATGCATTATTTCTTGAGTCAGTGCATTTGATTGGCCCGGTGGTATTGACTTGCACTGCATTCGCGCAGATGCTCTAGCAGCGGGATTGTCATTACATTATTTTGTATTAGATTATTTAGTTGAGTAATTTAATTTCAATATAAATAGGTACAAAATTATAAATGTATGTTTGGGAATAAAACTAAATGGCAGACTCATTTCCTTATATTCTCAAATGTAATGATTTATTTATTTGTATATATTTAGTAATTCAAAGGATAATCAAGTTGCTTGTTAACAAGACTTACTTAATGATGATACTTTTATTTAAACCATAAAATCTAAAATCAAGCCTTAGCATAGCTTTATCATTGTATTTCTTCCTATTCTATATATGGGTATACAAATAATAATCATGCGAAGAATGTTGGTGTTTTTTTTTTATTCAGACTTATTTCTAATGAAGGTAACTAAAACATTGAGTACTTAAAGAACTTAAAGAATCATTGACATATGCTGTTAGAATTAAGAGCATTTTGGAAGCAGTGATGGCTCAGTGGCCTTGATACAGATGATATCATCAAAATCCATCTTTAACCTACTGACAGACATTGGTATATCAAGAATAATTGTAACCTCCTTAGGAGGAGTGAAAATGTACTTTGATTTAAATATAGTAAAGAGGGGCTCTTTAATCCATATAATCTGATTTTCTAATCCTGGATTGCCAATAACCACTTCCACGTCTTTCATAGATAGTTTCAGTATGTTTTTTTAGTATAACAGGGCACCTTGACTTGGGCCTCTTTCTCTGCAACGCTATGGATCCGGCACCCACACGGTGAATCCATGGAATGCTAAGTATATTCGTCTCTATTTACCCTACTAGGCCAGAGCCTAAGTGTTGAAGCTAGCATTGATGTTCTTCGTAGAGGCACCTTAACTCTTTGCCTGGGTATCAAGTTCCAGGCACAAGGCTGACTGTAGACTGTCTGTTGCCATACACTAATAATGTGTTTCGGCGACAGTGAGATCCAGTTCCCAAACTAGACTTAATCTGACAATATCTTCGACCGTATGTTGATGTCACATAGTCATTTTATTTGCAAAATTTTTCCTTATATGCCGCATTGCCACCGATTTTGTATTTGATTTTGAATGCTTATTTAAAACAATGATAGCTGAGTGGTTATAACTATGGACTGCGGTGTCGCAGGTTCATGGTTCGATCCCCACCGCGCCGATTTGAGCTTCACCGCATGGTAGGAGGGTATTTTGCAATTGCCTGTCTGGCTGGCTACCGCCCTTGTGTCGCCAAGCACTTAACAGTTTGTCCCGCCTGTTAAGAGGAAAGGCGGCATGCGATTCTTCATACTAATGTATTACCTATTTTCATTCTGGATAATGCCTCTAGTGCAATTATTTTTGTTGCATAAATACAAGGTTTGAAATAGACACATCCCTGTCATTTCACTTTTTTTTCTGCAACTTATTTACTACTATAGAAAATATGACCCTGAAAATCACAAGAAAATACCTACTTACCGCCATAATTAGAGGATCACCATATAAATTTGAAATGTTTTTTACATATAGGATAATATCAGCCATATAATTCTTCTTAAAATATTAATGCCAATAATAATTGAATTAGTTAAATTTTGGACGAAAAAACAGGGGAATACAAAGCATCAATTTCGTAAATTTTCTCCCAATTCTTCGAGGGCTCGTTCCCTCTTAATACTTTCATCACATCATCACTTACCATCAGCTGAGATTATAATAAAAAGCAAAGTATCAGAAAAAAAACTCTTAGGTAAAATTATACTTCCTTTTTGAACTGCTTAGATAGATTGCCAATTCTAACTTAGTCATTTATGTATTAACGCCTGCTAAAGGAATATTAACGAAAAAATAAGAAAACAAAAATCTTAAGTAGACCAAGCCTAGATGAAACAAACAATAACATAATATCTTTCATAATTGAACAATACAAAAAAATGAACCAATGTCGTTTACATATATGGAGTTTTTCCATACATTGTAGCACTTAAGTTAGTTGTAATATACCAAATTAATATAATAAGAGGCTTACATTAAAATCTTTAATTATAAGGTTTGGGTAAGTCTTACATACATAAAATCACGCCTCTTTCCCGTAGGGGTAGGCAGAGACCACGGATTTCCACTTACTACGATCCTTACATATCTCTTTCGCTTCATCTATACTCATCAATCATTTCATACATAAGCGTCGAATTAAAAAAAAAAATTCAACGTAAGTCTTATTGATTTTATTTGTATTTTAAGCAAATAAAATGTCAGTTTTTTAACACTATTACAACAAATGGTAAAATTTACTCTAATCCAGAGGGATTAGCAAATAGGGGAATAGGGAGTAACAAATAGAGGGATTAGAATAGTAAAACATGTAACGTCAAACGTGGTGTAATTTTGGACGAATAGTATAATTTAATTTTAGAATTATATTTTTTTAAATTTGAATCCAACCCTGATCCGGGGACTTTGTAATCTTTGCTCTGTATTGATGTATATTGGTTTGGCTTTGATACCCAAAGATTACGTAGTTCAATTTTTTCCTTCGTTGTAATTTTGTAATAGAATGTTAAATTTCATGATGTTGATTTGTGGACTCTGGACAACAGTTTACATATATCCACCAAATATTTTCCAAAAGTGGGCTTACTGGGTTGTACCGAGATTTCGCTGGCACATTCCGACTTCTACAGTTTGTACATTAACTGTCATGTACCTATTTTTTAGGGTTCCCGAACCCAAAGGGTAAAAACGGGAGCCTATTACTAAGACTCCGCTGTCCGCCTGTCTGTCTGTCATCAGGCTGTGTCTCATGAACTGTGATAGCTAGACAGTTCACAGATTATGTATATCTGTTTCCGCTACAATAACTAGTACTAAAAATCGGCCAAGTGCGAGTCAGACTCGCGCACGTGAAATATAAAAAAAAGGTTAGAATATAGTGTAATCACTACATAGTATAAACAAAGTAGCTTCACGCTGTCTGTCTGTCCCCATATATATGCTTGGATCTCTAAAACTACGGAACGGATTTTGATGCGGTTTTTTTTATAGGTAGAGTAATTCAAGAGTAAGGTAACTAACAACATATATGTATATATGTATAATACATGCATAATATAGTACAGAAACACTGATAGTATTAGAGGTTTCTAATGTGATGTCGTAAATAAACACATTTTAAGGAAAAATTAAGTCATTTGCGGGTTTTTTTCCTATCGTATATTTGTAATTTTGTAATGTAATCCGCATAGCAGGCGTTATTGCAAACATAACAATATAAAAATATTTTTTGCACTTGCTGGCTATCGCTGGCTGAACCCTACAAGATAGATCAAAACAATGTACTACAGTATTGTTCACCTTAAAAAGGTCTACAAATAAGTCCCCAATGGTTTCTGTCGATCTCTTAGGGATAACCCACAATAACCAATTTTTATCCTTTACTTTTTACGAGAAATAATGGCTTATTTACGAAGCGATTTTAAGCAATACAGCATAAATCCTTATCCAATTAAGTACCTTAAATATATTGTGCATTTAATATAGAATCAATATGGAACTTTACAGCATGTAATTTAAATTAATTCTTTCGAGCGAAGCCGGAGCCGGTTGTTAGTAGTGTATAAATAATGAAAAAAATTTAGTACTTATGATAATAAATATATTCAGGCGTTAATTTGCGAAAATCCATATCTAATAATAACAAATATTTTTAAAATATTTTATGAAAACATCAAATTAATATTTTAATAAAACACTTAAAAAATTCAAAATATATCTAGTGACAATTCCGCCTAATTTGCCTGTTAAGCCGACGTGACTTCACAAACGCCACGCAGCCAAACCGGAAGAATTTTTGACGCGTTACGCTTCTACACGAAGCATCCTCAGGAGGTCTTGACTCTACGAGCGCTCTTCTCGATCGTGCGCTCGTAGAGTCACATACTTATATGTAATTTTTTTGTTATGTTTGTTTTTATGGTACCTTCTTCCAAAAAGTACCTACTCCACCACTCCGTACTACACTCTTTGATCGCTTAGTCCATATCCAGCGTCAGTAATATTGGATGACAGAAAATTGTGTGAACACAGACAGGTATAACATTTTTATACGCGATGGTAGATAGCACTCATATATCACAGCTATCAATTGTTAATTCCAAACTGTTATATCAATAGACCCAGTATCAGTGATGTAATGATAAGAGCAAGAGGTGTTTGCATTGGATTCCACATTTGTTTAAAAACAAAATGCATGTGCTTCTGTTAAAGCACTGTGATTAGGTGAATGAGATTTTCATTTTGATAACTTTATTTAAATGATAATAAAGTCTTTAGTGATGTTGTGAATTTTTATCACAGAATTGAGGCTTAACCTCAAACAACAATACCACTTAGTGCTCGTACCGGTTCCCTTAAACGATGATTCTATAAAGCGGTACCTAATAGTTAATTATTCGAACTTGATTTTTACTTGAACTCAGATGTATGGAAAATAATATAAAGTAAGTATAAAATATAAAAATATGCCTCACTTTTTAATATTGTTAGGTTTGCAATAACGCCTGTTATGCGGATTACATTACAAAATCACAAATATACGATAGGAAAAATTTAAGTCATGTGCGGGATTCGAACCCACGTCCATCCACCCCTTGAGCCGGGGTATGCTCTAACCAATTGAGCCAACATGACATGACGTCATAACTCAAATCTTTCCTATCGTTCTTTAACCATCGTATTGGGATGGAGCGACATCTATAGTACCACTTGCGTTGTACTACAAACAAGACCAATTTTTGCAATTGGTTTTATACTTGTAAATGATGACGCAACCTTATAATTTTAATATTTTTAGGTTCGCTTAGGCTCTAAAACCATTAACCTCTTCTTACGCAGTTGGATAAAAACTCTCCTATGTCCTTCCCCGTGTCTCAAACTATTTCCACACCAAATTTCATCCTAATCGGCCCAGTAGTTTCAGGGCCTATTCAATGCAAACAAGAAAACAATCAAATCTTTCCTCTTTATTATATTAGGTATATAAATATTAATCAGGGGAGAAAAAGCAAAGGATAAAAGGTATAAAATCACGTACCTGAGCATAGATTTGTCAAGATCTTTTCCAAGAAACTTACAGCTTTTTGCAAATCAAATCTCCAAAAACAAAAATAAATACATAATATGACCTTTAGAATGTATTGTGTATTCGACTTTCTAACTTTACATAACTCATCTTCACCTGTGATCGGCCGCACTTACGTCAGCGAGTCAGATACAATCTCAGGAATGCTATATATATTAGGTTCTAGGTCATCTCTATATATACACATACATATTATCTATTATATTTTATACTATTTACATTTTTACAAAAAAGAGAAAAACTCAACTTACATAAAACAGGTTGATAAACTTTTTTAAATTCTACTAGGTACCTAACTAAACACTAGTACCTATTATCTACCAATAATTGCTTGGTGTAAGGGCATTATGCAAATGCCCGCCTACCTAGACCTCAAGTAGAAAATCTGTCGCCAAGCACCTAACTGTGTCTTCCGGCTGTACTTGAGTGCCAGTTATTCTAGGTTAAGCCTGTTTACACCTTCCACCACATCATCTCATCAACTTAGCATCAGGTGAGATAGTGGTCAAAGGCTTACCTAAAAAAAAAACAAATATTAGAAATTCAAACAAATTAAAAATAAAACCACAAGACTAAAAAGTATGGTACCTATACGAATTAAAATATATGAGAGTATAATATTTTTTACCGAGTTACCAGTTACTTCAAGGATAAATAATTAAATTAACTACACAATTATGCGTTACACACTTATAGGTACATTACATTATGCAAAGTGGTAGATAATTTTGAGAGCCAGTATTTCTTGAGTAGCCTGAACCACATCTTCGACCACATCATCACATATCATCAGGTGAGATAGTGGTCAAAGGTTAGCCCTTATCAGCTATAAATAAATAAAAATATTTTTTTAATTGCGATATTGCAAACTTCTCTCACAATTACCATAAAAAATACAGTACCCTTTGCGGGTTCTGTAGGTCTCTCGTCATCACCGCTTACCCTTGGCCCACCTGTGAGGGGTCTGTACATTTATGTTTCTCTAACAAAAGAAAGGGCGAAGAAAAGAACATACTCTAAAAATTTTGGCTCCGGTTTTATCGTTTGATGCTTAGGCCCTCTTTCATGACCTTCAAGTAAAGTGTTAATTTTTTACTTCCTGGTTAAAGTTACTCGGCTAATAAAAGCTACAATTTATGTTTTTTCAGTTTCACAATAGAAAACAGACTTCTGATTAACAACTCGATGATTACTTGAAGGCTTTTCGAAATAAATTCAACTTCAACTTCTTTTTTGAGTGGCTTCGTGGTGTTGCCAAAATTTTGCCAATGACGAATCGCACGGATAGAGTGGAAGCAAACGAAAGAGACTGATCGGTATTAATAAAAGTGATCGGTTGCTTGATCCAGGATAACTTGTAATATAAAATAGGACAACATATGACATACGATCAAACATATATAATACAATATCTAACTACATTATAATATATACTTAAAGATACACCTAGAATACACGCCATCAGGCTATTCAAAGCTTAATTTTATTAGTTGAAATACATTAACCAATTGTATATACATATGGAGTAAACACAATTGACAATAGACTATTGAAGTTAACAGGGAGAGGGATATATATCCGTTCAAAATCTGTCAACAACGTCACTCATTCATACGTCGAAAATAATTTTAATCAAGAACTTTTACACAATATGGAGTTTGCAATACCAACCTTTTTTTTTAATCTGTATAAATGATAGACAGATGAACCAAGAAGTAAGTTAGTGGTTACTTTAACTTTGGGTTAGTACTACTCAACCATTGTGAAATTCTTATGCACGGTTACTTATGACTTAAACCGGCAATTAGCCCACTCGAGACTTTACTTGAAGGTCGTGAAAGAGGCCCTTAATCTATCGACGTTCATCAGAAGGATATTTGGAACAGTACTCGTATTGTAGAATTCTTTAGCCGGGAGTTGTGCGATATGGTCTGCGCTCAGGGAGACTGTATACATTGGTAGTCTGCGTTGTTCGTTCACGCGGTGCTTGGCATTCAATAAAATAATAAGATAACAGTTGTTTGTATATAAGGAATATTAGGCTAAAAATGAAGCGAGTTCTTATCTTGCAGCCACTCAATTAGAACAACTATGACATCATCGGTCATTTTTCTAAATAGATTTCTTCTATGTTATATTTTGCTGTTCCGCATTTCATATTATAATTTTCTACTGCTTTTGGATTAATTATTAACTTTTCTTATTTAATATTTTAATGATAATTTAATGGAGTGCTCGTATTAGAGCTTGCCTAGTTGTTCTTATCCGATCAATGTCTGTTTTTATTTCGAGATCAAGAGGTAAAGTGAAGTGAAATTCAAAAAGGCAAATTTTGATATTGACATTGACAAACATGTTTATTAGAAAGAGCCTTACTGATATCAATAAAATATATAATATTCTAGAGGATATGACAAATACAATGGTTGATAAGAAAACACGATTCCATAATATTTCTGTCGATTGAAAAAAAAATTAATACAGCTCTAAAATTTCGCTCAATCCAGTATTATGTCTTTATAATAAATCGTATCCATCCAAAAAATATTTCTATTTGTTATGTAGCAACACTGAAAGTTCTTTTCCGTTTTTAAAAAGCTCATTTATGAAAGTTTTTTTTCAATTCGCTCACTCTATACCTAGATATTGCTTAGTTCTATTTCGTAAACTCGCAGGCGAAACTAGGTGTCCGTCCTCCGCGCTCAGTGTGACATTTTTCAAAGACCAATTTGTCTTTATCATTGATCGCTGAAAGTCCACACTGCCGCGCCGTCGTCGGCTGCTGCCGCCTCTGCCGGCGCGGACTTTACCAGTTTGTGGCATTGATAAGAGCCATACTCGCGAGTGGTGTAAATAATCCCTCGCACACTCGCTTATAGCTCAGCAAAAAAACCATTATAAACCATTGACCTATATCTATTAGCTCATTTTTAGAATCACACACTCGCTTTTCGCTTATCGCCGGCGCGCGGTGTCACAACTGCTTTTCCGTAAGTTTGGTCACTTTGAAAGTGAAATCCTCTTCAGAGTATAATTTTATGAATTCAGAAAAATATATACTACGTACGCACATTTTGGCAAATAATCCGTGCTGAAATTTGTAAATCGGACCACCGAGAAAATCTATTTGAAACGCATTATTTTTTCTATTTCTCGCGCTTTTTGGACAAGCATAAAGTCGTCCAGCGTGCGTTGGGAAATTGGGATAGAAATTTGTTTAATTTATATTTTATTTTCCGTTATAACCTCGTAATTGATCTGCAACGCCAACTTTTATTTTATTTTTATAACTGACTGAGCCTTTTATCGCTATCTCACCTGATGGTAAGTGTTGACGTGGTCGAAGTTGTTGTGTAAGCTAACCGAGAATGACTGGCTCTCAAGAAGCTGCCGGAACACACCGTTAGGTGCCTGGCGATATATTTTTTACTTAGTCAAAGTCTAAATGCCCTGCCACCACCATGCTATATCGACTGCCATCGTAAGACAACTACTGTGACCGAGACGGCATAACGTACCCTCCGAAGCACGGAAGCGCTCAGTAGTAATGTCACTAGCGCCACCCATCCAAGTCATGACCGCGGCGGACGTTGCTTAACTTAGCTGAACGGCTCAGCAAACTTAGCTACGAGCGCTTCAAAGTTCCATAATCTGATATGTACTATCGCCAAGATTCATTATTTCCTCTAAAATAAAAATAAAACATGTTCGTCTAGTGATTAAGCTAAGTTCTGCAAATAAAATATTACACTCATAATGATTATATTATCATGAAGTAAACAAATACATGATAGTATTTTTATACCGTTTACAAGCATCATAATGATGTATACTATATGCAACTATATACTTCACTTGAATGTTTACTTGTGGCACAACAAACTGCAGTTATCAGGTGCATTGATTACAACAATGAAAGTAATCACTAACTATTATTTGTATTCAATTTGTTTAAATAATACAACATCTTCGGATACATAAGTAAAGATATCTAAGTCGAGCTCAAACCAGCAGTACGCAAACCTTACCGCGGCGGGCGTGGTTTTAAAAGTGTACCGTGAGGCGCTACGACATTATTCTTGACGCGACCAATCGGATGCGATAATTTCTAGGCGCCAATTCCGTTAACAAATCCACTTTTTTAAGGTTCCGTAACTAGAAAACGGGAATCTATTAATAAGCTTTTGCTTTCCGTCCGTTCATCTTTTTGTCTGGCCATCGGTCTGTCCGAACTTTATGGCTAGAGTGCTCGTGGCGATGTCCATACTAACGTAGTTACGTCATATTTTAAATATTAAGTGTTCAAACTCGGTGAAACTTAGTACGTATATCTGTGAGCCTCATATCTATCCTTCTGGTTTGCCAGATTTCCATAAAATTAAGTATTGTCAAAAAAAATACGAAAAATCATTTTGTATGGGAATTGTTATTTTGATATTAGGAATAAATAATAAATCGAAAAACTGGCAAACCAGAAGCATAGATATTAGGCTCAGCAATTACATACAAAGTTTCACCGAGTTTGAACACTTGGTAATTAAAATGTGTCGAAACTCCGTTTGTATGGAAACCGTTCCGTGCACCCTTAAATCTTTGGAACCGTAATAGGTAGCTGATTGAAATATTCAGAGTATGTATAGTACAGTTGTTAGGTCTCACGTGCTTTTAATTTCATACTTAATACCTGGCAGTAATTCTCTGGGTTAGCGTGAACAACATCTTCGATCACATCATCACTTACCATCCGGCGGAGACAGAGGTCAAATTTTAAGCAAACAAAATACCATATCTTCTGCTTACCATTATGTACTGAAAAAACTGGTTTAGAGCAAAGTTTTTCAGCACCGATCAAATAAGTTTTTTTTGTTTTTGGTTGTTGCTATGCGGAACCCTTCGAGAGCGAGACCCGACACGCACTTAACCAGTTTTTTTACTATGTTGACAATTGAGCACCAGTTTTTTTTACTATGTTTATTAATGCTAGTTCGTATTGCTCAAGTTTTTAAATGAAGATGTTGGGTACGTTTATAGGTATTGCAAGGAATGTGCTCCATTTTCGGGATTGTTATATTGTCTGGAGAAATGCCAAAGATGAAACTGTATCACTATAATTTTGATATTCGAACGAGTTATTTGTAATTCGTGATTTGTACTTCTTCGAGATCTTTATGAGTTTATCATCTTTGAGATTTTTATTTTGGCATTGTGCTACCGCCTACCTGTATCTGTTACTGAAGTAGTTGCGTGGAAGCGATTATGATGGTTGATTTGACGCAGTGACGTCACGCTGCACTCAAGGGCTTTGCATTACCTAACCCCTCCCGCATCACGCTGCTACTCTAGGGACTGTCTCTGTAAAATGGAGCCTTTAATCGAGTCATAAAATGGGAATTTCGGCTGTGTAATTTTATAAACAAATAACTTTATTTATGCTTGATAGTTTAGCCTTTGACCACTGTCTCACCGGATGGTAAGTGATGATGTAGCCGAAGTTGTTCAGGCTAACTTAAAATTATCGGCTCTCAAGAACAGCTGCCAGAATTCATTGTTAGGTGCTTGGCGACATACTTTCTACTGGTAGCTAGCTAAGCCGGCATTCGAAAAATGCACTACCACAATGCAAATAGGTATCCATAACTATTATCATTTAAAGTACATCGTAGTGAAATATCAGCCATAGAGAGAAAAATAAAAGTCTGTCAAAGAAGACCACCTGGAGCTAACACCAATAATTTGACTTGCATTTTTCGACAAAGGATTATCCTGTTGAAACCGATGTTGTTTGTGTATATTTTTAATAAAGAGTATTCTTTTAACCATGTCTTGTTTCTTGTTTTCAGGTTACAGTAGATTCATCTAGTGTAACTGGAGGGTTGATTCGCTCGCTGTTGGGTCTAGAATGTCAGTGCTGAATCAGAGTGGAGAAGAACCGGTAAATATTTAATTAGAATTAATTATACAGGGTTATTGGTAAAATGCTAACAACCTCTTAGGGTTGACCTCTGCTAGTTACTACGAGCCAAGAGCCTTGGCAACACTGGACCGCGCCGAGCTCCCTTTGAATAGAGCTTAGAATATTTACATCGAGCTAAGTAATAAAAAAATGAAATATTAAATTACAGGCACAAGAGACTTTAACATCAGGTGGTCCTCGTGCTTATTCCGTCAAATACACATAAACAAATACAAAAAATAAAAAACTTCAAAAAAATTCGATTCCTCTCATAATGTTTGTTAGGACTAGCAGAAGTCAACCCTAAGAGGTTTTTAGCATTTTCAAATAACCCTGTATATGTAAGAGAATCAGCCGGGCCGATCACTGCTAGAGAAAGGCCTAACAAAGAAAAGTATTTGTCGTGTCACAAACAGATGTGTCAGTGTTTCCTAATAAGATAGAACTTTTACTTAGACAACTATCGCGAGTTTTGTTCATTATAAATAAATAGGTCCCAGCCGGGTACCTATTTATTTATAAGATAGAACATTTCATGTATGAATTTTAAGAGCGCAATATTTTAGTCTTTATTGAGATTTGAACCCCAGTCATTATGCACCGGGAGCCTAAGCCGCTTGACCATTGAGACTGACCGAAAAGGCGCGAATTTGTGTACAATTTTTTTAGAAAGGCACCATCAACCAGACTACTAGATCGAAAGAAGTAGTTGTACAAACTCATAACTCTCGTCATGATGTTGTAACCTTTTTTAAATCTTTGAATATGATTTCTAGCACTATCGTATACTAACCGAACATAATATTTACAAATATTTAGTGCTGTAAATGTTCGTCTTAAGAGGGATTCGAACCCGCGTTCCCCAACTTTACGCACCCTAGCTCAGCCGTATTCCGTGTACACAAAGCGGCAACTCAAAATATAGATGTATTCGTTGAATCCGCCTTTTGATTCCTTATACTAACAAATGTTGTTACACTGACCGCTGTGTTGCAGCTGGATTTGGATCACAGTGATCTGTGCTTCAGATACACTATTACTGCTTCAAGATAGACTATGGGTGTTGTGTTGCATTAACATTTCCGCAATAGACCCAGCGGTGCGTGTCCAGTGAGCAAGCAAATAAAGAACGAAATAAATATTTATTAATTGAGGTTTTATGACAAGTATTTCATTTAGGGCGTTCGTACAGACTACTGTTAGCAAAAAAGCAAAAAAAAAGTAACGCCCACATTTGCTATCACATTGGGCGTTCGTTTTGCGAGGATATAGACAAAAATAGCGTTTTGAACGTTTACTTACACAGATCGGGATGCTTTAAAAACATACAAATGACATCGCGAAACGCAATTTTTAACCCATGTCCGAAGATGTGTTTTTAATGTTAGTTTTTTGACAACTGCTAGTTTGACAGTTGTACATTGTAGTCATGGAAGAATTTTATCATGTAATATCAATATATACATAATTGTATTGAAAACCTAGCCCTAAATTTTGTATGTCGCATAGTGTTTATATTCGTTTCGTTTGGATGGAATACTGCATTATAATGTCTATATAAAAAAAAACAGGCGCGCGCGTTTTCTTTGAGAATAACAGCTATTATCAAGAAGTATTATTAGTCGTTCGATTTGGGACGAATCATTGGTGAGCGAAAGTAGCAAAACCGAACACACTAATGAAGAAAAATACAATCAAGAAGTATTAATAACATATATTAATATTAGAGCAATTATAAAAACATTACTAAATATAGTCCTACAATATAAACAAAAAATAACTTATTAAGCATAACTGTTTTAATAAGAGTTATTACAGCGTAGTGCTGCTTCTGATTTCAGGTGGAATGTCCGCTGTGTATGGAACCTTTGGAGGTGGACGATCTCCACTTCTACCCGTGCACATGTGGATACCAAGTACGTATATTTTTGTCTCGGTTCATTTTTTTCCATTAATATTATGCTCACGACTTCGCCCAAGTAGAATCTGGTAAAAATCGTAGATAGAAAGTATCCTACCTCACTTCCTGGGATGCGATTTTTTTATGTCACCCCATATATTCGATTTTAACGATGACCAAAAGATTTTTGTTACACATAAGTGTCCACTACCCTTATACTAACGAATATTAGTTACATCGTGCGCGGAAGTTTAAAAAATAAACATTATGGTGCCGGCTGGATACGCCAGCCCCCATATAAAAATTACCGAACCTTTCAGATACATGTGTTGATTTATTTATGTTATAGCAAATGTGTTTTGCCATATAAAGAAAGGCAAAACACACACATATATATATATAAATATATATATATATACATATATATACAAGGACTCGTGTCCTTTCAGTGTAATTGACAAGTTGTGAACGTAAAACGCCACAGGGTTTAAATGCAAAATCTATAGTTGAAACAAAAGACTTTTCTTAACTTCATTATAGAATCAGAGATGTGGCAGAATAAAGAGGAACGCCTCCCCACTAAATGTGATTATTTTACTGTGACTACCGCGATGACTGAAGTACCAATGATATTGACGAGGTTGCGTGTATTGCGTATATACACTATTTCCCATGTAGAGGTAAAGATATTATAGGGGCGTGCATTTTAGACCGACACATCCGAAGTAGTGATGGCTCAGTGGCATTGGCTATGGAGTGCCGCGCAGCATGTCCATGGTTCGAATCCAGCCGCGGGCTTTAGCTTCACCGCATCGTGGGAGGGCATTTTGCGCCTGGTTAGCTACCACCCTTTAGTAGAAAATCTGTCGCCAAGCACTTAACGGTGTGCTCCTGCAGTTGTGCTTGAGAGCCAGTAATATACACGTCAAGGTAACGTAAGTGTTGAGTCTTTTCTTACCGCAACAGTAGCAACATTGGCGTAATTACCTCTTGTTAACTTCTGCTGCTTATAACTCTGAAGAGTACTTCTCCACATCATTTGAATGTCTCAAATATAAGTATAATGTTGCAGATATGCCGGTTTTGCTGGAATCGTATTCGGGAAGGCGAGAACGGACTGTGCCCTGCCTGTCGGAAAGCTTACCCGGAAAACCCCGCAGATTTCACTCCGCTCAGTCAAGAGCAGGTAATATTGTCACGCCATTTGATCTTAGGATTTCAGGGGTACGTTCCTGCAAGGCCTTGGGCGAATATTAGTCGAGCTATTTTTGCCCAAGGCCTTGCAAGGCATTTGCTCGGTGCTCCTGGAACAACCTATATAGCTACTGTCAAAATATGAGTTTGAGAGCGATGTTTTTAGGTGGTAAAATATTTTCAGCATGTTTTGGAAATTGGTCTCAATACGTAGTTAAACAATATTAATTTAGTCATCACTTATCTTTGGCTTAGCTACTACAAAATAAATTATTTATGGTAGATTCTGTCACATTTGACAGCTAGCCAAGATTTGGCCAATCCAAAAGGTAGTAAACTTTTGGCTAGGCAGAGCATAATTAGCACTGATAGTTCTCCCGGAACGGGTATGATCAAAACTTGTAATGATCAAATTAAGCTCGATTGGAGTGCTGGAACGGCGTGTATCCGCGGTTCATGCAGGAACGTACCCCAGTGGTTTATCAAAGTCAGTGGAGTTATCAAAGTCGTGTCTGCTGCAGCTTTATTTTTGTTATTTCTAACATGTAACACAATGTGCTTGCTGTATCTATTGCTCTATCTACTCTCATTCTAAGTAAAGTATTGATAAACCGATCTCAGATATGCTCTTAAGAAAGATCATAATTTGCTGAACTATTTAGTAAACAGTTTAAATTGCTATTATGAATTTAACATGTCCATGCCAAACAAATGCTTTATTAATATGGACCTAATATCACAACCTAGTACGACGGCGTTAACGTGCTCCCTGAAGCATGGAAGCGATCTTGTAGCTGTTATCTATCTAAGTTGTGACTGTAGATAACATTGTTTAATAAGTTGGCATCGTCAGGACCACTACGTCCTAGTTACTACGAATAAATTCATTTATTCATAGCCTAGTTATGAATGAAATTCTATTGTCGCTGATATCATTATCGCCGATGCGAATGGGTTAATTTATAGTCTGATTTTTAATCAGACGGAGTAAAGTGACATTACGAGTGCTACCTCTTTTTGACGATACAAAAATAGCGCAGTGGTAAAAATGATTTAGTTCTTTCACTTCGTCAGTGAGCTGTATAATTTTACATAATTCACAATTTAACACAAACAAAAAAATTGCAGTATTTTTACTTTTTTAATTAATTTATACCTGTTAAACAATTGAATGCTATAACTTTTTAATACATTAGTTACATAAACAATTATTTAAATTATTTTATTAAGGGCCTGTTTCCGAATGTTCGAGTAAGTTCCGGTTATACTTCCCAGAACATATTTAATAAATAAAACAGTATGTTTGGGATTCACAGTCATCGATTTAGCCTATCCATCGGTTAAAGCTTGAAACGCGCTGCATGTTAACTGTCATTTTTTACATTCAGCTATTTTATGTGTTGGTTATCAACCCGAAACTTTATTAGGACATTCTGAAACGGACCCTAAATGTCAAACATACGCATAGTTCCGCAAATAAAAAATGCACTAGAAACATCACTAAGATTTGAAGTTGGCAACTTAATTTTGAAATGTGACATTTCAATCTGTCAGTTTAGTCCGTCTGATTAAAAATTGGACTATAGTTGGTTGGTTGAGAGCGTGTAGGCAAGCCCCGGTTCGAGAGAAGAGTGTGTGTAAAGTGTGTGTGTGTGTGTGTGTGTAGGTGGCGGCGATAAAGACGGAGAAGAAAGCGCGCGAACAGAAGCGACGGAACAAGACGCTGGAGTCGCGGCGCGCGCTCGCCAACGTGCGCGTCGTGCAGAACAACCTCGTGTTCGTCGTGGGGCTGCCCGTGCGGCTTGCAGACCCAGAGGTATACCTTACATTACATATCTATCCATATACTACTTTTATACCTTTCTATATCTTATATATTTATTATGTTATTGTGACGGAACAAGCCCGAGGCCTACCTACCTGATGTTAAGTGGACTAACCTATGCCTATAAAAGATCATTTCATCAAAATCACGAATTGCACTGCACCTGTCACCTTTAAACATAGTTGTTAAGTCTCATGTGCCTATAATTTCACTGGCTCTCAAGGACTGCTGCCGGAACACACCGTTAGGTGCTTGGCTTGAAGAAAATCTGTATTTTCTTCTTGAGGGTGCTAGCTAGCCAGGCAGGCAATCGCAAAATGCCTTTCCACCATGCGGTGAATCTCAAGCCGGCGGTGGGGATCGAACCAGGGTACTGCGGCACGGCAGACCATAGCTATTACCGGTCGGTCATCATTACTCAAAATATCAACTCTAGTAAGTCTACTACTGTCTACTGTTCTTTGTGGTGTATGAATGTATGTTTTACTGTCTAGTTTTCATTTTTTTTGTAGGTTAGCTTTAAATGACAATCTCACCTGATGGTAAGTGATGATGTGGTCGAAGGTGTTAACAGGCTTAACCTTGAATTACTGGCTTTCAAGGACGGCAGCCGCAACACACCTTTAGGTGTATGGGAACAGATTTTCTACTTAAGGGTGGTTGCTAGCCAGGTGGGGCATTCCTAAAATGCCCTACCACCATCTATATCAACTGCCATCGTATGATAACAATCGGGGCCGACCGGAAGCGCTTAGAAGTAAAGCTACTAGCGGTCACCCATCCAAGTCCTGACCGCGGCGGATGTTGCTTAACTTAGCTGATAGGTTAAGAACGGCAAAGGAAACTTCGCTACGAGCACTTCTGCTGTCCTTTAGAAGCAGTGTTCTTCTTATTATAT
The DNA here is from genome assembly GCA_963890685.1 of Plagodis pulveraria. NCBI lineage: Eukaryota > Metazoa > Arthropoda > Insecta > Lepidoptera > Geometridae > Plagodis > Plagodis pulveraria. The sequence continues at coordinate 9,699,709 of OY982975.1, forward strand.
TTTCTGTTTGTAAATTAATTACATTTTCTCCTGTTTACAGATATTAAAACGGCAGGAGTACTTTGGCAAATACGGCAAAATTCACAAAGTAGTCATAAACCAAAGTACGACTTATGCAGGCTCACAGGTGAGTAAAAAAAACGCATCATATAAACATGAGATATATAAGGAAGTTTAACCGAGCGAATCAGCATGGTAGACTGAGCGACCTTGCTACCAACTAGGGCATTTTTGCTTTTGTTAAACAAATTGGTGATAACATCCCAACGATCAAACTATCTTCATAAAATTAGGCATATTTAGTAAAATAGACAGGAAGTTCATAAGAAAAAGAGAAACTCCTTTGTCTGCTTTTATGCACCTGAATATTGGAAAGTGCTTTAATTCGCATATATCGTAAACATTTTCGGTACCTTTTGTTGTAATTTCGAAAGCTTATTCGCTTAGTGGGCGTAATGCAAAAATTACAACGTTTGAACGCTTGGTATTTAAAATATAACGAACATACGTTTGTAGGGAAACGTGCGTTAGTATGACGGGATATAGAGGGTTATTCAACAAGAACTTTCTTTTCTATAGCAAAATAAAACAAAGAATTTAGATGAAGATGATTCAAATTTTTATTGTTAGTACAATAAAAATTATATATATAATAATACTTTAAAAAATGAATGAAAAATGATATCTGGCAAATGCCCACCGCTAGCACGCTGACAGATGTCGATTCTTTCATCAAAGTTTTTTTGGCAAAATGGCGGGCCTATTTCGCGAGATGTTAACAACTCAATTTTGGCCTATTATTTATAACGTGGATATCACTGACATGTAGTTTCAACAAAAACTTTGGTGAAAGAATCGACGCTGTCAGTTTGCTCGTGGTGGATTTTTGATGATATCATTTTTCATTCATAATTGCCAAACTTTTCTCTTCGTAATACAATAAACATTTCAATCATCTTCTTCTCAATTCTTTGTTTTAGAAAACAAAGCTCGTGTTAAAAACCCTTTACTATAATAGCTAGGATCACGGGACACGCTGAGAAAAATTGAATTATACTTAGTTAATGTAATTATATTTTAAATCCAGCCCATGCACATATACTAGAGTACAATGCGATTAAAATAAGAATAGGATCGGCCTAGCGCCATGTTGTGATGTCAAATCTAGAACTTGGTACAGTGTGCAAAAAAAGAAATGATAAAATATGTATAAATTAATAAAGAAAATAAAAAACCCGACTGCAAATATTTATTTTCGTTAGTAGAGTTTTACCGATCCAATGAAATTTAAACTGAAAGTTATGTATATTTATGTAATTGTTTTTTAAAGCCCTTCATTTTGATACCCAACACGATGGCTTTGGAAGAAAAAAATAATTGGTTTTCTCATTATATGGCGTCTAAAAGCCACCAGTTTGTTTTTTATTTTTTTGTGTACATAGTGTCACTTGAGCTATCAAGATAAATCTAACGATATCTCGTACATTAAAATCGGTTAAGCTGTTTAGAAGTTATGGTGAAATAAAGAAACTCACATACATACATGAAACCTGAAAACTTAACACACGTTTTTGTGGGCAGTCGAGTAAAAAAACAAGTGGTCAAAGGTAGGTAAACGAAGTTGTAGGTGACTGTAGGTACAGCAAACACAGAAATCATTTGAACTGATTTTATTTGTTAGCAATATTTTGTACTTAGGTATCTTAATTTGAATCGCTTAGCTCTTCGATGCCGCATGTCCTGATGGCCAACTGAGTCAGACTCATCGTTATCAACGTCACGGGTAACAAAAACAAATATAACAATAACCAAAAACATATTAAACAGTCAAAAAAACAAATTAAACAAGAAGATCAATAAACACTCGGAAACGGGTCGCGTAGTAGTAAACTGTCGGAGAAATAAGATCATGACGCCCGCGTTATCATCAAACTAAGATCTGTGCTGTCAACCTTGAAAATATGAAATTATTAAAATTTACAATTTCGGGTCACTCATTTAAAATTACGTATAAATATATGGCACTGCTCTATTTTAAAGTTTGTTCTGCTGATCGTACTTATTAGAGTGAATATGAGTGAAGTTAGCCGAGAGCCCGTCCTATTCTTATTTTAATCGCATTGTAGTTCAATGTATTCCTGATAATGAATGATTGGAATTTCCAAAATTATAATTACATGACCCCAATATCAAGAATACATTGAATGCCTCCTATAAAAGCTATGTTATTAGTATCTCTTTTCAGATGTCCACTACGAATCGACGAGTCAGTCCTCTCTAATTAGCATCTACTGCCTCCTTAGATATAATCATTGCTTAACTTCAATTAACGTAATTTAGTACTGCAAAAATCAAATGACCAAGTCGAAGAAGTCTTAGAAAAAGAAAGAAGTCTTATGCGACAAACGTAACAATTTTAAGACCCTGACAAATGCTGAAATTCCATCTCTATCGGACTGCGTATGACTGAAAGAGAAGCAACAATCGAATTTTGGTGAAAAACCAAAGAAAGCTTATTAACACAAAACTAGTAACTTAAATCGAAAATGTGTATTAACTTACCTTATAAATAAATAATATATTTTCGTTATAAGCGTAATTAAGAGTCATCATTGCAATTTTATTCCATCAAGAAAAGGAAATAAAAAACGTTCTGGCTATCTTTAGTCATTAGCATATCAATCCTAGGTTCAAATTTAGAACATGAAAACGCTACAAATAAACGGGAATTATTGATACACAGATGACACCAGTTATCTGTCAACTTGAATTCCGTACAAATGAGAGACGCAACGGTACCATTAAATCCCCCGCCCACTTTTAGTGGTAAAATCCCGCAACGGATGAAATCATAACTGAATACGATGGTTCCGAAGGTGGGTCGACCGGCCTTCCCTTTATGACCCTCCCTTACCACCGAGCGAAACTTTTCTCTTAACCTCTTTTCCCCCCTTCATAATCTCTCACACCCATGGTAATTACGTGTACCCCATGTGCAGACTTTTTTACCGTTTTAACCACGTTTTTACACCGCTTCTATCGGCTTCTCCTTAACCTTTTTTTTCCCCTACCGCCATATTATCTCTTCTCTCTGGTTTCTCATTTGTAATGTTGCCAGTATACAAACATTTATGTACCGATTCTCTCACCATTGAATTTGCACGGTGGTAGGGCATTTTGAGAATGCCCGCCTGGCTAGCTACCACCCTCAAGTAGAAAATCTGTCGCCAAGAACCTGATGGTGAGTTCCGGCAGCTGTCATTGAGATCCAGTAATTCTAGGTTAGCGTGAACAAAAAACACAAATCTTCGACCACATCATCAAAAAGTCAAAAGTCAAAATCATTTATTCAATTTAGGCGTCTACGACGCTCTTATGAAGGTCTATTACAAATTTTAGTATAGAAATATTCTACATTGTACTGCCACGTTCAGCAAATAAATTGTATAGAGCCACTGCGAGAAGAACGGGCAAGAAACTCGGGGCCATTCTTTTAAACATCTTTTAACAATGTGTTACATACATACTATATAATAGAGTTATTACAATATTTGTTTAAATTATGTAGGTGACAGGCAATAGCTTGGCGGAGGCGGAATTGTCCAGGCATTTTTGTCGTTTATGTAATCAGAAACTGTGTAGTAGGATTTTTTAATCAATATGTTTTTCACATGCAACTTGAATTTCCCTTCTGTGAGCGTAGTAATATGTTTAGGAACACCGCACACATTACCTAAGAAGGATCTTTTATTTGTCTTTGCTAATCTAAAACCTGGCACCGCTATTTTATCTTTATTCCTAGTATTGTAATCGTGATTGTCACTATTTAATTTAAATTTACTCAAATTTTTACGAACATACATAATATTTTCAAATAGTCTCTATATCTATAATCACTTACCATCAGGTGAGTTACTTGGTCAAAGGCTTACTTATCAAGCATAAAAAAGACGAATCGCTTTTCTCGCCAAACGTGTTTTGGAATCAACATGGCCCTAGAAAGTATGACCAAGATTGACATATAATTTTGTTACTACCACAAATTACAAATTTTGTTAAAATTCTTCCCAAGTAAAGATATTTAGCACTTGTCAGCGCCTTATCGGAATAAGGTTGTAAACCATAGACTCTTGACATACGTAGAAGTTGAGCAAGGATTATAAAAAGGAGGCCTAGTGCATAAGTGTAGTATATAGCATCAAATGGGTATAGACTAGTGGTTGTAAGTAAAAGCGCAGTTCCCGCAGGGTCCGTCCGCGTCGGCGTACGTGACTTACGTGTCTATGGCGGACGCACTGCGAGCCATTCAGGGTGTGAACAACGTGACGCTCGACGGGAGGGTGCTCAAGGGCTCGCTCGGGACCACCAAGTACTGCGCAAACTTCATGAAGAACCAGCCCTGCCCCAAGCCGGACTGCATGTATCTTCACGAACTAGGTGAGTACAACGTATTTTTTTTTCATGTAATTGTTACGGAACAAGCTCGAGGCCCACCTGATGTTAAGCGGACTAACCTCTACCTATAACAGATGCATTTCATCACAATTCACGAATAGCACTGCGCCCGTCACTTTGAGACATGGTTGTTAAGTCTCATGTGCCTGTAATTTCAATGGCTCTCAAGGATAGCTGGCGGAACACACAGTTAGGTGCTTGGTGTCAGATTTTATACTTGAGGGTGGTCGCTAGACATGCGGGCATTCGCAAAATGCCCTTCCATCATGCGGTGAAGCTCAAGCCCGCGGCGGGTTTTGAACCATGGACCTGCTACGCGACAGTCCATAGCCAATGCCACTGAGCCATCACTGCTTCAAAACCGACTTCGTGATGCTAGACGGAAGGGTGCTCAATGGCTCCAATGGAGATACTGGTAATGGAGATTAACTTCATTTTGAGCCGACTTCAAAAATAGGGGGAGATTCTCAATTCGTCAGTATTTTTTTAATTTTTGTTTCCTCAGAACTTTTGACTGTGTAAACCGATTTTAATGATTCTTTTTTTATTCGAAAACTGATTATTGTCGTGTGCTCCCTTTTAAATTTTATCAAAATCAGTCAAGCCGTTTTTGAGTTACACTCCAATAACTGAAAAATATTTTCGTATCTTGATGATATCATCTTGGTCGATGACAGTAAATGACAATCGATCCCGTAAGTGGCAAGGGTCACTAAAATGAGTGCAAATATTTTTTTTTTACCTAAAAATGTGAAATAACTTATCGTAGTCGGTACCATGCGCACAATATTGTGATAAAAGGTACTTTTTTACTATCACAGATGGGGATCCAATTTCAAATGTAGTTAATTTTAATTACCATCCTAGATAGTTAAGTAACGTCCGCCGCGTTCATGACTTGGATGGGTGACCGTTAGTGACATTACTATTGAGCGCATCGGAGGGCACTTTTAACCGTCGGCCGTCGGTTGTTGTCTTAGGATGACAATCGTTATAGCATAGTGGTAGGGCATTTTGTGAATGTCCGCCTGGCGAGACACCACCTTCAAATAGAAAATCTGTCACCGAGTACCTAAAAGTGTATTCTGGCCGTCCTTGAGAAACAGTAATTCTAGGTTAGCCTGACTAACATCTACAGTAGCATCATCACTTCTACAGTAGCATCACTCCATCAGGTGAGATAGTGGCCAAAAGCTAGAATATCAGCTAAAAATATGCCTCAGAATATATTCACCGAGGTATTTTCCTTATTTCCTGGTAGAAAAACTGCAGTTTAATGTAGAGTGAACTATTGATGGACATTATTAGATTGCTAGTCTGCAAAGTTGTATATACATATTAAGCGCTCGTAGCGTAGTTTGCTTAGCCGCTCTTTACCGATCAGCTAAGTTAGGCAATGTTCGCTGCGGTCATGAGTTGATGGGTGACCGATAGTGGCATTTCTACTGAGCGCTTCCGTGCTTCGAAGGGTACGTAAAACCGTCGGTTCCGGTTGTTGTCTTAGGATGGCCGTCGTTATAGCGTGGTGGTAGGGCATTTTGCGAATGCCTGCCTGGCTAGCTACCACCCTCAAGTAGAAAGTAGGTCGCCAAGCACCTAACGGTGTGTTCCGACAGCTGTCCTTGGGAGCAAGTAATTCTAAGTTAGTCTGAACAACATCTTCGACCACATCATCACTTACCATCAGGTGAGATAATGGTCAGACTAATCTATCAATAATAAAAATATAAAATGAAATAAAACCCTTAAGGAATAAGAAAGCTCCGCATATCTGAATATCCCCAGAGGAAACAAGGTGTACAAAATTAGACCATATATCAAGATTGTAACCCATTTCTGTTACCAACTAGATACCTAAGACATGGAAAGACGGACGGACAGATAACAGAATGACAGCAATGTGCTTAATTTTTCCTCATGAGTACTGAACCCTAAGATACATAAGTTGATGAAGGTGTGTGGTACATTGCAGGTGATCCGAAGGCGTCGTTCACGAAGGAAGAAATGCATGCAGGGCTGCATCAGGTGTACGAGCGGAAGCTGCATAACCAGCTCGCGCAGGCCACCCGCGACAAGCCTTTAGAAAAGACCAACAACGGATCAGGTACATACATCCATTGCCTGTAAGGAAATCACCAGCTCACCTACCACCGCATGAGCTTTAATTATAATAAAATAGAGTCAGGCGTTACTTTGCGGAAATCAATATCTAATAATAACAAATATTTTAAAAGTATTCTAAGTAAAAAAAACTTAATCAATATTTCAATAAAACACTTAAAAATATATAATAAATATATCTATTGACAATTCCGTCTAATTTTCCTGTTAAGCCAAGGTGACGTCACAAACGCTACGAACGCACGATCGTGCCCTCGTAAAGTCAAGACCTCCTCAGGATGCTTCGTGTAGAAGCGAAACCCGTCGAAAATTCTTCCGGTTTGTCTGCGTGGCGCTTGTGACGTCACGTTGTCTTAACAGGAAAACTAGGCGGAATTGTCATTAGATATATGATTTAAGTGTTTTATTGAAATATTGATTTAGTTTTTCTTAGAATACTTTTAAAACATTTGTTATTGTTAGCTTTAATTATGTTGCGGTACAATGCTATTGCTTCATATAATATTTTTGCCCCTATGTGAGTCTTACACCCCACATCCCTGTTGGATATGCAACGTATCTGGTGGAATAGGGCTAGTGTAGCTAGGTATTCGTGCCTGTAAAATATATATAAGCAAGAGATGTGTGTGCAGGATGTGAGCATATACAGTCCCACGGTGGTGCCACATGGAGGGAAACTACCTTGAATATGTAGATATTACATATCAAAAAGATACACATCAAATGTTAAAATTCATGGTCTTCCTTTTATTTCTGACACTATGTTATTTAACAAAAAACAATCCTTGTGATGAAATCTTTCGAGCGGTATGATAAAACTACAGGAGTTTTATCATACCGATCGAAAGATTCTTTCTCGTGTAACGGGTTCGATTCTCGGTTCAACCATGTAATTATTTAAATATCTATGAATGCAGTTTAAATTGTTTTTTAAATTTAAATAATGTCATCTTTCAGTAAAATGTTCCATACACTGAAATACATACATATAATATGTATATGTATGTATTTCAGTACAATCTACAGTATAACTATAATAAATACATACAATATTCAAGGTACTTTCCCTCCATGTGGCATCGCCGTGGGACGCCCTGTATAAATATGTCTGGGATGGATGTAAACAAGGAGTGTGTTGTGTTGAATCTGGGCAATGTGAGCGAGGAAAGTGTTTGATGGATGTGAGCAAGAAATGTGAGCGAGGGATGTGAATAAGGAATGTGTGCAAGGGGTTTGACCAAGGAATGTCAGCGAGGGGTGTGAATAAGGAACGTGTGCGAGGGGTTTAAGCAAGGAATGTCTTTGAAGGATGTGAATAAGGAATGTGTGTGAGGGAAGCATCCTTTGCACTCTCCCTGAAAAAGGAATCCGCTACATATGCTCGCACTGTTCATGTACACACTTTTCCACATATGTATTATGCATCCACATACTTTCTATGAACTCAAATGCCAAAGTTCAGCTACATAGGGCAAGTCGTTTTCGTGATTTCGTGTTTAATCAGTGAGTGAATGAGTGAGATTTCGCTTTTGTATTACATTTAATTTTTAGCACACGACACAATGAATCGTAATGTCATTGCATTGACGTGTAAATTAAAAGTTAATACCTTCCACATAAATTTTTGTCATGGCTGTATTCTTCGAAAGTGTAGGAAGGGATCTGTAAATATTTACTAAACTCTGAGCCCTTCTTTTGTGTTGGTAGGGTATTTTCCTCCTGGCTAGCTACCACCATCAAGTAGAGAATTTGTCACAAAGTACCTAACGGTGTGTCCTGGCAGCCGTCCTTGAGAGCCAGTTTCTAATTCTAGGTTATCCTGACCAACATCTACGATCGCATCATCATTTACCATCAGGTGAGATAGTGGTCAAAGGCTAGCTTCTGAGCAATAAAAGAAAACTATGTTTCGCCTGATATGCTTTGCTTTGAATACTATGGCGAATTTTATTCATATAAAATTATTAGGAACCGGCTAGGACCCGCGTTATATTTACAGGAAAGATTCCGATCAGTTTTGTACTAAATTGAACTGTTTTGAAGTCCTTCGTCTGGGAGTCACGATTGCGCGAAGCGATGAGCCCGGGCTTCAGCGCGTAACTTACTCTTTCCGGTAAATATGACGAGGGTCCTGGCCAGTTTATTATAAGTTAATATGATATGCTTTGGTCCCATTAAATAGAGGGAAAGTCTTTTGCCATCCACCAGGTACAATTGTAGGCTACAGACTGTTACTGAAACTTTCTTTGTCAGAACAGCCTAATAGCCTGTTCGACCCGGGGATCGAACACAGGAACTCGAAATTACAAAGCGGCGCTATTTCACATACACACAAACGCATACCAACGCGGGTACATCCATTGATTGCATAAAAACATACTACGCAAAGTAATTTTAACAATATTTGACAAATTACTTAATACTCCATGGATTAACCGTGTGGGTGCTGCCGGGTCCATCCCATTTAAGGGGAATAAGCTCAAGCCATGCTTAACCCAGAGTGTAGAGTAAGCATGTGTATCCACCAGAGATGTCAGAATGTGCGGTGTAAGAGGAAACAATAGACCAATAGAATTGCTTTATTTTACTAGCCTCGTTGAACGCAGCGCTCCTTGGTGGATGTTTTCCCTTACACCATCTTTCCGGGGGGTACGTTCCTGCAATGCCTTGGCCAAATATTGAACGAGTACAATATACTGAATTGATGACCATCGAGCTGAATTTGCTCGATGGTCCTGGAACAACCTTTATCGCTACTGTCAAAATATGAGTACGACAGCGATGTTTTTAAGTGGTAAAATATTTTCTACATGTTTTGGCATTCGGGCTCATTGATTAAGCAATGGTAACGTAGTAATCACTAATCGTTGACTTGGCTTGTACAAAATTGATTATTTATTGTAGAATCTGTGATATTTGACAGCTAGCCAAGATTTGGGCGATCCAAAAGGTTTCGAGGCTCATAACTCACAAAAGTAAACTATTGGCTTGGTAGAGCATTATTTACTAGCTCTAACAGCTCCTCCGGAACAGGTATGATCAAATCTTGTCTAATTTAAGCTCGATTGGAGGCTGGAACGGCGTGTATCCGCGGTCAAAATTTGCCTTAGCCGAAAAAATGCAGGAACGTACCCCGGCACATCAGGTGGTTACGCAGCCTTTTTGGGGCCTAAATAATGACTATCAGTGCTTCCCGCCACTCTTCGTATTTGCATTAACATCTGCTAAATGTAATTTTTTTAGAGGTTTTGTCTTTAAGAGGCATTTTACATTTTAATGCGGTATACGAAGATTTTAAGCGCTTAATTTACTATCATAGGAAATATCTACAAGTTGTTTAATAATTGATAAAAATAGAATAATCTGTTCTCTTTTCAGTTAATGTACCAGATTTACAAACATAACATTAATTATTTTGTAGTAACAAATCTCCCGCACCTTGTTTTACGAATTAAAGTACACATAGCCAATTTCAGAGTTCTATCTCTTGTATAAAGATTCATCAAATCAACTAAAAAAAAAAACTGTGCATCAGGCATATAATCCTGTTGACACATAGTGTACTAGAATATCGATTATTAATCGTCATTGTAGAAAAAAAAATAAAGATCTTGCGCCAATTTCCACGAATTATATCAGCAGTTTACCACGATATATTGCGTTTAATAAAGTGTAATTCCAAACAAATATTATATGAAAAGAAAGTTAATTCTTTAATTAATCTAATCTTTAATAAATTGTGATATTAACTCTGTTTCGTTAGACAAGAAAAAATATTTAACATAACTCGAAATGCTCATAAATTGAAATGTACAAGCGCGAGGCGATCAGTACCGCGCGAGCGCCCATCGAGGTAGGACCTGTGTTCGTTTTGCCTTGCTCTGACGTTTCGTACGCGGAACGCTTAGATGCAAGTTTATAGTGCGACCACAGAGTTTTGATCATGTCTTTATTTTTTAAAGTAACAAACTATACTTTATATTTGTTGTCCATAATATAAGTATTGTTGTCTTGTTAAGTAACTACATTTTTAGTTTCTGTTCATCCATTGTGTTAAAAAAAGGAAACGTCACAATTATGCAGCATTATAAGCGTTATTGGAAAAATGCTAACAACCTCAGAGGGTTGACTTTTTCTTTTTGGTCTGCTAGTTTTTATATTATTCTAGTTTAAATTAGTAACTCACTATAACTTTTGTTTTAGGAGGATAAGATGACAGGCGAATAATTGATTTCTAATATTTTTGGATTCAGTTAATGTCTATAAGTGAACATAGCGATAATTTCAGCTGGAAATTAAACTACCTTCCTAATTTGTACAAGCCGGCTTCCCGGCTTTTCCATCATTTGTACAAACCGCGATACCAGTTAGCGGTCGATAGTCGTATTTACAAATTTACCATAAAATCTGCATAAGTCCGACTTTAATAATCCAAATGGTTTTCAAAAGGATGCATCCTTGCCCATACAAGAAAAAATCCATATTTTTCTGAGATAACGGAAGTATTTTGAATATTTTGATGAAATCTGAAACCAGCACATATTACATGTTGGCCCCAAAATATTACGTCATTTCATATTAATCTCGTAACTACTACGTCAACAGTTATAAACCTAGAAAACCGTAATTTTGCATATGTATAAGTCATTTTTCACTCGATACATTTTGCAACGCAAACACTTACCGATGCAATTTTGCGTATTAAATAATCTCGTGACTAATAAAATCTGAAATAATACAGGTGTATAAATTACATGTAAATAATAATATCAAAGAAGGACCAAAGCCGTAGGTGGTATAGTTTTTCAGAAAAAAAATATTGATCTCCAATACAGTTTTTCCGCCAAAGTTCTTAAAACAAATGGGGTTGTTTTCTTTAAAATATTTGGCGGACAAATCTGTAACAATTCATGGCTAAAGAACAATAGTAAATTATCATATTAAAAGAAGAATCGAAGTTCAAGGTGAGTTAGTTAGTACGAAAAAATAAAAATAGCAATTAAATTACTATTTCCCACCATTTTTGTCGTGTGTTGAAACCCCATTCCCAGTATTTTTTTCTATAAGAAGGTGTATTAGCATTTATTTTCCATAGAGGAAATAGTGAGCATAAGAGTATATAGTGAGGTTTGCATTGGTATCAAGAAGTATATATGTTGATTATAGATTGCATCAAAGATATTCGATTTAAAAACAAAAAACCTCAAAATCTGTAAATATATATTTACATTTCGCTGTTTGGTCTACTCAAACTAAATGGATGAAAATGTTATTTTTTTAATGGTATAGGTGATATATTGTGGTATGGGAATATGAGGGTGACATGTTTAAGTAATGGAAAACCAAAAACGTCATGGGACGTTTGTGGTTGGTACTAAGTTGTTTTCCGGATGCACAGAAAAATAAACCTCAATCCTATGCATGGTCATTATGGCAGACAGTGTTAACGACTGGATATAGATACTGAAGAGTGTGAACGAGGAAAAAAGCAATTTTTGGAAAATTTAAAATAAAGAGCTTTTAGTCCGCGGTTTTTAATCAATCCCGTTACGTCAAATATTTATATAATTTTAAGCTGTATAATTTTTTAATTATTTAAGTTTATTGTTACAATAAATGATTCAAACATATCTATTTTTTATTCATCAAGGATGAAATGTAAATATACGATTCACGATGTAGGTTGACTATTTAATGTACATGCCTACTTCTTTTCTATAACATTAGCAAGTAATCGACAAGAAATTGATTATTTACTCATGCCAATCACACAATTTTTAAATTCGCAACTTACATTTCTTTATTAATGAGTGCTAGTATCAAAATATGTTACTCACAGTCACGCTATTCCGTCGTCACTTCTTTCGCTTGTGTAAGCGATGCGCTGGCATTTACCTAAACTTCAGTAGCGTGATTTTGTGAAATGGCTCTTAAGCTTGTTCTCTTAGCAAGTTAATACGAAGACTATAATGTTACTTGTTTAATTATGGCTGTTATCGAAAACAAGTTTAAAGCTGATTACAAAATTATTCTTGTATCTTTTCAGTAATAAAAAAAAGTTCATGATAAAAAATTTCATAATTTTATCTTTTAGCAGTTATGTGTACCGAATTGCAGTGTTGTAAGCCTTATGCTGATCATGTATATATTCATTCTTTGGGAAAAAAGAAACAAATGGATGGCTATCTGGTTCAGCTCACCCCGCGTGCCAGATGTTACACAACGCGTAGTAGTTCGTTGCTTTTCCTTTGCATTCAATGCTGATTTTCTTGTCAGTGATTAGATGATTGTCTATGCACTTTGGTCGCGATTGATGGTGATTAGCGTCGCAATATTTTCGTGGAAAGTTACTTAGTTCTGGACACAATCGCGTGCCGGTTAGACGTCAACGGAGAGTTTTAGATACGCCCTAAATTGCCAAGGAATTTAAAGGATAGATCGAGGGTAGTTGGGACGTTGAAAAATTTGCGTTGATATCGCATATCGGAGAGGTTGCATTCAGATTTACCTTTCATTATGTATGCTTATACACAATGAATATATACATGATCGGCAGTATGCAAGTGCTGCTGATATCGGTGTTTATACGTCGTAATTTTTTTTTTTTTTTACTATTACACCACGGTGCGGCTATAGGTTCCCGGGCGTGGACCAGCTCAACGTGGTATGGGAAGTTCAGCATTCTTAGATACAGAAGAACGATACTTATTATCACATATCCACGCGGCTTCTGTTTCCCTGGTAGCTGTCTAATTTTGCAGTACTACCAGCTTACGTTGAGCTTGTCCGCTCGTGGTTCCCGTTCCAAACTAATCAATTAATAAAAACTATAATTATAAATTAACGTTTTCTAAATTTACAGGTAATTCTAGTGCAAGTGAAAGCAAGAGCAGTTCAAAAGAGGGTAAGTATCTTCAACAATACCCATGAGTTTTGTGTCCCATATATTTGTGAACAAGACTAATGTGATTTTTTTCGTTGCAGGTAATCAATCGAACTTTATACCGACAACAGTGGTCACATCATCAAATATAAATGTAGTCAATTCGTCTAAGTGAGTACCGTTTCAAATAACGTTATGTTGTCTTAAAGAAAATCAAATATTGCACATTTTGTTGATATTTCAACACCTATATATTAATTACAAAATTACAAATAAACGATAGGAAAAATATAAGTCCTGTGCGGGATACATTTTTTTTTAATTTTTCCTATCGTATATTTGTAATTTTGTAATGTAATCCGCATAGCGGGCGTTATTGCAAACATAACAATATTAAAACCTATATAATCATTTTGAAATCAGTACACCTCTATGCAATATGTATAAAAGTTACCTTTTCACCCTTACATTCTCAAAAATTCTTCACATTATTTGTTTTTGCATTTATCAAAAGGCATGAAAAGGTCAACAACACTGCTTCTAATCTTCTATGCTCTCCTGTGAATTTGAAATTAAGATTTTTCATGTTTTATTAATAACAATAAATTTGCATGGTGGAAGGGCATTTTGCGAATGCCCCCCTGGCTGGCGACTACCCTCATGTAGAAAACCTGTCGCCAAGCACCTAACGGTGTGTTCCGGCAGCGGTCCTTGAGAGCCAATGAAATTACAGGCACACCTCAAAAGGTGACGGGCGCAGTGCAATTCGTGACGTGTGACGAAATGCAGCTGTCATAGGCAGAGGTTAGTCCACTTAACATCAGGTGGGCCTCGAGCTTGTTCCGTCACAATAACATAAAAAAACACCTATCATCAGACATTAAGTTATCATCGTCAATAAATAAGATTTCCCTCATTTCATAAAACACGTCGACGAGGTAAAAGAAATCCTAACCACGTTAATACAATATGGCCAATTAAAAAAAAATACACCTCAGTAGCTACAAGTGTGGCTGCATCATTTTGAACACTAAATACTGCACTATTATTCATATATTATAAAAAGTCGATACCTTTTTCTGTATCGATATACCATCAAAATGTGTGTTAATTTCAGATCTAAGAAAGAACAGAATGGTAGCAATAGTAACGGCAGTGGGGGATCAAGTAATGGTAAAGAGGCATGGCCCAGTCTCGGCTCTTCTCCACCAAGCGATAGTCCGGTCAGAAAACAATCCAGTCCAAAACCACAACAGTCTACGGGTATGAGTTCTTTCATCTAGTATATCAATGTAAAAAAATCAAACAAATAGTCTCTTTCTGGTAGGTGCTAGCCCTTGGACTTTCCATCTTGAAAGTGATCTAGTCCATATATCTATATTTTACTTTTATTTTAATTAGTACCTTCATAGAAAGATTGACGTGATGGCCAAATAAGGAGTTTCTAGAAAGCTTTTGAAACGCTCGTAGCGATGTTTGCGTTCTTAACCGGCCATCAGCTAAGTTAAGAAACGTCCGCCACGGTCATGACTTCTATAGTGACCGCTAGTGAAATTACTACCGAGCACTTCCGTGCTTCAGAGCTGTGTACGTTAAGCTGTCTGCCCTGGTTGTTGTCTTAAGATGGCAGTCATTATAGCATGGTGGTAGGGCATTTCGCGAATGCTAGCCAGGTTAGCTACCACCCTCAAGTAGAAAATCTGTAACAAAGCACCTAACGGTGTGTTCCGGCAGCTGTCCTTGAGAGCCAGTATTTCTAGGTTAGCCTGAATAACATCTCGACCCACATTATCACCTACCATCAGTCAAGATAGTGGTCAACGGCCAGCCCAACAGCTACAAATAAAAAAAAAAAAAGAAATGCGTGTGGAATTTTTAACATTACAAATTGTAAGGTTCATTATATTTTGTGTTAGAGAACTCAAATATTTGAAAAAAAATATTCAAAGGGTTGAATTTTTCATATTATTTTGGCAATACAAATTTATTAGTTAAATGTCCTTGAGAGCCAGTAATTCTAGGTTAAGCCTGTTAACACCTTCGACCACATCATCACTTACTATCAAGTAAGATTGTGGTCAAATGCTTACCTAACAGCAATAAAAAAACCTAATAAATACAGTCGGGAGTTTTACAAGATGTTAAATGTTATGTATTCATTTGTGTTACAGTTAAGTCACAAGAAAACGGCACATCGTCTGCATCTTCCACGTCAGAATCTTCCAGTCCCACACAATTACAACCACAACAACAGGCTCAAACGAAAACAAAACACACACAAGAAACGAAAACGAACAGAAATAAAGAAAACAGCACAAACGGACAAAAGAAGAAAGACAAATCAAAACAAAAGTCCAGCAATAGTATTAGTAATGATATAGACAGCGATGAACACAAAGTTAGCGAAGAGAGAGAAACAAAAACCTACAATAACTCACAAACAAATACATCAGTGTTTGAAAACGAAACTCAGTATCTCACAAATGAATTGGATGAACTTGAATCAGATAGACACAGCCTGTTAGAGAATCACGACTTGTTAGATAACAGCGATCACAGTTTATTAGAAGACGATAATACACACAATTTGTTAAACGATGTAGACAATGAGGTTATGTTGATGCAGAGGCACAGAGAAATGCTCGCTGGACTGGTAGATAATAATCACATGATGCCGCACATAAAGAGCCCAGTACTAAACGGATATGGTTTATTAGACCGAGATATGGGTTACTTAGCCATAGATAGACAGATTAACCAAATTAGCCAAGGCTTGATGGAACAGAAGGATTTGATGATGAGAGATCGCGGCCAAAATGAATTGTTGATGAGACAGAATGAAATGTTAGCGAGACAGCACAATGTGATGGTTGAGCCTAAGCATTATATGCCCTCTTCTAGTATAGGACTTGAGTCTGCTAGTGAATTATTAGGTAAGAATGTGTGCGACATGTTAGTGTTTGTGGTTTTTGGTGCGGCATTCTATTTTTTCTGGAGATTGTAGCGATTGTGGTTCCTTATAAGTTTATGAAAAAGACTGTTAATTTAGTTACCTCGATGTTATTTTGTTCAATGTTAATTTCCGCATGGTTAAGATTTGTGGCTTTCAATAGAAAATGAAACTTGAAGTTTGTCATTAAATTAAAGCGGCTGTTTGATAATTTTTACTGGTGCTAGCTAATTTGCAATTTATTCTCATTCTGTGAATATTGCAGATTGGTTAAGAGCCCTGTGTCATAAATGTGATCTGATTTTAGCAAAGCACATCCTCGTTAAGATTATATAAACTGCTTTTTCAATCATAAGAAAAATAAAAAAGACTGATAAAATGTTAAACAACCAAATTAAAAACAAATTAATTTTTCATATCAACAAGCAGAATTTTTCCTTTTTATTTTGATTGTGAATACATTTATTTTTATGAAATAGTTACTATCTGTTGATTGAAGATCCGGCCCTTAAACAAATGTGCTTATTCATTATAATTATGCTGTCTATTCTTCTGTGTACATACATTTCTCTTACGCTTCTATTGTATTAAAAACAGCTTATTTCTATTGTATACAAATAACGAATATTGTAAAGAAGGAACATTGATTATTTGCTCTGCAGGTGCTAATTTTCATCCAAATCCAAATATGCTTCCACCGTTCGGTATGCGCGTAGACAATTCAATGGCCACGAGTTCAATGGGCGGTAGTACAATTTCGTCGAGCATGTCGGCCAATATGTCTGGGAACATGTCGGGCGGCATGTCAGCGAATATTGGCAGCGGGTTTATGCTCCACGGACAGCAGATGTTACAAAATCAACAACACTTATCACAAACAGGTCTTCTAAATGGCTACGATACAACACAGTCGAACGTGAGTATATTATCTGTTATATGCTGTTTGGTTATTAACCCTTCATTAGGCCCGTGGGGTGCCGGGCTAGAATGTCACCCCTCCATCGCTACCTGTGGGTGTCGTAAGAGGCGACTAAAGGTAAAATACCGAGAGGTGTGCAGCAGAGCCTTCTGAGGAACTGATATCTTAAACTGCGATCCCCAAGACGCCTGCCAAGCTTGGTGATTATGGCAAACCCATGCATGATGGTAGGGCATTTTGCGAATGCCCGCCTGGCTAGCTACCACCCTCAAGTAGAAAATCTGTCGCCAAGCACCTAACGGTGTGTTCCGGCAGCTGTCCTTGAGAGCCAGTACTTCTAGGTTAGCCTGACAACATCTTCGACCACATCATCACTTACCATCAGGTGAGATAGTGGTCAGAGGCTAACCTATCAAGCATTAAAAAAAAAACCCTCCTTTAATGGAGGAGGCTGTGTTCAGCAGTGGACCGGCTGCCTAATTTATAATGTCTTATAAATTAGGCAGCATTTAAATTATTTACTGTCGTAAATAATTTAAAATACCGTTATATTCACCACCCTATATGGTAGTTAACGCTGAAATAAATTTAATACAAAATTACTGGAGCAGATTAGCTGTTACAAAAATTATAACACACTGAAAATATTTTTTGGTAGCGTGTAATTTATATATAAAATGTGTTTTTTAATATGTGACCTAAAAATGAACTTGTATCAGAAATTAACTTTAGCTAGCAAAAATCAAAGGAAGTACGCAACTCACAGTTTTAAGTAAATGTCTTTAACATTGATGTACGTAGTATCTCAGTTTGAGATTCAGAGACGAGTCTAAGCGTAAACAAATGCTCATCTGTCAGAAGGTAGTAATTAGATCGTTATTCAGAGTTATAGAGTATTCAGAGATTTTTGGAACAGCGGCAAGCGCTTTAACGTGGTGGAAATCCAAAAGGAGTTAAAGCGCTTGTGCTTAACAGGCTAAAGTAGCCTAAAATAGCCTTAGCCTGTCTTAAAGCAAGAGTGGCGCCACTAAGCGAGCAAAGTTTTAGTTTTGACATTGAACCTCACATGTATGTTTATCTTTTCCATATATTTAAAACCTAACAAAATTAATAATAACAAATATTTTAAAAGTATTTTAAGAAAACATTTAATTAATTACTATTTAATAAAACACTTAAAAAATCTTTACAAATATGATATATATCTAGTGACAATATTTGTTATTATTAAAAATGGATTTCCGCAAAGTAACGCCTGAATCTATTCATTACCTAACAAAATTGTCTAAAGCAAATTAAAACAGCTATTGCATATTAGGAGATAAACGATTACGATCCAAATATAATCCAAAGAAAAGCGTTGTTATATTTTTAATACATTTAAAATCTATCAACTATATCTCAAGCAAATTAAAACAGTTATTGCATAGATATATTGCGTAACCCATTACGTTTGATACTCATATTCTAAATATTGCTGTTCTTGTCCTGCCCATTTTATTCATATAAAAAGGATATCGGGCTGGCTTTAAGAAAACGGGTAAGTGTTCCGCAAGTAAAAACTTGAGATTAGAGTATGATCTTAGCTAAGGCCGAGCTAAGTAGGACTCAGGCTTTATCGACTTTGTCCTTCTACATTTGAAATTTGAAGATTGGCTTAGCTGACGCTTGGCTAAGTCTTCTTAGGTTGGTCTTACATAAATGTATCTGAATCTTAGCCTAAAAATGAGATTCAGAGTTAGCCTCAGATTCAGAGACAAGCCCAAGCGTGAACTAATGCTTTAATCTGTCGAAATGTAGTGCTTAGACTCATATTTATTTGTATTCAGAAATGATTGGAACAGTAGTGGAAATCGACTACTTTAGCCTGTCTTAAAGCAGTATTGGCGCCACCGAGCGAGCTAAATTGTAATTTTTTATATTGAACCTAACCTGTACATCAATATTTTTATATATTTAAAACATATAAATATTATCTAAAGCAAATTAAAACCGCTATTGCATATTACGAAGTTACGATGAAAAATACTTTTTATCAAGAACCGACGCTTGGCTAAGAAGACTGGTCTTCAGCTGTCTTACATTCATGTCTCTGAATCTTAGCCTCAGTCTTTGGTTTCTGTCCGTAGAGCCGTCACAAAAGAGCTTCCTCAACTAGTGTTTCAGCGCCAAATTGAAAATATCCTACCCTACTTATATAATAAATGCGAAAGTATGCATGTGTGTGTTTGTTGCAGCTCACTTCGTAATCGGCTTACAGAGTTTTATAAAACTTCTTACATATATTCTTTAGTTCCTAATTTTTCTTTTATTAGATTAATCCCCGCAGTATCTATCCACTTCATTATTTTATCAGAAAAGTCTTCAAATCTGGGCTTTGTACAGTAGTTACAAATTCATTAACAAGTTAGATAGTGACTATTATGATCGTGACGTCGACCGTTGATGAAAGGCTTATCCTTATTCAGGTTTTTTTTTTACTTAATTGTGATCGAACAAGCTCGAGGCCCACCTGATGTTAAGCGGACTAACATCTGCCTAGAACAGATGCATTTCACCACAAGTCACTGCGCTCGTCACCTTGAGACATACTCGTAGTTGTTAAAGTCTCTGTAATTTCACTGGCTCTCAAGGATTGCTGCCGGAACACACCGTTAGGTGCTTGGTGACAGATTTTCTGCTTGAGGGTGGTAGCTACTCAGGCGGGCAATCGCAAAATGCGCTTCCACCATGAATGGTGGGCCTTAATTCCCACAATTGGCATGCGTCATGTGTATCGCAGCGTAAGATGGCTTCAAAAGTGTTTGTCTGTTATTACAACAAGCATTGCTCCTTGAAATAATTCAAATTTTTTACAAAAAAAAAACCCGACTTCATACATAAAATACGCATTATTAGGGATAACTCAAATACTACTCGTCAGATCTCACTAAAATTCAAATGGGACCACATGCCGAGCATCATTTTTCGAATGTAAAAAAAAAAACTTCAATATCGATACATCCTGTATAGAGTTATGAGATAACACAAAAAAATAACAGCCGATTTGAAAACCTTCTCCCTTTTTTGAAGTCGGTTAAAAAATATTCATTATGGATGCAAATAACGTTTAATTACTGTCGGACTTTGATGTGATTATAACTACGATTATATCTATCGAGCAAGGTTGATGTCGAGATAACCTTGATAAAATACTAGATTATTCAGTAAAAAATTGAGCTAAGTCTTGAGAATATTTGGATTTTAATTGGTTTTTTCTCATATCGCAATCATTTAACCACTGTCTGACCTGCCAGCAAGCGATGATCCGGTTTACGCTGAAACGTGTTTTCTTAGAAAATACCTATTAGCTCTACAATTACAAGATTCGTATTTTTTTTATAATGCCTGATAGTTTAGCCTTTGATCACTATCTCATCTAATTGTAAGTGATGATGTGGTCGATGGTGTTGTTCAGGATAACCTAGAATTAAGTGTATATCTACCGGGTAATAGAGATTAGTAGTGATAGTATGCTGTTCTCTAGCTTACTACCTGATACTGATGATACTGTAGAAAATCTGTCGCCGAGCAACTAATTTGTGTGTTCCGGCATCTGTCCTGAAGAGCTTCCGTTCTAGTCTAAACCAGTTTATCATTTTCTTCTCTATAATCTCTTACCATCAGGTCAGTGTTTCTTAGAAGCAGTAATAGTCGATCGGTAATAGCTATGGGCTGCCGTGCCGAAGGTCTTGAACTTCATCGCGTTGTGGAATGGCATTTTGCGAATGTTCGCCTGGCTAACTACAACCCTGAACTTTCTCAATCTGTTGCCAAGCACATAATAGTATGTTTCGGCAGAGAGCCTGTTCTAGGCCTTGTCCGATTACCATCCTCGACCACATCTTCATCTGTTGAACAACAGGTGGGGCTGTGGTCAAGGGCAAGTCTCAGCTATAATAAAACTTTCATACTTTCGCCTCTCACATAAATAAAGAAGTTGAAATAGAGCATGGTACATGATAAAAGTGAGGCCAAAAAAAGCTCCTATCACACTGTCCCTTTCAACAGTATGGCAAACCCGTGGAGCATGTGTGGTACTTATTCTGTACTTCTTTATTTTCTAATTTGCGCCTATGTTGGAGGCTCTAGATTCTAGACTTTACTAAAACTTTACCAACATTGTCGCCAAAGATGTTTTTCTCTCGATAATCTGCGGTGTCCCAGTTATATAGCTTATATTTTTATCCACAGAGCGAAGGAAGATATCTCGCAGAAAACATGGATAAATTCTTCACAGACTTCCACAAAGCGCAACAGATGAAACTGCAGTTAAACCGGAGCACAGACGATAGACGTTATAGGGATCATCTATTTCCACAGAACATGTTGAGCGCAGAGCGTTTAGAAATGGAACACAAACAGAGGTTGGTAATCATAAAAAACAGCCCAATTCTTTACAGATTTACAGATGAGACTGCAGTTGAACCAGGCCAAAGGTGACAAACGTTTTAGAGACACATATTTTCCCACAGAACGTGTTGCATCCAGAGAGTTTAGAAATGGAGCACAAACAGAGTTTGGTAATTATAAAGACATGGAGAAATTCTTCACATACTTCCGCAAATGATGAAAGATGGGGATTGAAATTGAACTGTGTCACAGACAATGTTAGATATACCATGTCTTCCCAAAACATTTTGAGCGCAGAGCGTTTCGAAATGGAGCCTATAGAGGTTAGTACTCGTATAACCTTAAAGAAGTTCTTCACTGACTTCCAAGAAAGGCAACAGAGACTGCAGTTGAAACTTCAATCACTGAACAGAACTTACGTTTTTTACAAATTATTGGAGCACAAAATTTTATGCCTCAAATTTCGGCTCGAAAGAGCGTGCCTTGGTGGCCGAGTGGTTTAGGCATCCGGCGTGGAATCGGAGGACGCGGGTTCGATTCCCGCCCGGGGCATACAATTTTTTGCTACAATAATTTGCAAAATATGATTTTCTCTTAGCACACGATAGTGCTAGTAATCATATTCAGAAATATAGAACTTTAACATGTTTATTTATTTACAAACTCAACTGAAAACTTACAGCTAGGTGTGTCACTAGGTTTATAGACATATATATGCCGATAAAGTTACATATACGGGAAGGCCAATTAAAAGTTTTCACAGAAAAGTATTAGGATAATAGATTAACCATAACAGTTAACGACGATTGTAAGAGAAAAATATCTGGCAACAAATAAAGATTTCCTATCATTAAAAGGATGATTTCAGGCATTTAGTTCGCTATTGTTGATTTTTCTTTGGAGTTTAATAATCCGTGTAAGGTTTTTGAAACTGCAATTTAAACCATGTCGTTCATATCGGTTAAGCCTAGCTGCGTTTGATTCTACTGAAGATAGGCAAAAATGCCAGCTATAATGAGTAATTAATTATATAGCGTTACATAAAAGTCACACTAAATTTATAAATTCAAAAGTTTGTGAGTGAGGATGTGGATATTTATGTTTATTTCTCCTTCACGCTGTAACGGCTTGGATGAGACTTGGATTATATATAGTTTTAGGTCCTCGATTGTCGTAGGATACTTCTATCATCATCATCACTTATAATCATTGACTACGCGCGTGAAACCGTGGTCTGAATAATAAGCAGGTTTTAAATATTTAACCCACAATTTCCAATTTGTCAAAGCCTTGTTTTAATGGGCAGAGTAAACACTGAACGCTTATTGGTCAATGGTATTCCATCGTGCTATAAGTGGCCAATCAGCGTTCAGTATTCAGTCTTAGATTACTGACTATTCAAGACTTTCAAGACACACGCTCTAGAAACTGGTGGTAAGTAAAGACGAAACTGAACCTAATTTAAGTTAAAATATGTTATGTGATCCGCAAAGTACGTATAGGTACAAAACTAATAACTCGTGACCACCAAAGGGTCATAACACGTACCCTATTTTTTTTAACCCTAGGTTTTGTATACTTCTTATGCTTGCGTGGCATATATAAATAAAATATTGTATAGAGTTGTCGAAGCCAGTCATGGGCAAGAAAACCGCCGTTTGATTCCATTAATTTTTTTCTCAGATTGAACTGTATCCGTCCCGGAGACGTGGGCGGGCACCGAGCGGCCGGCGATGGAGACGACGATCTTGACTTCGATCCCTTCAAGGAGACACAGAAGGCGTTCGCGGAACTCATGGAAACTGAGATGATGCAGAACCAAGTCTCTAGCGGGTAAATACTTAACAAGTCACACAACAAGCCTCTTAGCAAGCGGAATTCTTTTAACCTATTCTGTTAGGCTAGCCTTTGACCACTAACTCCCCTGTTTTTTTTAATTATGATAAGAAAGCATTTCACCACAGTCTCACCTGATGGAAAGTGACGACGCGGTCGACGGTGGAACATGCTTGCTTAGCAGATACCTGTTTACTCTGTACTTGAAGACCAGATTATATTTATCAGGAAATAGAGACGCTGGCTGGTTTCATAATTCGGCCGTACGCATTATAAAGCTGGATTTAAAACGCTTACAGCAGGAAAATGCTCACGTTATTTTTATAACTATTAAAGGCTATCTTCTGACCAGCAGTTCTATTGTCTAACTGAAACGGTACTGGAGATAAACAAGCACCTAACGGTGTGTTCCGGCAGCTGTCCTTGAGAGCCAGTAATTCTAGGTTAGCCTGAAAAACATCATCGCTTACCTCAGGTGAGATTGTGGTCAAAGGCTAACTTATCAACCATAAAAAATAAGTGTAGACAAACGTTATAATAGTATAGTATAGCATATTAACGTTTGCTCATGCCCCTTACCAACGAATTCTTACACTATTCCTGCGATCTCAACGCCCATAGTTCAAATATCAAAGTAAAGTCTACATCTGAATTCTTACACTATTCCTGCGATCTCAACGCCCATAGTTCAAATATCAAACTAAAGTCTACATCTGAATTCTTACAATATTCCTGCGATCTCAACGCCCATAGTTCAAATATCAAAGTAAAGTCTACATCTGAATTCTTACACTATTCCTGCGATCTCAACGCCCATAGTTCAAATATCAAACTAAAGTCTACATCTGAATTCTTACAATATTCCTGCGATCTCAACGCCCATAGTTCAAATATCAAACTAAAGTCTACATCTCAAGTGAGACAATAACGGTGCGGCAAAACTATAATGACCCAAAAATAATTATACTGACAGTCGTATCATGGCCATCTCTAGACAATAATGTTCATATTGCGCTATCTCTATCGTAAAAATAATTTTATTCAATGTGCTCACACCCTGCACTCATCCTCAAGTTAAACCGTGGAGTGCTGGGTTAGAATGTCACCTCCCCATTTCTCCCCGTGGGTGTCGTCACAGGCGACTAAGGGAAAAGAGCGCCAAATGAGCGGCATGCCACTTCTGACGTGGATGTGAGTAACGTGCATTAGACGCACAACAGGGCTGTATGCCATCTTAGTGCCCTGCCAGGGTTTCATATAATATGTTCTTGTGTTCTTGTCTTATATGTTGTTAGCGTAAACATATTATTCGTAATATTTTCTTGTGTTTCGTCCGGTGTGTTTGAGAAAACATTTTGTATGACTGAAACTATCCCGGTGAATGGCAATAGGCTCGCCCCTATTACATGGGACCAAAACCCAATTGGCGAAACGTGGGTGTTTCCACACCTCTGCCTACCCCGAATGGGGAATACAGTCTTGAGAAATCTACACAAAAAGAAATCCGGGGGGGGACAAGTCAGGGCTTCGTGGTGTACACTCGATGTTACTTCTCTTTGAGATGACTTTACCGGAGAACAGCTCCTGTACGACCTACATGCTGGCATATGACGTGTGTACTTTAGTTGAAGTGATGGCTTGTAACATTTCCAGTGACAACATGGATCGAGTGCGACGCACCAGGCTGCCGCCGCCCGGGTTCAATAACCACGTCAACTCGTTTGGACTCTCCGCGCCCAGGCATCAACACCAACATCAGCATCAACAACAACAACACCAACACCATGCGCATCAACAAGGTACGTCATCATAACAGCCATACAACATCATATTCTTTAGGTTCCATGTTTATACCTTTTCAATCACGAAGGCGTGCCTCCACATTTTTAACATATTTCCTTATTTTTAATTACTTTTGAAAGCGGTGATGACTCAGTGGCATGGCCTATGGACTGCCGCGCAGCAGGTCCATGGTTCGAATCCCGCCGGTAGCTGCCGCTGGAAGGGTTTTGCGAATGCCCACCTGACTAGCGACCACCCTCAAGTAGAAAATCTGTCGCCAAGCACCAAACGTGGTGTTTCAGCAGCTGTCTTTGAGAGCCAGTAATTCTAGGTTTAGCCTTTTAACACCTTCGACCACATCATCACTTTCCATCAGGTGAGATTCTGGATAAAGGCTTCCCCCTGCTCGCTTCGTTCTCCTCATTCCTGAGGGTCGCCATTACACCGCTTCTGGAGTACTTTCGTCTTGACGGTGTTCCGCCACTTATGCCTATCCTTGGCTTCATGGAGTACGTCGTGTAGATTACGAGGCTTACATATCAGCAATAAAAAAAAAACTTCCAAAAAGTAGGAGGTTCTCAATATGACTTAACGATTTTATGCCTCAGATGGAGAAGGCAAGGAAGTGCCGCGCAGACGACTTACATGTTCTGATAGGGTTGAAATGGTCAGTAGAAAAAGACTTAGTCAAAATCCAGTAATCTTAATCTGTGTTCAGCAGTGGACTATCCGACTGATGCAGTAATTAGATTTAGTTTGGTAAGTGTATCTATGAATGTTGGTTGCAGGTTATCTGAACAACACAAGCTCGAACAGTCCTTTGTTCTCGGACTGGACTCAGATGGACCCCGCCATCATGTCGGTCAACTTCAGCAAGGGTGGCGCCGCCCCAGCCCCCGCCCTCACTCCCGCCCCGGCCGTGACGCAGCAACAAGCGGAGCTGTTCGCGCGGTTCAACCAACTAGGCGTAGCCCCGAACGGCGTGAAGCACCCTCCCCCGCACCACTGGCAGCCCCCCCACCCACAGAAGCTCTCGTGGAACGCGGCGCCCTACAACTCGATCCCGCTGCCCCCGGGCTTTGCCCCCGCCAAGTCCGCTCAGCACCCCGCCGAATGTATCGACGCCAAGTAACCAAAACACACCCCGCCCGGACGAGCCCATATTATATCCTCTATTTTTCACTTTCCGTTGGTGATGTGATCGATAAATCTTTGTATTAAGAAGAACATATTTTAAACGAGAGAAATATGATAACAAAGGAATTTGTAAAATAAATTAACCTATTTGTTTTATTTAAAAAAAAATGATTTATTTATTTTTATTATTCGTTTTTTTCACACGGTTTCGGCTCGCTGTCCCTAGATTGATTTTATCATATTTTTCTTTTGTCTCGTTTCGCTGCGCATGTTATATGTATATTCGTTATTGAATTATATATATTTACTAGAATCATATCCCTGTTATGAAAAAATATATTTTCTATATTAAAATGAGATGCCAATAATTCGCTGTTCCATTTGTACCTTATTGAGCCATTAAACCATGAAAAAAATCATTAAAATTAAAGCAAGAATTATACATGCATTCTTTTAATGATACACCTTCATCTTTAAAACACCTATCATGCTTTCAATCGTTTTGTTCGACCGGATTCAAATCCGGTCGAACTGATGTATATTACAGCTACACATATTGATGTCTTCAATTCCATTTTCATACAATTCTAAATTCGTATCATAATTTATTTGACTACACTGAATATAACGCTTTTTATCAGTATAAGTATAAATTGCCTCTAAACTTTAATTAACACAGACAAAAACTTAGGAAAGGTCAGGTGTATTAAGATATAGCAATTTTGCCCATATTGCTATTGGTAGTAGGATTGGCAGTAACGCTGGCAATGTTGGCTTCATGCTACATGCTCCAACCCGGATGCTTGAGTAATCCGCGCACAAGCTTAATTAAGTTATTTAATTATTATTGTAGGATTGAAAACGAAGTGACCTCTAAATGACATGTCGGTGCCATGTGTCTAGTTTGTTTTTACATTTATTTATTGTAAAAACAAACGTGGTAAGTAAGACTAATTTTAGTTAATAATACGGGATAACTCAGGTGAATATTTTTTTTTGAAGCATTGATTGCCGAGAGGTAATAGCTTGGACTGCCGCGCCGCAGTACCTTAGTTCGATCCCCACCGCCGCACTGTGTTTCGCCTAGAACAAGCTAGCTGGACAAAAATATTTTATAATGGGTTTCGATTGCTTTTGCCTTAGACA
Source organism: Plagodis pulveraria (assembly GCA_963890685.1). Classification (NCBI taxonomy): domain Eukaryota; kingdom Metazoa; phylum Arthropoda; class Insecta; order Lepidoptera; family Geometridae; genus Plagodis; species Plagodis pulveraria. The sequence goes on from OY982975.1 coordinate 9,727,330, forward strand.
ATGATAATTTGTTAATTTCATAATTTTCAGGTAGGTACAGATTAAATTATAAGTCTAAAAATGAAAAACCAAATACTTTATAAAAAAATGTATTGTATTTCTTACAAAGGCACAAAAAAAAGCAAAAATACAGCAGAAATAAGTACATTAAAATAGAAAGAAACAATCAATAATATATTACAACATAATTATACAATAAAAAGTAAAAAAATACATTATTATTTATAACTTAAATATTATAAAAAAAGGTAAACTCAAGATTTTACAAAAATGCTACATCATACTCGTAATTATCCTAAATATCCTCATCTGATGATTCGTCACTCTCACATTCAGTCGAGTCTGGTAACAAGTAATCACCTTCATCAGTCGGACTCGGAAGAACGTTACTTGTAACCCGATGTGATTGTATTGAAGGCGGAACAATCAAATTTAAAACTTCTTCAGGTAATTTGTCAATTTTCTTTTTGGGTACCTCTCTGAGAGAGTTGATTAGAGGATCAGACGTTATTAAAAGCATATTCAACAAATCTGTATTATCACACCATTCTACCATCACACAATCTCAAAGGCACAAATGAAAATACAAACAGAAATTCATCAGTAGCCTCAGTGTTTTCAAACTTCTGCTTGTAGGTACTGTGACCAGAACTACCATCACATCCCCATTTGCTAACTAATGTGAATGACGAACTTGGCAGCACACTTTTAATGACTTCACTTTGTGCTTCAACTAGTCGTTCAGTTGTTTTATCCAAAATAGCTTGGAGTTTTATTTCCGCGCGCGATTCCGTTATAGATATATGGTCATCAGAAGGATAACAAAGTTTTTTTGACTTACATAGGCTATGGTATGATGGAAACACTTGATGTCCAGCCTTCATTGCCCACTTTCTCGTCTGTTTGTAAGAGTGAGAAGTGCACTTAGAATCTACGTAATAAGCTAGCGCTTCGTCACTATTTAACTGCCTAGCACTACAAAGAGATTCTTCAGATGCCTTTCCTTCTGTGCTGGAATGATCGCCACTTTTTCGGATTCGAGAGGCAACCGCTCTATGACCCGATAAACGATTTGCCACTTCCGCAGCTGTGGTCAATTCACTAGCACTCCGCAATTTCACCAAGTCTTCAACCCTGCGTTTTTTTGTTTTGAAACTGGCGTCTTCGAAGTCTTTTCGGGGTCTACCTTTAGGTCGATTATCTTCTGATGAGGAGGAAGCAGAAGGCCGATGCACACGAACGCTAAATTGTATGTCTGCTCCGTCCAGCCAACTTCTATTTTTGTTTAAAAAACATCCATTGTTTTTGAAGCAGCCCACTTTTCAGCAAATTTTGACGATATGCTGGCAATTTTTGTTTGCATATCTCTTCTTGAATCGGAGGCCACATCTCTCAGATTGTATTTGTTAAAAATAAACTCCATCAGGTGAGCATTTCTTGCTTCTTTGTCATATTTACGCCATTCTTCAAATAACACATCGAAAAAGTGTACACTAGATCTGAAAAAAAAATTAAAAAAAATGTTTAGCATTCGTTGCGGTCTCCATATTATATATCATTTAAAAGGTTAATGTTGTGGCTGTAACATACATAAAAATCAACTTGGATACACGTGGATACAAAAAGTTGCGATCCTTGAAAGTTTAGATATGAAGAAAAACTTGACATTCTTTTAACAGATTTTTCAATTGGATATTTAAAGCACATGTTGGCAAATAATATATTAAGTCGATATTAAGTAAGAAAGTACTTACCCTCAAAGGTAAAATCCATCACAGAAAATACTAAAATAATCACTACAAATTTTAAGAGATGTTATCATAAGTGCCGCAAAATTCCAACTAATTTAATTTCACAAATGCAATTAACTTATCACTTACCTTCAACCCCTTATAACTCACCACTATGGAATGTTTGCCCTAATTATTACCTGTTATCGAGACCTTGGGGGTTTTGTTAATGGCATGTGACCCTTAATTACCTGATTAGGTAAATGACTTTTGTCCACCTACGTTGTTCTAGGCAAAACACTGTGCGCCGGCTTGAGCTTCACCGCATGGTGGAAGGGCATCTTGCGATTGCCCGCCTGGCTAGCTACCACCCTCAAGTAGAAAATCTGTCGCCAAGCACCTAACGGCAGTAGTCCTTGAGAGACAGTGAAATTACAGGCACATGAGACTTAACAACTATGTCTCGAAGTGACGGGCGCAGTGCAATTCGTGACTTGTGGTGAAATGCATGTTATAGACAGAGGTTAGTCCGCATAACATCAGGTGGGCCTCAAGCTTGTTCCGTCACTAAATCATTAAAAAAAAACAGATAGCTCCGACTATAGTTTCGACTACATCCGGTGGTCTCCTTCAAAGAGTGCTCCGGACGCTCGTCTACGTCTCGCTTCACATTGCGGGAGTAGCTCGTAGCGCGCATCGCGCATTACAGATAAAATCCTACTACTTGCTACTTCTTGATGTTGACTACTTCGGTATTAGCCTACTTACCAAGCAGGCTATTTGTAATTGAGCCTTCTCACATTAATTACATCGCCGATTGCCTAATTTTAGCAGATTTTTTTGTGGACGGTAACATGGATGGAACGCCAAGAGGATATAACGCAGGTTGTGAAATTTAGCCGTTTTTCAATCAATATTCTAAAGAATAAATGTAAACGATAGAGCCTTAGGGCAACATTCTTTTTTAAAACTCTTCATTGAATTAACTTATTTTTAACCCTAATGTTTGTTTGATAAAATAGCTGATTCTTTAAAATATATTCTTTTTTAGTTATATATACCAAGGGTACTAAAGTCCGCCCTACCTTATCTTTATAATATAGCCAGAAAAGTTATACGGATGTCATCCGACATTATGATATTGTCTAGACCGTTCATTTTCAATCTCAAATCACTTTCACGACGACTGTAGTTGGTTCATCGTTGGACATGTAGGCAGTAGGCGAAGTAGGTATTCACTTTAAGAAGTAGACTCAGTGAGAAATTGTTTGCTAAGTCAGCTACCTACTTACTTACCTACCTCTTGTTTCATATACATTGCACAAGTATTTTTGTGGTTATAATGGCTAGGACGTTTTCCTTCTATTGTCATTCGAATTTAAAAGATAATATTGGGGGGAAATAAAATCCGGCTCGAAGGACCAACAAAGCAGAAATAGAAAAAAAAATACAAATTTATTTATTCCCATCAATATAAACTCTAGGGTCAGGGCCATCCCATGGCACATTTATTCCGTTATGCCATACGTAATTGCCGCCTGTAGTGGGGCGAAGCGCTAGTTGGACAGGATGCTTCGCTGCTTCTTCAGGGGTGACGTTACCAGCGCCGCGAGTCATGTCCGATATTACGTAGCCTGGATGCACGCAGTTAACTATGATGCCTGGAAGAGGGTAAGTTGCAATTTTAATTGATAGGGTACTGTCGTCTTTGGTCAGTGTTTTTACTAAATTGTTCAACCGTAGGTTAGTAAGAAGTAAATGTAGTAGTAGTAGTTTTGCAGAGTACGATTGATTAATTGTCATATTATAGCCACACGGGCTTCGTCTCTTAGATCCATTTAGACAACTTTGGTCCCTTGTATCTATTTAGTACTATTTTTTTAAGCCCTAATGGTTAATATGACGTGTAATTCCCGTCGGGCGCCAGTTCTTCACTACCAGTGCAATTGATTTTTTTTCTTTTCAGACTGGGCCAACGGGAATTTAAGTTACTGTTGACCCACATTTAAAGAATAGTCTTTTGACCTTTAGACCATACAGTATGCACAACTATTTAGTTGTGTTATTAGGAATATAGGTATTAGGTATATTCAATAATCTTTCCTGTATGGACAATTAGTTATTTTTGTTCAGGTTTATTTCCCAGATACACAAGTATAATTAAATATAGTATTTGTATTCTTTATGATAGTATCCTGACGGGCCACCGTTGTAGATGGATATCGGCAATAAGAATTTAGTTTCGACTGATTCCCAGTGGCGAATTTTTATAAAAACCGTCCCAGGAAGGATCGTGAGTTGAATCAGACCTGGTTTAGGTACAAAGCTACAGGTACATCGGCGTATCCGTCCGGACGGGATTATTGTACGGTGCGTGCCGCGTCAGAAGAGGCCAGAGCTATGTGTGGCTATGCGATAGGAAGAGAGACGCCTTGTAAGTGAATATAAATATTAGGTACTCCGTGCATTGCAAGCTTAAGTGCACTTTATTGCTTCGTAGCTAGAGTTGTTTATTTATTGGAGTGACTTTGCGGAGTGATCCTTCGGGTTCTTTTTATTCTGTGGTTGAATAAAGAAATTATCTGAACGAAGGTGACACTGCTCCTGTAATGGACAAGTGAAGCGTGGTGCTTAGATACCATCAAGCGGGCGATTTGACCATCTCTTGTCAGTCATCAGTTCATCATATAAAAAAACGTACAGAACCCTTGGGTCCCTTGGTATGCGAGTCTAACTTGCACTTATTTTATGTGCCATGTGATTGATTAACAGATCCTCCAAAAGCTCGTGTTTTTATGTGGACTATTTAGATTGAATAATGTCGGTATTCTAGTTTTAAGGCGTATATAAATAATCTTACGGTGTGTTCCGGCAGCCTTGTGGGCTTGGCCAGTAGTACATACGTAATACGTATCTTCTAGGTTAAACTCGTTTATTAACCTCAATTGCATCATCACAAACAAGTCAGTAGGTGGTCAAAGGCTTATCTAATAAAAATGTGCGTGTTTTTATGGCCACCTGCGAAACGGATGAACTCTTACTACTCCTACTCTTAGGCATAATTACGACATTTACTCTCCCAATTGGCGGAATAGTTCCCGATGGAGAACCGTTTCCTCGATTTTTTTATCGGTTTGTACTGGAACAAGCACGGAGTCCATCTGATGTTAAGCATCTGCCTATAACAGATGCATTTCGTCAGAAGTGAAAACTGCACTGCACCCGTCACTCTGAGACTTACAGTTGTTAAGTATCATGTGCTTGTAAATTTACAAGCCTTTACTGCCGGAACACACTGTTAGGTGCTTGGCGACAGATTTTCTACTTGAGGGTGGTAGCTAGCCTGGCAAGTATTCGAAAAATGCCCTACCACCATGGAAAACGTAGGCATTATCTAGAATGTTCAATAAAATATTACCTCTAGGCTTTAATCTTCGATGTAGCATGAACGTGTATGCATTTACGCCCACTTTAGAGACGACATACTCCGAGTCTCCCCAACCTTCAATACCTTCTTGATCTCTCATAACTGCTCCAACATAACTGTTCATCAGATTCTTCAATTCTGGCAAAGTCAAGTCTTCTGAGCTAAATTTCTTCCTTAAACTCTCTGAAGGTATCCGAGATAGATGTCCAGAAGAACTGGAAATGTTAACGATTCTTGCACCGTTCTTGACGAACGGTAATACAGTTTCCGTGAAATTCACTAAAGATGAAAAGTTTACTGCAATTGTTTGTTCTGCCTTGAACACTTTTGGTTCTGTTGCATCTTTGAGAAAGAGGATACCAGCGTTGTTGACCAGTATATCTATTTCTTCTTTTTGATCCGTTATACTACTGACGAAGTTATTTATGCTGATTGGATCATTTATATCAAGTTGGTGGTATTGTGGTTTAAATCCCAGTTTGTTTAGTTCTTCACAAGCGTGCAGACCCCTTTTCTCATCTCTGGACGTTAAATATACTTTTCCGTCGTATTTTTCGCAAAGTTCTTTTACTATGAAGAATCCGAGTCCTTTATTGGAACCAGTTACAACTGCAATTTTCTTCCTAAACATTTTTGCTGTTTTCGGCTATTTAAATTCAATGTTCTCAGAAAGACTTACTTTTCATGGAGAATTATATATGGAAGATATGATAGGGTAATTGTCATATATTTTAAATGTCAAAGCCGCTAGGTACTACACTTTTTTATGTATTCTCCTAAAGGATCTTATAAATATGACTATATGTATGATTATGTAATACGTAGATATGACCACATATGATTCTGGTAGTCTCTGGTTTTACAACCAACCAGTAATTATCTTATATGTTGTCTATGCATACTTTCATATACATAATATTATACATATAATAATATAATGTAATAGGTAGTGTTATTATTTCTAACTGGCTTGCAATACCAATTTATTCCAGGTACATTAAAAGTATCAACCAAAACATTTTTATTTATTAATTCTTTACTTGATTATTTAATTCGAAATATATAGGTACTTTGAAATCCACAAATTAACTCATTGATAGAAAAACACTCGTATTATTTGTAGAACATGTATCATTTGTACAACATTAACCACGGATCGGATGCTGCAATCAACGCTAGGATTCTACTCAGTTGTTCTTACTGGTAGTAGAAGGTGGATGGAGCGGTAAGACCCAAGGTTAAGACTAATGCCCGTCTGCCCTAAAATGTGATGGTTAAGTCTACACCTCTTTTGGCGTCCGTAACAAGAAATTGTGCTGCACCGACCTTAAAAAGTTATCTCTTAAAAAGCGCTACTTCACTCACCTACAATACATCACGATGTATCAGAGGAAATAAGTCGGTACAGAGGTTTATTCTTAAACTCGAGTTTGTTAATGAACTTCCTTGTTATGAATCGACTTAGCTCACTTTAGTGCAGACAGATATTAGACCTCTCAAAGATAATATCGTTAGTAGGTACTTTAACCAGGCGCTTGCTACTTTGACACTGTCACTAATGTTTTAATGTATTTATTTTCTTAATGGTTATTTTTGACACTCTTCATCTCGTGCCTCATGTTCGTGCTCAATCATCTGTCCCAGATATCAGTTGACGTACCTATATCGTAAGCATTGATATCATTGACATTGATAACCTTGCGTATGACAGCTCAAACCAAATCAGCGCCATCTCTATAAGACTTTAAAACTAACGAAATTCAAGTGTCCGTAAGGTTCAATTCACACTGAAGTGACAGCGCCGTGCCGTAACAACATATCAGTGGATTCATAATCCAGATCCATCATGGATCTAGTGAGATATTTTGTTCTCAGTAGATCCCGCAGTGGCAGGTTTTAATGTCGAACCATTTTCGACTTTCTCTTTTTTTATCACTATATCTGATGAAAGACTTGCATAAGACCATAAGCTTGTCGAACAAGGTGATGCCGACAGCTGGCTCGGTGTGAATCGAACCTTATATACCAAGTTATCTAACAATTACTCGCGACCTTGTCTTGTGCCTACAAAACATAGTGTAAATCACGCAGTGTTTTGATTGTTCTAGAATAAAAATCTGGAATTATGTTAAATCTACCAGGAGCGTACAAGCCCACAATTTTCGGTGATGAAGTAGTACTGAGATCCATCGATTGGCTGGAAAATTTTCCTTGGAGACAGGACAATTCCACGAAGAGTCACAAAGACAAATACGAGATCATACTGAACGTGACAGACTTCTCTCCTGATGAGATAACGGTTAAGACATCCGACGGATTAGTGATTATTGAAGGTAAACATGACGATAAGAAGGATGAATACGGCTTTATATCAAGGCATTTTGTGAGGAAGTATCGTCTTGTCGAAGGCTGTAAATTGGAGAAAGTTCAGTCGAAGCTGACACCCGATGGACTCCTCGTCATTACTGTGCCGAGAGATGTTGTGGTGAAACAGGATACAGTGATACCGGTGTCTCATGTTGGATCGAAAAAGAAATCTAAGCTGTGACATGCATAAATATGTTTTGCAATAGGGTTCACCGCATATGAAATTTATTGTATAATGAAACTAATCAAGATGTGTTTAATGATAAACTGAATTTATTAGTTCGGGGAATTAAGTGATTATATATTATTAATAATTGTTATATTTATTACTTGTATTAAATAGTTTGGTATTATACAGTTCTTTATTTCCTTCTAGCGGCGCGCCCCGGCTTTGCACGGGTATTTTACAAAAATTATAAATTGAAACACAAAAAAGTAGTTATTGTGACATAACTGTAATAGTTATACATATGGTATTGCGGACTTTTTTGTAGATTTTGATGTTCTCTATAAAATGTAGTACATCACTTTGCTCTATTGTGAACAATTTCCACAGCGTATGCGATATCCCCCGCTTGGGGTGCCGGGTTAGAATTGCACCTCCCCATATCATCCCGTGGGTGTCGTAAGAGGCGACTAAGAGAAAAATACTGGAAGGTGGGCAGCAGCACCTTCCAAAGATCTGCCATCTTACACTGCGATCCCCAAGCCGCCTGCCAAGCGTGGGGATTATGGCAAATACCCTCTTAATAGGGGAGGCTGTGTTCAGCAGTGGACGAGTCGGCTGTTACAGTACAGTACAGTACGCGATATGTTTTTTTTACACTTTGGATTACATTAGCGAAGTTTTAAATACGGATCCCTAAATTTTTGAAAATATTATATAGCCTATATTCATCACTGATAGTGGTATACTAATGGTGAGAGAATTTTTCAAGTCGTTTTTAAATTTATTCGTTACATACAAAAATATAAATATACAAATATTTCCTCTATAATATTAGTATAGATGTAAGTTCTACTTTTGTGGTCGTCTGATCTTTTAAACGCAGTTTTTGGTAATCCCTTATTGTATTACTTAAATTAGCCTTACAAAATATTAAATAATTATTATTGCGTAGATTCTTGCACGCATTCACGAAATCTAATGTTGTCTACACTACAGGGATAGTGTCAACCATAATTTCGTATTTGGACGCGCACGTTTATTTCTAATTTTCATAAATTTATCGCTAGCAAGTTCACGGTCTGTGCCGCAGTGTGGGAAGATTTTTATATTTTTTAAGTGTTTTATTAAAATATTAATTTGATGTTTTCGTGGGATGTTTTAAAAATATTTGTTATTATTAAATATGGATTTCCGCAAAGTAACGCCTGAATCTATTAATTAATAAAAGAATGATTGCATGACATAATATCAATTAGAATGTAATTAATTGTATCATATTGTAATATTGATTTATGTAATATTGTACGCCTGAAAAGGTAGCTGTTGACACTTTCATCATTTTGACCAACATGTAACACACAGCTGACAATAAACAATTTTGAATTTGATCTAGCCATTGTCATATTAAAAATATGTTAAAATAAAACTCGTATTAATGTGCTTTTATGCTGTTTACGAAATGATTCACTATCAGTAGTATATACATACGAAAACCAAAATATGGTAAAAACTCCACATATTATTTTAATAATAACCGCAATGTAAAGTGTAGATAAAACAATGTAATGTGGTACATAAAACATTTAAAACTATTATTTGCGTAGGTAATAAAAAAAAAAAACGTTACATCATGTTGTAGATTTAGTTTCGAAGCAGTGATGGCTCAGTGGCATTGGCTATGGACTGCCGCGCAGCAGGTCCTTGGTTCGAATTCGCCCAGAGCTTGAGCTTCACCGCATGGTGGAAGGGCATTTTGCGAATTCCCGCCTGGCTACCGACCACCCTCAAGTAGAAAATCTGTCGCCAAACACCTAACGGTGTGTTCCGGCAGCAGTCCTTGAAAGCCAGTGAAATAACAGGCAAAATGAGACTTAACACGTATGTCTCAAGGTGGGCGCAGTGCAGTTCGTCACTTGATGAAATGCATTTGTTATAGGCAGAGGATACCGCTTAACATCAGGTGGGCCTCGCGCTTGTTCCATCACAATAACATACAAAAAAAAAAGTTACATTATTATGTTAAACGTACTGAAACAGCAACTATTTTTGAATGTATAAAATAAAAAAAAAGTCCTTAAAAAGAATATCAATCACAGAACTTTAGCAAATTACGGCAACATCAAAACTTAAAATATTTAGATGTGCAATCTTTTCATATCAGGATGAATGATGACGTGTCTGGTACAGTACCTATATTATACCTACTAATATTACATGATTATAATTATTTTATTTATTAATGTTTTTATAAGGCAGTTGGTAGTACATCTTTTTGAACCATTTCATAAAGACGTACTACTAACTTTAGAGTAGGTAGGTAGAGCGGTTTTTGAAGCAATGACAGCTATGGACTGCCGTGCTGCAGGTCTTTGGTTCGATCTCTACCGCTGGCTTAAGCTTCACCGTATGGTGTAAGGGCATTTTTCGAATGGACTCCTGGCTAGCTACACCCTCAAGTAGAAAATCTGTCGCCACCTAAAAGTGTGTTCCGGCAGCAGGCCTTGAGACCCAGTAAGCAACTATAAAAATACCGGGACATGAGACTAAACAGTTGCATGTCTGATCTGCAGAGGTTACCGCCAAACATCAGGTATCACTCGTGCGTATTTCGTTTAGTGCGTCGTTCTTGTGTGAAGTTCTTGCGTTTGTTACTAAGGTATATAAATGAATTCTAAACACATCATAAGTTATGACTGATTTTATTAATTTATTTCATTCAGTATTACGATTGCTATAAATATACATAGTAACATAAAGTATGCAAAATAATTAAAGATTATAATATGGATAAGTTACGATATCAGCCGTATTGTCCACTGCTGAACAGCCTCCCCATTAAGGGAGGTTCGACCATAATCCCCACGTTTGACCGGCGGCTTGGGGATCGCAGTGTGAGATATCATTTCTTTAGAAGGCGCTGCGGTCCACCTTCCGGTATTTTTCCCTTAGTCGCCTATTGCGATACCCACGGGAAGAGTTGGAAGGCGGGTTTATGTAACCCAACACCTTACGGGTCTAATCTATAATATAAGTATACACCTATAATTGAAGGTATGTTATAATCATAAGCCTATGATGTATCGTAGCGAAAAAATCCTAAGTCTATGGTTATAATAATAAAATACATCGCCGCAGATATTTGAATAAGGATTATTAGGTTTTTAAGTACCTATCCCAAAGGGCAGGCCGCGGCGTAGCTGATTTTGAAAATTTGTAGATATTATAATATGGATTTCTTTCAAATAAGGCTTTTTATCTAACAATTAATGAATAATACTCGGCAACAATGTAATATGATAAAACTATTTACTTATCTACACTTTATAAGACACTAAGACTTCATAATCTTGCGGCCTATCTTTAACAGCTGGTGTGATAATATTACGATTATAGTGACTTAATCAGTAAAGAAAATGCACGTTTTTTAGTGAGGTTGGTAACCTGAAAAATACAGTGTTTTCAATTTAACTGTGATTAGGATTAAAATTTTAAACGTAAGAATATATCTACGTATATTTCATAAAACAAGACAATCCACGGTGTTCACTAGTCAGGATTCAAAGAGTTATCTATGCTCATAAAAAAATCCTACTCGGCAATCTTCTCAATTGACTAACAAATTGTTTATTTGCTACTGAATCCTGATTATTCGAATAGCATTCTATACCTTAGTGCTCTAATTTTAAGGTAGATATCAAAAGTTATGGTCATTTTCACATAACAACGTTGCTTTTCGGTGGCGTGCCGTGCCCTTGCTTGCATAGACCGCAGTTTACCAACAGTTATGGAGTGGTGAAGACGTGCTTACAAATGCTGGGATTCTCAAAGGTAAGTAATAGAAATAATTTACGTATTTTAATTTTCATATAAGTTGACAGGAAAAGAATAGGTTGGTACGCAAAGCTTTTGGTCTAGGGTTCATTGAACTTAAATACGAGCGCGTAATATTATTGATTTTAAAACGCGATGTATTCAACGTAATACACGTCTAAGTTAAATATTAACTATAAAGTTAGTGACCGTAAAAGTTTAAATTAAAATATTAGGCATTAAGGGTATTATATTTTACCTATAGATCAATAATTAACTACATGACAGAAACAGCATCCTTAAGATTATCAATTGCTAGGTAGATATTTCCTAACAATGGATAGCACTTATAATTTCTTGGAGTGCCGCATTATGTTTGCTTATTACCTATATATTTTGATACCAATGGACTTGTTCTTACCTAAGATAGGCTGGTTCAGAATTGGCTTAAATATTCTCAAAATTACTGGTACCTATGCAAAGAAAAAGACGCTGGAGTATAACGAATTCAACCGTAGCTAAACAGTCCCGCATACATATTTTACATACGACAGTAAGTTTTTGTGGGTTTGTATTCCACTTAGAAACTACCTACATATCGACTAGATTCCTTGCATAGAATAGTTAAAAGCCGAGGAGTGACATATATATTCGTATGTAGACTGTTTATCTCGATTTTATAGAAAATATCCGAATCTAATTCGTAAATAATTTTAATATTTGGTATCCTTATTTTGTTATGATGATAAAGGACAGTAGATATAAAATTAAACAATTCTATCAGTTTAAATTTTAACTCTCACATATATAACTATACCTTTAACTCGACGTTTCAAACACTTCTTAACTAGTGATTAATTACATCCCATGGCCAGCAATACTGCAAGGCAGGAGCATAAGAAGTGAGCGAATACTGCGTGCATCGGGAATGTTATGATTAATTAACATAACTGAATTAGTAGTCTACTAAGATAATTTTCTAAATAACCTTTTAGTCTACCCTACCTGATCCTAAGTAATGAAGGGATCTGCCTAGGACAGATGCCGGAACACATTGAGTTAAGAACCTAGATTCTTGTCGACAGATTATAAACTTCAAGGCGTTAACTAAACTTAAAAAATAGGTTATATTTAGTTATTTTTATTTCTTGTATTTTCCATTTAAAAAGAGGGTAACATTACTTCAACTTATCTTGAAAACTATTTTAGGTTACGTCTACGCAGGGAAGGGTTATATTATGTTATTTTAATACTAGATATTTTGAATAGAGGCCAGTACCTACTGACTAGTTATATACCAATATATTGTATACTTTATCTAAGCTAAGGCTAGAAGGATAGAACTCACACATGGTAAGTCAATCGTTTTGCATTTCTGAGCTCATTGCGTGCACTTTCGTTTTCATCTTGTAAAGAAACGTACTATGTCTTTGTCCTAGATTTTCTTTCCCGACCTCAATACTACTCTGCTTGACTATACGACGTTACAATGTTTAGAGAAATTAAGTCTCAGGTGCACTTTTGCCTTTTAGAAGATATGCAACTAAGTACAAGGTGTTTCATTAAGCGTTTCCTATCTTTAAATTAAAATTAAACAAAGTGTGTACGAGATATGATCGAAATTTTTTATTCATTTGCAAGGCCTATCGATTACCTTATTGACGAATAAGTTGGCATCGTCAGGACCACTACGTCCTAGTTATGAATGAAATTCTATTGTTATCATTATCGCCGATGCCAATGGGTGAAATATAACATCGACATAACATTTATTAGAAAGCCGCATCTTCTCTGGGTGGCCCGCATCCGAAATGTCTAATTTTCCATGACTGGGACATCAATCACGCTGAATTTGACCGATGGCATGGGTTATTCAACTTCTTATAACTTTTAATTATTCGTAATCATAAAACCGACCAAGTGCCAGTGGGACACGCGCACGAAGGGTTCCGTACCATTATCTCGTTTTCATTAGCAAATAAACGGCGAAAACCTCTTTTGTCGTATGGGAGCCCCCTTAACTATTTATTTTATTTTAATTAATTATATTTAAAGAGAACTTATGTTCTCTTTAAAACTAAATATTCTAAATATTTTGTGAATAGTTAAAAAGTCTACCTGTCACCATTATGAAAAATAACGGTAAAAAAATCAAGTTTGTTGTATGGAAGTCCCCCTAAATATTTATTTTACTTTATTTTTAGTATTTGTTGTTATAACGGCTATAAATATGTGAAAATTTCAACTGTCTAGCTATCACCGTTCTTGAGATACAGCCTGGTGACAGACGGACGGACAGCGAAGTCTCAGTAATAGGGTCCCGTTTTTACCCTTTGGGTACGGAGCTCTAACAAGCAATAATTTTAGAACATAACTAAATAATAAATTTTGAATACGATGCTCGTATTCCTCACACTAAAATTACCCCTAAAAGTACACATTTTAAGTTATAATATAGCATATACAGGGTTATTTAACAACCTCTTAGGGTTGACTGCTATTCAAACAACATTTTGAAATGTAATTTTTTTGATACGAATTTTTTCTTTTTAATTTTTTTTAAAATATTTTTTCCCTTTGTTTATATGTATATGAAGGAATAAGCACGAGGACCACCTGATGTTAAAAGTCTCTTGTGCCTATAATTTACTATTTCATATTTTTAGTACTTAGCTCGATTTAAATATTCAAAACTCTATTCAAAGAGAGCTCGAGCGCGGCGCGGTCCAGTGTTGCCGCGGGGGAAGGTACAAAAACAAAAAAAAAGAAAAAAAACTCCCATAATGTTGTTTGCATTTTACCAATAGCCCTGTATAAACTAGCCTACACAAGTACTCCTTATGCGTCATATTATTTTTCTTAAGATCTTAATTTTTATTTTGCTTTAATTTATTGTTCTTAGAGCGGTATCTATGTAGTTGAGCGCAGCGGAGAACAATTATTTAAGCTCGCCAGCTATTAACATCGCAGTTTTAATGATTCGCAGTAACAAACAACGCAGTCTTTTCTTTCGAACCTGGCCTCTCGTTGCAAGATGCATGTTTTTTTTATTCCTATTAGATTAGCCTTTGACCACTATCTCACCTGATGGTAAGTAATGATGTGGTCGAAGATGTTGTTCAGGCTACCCTAGAAGAAACTGGCTCTCAAGGACAGCTGCCGGAACACACCGTTAGGTGCTTGGCGACAGATTTTCTACTTGAGGGTGGTAGCTAGCCAGGCGGGCATTCGCAAAATACCCTACCACCATGCAAATGTGTAATTTAACAAATACCATTAAGAAATTGGGATATTTATGAATAATCTTTATTTCCAAATTGGTTGGTACTACGAAATATACTTGGCCACTTAAAACAGCATCACAGCTTGAAAAGCCCAGATAATAATATGTTAAATTATTGGTTATCAAACAAAAATGTAAAAAATACAAACAAAATATTGCTCCATATTCGAATATTGTACCTAGTGTAGACAAATATGATACTTTTTCTTGATTCGCAATACGATGTATTAAATTTAAGATTTTGTGAAAATAAATACAAAATATAATCCGAAATGTACTCGAAATTCTTCCAATCGTATTACAACGTTATTGCAGAGCCCGTATTGCTTAATCTGCGTTCCTTTAAGGTTAGTGTCTTCGTAGCTCTTTCCATACAAACGTAGTTTCGTCGTATTGTTCTTGTATCGTCAAGTGTTCAAACTAGTTAAAACGCTGCATGCATGTCCTAAAGTTAAGTTTAACCTAAAATGTATTCTCCTGCTCTGCCAGTTTTTCTTTTTATTATTTATTTTATCTGACAACGAGCAATCCAACCCGGCTTCGCTCGGGTATTTAACAAAAAATTCCGTCTGGTTTCTAAAATAAGAAAATTATAAAGAAAAGTTATGAACATTTATTTTTATAATCATGTTTTTTTTAATTATTATTAGAATACTTTTTTGTTATTTTTTAATACTTTTTTTCCATTTTTTGTAAAAAAAATCTTATATACAAAACAAAAGCCATTCTATTTATTGACTCAGAGCTTCCCTGTAAACGATATTTGGCGTTGTTTTATTTTGTGGCCGTAAAATAAACTGTGTTTCAGGAACTCCGACCCGTGATAGGCCAACATACAGTTGACCATGTGTAAAACATTATTTCGTAGGTCGATCCCTACTAATTTGAAGGTTTGGCTTTTGGACTGGTTAAAAGTTAGACGAAAGATGTTTTTACCGGAAATTGAAGTCGTTTGAAAAATGGGATTGGCAAATCATTGGTAGGTATCCTCGGTATATGAGTTAGTTGACCAGCTGCTGGGCTGGTGATAATGGTCGCTACACTTAATTATCCTTTAATTCTTTAACACGCAGCCTCGTCCCGTTGCACATGCTCGGTGGGAAAAATTTCACAAAAGCATGATTGGTATTTAGACAATTTAAAAATTCCTCTGGGTAATGAGACGAAATATCGAAGACGAAGTCGTCTTCGATATTAGTTACAGTGTCGATCGATTTGTAATTTTTAATTAGGCACTTTAAGAATAATCAAATTGTTTATTTGTTGACCTTATCATTCCTTGGTGGTCACTGTTGCCCTAAAACAAAACCAACAAAATTCCTTTTGGTGCAAATTTTTAATGTCAGATAATAATGCTTCTATTCACATTTCTAAATTATGGACCATTTGGCCTAGAGACTCATCCAAAAGGATATCACGATATCTGCGTAAAGTGGAGTGGGAATAATTCCTTCCCGAAGTTTCAGTACTTGTGGGAAATCACTGTCTGTGATTCCATAAAGATGAGTTCTTATATTCGTCTCCGTAATTATAAATTTTCAATCGAAGTCCACAAGGGAGACGATTTCAAGCATGTTTTGATGATATCTGCGTTTGTTACACTGTTAATTCTCTCAGTTAACTGTTAATTACAGGAAGAGTCTGTCGGAAATCTCCAGCAAATACAAAAGCGCGGACTTGCGAGGTTCTCAAATTTTGTTCAGCAAATCGCTGCGAAAGCTCAATACTCGACTCTCTGGCACGCGATTGCGTGCGCGACACATCTATAGCGTATACTATCCGACTTGCAAAACGATTTTCAGTTTCCGATGAAAATTATTCGTATTTTTGATGCCTTCGCCAGTGAACTATTTCTAGAAAGTTGAGATCTTGATCTTTTGAGCATTATATAATGTTAAAAAAATTAAACTACCTTTGTACTAAATTCTTTGCGAACTGCAATGTTGCAATATTATATGAACTGCTAAGTCACTAAGCTGTTTAATAGTTAAATTATAATATATATTTATTATCAGTACCTGATTACTGAAAAATATTGTTTTAGTTCTGAAAATAACTTTTATTTAGTTCTAGGAATAACTTTTTTGTTGACACAACTAACGTTGCGCGTAATAGCTGCTGGAACACACCGTTAGGTGCTTGACGACATATTTTCTATACTTGAGGGTGGCCGTACCCTATAACGACTGCCGCCCTAAGACAACAACCGGGACGGACTGTTTAACGTGCTCTACGAAACACAAAAGCGTTATCTTCTTTATCCACCATTGTTCAGTTTTGAATTAACAATGAAAATAAGCAAGTAATCCGGATTAAAAATAACAACTAGAGCATTTGGACTGCCTATGAGTCCAAATGCTTTTATTGTAGTAGCTGTAGTATTGTAGTAGCTGTAGTGTTGTATATAGTTTGTAGTATTTGTTTAATAAAGGCATACCGCCGCCGGTAAAAAAAAAAAAAAAAAAAAAACTACAAGATATTTTATTGGAATGAAGGTTTCATACCATGCCAGTTATGAAATTTTTGTAAAACCAATATTGTCAAATATTAAATAAATAGACATGTTTACGCAAGTGTTCGTGGTAAAATAATATGGATTTAAACAAGTGCTCGAGACAAACAGATATTGAAAATAAAGGTTATCCTGATTTACATACTCTATATTATAAAGAATATAAGTTGTCTGGAGATACTCGTATATACCTCTATGAGCCATTCATCAATGTGCGCTATGAAATAGTAGATTGTTATACAAAGGTGGAAAGGAATCAATTCCTATACGAGATATTTAGACACGTAGCGAGGGTGGTTATAGTCCGAGTAGGAATTGATGACGTTCACCCGTGTTAAGCACTCTACTTTTCATTTCAAATATAAGGAAAGTAAAACTAGTAGTTTTTCTAAATTATTCATTAATAATAATAACATGAATAGGCACCTATTTAAAATTAAGTATGTAATTGAGATGTTAGCAATATTTGTGAATTTTGCTTGCAATATTTACGGATGGCTATCGTCCGAATAGGAATTTATGACTTTCACCTTGTTAAACATTCTACTTTTTACTACGAATATGAGTAATATAAAATGTATATATATATATATATATATATATATATATATATGACTGTGCATATATATATATATATATATGCAACCGCCGACACGCGCTTGACCGTTTATTAAATTTTAAACATGGAACACAACGCTTCTTCCCCGGGGGCCATCCCACTTAAAAGTTATTTTTTAAAAGTTTTTTTTTAATTTACGCGATATAAACATAGTTAGTGACTAAAATGTTCATATAAGATACATTAACTTGAGAGAGTCATATTAATTCTGTTATAAACTAGTTCTTTGAAATTCATGAAAATATAATATATCTATAATTTTGTTTACAACCATGGTTGCCATGGTAACAATTACACCAGAGTACTTTATAACGAAAAAACATAAACAAATAATCTTGTTTACAACAATGGTTGCCATGGTTACACGTCATTCCGGCTCAAGAGAGGGAAGCATTTACTATGAGTTTTTCCCATCCTTAGGTGGGAAGCAGCTTCTCTCACCCGCTACTCAGATCAAATAAACACTATTTTCCGAGTATGAGAAATGAAAAATGTACCTACTGTGCCTTCAAAAGTGGTATCTCAGTAATAAATTATTTATTAAACAAATAAACACCTGTTGTCGTATAAACATTATCATAGTTTATTGGAGCAATAAAAGTTTAAAATGTATATCTTTATGGGGATAGATGATACTCTAAATGTATATAATCTGATATATATAATCGATACCTCATTATCAATGGACGATAATCGTTACTGTGAATAAATAATGCTGAAAATATAATCCACTCATGTACAATGTGCATGTACCTAATACATTACGTATAGTTATTACATAAAGCAGGGAAATTAAGTGAGAATAGTAGATTGTTATACAAGGGTCGAAAGGAATCAATTCCCATACGAGGTATTTAGACGCCCGAGCGTAGCAAGGGTGGCTATAGTCCGAGTAGGAATTGATGAGTTTTACCCGTGTTAAGCACTCTACTTTTCATTTCAAATATAAGGAAAGTAAAAAAAAGTAGTTTTTCTTAAAAATTTAAACATTTCTTAAATTATTCATAAATAAATATTAACATAAATAGGCACCTATTTAAAATTAAGTCATTGAGATGTTAGAAATATTTTTGAAATTTAAAGTTAAATATTGCTTGAAATATTTACGGACGGCTATCGTCCGAATAGGAATTTATGACTTTCACTGTTAAAACTCTACCTTTCACTGCGAATATGGGTAATATCTATAAAAATTGTTTTTCTATAATATTTATTGATAACAAGAACGTGAGTAGAAACTATTTAAAATTAATGCAGTTATATTCCAAATAGGAGTTCATAACTGACATCCATGTAAGTTATGTAAGTTTTTTTTATTTTACGCTTTATATTTTTATAAACAGTGACTAAAATGTTCATATAAGGTACACTAACTTGGGAGAGTCACATTAATTCTGTTATAAACTAGTTCTTTTAGCCTTTACGTAAACACAAATGTAGCTGTAATTAGTTTTTATAATACAGCAAAGTATTTATGAATGATAAAATATGGACGTCTAACTTTGTGTACAACCCCGGTTGCCATGGTTACAGTTACAGCAGAGTACTTTAGAACGAAAAAACATAAACATGTAATCCTGTTTACAGCGATGGTTGCCATGGTTACTAGTCATTCCGACCCAAGAGAGGGAAGCATTTACTATGAGTTTTTCCCACCCTTAGGTGGGAAGCAGCGTCTCCCACCCGCTACTCAGATCAAATAAACACTACTTTCCGAGTATGAGAAATGAAAATAAAATGGTATTGTGTGAAAATACATGAGTTTGACATGATAATCTATTCATAATATAAACATTGTGGATCCAAGCGCAATAACGATCAACAATATCGTCTTACGATGAGAAATGATAATCTATTTGACCTGTGATAGGTCTTTCCTTTCATGTATCGAAATAAACTTCTTTTCGAAAATTGATAAATTAATCAAAGTATTCGAGACCCTGGTTCACCATCAAAGAAAATTTCACGTTCGCGAAACGATGATCTTTTAGATTGAGGATGATCCAGCATCCCCAATTATATACTATTCACTCTTAGGTGTTAAGATATTACAAGCTGTGACCCGCGGCTTTTCTCGCGTGTATAATAGTTGCTATAGTAGTTAATAACACGTTAGATTGTTACATACATTCAAGGACACAGAGCTACTTCTGTTTCCATAGGAAATGTGTAGATGCCACCACAATACAGTTTCAAGAGATATTATTCCAGCTGCGTAAGCGCTGGAGAATTCCTGTCCGATTGTCTACCTCCAGGACCCGTACTTGAAGGTTGATGCCCGGGCTGTCCTGCGTATTCTGGAGGGGGGAAACCGTACTGAATTCTCTATCAGCTGTTCGGGGCCAACGAGACAAAAGCTAAACCTCTGTCCTTCCGTGTAAGCGTGTAACGTAAAACCCTTTACACGCTTTCCATGGACTTGTGTAACATACGGGGTCTCCGTTTTGATCTAAATGACATCCATTTTCACCTGGAGACTGCTAAGACTTGCTCTTTCTGACCTAACCTAAACCCAGATATGTTCTCTGAGAACTACTCTTCGCTCCTCGCCTACCTGGTACAAACTGGAGCATTCCTTTTCCCGTGGTTGGGTGTGTGTCTTTGCGTCAAAAGAGATATCTGTTTAAGTCCCTAAAACAGTCATAAAGGACCTGTGTAACATATGGACGCTCGTAGACTGTGATGATGATCCGCAAATCTACGCGTGTGTTTATATGTTACCTAATAGCGGTAATGCGGAAATATATTATGTAGCACATATGAATTTTGACAATTCAACAATAATAGCATTTTGCACCTGTTTCATATGGTATTTAAAACACCTTGATTATTGTCAAGTTCTTAATCTGACTACTTCCTGCGCTGCGCGTGAGACTCAAGGATTATGTTTCTGGATATGTTGAATGAAACATAACATATAACATAACACTAAAGTTTATTTGCTTCTAAGCATCACCAAATTTCGTTTGGGTACTTAAGATACAATACAATACAAAAATTCTTTATTGTTTACCAAGTAAAAGTAAATTACATTGATTAAGACTAATTATCCTATGGCAGTACAATGGGCGGTCTTATCGCTATGTAGCGATTTCTACCAGACAACCTTTGGATGGACAGAAATAAGGGACAAGGTAGACGGTGGTGAACAATAAATTAATGTTAGATAATTAAATTCAGATACATAAATCTAATACGTGATAAATAAATAAATAAATACCTACATATATACATAATAAATATATATATATACTAAAGTTATACATACATAAATAACATACCTTTAAATAACACATATATAACAAATTACTTAAATATGCATCTACATATATTACACATAATATAAACAAATAATTACAATGTTATATACTGGATAAGTAGTGATTTTTTACCATTATTTTAAAAATTCCAATCGATTTGGCACGTCTGATTTCTAGTGGTAAAGCATTCCATAGTCGTGCAGCCTGTACTGTGAAGGACTTGCTGTAGTACTGAGAGCTATGAGGGGGGATTTTAAGTTGGAGAGTGTTGGAAGAACGTAAGGACAGATTATGGGTGACATGGAGAAACACAAAACACTTTTTTAGATATGTAGGAGTACTGGAAACAAAGAGAATACTGTATAGAAGATGTAGAATATGTGCATTCCGATTGTAAGATACACTTTGTTTCTAGAAGAATTGTTTTCTATTCAAATCAACCCATTGGCATCGTCGATAATGATAACAATAGAATTTTATTCATAACTATTAGGACATAGTGGTCCTGATGATGCCAACTTATTAATGAGGTAAATTTATGACAGCCAATGACAGGTGTAGCTTCAACAACATGGCAGCTATCTATCGAAGTTCGGAAGTCTTCAGAAGCCTGTTATAGGGATCCGTTATATCACCGTTAGATTTACCCCAAGACTTGTATTTTGGTAATAGTAACTTTAAAACTTTCGCGACGTGAACACATATTTATAAGTATTAAACGGGACTTAATCGCTATAAAAACATATATAGATTTATTTATTTACCTCGACGTTTCGACCAAGTTGCATTAGTCGTGGTCACGAGCGGACTGTAGAGGCGGGTGGGTGTCAACGTCTTAAAAGGCGGGTATATAATTGTATTGTATTATATGGGTAAGTAATTGTATTATGGTATTTCTGAAGAATTTGAATAGCTCCGATAATATCTGTAATTACATCTAACAGTCTAACAAAATAAGATTAGAAAATTATTATGCTATAAAATTTGTCGCGTCAAGTGGGAATCGAAGCCACGTCACTGGATTACGTACTGGGTGCCTTAACCACTTGGCCATCGAGTATCACTCGGCTGAACCGTCATAGGGGACGGTGGGCGTATAGCACGCGAACTATCACGCGCCATAACTAGCAACTATCAAGCACTAGCATGTATACATGTTAAGAATATTTTTAGGTTTTTTTAGGGCGTATTCCACTTCACACCTATTTCGTTATTTTCGATAATTTTGACCACATGTTGCGTCTATGGTTCCACATTTGATATGAACCATAGACAAAAATGTGGTCAAAATTATCGAAAATAACGAATTGGCATCAAGTGGAATACGGCCTTACAATCAATCAAGTGGATAGTTTAGGTTTGGCCAATATCGTACCGGTTCATCAGCATGTTTTGGTAGAGGATGATAAACAGCTCAAGGACTGCTGCCGAAACACACCGTCAAATGCTTAGCGGCAATAGCTTTCTAAAAAAATTATATCTTAGGGTGGTAGCTATGCACAAAATACCCTATGCCAATAATAACGAAAGCAATCGAATTATCCATTTTACAACTTGAATTAGGGTAGTAAAACGGAAATGTCCTACTTACCTACAACCTATTCATAAGTTCTCACGTTTTTTTATAGGATTGTGACCGAACTAGGACGACTCCCACCTCATGTTATGCGGTAACCTCTGCGATAGGTAACAGCTGCATTGCGTCACAAGTGATGAACTTCACTGGGCAGGTCACCCTGAAACAGTAGTTAAGTCTCATGTGCCTAATTTTACTGGCTCTCAAGGCAATCCTTCCTTGTATAACAAGTCCTACTGGAACACACTGTTAGGTACTTGGTCTATCTTACAGCTTAAGCCTAAGATCGTTTATAATGGCAAACATTTCACCTTCGAAAGCTTGTCTGCGTTCTTTGTTATTTATCCTAAAACCAATAAATGTAAATAGGAATATTGTATCTAAAATATATCACATAAAACATTGCCATCCTGACTGTGGTCGTAGGAGGTAAATTTATTAAATGTTCCGTCTTCCAGACACAGACATTTATTTGGTTTTGTTTCCAATTTGTAAGTCAAAAGAGGAGGAACTGAAGTAAATCTGTCACAAGTGGGCGCGCTCCAGATAGCTCCTGCCCACAAGCTCAGTCTACTACGAGCTCAAATCACAATGGAACAAAAATTTTAATCGAATATATTATATTATATGATTGTTACAAAGAAATCGTAATCATTATAAAAACAAAACTTAAGTAGGTATACTAGTTACCTACCTAATACGTGAACGTAATAAACTGGAAAGAACTAAAATGTATGGATTATTTATTTAAATGAACTCAAATAGGTGTGTATCTCAGAGATTTATTTTAGAACTAAAATAAATATGGACACGAGCACGCCATAATAGATAAACGATATTAGACATAACTGGTTGGTTAACTGACAACAATAAAACGAATTATTGGAAACTCATACACGTAAAAACTCTTCAAACGTTGGTCACTGACGCGACGATGACGGATGGTCTAGCACTGAATAGAATGACCTCGCAGCTCACTTATTTAAAATGGAGGCCCGATAAGTTACTTACAAGGATCCTAACGGTACTTTTTCTTGCTTCTTACGTCTAAACTCAGCGCGATATGTTTTTATATTTTTTTCAGTGAGCAAGCGTTGGACAACCCGCAGTCTAACCTACTGGAAAGCGAGGTAACGGCACGTTTGCCTAGAATTTAATCTTTTCATAGTGTTCTTGAAGGTTCCAAAATTATACCAATCCAGCAGGAAACAGAGATTTTGCCTGTTAGTGTTTATTAAACTTCTGCAAAACGCATAGCTGCTTTTTAAAAGTGGATCGAAAGCGCATTGTACAATACTATTGTTTTTTGTTTGTTTTACAAATTATTGGAGCATACATTTTTATGCTCTGGGCGGGAATCGAACCCGCGTCCTCCGATTTCGCACCGGACGCCGAGCGGTTTAGGCAGCCGGCGCGAAATCGGAGGACGCGGGTTCGATTCCCGTACCTAAATATGATTTTCGCTTAGCACGCGATAGTGATTGTAATCATACTTAGAAATGTTATGTTTATGTCAAAGCATGCATAGTTTTAAATATTAATTTATAAAATTGATCGCACATAATTCGAAATGATACCTGTAAAATACCGATAAGTAGGTAAGCGTTTGTCCATTGTGCGTCGTTGTCAACGCTTTGATATGTAGCCATTACTTATGCATAAGGTTGTTTTTGATCGATCGTAGGTTTAGTTAACCGAAATGATGCCTGTAAAATACCGCTAAGTTGATCACCTTACGTCGATGCGCGAAGCTTTGAGTCTATAATCTTTGCTAACTCATCGTGACCAAAGACATCGAGCTGGTATGTATTTAGCCGAGCTGCTTTAGACAGATGGCTGCAGTATTCCATACATTCCACGATTTCCAAGACTTGAACTTGATACAAGTTTTGAAGGTGTCCTAATCGGAAATTCCTACTATTGCGATGTCCACAGGATTCGCACTTTAATTACATCCCTAGACTCAATGATTACCCAAAATTGTGTTTGGAGTGTGGGAGTAAGTAACTAGGTATTATTACACACAGCACTCGAGATGGTTGGTTATAGGTACAAGCACATTTCGTAGGGAAGGAGTGAGATTTGATAAGACTCTGGTTAGCACGGAATAGACATGCCTGGATCTTCGCAGCTCTGAAACTGAAATATGAAAAAATTGGAAATGCACAGTTTTTGGGGATAAGGCACTGGATTAACGTCTTTCTAGCCCGTAAAATGTGAGGCAGATGAAGAGAGACACAAACAAAAACACAATACGTACGACTCCCATTCGAGGGAGAATGATCTGTTCTTGGCCCAGGTAGCAGGCCAGGTAAAGTCAGAGCAGTGGGCCCTAAAATCTCCGACAGATTCCCGTCGCTGTCGTCTACAAAAACGACCATGACTATATTTCTTAGCTTAACTTGTTCTACCATGATCAGATCATCAGTAATTACAGGGTTGTGTTGTGTTTTATCCGCACATCCCCTTATTATTAAGAAGGGGTTGGTCGTAGTAAAAATAGAAAGCCCCAAGGGCAAGACTTAGCCACTTAAACTAGCCAACATTATTGTACACTGTTGTTTTAAATTACATGCACGTTTTAGTTTCGGAACTAATCAATATTTTGTATAAATTATGTATTTTGTATGTACATGCCCAAATTAAGCATTCAGAGACTCTATTCCAGTATTTTACCAAATTATGTGAAGCTTTCAGTGATTTTCAAAATATTTTTTATCTTGTTTCTTATTATTTCAATATCTAAACTTTGGCAGCAATGATGGCCGAGCGCTAATAGCTGTAGACTGTCGTGCCGCAGGTCCATTCTTCAATCCTCATCGCTGGCTTGAGCTTCACAGCATGGTGAGTGGGCATTTTGGGAATGCTCGCCTAGCTAGCTACCATCCTTAGGTAGAAAATATATCGCCAAGCACCTAACAGTCTGTTCCGGCAGCAATCCTTGTGAATCAGTAAAATTACAGGCACATGAGACTAAACACCTTTATGTCTCAGGGTGACGGGCGTAGTGCAATTCGTCGCTTGTGACGAAATATATCTTTTATCGGCAGAGGTTGGCCCGCTTAACATCAGATGGGCCTCGGTCACAATCACATGAAAAAAGTGACTTGTCCTACAATTTATTTTAACCGATTTGCAGTGTTGCGATGTTTCTTAATAAAAATATTGGTTTGTATAAAACTAAATATTTATGTACAACAACTGACGTAGTTACCTACTTGTAATTTAAATCAAACACATACCTAAACGAGAATAATAGCGTATATATTCTTGTGGGTTTTTCTGCTTTTGGTAGGTACCTACTTTACATTGATACAAAAAGTGTAGATATTATCCCCTTATAAATTTGGTTCACATTAGAACTGCAACTAATTTTTAGTGTTAAGTTAGTATAGCAGTTGTGCCTATTGAAGAATAATATTTAAAACCATCGTTCATTTGCCGTGGTACCATTGAAAGTTCCTGTGATGGTACCACGGCAAATTTAATTAAGGCTAGAGTGCTAGTGGCGCTTTCCACACAAACGTAGATTCGTCATATTTTAAATACTAAGGGTTCAAACTCGTTGCAACATTGCATGTATGTCCTTGAGCCTAATAGCTTCTGGTTTACCAGATTTCCGTAAATGAAGTATTTAAAAAAAAAAGAGAAATCGTTTTGTATGGGAATTGTTATTTTGAAATTAAAGGATAAAATATACAATAAATCGAAAAACTGGCCAACCACAAGCATAGATATTAAGCTCAGCAATATGCATACAAAATTTCACCGAGTTGGAATACTTGGTATTTAAAATATGACGAAACAACGTTTGTATAGAAAGCGCTCAATGCACTCTACTCATAAGTATACTAAATTAACTACGTAGCTGGCGTTAATACAAAATTTACAATGATACGATTAATTAAATAATGTTATATCGCTTATTATAAGAATTTCATACCGCTGAAAAAATGTTCAATTTAATTACGTACATACCTATTTGCTATTTATATCTTGGCATGGCAGTCATTCGATTTCTTAGTCGACAAGTAGAACTTTTTAAATATTTTTTCGAATGTTTAAATTTTTCAATGCGCTTATCATAAAATTGGGCGGGGCAGATGCCTGGCATGCCCGGATATTATTGATCGCTTAGGTTAGGTACCTACATATTACAGGGATGAGGGTCAAGGACACCCCCGTAACTATTACCCCTATATAAGCCTCTGTAACATATTGCATCGTCGCGTCTCTCAAAGTTAGGCCCTCGGAATAACGATGAGTTGAGGGAAAAATGATGAATATCGACAGCGGAACCGCAGGCGTTTTCTTATGGTGTCTAGTTTAAATAACGGTGGTTCATGTAAAGGATCGACTTTAACATATGGACGAGATAAATGATCAAAAGGCTGTTTGATGATGTCTGAATCACCAACAGGGTAAAAACTGGCAGAGATCACCGCATCGTCAGGTACTACTAGAGTATCAACTTTAAGCTTGGGAGATCATGTTGGTCCTAAAGACCATGCATCGCTCTTGCTCAAATAATAAACCCCGGGTCACGTTTGCAAATTTTTTGGGTACAATATTTCTCACCTTGAGTTGGAATCTAACCCACGTTTTAACGCCGCCGGTTGCCAAGGGTTTCAAGTATCAATTCGAATACAATCGCTTAGTGCCTATCTGAATGCAAAACATTGTAATAGATAAACCACGGGCTGATGGAAACTGTCCAACGTCTTCATAAACTTAATAAACTGAAAGAGAAACAATTTAATCTGGAGTATTCAGCTAATATCACGTTTACAAATTATTGGAGCACAAAATATTTTGTTCCGGACGAGAATTGAACCCAAATGTGTGGTCCAATAATTTGTATGTACAATAAATGTTGAACAAAACAATTGTGCTCTAAAAACTTGTAAATGTGATTTTCGCTCAGCGCGCGATATTGATTGTAATCATGTTTAGAAATATTCAGCTAATATGTTGGGATATGGCAAGTTCTTAAGCAGGAAACCATTAACCAGTTCTTAGGGTTCCGTAGCTAAGTGAAAAACGGAGCCCAATTAAAAATAATAATGAGACGTCCCTGTCTGTCCATTTGTACTTCCGTATGTAATACATCTCTCGTTCTTTAACGGAATGAGTTACGTAAACCTATGAATATTGGACATCTTTCCAATCCATCTTTTAATCCAATTTCTAATTTTTATCCGTCATTTTCTAATTAGATTAAAGATGGATGACGTATCTCTTAAAACAAAAACGATAAGAGAGGGGGTGATTGAACAAATGTCACAGGGATCGGGAGAGCAGTCTAATGACACCTGTTAAAAATCCAAAATGGCGGATTTCAAGACGTATAAAGTGCTTCAGTAAGGGCTTACTGAAGCTCGGCCTTCTCGTATAAATTCGAGTACATCTTTATTAGTACTCAAGTAAGTAGAACTTTTCGTGGACGAGTTCGTTCGGGTAAGTTTTGTCACTATATCAATTTCTACCGCCAAGCAGTAATGTTCGCATTACTGTGTTCCGGTTTGAAGGGCCCGGGATGCCAGTGCAATTGTAGGCACATCACATGAGACTTATCAACTTTATGCCTCAGGGGGATGAGCGCAGTGCAGTCCACTAACGAAATTGCATCTGTTATTGGCAGAGGTTACCGACCGCTTAACACCAGGGCGTCAAATCTGCTAATCAAGATGAATCTATGGACTCAGCTTGGTAAATTTTGACAGTTTTGGTAGTCAACTAACTTCATATCGTTCATATTGAGTCAATATTGATTCAAACTCAGTTTAAAATAATAATAAATAATAACGAACTTGTTTTCTGAATTACCTTACTCGTCTCATTTTTTTTGTTGGCAATATCGTCAAACCAGCCTAGATTCATCATAGATTCATATATTCATAAGGGATCAACAGACTACCTATTCTGTCTTGTATGAATCTTGTATGAATCTATGCTGAATATGAACATGTAATTAGCAGACTTGGCCCCCAGGTGGGCCTCGTACCATCACTATCACATAGGTCCCATAAGGTCGTAATTGACCGGAGCAATATACCATAAAAACAGTTTTTCTTCATACTCAGTACGCTCACACTTAGTGTTTTACTATTCTTTGAGATTTTCTCGTCTTTCTTCTGTGTGGTTTACCTTAGGGTTCGTTCTATATATATAACAACTTCGAACTTGAAGCACATTGATTACCGTTTTTACTATAGAACAAAACAGTTTTATTCGAACTGTTTGGAAGCCACTGAAAAATAATTTTGTAGATTTTTTTGTACCTTTTGTTTTTCCAGAAAACTTTTACACAAAATTATATTCATTTATACTTCCACACGGAGAAACTAACATTGACCATGTGATTTGATACATTTAACGACATCTTTCGCCGAAGCTGGTATTTACTTATCGGCCTACGAATAAATATATATTCGTAGTTATCGGCGTACGCTGTCATGTATGGTTTTTGTCACTCTTATTGGTCCTTTCTCTATGTATTGACGGATAAAACCGTTGAAAA
The DNA here is from genome assembly GCA_963890685.1 of Plagodis pulveraria. Taxonomy (NCBI): domain Eukaryota; kingdom Metazoa; phylum Arthropoda; class Insecta; order Lepidoptera; family Geometridae; genus Plagodis; species Plagodis pulveraria. The sequence continues at coordinate 9,756,603 of OY982975.1, forward strand.
AAACATCTTTGTATCGGGACTACCCTATTTTTTATTATTATTACCAGGTATTCCGCCTGACAAGCTCTAAATGAAAACACCTGTCTTCTGGTAAAGCAGGATTCTCGGTCATTTACCTTAAAAACTGTTGCACGGCTAGCAACCCGACCATTCACATGTCACGCATAATCATCGTAATTATATTCACCCCTTCCTACTGGACCTAAAGTTTGTGTCCCTGTTACTATTTGTCGCCTTAGAAAACATGGTCATTGTTATACCGTACTTTTTATCCCAATTTGATTTATCTTTCTTCTAACGCGGCAATGCTGCCAGCATGCTGGGCACGGTGACAACTGGCTGGCTGGAGCGTTTGAACTGCATGTGAGTCTGCAATGGCTTGTAGGTTGTCTAAATGTTTTCATTGTAGAAGATAGTGATCGGCTTCTACACTCACTAATATAATATAAGACGATTTGTGAGCGTTTTTTAAGGAAATGCTCAAACAATGTGTATGAAAATTTTAAACTCGTCGAGCCTGTGTATTTTGTTTCTCAGTCATTGAAAGTGTTGGTTGCAGAGAGCAATTGTTTTGTCTATAGTTCGAAACAATGGGTGGTTTCATTCCTGTTATTCCTAGCGGGATTTCTGGCACGAGGTTATCGAACCGGTTGTGGGTGTCGCGCAGTCTTCTTGGTTCCAATTAGTCACAGGGATAATAAGTGCTCTCAGTCGAAATCGCAGAGGTAATTCGGTGATCCGTAATATTCCTCGAAATCACTGGTTTTAACCTGGCTCTATATCACTGGTTCATTCATTCATTTCATTCTCTATGCTAGTTGACCAGGTCTCATAAATCACTGTAACGAAGGCCAAAGACCTGTAAAGGCACATTTAACTTCTCGTCTACACACATTGGAAATCACTGGTTTACCTATAGGTAACCTAGTCCTATACAACTGGATCATTCATTCAATTCATTTTCTATGTAAAGGGACATTTGACTTCTCGTCTACACATATTGGAAGTCACTGGTTTACCTATAGGTAACCTAGTCCTATATCACTGATTCATTCATTCAATTCATTCTCTATGCTATTTGACCAGGTCTCATAAATCACTGTAACGAAGGCCAATGACCTGTAATGGCACATTTAACTTCTCGTCTACACACATTGGAAATCACTGGTTTACCTATAGGTAACCTAGTCATATATAACTGGTTCATTCATTCAATTCCTTATCTATATAAAGGGACATTTGACTTCTCGTCTACACATATTGGAAATCACTGGTTTACCTATAGGTAACCTAGTCCTTTTTTTACCGGCGGTATGCCTTTATTAACCAAATACTACGAACTATATACAACACTACAGCTACTACAATAAAAGCATTTGGACTCATATGCAGTCCAAATGCTCTAGCCCACTACCAGATGGCAGCGTGCCCAGCATGCTGGCAGCATTGCCCCGTTGAATTGCAATGCTTATTCTTTGAGCCAAATAGGTGCCAGCATTTTGATCACGCGTCGCATCGACCAAGCGCTCTGATAAGTTTTTTAACCTAGTCCTATAGCACTGGTTCATTCACGCTTGATAGGGGTCTTGGGATCGCAGTAGAATTTCGGTTGGTTCTTCAGAAGGCACTGCCTCCCATCTTGCGGTATTTTTCAACCAGTCGCTTTTACAACACCCACGGGAAGAAATGGGGGGCTGACAAGCCAACCCAGCACCCTACGGGTAATGGAAAACAATAAAATATACGATTCGCCTTGCGAAGAGCCTTCGTGAGTGGCATGGTATGTTCTTTATATATATGAATTATTTTGATCAGTCGCTTGTAGAACTTAACGTCGGATATTTATATAATTATCGGTAGTAATTGGATTACTATCGGTGTTTGAAGTACTCATCAATGGTGTCAAGATGTTCCTTTGTTTGATTACAGTGTTATTGTAAGGTACTAAGATACAAATTGCGCAGTGAATTTGAAATTTGAAGAGCAGTAGCTCGCATGCTCCCGATGGCATTTATTCGTAGACGTTTTGTCAACAGTGAAGGTCTTCCGGGTGCTGATGATTACGGTATGATTTTCAATATAATAGACAACTATCAAAATAAGCCTTGTAAGAAAAGAAAGCGAATAATGTTCCGTAATAATACAAAATTATAAAATAAAACAAAATATCTTTTCAAATGACTGGGCAAACGAGATATAAGAACTAACGTCTTGGATTGACAAACGCAGTATAGTGTCAAGAAGAACCAGAATGGTGAAAATGCAATGGGTGTACGTAACGCTTACCATCAAGCGTCACGCCGGTACATTCAGTCAAGTGACTGAATTGACCGGCGGCAGTCACTTCATTACTTAGAAAAAAACTACATTAATATATTTCACCATATGAGTTTTGTTGTTACTGGATATTGTATAAGTTGATAAACTAAGTTTTTTTATTCGAATGCAGACATTAATGCAATGGTTATTTGTCAACTTTGATGAAAATCTGATCAGCCGTCACCAAGACATCCACGATTAAGCATATAGCTCGCGCACCGTGTAGGAATGTAACACGAGGTTCGAGTTTATTATTGTATTTTGATTTTTTAACTCTCTCTGAAACTAGATGTTCGATTCATTTGGATTTCTTTTTTTGGTATCTTTTTTGTTGCACTACCTATTGACTTGGGGGCATCCACAGAAATTACATGTTGAATACAATGAACCTTGGCTTAAATTCCATTACGAAACGTGAATTTTGGCAAATTTATGGGTGTCTGTTTCGGAATGAAAGTCCTATAGTACCCACCAATAACACAGTTTTTCAAATAACGCGAAATTCGTTTCACAGGATGACCTTAAATTATTCTCGAAATCATAATTATGAAATGTGAATGGATTTGTATTCCATTTCTTTAATTATTCTATCAATGGCAAAAATTTTGCCAGACTCCTTATCGGCTTTGGCAGCGATCACATTTTTATGACTACCTAAGACCTCTACGTTTTCTGACACCCATACCACTGTGGCTGGTGTCAGTTGGCACAGTAGCTCTCTATACCGCGCGATCTTTTAATGGGCATTTTCTTTTAACTTCACGTGCAAAAGTTGTTTTTGTGTGAATCTTTTCTTGTGGTATGCTAAAAGTAGGTCAGACTGAATTGTTTGCGAGTTCTGATCCAAAACTTGAACATGCAAGAATTTTGTTATTCTGCAATCGTGGCAAAACGCAACCATGCATCCGCGGTTGGATTCGAACCTGCGATTCCATGATTGACAGCCACAATTCTATACTATCGAGCTATCAGAGGTTCAAATGGTTAGTACGAGTTAAAATGGTATAGGTATCTACAACTGGCCATCGAATTTTAATTAAACAAAAAATTTAGGCGGAACCATAAACCTGTTCTTGATATAGTGATGTTAAAACAGTGATAAGTATTTACGTTACGTTATATAATCATACAGATTTAGAATGGGAATGAATATTATAATATATAAGAACATATAACTTACAAGTTATATGTTACAAACTTGTATTGATAGGTATTTTTTAAAGCTCCCGATTCTGAACCAAAAAGTATATCTAGTATTATTTTATAAGAGCACTGACGTATGCTAAGCGAAAACATAGAAATTATTACGGATGGAAAAAAGATAATATTGCTGGGAATGCATCAGAACAGTATACTAGGGGTTGCAGATTCAAGTCCCGCTAGTAGTTATCTTTTTCCAGCCTAAATAATTTCTAAAAAATGACTCTATTTATACTGCAAATAATTTTGTTGAAACCATTGTATTAGAGCCGCAGAAGTCATGGATTATAGTTAGGGTGAAGTTATCTTTGTATAAATTTGTTAATTAAGTATGTTTTGTAGGTTTACTAAACAGATTTTAAAACTTACAAAAAACCCAGATTGATTTGGAAAAAGATTAATGAAACTTTAAGGTCCGGTTTATTGAAGCACTGAGCTTCAACCATAAATCGAGCAAAGCTAAGGTTGCTTCTAAGTAACATGGTGTGATTAACAGGAAATATGAATATACCCTCAAGTAGAAAATCTGTCGCCAGGCATCTAACGGTGTGTTCCGGCAGTTGTCATTGAGAGCCAGTAATTATAGGTAAAGCCTGAACAACATCTTCGACCACATCTCACTTACGATCAGGTGGTCAAAGGCTTATATAAAAAAAACACATGTAGCTATTTCGAAGGGCGGGTCGAAACAGTTGCTTTATTGAAAACAATTCATTTTTTTAAACAACCACGGCCAAAACATGTTTAATGTGTTGTTAGAAAACTGGAACCGTATCCTGTCGATGGCAATAGGTTCGCCCCCCACAACCACGGCCAAAACATGTGTGACTTGTTTAGACAGCAATGCCTTACCCTTTCGGGGAGTACATAGGCTTTACGATATGAAACATGTTAATTACCTACTAGGTAACTTTACTTTGTCTTTGCTTCATGAGAAAAACTAGATCGTTTAGTTTTTACTCGATAATTGGCCCTCTCGTGTGAAGTTGTGCGTAAAAACTGGTTCTTGTTAGCACCGTCTAATTTTATGTGTAATTAGGCTGAAAGGCCTCGGGTCTCGAAGTCATTACCATAATATAAAATATTGTTTCTTAAAAAATGCTTGTGATATTATCATAGTTTAAAAGTACCTATTATCACATTATTATGCGCATGGTACCTTCGACAAGCTATTAAACACTTTTGAGTGTTGAAGTCGGTTCCATGTTAAAATAAATTCACACCTTTTAGTGATCCTTGCTACTTACGAGATCGATTGTCTTTCACTGTCAATTACTATATCATCAGTTATTTGAGTGTAACTCAAAAATGGCCGATTTTGATGAAATTTAAATGGAACTATGCGGGAAGCATTAGCTTTCCAATAAAAATCAAAATCGGGTATCCCAGTCATAACTTCTGCGGTAACAAACATAAAAAAACAGTCGAATTGAGTACCCCCAAAAGTCTTTCAAAGTCTGTCAAAAATAATAATTTTCTGTCTCACCGCATCATTGTCGTCGTGTCTCTGCAACGGATGGGAAAGGAGACGATATATGCGTTTGGGGTTAGAGATTGTTTGTATGTATGGATGTCCGATACAATTTTCCTCGGGAACTACTGGATCGATTTCAATGCAGTTTTTAGTAAAATAACCTACTATGGGTATATTTCATAAACTTAGTATGGTTAAAATCCAAGATCCGATCTCCAAGACGCCTGCCAATCGTAGGGATTATGGCAAATCCTCCCAACTCCTCTTTGAACTGTAATAGCCGGTTGTTTTTTTAATTTTTACACAACGGGGTTGTTTCAGCTTTATCATAAAAATCATTGATAGAATACAATTGTCAAACTATAAGGCGTTAAGCTCTAACCTACACAAACAAAGTGCGTGTAGTTATTTTGATGGAACAATCTCAAGTCCAACCTGATGGTAAGCGATAGGATGTTATTAGGTACATCCTATCCATCAGATGCATTTACCATCCTACAGATGCATTTCGACAAGTGATGAACTGCACTGCGCCTTTCACTCTGAGATAATGTTACATTTACATATAATTGTTAAGTCTCATGTTCCTGTAATTTCACTGACTCTTAGGGACTGCTACCTGAACACACTGTTAGATGCTTGGAGATGGATTGAATTGAGCGTGGTCTAGCCAGGAGGGCATTGGCAAAATGCTCTTCCAACATGCGGTAAAACTCAAGCCGCCGCGCCGGTGGGTGGACTTGCGGCACGGCATTTCATAGCTATTACCGCTCGCCTATCTTTGTGCTAGGGCTGAGAATCTCGAACTGATTACATTCACAAAACGTTATTTGGTAAATACATCCTCGGCAATTCTACATGAGAGAGATTCGTATGCCGAGTCAGCATCCGAGTCTCTCTCATAGGTACAGAAGAGATATAGGTTGAGAAGTGTCCAGTGGGTCTCAAATAACAACATTGAAATTTTTTTTTATGAAAGAGTGTGCGACTTACGTTTATAATAAAATATATAATATTCTTAAAATAAGACAGACATTATGCCGGCTCCGTAAACATGATTCCGTACATTTCTGTGGATAGGAAAAAATCATGAACACAGCTCTAGAATTTCGCTTAATCATATTTGTGTCTGTCTAGTTAATCGTATCAATACAAATTAGTGTAGTCACATAGTTAACAATTAAACTTTGTGCAGAAATTAATTGGACAAGTAGTTTAGGTAGAATTAAAAAAAAAACACCGACTACATACAGAAAACATTCTAAAACAAAAAATCGCAGTAATAAATTAATAAATTTTAATATTGTTAGGTTTGCAATAACGCCTGCTATGCGGATTACATTACAAAATCACAAATACACGATAGGTTTTTTTTTTTTTTTTTTTTTTTTCTTTTTTATTTTAATTATTTGCGGGATTTTCCTATCGTATATTTGTGATTTTGTAATGTAATCCGCATAGCAGGCGTTATTGCAAACTTAACAATATTTAAATTAAAAGGTTGCGTAATCATTTACCTACATGTATAAAACCAATTGCAAAATTGGTCTTGTTTGTATTACAACGCAAGTGGTACTATAGATGTCGCTCCATCCCAATACGATGGTTAAAGAACGGTAGGAAAGATTCTAGTTATGACGTCATGTCATGTTAGCTCAATTGGTTAGAGCATACCCCGGCTCAAGGGGTGGATGGACGCGGATTCGTATCCCGCACATGACTTAAATTTTTCCTATCGAATATTTGTGATTTTGTAAAATAAATTAATAAACCTAACTATCGTATACATATTAATGTTTTCAATAACCGGCTGTACTCACGCGTATTGGTCGAGATTGTCGTATACAGTTTTATTGTTCATTTTACATCGAAAAGTGAAAATGAGAACATCGTCAATGTAGTCGAAGCTAATTAAATACGCGTTATTAGGGATAAATCAAATACTACTAATAAAAACAAACAGTCAGATCTCTCTTAAATTTAAAAGGACCCACATGACAAGACTTAGAATGTAAAAAAACATCAATATCTGTACACTCTGTAAAAAGTTATGAGGTAACATATAGTCCGATTAAGAATCTTCTTCTTTTTTAAATTCGTGTAAAAATGGGCATCATAGTCCTCGCTCATGAACTATACATTGAGTTAACTGTACCTGAATCAAATCTTTCAATGTCAAAATCATTTACTTGCTACAAATAAATATATACCTATATTTATTCGTAGTTGACTTGTATAATTATTATACGTAGCATCCGGCCGGAAAATTGGGGTCATTAATTTAAATGTCTTTTTATAATGGGCGGCATATACATATAGGTACTAGTTCTCGTAATATGATTATTATAATATCAATTTACAATCCGTAGGTGAACGACAAGTGGCCAACATTTATATTGAGGTCGATAACCAAGAATGAAGATGTGATGAATTCTTCACCAAGAGGCCCGCGAATAATTTAATTCGTAGTGGTAGGCAGAACAAGTTCTTAAAGCACTTTGCAGTCTAAAAATGTGTAGGTAGTATTTTTTTATTTAGGCAAATGTGTTTAAAAACCACGTGAACTTATCTTTGTAAGCTAAGATATATATTTTTTTTGTTTTTTTTTTATGCCTGATAGCTTAGCTTTTGACCACTATCTCACTTGATGGAAAGTGATGATGTTGTCGAAGATGTTGTTCAAGCTAACCTAGAAGTTATGTATGTGTAAGATATGTATGTATAACTTAATAATTATTAATTAATATTGTCAATTTCAAAGAATATCAATATCAATGTATCTAATTGTTAATAAATTGCTCTTAAGATGCTGATATTTACAGATGTTCCTATACATTAATTAAACGCCAAAACTGATCGATTTGCACTTTGAGATGAGCCTAAGAGTATTGCTTTTTACTAATCTAAAACTGAGCACCACGATCTTTCCTTCCTTTCCTTAGAGATCCCTTTTCTTAGAGTTTATTTTAATCGTGATCGACTAGGTAGTTCCAATAGTCGAGAAAAAGTGGAACTCTTTTAAGTATTTCTTTTGTACTAGGGTTGTAATCTAAATTAAATTTTGTTTGCTGCATCAACCTACTTATTTTGTCAGCGGATTGTCCACTGCTGAACACAGTTTCAAGGGGGGTTTTGCCATAATCCCCGCTTGGCATCGCTGTATAAGATTCCTCAGAAGGTGCTGCTGCCTACCTTCAGGTATTCTTCCCTTAGTCATCTCTTACGACACCTACGGGAAAAGATAGGCACCCCACGGGTTACTTATAATACAGTTATTGTAAGTAATTCTTTAAAAATATTTGACTTACTCGTAATAAAACTCTTTTTTATAACTTGTAAGTAAGCTGTGGATAATGTGGTGGATTCATGTTATATTCTCTTATCGGTGACTAGCTTCCCGACAGCGGCTTCGCCCGCGCGTATTTCGGTTATTCCGCAAAACAATCTTTTTGCGCAGTTGGATAAAAACTATCCCATGTCCTTCACCGGGTCTCAAACTATTTCCATTTTAAATTTCATCCAAATCGGTCCAATAGTTTTAAAGTTTATTCGTTGCATACAAAAATGCAAATCGTTCCTCTTTATGATATTAGTGTAGGACTAAGTAGATGTACTCGTAGATGTAAATTGAACAATTATATTACACTGTGTAGCTGTTAGATATACGTCAATAAGTAAATAAAAATAAAAATTGTATTCTTGAACCATCGAAACTTAGAAATAACTATAGATAAACTGATAGTCTGCGGAGTATGATCGCGAAGCAAACAATAATTGCATTTTCGCATGTAATTATTGCTACGCCGTAGCACTTTATTCTACGTATGCATATACTATGAGACATTGTTGCGCGTAGCAACTACGGACCAAAGTCCTCAAACAACATAAATATACATACATTTAAGTGACCTCTAGGATTGAGGATCCAGTTAATAGGATAGATAATCATCTATAATTTTCTGGTCTTGTCTTGTCATAATAGTCGTATGTACAACTTTAATTGATATTAATGTGGCCACAAAGTGCTTACAGAAATAATTGTTTATGGTTATACCAAGGTTACTTTTTTTTGCAATTCACCTTCTTAATGGCAGAACAGATAGCCGTTGACCACAATCTCACGTGTTGATGTAGTTGAAAATTATAAACGGGCTTCACTTAGAGAGTTGGAACTAAAGAACATACCGGAAAATAAGGATAGCCGAACCGAAACACACTGTTACATTTTTGCGACAGATTTTCTTTCTCGCCTGGCTAACCACCAGTAGAGAATCTGTCACCAAGCACCTAACAGTGTGTTCCAGCAGTCATCTAGTAGCCAGTAAATTACAGGCACAATGAGACTTAACATCTGAATGTCTCAGGGTAATGGGCGCAGACCGGGAGCTCATCGTATTTTCCAAAACTTATCAGTGCGCTTGGTCGATGCGACGCGTGATCAAAATGCTGGCACCTATTTGGCTCAACGAATAAGCAATGCAATTCAACTGGCAATGCTGCCAGCATGCTGGGCACGCTGTCAGCTGTTAGTGGGCTGGAGTATTTGGACTGTCTATGACTCTGCAATGACTTATAGATTGTCTAAATTCTTTAATTGTAGTAGCTGTAGTTGCATTTATACATTTCTATATTTTGTTAACAAAGGCATACCGCCGGTAAAAAAAAAGTTTGTGTTGTAAAGTGTAAATTTATAATAAGTGTTTGCTGCAAAGAACAACATATCTTTGCCATTCTATAAATTGTCACTGGATACATTCTGAGTAAAACTCTTTTTAGCAGTTTAGGTCAAAGTTAAGTTAGTTATAGTCATTAAAGATTTGATATATAGTAATACAAAGTAAGATGCCTCATAAATCTATCATAACATGTGGTCAGACACGTGTCCGTTGTTTGCCGGCAGCGCCTCATGCAGTAATTAAAAAAGATGTCTTGCTCATACACATGAGCGGTATTATGATAAGATGATTACGATTATGATCAGTATAAGTCATAAAAAAACGTTCAAGTCGAGACTTCTGATCTTTTTCATGTTATTTTCCCACGCACAATGGAGTCGGTACAATATTTCTACTTCCATTTTAAGATATCCTCACGCTCATCACTCATACACGTAATCGATCTCTACACAGAAATTAAGCGTATGGGTTCATATTGCCTTATATCTATTTATACTCGTATACAGTTTTATTTTCAACGACTGAAAAATAATTACAACTTTACGATATTCAACAGATGTGCCTTATCGGTATAGCAGACGATCGTTGCAGGCCTATAGGCAGCCCAAATGACCCGATACTACAACTATTACAATAGTAAAACAATTATTAAAACAATGATGGCAGTGCCCAGTGGCAATGATTATGGACTTACACGGAAAGAGTCCAAAGCACGAATCCTGCCGAGGGCTTTAGCTGCACTGCCTGAACACTTTGTGAATGCAGCAGTTCTTGATAACCAGTTCACATATAAGGCTTAGGGGTTTATTTAACGTCTTCGACAACATTATCACTTACGAACAGGTTGTACAGTGATCAAAGGTTAGCCTATCAGCAATAAAAATAGATAATAAGATGCTTAACTACTCATCTTTATCTGCCCATTCATCGCTGGTATGTAATTATATATTGTATGGGTCCTAATTACCTATATAGATAAAAAAAACCTTATCAGTCATAGGCCTTGATTAAAGAGCAACATCCTTCATCAACACAGATAACACCTTCTATCTAGCACCTGCACAGATAACATCTTCAATCCTGAGTTCTTACTCGAGAATTAACTGATAATTATTAGTTGTTGCTTCATTCCCTTTAAAGTTAATCTATCGAACAGAATTACGGACGGACTTGGTAAGGCAGAAGAAAGATCATAGTTTATAAAGCTGTTCAGATGAGAGCTCTGGCATACACGTGATAAGAAAACAGTGTGGACTGAGTGAGGATATTCTGCCGGTAGTTGAGAAAGGTATGCTGAGATGGTTTGGGCATATGGAGAGGATGGATGAAAGGAGACTAACAAAGGAAGAATAAGTATACTGTGAGTGTGAATGGATGAGTTAGAAAGCAGAGGACCCGGTAACGCATTCTGTCCATATTGGAGGCGTACCTACTGCAAAAAGTGAGGTAAGATCATGAGTGATCCTTCTCACGGGCATATGTGAAGAATGTAATGATAGTAGAGGAAGCTATTCCCTATGGCCTATGGGCAACAATGTCGGCCGCTTTCTCATGGTCCTACTAATTTGTTTTAGGAGGACAAATTAGTAAAAGCTACTATTTATTTCGATTAGATCATGATCAATTATCTCATCGGCAGCTTACAACTCGGTACTTACACTGACTGAAGGCAGGAGAAAGCTGAGAAAATGTGTGTGTAACCTAATGCTGTGCTCAGTGGAGACTATGTAGAGCAGACTCTCTGTCATTTTCCTCCTTGGAAAGTCAAAGAAGGAAGAAAGTCAGAGACCAATGAAAATTAATCGTTTGCTCTCTATTCCAATTAAAAAGCTAGCTGTTCCTGTAGGGCATGTGGATTGTGATGCTCTTAAGTTCGCCACAAACAGGACGGAACTCTTTTACGTACCGTGTCCAACATGGGATCTCTGGCTTAAGGGGAGATTAATAAAGGACCCTACGTTATCTTAAAAAAAAAGATTCCCTTATGCATTTTATTTTGAAAGTCATTTAAAATTAGATATTTGTTTTTCAATGGGTAACTAACAGTGGCTCATATATTATTTCTATGATTCAGCCAGTGGTTCCAATTTTGGAGAAAGGAAAGGAAAGAATATTCGCCTCACTATCCACTGGGTGGAAAAGCTATCGCCAAGCATCTACCAGTATTATTCAGTTCCTGTACAATTTCCATTATAGGTTCAGTTGTATAAATCTGCCGCTAAGTCCCTAAAAGTGCTCTTAAACATTTATCCTTGCGAGCTAGACCATTCACAGTAGTTCAAATACAGTTTCTATTGTCAACGTGTCCAACTGTTGAGAAGATGGTCAGAGGCTAACCTATTTGTTTGTTAATTTCATTCAAAATTTCGTGTTTTTTGGTAATAATCATTTCTTTGTCTCCTCGCATTAAAAGACGCGGGCCGCGCTCCCCGGTCGTTTTCCGTTTGTTTAAGCGCGATAGGAGCTATAGTTTTTAAAAGATGAACAATTTTTTGGAATATACACATAATAAATCTACTCTTAGGTGTACCAATCCCCATACATTATAAAAACAAAGTTAATTTCACCTTGTAATATAAGTATAGTGTAATATACCAAAAGTGGCGTCTCCGAAAGTGCACTACTACTTAATAATAAAAAATAGACATACATTGTAAAACAATAATATTAAATCATGAAAATGATCAAATGCTATGTCAGCATCTTCAGTTTCATAGGCTTCCAAGAAACTCATTTTGGCTATCGCTTCCATGAATTTTAAACAGTTATCCAGACTGTAATCTCGTTTCTTAATGTGTTAAAGACTACAGGTTTTTTTGACTGGAGCTTTTAGTAGTTGAGCGGTATGACCTGATAAAGCTAGTTCCAATATCTCCACTTTACTACTACTAAGTCAAAATCATTTATTCAATTTAGGCGTCTACGACACTATTATGAAGGTCAATTACAAATTTTAGTATTGAAATATTATACATTGTACTGCCACGTTCAGCAAATTGTATAGAGCCACTGTGAAAAGAACGGGCAAGAAACTCGGCGTCATTCTTGTAAACATCTTTTAACAATGTGTTACATACTTACTATATAATAAAGTTATTACAATATTTGTTTAAATTATGTAGGTGACAGGCAATAGCTTGGCAGAGGCGGAATTGTCCAGGCATTTTTGTCGTTTAAGTAATCAGAAACTGTGTATAGTAGATTTTTTAATCAATATGATTTTCATGTGCAACTTGAATTTCCCTTCTGTGAGCGTTGTGATATGTTTGGGAACTTTATTATAAAACCGTACACAATTACCTAAGAAGGACCTTTTATTTCATCTTCATTTCATATTCTCATATCTTTGCTAATCTAAAATAGACCATACTAAATTTGTACACCCGACGGCAAAAAACTACATATTTTTGCTTCATTTTACAGTAGAGTTTAGGTATCGCCATTGCCTTCAAAGTATAATAGCTGTTACAAAATCACAAATATCCGCATAGCAGGCGTTATTGCAAACCTGACAATATTAAAAATATAATAGCTGTTGTTTCTCATGGTGTCTGTAATTGTATTGGTTATTGAAAAAATGCAACGTGGGCGATGCCCGTACACCCTTCAGAGGCAACGAGTACAGTGAATTACAGACATCAATAATAATTGCTTAAAATACTTGGCAATTATAGCTTTGTATCAATATAATGTGGGGTGCCGGGTTAGAATGTCACCCCCTATCTCTACCCGTGGGAGTCGTAAAAGGCGACTAAGGGTGTTAACACCAGAAGTGAGCAGCAGCGTTTTCTGACACTGCGATCCCCGAGACGCCTGCTAAGCATGGAGATTATGGGAACCTCCCCCCCCATAATGGGAGCTGTGTTCAGCAGTGGACAATCCGGCTGAGTACAGTACAGTATCAATTTAATTATTCTTTATAGTATAGATAAAGCAGTTTGTTCCATCTCCAGTGCAGTGGGTATAGAGGGGTAAATTTGAATACCGCATCCACCCACTAGTGGGAAGATCCTTAAGGTGGACAATGCGTCGCCCGAGTAATGTAGAAACTATTTCTCCAGAAGCTGAATTGCCGGGCGGTAACATCTATTCAGACGTCTTCTTTGAGCTCATATTCTTCTTTCTCACTTTTCTAGGGCTCCACAATGGAAACGGAATCGCTATTGGAATACATCCTAGTGGAGTACCGCTGGGTGATAGTCATCACAGCGTTGCTGCCTCTATCGATGCTGTGGAAGGTTTGGTTGACCATCAGGAACTATGTGGTGTTCAAGATGAACAGTGCGCCGAAGATGCATGATGTGAAGGTCAAGGAAGTCCAGAGGCAGGTGGGCAAGTTATTTTTATTGGTGGACTTAATAACCGTAGGACTGTTTCATGTCTTCCCATATATTTGCCGAATTAGCAGAATGCCACTACTCACGCTGACCTGACTGCGGTAGCACTCTGGAGTGCTTTGATTTAATAATAATAATTATAAGACTAATTTTAGATTCATGATCTATTATACAAAAAAATATACATCATTAAATATAATAGAATAAAAGAGAAAAAATAATGTACAAAAATATCAGGTGGCAATGGCCATGAGAATGTAATTTGTAATTGCTTATTAACATTATGAAAATCGTATCTGTATGTAGCTACGAATTGATTTTCTATTGGTAAACTCTACAGGGTTATTGGTAAAATGCTAACAACCTCTTAGAGTTGACTTCTGCTAGTCCTAACAAACAATTTTAATTTTTTTATGTGATTTTTTTATATGTTTCGACTGAATAAGCACGAGGACCACCTGATGTCAAAAGTCTCTTGTGCCTGTAATGTATTATTTTATATTTTTAATTAGGTACTTTGCTCCATGTAAATATTCGAAACTCTATTCAAAGGGACCACGGCGCGGTCCAGTGTTGCTGCGGCGGGCGCTCTTAGCTAGAAGTAAGCAATAAAACATTAAAAAAAATTGTTTTTTTTTTTCAAAATCTATATATAAACATCTCAAAATGTTTCTTAGGACTAACAAAATTCAACCCTAAGAGGTTGTTAGCATTTTACCAATAACCCTGTATGCATTTTACATAGATACTTATAAAACTTAGAATATTGATAACGCTGCGTATTCAGACTATCTAGTAGGTATCTCAATCTCCTTCGGGCCTCTCAGACAAACTAAGTTTCTGGTTTTACTTTGCTATTACCAAGTCTTTTTGCATAGCTAATGTAGTCACTTATTCACATGCCTTGTTAGTCCAGGTGGCGTTGTGAGTGAGGTGGAAAACGTGATGTCAGAATATGGTAAAAAGTTGTTTGTGAGTTCCTGTTGCTAGTCGGTAGCAGCTGTAGTGTTGTATATGGTGTTTTTTTTATTCCTGTTAGGATAGCCTTTGACCACTATCTCACCTGATGGTAAGTGATGATGTGGTCGAAGATGTTGTTCAGGCTAACCTAGAAGTACTGGCTCTCAAGGACAGCTGCCGGAACACACCGTTAGGGCTTGGCGACAGATTTTCTACTTGAGGGTGGTAGCTAGCCAGGCGGGCATTCGCTAAATGCCCTACCACCATACGAGGGTACCGATTAGGGACTATCAATGTTATTCATTTAAGCAATCTAAGTTATTTCTAAGCAGCTTGTATGCAAACACAACATCTAAAAGGTCTCTGCGGGTTGACAGTGACGTAATTTTAAAGTGTTTTAACTTATTTTCATACGATCCAATTCTATTTTTTATACCGGCACTGTGTAAAAGATGCTAAAGAAACCTATTTTCGCTCTAACATTAGCATAATTATGTGTTGCAAAATGCGGCCTCCAAAGCAAGCTGCAATAATCCAACTGACTTCTAACTAGGCTATTGTAAAGCTTTTTTGTGGATTATTATTTTTGTTTTTATTTCCGTTTCTCATAACAAACCCAAGTCATGATTACTTCTTAAGAAAAATGCAGTACAGCTACTCGTTAAATATAGGGAAAGGGCATAATTAGAAAGTTTTTTTTAATGTAATTGTGACGTATCAAGCACGAGGTCCACCTGATGTTAAGCGGACTAACCTCTGCCTATAACAGATGCATTTCGTCATAAGTCACGAATTGCACTGCGCCCGAAACCCCGAGAAATAGTTGTTAAGTCTCATGTGCCTGTAATTTCGCTGGCTCTCGAGGACTGCTACTTGAACACACCGTTAGGTGCTTGGCGACAGATGTTCTACTTGAGGGTGGTCGCTAGGCAGGCGGGCATTCGCAAAATGCCCTTCCACCATGCTTTGAAGCTGAAGCCCGCAGCGGGATTCGAACCATGGACCTGCGGCACGGCAGTCCATGGCCAATGCCACTGAGCCATCACTGCTTCAAAATAATTAATAATTAAAGTAGTAATTCCACCAACAGTTCATCATACGCACCGCTATAAGGAGTAAGTAAATATCATTGCCTAGTCTGTATTTCTATAATGTCTCAATATTGATAGTCTTGGAAGGTTCGAGTTGCAAATGAAGTGTTATGCTCTCATAACACTTCATTTGCAACTCGAACCTCTGATGAGTCTCTACTCATCGTCGATCAGATTGTCATATACCATCAGTAAGTAACAGTCTGTCTGTAGCCATAATAGCGTGAACATTCGACTTAACAAAGGTATTTGTATCGTTCGAAAACAATACAACCTCGAAGCATGTGTATATGTTTTTGCGAAACAACGCCCATTCTGAAGTTGAAATGTGAAAACAAAATTCATCTTCATTTCAATTCTAGTTAAACAATTAGAGTGGGGTAGGATTCTATCAACTGTCACAATTGTATCATTCTACACGGAAAAAAAAGATTGTGTCAAATCAAGAATATATCTATTGGTCAAGACATTCCGTGTTTCATATATGGGGAAAACAATATATTCTTGTGATTAGTAAATATTTGTCTTGTTAATAATTTTTCGCGCAAGTATTTATATACTTTAACTAAGATTATTATTTTCTTATTAAAAAAAAGCAGTTATGTCTCTGTCTAAGTAAATCATTGCTCTAATTTAGAGAATCTGAAATTCTCAAATTTAAAACAATCCTTACTTGAATAAATGAACTCGTACGTTCACTCATTCATAAGATTCTAATAAGAAAAAAATATATTTTACTATTAAGTACATAAATAGTTCAGTTAAGATATTATTCTTACTTCTAGTAAAATATATTCTTCTGAGTATATATTTTAATTAGACCAACAAAAGAGTTTTCTTCGTACAAGAAAATTACTTTTAGGTAAACAAAAAATCTTATTATCTGAATATTGTAACTTATTTAAGTTAAGAAACCATAATTCTGGCTTCAACACGTATATGTTTTCATACGGAGATCAGTTTATATAGAACGAATAATTAATGTTCTCCAGTGAAGAATTTTCAGTTCTCATTTCAATATTAAGTGTTTTACTGTAAGTAGTTATGATCTTAGTATTCTAATGGGTGTTTTACCTGAAAAGTTGTATGGATTGGTTCAACAGAATTTGTATTTTGCACGAAGATCGAATTGTCTACGGATAGAATATCAGATTTCTTGACTCGACAATGGAATTTCACTGGAAGAAACCTCAGTTCTTGTTCAAAATAATTACATGTTTTACATTAAAATTTTAGTCGTCTTGGTAAAATAATAGTGCGTTTTATTGTATGAAGTCTTATTACTTGGTTCAAGTCATTACATGTTTCATACGGAAATCAGATAATATATTGATAAGACTATCCATTTTCTAGCTTCAACAATAGTGTATTTTAGTAGAAGGAGTCTTAGTTCTTGGTTCAACTCTCTAAATGTTTCATACGGAGATCAGATTATATAGTGTGAAAATTATAAATTATCTTGGTTCAATAATGGAGCGTTTTACTGGAAGGAGTCTCAGTTCTTGGTTTAACTCATAAAAGTGTTTCATATGAAGATCAAATAGTATTTTGTGAATAATATCAATTATCTTGGTTCAACGATAGTGCATTTTACTATAAGAAGTCTCAGTTCTAGGTTCAACTCATGAATTGTTTCATACGGAGCTCAGATTTGTTTCATCTGAACTCCATATATATTGTACAACATATTTATTATTTTAGTTCAATTATAGTGTTTTGATTGGAAGAAGTCTCAGTTAATAAATATATTATAAATTATAGCAAACTGTGAAATTGTTAATGAAGCACGCAGATTTCAAGAATATATCGTTGTTCTTCAAAGTATTATTAATACCGTACTACCTAGATAAGAACTTCCTTATTTGAAACTGAAACTTCACTGAAATAGAAATAAAACTAACAATCACGTAAGATTTTCCTTAGTATGCAATGAGATATACCTACACAAAAACCTTTTATGAATAAAAAAAATCGAATAAACTATGCTTCGAATTTCATCATTGAAATACTGAATAAGAACAAGATAATTGATATTTTCTACTATATACAATAAGATATTCATATAAAACTTTTAGTTAGTCAACAAGAACGAAAACTCACTTACAGAAAATAGCCAGCCTGGTGCACTGTCCAGATCTTCCAATCTGATCTCCGCCTTTCAAGTCTGCAAATAACGTAGGTTAATAGTTAAGTGTAGTTCTAAAAGGGATCAACTAAAAACATCTATAATCGTAAAAATAAATAAAATACAATAAATATTTTTAGTTGAAAATTATTTATTTATAAAATAAATTAAGAAGCATACAATTTTATATTATCATTATCAAAAATATTATACATAATTGTAACAGTTATGTACTGCGCCCCGCGGTTCACCCCGCGTGGTGATGGATGATGATGAAAAGTATCCTTTGTGTTAATCCAGTGCTTCATCTACCTCCATACCAAATTATATCAAAGTTGGTCCTACCATTTGAGCGTGAAGAAGTAATAAACATACAAACACACTTACAAACTTTCACCTTTATCTACCACCAAATAATATGATTTTTTTCTCATTATAATCAGCACCACATTTTATGTTACGTTATAATATAAAGTATGGTTGAACACTTTGCTTGTTGAGTCGAGCCTTTTCTTCACCTCCTCCAGTTGAGTTTGGATATCTCCAGGATCCTAAAAAAAAGAGCTACAGTGAAAATATTGCACAATCCATAAACTTTTTATAGATGATAGGCATATTTTGACCACAATCACATATTGTTGAGTAAGTGGTAAAATATAGCAAACAGGTTAAACCTAAATAAAATTAAAACTGTCTTTCAGAGTCAGCTTCCAGAAGGCCCCGTTAGATGATTATCACACATAAATCATCTAAACTGCAAGTTAGCGATTAATCAGCGGTTAATCATTATTATAATCTATACAGAATCATGAAATATAATTAGGCACACTTTTAAAAGTTCTGTATACTAACTACTATATTACTATAAAATACTGACTGTGTATATATATGTTATATTATAGTATGTAATAGATAATTTGATGAGATATCCTAACATCATAAGAAAAATATATAATATAATATTTTTAAAATTGTCTAAATATGTATTTTATACTTGATGAAATTACCTGAAAAACTATAACAAAGTTCACAATCTGCTCCAACGTGGAAAAAAATCGACTCTTGTTTAGTCTTCCTCTTGGGGGTATTGAGTAGCGTAACACTTGTGTTTCATTGGTTAATTTTTGATCTGGAATGGAAAAAAACACATGTATATTCTTGAATATAGGTTTATCTAACAAAAAAATCTATGTGTATATAGTGTAGAGAGGATAAGTATATATATATATACATCGAAATTCATTCCGAATAACTAACGAGGAACAGACACATAAACAAACACAAACATACATTCGCATTTATAATAATTATAGTATTTAAGGATTATTTACCAACATCAGCCTGCTGTTGATGTCTATCATAAAAAGTTATCTTTAATTCTTGATATGAGTAGGTATGTAATACAATAATAATTATGTATTACGAACCTACCGTTCGTTAACTTGGCTGTACCAAGTTAGTGTAACCACACAGCACGTTCCAGGCAAAGAAAATCTAGCAGCCTCTATGATGGATATTTTTGACTATCTACAGTAATTTATATAGTCAGGAACAAACTTACCTAAATGAACACTAGTTGGTTGCTATCTCAAGCACAACTTGAATAAATATTCACTTTATAACACTATATTAAACAAAATTTACGAAAATGCCATTGGCCATTCCACGGCGCGTGTACCTTTCGCTCGCAACGGAAATTGTGTTGTGTGTAGCCAACATCGCCCTTATAAACTCCCGAAACATATTCGTATCGTGATTATTACCAAATGAGCACATTCGAATAACTTTTCATTTAGGTTGACGATTTGTGTTAAATACAGCCAGTATTTGTAAGAAATAGATGATTACCTATGGCTGTATTATTAGAGAGTCTGTACATATTTGAAATTATTATAAAAGATCGTAAAAAAAAACAGTGACAATCACGATTACAACACAAGAAGTAAAGATAAAATCGCGGTACCAGGTTTTAGTTAGCAAAGACAAAAGTAAAAAGGTTAATTGTGTGCGGTTTTATAATAACATTCCCTAACATATTACAACGCTCACAGAAGGAAAGTTCAAGTTGCACGTGGAAAATAATTTTGATTAAGAAATCCTATTCCAGTTTGTGATTACATAAATGACAAAAATGCTTGAACAATTCCTCTCCTCCACTCCTCTGCCAAGCTATCACCTGTCACCTACGTAATTAAAAGAAATATTAAAATTATTTTTTATACAGTATGTAAAATATTGTTAAAAGACATTTAAATTAATGGTCCCGAGTTACTTGCCCGTTGTTCTTGCAGTGGCTCTGTATTTTTTTTTGCTGAATGTAGCAGTACGTTGTAGAATATTTCAATATTAAAATTTGCAAATGACCTTCATAAGAGCGTAGTAGATGCCTAAATTGAATCAATGATTTTGACTTTGACTTTGATTAAATATCATAACTTAACGAAATTTCTGATTTATCACATTCCGTTTTTGAGATAGACCTCGTGAGTATTGTATAGGCACCCAAACTTAACAAATAGGTCCTCTAGGCCTTGGCCTTTGCCACTTATGGCGGTGAGTATGAACTGTCACGTGGGGGGTCCATGGGTTCCTGCAGCGGGTTTAAAATTCAGTGCATGGTGATTGGGCATTTTACTAATGTTCACCTGGCTAGCTTTCAAACCACTTTGAATTAGGAAATGAGAAATCGAGACCTAAAGGTAATAATCGGACAGTTTTAAAACATTTTTTACTTCAGATACGAATATATATATTAGGGCACTAGCGGGGTTCAAACCCTGCCGCTTTGCCGTTGTACTATGAGTATTTTAGACTCCCGGCTATTATCTGACTATTAGCTGAGTAACCTTATATTTTTCAAATTATAATTTACTTATTTTATTCTTAATATGAATTGAAACAAGCTTATTCAGCATGCAATATTGCTTATAATGAATAGTATTCTTTGGTTCAGTAGTTTCCCCACATCAAGGGAGAACTAGACAAAACTAAAATATTGCAACACTAAATAAAATCGGGAACAGAGAAAACCATCTCAAACTAAAAACTGAGTACTTGGTCTGAAAATACACATTTTTAATGGAGAAATAGTTATTCTTGACTGGAAATTTGTCTTTTTACTTAAAAATTCATGGTTTTGATTGAAGAGCCAGTGAAGAAAACTGTTTTTTTTTAATTATGTTTGTTTTTTTTATTCCTCATATTGTATGGTGGGGTGCCGGGCTAAAATGTCACCCCCCATCTCTACCCGTGGATGTCGTAAAAGGCGATAAAGGGTAACACACCAGAAGGTGGGCAGCAGCGCCTTCTGAGGAATATATACCTTAAACTACAATCCCCAAGCCGCCTGCCCAGCGTGGGGATTATGGCAAACCCTCTTAATGGGCGAAGCTCTGTTCAGTGGACAATCCGGCTGATACAGTATGATGTATATCATTTACTAGTATGTAGATATATATTTGTTTGACTTCTACATTTAATGGTTTAAAACTCTATTCAAATGGTGGGGAAAAAAATAAAAGAAAAAAATACATTTCGAAATGTTTGTTAGGACTAGCAAAAGTCAACCCTAAGGGGTTGTTAGCATTTTACCAATAATCCTGTATATTTGTAGACCAAAAAAAACATGTTAAGCCAAGATTGCTTTTCTTTATTGAAGATGAGTAACTAATGTTACAATCTATCACATTGCATTGAAAACTTTAATATTCTTCATGTAAGAAGATACCTAAGTCACTCTCTACAGTAGAGATATATTTTCTTGGTTCAACGTGGGATATAGTTTGATCTCTTAACCTAAGAATGTCGTATCAAATATCAATCAAGAACATGGTACACTTAAGTTCAGTATTCGTTTTCTGAAGTGAAGATGAATAATTTCAACAATTAACAATATATCATTATTGACTCAAAAACTTAAAATTCTTCATGTAATATGAGTCATTCTCTGCAATTTAAATTTATTTTCTTGGTTAAATAAAGAGTACAGTTTTGCTGTGATGCTAATGCTTCTTAACCTAAGAACAACGTATCAGTAATCAATCAAGGATGATTTTTCTTTACTGAAAATGATTTACGTTAGCAATTGAGAATTATTCATTATTGACTTGAAAACTTTGAAATTCTTCATTTAATATAAATCACCCTTTGCAATCGAGATTTAGTTTTTTAGTTATAAAATAAAATTGTTTTGCCTTAACACTAATGTCTCTTTACCTAATAATACCGTAACAAATATTTATCAAGAATAAATGTTTAAGATCAAGATTTGTTTTCTTTACTGAAGATAAATTACTATAACAATTAAGAATATATGATTATTGGCTTGAAAACTTTAAAATTCTTTTAGTTAGATAAGTTTCTGTCTATAATGGACATGTATTTTCTTATTACTTTTGCTTTGACAACTTTAAAATTCTCTATCTAATATAACTCACTTCTGCCGTTGAGATATTTGTCTTGGTTATATCAAGTATATAGTTTTGTTGTAAATCCAATGTATCTTAGCATGACAATACAAATTCATAGATTAATAAAACAATATATGTCTCAGATTCAGAAAACTGACATTTTTAAGAGTAGAATAATTTTCTTGCTCGGACATATGTATATCCTTGTCATTTACTTCTCTAAATTATTTTAAATGAACAAAAGAAATATCTTGTATTAAGCCCATTGTTGTTGAAAGAATGGAAATTTTTTCTTAATCCAATAAAACGTTTATTATTCTTGTATAAAATTTCAGATTTCTTACGTTAACTCCGTACGTAATTAGAATGAGAATCCATAAAATATTTCATTCAAAAAGATACTATTTTCTATAGTTAAGACCAAAAATATCTCTGAACAATAGTTATACTCTTGATGTAAAAATATATGGTGAGAATAATATTATTTATCTTAGAGAAAATGACCTTACTTCACTCAAGAAAATATTTTTATTTTAAGTAAATATATACTTGAGATTAAACAACACTCCCGAGAATAATATTATTCTTGGATTGACACTTTGTCAGGACCCATTTTTTTCCGTGTAAAGTTAATTAATCTTAGGTTAAAAATATCTAGGTTTTTTGATCCCAAATACCAACGTGTGCTTGTATATGTGCATTGGAGTTATGACAAGTGATAAAAAGATGTTAAATTTTCTTATTCTTTTTAAAGTTATTTATCCCTCATTTTCGATTATTGTTGTAATGTAAATGTAAAATGTGCTGGTTCCAGATTTAAATCGTAGTTATCGTAGAGTGATATAGTTTCACGGTATAGCCAAGGATGCCTTCTTTCGTAAGCCGTTTGATATATTATGACAATAGGACTTATAACAGCTTCACAATAAACGCTTTAATCCGCTTAACATCCGCCGATCGGCCTGCTGGCTTTGACAGATAACGATATACCCGGCTGTTGGTATGAAGTTGACATATAAACTTTATACATCCTTACGATACGTTGTAATTAATATAGTTCAAAGAAGATAGACGATGAGTCTTAAAAATATATAAATAAAACAAAACCTACATATGTTCTTTTTATAAGTCTAAGTCAAAATCATTTATTCCATTTAGGCATCTACGACACTCTTATGAAGGTCAATAATTATAAATTTTAATATTAAAATATTCTACATTGTACTACCACATTCATAAAAAAAATGTGTAGAGCCACTGCAAGAAGAACGAACTAGAAACTCGGGGCCATTCTTTGCAAAGTCTTTTAACAAAATTACATACTACGTATTTAGTACCAATGGATCTTATGAAAGATCTCAACTAGGAAATCAACAATCATAAAATAAAACGATGACATATGATACACGTGTGTACCTACGCTATTAGTAGCATTTGAAAACTAATTGATAGGTCAACAAGCAGGAAGTGGACTGCTATTAAAATAACGGATTACTAGATCACTGATGAAGACCTACTTTTTCGCGTGTCTTTACGTTAAGATTCTGCTGGCGAAAGACCTCTACGTCTATCTGGATTTTAGGAGTATTTTTCTTTTATAATACTTAGATAGGTATATATCAAGGATTTGTGACAACATGATCAATGGTGGATATGCTAACATATTCACTAAGGTTAGTGGCTCGTAGAAAAAAAAAATAACAAACGTAGTTTCGTCATGAGAAGAAATTTTGAATGCATGTTCTTGAGCATAATATCTATGATTCTGGTTTGCAAATTTTCCGTAAAATTATGTATTAATAATATTTTTTTATTAATACTAATTAAAAATAGTTTGTTTCCAAAAAAGATATTACATTTCTGTTTGTACATAATTCAAAGTAAGGTTGGTTTATAATATTAGGAACACTTGTTTACGTTAAGACCCAAACTAGGCGAAGGCCTGTGTCTTGGGGCTCAAACAGACTTAAACGGTACACGTGAATATATTTTATGATACATTTTAAGGACTATTTTCATAATTATTCAGACATATCGTTACTATGGGAAAAACAGTAAATAATAAAACGGGAACTGGCAAACTAAAATAATACTTAATAGGCTAATGAACATTCATGCAAAATATACCTAACCTAGTTTGAATACCCAATTGTTACAAAATTACCACGAGAGGAAGAATTATAGTCATATTCGGGATAATTCCATATTTATAATATAATGCGCGGAGCATGCGTTCTTACAAAAATAAAAATATTAGGGGTTAGAGTATGAAAGTGCCGATTTGTACTGAAAAACTGTTTTTTTTTTATTAAACATATTTATTCAATCAAAATAATTACTATTATTATCTATATATTGCTGCTATCTAATAGGAAGGTCATTTATGCCTTTGCGGTAGAACTCTGGTGATCTAGATTCGACAAACTGTGTGAAAGCATTTTGTACTACCTCCTGGGAAGAAAACTTTTTATCACGCAAAAAAATATCCAAATCACGAAAAAATTGGTAGTATGTTGGAGCAAGGTCTGGCGAATACGGAGGGTGACGAATGGTTTCTGATTGGATATGGAGCAATAATAGTGAAAATCGATTCATGAGTCGGGGCTGTTTCACTGCTAGTTTTGCTACCATTGTTCGGAGTTCGGTACAGTAGACATCTGCCGTTATTGCTTGACCAGATCGTAGAAAGCTATAGTGAATAACGCTTTGCTGGGACCACCAAACAGTTACCATTACCTCTTTATTGGTAAGCTTTGCTTTAGGACACTGTTGCGGCGTTTGACCTGGGATCAGCCATTGCATTTTTCGCTTACAGTTATCGTAATGAATCCACTTTTCATCACATGTCACAATTCGATCCAAAATTACTTCTATTTTGTCGATCAACAAGGCAACACAAGTTTCAACACGCGTTTCTTTCAGATCAGTCAAATCATGAGGCACCCATAATTCATATTTTTTTTTATTTGATTGATTTGACGCAACAATATTGTTGGTAAGGTAAACGTTACACCATGCCGCTAATTACTGGGTAGTTTGGGTCGGATCGGCTTCCACCATCTCTTTAAACTCATTGTTATCCACTTGTGTGGGAAGCGACGAAGACCTTTAAAGACAAAATCGCACGGTGCGTTCATTAGCAATCCCCTCTCCAACGCAACATTGATATTGTCAACTGTTTCTGCTGCGTTAGTTCCCAGTACTCGTATTCAAAATCACTCGAAGTTTCGAAGTATCCATCTTTCTTGTCTAAGATAAATAAATAAACTGACAGTCGATAATCAAATGTTGCACGTTTTTTAAAAGAAGAACCTCATAGTTACCATGTGAAGAAAGTTTCGCTCAAAATTCTCAAACCATGAAGGTTCTATGTCAATTCGAAGTACCTACTACAATAACGTCAATTTCATACTTTAACCCCTATTAATAGATAGATTTCAAGCATTTGTGACTAAGGTTAGTTGGCACGTAACGCTTTCCAAACAAACGTAGTTTCTTCATAAAGATAAATTTTGAATGCATGTTCTTGACCATAATATCTATGATTCTGGTTTGCCAATTTTCCGTAAAATTATGTACCTATATTAATAATTATTCAGAAATATCGTTTACTATGGGAATTCCAATAAATAATGAAACGGGAAGCTGGCAAACCAAAATAGGCTAAAAGACATACATGCTAAATATCACCGATTCCGAACAATACCCAATACAAAATTAGAACTAGAGGAAAAATTAAAGTCATGTGCGGGATTATATAATGCCATATTAATAATGTGATATGCGGAGCAATCGTCATTGCAAAAAAATAAACAACCTATGTTTTGAATTAAACGGACATGTAGCCTGATAGTAAGCGTCACGTCTATCCATGACAGTGTCACGGTCCTCGTCCTCCTTGATATCTACTGCACTGCGGTTTCATTCCGAGACATTAGTTCGTCTCTTTCGCCCAGTAATTTCACTTGCTACAGTGCTCTTCACTTCTAATCACAGTAATGTTTGCCACTACTTCTTCGAGGCAAATTTCTGATACTGCAGTGCTATCCACCAAGACGGTCTCTTGCTAAACAGACCTATCATTAAATTTTTTATCAAAGTCGTATGGAAAGCGTTAAGTGCAGTAACCTAAGACAATATCTATCGGAAAATCGATACGCTGGTAGAATGATCCATACTTCAGCAGTACGTATCTATACAGTGAAACTAAAGCGATTTCGTGTAATATCGACCATGTTACTTCAAGCGGCCGTATTTTTGTCTTATTGTGCGATGAAAGAAAAGAGATGGGAAATACTTTTGTGGAGATTTCTATGTAGATCGATCGCAAATACTCTAAAATCAAGCCAATTTACACTAATCTGGGAACTATCTGTGGCACGCGGTAGAAAAAAGTAAATGATGCAGGTCGAGTTAATGCGACACTACGTAGCATGTTTATTTTTTTATAGAGGGGTGAATCAAGCCTTGTCTTTAATAAAGTATATATACAAAACCCAAGTTCATAGAATTTGTTACTTTCATGTATTACACCCAGCAGCTCGAGTTGATTGTTAACTTAAATAGGCATATCGCAGAGATCAATAATAATATCAATTCTGATTATTTTGGCGGATAACTCGAATTTACGGTTTAGAAATAAGAGTTAAAAAAATCTTGAAAAATTGGAAAAATGCTAATCTTTTAAGGTTGACTTCTGCTAGTCCTAAAAACATTTTGAGATGAATATTTTTGTTATTTTGAAAAAATATATATATTTTTACTGAACGAGCACGTGGTCTACCTGATGTTAAAAGTATCTTGTGCTTAATTTATTATTTCATATTTTTTATATGCCTACTCCGAGCCAAGAGCGCCCGCCGCGTCATCACCGGACTGCACCGCGCAAAGGGACTTTGAATAGAGTTTTGAATATTTACATCGAGCAAAGTAATAAAAAATATGAAATAATATATGTTAATATAATAATCAAACCAAAAAAAGCATTGCTATGTTGATGGTGCGCTTGAGAGACTAGGCAACAAAGCCTCGGATGTCAACGCAAAGTTTTTGACCCTTATTAGTATTTTGCAGATATCATTTTGGAGAGTGTGCGAATTATTTTTCCAAATGCTCTGTTTTTATAGTCACGTTTTGGTCAATTGCATGTATGTTATGTCAATTGCATGTAATATGCAGTGTTTTGGATTTTAAGTAGCTGTTGTTCAACGTGTTTTATTTAAATCACTAAAAACCCACTGGTAGTTTTGAAGGTTACAGACAGATTTTATGGTGGGAATTATTCAGACTACACAATAGGTCACCTGTTGTTTTCGCATCTGGTAGAATAAAATATTTATAAATATACTTGACGAGATGTTTTTTTTTAAAGTAGCAACACTCATATCAAAATTCTCAGATTCAAATAGGTAGGTACCTATGGGTTTGTTTAACACAGCCAACCCTATAAAGTATTTGCGATCTATATTAGAAACTATTAGAAAGTAATAGAAGGACATTTCAGGGACTATTTTGTTAATCATAGGCCTATGATGTGTGAAAACTCGATCGGGAATCTGCCTATCCAAGAACAAGTTATGGAGGAATACATATGCGTAGTAATTAATGTGTGCAATTAACTAAAAATGATAAAACTTAAATTTTTTGTTGTAAATAGATTTAATATCGTTTAAAGCACATACAAACCTCGAATTTTGGAACATTGGGGTCAGGCAAGATATTCTCTGTATGCGAAAATACATTAGAATTACACATTTCTAAATGCAAATAATCAATATATGTATGTAGAGGTCAGAGGCAATCAATATTGCTTGAGAATCAGGTCGAATTCAAAAAGAGCGAATCCACAACAACAGATGCATGTGTTCGATTGATGTCACATAGGTATACTTGAAACCTGGGGCCTCACATGATGTCTTTGGCGTAGTTTGTGATCTATTGAAGGCACTCGACTTTAAAGAGCACCATACACAGAATTTAAACTTTTTTTTAACCTATCGCAATTTAAGAGAAAGTTGAAGCAGTGATGGCTCAGTGGTGGCATTGGCTATGGACAGCAGGTCCATGGTTTCAATCCCACCGCGGGCTTTAGCTTCACCGCATGGTGGAAAGGCATTATGCGAAAATCTGTCGCCAAGCACCTAACAGTGTGTTCCGACAGCATTCCTTGAGAGCCAGTAAAATTACAGGCACATGAGACCTGACAACTGTACGTCTCAGTGTGACAAGCACAGTGCAATTCGTGTGGACGAAATGCATCTGTTATAGCCAGAGGTTAGCCCACTTAACATCAGGTGGGCCTCGGGCTTTTTCCTTCACAATAACATAAAAAAAGATCAATATCATGATATTTAACAGAAAATATATATTAATGCGTATATTAATGATTTTCCTAACATGGTTACACCTTTGGGATATTATTGTATTTCCAAATGAATGTATCATTTGCGAATACAATAATATCGCAAAGATGTCTGTTTGATAACTTTGAGTGCAGAGTTATCAAACAGATGTATCATCAACGTACCTACTTACTTTTAACACTTGATGTTGTGGGGAACTGCAGCTGAAATAGAAACAATGTTATTCTTACAAACGCGTGCAGTTCGTTTTGTAAGTTTACCGATATGAAGTGGATCCTGGACTTCATTAATGAAATTTATGCTTAACTTTTAGACTGTAATATTTGAGGATATAATATCAAATCGATAATCAAAACATGATCATAAATACTAAAAATAATCATATAATAGTGATGTCAGGTTATATATTAGCAGAGATAAATAAAACTAACAAAAAATACAGCTCTTATTATCAATATTGCCATAATATTCCCTAAAACCATCAACGATATAAAAAGTACGTTTAAAAATTCTGTTCTAGTATGTTAGCTATAAAAGTTATTTAGATATCGTAAAAAATACGCTCCGATCACATCTTGGTACTACGTGACCAAGTATAAAAGTTAGATGTCTAGCAATAAAAAAAGTAAATGGCGGGTTTTTTTTTATTTTCTTCCATATACGTCAGCGTTCATTTCAATTAATAACTATTACTCTTATCAAGTCGTAAGATGGATGTTTTTTTGAAGGTGATGCTGCCCACCTAGTTTTACCCTTCGTCGCCTGTTACGACTCCAGGGGAAGATATGGGGGGGAGATAGTATGCATAAATGAAATGATAGAACATTTTAAATGAAAAACCAAAACTTCCTACATTGAAAAGTATGTAATAAATATTTCATACTAGCAAATGTTACTACCGTTAAAAGACTAAATTAATATATTTTTGTTTTCAAAAGTAGTCAAAGCAAAAGTAAAGTAGTGTCGCGAATATAATTTTATTTTATAGGTTAATTTTATTCGCATATATACTTTTATGATTCTTTTGTGGCTTCTGCTAAAATATACCTAGCTTAATGTTGTCTTAGGTTTTAGCGATTATTACACATAGTAATTAAACAACTTTAAACGGTTTAAATCGCGTATATTTATCATTATTTTTGTCCCGACGTTTCAAACACTTAGCAGTGATCGTGGTCACGGGGTGACTGAATAAAATAATGATAAATATACGTGATTTAAACCGTTTCAAGTTGTTAAATTATTATATACCTAGCTGTTATATACATTTGTACATTGTTCGCTGGTATGTGTTAATATAACTAAAAAAATGTCTTCTTATATGTTAGTGGTGGTATGTTATACGAATATATTGCCTTTCAGAGATACGTCTGACTTTAGTGCATACGTTCTGCACTACGCGGTTATGTTTGTCGACATAAACATTCATTCTTATGTATATGTACTGTGATTTCACTGACTATTAAGATGTCCCAAAACAGTTTTATACTGACACAGTTTGCCTACGAACACTATTCAAAAAACACCTTTTAAAAAGCAATGTCTCCTTTCCTATGAAAGTTGCAAGTAATAAAATTAGCAACTTTATAAATGCTTTTCATTTTCCAGGTGAAAGAATGGCTTTCAGGAGATCGAGCGACCAAGCTGTGCACGGCCCGTGCCACGTGGCAGACCATGTCCTTCCGGCACAGC
This sequence comes from Plagodis pulveraria, assembly GCA_963890685.1. NCBI lineage: Eukaryota > Metazoa > Arthropoda > Insecta > Lepidoptera > Geometridae > Plagodis > Plagodis pulveraria. The sequence continues at coordinate 9,787,248 of OY982975.1, forward strand.
ATCTACAAGAAAACGTTCACCAACATCAGGATTGACCTCGTCGACATCTTGGAAGTTGATCAACACAACATGGTTGGTAACTATTAGGTTATTTTATAACCAGAGAGTTGAAATACATAGAGTAGTTATATCCGAACACCACTGCTCTAAAAAAAACTAGAATTTACCTATCTATACTCTGGTTTTTAATTCGAGATCAAAAATGTAAACAAAGGTGTTAACCGTGCAAAAAAATTACAAGTACTTGGTAATTTTTCTAATTTTGGGAACGGATGGAGCATTTCATGTAAAAATATATTTAATGCTATAATTACTTGCATTATTATGAAACAATAAAACACTTTTATATGCGCGTACATATTTACGCATATACTCAAGCCTGAAAAAATTAGTGTAAGATTTTTTTGTTTTTAATAGCCACACTTGTGAGAATATTTTTGAAGAAAAACTATTGAACACCCTGACCTATCAGTTTGACAATGACATATATTGACATTTCTTTGTTTACATTTTTGATCTCGAATTAAAAACCAGACTATACATATCTATGCGCATGTATATGCAGTTTGTAATGACAAGGAAAGATTATTTCAAATATTATGCGTCATATCTTTAGAAAGAGATAAATAAGCAATTTTTGTTACCACCGCACCGCCACGAGATGTTCCGAATAGTTCCATTCACCATTACGCTGCTATCTCTTTCACTCTCACACAAAACGATCAACACATCTCGCTCGTTCATTTAATCGTGACAACAGTCGCCTAAGATAAAACAAAATGACGATAGTTTCTATTTTAATAATAATAGCAACTTACTCGTGAAATTAAAAAAAATTCTTATCTCTCACAGTGCCTGTATAATGCAGTGTCTAAAGACACAGGAATGCATATTGTCCACAACTTTTTCCTAAAAACACACGATTAGCGGCAACGTATTCACCGGACGCTCGGAAGTGTAAGACAGACAGTAGCGACTACGGCAATTACCTTGCATTCGTCTAGTAAATCTGGGGAGTTCACAACTAATCTACCGGTAAAAAAATCATAAGTAGAAGCCACATACATTTTTTTGCTAAACAATTTAGTTCTGTTTGTCTTTATGGGCAGAAGAACAAGAAACTAATCGCATACCTATGTATGTGGATACTTCCTATCTTCGAGGTTTTTTGTAGGTAAGATCAGGAATTTGCTACCAGGAACTGAATAAGGCCTACATGCCTTTACCGTTGACTTTCCTAGGTGGCATTTATGTTACTTACTGGTCACTTTTATGCCCATAGTGGTCTGGACATCGAGTATAACCCACCTAATCTTATATTATATTTGTGTGCAATTCTTTCAATAATCAGATTAATGATCATAGATTAAACCAAAATGATTCTAAACTTTTCGCAATTAGAGGCTCTCTTTAAATATATTATACACCTATATATTTAATATATGGGTATATGATATCGCGTGGGTCACCCTGAATGTTTCTGGAGCTGGCCACTTACAATAAAAATAAAATAAAAGAGAAGTAACGGAATTCGAAAATGGAATTTCTAGATACTTATCTATTAAAAGCTTTTGAAGTTAACAAACTTAAAAAGAAGTTTTAAAATTATATTAATAAGCTTATTGATGCAAAAAATACAATGTTACAAATTCTATTTCTAGAATTTTAATATTTTTATTTTAGCAATAATGCATGCTGTGCATATTAAAATACATTTTTACGAGTTGAAAAATTACAGCCATGAGTCATTGTCATGGTAGCTCAGTCGGTCAGAACATACCCCGGCTATAGGGGTGGATGACGCGGATACCGCACATGACTATAATTTATCCTCTATATAGTAAATTTGTAATCGTTTTCTGGAAACTAAACCGCATTTCCGTACTTATAGAAACGACGCGAACTTTAAAAATCGTCAGTAGTAGCCTCCACTAACTTTTTTTTAGATCTCTACATAATCCGTTAAAGTGAATATTGACTAGGAACTGTGACTAGGTTGTGTGAATTGGTAATGAATTATACATAAGAGCTCGCCTCTTTTCAAAATAACATACATCATGATTGACAGTCGGATGTACCCATTCGAATCTTTATTTATTTACGCAAATTATTTCTGTAAAGATCTAAAATTCTTATCGCTCTGTTTCTATCTGTACCACCGTCATACCGCTGCTTAAAATTCTACAAACAGTGTTCAGACTGAATTATTTATTTATCTTCAAGGAAATCGAATAAAACGGAATTCATTGTGTCCAGCAACTTCTATCAATATCATACAGCGAGTAAATCAACATATCGACGTAGTACATGTCATCATTACCCAAATTGTGGTGGCCTACATTCGTACAGTGTACACACCACAAATACCATAAGATAAGAGTTGAAATTGACATATTATTACTAAAATAATATGTATCGTTGATATCATTTTGTAATATTGGATCTATGAGGTAAGTAATAATACCTCAGTGTTTTGGATAGATGTGTTATTGGAACAGGGTCGATGCTCTATTAGATATCTACAGGTTTATTAGTAAATGGCTAACAACCTCTTAGGGTCGACTTCTGCTAGTCCTAACAAACATTTAACATGTCTTTTTTTGAAGAAACATTTTTTTTATTTCTTTTTATAACTTTTTGTGTGTTTTTGACGGAATAAGCACGAGAACCACTTGATGGTAAAAGTCTATTGTGCCTGTAATGTATTATTTCCTATGTTTTATTACTTTGCTCGATGTTGATATTCAAAACTATATTCAAAGGGCGCACAGCGCGGTCCAGTGTTGCCGCGGCGGGTGCTCTTGGTTCGGAGTACCTAGGCATTAAATAACAAAAAAAAACATATTCTTATGTATATTCCAGGTAGGATTTGGATGTTGTGTATGTGCTGGTTTTGATTACCCAATCAAATTAAAAGAAAAAATAATAGCAATTACATAGGTACAGCAAAAAAAACATAAATTTTTCTTTGAAGATACGTCAACATTGACTTAGAACACAGTCATCGAGAATCGTTGATTATAGAATGAAATGATAATTGGGGTTATTATATTATATACTTACTAGCTTTCCGGCCGCGGCTCCGCCCACGGGTATGTCGGTTATCGCGCAAAACCATTAACCTCTTTTTGCGCAGTTGGATATAAACTATTCTATGTCCTTCCCCGTGTCTCAAACTATTTCCATACCAAATTTCATCCTAATCGGTCTAGTAATTTCAGAGCCCATTCATTGCAAACAAGTAGTAAATATAATAGTACTAGTCACTTATAACAATAATCTTTATTTCTATTTATAATAATATTATCCGTATATACGACTTTAGAGTACCTAGGTTTTTTTGCCATAGATGAAAAATAGTGTTTGTTACTTGGTGAATATTTTACACCTCACTAGCTCGGAAAGGTGGTTTTTAATTCGAAATCTGCGTGGAAAAGCGCTTTTTGTGATACAGTAAAATAAATTTACCTTTATCATTACGAATTATAGTAATTTTAAAATAAATTAACACTAATTTACCTTGTAGCACTTAGCATTTTCCTCGCTGTAGTGAGGCGAAAAATTGTGGGTTGCGCTCGGCACCAACGTTATTTTGATTTGAATCACTCGCTTCACTTATGGTTCTACCCTAGAAGCCTTCGCTTCCTCAGGTTTAAAATAAAAGTACTCGTGCCAAATAACAACTTTGCAGCCCTGTATAACAAATAACTCAGGCAGCGTATATTGTATATGTCACCGGATAATTGTACGAAACGTTAGTTTATAAAAAATCTAGTGAGATTATAAACTGTCGATAAATTGTGAACGAACATTAAAATTTACAATTTAACGCTTACATTTTCGTCAGATTATAAACTGACCATGTCTAGCTGGCAGTTTATAATCTAACGATCTATAATGGCCCGCGAAATTGTGAACCGTCCTATGATTGGTCGCCGTTATAGGTGCCATGAGTTCATTTCATAGAGTTAAGAACAAAATTAATAGTCAGACAAAAAAAAACATATTCATTTCGAGTTTGTACATTAAAAAAAACTAAGGGATTTAAAATAATCACCACCATAAAATGCTTTGATAACCTTAGTTCTTTTACCAAAAATTTTAATCGGACACCAAATGTAGTAGATGATTACTATATTTTAGCGAGGGGTTAAATATCATTTAGTCTAAGGCAAAGTCATATTTAGGTGCGACGACGAGCGAAGCGAGGAGGAGCGTTAGGTTACTCGTGACTAGAAAAACGCGCCACAAGAATTTAATTTTGGTGATCATATACTTTTTTTGGTGATCATTTACTACTTTTGGGTTAACAATGATTTATTTTGAGTAATTTTGCTTAAATAGGATAGCGAGATGTTAAAACTTTGGTTATAAGATTACATTAAAATGCTGGTTTAATTTTGGTGATAATTTACTATTTTTGTCTGTTATATGTTACTCTACTATATCTGGTGGTAAGTTAAACATAAGCCAAAAAATAATACATTAAAAACCTGTACGTACGTATTTTGCTTATGGCCACTCTAATACTTTCGTAGATCTATGGTTAATTGTTGTTGATCCACATAATTACAATTTGACGGCTGGAGATGGTCAGTTTATAATCTTACGAAAATTTAAACGTTAGATTGTAAATTTTAGTTTCCATTCACAATCTAGAGTTTATAATCTAACTAGATTTATTATAAACTAACGGTTGTACAATAAAACGGTGACATATATATTGTACAGAAATATGTTTAATTGCGCTATAGCTTTTGTTGACGAAAGGATCTATCTAATTTATTCGTAGGGATCTATGAACTAAGTGTTTTGAAGCAGCATTTTAGTTAAGGGAAATAAGGTTAGTTTAAAAAAAACAATTTTCAGTTTGTATATAGGAGAATGTATGGTTAGATAAGTACTGATGCTGCTGGCCACTACTAGCTATACATTTTTGTCTAACTGATTATTTTGCCTTTTTTCTGTACAAGCATGATATTACGTTATCTACATAAACAAGATTTTTATATATGAAAAAGGTTAGGTATGGCCTTGAAACGTTAGTTCAATTAGTCGATCGACTCATGATAACTAAACTTTTTATCGTTCCCAAGAATATGAGTTGGCCAAATGAACACCTATTTTTATTATATTTAACGAGAAAATGGCAAATAAACAAGGAAAATTAAAATAATGAGACGGCTTTCCCAGACTGTCCGCTGCGAGCCACTGGTGACGATGGGCCAGCTATCTCGTACCCTGAAGCCACTTGGGCTGGCTCTGCCTGTGGTGCCAGAGCTAGACGCACTGACAGTGGGTGGGCTGGTGATGGGCACAGGTGTGGAGACCTCCTCGCACGTGCACGGCCTCTTCCAGCACATCTGCCCGCAGTATGAGTTAGTGTTGGCCGATGGATCAGTCGTCACTTGCAATAAGGTATACCAACCTATTTAAGCCATACCTATCTTTACTGTCTCTGTTCTAGAATATATTGGTGCTGGCGTTAGCTGACTGTATAAAATGGATATAAAATAGCCACTCTCTAAAGTTCAACGAACCACATCCATTTTCTTATACCGAGTGTACAGATTGGTATATAGGCTTTATATCAAGTTTTCATAGATATATTCATCGGATTTCGTATAGTTTCCGTTAGCATTATATATGTTCCAGGTTGCAGAGTGCCAGCATATCAAATGGTTATCGAAATTGGACAGTAATCTTCACGAGATGCGCAAACGCACACCCAGATAATGATTGTTTGCAAATTTTCTATTCATGTAGGGTTTTGAAATGTCATAAATCTTCCTTTTCAAAATAATTTTCCTTCCTTATATTTTTCCTGTCAGTAGTCAACCTAGGTAAGGTTTTATACCCTTTATGGATAAGTGTAGGTGATGTAGCTACAAACTTCTTGCTGCATCATGCATGTACTATTATGCTTACTAATGAGTACTTTGTATTAAAAGAAGGTGCATTATATATTTTACAGGATGAGAACGCAGATCTGTACTATGCGGTGCCCTGGTCATATGGAACACTTGGATTCCTTACTTCAGTCGTAATCAAAGTCATCCCAGCTAAAAAGTAAGTTTCTTAACTTCTCCCCTTCTTTATAAGTGACGTGATGACCGGAAGGCAGATGGCAGTGATTGACCACTGGTGTACCCTTGTTCTGTCGTTCATTCAAAATAGCTTAGCTGTTCTCAACCGATCAGCAAAGTTAAGCAACGTCGCGCGCGGTCATGAGTTGGATTGGTGACCGCTAGTGACATTACTACTGAGCGTTTCCGTGCTTCGGAGGGCACGTTAAGCCGTCGGTCCCGGTTGTTGTCTTAGGATGGCAGTCGTTATAGCCTGGTGGTAGGGCATTTTGCGAATGCCCGCCTGGCTAGCTACCACCCTCAAGTAGAAAATCTGTCGCCAAGCACCTAACAGTGTGTTCCGGCAGCTGTCCTTGAGAGCCAGTACTTCTAGGTTAGCCTGAACAACATCTTCGACCACATCATCACTTACCATCAGGTGAGATAGTGGTCAAAGGCTAACCTATCAGGCATAAAAAAAAAAAAAAAAAAATCTATCGCGTGACTAAAATTGTGTTTTTGCAGCTGTTCTTGACAGTCAACTGTCATTCTACAAAACCATACCATAGACAGGTCTTTACATAATGCAGATTGGTTTATTTGTAAAAGAAAACTCGCATTTGTACGCTAAGCTCCATGAAAATGACTATTTCGAGGGTGTGGGCAGAGACCCGACCCGTCTACAAATGCCTATACATTTAAAACTACACTTCGTTGCAATAACTGTCAAATTATGATTATTAGAGTATACAACAAAATTCCAAAGAGAATAAGATAGCTCCCTCTAAATAATTTTAAAATAAAATTACATCAATGGCTTACGAATCACTGTTTTTATGACATGAAAGAATTTTTTGACATGAAGGACCATTTTTTATTTAAATTGACATTGTTAATATTATTTAAATTTAATGGTATTTCAACTTTTTAGAATCTGTTTTTTTACCTCATTTTAATGTAGTCTCTTATATGTAATGTGATTTTAATTGTTTATTGTGTAATTTATATTCGTATTTTGTATGCCAGAAATGGTGAAGCACACTGAACTACTTTTTAAATATGACCTGATATAACATGTAATTACCGTGTTTCTTACAAATAAATATATTTCATTTCATTTCATAGAGAAAAGAAATACTGTGGAAATACACAACATAGCTCGATGAATTCGTCGAACGCTCAGAAAGTTAAAGTATACACCTTGGAAGATATTTTCTGAAGATACAAAACGACAGTAGACTCTTGCGGAAATCCATATTTAACATTTCAAAAATATTTTATGAATACAGTAAAGAAATAATTGAAAAAACACGTGACAACATTAAACGATGCAAAACGATAGTAGACTCAGGTGTTACTTTGCGGATATCCATATTTAACATTTCAAATATATTTTATGAAAACAGTAAAGAAATAATTGAAAAAACACGTGACAACATTAAAATGTATGTAGTGACAATAACGCATTCGCCTGTTAAGCCAACATGACGTCATACACGCCAAGTAGTCAAACCGGAAGAATTTTCGACGCATTTTGATTATACATGAAGTATCCTCAAGAGGTCTCGACTCTTATCGCACGATCGAGAAAACCTTAATCCAAAACGATAATTATTCAGGCTTTACTTTTATCGCACTTAAGTTGAAAAATCTGGCGGAATTATCACAAATATATTTCCGTCATTTATTGATACATAAAAAAATTCTAGATATGTCCGTCTGCAGTACCACCCGTTCAGAAACTTTGAAGATCTGGCGAAGCAGTTCAGCGAAGAGGCCATGAAAAAGCACCCACATCAGTTCGTGGAGGCGCTCTTATTCTCAAGAGACACTGGTGTGGTAATGACAGGAGACATGGCAGATGAAATTGGGAGGGATGGGAAGGTTAGCCATTTTTGATTTCTCTGGTGTTATACAGTACATCTTATAGACGAAATGACAGCCATCGACAGGTGGTTAAGAAATACTAAGGGACTAAAAAAGAAAAATGTTAAGTTTACTTTATACCATACATATATATAATAAGATACTCCATTACTGTTTGGGGTAATGCTACAGAGATAATAAGAGTTCTCAAATGTCAAAAACTTTCAATAAGAACAATTAATGGATTGAAAAAGTGTAGCCCTTCAAAGGAGCACTTTAAAAACAAAATTATGACAGTTGTTTCTCTTTACATATATAATTGTTTATTAGAAATTCATGAGGATAGGGATATTCCAGAAAAACAGGAAACGGGTTTACCTTACAATCTGCGTACTAACGAAAAGCGAATTATAAAAAATAATGAAATTCGGGTTGTACCAAAAATCAGATTAGCTAAAGTACAGAAACAAGGTCGTTACTCGAAAATACTACAATAAATTACCAAAAAGCTTGACCACCTTAAAATATAGTTTGTTCAAACCAAAACTTATTTCCTACTTGAAAACAATCCCTTCTACACATTAAAAGAATATATGTCATTGCAGCTTGTAGAATCTTTGTTCTTAGGACAAATGCAAACGTGATAACTGTAAATTATCTAACAATATTAAGTGTAAAAAAATTACGATTATAACATTTTTATCAATTATTTACATAGACCTAATTAGAGTTATTTAAGTAGTTATATGAGATAATTGTAATTTGGACTTGCCTGTAAAAAAAAATACTGAAGGGCTAATAAAACTTCTTTATATCTTTATATATTATATATTGGAAAAATGCTAACAACCTCTTAGGGTTGACATCTGTTAGTCCTAACAAATATTTTGAGGTGAATGTTTTCTTTATGTGTTTATGACGGAATAAGCACGAAGACAACCTGATGGTTAAAGTCTCTTGTGCCTGTAATGTATTATTTGATATTTGTTATTACATACTTTGCTCGGTGCAAATAGTCAAAACTCTATTCAAAGAGAGCGCGGCGCGGTCTAGTGTTGGTCGGTTGCTCTTGGCTCGGAGTAGGCATTGTCTTTTACTATGAGACTCAAAACCTAAAACATTAAGTTTTTCTAGTACTGTCTGTCACTTTTAATAAAAAGTATGAAATAAAAAGTTACTATTATAGTTACTGTGAAATAATAAGTATGTAATCCGCATAGCAGGCGTTATTGCAAACCTAACAATATTAAAATAATATTTTTACTTCTGATATGTACAACATAATTTGAACTATAGATGTCACTCCATCCCCATACGATGGCAAATTACAGTCATGCATTATTGTCATGTTGGCTTAGCGGTTGGAGCATACCCCGGCTATAGGGGTGGGTGGTGCGGGGGTGGCGCGGGCCGCACATGACAATATTTTTTCCTTTCGTTCTAATTTTGAAATCTCCAGATAGAGACTCTACGGTTAGTGACTTTCTTGAAGTGTGGGAATATTCTATCAATATGGCCACATTTCTTGAATTATTTGAGCATTTACTAGAAAGTCAACAATATTATATTGGTCCCAGTTGATTCGACAGTCGAACACAGAGAAAAGAAAGTCTACGGTTCTTTTATCAAACAATAATAAAGCTAAGCGTCAGCGTAAGCATCATTTCAAGTTGGGTTTGATTCCCAGGTCAGACAGTATTTCTAGGTTTTCTGACATGATATTCAAGGTAGTGTCGCGTTTGATACATACTTGTATAAACCTTAAAAACCTCATTGGTAATAAACATATAGTTAAAAACTTTCGGTGTTTTTTAGACCTTAGAAATCACATATAGAAATGATGGTTTTATGTATCTTCACAGCTAAACCCCATCGGCGACTGGCATGCAGAGTGGTTCTTCAAGCAGGTCGAGCGGCATCTGAAGAGGAAGAAGCCTGTCGTGGAATACATACCACTCCGGGACTATTACCACAGGCATACCAGGAGTCTTTTTTGGGAGTTGCAGGTATTTACTGAAGATTGGGGTATGTGCCCATGTTGTTCCGGGCTAGAAAGTCACCCCCCTCTAACCATGGGCCTTTCGTACCCTTGAAACCACCGTCTTGCAACACTGGTAGTGTAAAGGAAATTTTTTAATACCCGTTACACTACCTACGTATAGTGTTGTCACTAATTCCATCAACTAATAACACATATATTAATGTGACACGATGTTCTTATATGGTGTCGTAAGAGACGACTAAGGGTAACACGCCAGAAGTTGTACAGCAGCTCTTTCTGAGGAACTGATATCTCACACTGCGATCCCCAAAACGCCTGTCAGATTATGGTAAAACCCCCCTAAATGTGGGAGGCTGTGTTTAGCTGTAGACAATACGGCTGATACAGTACTGAAAATTGCTATATCTTAGAGCCAACATAATTATCCAGCATGCTTCCGTTTCAATCGTGGAAATCAGTCCATATCTGAACTAATACCACAAGTATACCTACGGGTGATTCCTATTGTCCCCCTGTTCTTCGCCCGCATTACACGCAGATGACGTATTTTGAGTTTTTTTTTCAACTCAAACTTAGATAATACACTACGAATAAATATTTAGTCGTAGATAATACATCAATCTTAATTTATGTTTAAGTTTGACAGCTGTCAAGTGTCTCACTGAGATCGGTGTTTCGGATGACAGCTGTCGAACTTCTTTTATTTTTTTAGTCGATAAAAAAAAACTTGCTAAGGCGTAAACTGACGTTTCTTCGCAGATATGATAGCTCTCACTGATAATGCCTATGTACCTATCCACTGCTATTTTGTAAGCTATTAAGTAGGCGCTACAAAAAATACAGAGATGTAATATACTAAGAGAGCTTTGAAATAAGAATAAGGATACAGGAAAAATAAAAGATCTCTTTTTTTGTCCAGGATATAATCTCATTCGGCAACAACCCTTTATTTCGGTACCTGTTTGGATGGCTTATGCCACCAGAGGTCTCCCTGATGAAGCTAACGCAGCCGGCAGCAGTGAGGAAGTTATACAACAAAGCGCACGTGATTCAAGACATGCTTGTTCCTATCGGCCACTTGGGGAAGGCCGTGAAACTGTTCCATGAGGAGTTTCAGGTAAATCATTGTTTAATACAACTGGCTCAGGCAGGACATATTGGGTTGAGTGGTCTTAACTATATAATTTGTTTCATTTACGAGGAAGCTAGCGATATATTATAAAATTAAAGTTTGTGATTGAGTAAGGATGTGTATATGTTTGTTACTTCTTCACATTGAAACGGCTGAACCGATTTGGATGAAACTTGGAATATTGATAGTTTAGGTCTTAGATTAACACGTAAAGTTCTTTTTGTCATTATCATCACTTTACATCATTGTAATAAGCATTGATGGCTTAATGAAGCTATGGACGCCCAGAAGGTCTATGGTTCGAATCCCGCTGCGAGCTTGAGCATCACCGCATGGTAGAAGGGCATTTTGTGAATGCTCGCATGGATAGCGACCACCCGCAAGTAGAAAATCTGTTACCAAGCACCTTTACGGTTGAGAGCCTGTAATTCTAGGTTAAGCCTGTTAACACCTTCGACCACATCATCACTTACGTGAGGTGTGATTGTGGTCAAAAGCTTACCTATCAGAAAAACAATGTATTGTCTATATGTGTAAAACTGCTAGTTGCTCATCTCACTCCAACCCTTCAAGAAACATAACATGTCACATCATTACGTTTGTATTTCTCAAAAGATTGCGTGCGGTAATTTTTTTTTTTTTTTGCTTGATAGGTTTAGCCTTTGACCACTATCTCACCTGATGGTAAGTGATGATGTGATCGAAGATGTTGTTCAGGCTAACCTAGAAGTACTGGCTCTCAAGGACAGCTGCCGGAACACACTGTTAGGTGCTTGGCGACAGATTTTCTACTTGAGGGTGGTAGCTAGCCAGGCGGGCATTCGCAAAATGCCCTACCACCATGCTATAACGACTGCCATCCTAAGACAACAACCGGGACCGACGGCTTAACGTGCCCTCCGAAGCACGGAAACGCTCGGTAGTAATGTCACTAGCGGTCACCCATCCAACTCATGACCGCGCGCGACGTTGCTTAACTTTGCTGATCGATTGAGAAAAGCTAAGTAAACTTCGTTACGAGCGCTTCAAAATTTCTTCTTTTTGGTGATTCTGATTTCGTTGATGACAAACCCCTATTTAAGGTTTGTATTTTCTATATTTGGCTTTCAGGTGTATCCCATGTGGTTGTGTCCGTTCAAGGTGTTTAACAACCCCGGTCAGTTGAAGGTCAAGGAAGGTGATTCTCAAATGTTTGTTGACATTGGCGTCTACGGCGTGCCCAAAGCCAAGGGATACGAAACTGTGAGTCTACTAATCTTAAAAAATATATATAAATGTTTCGAACTTTTGATTTCAAATTTTGGTGTTTTCTCCGGCGCGGTACTTACAGACTGATAGATAATTGGACATTATTAACCAAACACTTTTTTACCGTCAGTATGCCTTTATTAACAAAATAAAAACTATATGCAACACTACAGCTACTACAATGAAAGCGTTTAGGCAACCTACAAGTCATTGCAGACTCACAGACTCATTGTCAACTATCACTGTAACTAACAAATGGTAGTGGCCTGGAACAATTGGACTGCCTGTCAACCTGCAATGACTAGTAGGTTCTTTATACAAAGAACACTATATAATATAACCCTACAGCTAGTACAAAGATAGCCCCAGGTAAAAAAAAATGCAAGTTAGCATATGCCCCGAGTTTCTGACCCGTTCTTCCGCAGTGGCTCTATAACACTTTTTTACTGAACATGGCAGAAGAATGTAGAATATTTTAATATTCAAATTTTTAATGGACCTTGCCTAAACTGAATAAATTATAATGACTGCAACCTAAAGGCCATTGCAGGCGCATAGGCTATCCAAATACTCCAACCCACTAAGAGTTGTCAGCGTTCCCAGCATGCTGACATTGCCCCGTTGGATTGCAAAGCTTATTCGTTGATTTCAAATAAGTGCCAGGGTTTTGATAACGCGTCATTCATCCGATTGATAAACAGCTTATTTTCTCCAGGTATCGTCAACCCGTCGAGTGGAAAGCTTCGTGATGGAACATGATGGTTTCCAAATGATGTACGCCGACACATACACAACACGGGACGAGTTCCGACAGATGTTCGACCACACGCTCTACGACAAGGTTAGGGACTCCTTGCCGTACTGCAAGGAGGCCTTCCCAGAGATCTATGGAAAGGTTAACAAAAATGTACGGCAGTAAAATATAACGGTGGGCTTAGTGTGAATTTTTAACTCATTACGCAACTAGCACGGAACTTGAATAATGAATAATACAATTAAACATTATGGTATAATATTCACATCTTATAAATAAATTAATCAATTTTCTTTAAAATCATGTCAAAATGGAAAATGGAATGCTTATTCTAATAATAAATAATCTTAATAGTTTATCTTTTTTTTTTTCAAGTATTCGTAAAAGGGCACTGTGCTTGTGGCTGCATACAATAAAGTGTTTAGGCGATCGCGGCGAGCGTTATGAATTCACACATTGCCCACGGAGAACTGTCTAGGGCTGAAATTAAGCGAACTTATCTCTGTCTTAGCTTAAATTAATAGTTCAAAATACTATAGTTATATCGTATACTGCAAAATCGGTATACACTAGGTTGATTGCCTGCCTTTCTTTCATTAAACCAATGATGTTCCAAACTAAATGTCATTGCATTAAACGGATTCATAAAATCATTATATTAACATGATTATGAACAGATCCGAATGCATATGCAACAGTTTACATATAAGTCCAGTTACATATAAATATTATCTGGATATACTCGAGTTTAATTTTAATGAGGCGAACATCTTCGACTACGCTATCATTTTATCTTATCGACAGCACAGATTAAATAATAGTTATTTTATGACCATAGACAAAACTGTAAACCCGTTCTACTATAATTCTCAGTTAAGCCTGTTACTATACCTTCGACCACATTGTCACTTTCCATCAGGTGAGATTCACATCAACAAAACATCAAAGAAAAATTGTTTATAAATATATTTAATTTCTATGCCGATTTTACACTTGTACGTTATTTGTAGAATTAATAGTTTATCCATATATAAGGCGGTTCTTATGTTTTTTTAATCTGTGGTAAAATAATAGCAGGCTACACGGTTGTCTGTGGGTACAGGAGTTTATAATATAGCAAAATTAAAATATCACACTATAATATTATAAATGTGAAAGTTTGTGACTGTTTGTATGTTTGTTACTTCTTCACGCTCAAACGGCTGAACGGGTTTGAGATAAATTTCGCATATAGTTATAGAGATAGTTTACAATCTGCAAGACACATTTTATCACATAAAATCCTCAAGTAACACCGCGGGGCGCTGCTAGTAAATTTGTAATAAACATAGATTCTATGGTGAATAATAGAATCTTTTGAACATACAAATTAATTAATATGCAAATATCGAATTACATAATTTTTTATTAATATTTTTATAAATATTTGTATAAGATACTGGTTTACTTCTGATTTGTTATTTTAGTAAATAATACGGGATAACTCACGTGAATAAGTCAGATAGCTCCGACTAAAGTCTCAACCACATTCGGTGGTCTTTTTCAAGGATAGCTCGGGACGCCCGCGTTGACGTCTCGTTTAGCACGCGGGCGTCCCGAGCTCTCCTTGAAAAAGACCACCGAATGTGGTTGAACCAATGAGTTTTAAACCTCTGCTCGATGGGTTGAACTATAGTCGGAGCTATCTGACTTATTCACGTGAGTTATCCCGTATTATTTACTAAAATGAGAGAAAATCACGTTAGTTTTCATAATAAAATAGTATTAGATTTACAATAGATATGTTACAGATATAATATAATAGATGTGTAACAGATCCACTGAAGCCAGGAAGGTCCAGGCACTTGACATACATGCCACCGGTTGAGTTCAAGAGTCAAAGACTCATCATAAATGTATCACAATAAGTTCCTATGTTCTTTTTTATGCTTACATAATATAATCACAATATAGATTCAGACTGAAAATATATCTAGTGACAATGCCGCCCAATTTTCCTGTTAAGCCGACGTAACAAACGCCACGTAGTCAAACCGGACTTGACACTAGAAATATTTTTATATTTTTTTTTCTAATATTTTAATTTAATGTTTACTTAAAATTATTTTTTTTACTAAATTTTCTGTTTAGTAATTTGTTCTAAGAATTGGCTAAGCAATATTGTTATAAATTTGTTGTAATTATTAAAATTTTATAAAATACTAAGTATTTTTGAATAAAATTTGGAAGGCAAGTTTAAAATTTTATATAATAATAAACATAAGTGTAAGAAGTAAGGCAGTGATGATCAGATGTGCATTTATCAGAAGAGTAAATCGCAAATGTATTTTTTTGATTATCAACTAAATATTAAGTATTAAATGTTGTTAGAGAAATTTTATGTTTTACTTATTCCAATATGTCCTTCGTAAACAAGCAAGTACCGCTGCAAAAGGTTGTGTTTTAGAATGAGAGTATTTGTTGAGATAATAAAGTTTTGAAGCGCTCGTAGCGAAGTTTACTTAGCTGTTCTTAACCGATCAGCAAAGTTAAACAACGTCGCCCGCGGTCATGAGTTGGATGGGTGACCGCTAGTTACATTACTACTGAGCGCTTCCGTGCTTCGTAGGGCACGTTAAGCCGTCGGTCCCGGTTGTTGTCTTAGGATGGCAGTCGTTACAGCATGGTGGTAGGGCATTTTGTAAATGCCCGTCTGGCTAGCTACTACCCTCAAGTAGATAATCTGTCGTCAAGCACCTAACGAGGTGTTCTGACAGCTGTCCTTGAGAGCCAGTACTTCTAGGTTAGCCTGTACAACATCTTCGACCACATCATCACTTACCATCAGGTGAGATATTGGTCAAAGGATAACCTATCAAGCATAAATGAAAAGCATAAATAAAATAAAGCAACAAATGTACCTACTTCCTGTCAATTCCTGAAAAATAAATGACTAGGTATTAGGTATTATTATTATTGTATTTTTGAAAGTTTATTTCATCTCGAAATTTTAAGAATTTCGGTAGTATTATGAAATCAACGGGCCTAAAACAAGTGAAGATCACTATCGGGAGTTGTATCAATAGATGTGGTGGTGGTTTCTTCCTGCAAAAACTTACGAACAATGGGGCAAGTATTAAGTATGGCGGCTTTTTGCATTATATTTAATTAAAATTTTTACTTCTTTTAATTTACTTAATTTAAATTTGGAAAAATATGTTTTTACTATTTTAACTTATTTTACTATTACATTACTAAGATGGAGATAAGGTTCCTACAGTAAAATAAATATTTTTAGGTAAATCTATTAATTTAATACTGTGGTGTAAGTATTTCGATTGTGGGTGCTAGGAACGGCTATGTCAATTAGATATACACATTTATTTACTTTATCTATTACAGTTATGTCTGGTCCATTGTTATGTATGGTTTTATCTGTTAATATAGCTCTATCAAAGTATATCTTGTGGGTAGAGCCTTCAAGCACAGGTTTAGGGGCGTATTGATAATAGGGTTTCGTGGGATTTTCATTTAGTTTATGTTTGATTGTCAATTTTTGGTGGATTATATAAGCTATACTTGATTGTGTCTATGGGTGTAGTCGGTTTGAGTGAGTGTTGGGCAGGCACTAGTACTATGTTGGATGGTCTCTGAATGTCGCTGGCATTTTCTGCATTTATCGTTTGGGGTATTTGCGTCTTTGATAATGAACTTTCAGTAGTTTCTAGTGTTTATTACTTGATCTTGACTAGCAATCATAAATCCCTCTGTTTCCGGAAACATTGATCCTAACTTAAGCCATTGATTTGAAGCTGTTAGATCTACGTGAGAAAGTTCTAAATGATGCATGTGTCCCCAAGCTCTAAATGTGTCTCAGCTCCCCAATACCAGCTTCTTCCATTTGACCGTATACAACGCAGAGCGACTCGAATCGTTGACGATCAAGTTCTCTCCGACCGGCTCGACCCTTTGGCATTACGTAGAGATGTTGGATCACTCTGCATCTTCTACCGCATCTATCACGGGGAGTGTTCTGAGGAACTGTTCGATTTACTACTTGCAGCTGTATTTCGCCATCGGAGGTCCCGACAAAGCATGATGTTTCATCAATTTCATGTCGACGTCTTGAAGGCCACAACTTTGCGATTTTCACGGCATTTTCTACCTCGCACTGCCACAATATGGAACCAGCTGCCAGGTGCAGTATTTCCGAAGGGATACGACTTAGGGGCCTTCAAGAAGAGAGCATATTCCCTCCTCAAAGGCCGGCAACGTATCCTCAATAGCTCTGGTGTTGCGGATGTTCGTGGGCGACGGTGATCACTTACCACCAGGTGAGCCGCCTGCTCGTTTGCCCTCCTATACCATAAAAAAAACTAATACATAACAAATATCGATATCTGAGAATATCACAATAGCTTACATAGGTCTCAAGACCGGTCATGTCATGATCTCATGACATGATGCTACGTTTTGCCAGGAAACGTGCCTATTCTTTGTGTTTTCCCCATACCATTCGCCTTAAGAACTAGATAGGTCTAGACGTAGATAGGTCGGTAAGAGAAAAACACAAAAACGAGGTTTTAGGCATGTTTCCTGGCAAAAACATAGCGTGTTAAGCTTTGATATAAATATATCTTGTAACAGGTATTTTGAAGTTTGCTATCCAGGTTTCAAATGCATTTTGTTAGTTATAGTGGATAAAATTAGCACACAGACCCATTTGAAATTTTGTAGTACCGAGATTTCAGACTATTTTTGTATGGTGTATCCAATTCGTTTGGTAACAAACTTGGGCCAGTTATTCTTTAACTTTGTACGAATGTATTCATAGTCCATTTCTTCGAACAGTACTTAAAAATTAGGATTCTGAAACGTAGCCCGGTGAATAGCAATAGACTTGACCCCTATTACATGTGTTTATACACCTCTGCCTAACCCTTAGGGGAATACAGGCGTGATTGTATGTATGTATAATAAGCTATTTGCACCTACTTAAACATTACTATTCACCATTATGTGGGCGCTTTAAGGTTCTGTTTAGTTGGGAAGGGTGGTAAGTAAAACGAACGTGTGTCGGTAGTGACCGTGTACTCGCAACTAACTTCAATAGACATAGTGGACTGTATTATATTATGGGATGTATGACATAGGTACAGAGATATAGGTAGGTAGGTATCTTATTATGGTAGGTAGGTAGCTAAATAGCAATGATTATGAAATATGAATAATGCAGCAAAGTTAAAGTAAGAAGATGCTGAGTAGATATCGGACGGCTCCCCATAACTACTGGAAATACCTAACATACCGCCCACCAAAAACATCAGTTTTTTCTCGTAAGTACAAATAAATATTAACAAAACTAAAGCAATAACTAGCTTACATCATTTCATTACCCATTACCTCGTATACCTATCTGTATTCTAAACAAACTTCAAAATAAATCTTTCAACATAATGTGCAACTAATAGGTAAGTAATTTATAATTGCATCTAATTATAAAACTTTCAAAACTTATCGAATTAAACATAGACCTAGTTTGAACATGAACAATAATAATAGGTAATCAAACTTAAACGTCAACTAGTCGCTTATCTACGTTTCCAAGAATGGCTGCATGGATCGACTGAACAAAAGATGTTACCTGCTGTTACGTTATCACAAGTTATGCATAAATTAACAGGGCCGCATTAAGGAGCTTCAGATATTAACATTATTTAAAATATGATCTTAGTTTTTAGTATAAATTTTACAAATAACCGTATTGTAAATAAAAAATATGACAAGATTCAAACTAACAACATAATTACAAACTAAATATTTGTTAACATTTTTTATAGTTTTCATATGCTTTTTTCAGTAAATTGTGCGCATCATCCATGTACGGTTTTATTTCTTCGAGGGTAGACATCTCATTTGATTCTTCACAGTTCAATCACTTTTTGCACAAATAAAAGTATATAACACGCTCGGTAATTATATTCACTTAGTTTTCCAAATAAGCTTGGTTGTTTATCACTTGATATTCACTAAAAACTCGGAACAGCGATCGCGTTTATGCAAAACTTCCCAACTAGCTGATTCGGCTCGAAAATGACCATTAAATAGTTCACCACCTACTTAACATGTCCGGGGGAGGGCATTGGTATGCCATATCACAGGTCTGTCCTAGATTGGGTACCAATGTATTTCCAATGTTAATGTAAAATTTACTGCTGTATTATTGTACTCTGATATATTTAAGTTAAATGATGTTTGTTAAACAATAAATAAATAAATAAAAAAAAAAAAAAAAAAAAAAAAAAAACTATTAGTTGAGTATAAAACTTTGCTCGCATATATGATAAGGTAATAATTGTAAGGCAGCGGGTCGTTTATTGATTCGAACTCTATTCGTGCTAAACAGATAACGCTCGAGATATCACTAAATGCACAAAATCAACTGGCTATACCTTCCGGCTTAAGATGCTAATTCTCGGGTATTTTTTACAGAGGAATTGGATGTTGTCTGTTGCTCTCGAATGTACAACTCCACCGGACTTTGGGCAAAGGAAGGCCTTCTTATAGCCCTGGAGGGGGGAGTACCAAAGGCCCTTCTCCCGAGACGGGCATAACAAGCGAAAAGCGCTTTCTACGGGGAAATATCCGGAATTATTGTATGCTTAGTAACTTTCGCGACATGAACACATATTTATAAGTATTTAACGGGACTTAATCGCGATAAAAACATTTATAAATTTATTTATTTACCTCGACGTTTCGACCAAGTTGCATTGGTGGTGGTCACGAGCGGACTGAAGAGGAGGGCGTCAACGTCTTGAAGGGCAGGTATTTTCTCCAACTACCCGCATTTGACTTAAAAATGTACCGTCTCGACACACAACACTGACAACATCCACAGGTCTTAAGCAAGGTAAAACGCGTTTGGTGCATTTCCTTATCACTGGATTCCAGGATGCAGCTAACTTAAAACCATCCTCTCTATTGAAATTACGATATTTCCTTATCTCAATAGCTTCTCGTACTAGTCTGGAGTGGTAGTGACGTTCCGTTGAGAGGACTTTCGGGTCGTGGAGCTCAATCCAGTGATCAGGTCCTGACTCTAGCAGATGTTCTGCTATAGCAGACTTCTCCACCTGGCGATTTTTCACAGCTGCGATATGTTCTTTGACCCGTTCACTTGAGTCTCCTCCATATATGAGGATGGAGCAACACCTATAGTTCAACTAACGTTGTACTAAGTTTCCCATTGGCTTTAAACTTGTTAATGATAACGCAACCCTCAGTCACTCTACGATCACTGCAAAGTGTTTGAAAAGTCGGGACAAAATTATGATAAATATACGCGATTTAAACCGTTTAAAGTTGTTTAATCACTATATTATGACTCATTGTCATGTTAGCTCTGTCGGTCAGAGCATACCCCGTGGTGTCCGCACAATGTTTCTTTAGAAGCGCAAGAACATAATAATAATATTATTGTAAATAGATTTGGTTTGGGTGTTATGAAAGACGACCTTCCTGAATATATCGATAACAAAACAGAAAACAAAGATGCAAGGCAAGATGCGAGGCAAATGGGCACGTTTCAGGATCCTTTATCACAATTGCAGGGGATGCACCAAATTAGGTCCACCACCTGTTTTACACCAAAATTTCGGCAACATCCTTCGTACCCATTAATGTGAGTAGTACCTCGCTGCTCATTAGTCTGTGATATTATTTTTTTTCGTTTTTTTTTTCTTCGGGAACCTCACGGCCTAGTCGGGAACTGTACGTCCGTAACTGAATATTATTATTTTCTATCTATGTATTCGCTAACAGAAGTTGATAAGAGTAAAAAGATGACTGAGTTCCACAATGCAAATTTAAACTATACCTAATTTAATGACGTACCTATATAGTGGTAATTAATACAAGATCAATGTGAAGTAAACAAGATCAAGTTCTGAGATAAGGTATTTTGAGATACCTACTGGTCTTTAGAGTGACATATCTTTACACAAATTAACGACGTTATTGTTGCAAATGTGAAAAACATTCCCACGAGGTAAACACGTTTTTTGTTATAAACACATAACGGTGAATTTTTCGCCATACATTACTAATTATTAAATGCAATGTATAATACATTGCAAATTTAGTTAAGTTGTAATTTTCTTACCAAAACTTCTTGGTCTGTGCAGAGTATATGCCTAAGAAGTGATCATAAAGAGGTTGCATTTACTAATGCAACTAATGTGCTAAGATCTCATCTTACTTGTCTCTGTTATTAAAAAATGCTCTCAATCTCAAATGACGTCATTTGAGATGGCAGTTTCTAGACCAGTGTGTCTATGCTGGTCTAGAATAGAAAGAGGTCCCTGGTCTATAATCAGCGCTGTGTTCAACATTGAAGATTTTTTTGAGGTCAGCGCTGTGTTCAATGTTAACCGCTAAAAAATCTTGAAAGCGGCTTTACCTGAGTTCCTGATGATATGTGCTTGTTAATTATTGACAGTATTAGGATGCTGACCATTTCTTGAGAGCTCACCAGCTGAGATTGATCTAGAGACCGACACAAGGTTGGGCTTATTAATCTTAAGCTTAGTGTCTTAAATTGAATATCCTTTGTTTTCAAACTGACATTGCAGAGTGGTAAAACCTGCACACGACTATAATTTTTTCTCTCGTAAATTTATAGTTTTGTAACGTTTTTTTTTGTTATAAACACATAGTGGTTAATTTTTGCAATACATTACTCATTATCAAATGCAAAATAAGTACATTATAAATTGAAAATTTTGTAAGTTGTAATTTTCTTACCAAAACTTTTTGGTTTGTGCAAAGAGTATATTCCTAAGAGGTAATCATAAAGAAGTTGCATTTACTAATGAAACTAATGTACTATATCATGGTCCATGGATCTATATGTCCATGGCTATGGTCTAATCTTTCTTGTCTCTGTTATTAAAAATGCTCTCAAATGTCGTTATTTTAAGACAAGCGTGTCTATGCCCCTCTCAGTAAAATATTACTTACTTGCTCAGTGGCTCTCAACATTGAGGCGCTGAACTCAAGAAAATCTTGAAAGCGTCTTAACACATAGGCTTAGGATGTACCGAAAAAATCCTATGTCTATGTCTTAACAGGAGAAGCTGATGTTATGTGCTTCTTAATAAGCGACGGTATTAAGATGCTGACCATTTCTTGAGAGCTCCAGCTGAGATCGATTTTGAGACCGCCACAAAGTTGGGCTTATTAATCTTAACCTTAGTGTCCTAAATGTAATGTCTTTCGTTTTCAAACTGACATTACTGAATGGTAGAAAATTATATAGGTACTACGCCGGCCCCGAATCTAAAGTGAAACTGGCTAAAAGAAGACAACAACCCTTGTCCAAGGAAGTAACCTCGTGGTTAAGCGATCGCCTTATATAGTTAAAATGTACTTGGAACAATCAGTCTATGAGCAAGCTTCAATAAAAGAGTAGAATTACTTTATCTTCGCAGATATTCGTACAAGCTGTATACAAGAGATTACCATATTATTTTGTGGGCATATCGCATTATTATCAGCAGTTAAGTAGCATGCATGACATTTGTTATCTCTTCTCAGAAATATCACTATGAATCTTCATGTACGTTGAAGTTGTTTTCTAAACAATCAAACATAATTGTCGTAGGTACATAATATTGAGTATGAAATAAAACTGGTGGATTAGTCTCAGTCAACAGATTATTTTTATTATTTATTTATGGAGTTAAAAAGACACAGATTCAATTACATTTGTCTCACAATATAGAACAAATAAAAAGGTTAAAAAAACTACAAATTACGTCCGGCAATATTATAATTGAATTTTGAAATTCATAATCTCCTTACAATGTCATTTTAAAATGTATAATGTTCAATTTAGATTTTGTCGATAGGCTAGCCTTGACCACAATCTCATCTGATGGTAAGTGACGATGTGGTTGAAGGTGGAAAACTGCAAATTCTATGCCTAAGACATAGCTTAACAAACTGAACCGACAAAAACTATGATCGGAAGCACGGGGGCGTAAAAAATACTACGAAGTAAATGTCACAGAAAATGCAACCGCTCGTTGTGACGTTTACTGGGATAGTAGACCAACCTTCGATGTAGCCACCAGCGAACATTGGACGGGTCGTTCTTAGCCTAGTTTTAACGATAGGCATGGTGGAAGTTGCGAATACTCGCGTGGCTAGCTATAACTCTCAAATAGAAAATCTATTGCCAAATAACTAACAATGTGATCCGGCAGCAGTCCTTGAGAACCAGTAAAACTAAAGGGATATGAGACAACAACGGTATGTCTCGGGGTGTTGGGTGCAGTGTTATTCGTAGTGGCGAAATGTATCTGTTATAGGTAGATTGGACTTCGTGCTTGATCCATCACAATCCTATAAAGTAAAGGCCAGCTCTACTACGAGTCAGATGCAATGTTTTGACTAACACTGCTATATTATTTACTAAGATTTGCATTACAATGGCGCACAAAATTTTGTTGTAATCGTTTTCTGAACGGATTGAACTTATTACTTTACCACCAGTAGTAGTTAGGTACCACCTCACTATCTGATATTCCGTCTCGATTCTCGAAGCAGTATTGTGCAATTGTATGTTTATGCGTGAAGGTTATGAAGGTCACAGTGTCAAATGATTTTACTGGACGAACGACAAAATCACTAACGTCTCAAATTAACGAGTGCAGTGCAGTGTCACGCAGAACGGCGTATCACTGTTACTAGCGTACTGTACTATCGTACTGCATCTGTAATGGACAGGCGTGATTACCATCGGGTACCTTTCCGTTTCGGCACACAGCAGAAATTATATTTATATATGATAGAAATAGCTCAATAATAGCTTATTTAATAGGTAACTAGTTTGCTAAACGTTTAATGGTTTGCGAAACCGTGATTCAGCTACCTTCTTCACAACCATTCTTTTTTCATAAAAAATAGAATTATGACGGTCATATCTCTATACATTTATTTACAAGAGTCTCATAGTGACGCAGTGAAAAATAAAATTTTCATTAAAATCATGGACTTTACAAGTTACGAGTACAACATACGCTGCAAAGAAAAATTGCATCATCCAGTAGACTTTATTTAAAAAATAGATTGTATTGTATCGGATATTTAAATTTTATATAATGAATATCATATTTTTAATATTGTTATGTTTGCAATAACGCCTGCTATGCGAATTACGCGACGCGGGTTCGAATCCCGCACTTGGTTTACATTTTTCCTATCGTATATTTGTAATTTTATATCATAATTTTAACTTATATTATAATAAACTCAATGACTTACCGTGTATAACATTCAAAGTTATATGGTTAATACATATTTCTATTCTATCCTAGAACTTCCAGTTAAAGTGCAAAGAATCCCTCATGTTACGAAAAAGTTCTCCCTACATTCCTACATCCTAGATGTACAAAATTCAGTGAAATAAAACAAGACAGTATGATACATATCTGGAGAACGGTCAATTGTGCGGAAAGATTGGGCAACGACTGGTAGGTACCTTGTTATCGTCCGCACTTGACCCAAAGGCATCGCCCAATTTCCACGATACGTGCCACATCTCCACTTTACATTATATTATGAAGCTACTTATAGACGTGCTGATTCACGGACTTCTAGAAAAATAAACGATTGTGTTTATTTTTTGGCCTTGCGTTTTGGATTTATTAAAAAAATACTACAAACTATATACAACACTACATGTACTGCTATGAAAGCAAAAAAATAAGATAAAGTAGAAAATCTGTCTCCAAGCACCTAACAGTGTGTTCCGGCAGCAGTGCTTGAGTGCTAGTAAAATTACAGGCACATGAGACCTAACAACTGTTCAGTGTGACGGACACAGTGCAATTCGTCGTTGACGAAATGCGTATGTTATAGGCAGAGGTTAGTCCACTTAACATCTGCGGGGCGATCACGTATCTTCTGTAGCAATGAATTGCTGATTGCAACAATCAAAAATGACAGTTTGTGGCAATGAAATGAAAAGTCAACAGACAGATAGGTAACAGACCTTCATGCGCCCAAACGTTAGTCGCCGACCGTTTGTTTTCTTTTATACCTAAGATGATAACTGGCATTTGTAATAACATAGTATTTATACAGTTTGTACTCCCATGGTCAGTATTTCCTTTTATTTCATATTATTATTATTCTAAAATCTAATTAAAACAAAATTTAAGATTTTTAGCATTTATTTTAAAATACAAGTAGTAATTTCTTCTTCCTCCCTTAACACAAATTAGGCCAATATATATCTTCCTCCACTCCGCTTCAATTTTAATAGCGCATGCTACAACGCTCTGCGGATAAAATATTTTTTTTAGTTATTTTTTTAATGTTATCCGCACAGCATGGGTTATTGCAAAACATAAAAATATTAAAAATATCATAGTCGCTTTACAGATATTTTTTTATGACATTTGGTTTTATTTTACAATCAAGCGTATAAAACGTGTTGTAGTATCCAAAGTGTAGATACCCATTGGCCAATACACACTAAAACTAAAGCGGAGTGGCGGAAGATATATATTGGGCTAATTTGTGTTAAGGGAGGAAGAAGAAATTACTAAGTAGGTATTTTAAAATAAACGCCAAAAATCTTAAATTTTGTTTTAATTAGATTTTACAATAATAATAATATGAAATAAAAGAAATACTGACCATGGGAGTACAACCTGTATATATACTATGTTAATGCAAACTCCTTAGTAGAATGGATCGTACGAAATTTTAAATTCGATCAAAGTATATGCCAGTTATCGTCTCAGGTATAAAAGAAAAAAAACTGTCGGTGACTAACGTTTGGGCGCATGAAGGTCTGTTACCTATCTGTCTTTTGACTTTTGTCAAAATCGGTCAAAACTGTCATTTTTGATTGTTGCAATCAGCAGTTCATTGCTACAGAAGATACATGATCGCCCTGCTGGTGAGCCTCGAGCTTGTTCCGTAACAATAACATAAAAAATGCCTATCATATTAATTATCGTTATTATCATCATCAATTAACAGGAAAGTCCGTTGAAGAAGGTCTTCCCCAATGGGGGGGATTTATCATAATCCGCACGCTTGGCAAGCGTCTTGGGGATCGCAGTAGAAGTTGTCAGTTCTTCAGAAGGTGCTGCTTTCCACCTTCCGGTATTTTGCCCTTAGTCGCCTCTTACGACACCCACATGATGAAATGAGGGGTGAGCTGTTTTAAGGACCAGCTCCCATTCCTACACATCTCCGCAACATCACTTACCAACAGTTGGAAAGTGCGGTGAAACAATAATGTAAGCCAGTACAAAGAAAATTAAATGAGAACAAAACTAAAAATTTACAAGAGGAACAATTATAGCCATGTGCGGGATTCGAACCCGCGTCATTCACCTCTATAGCTGGGGTATTCTCTGACCGACTGAGCTAACATGAAATATGACTTATAACTGTAATTTTTCCTTTCGTTCTTCAACCATCGTATGAGGAGCGGCACCTGTGGTTCAACTTACGCTATACTACAAAGATTTTGCAATTAGCTTTAAACTTGTTAATGATGACGCAACCCTATAATTTTAATATTTTTATTTATGCAATAACGAATGCTCTGGTTTACATTAAAACACATAGCTGAAGTATACAAGCTAATATGAGGCAGTGTTTAACCGTTCACCTATATTCATGAAGTGCCAATTAGATTGGTATCTGCAAGGGTTAAAACCTATCGGTAATACTATTCGTTTTTTAAAATACTTCTAGATACCTACCCTCTAGAGTATAGAAGTGGCCGTCATGCCATTTCGATTCTTAGTCACAAA
The DNA here is from genome assembly GCA_963890685.1 of Plagodis pulveraria. Taxonomy (NCBI): domain Eukaryota; kingdom Metazoa; phylum Arthropoda; class Insecta; order Lepidoptera; family Geometridae; genus Plagodis; species Plagodis pulveraria. The sequence goes on from OY982975.1 coordinate 9,814,135, forward strand.
ATATTTTTGATACATAAGCACAACATTTTTTTTAAACTCAAGCATAGTTTTTATAATAATAACAAATATTTTAAATGCCGCCTAATAATTAGGCGGGATTATCACTAGATATATTTTTTAAGTGTTTTATTAAAATATTAAATTTGGTGTTTCCTTAAAATATTTGCTATTATTAAATATGGATTTCCGCAAAGTAACGCCTGAATCTATTTATTCGTTTTTATAACATAAATCGTGCCTACAACTTTAACCTCTGCTCTCAGAATTATTATATTTCGAATAAAAAGTATAGTGTTTAACACTGGTGAAAGTCATCAATGCCTACTCAGACTATAGCCTAGTATAGGCTCGGACTATTGACTAGACTATAGTCTAAATACTTAGTGTAGAAATGTATTCCTTTCTTATTATTTTGTTCACCTGCGTTTAATTAAATTTGCCGTGTAAATAGTTTTTCCCTAGTCTTTAATATTCCTTCTAGAGTCGTTTGTATGGTGATAATGCATTTTTTTTATTTTTTATTCTTTATTTTGTCAGTTTAGTAATAATATTATTTTGCAATTTTCGTAATATTTCGTGCAATCGAAGCAATATTTCGTGCAATCGAAGTAATATTTCGTGTACTTGTCACGTATTTCAAACGAAACGGTTGCCGTAATTACCTCATTGCAGCGCGCGCAGATACGATCCTTATTTCCACGCGTGTTTGTTTGATTTTCGTATTCGCGGGCAACGAGCTCCTAATTTAGCAACTGTTGAGGCCCTTAAAGCACTCTTGCCTTGCTTGAGAGACGTTTATATTCGTCGTAAAGTGGAGACGCCGAAAGCACTAGACACTCATAAATGCCGTCACACTCAGACCCTTAGCACTAAGAGCACTAGAGCAGTGTAACGGCAGCGATACAGAAATAGGCGTAGTCTAAAGGGAAACTTCTAAGACCGACTCATTCGTGTTTATTAAAAGGGTAGCTGGAGTAGCAATAAAAACTGGCTAAGTGCGAGTCCAGCCACGCTCCATTAGGGTGGGTTCTGCATTGCAACAGCCATTGACCTATTTATCCTAGACGCGATATCGATACTCTATAGTGCAAGTATGCCGACCGGCATACTCTCCCTCACACGCAATGGGCACTCGTTGAGATTACACGCGCTTTACGTTCGAAAATTTTGTATTATCAATTGCGTATTTTGAATACACAATTTTCGAACGTAAAGCGCGTTTAATCTCTACGAGTGTCCAGCTGCGTGTATGGGAGAGTATGCCGGCCGGCTTATCTGCACTGGTCGACTATCGTCGTTTGAGATGTCGCATCTACTATATATAGGTCAATGGCAAAAGCTCGTAAAACAAATAATGTTTGTTGGTTTTGATCACGGACTTAACTACATCATGAGTTGGTATTTTCAGTTCAGAGATTTTTGTTGTTGTGGTTAGAATTTTATACGTAAAACAACCTTGTTTACAAAATAATGCCTTGTAATGCAATACTTCTAATGTCGATAATTGAAGTGCAGGTTATTTTGGGTTAATCTTTTGGTTTGAAGCAGTGATGGCTCAGTGGTATTGGCTATGGACTGCCGAACAGCACGCCCATGGTTCAAACCCCGCCGTGGGCTTGAGCTTCACTGCATGGTGGAAGGGCATTTTACGAATGCCCGCCTGGCTCGCGACCACCTCAAGTAGAAAATCTGTCGCCAATCACCTGACAGTGTGTTCCGGCAGCAGTCCTTGAGAGCCAGTAAAATTAATTTACAGGCACATGAGACCTAACAACTGTACGTCTCAGTGTGACCCGCACTATGCAATTTTGTCGTTGAAGAAATGCGTCTGTTATAGGCAGAGATTAGTCCACTTAACTTCAGGTAGGGCTCGGGCTTGTTTTGTCACAATAACATATAAAAAAAATATGCAAGGAAGCAAATTGACAGCTAGCAGTTATTATGAGCGCGGCTACTAAACGGTTCATTTTGTTTGCGCGCAAACAGTGCATTGTCGTTTTTCAGTTATGAACCGAGCGTTTTTAAACTATTCGGCGACAACAGTTTTTTTTAGATTTATGATTTTGGAGTAAGTGCAACAATCTCAATGTAAGAAATCGCCAGATTTTATCATCAGATTTGAAGGTCCATGTTTAAATGACACTTTGGAATCTATACAAATAAAATAGTATTTTTGACTAACTTCGACGCAAAATTGTATATTTTAAACATGAATTTAGTTTGCGAAAGCTTAATAATATTTGTACGAAGATTTTAACGTAGACAGGAAGCTGTTGAACAAGTGCAGAATTTGAAGGACGCAGAACTTAACTACTAGGAACTCATGAACTTGGTATATAGTATCTTGAAGTACTGATATGTTCTGTGTGCATTCTAGGAATAGTGCTCTATTCAGAAAGATTATTTTCATCTGACAGAGAACATATAATGGATAATTGACAAGTGATGTATACAGAATTATTCGTAAAATGCTAACAACCTCTTAGGGTTGACTTCTGCTAGTCCTAACAAACATTTTAAGACTTTTTGAAGTAATTACTATGAGCTTTATCCCGCCCTAAGATGGGAAGCAGCATCTTTCAAACACTCGGATCAAACAAATAACACTTTCGAGTATGAGAGATGAGAACATTTTATTTACTTCAAAGGTCACCATATAAGGCCCTCAACTTAGATTTATCGCCACCTAATCAGATAGTTTATAAGCAAAATACACAATGCTGTCACTAGTTTCACTCGATATCGTTCGATATTCTAATTTTTATTATGTTTATGAAGTATGAATGATTGCCGAATAAAAACATATGGAAAAAGTATTAACATTTGCAGATCACAACTTGTCATACAGTAAACTGATTAAGGAGAGAGGTAAAAGTTGGGACTATCTTATATAAAGATTATAAAGTCATGAAAACAGTTGTATAATTGGTTCTCTTAAAATATGTTGAGGATACACTATTTTTTTAATATTGTTATGTTTGCAATATCGCCTGCTTGGCGAATTACAATACAAAATTACAAATTTACCAGAGAAAAAATTATAGTCATGTGCGGGATTCGAACCCATCCATCTACACCTTCAGCTGCGGTATGCTTTAACCAATTGAACTAACATGACACACTGACTCATAACTCTAATTTTTGCTCTCGTTCTTCAACCATCGTATTGGGATGGAGCGACACCTATAGTTCAACATGCATTGTACTGCAAACAAGACCAATTATGCAATCGGTTTTAAACTTGTAAATGATGACGCAACCTTATAATTTTAATATTGTTATGTTTGCAATAACGCTTGCGTGGCGAATTACATTACAAAATTACAAAAGAAAAGTTATAGTCATGTGCGGAATCCCGCACATAACTAAGTATATATTTTTTTCTCAATTTGTAATTTTGTAAACTAAATGTCGATCTAAAAACATACAGTAAATAATTTTAACCCATTTAGGTTTTCCCAACGCTGAACTATGGCCCTCGTCGAAGCTACCACATATCTACTTACAGTGGACTGACATGCGCAGAATTCTTATCAGTCCCGTCTCGTCTGACCTGTGTGCCGGGTCTCTAAACATAAGACTACTTGTTCCAATCTCACGCGAAAACTTTACCACGAAATATGAATATTCTGAACTCACAAAATTTATTAATATTGAGTGCAACTTCTTCTTGAGTTAATCGACTGTTAAGTGAAAAGATACGAAAATGAAGTTTTTTGGTTTGAAAATTGTATTATGTGTGATTTCCGCGAGTCTGGTGAACGGTAAGCGATTAAAATTTGGTAGTAATAAGTAATCTGATGTACCTCTTAACACTTGTGTAAACATTTGTTTAAATTAATGATCGTTACGTTAACGCGGCTTAGCTAATACATACTTTATTTTCCCTTTCGGAGCCTGCATTTATATGAAATATGTTATTAAGATATGGTCAATTTTCCAATCCCCGCCTGGATAGCTACCACCCTCAGTAAAGAATCTGTTGCAAAGCACCTTACAGTGTGTTCCGGTAGCTGTCCTTGAGAGCCAGTAATTCAAGCTTAGCCTGAACAACATCTTCGACCACATCATCACCTACTATCAGGTGAGTGATAAAGAGTAGCCTATCAGATATAAAATAAAATTAAGTATATTATTATTATATTATATAATTTGCAGTTAAGTTACACTATTGTACCAAGTAGCACTAGTGTATAATATTATTATTCACGAGGGTGTTATAGTTCGGTTTATGGCCCTAAGAACGATATAATAAAGCTCACTTTACGAGCAAGGGTGTTGAAAAGTATATTAACTATATCTTAGCAAACATTTTTGGTCCTTATATGCATTTACTTATAGCCAAAACCTGGGTGCTTATAAACCTCTACTTATACATTACAAAATCACAAATAGCAGGCGTTATTGCAAACCTAACAATATTAAAAAAAAAACTCTACTTATACACTTTTGGTATATGCACAGACACCAGTGTCATCATAATATAGTATGTTGCCGGAAGATCAGGTGTTGAAAGCGAAAATCTGACGATACGCAACTTGGCATGCGTTTAATTTAGGGTAAACCCGAAAGGCAAAACGGACCTTCATTGCTCTCACTCTGCTGTCAGTCTCCCTGTCCCAAAGAGTCACAGACCTGCAATTGTGATATTTTTGTAAAAACGATCGATTTTCTTTATAAAAATAGTAAAGTAGGTGAAAGTTGATTCAAAAATTTTTCTAGAAGGGTCTCGGCAAAACGCTACACTAGTCTATAAAACAACAATGCTACGCGGCTCACTGATAGTCCGCGTGTGTGATAGTCACGTCAGTTGGCCTGGCAACACGGTTAGCGTTCGGGAGTGATCTCAACAAGCAATAGATTCTTTAAAAAATGTTTATGTTATGAACTTAAGATATTTAGTACCTACAAACTCTATGGTACATATTCACCGGTGCGTTTTTCTTGTCAAAATTATATGCATTATGATTAAAACAAATATTTAATAATAACAAATATTTTTAAAATATTTTAAGAAAACATCAAATAAATATTTTAATAGAACACTTAAAAAATATAAAAATATATCTAGTGACAATTCCGCCTTATTTTCCTGTTAAGCCGAGAACGAGAATTTCTCGATCGTGCGCTCGTAGAGTCAAGTCTCCTGAGGATGCTTCGTGTAGAAGTGAAATGCGTCGAAAATTCTTCCAGTTTGGTTGCGTGGCGTTTGTGACGTCACGTCGGCTTAACAGGAAAATTAGGCGGAATTGTCACTAGATATATTTTTTAAGTGTTTTATTAAAATATTTATTTGATGTTTCTTAAAATATTTTAAAAATATTTGTTATTATTAAATATGGATTTCCGCAAAGTAACGCCTGAATCTATTCATTATCTTAAAACAAATTTTATTTAAGTAATCTTTGGTATAACCAGGTATAACATATAAATCAGATCATTTTGCCTAAAGACTGTTTTATACATAGGCTTAGGATGTACGCGAAAAAATCCTAAGTCTATGGTGTTGTATTTATTATTTACAAAAATAAACGTTTTATTACAAAAGTTTTGTTAACAATAGCATAGAAAAAAAAACACAAAGGTTTGAAGAGGCAGTCCTATATTATTCAGTCTACATCAATTAGTATGAAATAGTAATCATAATAAAGTTGGTAATAATCGTAGAATTGTCGTATGTAATGGTTCCTTATGGTACCTACTTAGTTTGAATAAGTCAGTACATAAAGGTACGTGCATATTTATAGAACTTGATACTTTTTTAAATTTGCTATATAAGATACATAAGATTTTAGTTTCTTATAACGTTTCTTTGGAAAATTTCCATCCTCGTTAATAGGATACGAACTAGGCAAGCACTGCTACTAGTGGTATATCTTCGCCTAACTCTATTTAAAAGTGCTATTAAAGACTAATCAGCAAGAATTGGCCTATATTTTGTTACCACCATTGTTTTGATTCATTTTTATGTTATATTGATTATATAAGATTATTATCATCACGTTAATTTTAGAGGTACGCAGCAAGTAATTGCCAGCGCCCATTTATTGCAAACATCTATGTTCATGTGAATATTCCTTATTTTTATTTAAAGTTTCCGTAACTTCCTCACTTTCCCCTAAGCTGTAATAGTACGTAGGATAGTGACCAAAATACTATATTTATAAAACAGAATATGCCGAAAACACAGATTCAAAATCATTTTTTTAAATAGGGACCAAAACTCACTAAACATATTTGTTTAAATTAATCTTTTTTTTTATGTTAAAATTATATATTTGTTTTTGAAATAATATTTATATTTAATTAATTAATATTACCTACTTTATTAAAATATTGTTTATTGCTCTAATTTGCTTACCAAAATGCCTAAACATATTTTGATAAAATTGACTTACATAGATTATTTAGCCTCGTAGAAGGCGGTTCCAACAGAAATATATGGGAGGTGTAATTAGAGCCGTAAGAGGTGACTAAAAGAAATATATCAGAAGCTGAGCAGCAGCGCCTTTGGAAAGCCTTCGAAACACTGCTATTGCCACGCTGCCTACCAAGCGCTACGAATAAATTATTCGTAGACCAAGCGTGAGGATTATGTTATGACAAACCCTCCTCAATTTGGGAGGCTGTGTTCAGCAGTGAACGATCTGGCTGATAGACCTTAGGTTCTTGAGAGACTCAAGCCGCGTACCTAAATAAGCTAATATCGTTGTGGACACGGCCCAATGTCTAAGGACATTGGTCCGTGGGGGCCGAGTGGTTGTAAGTAATAAAATTAGAGCACACATTTTCGGCACAGTCCAGCGTTCGTCGATAGCCCAGAGATTAAGGCACCCGTTGCGTTAAACTTCGGTACGTGGATTCGATTCCCACTCCAGGTGAGAAATATTGTAGCCTAAAAATTTGTAAATATAATTATCACTTAACGCGCGACAGTGCTTTTAAACATATTAAGAAATAGTAGCTATAACCTTTTTTATACCTAGTGCATTGTTACCTGGTTCATAAACTGATGGCTAATTATTATCTCAGTACCTGCACATGGTAAACTTACATCCTGTAACATATTCTATGCCTGCATACCGATGACGTCACGGCGACGCGACGGTTAACCCGGTCAGTTGAACCCATGGAAGCTCTGCAAGTGTATAATCTATCAATTAACACCAAGCAAATAATACGTTCCGAGAAATTAGGACTCTACTAGGCTTACAAAAGTATAGGCAAGCCTTAAATAATGAGCCTTTTGGGTGATTAAATCGAAATTGTCTTATAATTGTTAGCTTCTTGTATATCAGAACATAGTATGTATTTTTTAGGACTAGATTTTGGCAGGTAGAGTTTACAGAACATAGTATTTATTTTATAAGGTGATTTTGAAGCAGTGATGGCTCAGTGGCATTGGCTATGGACTGCCGTGCCGCAGGTCCATGTTTCGAATCCCACCGCGGGCTTGAGCTTCAAAGCATGGTGGAAGGGCTTTTTGCGAATGCCCGCCTGGCTAGCGACCACCCTCAAGTAGAGAGATTCTCTCACCAAGCACCTAACGGTGTGTTCCGGCAGCAGTCCTTGAGAGCCAGTGAAATTACAGGCCCATGAGACTTAACAACTATGTCTCAAGGTGACGGGCGCAGTGCAATTCGTGACTTGTGACGAAATGCATCTGTTATAGGCAGAGGTTAGTCCGCTTAACATCAGGTGAGCCTCGTGCTTGATACGCCACAATAACACAAAAAAAAAATGAGGACTAGATTGTGACAGGTAGAGTTTTCAGAACATAGTATGTTTTTTTAGGACTAGATTTTAACTGGTAGAGTTTTCAGAACATAGTATTTATTTTTAGGACTATTGACAGGTAGAGTTTTCAGAACATAGTTTTTATTTTTTAGGACTAGATTTTGACAGGTAGAGATTTCAGAGCATAGTATTTATTTTTTAGGACAAGTTATTTGACAGGTAGAGTTTTATGGTGCGGAAGGGACAGATGATCTACTTCTCTCTCGATAAATGGAGCCTGGTTCTTAGACAGTTGTACAATGCAATATCCTTCTTCTGCCAAGTAGGTATGTACATTAGAGATGTTTGTGTTTTTAACAAATTCCACCTGGAGTATTTTAAGAAGCGCAGCGAAGTAATGACTAGGCAAAAATGAGAAAAAAATGTGAACCTGATGTACAACCTCGTTGTAGAAAAGATATTTATAAATGAAACGCGTATAATATGTGTATATATTTGTATAACAAGCTTCCAGGAGAGTTTTTATTATTAGAAAAACATAAATTTAAGAAATGAATTAGTGACTGGCATAATTGTTTTTTATGATATTAAAGAATTAGTAAGTTATTGTGACAAACTTGTATGAATATTTGCACGTCTGCATGCAGACTGATTACAATGACTGATGTACTCTATAAGACCATTACACGAATATTTGTACCGTATCATTTAGATAGTCCACTGCTGAACATAGCCTCCTCCAATATGGGAGGGTTTGCCATAATCCCCACGCGTGGCAGGCGGCTTGGGGATCTCAGTGTGAGATATCAGTTCCTCAAAAAGTGCTGCTGCCTACCTTCACCATACCTTAACGCGGCGAGGGTGGCTTAAAAAGTGTACCTTGCGACGCCACAACATTACCTAGGCGCTACCAATCGGCTGCGAGCATTTCTAAGCGCAATCCAATTGAATTTGGAAGATTTTTGTTAATTGTGAACCTGACGAGTCCGATATTAAAGCGGTAACTGTATGAGAACTATACACTTCTTTACATATATATTCGTAGATTAATATATAAAAGTATGTGGAAATGATCTAAGTAAAATTAGGTACCTCTTTCGACGCGAACAGAGAATTCGCATTTCACTCCCTTACATGGCTGTACTTACTATGCATATGCTGTATCCAATAAAAGCCAATGGTTCCAAGCGGCTAATAGCCGTAATTCGTGGCGTTTTACAGGGGAGGCCTTTGTTCAACAATCGGCTGATCATGATGATGAATAGCGTCCCATTTTCTAGAACGGAACCATGAAAATATTAATAAACGAATCAACGTATGTAATATGCAAACAAATCCCTTGAAATGACATCCAACTTGTTTCTGAAAATTATAACTCTTTCTGAAGAAATAATACCAGAAATGGAACTAAAATCTTCAGAGTAGAGTGTACTGAGCGCTTTAAGTACAAACGTAGTATCGTCATATTTTAAAAAAGCAAAGTGTTCAAACTCGGTGAAATTTGTTATGCATATTGCTGATCTATGCTTCTGGTTTGCCAGTTTTTCGATATTTATTTTATCCATAAATTTCAAAATAACAATTCCCATACACAACGATTCTTCAAATTATGTTTGCAAATATTTAATTTTACGGAAACCTGTCAAACCAGAAGAAGCATAGATATTAGGCTCAAGGACATACATGCAAAGTTTCACAGAGTTTAAACACTTACGGCTTGTTTCAGAATGTTCGAGTAAGTTCCGGTTATACTACACAGAACATAAAATAACTGAATGATAAAGATTACAGTTAACATGCAGCGCGTTCAAGCTTTAATCGATGGATAGGCTAAATCGATGACTGTGAAGCGCAAAGATAGTGTTTTATTTGTTAAATATGTTCTGGGTAGTATAACCGGAACTTACTCGAACATTCTGTGACAAGCCCTTAGTGTTTAAAATATGTATGACAAAACTGCGTTTGTATGGAAAGCGCTACATGCACTGCAGCCTTACAAACTCCGACCATTTAGCCCACGTTTGAACTTGCAAATAAAATGTAAGTATATGTTACCTTTCCAAAAAACTGGAGAAGATCAGAGGCGAAACTTATCGTGGACAATCACACAAATGCTCAGGCCAACTTTGCTAAGCCGATAATAATGCGAATGATAGCAGGTGCGTTAATAGCTATGGACTGCCGTGCCTCAGGCGTACCTCCATGGTTCGGTCCCCGCTGCTGGCTTGAGATTCACCGCACCGCATTTTCGACGGCGACGGCGGAACATTCGCTAAATGCCCACCACGGGCATTTAGCGAATGTTCCGCCGTCGCCGTCGAAAAGCGTCGCCAAGCACCCAACAGTTGTTCTGCCAGCAGAACTTGAGAGCCATTGAATTGCAGGCACATAAGACTTAACAACAGCATGTCTCAGGGTGACGGTGCAGTGCAGTTTGTCACTTGTGACGAAATGCATCTGTTATAGGCAGAGGTTACCGCTTAACATAAGGTCAAATAAATTATAATAAAAGTTTACGGAAAACATTTTTTTCATACGTTTTCATAGTATGTTCTAAAAATGAAGCAACATCTTGGTTGCCTTTCTACGCTTAGATTAAAAAATCTGAACGTCTAAATTCTGAAGGAATATAGGCCGTTGAGAAAAATCCAATTTAGCAGAAACTCATTTGATCTTGTTGCTAAAAGTTTTGAAAAAATACGAGCATAAATGTATATATAGTAACACGAAGGGATAAGCAGGTGTTTAAAATGTTGCTGGCATGCGCACCGCGAGTAAATTTTGTCTAATGTTTATGTCGTGCTACCTGTATGTGGCAGTTATCGACAGAATCTTACAAGCGCGCTTTAGTTTAATCGATTTTGACACTTGTCTGCAGTATTTGCGATTTCTTCTAGTAGTACTTTTTGCAGTAGGTTTTTAACATTTATTTATTTCTAATATATGTATATAATATATATACACTTCTGGACTCATCTATTGGCCCACCTTGTATTTTCAGTTTCGTTTGGTCCTAGCTAAAATTTTATATTAGGTCGAGCAAAAAGTTTTTATGCAGTTTTGAACCTGGCACATTTTACCATCTTTTTCGATCGTATTGTTTTAAATTTGAATTCAGAATACCATACGACATGGAGCTACGCCTAACAAGTCGGATATGCGCCTTGTTAAAGGCAATTGATTTTTGAATAAAAAACATGTTTTATCAAATAAAGGTTTAATTTAATAACGCGTGTTGCCTCCATGGGCATCTATCACAGCTCTCATACGATTAGGCATAGAGTTTATCAACCGCTCTATGAAATTTTGAGGGATCATCTCCCATTCCTCTTCTATGGCAGTTTTCAACTCCTGCATCGTCTGGGCAACTGGCTGACGAGCCCTAACACGTCTTTTTAGCTCGTCCCACATGTGCTCAATAGGGTTCATGTCTGGGCTTCTGGCTGGCCAGTCCATAACTGTGATGTTCACATCCCGAAGATATTCCCTGACGATGCCGGCCGCATGGGCTCTTGCATTATCATGCATAATAAGGAAATTTGGGCCCACATAGTCCGCGTATGGTATCACGTGAGGTTCTAAGCACTCACGAATGTACCTTTCAGCATTTAATGTTGGCAGCCGTGGTCCTGTAACAACCTCAAGTTGAGTTTTGCCGCTCGCGGATATACCGCCCCAGACAGTCCATGAGCCACCGCCATAAGCAACCCTCTCTTCAAAGCAGCATTGTGCGAAACGCTCTCCCTTACGTCGGTAGACCTTCTTCCTTCCATCATTGCCATGTAACACAATTTTAGACTCATCAGAAAAGAGTACACGGCTCCAATCTTGCTGTGTCCAATTTAAATGACTGCGTGCGAAATGAAGGCGCGCTGTTCGGTGGGCTCGCGTTAGTTTGGGCCCATTAGCTGGCTTGTGTGGTACCATATCGCGTTCTTTTAACCTTCTCCGAACAGTTCGAGCGCTCACAGATACTCCGTGGAAGTCGCGAAGTTGGTTTTGTATCTCAATGGAGGTAAGGTGACGATTTCTCAAGCTGGTCGTCACGATGAATCGATCCTGCCTTTCAGTTGTGACCCGAGATTGCCCGAGAGTGGCCTTCCTTGGCGACGAACAAAGCCGCCAGTCTCTAGGTACCTCCGATAAACATTTCGGACCGCAGATCGACTTAAATTAAGTTGAGCACTCACGTTTCTTTGGCTGTGTCCGGACTCCGGCCTGAATAAGTGCCACAGCTTGGGCGGCGACTTCAGGTGAAGTATCCATAGATTATTGATAGAACCTCACCTTGATGTTAAGAATAAGTAATGTTTGTTGCAAAACCAAAGATATCAATCACTTTTTCAAGAATTAAATCCAAGTAAACCAATAAAACCAAGTTTTCTTAGTATTCGATTGTTTGATATCAACAAACAGGCTCCAAATTGTCTTTTGTTTCTTTAAATTCTGTGTTCGAAATTCAAAAAAAGACTATTGAATGAAATTGTGAATGTGCCAGGTTCAAAACTGCATAAAAACTTTTTGCTCGACCTAATATAAAATTTTAGCTAGGACCAAACGAAACTGAAAATACAAGGTGGGCCAATAGATGAGTCCAGAAGTATATATATATTCACTTAGGGATGTAAATTGCTTTTTATGTTGCTATTGCAATATTTATGATTGTGTTAATTGATTAACCACATCAAAATATTACGATAGTAACTCTTATTCAAAAATGATTATTAACATTGTGTCAATAATAAAATAAAATAAAAATAAGTTCGAAAAAAATGTGTTAATAACTGGCAATTGGACAATTAATAAGAAACAAAGTTAACTTTTCTCCAAAATTTTATTTTGAAATTAGAATTCATCTACTAATCTCATCACGTTACGCAGTTTCCCGCCTTTTCTCATTCATTTAGTAAGGTTAACTCTTGACTATGAGTTTAAAAAAATGGGTAAACAAAAGATCAAAGATGTGATGCAACTACAAGAAAAATTATAGTTAATTTTCATTTTAAACGAAATTGGTCTTAGAGAAAAATTGCCGTTCACTTAGAGTATTCCGTAAAGATGGTATTTCACGCCATTGTACATTATAAACAGTTTGGATTATGGGAGGATTATGGTTCGTTTAGCTAAGATAGACCCCTTTAAAGGTTCAATTATTATTAGAAAATAAATATATTCCCAAGACGACCCTTGCAACGTGTCCTCAAGACTTGTCCGCAGGCGGTTGGTTGAAGGCAAATTGTTCGGAAGACTTGCTAGGAAGGTGCCACTTCTTACTAGGCAACACAGACAAAATCGTACTTCGCTAGAGAGCATGGCAGTTGGACCGTTCAACAATGGAAAAATGTTTTATTTTCGGATGAAACTAAAATAAATTTGGTGAATTCTGACGGAAAACGATATGTTCGATGACCAATTATCGAGGCTTTGAATAACAAGTACACAAAAAAGACAGTAAAGCATGGCGGTGGAAATGTTAAAGTATGGGGATGTTTCTCTGGAAACGGGGTTGGTCCGGCGAGGAAGATTCAAGGGCAAATGGATCAATATTAATACAAAGACATCTTAAAAGAAACAATGATCCCTTTTACCGATGGAAATTTACCAGTATCTTGTATTTTCCAATACGATAATGACCCCAATGGCCCGTCTTGGTGGGGTTCACACCGTAGTGTCAGATATTCTACCTCGTACTAAGTATAGTATTTAGTTACTGTTTATATACTGAGTTTAGGAGTAAAGGACGAAGTGAAACCGTGTTCAAGTGAAGGTGAACGAGACAAGAAGTCGAAGCAAAACCTGAGTATGATCTCTTTGACGGCAAGTGGCAAGATATCTTGATGGAGTGTTTATGTTACTGTGAGACTACTTCGAAAAAGCAAAGACAATTTCGACTTTAACCTGTGCAATATGACGTGAACGTTTATTCAAGCATGTTCTTAGTCAACCTTTTTTTTTCATGTTTTTATTTTTGATAGCAGTATATGTTTTTTTATTTAGTCATTTTATTAATGTATTGTATCTATCTATCATTAGTGTAATTTGTGTGTGCGGTTCTAATTTTAAATAAATAAAGAATATAATGTCTCGGAGTGACAAGCGCAGTGGGCAGTCACGCAGAACGGTGATAGGCGTAACGCTTACCATCAGCCAGGTGATTTGTAGGTCTCGTCACTGTGTACTATTATAAGAAGATATTTCTTTTCGTGAGTATTAAGTGTTGTTGACCTACCTAAGGTGCGTATCCATGATACATGTACTTTATATTATGTCATCCTGTACTTACTTTCCTAGACTATATAATATAGTGAAATAGAGACGCTGGTAGTGTGTTTCCAAAAATGAATGTCAAGCGAAAGCGATTTGTGTATATTTTTGGAATATCGTCAATGAGCCCATTCCAGTTGCCCGATAATAGAAAGGCGATGCAGAAATAGGGTTGTGCAGATCGATTGCACATTCTCTGAAATAAAGGCGGTCTAAGGTTAAGCTGGCTACTAAACGCTGATATTGGAGTCTCTGTAATCTACGTATCGTCAACAATAATCTTCTTTCTCGACTATATGGAGTGGAGAATGGAATACATATATATATGGATTCTTTCTAAGTCTCTGTGTTAAGATTCCAGATTGCCTAGATGGGTATCGTAAGCAGAGTCCTCCACCTGGACAACCTGTTTTTTTAATCCTAACTCGTCCGCCGTTCGCGGGGCTGAAATACAATTAATACAATGAAACTTACAATATACCTAATGCAGTCCTTTCACTTCGACGACCCCACCTTAGCGTTTCCCTAAGTAATACCTAACTGGCCAGCTGTGTATTAAAAAGGTACTTACGCTTGGCTGGGAGTTGGCTGGTCCTCTTCCTTTGAAACTTTTCAAGTCCCAAACAATATAAATGTCCAAATGTCTTTTAACACGCGCGTATCACAAAAACGCGCTTTGCAAACAAAAAATTATATCAAACACACGCGGGGGTCCAACAAAGCGGTTTTTCCCAAACACTCTGATATGTTACAGTATTACACAGGCACAACATGGATTGAGCTGGTAATAACTGTTCAGAAGTGAAATCCTTGAATTGAATGGTATGCTTATATCACTCAATAGTCGAACTATATACCTGGGTCTTTAAACATTGAAATTAACAAAATTAGCATCACCTCGTCTTAAAATTTCCTTTAGGCACATAATAAAAAGGCCCAGAAGGATCACTCCGCTAAGACGTTTAAATAAATAAGCAACTCTGCTACCACGCAATAAAGAGCAATTCAGATCGCACACCACTAGAGTAAACCCGTCTTGTCGCAGCCGCCGATGTACTTGTAGCTTTGTACCTAAAGTGCGGAGTGCGCCAGGCCTGCTTTAGGGATAAGTTTATTTTGAAGCTGGATTCTATACCAAACAAACTTTACATATAAAGTCCGTATTCGGTTGCTACCCATAAAATCTGATGTCAATCTTATCCATGTGTATTTATGCCAGCAAGGATTAATGTATAGTACCTACATGACCTATCCAAATAGAATGTTTTTTGAAAATGTTTCTTATTACATTTGCCAACAAGCTATTTTACCAGATGGTACGCCTCTTATGCAATGCAGTATATAATTCTGTTTTTAAGAAGAAATCTGAATCACTAAAACACAGACCATTGATCTGGATTTTCTTTAAATCACTTTAATTGTGTATCATTTATTACAAATTAATATAAATTATAGTCATGTGCGGGATTCGAACCGTACATTCCCATACGACGGTTATTGAACGTGAGGGAAAATAAGAGTTCTGAGTCATTATAGTCATGTTAGCTCAAATGGTCAGAGCATGCCCCGGCTATAGGGGTGGATGGTGCGGGTTCGAATCCCGCACATGACTATAATTTTCCTCTCGTAATTTTGTAATGTAATGTAATAAGCAGAGCATGCGTAATGGCAAACATAAAAATATTTAAAAAATGTATTCGGAATCGGAAGACGCGGGTTCGATTCCCGCACGGGACAAAAGTTTGTGCTTAAATAATTTGTAAATAAAAACACTAGTGGTTGCAACTACTCTGGAAAAATATGGAAGGGCGTCCATTCGTGAAGTAGGTAGTATCTTACCATCACTACATAGTATAAAACAAAGTCTTTTAAACTACGCATTGGATTTTGATACGGTTTTTTAGGGTTCCGTAGTACCTACAAGGAACCCTTATAGTTTCGTCATGTCCGTCTGTCTGTCCGTCTGTCCGAGGTTTTGCTAAGAGACCGTTTGTACTAGTAAGCTGCAATTTTGTACGGGTATGTAAACTTACCACGCCGACAAAGTGGTAAAATAAAATTTTGAAAAATTTTTTTTTTTGGGGTAGCTCCCATACAAGTGTTGTGGGTGTGAATTTATTTTTCGTCGTCTATCCCATCATGTGGGGTATCATTGAATATGTCTTTTAAAATGATTGAAGGGTTGCTAATACTATTTTTCGATTTAATGGTCCATTTACGAAATATTCAACTTTAAAGTGCAAATTTTTGCTTTAGTAAGGCGTCCCCCCCCCCTCTAAAACCTAAACTGTTGGCTTGAAAAGTCTGAAAAAATTCATGATGATAGTGCAGTTCATGAACTTTCAAGGAAAATTATAACGGTTAAGATAACTTTATTACTTTAGCAGTAATAGTCGTTGAACTTGGGTATTAGATAATTTTGCAACAAATACAAAATCTTTAGAATAAATCCTTTAAAGTTACTAAGATGAAGTACTGGAAGGACTAGAATCGGTATAGATAGTTATGTACTATAGGAAGGGGTGGAGAAGGGAGAGGGAGGGGATATAGCAGAGGGGTGGGGGATTACGGAAACAATTTTTTTTTAAATAAAAAAAAAATGTGTATCTATATAGATATTAAAACATATTTTAAGTTTTTTAAATTGCTATTACATGCCGATGACCTGAAAATGTATCATTCTATAAAAACTTATCAAGACCACTTAAAATTCTAAAAAGATCTGGTCAGATTTTTAGTGTATTTTATTAAATAATATTTTACCCCGTGGGGTGCCGGGTTAGAATAGCACCTCCCCATATCATCCCGTGGGTGTCGTAAGAGGCGACTAAGGGAAAAATACTGGAAGGTGGGCAGCAGCGCCTTCTAAATAACTGTCATCGGACACTGCAATCCCCAAGTCGCCTGCCAAGCGTGGGGATTATGGCAAATACCCCCTAAATAGGGGAGGCTGTGTTCAGCAGTGGACGATCCGGCTGATACAGTATACAGTACAGTATTGTGATACATTTATGATGAGTCTATGACTCTAAAACTAGGCTGGTGGTAGTATCTCAAGAGCCAGGTCCTTCCTGGCTTTAGAGAATCTGTAAAACATCTATATTTTTTCTTTTATATATACTATTTAGTAACAATTCAAAATTGAACCAATGCATATACACATAGGAAAAATATTTAACGAAATTGTTTTTATTCGAATTTGCGTTATTTTGTATATTTTTAATAATTAATATTTACGTGTAGTCATTGTTCTGTGGTATAGTATTGGTGTGCGAGTTTAAGTGAATGTTTGTGAGGAATTTGAAAGGTGTATGTGTCGGTGCGTGTTTCTGTATGTTTGAGTATACGTGCATGTGAAGGGTATGTGATTTGTAATGTGTAATTTTACATAAATGTGTTATGGGATTCTAATTACTTTAATGAACTTCAAGTCATAAAGGATTAAGGAATAATATTATAATGCATATATCTATATATATAAAAGAAAGTCGTGTTAGTTACACTATTTATAACTCAAGAACGGCTGTACTGATTTGACTGAAAATTGGTGGGGAGGTAGCTTATAGCCAGGAGAAGGACATAGGATACTTTTTATCACGTTCCCGTGGGACGTGACATAAAACGTGGTATAACAAAACCCAATTGAAATGGAATAACAAAACGGAACTGCAATGAAGCTATTTCGCGTATTCACGAACGTCATCCTACTGTTGTTCATTTAGCGGTGCGTCTGGAGAATGGTCAACGAGTATATTTCACGGCTTCGAACGTTGTTCAACGTGCAGAAACACCTCCAGCGACCACATTGACCAGTTTCTTTGCTATCTGCCAAAGCGATCCGTTTGCACAAACTTTGCTTTACTCGGAGATGCCACGTTATTATACTTGGAATGCTTCATCGAAGAATTTTCAAAGACGTAAGCAAGGCGATGCGGTTCCTGGTTATCCAGATGTGTGTTCTACTGATGCTCTTAGTCGTATGTATACATTTCATCCAAAGAATGATGAATGTTTCTATTTACGGTTGTTGCTGGTAAATGTACGTGGGCCAACGTCATTGAAGTCACTACGGACTGTTAATGCTACAGTATTCCCAAAATATCGTGCTGCATGTGAAGAACTAAATTTACTAGAAAACGATACCCATTGGGAAATGACAATCGTTAAAGCAATTATCTCTGCATCTCCAAGTCAGATACGCACATTATTTGTTATCATCATTTCGACATGCTTTCCATCGACTCCATCTAACCTTTGGCACATACAAGGATAATATGTCGGAAGACATTTTACATAAAATTCGTGTCAGTGTCAGCCGACCTTCAGATGAATGAGGATATACATAATCAGGCTTTGATCTTGATCGAAGACATGTGTTACTTCATGTGCGGTAATTTATTAGTCAGGTTAGGAATAAAAGCGCCAAATCATGAAATGAATGACGCATTTAATCGATAATTTGAACGGGAACGTGAATATGATCACAAGGAATTAGATTAAATAGTTCAAGCGAATGTACCCATGTGGAATCACCAACCAAATGAAGTTTATGGTACATTGATGAAGGCCATTGATGATGGAAATGGTGGTTTATACATCCTGGATGCCCCTGGTAACACATACCTCATGTCAGTAATTTAAGCCACTGTTCGTGCGAGATCCAACATTGCGGTTGCAGTTGCTTCTTCTATAATAGCAGCCACATTGTTAGAGACACATTGCAAACACTGCCAGTAATTCCAAGATCAACTGCTGCCGAAGAAATAAATGCTTGCCTCAAATCATCGAATCTATGGCGCTATTTGAGGAAACTTCAGCTGACAACAAACATTGGAGTTGCATTGCTGAAGATTTCTCTGAGCAATTACTGACTATCGGCAATGGTCGAGTACCTTTCGACGTATCGAGTGGATTTATTTCATTTCGTCAGAATTTCTGTAATTTTGTCTCATCAAAAGACGAACTCATTAACAAGGTATTCCCAAATATCATTACTAACCACAAAAATAATGAATGGTTGGGTGAGCGAGAAATTTTGGCGGCTAAGAATAAAGATGTAGATGGCTTAAACTTCATAATTCAGAATGAGATCATTGGTACACTGCATTCTTTCAAATCAATTGACTGTGTAACAAATGAAGATGAAGCCACCAACTAGCCAATTGAATTTTTAAACTGCTTGGATGTGCCGGGCTTACCACCACACAATTTACGATTAAAGGTTGGCTCCGTAGTGATCATGCTTTGAAGCATAAACCAACCAAAACTGTGCAACGGAACGCGTTTGGTAATAAGTAAATTGATGAACAATGTGATTTACGTGACGTCGAAGGAAAATTCGAAGGTGAGGAAGTTCTCATTCCAAGGATACCGATGATTCCAACCGACATGCCGTTTGAGTTTAAACGACTTCAATTTCCGTTCCGTCTTGCATTCGCCATGACCATCAACAAATCACAAGGCCAATCCTTAAAAGTTTGTGGTCAGAATCTAGAAAACCCATGTATTTCCCATGGTCAATTATATGTGGCATGTTTTCACGGGTCAGAAGACCATCTGCGTTATTTGTTCTTGCACCTGATAATACAACGAAAAATGTCGTGTATCACAAGGTGCTTCACTAAAGAGCACACCCCACCAATAAAATACATCGCCAATAAAAAATCATTAAAATACTTCCTTTTTTAATTTACACTAATTATTCAAATAAAAAATTTACTTTGATAAAATCAAAAGCCTGCTCATTTATTGCCTCTAAGGCGGAACAAAGTTCGCCGGGTTAGCTAGTATATATATATATATATATATATATATATATATATGCACAGTCCCTTCAGTGTCGTTATATAGTTTACACTATATGTAGATATATACATATATACAGTGTAAACTCAAGGGACTGTGCATTTTATGGCGTTATAGAGAGGTGTCGTTATATGGAGAGAAGATAAAAGTTTGTGAGCAACTAAGAAACGTATAGATAATCCATGATTCCTACTTAATAGTCACGGTCAACAACAGTCTACACGTGCAAGCAATCACAATTTATAAACAAAAGAACAACTTGCTTAGAAAGTTATAGGTAGAGAGATAAGAAAAGAGATAAGAGATTTTGAAGCGCTCTCAGCGAAGTTTACTTAGCTGTTCTCAACCGATCAGCAAAGTTAAGCAACGTCGCCCGCGGTCATGAGTTGGATGGGTGACCGCTAGTGACATTACTACTGAGCGTTTCCGTGCTTAGGAGGGCACGTTAAGCCGTCGGTCTCGGTTGTCGTCTTAGGACGGCAGTCGTTATAGCAGTGTGGTAGGGCATTTTGCGAATGCCCGCCTGGCTAGCTACCACGCTCAAGTAGAAAATCTGTCGCCAAGCACCTAACGGTGTGTTCCGGCAGCTGTCCTTGAGAGCCAGTACTTCTGGGTTAGCCTGAACAACATCTTCGACCACATCATCACTTACCATCAGGTGAGATAGTGGTCAAAGGATAACCTATCAGGCAAACAAAAAAATAAAAAGATAATAAGAAAAAGAACAACAGTATTATGCTATATTATGATAACGGGCTACTACGGAACCCTACATTGCGCGTGGTCCGACACGCGCTTGACCGTTTTTTTAATAGATAGAACAATTGAAGAGGAAGGTTTATATGTATAAAAACATCTATTAAATAGTGGAGAAATACTGTTATTTTTGAGGTTTCTAATGTGATGTCGTAAATAATTACATTTTTTCCGCTTACATTGCAAACGCAGGCTGAACCCTACGAGATTTATCAAAAAATGTACTAAATATTGTACACATTGAAAAGGTCTACAGAAAACTCCGCTATGATACTCTTTTTTTTCTTACTCGATTTTTTTTTTGTCATTTACTTTTTACGACAAATAATGGCTAATTTTCGAAGTTATTTTAACCAGTACAGCATTAATCCTTATCTAATTAAATACTTTAAATACATTGTTGATTTAATATAGATCTATATGGCCCTTTACAGCATATGATTTATAAGAATATTTTCGAAGATATTACAGATTTAAAAATTGCGTTTGCGGCGGTTCCGGCCGGCCCGGGCGGCGCCGGCGGAAGCGTGTAGTAGTGTAAAAATGTAAAAGGTAAATAAGTAAAAATGTAGTGTATGAATTAAGATATCCAAAGATAGCAGGAAATCTTCATGGTTTAGGGAAAGAAGAATTGTTTTACTCTAAATTAAAGCGTGCGGGCCACGGGCAGTACTGAATGAATCAAAACTACTGGATCGATTTTAATATTTTTTTCAATGAATGACATAGGCTATATATTTTATACCCGTGCGAAGCCGGAGCGGGCCGCTAGTTATGTATAAAATCTAAATGTAGGTAACGAATCATTTCATATGCATTAAACTGAGAGAAAGGAAGGCTAGGCAGAAATACCTCTCTGTTTTCGAGGGAATTTTAATAACGCTATCCCTAATCCTGGTTCAGTTAATTAAACTACCGACCCCATAATAGGGTAAGCTGCTTACTATTTCATTCTGTTTGTTAATCGCAGGCTTTTAATTAACATTTCTATAAAACTGAATACGCGGGTAACCCAAAAAGGGTCAGCCGCGTATACAGGAATCATAGAGATAATCTATTTTAGCATAAAGGCTAGAAAATATTATCTTTGTATGCTAATTACACGACTGCCCAAAAAGGAGTGTTATGTTTTCAGGGTTCATGTATGTATGTTTGTGAGTTTCTTTATTCCACCATTACTTCTAAACGGTTAAAACCGATTTTATTGTGTGATATAATATCATTAGAATCCTCTTGATAGTGCATGTGACACTAGGTACATAAAAAGGTAAAAAACTAACTGGCGGATTTTAGACGCCATTTATGACAGAAAAACATATTTTATTCTCCCAAACCCATCGAGTGGGGTATAAAATTGAATGGCTTTAAGAAATGACTCCATAAATATATAACTTGCAGTTTCAATTTCAATGGAACGATAAAACGCTTAACGAAAATAATTAATTTGCTGTCGGGTTTTTTACTTTTTACTTAATTTATACTTTTCGCCAATGAATATCCACGTTCGAATTAACATCAAAATAATAGGGTTAAACCCGGATAGGTGCCTGGTTTTCAAAATAGCTAACTTCCCAAAATCCTAACAGAGAATTAATAGGTTAAATAAGGTGCCTGGACACCAAACACCTAAGTCCCCTGCAGGCCATCGTGAGGAACATACCTGTTTAGATCACACGTGCAATAATCTCCGCGGCAAACGCGAAGAGTGTGTAAAATTTTCAAACGCGAGTTTTTACTTTTGTATAACTTTATAAGTAGCAACAACTTCAGTTCTATTTCCATTATAATTATAAACTGGTTCATCGACTACACACCTAAGTGACAATAATAGCTCATTTGTATTTAGTTTGTTTTAAAAATAAAAGGGCATCTATCCTTATTAAAAAGGATAGCCGCCCCAATTTTTGGCGGTATAGGTGCCCTTAGGGGCATCCTCCATACGTTCATACAAATTAAAACGTGTTTTTGAAATAGTTTTCTGTTCTTTTATTTTTGATCAGCCGTTACAATACTGGAAATACCACTGCAAATACTCTTGGTGGCTTTAGAGATAGTGGAATTTATCCACTCAGTCACATACCATATTCATGATATCAAATACTGCACTAGGCAGACAAAATCCTGGCGAATCTTATGAGCTTATGAGATTAATGGAGCTTAACGCCTTATATCAACACCCCAGCCTCAGACATCTTCTTCGTTGGATTGCGTACCAGAGCTGGTCAATGGAATAGAAATTGAAGAACCTTGTGAACCTGTAGAAGTTGAATCACAAACACCCCAGACGCTTCAGACTTCTTCTTCGATACATCTCCAACCAAATGAACAAACACCCCCATATTCTTCTACTTCATTGGACAGAGAGTGTCAGTGGTCTTTTGATCGACTCTGAGGTTTTAGGTGATATTAATGTGGTTGATATTGGTGAATATACAATTATTTTTAGATAGCACAGTAGAAAAAGAAACACCGTCTACAAATCTTATTCAAGCGTCACCGGTACCACAAATTCCTTTGACTATAGCTAAGAGGGTCAAGCAATCAGCAGATATTCTGAATTTAAGTGAAAACATTAAAGAAAAGAGGAAAAAGAGAAGAAGCAAGATAAATAAAAATTAGACCATAGAAACAAGACTGAAACTACTAAACAAAAAGAAAAACTAGAGAAAATAAAGGAACTAAAGATAAAGCACAAGATAAGAAAGTTAAGTAAGTTAAACCAATAAAAATACATTAATTTACTGAGGAAGAAGATAACGGTGTAACTGATTTTGGTTTCAAAGAAAAATAAAATTATTAAAATGTGAATAAAGGTCACAGATCACGAAAAAGACAAATACTTTACTATTATAGATATATTTAAAATAAATATAATATATTGTATTTTATTTGATACCTATCCTCACCGACAGGCATCTATCCTCCTTAGCATTTTCACTGTAGGGCATCTATCCATATAGGTAGGCACCTATCCTCTAATAAAAGGTTCTGCAAAAACGCAATATCCGCATAATTAGTATTTTTTTTCTCAACAAAAACAGTTTGTTATGCAAGATAAAACGTTAAACAAGCTATAATCATAAGAATTTTTCAAGATTAATAGATAGTTTTAAAATTATGAGGCCGTTTCAAAAAGTGGGGCATCTATCCTGGTTTTACCCTATTTTGACTAACCTCGACGTTTCGATCAAGTTGCATCGACCGTGGTCACGAGAAAATATTACTTACTGACTCAACATATTTTATAAGGAGTAGGAAATGGTAGTTTAGTTTTAGTATATGAATTTATAACATATATAATATGTAGGTACTTGGCTGCATGTAGTACGCAAACTACTCTAAGAAAGGTATTCTGGATCCGGCTGATGGGAATCCCATCAGGATTTTTTAATAACTCTCCTCTCAGCTAATCCACAATAAATCTTCATTACAAATCAAAGCACCGAAAGGTGTGTTCCGGCAGTAGTCCTTGAGAGCCAGTGAAATTACAGGCACAATGAGACTTAACAACTATGTCTCAATGTGACGGGCGCAGTGCAATTCGTGAGTTGTCATGAATTGCAACTGTTATAGGCAGAGGTTAGTCCACTTAACATCAGGTGGGCCTCGAGCTTGTTCCGTCACAATAACATAAAAATTATTAACAAAATACTACGAACTATATACAACACTACAGCTACTACAATAAAAGCATTTAGATCCCTATAAGTCATTCGAACCAATTAACAAGAATCCTATGTTTGTTCATCGCGCCGTAACACCCCCAAGCCCTCAACCCAACATATTGATATCTTTTAAATCCATAAAATCAATTTAGTCAGCACCCATCCTTTATTTGTATGGTTTTCACAATCTTTCATGACACAACAAAACGTAATTTACTGCAAACCAAACACAATATTATAATTATTTTTATTTTATTTTATTTTATTTTTTATTTTATTTTATTTTATTTTACAAGGAATACAAACAGCTGCTAAGACAATGATATAGCTAGGAGAATTTTGGTACACAAAAGCCTAATAGTATTCACTTATGGAAACAATAGTAAGTGTCCTGAATATTATAATAACGGATAAAAATATATCCATATTGGTAACAGAATAAATATTATATATAAATAAATATTATACATAAATTATTACAATCTAATTCCATAATATATCATATTCATAGATGTATCATACAATTTAACCTAGAAGTGAAGTTCAATCATTACTATTTGAGTCACACCATCATAAAGATATAGTTACACTTTTCAGCTTCTTCAACCTACAGGCAACACAGCACGTCCAAGAGAACAAGTTAAATTAAGTAATGGAATATTTACTGACTTTAGTTAATACATTCCAAAACCCGTGCCATGCCGCCTGCACGCCAAAGGCAGGTGGTTACTTGCAAATACCAAAAACAATGACAAATTGAACATTGAGGTGACGAAAAATAGTACTATAAATGTATTTTAATATAAATAAACGAATCAATGCCATACAAAACACAAGTAACGTAAGAATAGAAGAACTAACCAAGAAAAAAAATATCGTTGATTATATGTTTAAACATATTATGCTTCGTTGAAAACAAGTCTACTTCAATCGAATATTGTGTGTTAAAAATATGAGCAGTTCGCAGAAGGTAAGAGTTTTGACGATAATTACTGTCATAGGGAGGAGTATACAATTGTAAGCAGTTCCTACGACTAACAGATCTGTAAGGTGCTATTAGTTTTATCTCCGAGAGTAGTGTCGGGGAGTCAATAATGTTTAGAATTATGTTATGCATAAAAGTGAGATCTGCCGCCTCCCTTCTTAGAGAAAGAGGTAAGATATGTTGGCGTCTACAGCTATCCTCATAATCCAGACTGAGGGTTCTGAATTTATAGTTAATGAGCCGTAAGAATTTCTTTTGTGGTTTTTCAAGCATGTCTATATATTTATTATAGCGGGGATTCCATACTTGAGAAGCATATTCAAGTTGGCTCCTTACCAAGGAACAATATAAAATTTTTAACGTTTTAATAGATTTGAAATCTTTCGTAACTCGGAAAAGGAAACCCAGAGTTTTCATAGCTCTATTTAAAATGTTATCTATATGCTTGTCAAATAAAAGTTTTGAATCGAGAGTAATACCGAGGTCGACGACAGTATCAGATCTCGTAAGAGACTGACCATTAATTTTAAAATCATTATAATAAATAACCTAAAAATTCAATTGCCGCCATTTCAACAAGGAGGTATGACATGACTTTAACCACGGTTAGACACGGTTTAGAGCTAAACTAGATGTCAGCCAAGTATAACTTTAGTACCTACCAGACTTAAGCTAAGACTAACAGATAAACTACGTTTTGTAATAAGAATTTTCAATAAGCCCTGGTTTCGAGTCGAGACTACCGTTATTCCACATTTTGTAATAAGGCTGATATATTATATAATTGGTGTATACGATTTTGAATTAGAAGATCGTGAAGAGAAACGGAACGAGTACCGTAATATGAAACTTATTACGACATTGGTGTCTTTTATTTTCATACTGGCCAGCAATGAGCTACCGATTCGGAAACTGTAAGATATTTAAACAATGTCATGTGTTTCGCAATAATTTTTACTCTTTAGTTCAAAGAAACAAGAAGCTAAGAGAAAGAAATTCAAAAAATCAAGAAGCTAATAGTCATAGAACAGCTTCCATGCTGAACACATCTTAGTGATCGAAATCTGCAGATGAAGCCAGTGAAAAAAAAACTCTGGATGAATTAGGCTATTTAAGGTATAGTGCAGGCGTCGTAGGTGTTCAAACAATTGAAATGTAAGTAATTTACTATTTACTATTCAAAGTTACTGTTATGGTGTAAAAACGTCAGTGGTGATTCGAGCATAAAAACATGAATATGGACCCAATCATTGCACTGACACAATAATTTTTATATGGTTATATAAATATCATACATTATTTTATCGCTGTAGAAAAAGTACAGTGGGGCAAGTGAAACAGATTTATGTGTATTGTTTTGTTCGCATTGAGGGTAGTATTTTATTAATATTTTAAATCTTTATTTATAAATTTGTAATATACGAGTTACGATTATAGTGTCCCTGTGTACTTACATTTTAAATGGGCCAGTTAATTTATGCTAAAAAAATTGCACGTTTTCTTTTATTACTCATTGGCTACCTTTACATGATTACTATGAAGGATGCTAGAATGTCACCCCGTCAATCTCTTCCCGTGGGTGTTCTAAGAGGTAATACCGGGAATGTGAGCAGCAGCGCCTGTGAGAGAGGTGATCCTACACTGCGACACCTGCGATGCCTGCCAAGAGTGTGGGGCTTATTACAAGCCCCCTCTTTTTGAAGCAATGATAGCCGAGTGGTTATAGCTATGGACTGCGATGTCGCAACGCCAGCTTAACCTTTGCGCATAGTGGGAAAACATTTCGCAAATGCTCACCTAGCTAGCTACCACCCTTAAGTAGAAATCTGTCACCAAGCCGAAAGCAATGTGTTCCGGCAATATTTTCTCGAGAGTCAGTAAAGTTACAGGCTCATGAGACTTAACAACTGTTTGTCTCAGGATGTTGGGCGCAGTGAAGTTCATCACTTGTGCCAAAGTGCCTCTGTTATAGGCAGAGGTTGTCGCTTAATATCAGGATCTCTTATATCATCTCTTATATCCTAATATCAGGATGCTTAACAGTCACAATCACATAAAAAACATATAAAAGACGGAGGCTGGGGGTTGCTGTGTTCAGCAGTGGACAATCTTGCTCATAAAGTACATATCATTATCTCACCTGTTGATAAGTGATGATGTGGTCAACGACGGTGTTAACAAGATACACTTTGAATGGAACTGGCTTTCAAAGAAAGCCTATTACGAAAGATTTCGCATTCGGTGTTTCACTTACCCCAAGTCACCTCTGTGTTTGTCTTCTCAGAGAAAAAGGTCAACAAGATTATCATGTCAGTCGCAAATTTATAAACAAATAGTAGTAACGGATACGATGTGATAAGCCGGAGTGGGAATTGGAACTCTTGCTAAAAATAATAAGTTATCGCATTAAGTTCGAACGAACTTCAGGTTACGGTATAGGTAAAGTTTTTTACTATTTAAATAATAGAACTTTAATGCTTACAATAAACTTACACTAGAGTCACATGGAACTAGCTGTGGAACTATGCGAAGGATCTAAATTCTTATAGCCATAGTCCGAACATAGAACTGTCCAGTGTCCCCGTTACATGACTCGCCCATGACTAGGGGCTTATGACCTGGGAACTAAAATCTCGAAGTTACTTTAAGTCAATAACCTAGGTCCCCACCTATAGTATCTTTATAATTTAAATATGAGACCGGAGATATTACATATTTTATCAGAGCGCTTGGCCAATGCGACACGTGATCAAAATGCTGGCATCTTTTTGACTCAATTAATAAGCATTGCAACCCAACGGGGAAATGCTAGCATCATGCTGGGGCCTGGGCACGCTGCCAACTGGAAGTGGGCTGGAGCATTTGGAATGCCAGTGAGTCTACAATGGCTTATAAGTTATCTTAATAGTTTATTGTAGTAGCTGTAGTGTTGTTATATTTCGTAGTATTTTGTTAATAAAGCCGGTTAAAAAAAAACAGAAGACCTAAGGTATTTGGCGAAATATGGGTTACTGGTTATTTCTTGTTTTCGGGGAGTTTTGGGCGTAACGATGCTGATTATTTTCTTTGTCAATGACAAACAAAGGATTTAATCTCAGATTTATTTAGTCGATTTCCTTGCCATAGTTATTCAGAACATAATTTCCTGGTATTCGTCAAAAGAAAAAGTATGATATAGTACATTATGCAACAAATGCGCAAAGTTGTTTATTACAATCGAGACGGGTTTTAGGCATAAATGGAGTAGAGATTGTAATAAACAACGCGCACGAGTTTCATACGACGTTTTTCAACACACTTGCGAAGAATGAATACGAAAATTTCGATACGAAAATATTTTCTTGATCTTTTTGATAGCAATAATAATCTGATTAAGAAGGTTTATGATTAAATCTTCTAAAGTTCTACTTCAGTAGGTAAAAAACTCTTTGCTTTGTTTTTATATGAAAAACGAACAAAACAAACTACAATCTCCTTGGTGAGGAGCGTGGAAACTTTTTTCTTTTCAATTTAAAACACTAGTGCGGTAAAGTGAAAACGAGTGCGTAATTATGAAACTAAAATCGGTGCATTTAGGCCCGTTACGAGAGAGTGTATAGAAAAATATCTAGTATAGAATTAAGAATATAGAAGAACATTACAGTTTCAATCCTTTAAAGCAATGCAAGGACGAATTGTCTAAAAAAATCATAATTCTTATAGTTTACATATGTATCTACTATTGATAAAAATTTGATAGAAAAATGTTCATAAAATTTTTGGTTCCATATGAAGTCACGTTGTTTGTTGAGTTCTAAATGGAATACATTGCGTAACAACATTAAACATCTAAGTATCCACATTCTTACAAAATTACAGCCAATGAAAAAAAATCAACCACGGGCGAAATTCAACCCCAGGACCATTATCCTTCCCTCGGGCATATGGTCTGCCAATTTCGGCTACCGTGGACCATGGTTAATTTCGTACTCATAAAATTCAAACAATGTTAGCTCATGTTATTTAAATTGTGTCGCAACTCGAAGCAATGATAGACGAGCACTAATTGCTATGGACTGCTGTGCATGGTTTGATCCATACTGCATGTCCATGGTTTGATCCCTACTGCAGTTCCATGGTTTGATCCCTACCGTAAGTCTATGTTTGATCCCTACCGCAGGTCCTTGGTTTGATCCCTACCGTATGTCTATGTTTGATCCCTACCGTAAGTCTATGTTTGATCCCTACCGCAGGTCCTTGGTTTGATTGTATGTGGTGATTTTAATATAGATATTTTATTGAATACTAAAAATAAGACTGATCTTATTTCATTGTTTAAGTCATTTAATTTGAAATTTCTATTCTGTGAGCCCACTAGGATATCAGACACTTCAGCTACCTGTATAGACAATATATACTCAAACTGTAAGACTAAAGAAAAGTCAATAATGAAGGGTATTAGATCTGATCATGAGGGCCTAGCGATAAAATTTGATGGAATCAGAAAAACAGAGAGGTATGAAATTGAACATAGACCATTAACAACTAGTAGGCTGGAAATACTCAGTACCAACATAGAAGCTAAGCTTGGCATTACAAATTTTTCTCATAGTGACCCAAATGACATTTATAATAGCTTATTTTCTTTAGTAAACACTGAGTTTCAAAAAGTATGTCCAAAAATAAAAAAACAAATAGATGGAAAGTTGAAGTTCGGTGATTGGGCAACAACAGGTATTCGAAAAAGTAGAGATTATTTGTTTGATCTGTATCGTAGGAAAAATTTAACATCTTGCAAACAGTTTCCTGATTATGTTAGGAAGTATTCAAAAATGTTCAAATCTGTTTGCTTGTGCGCTAAATCTCTTTTTATTAGAAACAAAATTAGCAAGTCTAAAAATAAAATAAAAACCATTTGGAAGACTATAAATAGTGAAACTGGTAAAAATAAACCTAGAGATTCAACATATGTCTTAACTATTGATAAAAATCAAATCTCTGATTCAATACAAGTGGCGAATATATTTGAAAATTTTTTTTCTACCTTGCCCCTAGAAGCCACTAAGTCATTGGATTCTTGTCCCAATGTAGCAGAAACTATGTTAAAAAATAATTTTCCAAGCAAATCACCGGACTTTTCTTTCAGACACACCACAAGATTTGAAATTATAAAAACATTTCAAAGTTTAAACATAAAGAGTACTGAAGACTTGTGGGGTATGTCAGTAAAAGTGGTAGAGTCTATAATTTACATTATTGCACCATATTTAGAAACAATATTCAATCTTTGTGTCGATAGTGGAAACTTCCCCGATTTAATGAAACAAAGTAAAATCACTCCAATTTTAAAGTCGGGGTCTACATCTGACCCTTGCAATTATAGACCTATTTCCATCTTACCTGTTCTGAGTAAAGTATTCGAAAAAATTATGCTCAAACAACTACTATCCCATTTTAACAAGCATAATTTATTAAATGAGAATCAGTTTGGTTTCACCAAGAGCAAATCCACAACAGATGCAGGTGTTCAATTGATGTCGCATATACTGGAAGCCTGGGAGAGTTCACATGATGCTATTGGCGTATTTTGTGATCTTTCCAAGGCATTCGACTGTGTAGAGCACTGCACTCTGATTCGTAAACTTTCCCACTATGGTATTCGTGGGAAAGCTCTGAATCTTATAGAGTCATATCTGTCAGACAGGCTACAGAGGGTTGGAATAAATGGCAATACTTCTTCCGGGTCATTGGTAAAAATGGGAGTACCACAGGGATCAATTTTGGGACCTTTTCTGTTTCTAACATATATTAATGATCTGCCTTGCATGGTCAAAGATTTCTGCGATATTGTTTTATTCGCAGATGATACCTCTCTGATTTTTAAAGTAGATAGGAAAGACAGTGAACTGACGCATGTAAATAATGTATTATCTAAGATTTGTAAATGGTTTGCCGCTAATAATCTTCTCCTAAATTCAAAAAAGACGAAATGTTTAAAGTTTTCTTTACCAAATGTTCCTTATGTTGAACCAAACATAAAGCTTGGCCCAGATAAACTCCCTATTGACAAAGCGACAGTCTTCCTGGGAATCAAAATGGATTCCACTTTACAATGGGATCCACATATACATGATCTCTCCGGAAGACTTAGTTCTGCTGCATATGCAGTTCTTAGGATAAGACAGTTAACAGACGTAGCTACTGCTCGGCTAGTTTATTTCGCGTACTTCCACAGTATTATGTCGTATGGCGTATTGCTGTGGGGAACTGCTGCTGAGATAGAGACAATCTTTATCATACAAAAGCGTGCAATTCGAGCCATATATAAAATGGGTCCTAGGGAATCTGTGAGGGATCTTTTTAAAGAAATTGATATTTTAACTTTACCAAGTCTGTATATATTTGAAAATATTATGTATGTTCGTAAAAATTTGAGTAAATTTAAATTAAACAGTGACAATCACGATTACAATACTAGGAATAAAGATAAAATAGTGGTACCAGGTTTTAGATTAGCAAAGACAAATAAAAGGTCCTTCTTAGGTAATTGTGTGCGGTTTTATAATAAAGTTCCCAAACATATTACAACGCTCACAGAAGGGAAATTCAAGTTGCATGTGAAAAACATATTGATTAAAAAATCCTACTACACAGTTTCTGATTACATAAACGACAAAAATGCCTGGACAATTCCGCCTCCACCAAGCTATTGCCTGTCACCTACATAATTTAAACAAATATTGTAATAACTCTATTATATAGTATGTATGTAACACATTGTTAAAAGATGTTTAAAAGAATGGCCCCGAGTTTCTTGCCCGTTCTTCTCGCAGTGGCTCTATACAATTTATTTGCTGAACGTGGCAGTACAATGTAGAATATTTCAATACTAAAATTTGTAATTGACCTTCATAAGAGCGTCGTAGACGCCTAAATTGAATAAATGATTTTGACTTTGACTTTGACTTGATCCCTACCGTATGTCTATGTTTGATCCCTACCGTATGTCTATGTTTGATCCCTACCGTAAGTCTATGTTTGATCCCTACCGCAGGTCCTTGGTTTGATCCCTACCGTAAGTCTATGTTTGAACCCTACCGCAGGTTCTTGGTTTGATCCCTACCGCAGGTCCATGGTTTGATCCTTACGCGCCGGCTTAAGCTTTATCGCCTGGTGGAAGTGCATTTGCGAATGCTTGCCGGGCTACCTACCACCCCCAAGTAGAAAATCTGTCACCATGCACCTAACAGTATGTTCCAGCTGCAGCCCTTGAAAGCCAGTAAATGTAATTATGAAATAACAGGCGCAGGGCACTTGGTCCCTTGTGCCGAAATGTTGTGTATTATCATCGCGTCATCGGAACAAGCTTGCTAGAATGAGAAGAGGTTTTTTTTTTTAATGCCTGATAGGTTAGCCTTTGACTACTATCTCACCTGATGGTAAGTGATGATGTGGTCGAAGATGTTGTTCAGACTAACCTAGAATTACTGGCTCTCAAGGACAGCTGCCGGAACACACCGTTAGGTGTTTGGCGACAGATTTTCTACTTGAGGGTGGTACCTAGCCAAGCGGGCATTCGCATATTGCTCTACCACCATGCTATAACGACTGCCATCCTTAGATAACAACCGGGACCGGCAGCTTAACGTCCCCTCCGAAGCACGGAAGCGCTCAGTAGTAATGTCACTAGCGGTCACCCATCCAACTCATGACCGCGGGCGACGTTGCTTAACTTTGCTGATCGGTTAAGAACAGCTAAGTAAACTTCGCTACGAGCGCTTCAAGTGACCTTTTAAAGGCTTTTCCTCGATGCTTGATACGATGTAGGAGAACATAATAATTAGTTTACGTTGTCCTTCCTTTACTCAGTCGTGACGATAAACAGATCGTAAGCACGTGCACGTGATGGCCATCGTAAACTGTTGTTTATGTGACATCTCGCCTCCGTGGAAGCTAATCATGATACAATAATCATGCGTAATTCATTGCAATGATTAGAAATTGTTTAGATCATAAAGCTGTTATAATACACGGATCTATATACATATCTGGCCTAGGTGAATTATCTGGACTTACTTCCCTATATAAATACAAATAATTTTCATTAAAACTAATTATCAAGTAATAATAAATCAAAGTCCCAACTTATGAAAACCCAACTTAGCACCCTATTATACGTTAATATATTTATATTTTTGACACGATTTCTGTCACGGAATTTAAAACAATAACTGATAACTTATTTTCTTGGGATAAATATTTCTTGTCAATATACGTATAATAAAGCCAATTCATAATTTAAATGTTAAAATATTTCAACGCCATTTTAATAAAAACTTTTTGTCGCCAAGCACCTAACGGTGTGTTCCGGCAGCTGTCCTTGAGAGCCACTATCTCACCTGATGGTAAAGTGATGATGTGGTCGAAGATTTAGTTCAGGCTAGCCTAGAAGTACTGGCTCTCAAGGACAGCTGCCGGAACACACCGTTTTTTCAAAGTCAAAGTCAAAATCATTTATTCAATTTAGGCGTCTATGACGCTCTTATGAAGGTCAATTACAAATTTTAGTATTGAAATATTCTACATTGTACTGCCACGTTCAGCAAATAAAGTGTATAGAGCCACTGCGAGAAGAACGGGCAAGAAACTCGGGGCCATTCTTTTAAACATCTTTTGACAATGTGTTACATACATACTATATAATAGAGTTATTACAATATTTGTTTAAATTATGTAGGTGACAGGCAATAGCTTGGCGGAGGCGGAATTGTCCAGGCATTTTTGTCGTTTATGTAATCAGAAACTGTGTAGTAGGA
This sequence comes from Plagodis pulveraria, assembly GCA_963890685.1. NCBI lineage: Eukaryota > Metazoa > Arthropoda > Insecta > Lepidoptera > Geometridae > Plagodis > Plagodis pulveraria. Next base: position 9,848,142 of record OY982975.1, read on the forward strand.
TTTTTTAATCAATATGTTTTTCACATGCAACTTGAATTTCCCTTCTGTGAGCGTTGTAATATGTTTAGGAACTTTATTATAAAACCGCACACAATTACCTAAGAAGGACCTTTTATTTGTCTTTGCTAATCTAAAACCTGGCACCACTATTTTATCTTTATTCCTAGTATTGTAATCGTGATTGTCACTGTTTAATTTAAATTTACTCAAATTTTTACGAACATACATAATATTTTCAAATATATACAGACTTGGTAAAGTTAAAATATCAATTTCTTTAATTAGATCCCTCACAGATTCCCTAGGACCCATTTTATATATGGCTCGAATTGCACGCTTTTGTATGATAAAGATTGTCTCTATCTCAGCAGCAGTTCCCCACAGCAATACGCCATACGACATAATACTGTGGAAGTACGCGAAATAAACTAGGCGAGCAGTAGCTACGTCTGTTAACTGTCTTATCCTAAGAACTGCATATGCAGCAGAACTAAGTCTTCCGGAGAGATCATGTATATGTGGATCCCATTGTAAAGTGGAATCCATTTTGATTCCCAGGAAGACTGTCGCTTTGTCAATAATCAATAATCGTTGGGTGCTTGGCGACAGATTTTCTACTTGAGGGTGGTAGCTAGCCTGGCGGGCATTCGCAAAATGCCCTACCACCATGCTATTAACGACTGCCATCCTTAGACAACAAAAGGGACCGACAGCTTAACGTGCCCTCCGAAGCACGGAAGCGCTCAGTAGTAATGTCACTAGCGGTAACCCGTCCAACTCATGACCGCAGGCGACGTTGCTTAACTTTGCTGATCGGCTAAGAACCGCTAAGTAAACTTTGCTTCGAGCGATTCTAAAGTATAATATAATTTATATTTTTTTGGTAACTTAATATGGAACTACGTGGGCTGGTATAAAAAATTCAAAACTAATATTTTTACTAGTGCTTTTTAAATATTTTACACCGATATGCACTCTCCGCTTAAGTGTTTCACATATACAGTGTTATGAATGTTACTACAATTTACTTTGTGAGCTATTCTCCCGTTTGGCAAAATCTCGTTATTTATATAAACCATACACTGATTAACAACAGATCCATGGTTCGAACCTCGCCGCGGGCTTGAGCGGCGAGTATTGTTAGTGATGCGGTGAACCGCATGGTGAAAGGCATTTGGCGAATGCCCGCCTGGCTAGCGACCACCCTCAAGTAGAAAATCTGTCGCCAAGCACCTAACGGTGTGTTCCGGCAGCTGTCCTTGAGAGCCAGTGAAACTACAGTCACAATGAGACTAAACAACTACGTCACAAAGAGACTAAACAACTACGTCTCAAAGTGACGGGCGCAGTGCAATTCGTGGCTTGTGTTGAAATTGCATCTGTTATAGGCAGAGGTTAGTCCGCTTAACATCAGGCCTCGAGCTTGTCCCGTCACAATGACATAAAGAATAAAACCCTGGATAAAAGCTTCCGACCAAGGTACAAACACCGTCGCAAGTGTCTTGACGTATAATAATTTATAATTGACTCGGAAAAAAAATAACTCACCTTTTTGCTAAGCATCCCTAGGAAATATTGACTAACGAACTATTCATAGAAAAAAAAACCCGCTAAATGTGAGTCGGATTCGCACACCGATGGTTTCGTACGTACTAGCAATCTACGTACTAGTCTGCTGTATAAATTTACCAAAAAAATCGTTAATTTTTTGGTAAAATCATACAGCAGACTCGCAATAGGTGACTCTGCACCTGCTGCTGCTACTGCCTGCTGTTGGCTACGGATTTATTAGATTAGAAGCTCCGTGTTTCCCGGGTAGTTGAAACTATCCATGAAATTTTTTTCACTTCGATGTTGGAGAGACTCTCGATCATCATGAAATAGTCCAGTCTATTTCCAGCTCAGTGTTCGTATACATTCATAACAAGATGATACATAGTTAATCTAACGACAGATACACCTACGCGACCACATTCACACACATTCTATTAAATTGGATGATCCTGTTCACCTAGACTAGGTATACCTACCTCACATAAGTAATGATCAGTTGCTTTGATAATTCCTTATCTTGCAAACCGTATAGTAATAACAGGCAAAATGAGACTTAACAACTATGTCTCAAGGTGATGGGCGCAGTGCAGTACGTCACTTGTGATGAAATGCACCTGTTATAGGCAGAGGATACCACTTAACATCAGGTGGGCCTCGCGCTTGTTCCTTCACAATAACATAAAAAAAATAAAAAGTTCCCGGCTTGATAATCAGGACTGTTCCAACATCATCTTCTCTTCTTAAGGTCGGTACCCAAGTTAAGATTACTTAAACGACAAAAATGCCTGACAATTTCCCTCTGCCAAGCTATCGCCTGTCACCTACATAATTGAAACAAATATTGTAATAACTTTATTATATTATAGTAAGTATGTAACACATTGATAAAAGACGTTTAAAAGAATCGCCCCGAGTTTCTTGCCCGTTCTTCTCGCAGTGGCTCTGTACAATTTATTTGCTAAACGTGGTAGTACAATGTAGAATATTTCAGCACTAAAATTTGTAATTGACCTTCAAAAGAGCGTCGTAGCCTATATCGAATAAATGATTTTGACTTTGACTTTGTGCAATATGTCTTATATTAGCAACACAAGAACATACTAAAATATGTTTTCGCTTACAATACACAGAATAAAGTAAGGATATAATAATTATAAGTATTAATGTTGTCTTAAGTTTTTTTGATTAATTATTTATTTGAGTGACACATAGTAATTTAATTATACAACTTTAAGCGGTTAGAGACAGATAAACAACTTTAAAAGCTATATCATTTTGGATAATTTTTTTTACAGATATAAACTGGCCTAGTTCTAGTCGGGCCTCGCTCTTTTAGGGTTCCTAATTCCAACCGCCCAAACGAAAAAAAGTTTTGATTACAGCTTCAACCCTTCATTGTAATTCGACAATTTCAGTATTTGTTGGTTCAATAGAGATAAAAATTATAGTCATGTATACATATGCGCACATTTTTTCTCTATTTAGTTATAGCTAAAGATGTTTGTTAGGATTGTCAACCTTAGGAGGTTACCCATGACCATGTATATAGTCAAAGTCTGAAACCTTTAAGAAGCAGCCATCACTGCGTCTTAAAGGTTTCAGACTTTGACTTCAGTGGCATTGGCTATGGACTGCCGCGCAGCATGCCCATGGTTCGAATTCCGCCACGGGCTTGAGCATCACCGCATGGTGGTAGGGTATTTTGCGAATGCTCGCCTGGATAGCGACCACCCTCAAGTAGAAAATCTGTCGTCAAGCACCATATCGTGTGCTCTAGCAGCTGTCCTAAAGCCTGTTAACACCTTCGACCACATCATCACTTTCCTTCAGGTAAGTGGTCAGAAGAAATAATAAAAAAAACATAAATAGAAAGAGGTAATTTATGCAGTCCCATAAAAAGTTATCCTTCGTATTTCAAGGCATGAAGTGAAGTTTATCCAAGGAAAAACGTAAACAGTACACGAACGTTTTACACCAACCTCGGTGCTATAGGGACAAAAAAATATATAAAAGAAAAATAAATCTATATAATATGTGTATTACAGTATATAATAATTAACCTGATGATTTAAAACAGTTATATGAATTTTTTTTAGAATTAGGCATACTTAAATGCTATTAGATAGTGTTAAAGAGTATTTAGAATTTAAAGGGATATACAAATGTTAATTAATAAAATATTCAATTTTTACCGACTGCAAAAAAGGAGGAGGTACTCAACCACCTGGTTTTTTATGTATTACACAATTTTTGACTGAGTGGACCGAATTAGTTTTTTTTTTATTTGAAAGCTGATGCTTGCCGTGTGGTCCCATTTAAATTTCATGAAAATCGGTCGAGCTGTTTTTGAGTTACACTCAAATAACTGAAAAGTATTTCCCTATCTTGATAATATAGTCATTGACAGTAAATAACAATCGATCCCATAAGTAGCAAGCATCCCTAAAAGGGGTAAATAAAAAATAAAGGTTACCTAAAAATGCTAAATTGTGACAATTGTGATAATAGGTACTTTTGAACCATCATGGTACTGACTTAAACAAGTTATTTCACACATTCGATTGTTGAAGTCGGTAAAATTTTTTGATAATCATTTTTTGGTTATGATTATTGCGAATTTTTACGAAATATTTGCACCTCTGCTTGCAGACTGAATACAGATGCGGCACATTTGTACAACCACTCAAAAGGTAAATTTTATGTTTGTATTCTGGCAAATAAATTATTTGAATTGGAATAAGTATAATACAAGAACATCAAAATATGTTTTCGCTAATATCGCAACAGGACAATGTAAGAAAATAATTGAAAAAAAGATTTTTTTTTTTTTTGTTTGAGAAAAATATAGATTATTGTACCGAACGATATACTGTATAAAGGCAGAAAAATAGCGAAGAAAATAAAATTTGTTACTCAAGCAAAATGAACCTTCCGATACCGGGAATCGAACCCGAGCCTCCTGGGTGAGAGCCAGGTATCCTAGCCACTAGACCATATCGGATCTGACAAAACATCTAAAATTTCAAAATTGCTGTTCAAGTTTCTAATTTTAACCATTCTAAAATTGTTTTGATTCGTTGTTTTTGCTTGTATTTTTTTCTTTTCGTGTTTCATTACGCATTATACGAGACTCCAACACATCTAATAGTAACATTCAGCTAGTTTGCTTCAGCTTCGCCCGCGTCGAACGGTTCCCTCAAACAATAATTACTCAGTAAATAAAAAAATACTATAGTTAAGTATCGTCGCTTAGCAAACAACACCGCTCAAGTAATTTTGGCTTAATACTAACAAATATTTTTAAAATATTTAAAAAAAAATCAAATTAATATTTTAGTAAAACACTTAAAAAATACAAAAATATATCTAGTGACAATTCCGCCTAATTTTCCTGTTAAGCCGACGTGACGTCACAAACGCCACGCAGCCAAACCGGAAGAATTTTCGACGCGTTTCGATTCTACACGAAGCATCCTCAGGAGGTCTTGACTCTACGAGCGCACGATCGAGAACGATTAAAAAACACGATTTTGTGTTTTTTAAGTGTTTTATTAAAATATTAATTTGATGTTTTCATAAAATATTTAAAAAATATTTGTTATTATTAAATATGGATTTCCGCAAAGTAACGCCTGAATCTATTTATTAATTTTGACTTGTTTGTGTAGGAGAGTGAAAAAACTGTATCATACGGAATTGATAATGGTTTAGTACTAATAAATGATCAGTGATCCTTAAGCGGCTATCAATATATGATTTTATGTATCCGATTGGTTGGTTCTATGTGCAAACAGAAGTTCTAGCCAATGGCATGAAAATGTCGATACCGCCGCCAAAATTCGACTTGAGCGGTGTTGTTTGCTAAGCAACGGTATACGTCTTCATCCAGGACATGTAGGTTTCCAGGTCCCTTAAATGAACTTGCACGATGGAAGGTAATTTTGCGATTGCCTGCCTAGCTAGGACCAGGCTTTCTTTTAGGCACTGTTCATGGTGCTAACCTCAAGTAGAAAATCTGTCGCCGAGCACTTTACGATGTTGGCCAGTAGCAGTCTTGAGATCCAGTTCCCATTCTACGTATGTAGTCTGTTTGCCATCAACGACCACATCATGATTCATCAACTCACTGTCACGTGCGATTGTTGTCAAAGGAGAAAATTAAACCGTTCATGGACTCCTCATTATGGAGCATCTGTATTGTGGTTGAGCCGTTTCGTTAGTGGGTTGGTTAGGGCAAAAAAATTACGCATCACTTTCGGATTTATGATATTAGTGAAGTTTTTTTATGTGTTTAGGTTACATAACATACACTAAGTGTTAACACGGTAACACCTGCATAGAACTGATGCATTTCTAAACTGCGCCTATCACCCTAAGACATAAAATTGTTAAGTCAATCTAAAAATATCACTGTATGATGATAAACTTCTATACCAACCTCCTTGTCACAAAGTAATTTATATGAAAATTTTAAGCAATATATGTATCAATTTACCTATTAATATTATCATTTTTGGAAGCAACTAAGTGATTGGCTGTTGTGCAAATGTTTTTATAGTACCTACTTAGTAATAATAATAATAATTTTGAAGCGCTCGTAGCGAAGTTTACTTAGCTGTTCTCAACCGATCAGCAAAGTTAAGCAACGTCGCCCGCGGTCATGAGTTGGATGGGTGACCGCTAGTGTCATTACTACTAAGCGTTTCCGTGCTTCGGAGGGCACGTTAAGCCGTCGGTCCCGGTTGTCGTCTTAGGATGGCAGTCGTTATAGCATGGTGGTCGGGCATTTTGCGAATGCTCGCCTGGCTAGCTACCACCCTCAAGTAGAAAATCTGTCGCCAAGCACCTAACGGTGTGTTCCGGCAGCTGTCCTTGAGAGCCAGTACTTCTAGGTTAGCCTGAACAACATCTTCGACCACATCATCACTTACCATCAGGTGAGATAGTGGTCAAAGGCTAACCTATCAGGCATAAAAAAAAAAATAAAAAAAAATAATAGACAATTTTTTTAATGATTACTTCTTATGGACTGTCTCAATTATAAACGATATAGTATAGTTGAATTATATTTAATATTTCTACGCATGCAGGCTGTATGCTGTACAAGATCTTGATATGTTAATAATTGTGTTGGATTCTTGCAAATAAACATTTGAATTGATTTGATCTCATGTGCCTATAATTTTCCTGGCAGCTATACCCGTCAGACCGGAAACACAGTAATACAAACAATACTGCTTCGCGGTGGAAACAGGTATGATGACAGTAGATAGTTACTTACTTCCCCGGACGAACTCGCACTTCAAATAGAGTTCTACTCGCTCCAGTTGTCGCTCCATCTTAGGATGGAGGATCTTAAGATGGATCGTATTAGTACGATAGTTAAAGAACGAAAGGAAAAATTTGAGATATGACGTCATTCTCATGTTAGCTCAATTGGTTAGAGCATACACCGGCTAAAGGTATGATGGACGCTGGGTTCGAATCCCGCACATGACTTAAAATTTTCCTCTCGTATGTTCTACTGCTTGCTACTACTACGTAACTGCATTATTTTAGCCAGCTATAGTTATGTCTATTATATCTCAAATTGTAGTAATCAAACTAGGGGTGCGACTTGTGTCTGATGATGTTTACCTTTGCGAGCTGCCATACTTAGATAGTACAGTCGCCTGCAATAAGTAAACACTTCGTAAGTTTCATAATAATGTGATGTCACTAATTTCTTAATAATCGAAGTAAACATAAACATGAGTGAATAAATTCATTCTTTAGAACATTACATATATTTTTTTATTAATATGGGAAAAAAAAACATAAATAACTCGTTGCCCGCGTCTTTGATTCCCGAACAGTATAATTTGGGAGACTTCAAGTATAGAGTAAATAGGTATCCTCTAGGCAAGTATGCTATATTTTCGGCCGCATCGTCGCTTTCCATCAGGTGAGATAGCGGCCAAATGCTTGCCTATCATGCATATTTTTTATTTTTATAAATTTGAAAGTTTAGGGGTCAAAATGCGGGACCCAAAATTTTGAGCGAAAATAGACCTGAGCTTCGGGGTTAAGAAACATCTGTATACATAAACAGAAACAGAAGTCAGTGCCAAAATTTTGAAAATAACAAAATGTATACTTATTACTGCAGGCGACTGTACATTGTACATACAATGATTAGCATAATGAATAATGTGGCACTGCAGTGGGACGGAATGCGGAATGGAATTTCATCTGATGCTTTAAGCTTCCAATTTGTTAAAAAGCTTGCCATGTTGATCGAAAGTTTGAGTCATATAAAAAAGTACAAAAACTTATTTCCTCTGAAACCTTTTTGTCCCTTACCAAGTATACCTTTTTCTTCTATAAAGCTTTAGAGTTGAGAATATATATAGCGTTCAAAAAGCTTGGATAAGATAGGGATAAGTGATATAGGCCTGTAGTTATCCATGCATTCCCTCTCCTTTTTGAATACAGGTTTTATGATCGAAACTTTCAGATTTTCCGGGTGCGCAACCTTTGGCAACTTGTTAAAAACTTTTAGTTGAAATGCCATCACAACCAACACTGAGAGTATTTTTAAGGGGATTAATTATTTTGTATCCCTATGTCATAATTATGAAGCGCTAGGAGAGAAAAACATTGAATTTTGACTGCTTAAAATCAAAGAGTATTTGACCTACTTACTGAAGTAGAACTTTAGAAGATTTAATTATTATCATCTAAAGTTTTTATATGCAAAACGAATGAAACAAACTACAATATCCTTGGTGAGAAGTGTGGAAACTTTGTTTTTTTTTTCTATTTAAAACACAATTGCGGTGAAGTAGAAAAAAAGCACGAGTGCGTAATACACTAGATTATGATACTAAAATCGGCGTATTTAAGATTGAACTGGCCGGTCACTTCTCCATACAAACGTCGTAGGGTGATCGTGTGTATCGTCGTAGGGTGAACGGGCCAAGGCCCGTTACGAGCTAGTGTGTTGTAAAATGCATTAAACATCTTCATAGGATCAGTGATAATGTCGTTATTTACCTTCACTTCATCAATAAACTCACGTGGTAGTCTATTTTATGATCTGTTTATTATATTTCATTTACATACTGACTTATTCCTTGCAGTTTTTAGTGTACCTTAGCTTAGTAACTTTTTTAAACAACTTTGTATAATAAAGAAATGTGTTCTTATTGATTGTAATAAGAATTTAATCGATATTGCCTTAAAGGAACGCGTTCCTTTTTGCTACATTGTTTAAATACCCTGTGATATCCATTTTATTTTTTTATTGGTTGTTATTGTTTTTAGTATATAAGTATGGGGTGCATAGTTCGTAGAATAATTTATAAATGTCAAAAAACAATAATTGTTAGCGTCATTTAGATCGTCATAAGTATATATATATATATCAGAAAAAGACAATTTTTTTAATACGTGTAATGGATTTAGAGGTCGCGTCGTTTTATTCGTCATCTGTCAATTATAATTTTTTTCTCCACTGGACAAGTAAGTAGTCGAACATTCAATTACTTCAATTTTACAAGTTTTTTTTTTCAAAAATACCTGTTAAATGGGATTGCTCCCGGGGGAGACGCGTTGTGGTCCATGTTCAAAATTTTAAAAAGACTAGAGATATTAGGTCCTTACATATGAAATTGGCGTTTTTCGTACTGGCCACTTTAATCACGAATTTCTCCTCTTTGGTAAGGAATTCCAAATTCAAATTTGTACAGCTATAGACTCATGTATTTGTGCTTCGATGATCGTCATTCATTTGTTTTTTTTCTTCTGTTTTTTTCTGTTTGCGTCACTCATTTTACAAAATGGAAAACCTTAAATATCGCATTATTTACGAGTACGAGTTCCGCCGTGGCACTAGTGCTGCGGAAACAACTCGAAGGGTGAATGATGTGTATGGCGGTCGTGTTGCAAAAGAAAACACAGTTCGTTTTTGGTTCCAACGTTTTCGTTCTGGAAATTTCGACCTGCAGAACAAGCCCCGTGGACGGCCTGAGACTCAAGTTGATAATGAAGGCTATTGTGGAAGCGGATCCATCGCAAACCACGTCCGAGTTAGCTGCAGGCTGCGATGTTAGTGATAAAACTGTTTTAATTCACTTGAAGCAAATTGGGAAGATTAAAAAGCTTGAAAGGTGGGTACCTCACGAATTGACTGAAACAAACCGGCAAACGCGCGTCGACTGCTGCGTTACATTACTAAACCGGCACAATAATGAAGGTATTTTAAACCGAATCATTACCTGTGATGAAAAATGGGTTCTTTACGATAATCGGAAGCGCTCAGCGCAATGGTTAGATCCTGGCCAGCCAGCCAAATCCTGCCCCAAGCGAAAATTAACCCCAAAAAAGTTACTTGTAAGCGTTTGGTGGACTAGTGCCGGTATTATTCATTACAGTTTTTTCAAATCTGGCCAGACTATTACGGCTGATGTCTATTGTCAGGAATTGCAAACCATGATGGAAAAGCTAGCGGCTAAACAACCTAGGCTGGTCAATCGCTCCACGCCACTGCTGCTTCACGACAACGCTAGACCACACACTGCGCTACAGACGGCTACTAAATTAGAAGAGCTTCAATTGGAAAGTCTAAGACATCCTCCGTACTCCCCGGACCTTGCTCCAACAGATTACCATTTTTTTCGAAATTTGGATAACTTCTTGCAAGGGAAAAAATTCAACTCCGATGGGGCAGTCCAAATCGCCTTCAAAGATTTTATTGATTCCCGTCCGACTGGTTTTTTTAGTAAAGGGATCAATGAACTACCTATGAGATGGCAAAAGTGCATAGAAAATAATGGTTCATACTTTGATTAATTAAATATATTATATTAAAAAATATTCGACTTTTTGTTCCTCCCATACAAAACGCCAATTTCATATGTAAGGACCTAATATAAATTGGCAGGACAGTAAGTAACATTATAAGGGAATTATAAAAAATGTAACAAAAAATTTACTGAAATTTCGCGAATAGTTCTAATCCCTCAATTATTTTTATATATGTTTCTTCTACTCATGTTATGGTTTTGAGTAAATTTTTTACGTTTTTCGAAAAACTACTATTTCATAATATTATAGAAAAACTATTTTTTATCTTACTCATATTCGTAGTGAAAAGTAGAGTATTCAACAAGGGTGAAAGTCATAAATTCCTATTTGGACGATAGCCGTCAGTAAATATTGCAAGCAAGATTTAACTTTAAATTTCACAAATATTTCTAACATATCAATTACTTAATTTTAAATAGGTGCCTATTCATGTTATTAATATTAATGAATAATTTAGAAAAAAACTATTATTTTTTACTTTCTTTATATTCGAAATGAAAAATATAGTGCTTTTATTCATAGGCTGAAAGTCATCAATTCCTACTCGGACTATAGCCACCCTCCCTACGCTCGGGCGTCTAAATACCTCGTATGGGAATTAATTCCTTTCGACCCTTCTATAACATCTACTATTCCATGCTAGCAGGTAAAAAGCACTTTTTCACCCAGATTTTGAATGAATAACAAAACTTTGCCAAGCTTGTGAAGGTAAATAGTAAATTGTACAAAGAGTGCTTCTCATAAGCCATTTAAGCCGAGACGTTTTTTTTGACGTGCCAAAGGCGAAGATTGGTATTTAAGTCAAGGGTAAAATGGGTTTTATGCTCAAAATAAACAGTAATACTTGGCTTCAATGGCGAGGAAATTAAATAATGATATTGTTGGTATTATAATGTTCCATTAAAATTTAAAGTGATATTTGAACAATGATCTAGTATGAGTGGCATTGTTTTGAAAATAAACACATCTGAGTGTTTACTAATATCCCTCTATGGATATTTTTAAAGACTTAGACAAACTTCTTACATGAAATATATAACAAAGTGTACTTCTTTAAACAATTCGAAAAACGTAATAATTATTATGCACTTGCGCTTACAAACAGGCTTTTATGCACTAGAGCATATAAAACCGTTTTAGTCCGCGTATAACGGGCATAAACAAGAACTTTACGAGAATGAAAAGTTAAAACGTTTTTAGGAGCTGTTGCGCACTAAAGGAGCGAATATTGGCTCGCTATTTGTCAGTTTATGAACAACTCTGCGTACCCCTTCGCAGATATACATAGGTGAAGAAAAATAAACCCTCAAGTGAAAAATTGTCTTAAAGCACGCACTCAGTAGCATGTAATTGTCGAAATGACAAAGAATGGTATTTGCTTTATGGTGGAGATCTATGTCCATATACCATTATTTTCCCAATCACTTCAAGATGTCAAACTTCACAGCCACATTTCTCTCTTCCAGGACTTTCACCAGAAGAAGTTGCAGAAGTGACTGAAACATGCTACAGCTATGCCGAGAGTGTGGCGGTGACCTCCGCGTCGGTGGCTGCTTGTGCTGCGGTAGCACTGCCTGAGGAAATAGGACCTGAACAAGTGGTCACCTGCAAGGCGGCCATTTTGAGCTGCTGCGAGCTTCAATTCAAGTTAGTACTTATTAACTGACAGGCTTTTATCCATATCCCATATGTTAAGTGATGATATAGTCGGTGATGTGTAGGTATATAGACTGGGTCCTGCTTCTCAAGGACAGCTCTACCGGCGTCATTATATGCTTGGCGACTTGAATTTTTAGTGATAGGTCGTTATGTGAGATTAATATAGAATGTTAAGTGAAGATCCTGCAGCAGTATTTGAAAACTGTACGGCAGTAAACCAACTACAACCTATTTTATCGGATTGAGACGGCAAAATATAGGCCAGCGTTCTGGCCACGTACTGTATCAGCCAGGTAGTCCACTGCTGAACACAGCCCCAATACGAGGGATTTGCCATAATCCCCATGCTTGGCAGGCGGCCTGGGGATCGCAGTGTGAGATATTAGTTCCTCAGAAAGTGCTGCTGCCCACCTTCTGGTGTGTTGCCCTTAGTCACCTCTTACGACACTCACGGGTTGAGATGGGGGGTGGCATTCTAGCCCGGCTCCCCACAGGCTTTTGGTCACGTAGTGCTACAATTTGTCATTTAGATAAACCTTTATAAATATGGTAGAAACCTGGTCCCCACGAACCTAACGTCTCGATTACAAATGACTAAATTGTACCTTTCTATTCATCCACTTTCAAGTGCCAATTCAGCCTTTGAGTTCAAGGAGTTAGACCAGCACAGGTAACATCCCACATCATAGAGGTACGATTGCCAATAATTTTTATTTTTTTTTATTTTTCAGAGAAAAAGAAGCGTGTACAGCTGGTATGAAGTTAGCACCAACCAAACAATGTAATACACCGAGCACGGAGATTGGAAAGGTAAATCTATTAGTCAATTAATTATAATATCTGAATCGAAGCAGTGATAGCTCATTGGCATTGGCTATGGACTGTCGCGCAGCATGTACATGGTTCGAATCCTGCCGCGGGCTTGAGCTTCACCGCATGGTGGAAGGGCATTTTGCGAATGCCCGCACGGCTAGCGACCACCCTCAAGTCGAAAATCTGTCGCCAAGCACCTAACGGTGTGTTCCAGCAGCAGTCCTTGAGAGCCAGTGAAATTTCAGGCACATGAGGCTTAACAACTATGTCTCAAGGTGACGGGCGCAGTGCAATTCGTGACTTGTGACGAAATGCATCTGTTATAGGCACAGGTTAGTCCGCTTAACACCAGGTGGGCCTCGAGCTTGTCCCGTCACAATAACATAAAAAAAAAAATCTTATGAAGAAAGTTTGTGAAATAAATATATATTATTATATCTGAATCCTATTGAACATCCGATATTATTGTTGCCCACAATAGTATGTAGGCAAACTAGATTGTACGTGTTTTACAAGTGAGAAAACAGCGAGAGCGTTATTTTGAGTCCAGGGTGGAACGAACTGTTCTAAAGTACAATCTTGAGCGTACACGTGAGTGATACATTAAAGATATTTACGTCACCTGAGGAAAAATGTTGTAGCAGCCGAGTGATACACTCTACTTTTTAACCGACTTCCAAAAGGAGGAGGTTATATATTAGTTTCTTTTTTTATTGCTGATAGGTTAGCCTTTGACCACTATCTCACCTGATGGTAAGTGATGATGTGGTCCAAGATGTTGTTCAGGCTAACCTAGAAGTACTGGCTCCCAAGGACAGCTGCCGGAACACACCGTTAGGTGCTTGGCTACAGATTTTCTACTCGAGGGTGGTAGCTAGCCAGGCGAGCATTCGAAAAATGCCCTACCACCATGCTATAACGACTGCCATCGTAAGACAACAACCGGGACCCGGCTTAACGTGCCCTCCGAAGCACGGAAGCGCTCAGTAGTAATGTCACTAGCGGTCACCCATCCATATCATGACCGCGGGCGACGTAGCTTAACTTTGCTGATTGGTTAAGAATAGCTAAGCAAACTTCGCTACGAGCGCTTCAAAAAGGTGATGTACATAAATAATATAACCTTTTTGATGACCACGCATTACTTTTTACAGAGTGGTCCGATTTTGTAATTATTTGTTATAGGAGAGTATGCCGGCCGACATACTTACACTGGTCGACTATCCTCGTTTGAGATGTCACGTCATGTGTCATGTAGTTTAAGTATATATATACTTATATAAAGATTATAGTGGTTAAATTGTGTTTGATTTCCAGATGTGCTGTGAAGAGTGTTCCTTTGGACGATTGGCAGGGGAGAACCAGGTAGCGGCTTCGTGCTCAGCGCCATCTCCAGAGGGAGTCAACCCTTCGCACTTCTTGAAGAAGAGTGCTTACTATCAATGTTGTTTGGTAAGTAAAAAAAACGTTACTTTTCCTAAATCCATCAACATAAGGTGGCAGGGGCACCACGGTTACTAGAGCCCCCCTCCCCGTCACGACAAAGCAGGATCCATCATATTCCTACCCTTACCCTATCCATCTGGATCTGGTACAATGTTTTTGCTAAAAACACAAAGCACGGAACATGCAATAAATTTTCATTCTTACAAGAAGAACATATGATTGGTTTATAGGCGGTCGCTTGTCTGACGCCACGCTCCTTGAAAATCCCCGGCAGATTTAAAAAAAAATGCTTAACTTAGTTTATTGGTTAAGAACCATTAAGCATGCTACGAGAACTTAAAATTAAACGTTCAGTAATGGACGGTCCTGATCGGCGAACCTTATCTTAGAAGGTATTACATTACCTAATCTTTTTTTTCATTTACTGTCAGGAAGCATCTCAAAAACCTACTACAACAACAGAGAAGCCGGCAGAGACAACAACAATAAAGAAGAAACCGAAAGAGAGCTGCAAGAACAGTGGATGTGAGCATAACTGTGACGATGCAGGAGAGGTCGTCCGGTGCTCGTGCAAGGAGGGTTTCCGACTGCAGGCCGACAAGAAGTCCTGCAAAGGTGAGGAGAATTATTTCGCTTTGAGAACTTTTACAATTTAACCTTCTGTAATTGGTTGTATTAAAAATAAACTGCAATGGTCTGTTTTATCTAAAAATAATTTTCAAGAAAATCTCATTACCCCAGTTAATGAACGATTTTAATAATTAGTTTCAAAGCAGTATATGGTATCAAAGTTTTTAAGCAGTTATTGCTCAGTGGCATTGGCTATGGTCTGCCGCGCAGCAGGTTCAAATCCCGCTGTGAGGTTGAGCTTCACCGCATGGCGGATGGGCATTTTGCGAATGCCCGCCTGGCTAGCTACCCCCACGTAAAAAATCTGTCGCCAAGCACTAAATGGTATGTTCTGGCAGTTGTCCGTGAGAGCCAGTGAAAAAAAAGGCCAGAATTTTGACCAGGCGCCTTGATAAGAGTTTTGGAAAAGAAGATGAGATCAGGATCTCATCTTCTTTTCCAAAACTCTTGACAAGGCCTAGTGTTTTAGATAAAAACTACAGTTCCGAGCTAGAATGGCACCCCCATATATATTCCCATGGGTGTCGTAAGACGCAACTAAAGGGAAAATACCAAAAAGTGAACAGCAGTGCCTGAAAAACTGCCATCTTAGACTGCAATTCCCAAGACACCTGAAGATAAGTATCTTCAGGTGAGATTCTGGTCAGAGGTTTACCTATGAGAAATTAAGAAAAACGTTGCCTTTTCGTAATAATCGACATACTGTCGAAAATGTCACGATCATGAGCCGTCGATAAGAGTTATCGACAAGAGACACACATAGAAAAGGCGAAACGATTCGTTAAATTTATCGAGCGTAGCGACTCGCTCAATTACGGTACTTGCACTGCAGGTTAGATAGTTAAATATATGTTTTTTGTCTGTATGTTCTATACTAGAAGGCAAGAATACCAATTTGAATGGAGTCAAAAGGATCATAAGGATCATTATCATAAGCTGGTTGATGCATCTCGCAGTGGATTTGATGATAAGGGATTCACATTTTTATTGTATTGTTATGGACCACCAGCTCTATGTTGGTAAAGTCAAAGTCAAAATCATTTATTCAATTTAGGCGTCTACGACGCTTTTATGAAGCTCAATTACAAATTTAAGTATTGAAATATTCTACATTGTACTACCACGTTCAGCAAATACATTGTATAGAGCCGCTGCGAGAAGAACGGGCAAGAAACTTGGGGCAATTCTTTTAAACATCTTTTAACAATGTGTTACATACTTACTATATAATAGAGTTATTACAATATGTGTTTAAATTATGTAGGTGACAGGCAATAGCCTGGAAGAGGCGGAATTGTCCAGGCATTTTTGTCGTTTAAGTAATCAGAAACTGTGTAGTAGGATTTTTTAATCAATATGTTTTTCACGTGCAACTTGAATTCCACTTCTGTGAGCGTTGTAATATGTTTGGGAACTTTATTATAAAACCGTACACAATTACCTAAGAAGGACCTTTTATTTGTCTTTGCTAATTAAAACCTGGCACCGCTATTTTATCTTTATTCCTAGTATTATAATCGTGATTGTCACTGTTTAATTTAAATTTACTCATTTTTTTACGAACATACATAATATTTTCAA
Source organism: Plagodis pulveraria (assembly GCA_963890685.1). NCBI lineage: Eukaryota > Metazoa > Arthropoda > Insecta > Lepidoptera > Geometridae > Plagodis > Plagodis pulveraria. Next base: position 9,864,672 of record OY982975.1, read on the forward strand.
ATATATACAGACTTGGTAAAGTTAAAATATCAATTTCTTTAAAAAGACCCCTCACAGATTCCCTAGGACCCATTTTATATATGGCTCGAATTGCACGCTTTTGTATGATAAAGATTGTCTCTATCTAGGTTGATCCGTAAAGCACGTATTAAGAACAACTTAATACGCAAAATTAATTTAAGACTAACACATTAAGATTTTTCTGATAGAATATACACTTCATTACCTGTTGAATCCTTGATTCTGCCTTGAATCTTACGATTGCTATAAGTATTTTATTTTATTATCAAAAGCGCAGAATTTATCTGTGTGCCGAGGTTATTAATTATTTTTATAATTTTCATCAATAAATTTAGGAAAAGTCAAATTACGTCTCGTATTTTAGAGGGAGATATGACTTTTTGGCACCAAAATTCTTCAAGTTTAATTTCTGTCATAATATAATTGCAGAAACTACCGAGTGTCGAGTATTTCAATAAATTATTTTTGAATTTCACCTTTCGCCTAATCAATATTTACCTAGAGGATAATTTTGAGAATACTACAACGATTCTCTGGATTTCGCCTTGAGTCTCTGCACGTGGATCGACAATTATTGGAATCAGCGTATATCAATCACACTGAAATCTTTCAAATTTGCTGATCCATAATTTGGGGTTTCCGATTAAAGTAAATAGGTACTTAATTTCTCCTCAAATGAAAATATATTGCTCGTGCTCTTAAATTTTGTATTTGTTAGTTAGGTGAAATCCACACAGAAATTATAACTCACGGAGCTGACACATCAACTGCGTATGTATTACTTATTAACCAGGAATAATTTCATTCTCTTTCTCTGGTCATACAAAATCAACAGTTTGTTTTATTTTGATGGCCAACGCACTTAGATGTGATTTGTGAGCAAGCTGCATTTCTTGTTAAGAATTCATATTAGAACACATTTTTTAAATTATACTAATACTAAGTTCTTTATGTAAGTTAACCACTCTTGAGATGAAGACTTCGTCGGCAGCTTCGGGTACAAGGACCACTGGTTGGGAATCATTGCTAGCGTATAACCTGAACGCCGCATTTCAGAGAGCCTGTTCTACATTTTTGAGTTCCTGTTTCTTATTGCTTTTGAATTATACCTATAGATTCTTTGGCTCCTTGTTTTCCCTGAGACTCAAAGATTCCTCCATCATCAACTCACGGTGCAAAGGTCGCTCCCTAAGGTCAAAATTGCCTATCTATGCTGTTATGCATAGTTGTACATTTCTTTAGTAAATCACGACAATTTCCGTGAGTATGATGGTCTAAACAGCGATAGATCTCATCTCAACTAACTTCTTTGTTTGTAGATATAAATGAATGCGCAGAAGCAACAGATGATCTATGCACAGTCGAAGATACAGTGTGTCACAACGTGCCTGGTGCTTTCAAATGTGTGGCGATCAAGAAACGAGATGTGGGGCTCAGCTGTCCCCCAGGGTTCAAGAGAAATGTTATCAACCAGGTTTGCGATGGTGCGTGCTATATTCATCTCATAATATTATTGCTAGAAATATTAGGTTAGAGTGAATATAAATTGTAAGTAAAATAAAAAACTTATATCATCGTTCTTGTCTGACCTTGCAAAAGTTGGGTAGCTGCACAAAATTGAGGAATAAAATGTGTGCAACTACTCGAAAGCTCTCCATTGGGATTAAAATCGTACGTAGTCAACCCAGACAGATTTTGAAATGATTAACTGTATTTCTGTTAGCTGAAATAGTCGCTACAGCCTCAATAATAACTGCGCACCCCAGGAAAGCCTAGTATATACTTTGTTTTCTTTTTTCCAGACATCAATGAATGCCAACTGCCGCGTCCTCCTTGTCCCAAGTACCTTTGCAAGAACACCATAGGCGGGTACAAGTGTGCCGGGAAACCAGGCAAACCTTTCGAGGAGGCAGTTCCAGGGGCTCCGAATCCAACTGAACCCTCTGTTACCATTCCATCAACGAAGACTGACATCTGCCCGCCAGGGTTCAGAGGAGGTGTCGATGATGATTGCCTCGGTAAGTTATTATAAGCGAGGCTTTAAAAATAGATGAAAACATTAAATAACCTCACTATTATTATTAATATCATCAATGCTTACGAGCATATTTTTACTGTACTGTATCAGCCGGAGTGCTTTCTGCTGAACACAGCCTCCCACTATGGGGGTTTGCAATAATCCTCATGCTCGGCAGGCGTCTTGGGGATCGCAGTGTGAGATTTACCACCCACTAGTAGAGATGGGGGGGGGGGGTGAAATTCTAGCGCGGCACCCCACGGGAGTAGTAGTAGTAGACTTTATGCATACCATACAAAATTACATGGAATGGAAAAAATCGCGACTGCCAGACTCTAATGGTGCTTGCTAGTAGCATTTATTTTTGAGCGCTTCTTTGATCCAGCTCCGGATGGCACGTTAAGCTGTCGGTCTCATTTGTCTTAGTATTAGGATGTGGGTCGTTATATGTTTCAGCAGCTGTTCTTGAGAGCCAGTAATTGTCTTTTTTATGCAGCTGGAGAGTCAGTTCCTTTATGTTAATCTTCTTTACCATTTTCGATCACATCACTTACCATCAGGTGATATTGTGGTCAATGGTTAGCTAACCATTAGCTTAACATCAATAACAAAAATACATTTTACTTTTCTCTAAATGTTTTTAGGCCTCATGTAACAGGGGCCAAGCTTATTGCCATACTCAAATCAAATCAAATAATTTATTTGAAAATATATGTATACCTACATACCTACTTAATTAGCGTGCAAGATCTTAATATAAAGTAGTTAGCACATACATGTGTCACCCTTTGGAGCATAGAAATCTAGAATTTTAAATTACATAGATTTTATTGACTATTAAAATACTTATTAATAAAATTTTAGGTATAATATAATTATGTCACTTTACTTAAATAGGCATGCCGGGTAAGAATTGCACCTCCCTATATAATCCCGAGGGTGTCGTAAGAGGCGACTAAGGGGAAAATACTGGAAGGTGGGCAGCAGCACTTTCTAAAGAACTGCTATTTTACACTGCGATCCCCAAACCGCCTGCCAAGCGTGGGGATTATGGCTAATACCCCCTTAAAGGGGAGGCTGTGTTCAGCAGTGGACGAGTCGGCTGTTACAGTAACTAGATACTGGACACAGTATACCATACTTCGGACCCTTGGACTACCTAGTGACGCCACTAAAATGATGAGGAAGTACTTATGTAAGACAGCGACAATCTGAAAATCAAACCACATGGACATGTCCAGTTTAATTTCTATTATGTTCAGATATCGACGAATGCATTGAAAATATCGATGACTGCCAACGGCTCTCGCAGCACTGCATCAACACGCACGGCAGCTTCTTCTGCCAGGACCACGTCTCCAAGCGGTGCGCGCCTGGGTTCAAGGTCAACTCTGCCACTGGGATTTGCGAAGGTAGCTGAAATATCTGTTTGAAGATAGGTATTACAAAAATAGTCAACCCTAGCTGGAGAATATATGTAAGGGTTATTTGTCGTTTCTAGCACAATTTGAATAATGAGACTGGTTTGTTCTTCGGCGGAATCCCTTTATTGAATATTACGAACTATATACAACACTACAAGTTCTACAATAAAAGCATTTAGACAACCTATAAGCCATTGCATACTCACAGGCAGTCCAAATGCTCCAGCCCACCACCATTTACCACCATTTGATCGAGCATTGCATCGATCAATCTTTTGTTTTAAAGTATTAGATACCAATATAGTATTGACAGCATATGTTCTTTTATAAAAATGAAATACTTGAAGCAATAATAGCCAAGCGGTAATAGGTATGGACTGTGGTAACGCAGGTCCATGGTTTGATCCTCGCCATTGGCTTGCGCTTCACCACATGGTGGAAGGGCATTTTGCGCATGCTTGCTCGGCTAGCTACCACGCTCAAATAGAAAACCTGTCTTCTAACACCTAAGGGTGTGTTTCGGTAGCTGTCTTTGAGAGTCAGAGTAACTAATCCTGTCTACTATATCTTCGACCAGACTTACCATCAGGTGAGATAGTGGTCAAAGGCTAGCCTTTCAGCAATATATATAAAAAACTTACAGAAGAGACAAAGCAAGTAATCAATATTTATTTGAGGCTAAAGTAAATACTAAAATAGGGCATAAAACAATTCATTTTATTTGAGACGTATAAATTGGTATTTAAGTTGACGCTAAAATGCGTTTTATGCGAGAGTTATACACTAGGATTTTCATTTCAGTTGCGAGGAAATTTTACAATGATATTGTTAATAATCAATAAATTAAAACTGATTTTTGAAGCGCTCGTAGCGAAGCATACTTAGCTGTTCTCAACCGATCAACAAAGTTAAGCAACATCGCCCGCCGTCATGAGTTGGATGGGTGACCGCTAGTGACATTACTACTGAGCGCTTCCTTGCTTCGGAGGGCACGTTAAGCCGTCGGTCCCGGTTAGGATGGCAGTCGTTATAGCATGGTTGTAGGGTATTTTGCGAATGCCCGCCTGGCTAGCTACCACCCTCAAGTAGAAAATCTGTCGCCAAGCACCTAACGGTGTCTTCCGGCAGCTGTTCTTGAGAGACATTACTTCTAGGTTAGCCTGAACAACATCTTCGACCACATCATCACTTACCATCAGGGCATTTGCAAAATTCCCTACCACCATTGTTTTAGAGTTAAATATGGATGTCTAAACGTAATGCTTGTATCGATACCTATATATGTAACATATTTCGACTCATTATCGACAGATATCGACGAATGCGAAGAAAGCAGCGAAGTGTGCAAGACGAGTGAGGTCTGTGAGAACCTGCCGGGAGCTTACAACTGCAAGTCGAAGATAAGCCAACTGCCCAAGTAAGCAGCAACTGCTTTTTATATAATCTATGAGCTTCACTCATAGATTATTTATACCCCACCCACTCAGAAAGTGTCTCATTGCTCATTAAAAAACGTTTTATAAAGTACGTCATTTCTCCCATATAAATGTGCGCAGGGAAAAGCTATATGGAATTTCATTCCTCAATAAAAACAAACTTACCCATCCTGATCACTTATCAACCTATTAACCCATTGGCATCGGCGATAATGATAACAATAGAATTTCATTCATATATAACTAGGACATTGTGGTCCTGATGATGCCAACTTATGATTTATTTTCGGTTATTTTCTAGACTGGCCACCAAGAACTGTCAAGAAGGAACCAGACTAAGACCCGGCGGTAAAATCTGTGAAGGTAATTTACAGCTACGTTTTTTAACTGATTAACCTTTAGTAATCAAAGAACTTTAAATCGCGTATAGTTATCATTATTTTAGTCCCAACGTTTCAAACACTTGGCAGTGATCGTGGTTTAAGGGTGACTAAAATGATTAACCTTTGCCCACTGGCACACAGGCAGCAGCGCCTTCTGAGAAACTGATAACTTAAACTGCGACCCTCAAGACGTCTGCCAAGCGTGGGGATTATGGCAAACCCCCCCTTAATGAGGGAGGTTTTGTTCAGCAGTGGACCATGCGGATGATACAGTACCTACCGAATATTATAATATAATAATTCGCATGTTGGCATATAGGGCATTTGAATGCGCGCTTGGAAAGAGTAATTAATATAAATGATTCCCCTAAAATAAAAGTTTTGTTACAGATATAGACGAATGTCGCGAAGGCACGCACCTATGTGACCAGTTCCAGAACTGCATTAACACGTTCGGGGCGCACGAGTGCAGATGCAAAAATGGCTTCGAGCTGGACTCCTCAACTGGATCCTGTATTGGTAAGGATTACTGAACTGAGCTTCACAATGATAATACAAAATTATAAGGAGAGGAAAAATCATAGTCATGTACGAGATATTAACCCGCGCCATCCACCCTTACAACCGGGGAGCCTCTGACCGCTAAGCTAGCATGGCATGTGACTCAAACCTCTAATTTTTCCTCTCGTTCTTAACCATCGTATGGGGATGCATAAAGGAATAAGAGAAACATGCGTTATTGCTAAAAAAAATTACAATGGTATATTATTTGTAAGTATATATTTTTAAAAAATTAAGTTAAAAAGCAAGCAATTATTCACAACGTAGTTATACTTATGTAGTTGTTGCTTTACTTTGGCATTTTTTAAATATACATACATTATCTTATGTTTATATTCATAATTGTTATAATATATTCTTATTAACATTTCAATATACATTACCTCAACTTTCTATATTTATACCTCGACCTCGACTTTGACTACAACCTCTATTATTACTCACACTCATACTTTCACACTAATTACTCCCTATATAGATACCATCACCCTCATTACCACCTTCGATCACCCTATCCAGACAAATCATAGTTTTGAAGCAATGATGGCCGAGCGGTAATAGCTGTGGACTGCCGCGCCGCAGTACCCTGGTTCGATCCCCACCGCCGGCTGGTGGAAGGGCTTTTTGCGATTCCCCGCCTGGCTACCAAGCTACCAAGTAGAAAATCTGTCGCCAAACACCTAACGGTGTGTTCCGGCAATAGTCCTTGAGAGCCAGTGAAATTACTGGCACTTGAGACTTAACAACTATGTCTCAAGGTGACGGGCGGCAGTGCAATTCGTGACTTGGGACGAAATGCATCTGTTATAGGCAGAGGTTAGTCCGCTTAACACCAGGCGGGCCCGCCTGGTGTTGTCGAGCTTGTTCCGTCACAATAGCATAAAAAAAAATAAAAAAAAATATTTAATGTAAGAAAGCAAATTGGGACAGTATCGTTTTACACAAATTTCGATAATTTTTAATTTTTAAATTAATATTGAAAAGAATTCATGAGACATAAAATCAGATATATACAGATAATACAGATTTATAAAAATACATTCAGGTTTTTCTTATCTCCAAATATTTTTTTCATCGGATTGTTATGATGCGGCAACCAATAAACAGCCTCCATATTTTAAAATGCATCTCTGGCAGTGTGTAGACTGTTAAGCAATAATTAATCTATCCTGATGCAGACATCAACGAGTGTGCTCTAAAGCTGGACAACTGCGGGCCTGGGCTTCATTGCCTGAACGAGCTGGGTTCCTTCGCGTGCACCCGCCGCGCACCCAGCAGTTCCACCACCACCTCCACCACTGCACCCCCACTCTACGAGTACGAGTATTACGATTCCAAGTGAGTACCTGTCCTACTCTATAGCTGGACACCCCCGATCCAGGTCTTCAACACCTCAAATATTGATGATTATTGACAAGAAACGATTAGGTAGTTCTAATAACGAAAAACTTTGTTTAATAATATCGTATTCATAATCAGTTTATTTCAAAATGTGCCGTTACCTACTCTGAAAACCAAAGTTTTCTTTTATGTTATTGTGATGGAACAAGCTCGAGGCCCACCTGATGTTAAGCGGACTAACCTCTGCCTATAACAGATGCATTTCATGACAAGTCACGAATTGCACTGCGCCCGTCACTTTGAGACATAGTTGTTAAGTCTCATGTGCCTGTAATTTCACTGGCTCTCAAGGACAGCTGCCGGAACACAGCGTTAAGTGTCTGTTCTACTAGAGGGTGGTCGCTAGCCAGGCGGGCATTCGCAATATGCCTTTCCATCATGCGGCGAAACTCAAGCCCGTGGCGGGATTCGAACCATGGACCTTCTGCACGGCAGTCCATAGCCAATGCCACTGAGCCATCACTGCATCAAAAGTTCACTTTAGTTCAAAAATATAGTTCAGAAAATCATAAGTTGCATATAATTTATGCGTGTTAGCGCCATTCGCCCGTTGAACGCTTACTGTAGTGGTACCTAAGAAGCAACTTGATTTTTGAATAACATAATCGTCGTTATATGAAAGGCATATCGAATATGCCTTTTATAAACGTTTGGCTCATAGACCTGCTTTAAAGCTTACAAGCATACATATTTGTTGCGATTAAGATATTCGTAGTACCTCGTGCAAGAAGTGTGCCTTTGAAATCATGAAGCGAGCACAAGTATTTTACTTCATAGTGGTAGGGTATTTGGTTATCATTACCTGGTTTCTATATTGGAATCTGTCGCTGAGTACTTTACGGTGTATTCTAGCAGCAGTATTTAAGAGCTAGTTCCTATTATAAGCTTAGCCTGATAATATCATCGACACATCACTTAGCAACAGATGTGAAAGGAGTTAAAAGCTGGCCTATTACATAACACATATTTTACTTTATAAGGAATAATACGAAACATTTGTTAACAGTGAAGAAAACACAACAGATGACAGATACCCTATTCCTAATACACCAATCACGACTTCATCTACAACCACCAGACTGACCCCCAGGCCTATCCCAACACGCAGACTGAGCCCCACACCTCGAACAACTACCACTTCAACCACACGATCACCTAGACCCTACCCAACCTACCCAGACAGGAGATACTATTCAACTTCCACTACAACAACCAGAAGACCATACACACCCAGCAGACCTGAAACTACCAGGAAACCCGATACAACCCCTGCTAGACGTGAGCCAGAACAACCAAGTTATACAACCCCAGAACCTTATCATACTCCAGAAGCTAGTAGACCGTCTTTCGATCCCTATGGAACACGTCCATCAACAGAACCAACACGACCATCGTCTGGAGGAGATGGAAGGTCACCTGTCGACGTCAGTGGACCACCAGCGACACCTGATGATAGTCCAACAAAACCAGTCGATAAACCAACCAGACCAACATATACCAATAGACCTGCCTATCCATACAGACCAGATTATCACAGAGGATCTTATACTCCGCGATGGTCAACAACAACACGGAGACCAGATCCTACGACCACTACAGAAAAAGCCAATGTGAACGATCCTTTCGATCCTAACGAGGTCCATTGCTTGTATGGTTTTGAAAAGGATGCTTCTGGAAAATGTGTTGGTAAGTCTTGTCTCATGAGACCTAGATTTATGACTAGTTAAAAGAAGACGACGAGACGTTTCTTTAAGCTATTTCATGGGCGTGAGCATCAACAGCGACCATATTTTTTCATAACATGCTAGCTCAGGGATTCTTAACCCTTTTTTTCTCCCGAATCACCAAACAAATTTTAAATTTTAGAATAATTACTTCCTCCTACTAAATTGTTTTAAATTAATAATTTTAAATGCCTAGTTCAGAAAATTAAAATAATGATAGTAGTAGTAAGTGATGACGCAGTCGAAGATGTTGTTCAGCTTAAACTAGAATTACTGGCTCTCAAGTGCAGCTGCCGTAAAGAGGCCTGCGAGGAATTTGAAGAATCTTCACGAGATCGACGTTTCATATGCCCTTGTTTTCTCCTTTAAAACTGAAGCGATGCAAAAAGTATATCTAGCTCCTGAAACTTTTCAAATATTGTCTGGTGGTCGTATGATCATTGCGGTAAAAGCGGGACATTTTTGGAATTAGAATGAATACATATTGGAATTTACCCTTCAAAAATATAAAATCATTCCTTATAAAACCCTACTTTCTCCTTACGCTTCTCTAAGGAGGAGTGTGCTCCTGTTTATGAAGTCCTGCTAGCCTTTGCCGTGTGGTCCCATTTAAATTTCATCAAAATCGGTGAAGCCGTTTTTGAGTTACGGCAATAACTGAAAATGTATTTTCCTATCTAGATGATATAGTCATTGACATTGAATGACAATGGATTCCATAAGTAGCAAGGGTGACTAAAAACGGTGAAAAAATTCAGTACCATGCGCACAATATTGTGATAAAAGGTTCTTTTGAACCATCATGGTACCGATTTCACACATTTGAGTGTTGAAGTCGGTTCCATTTATTGGTACATTTTTTTTGTGTTTACAGAAAAGGATAATCGAATAGATAAGCCTCTGGACCCAAAAGAAATTCACTGTCTGAATGGATACGAGAGTGATTCCAACGGCAACTGCATTGGTAAGTTAAACATTAAATGAACTGCTGAAAAAATAACCTACCCAGACAGGAACATAACCAGAAAAGAAGTTAGCTGAACAACAAAAGAAGCATAATTAAAAATATACGATAGGAAAAATTTAAGTCATGTGCGGGATCACCTAAATTTTGCCACTCGTATTTCAGTAATTTTGTAATGTAGTCCGCATAGCAGGCATTATTGCAAACATAACAATATTAAAAAAAAAACATAGTTTGTCCGTGGAGCACCTGCATGACACGAGGTGGACAAAAATAATGTGAAAGTCCTCCAAAAGTTAAGGTAGGCAATAATTGGTGAATCGAAGCGCGGTCCCATCTTGCCCCACCTAGAGGATGGCTTTCTTAGTTGTGAGTCCGAGAGAAAGGTAGTTAGTACGAGTAAATACTTATACTTCAGGGGTAAAATATTATTAAGAAACTTTGTATCGCCAGTCTGGTGGTCCATCTACCTGGTTACAAATAACAAGATTTGCATAAAGCTTACGAGCTAAATTACCTCGGATATAGGGAGAGACCGATTCTGCACGCTCCACGGCAAAAGAGCTATTATTATAAAATGGTTAACCTATCACTACTATCTTACTTGTTGACAAGTGACAAGCAGACTAGGCATTGAAAAGGAGGTGGCTTGTAAAGCAAAGTGCCGGAACACACTGTTAGTAGCTAGATGATCTACTTGATGCCCATCACCAAAAAAATAATTATTAGTTAAGTGTTTCCTACAACTTATTTGAGTTTATATATGTTTCTGCTGCTCAGACATAGATGAATGCAGAGTCGGTAGTCACACGTGCAACAATATGGAGAAATGCGTAAACAGAGCCGGGGGCTACGCTTGCGAGTGCGTGGCTGGTTTCGTACGAGGTGCCGACGGGTGGTGTGTGGCCATCACCACAAGTACCACCTCCACTTCCACTACTGAGAGGACCACCACTGAGAGAACTACACCAGGTAAGGCATTTACAGTACAAATAAATGCGCCAACCTTTGTCTGCAGCTGTAGGAGGATGTCATAGGAGTGCGTATCCAGCTTCCCGCATGGAATTGAAGGGCGTCGCTTGGTAATGATTGCACAGCATTATTTTCTTTTCTTTCTTTGGACAACAAGACGCACATAAAAACGACATCCATACATGGTTGATATTCCAAAAAATACTCTTATTTCAACTTGATTATACGTACGACAGAGGTTTGGGGGAACACCCTACCAGCGTCTCTGTTTTCTGTTAGATATAATCTAGGGTCTTCAAGTACAGAAAGAATGGGTATCTTTTTGGCAAGTTTGTTTCACCGTCTCCACAACGCTTCCACCAGCTGAAACTGTTGTCAATATTATCATTTATTTTACCAAAAGCCATACTAAGTAGTAATGGCAAAATAGTTGCAAAAAGTTTTCTGCAAATAAATATTTGAACTATACATTGACCTATATATACTAGACGCGACTACATCTCAAACGAGGATAGTCGACCAGTGCAGGTAAGCCGGCCGGCATACTTTCCCCCACACGCAGCTGGGCAATCGTAGAGATTACACGCGCTTTACGTTCCAAAATGGAGTATTATCAATTGTGTATTTTGAATACGAAATAACGAACGTAAAGCGCGTGTAATCTCTACGAGTGCCCAGCTGCGTGTGGGGGAAAGTATGCCGGCCGGCTTACCTGCACTGGTCGACTAACCTCGTTTGAGATGTCGCGCCTAGAGTATATATAGGTCAATGGAAATATAATTGTTCCCAATAGGAGAATAATAATAGATACCTAAGAACATACGTTTTCTGGTAGGCATAAACAGACAACCCTTACTCATGTGCCGCGTCAGAAGAGTTCAAAGCTATGCGTTAGAAAGAGAAGAACCTTGTAGGTCATATAATATTAGATACTTCCTGCTGTGCGAGCTGAAGTGCACTTTATTACGTCGTAGCCAGAGTAGCTTATTTATTTGAAAGACTTTACAGAGTGTGAGTGATTCTTCTGGTCATGTTTATATTATATGCCCACACTAAGACATCGTATAAAAATAGAGAGGCCTACTCTCACCAATGCGCTTCAATAATTTACTATAAAAAAGAGCGCTTTCGTGCGTGAACAGGTCAATCAACATTGATATAATTAAGTTTTTTATTTTGGTGATAAGGAATTTCTCATAATCCCATTACTCCAACATCATTTTTCAATTCCTGGAAGATATACTAAGATAAGAAAAACAGGACCAAATTCTTTAACCCTATGAGAGCATTTCTTTTGTTTTAAAACCGTATTCTGTTTTAGCCCCAACTACCCCGGATTGGCGGTACACCCCGTACTACCCGACCACACCCCGAGCAAGCAGGGTATACCCACCCCTTGTCTGCGAGCTAGGCTACAGGTTCGATTCCATGCAGCAGAAATGTGTTGGTAAGTATACTATACTTTCCACTTTTATATTCAGCGTTGGTAGAGAGATATCCGTTTTGGCCGCTACTTTTTATCCAAGTTTTGCAATGTTAGTAATTGACACATAAAGCGTTATTTATTGCGTCCTGGAGTTAAGCATATACTAATAGCGATATCTATGGATCCTTTTCATCGATACCGCGCGGGATTTCCAATATATCACTACCTATACATATATATATACTATATTATGTGATAAGGGAACGATGTGGTGTGAATGAGGATGAAATGACAAAAATCGAGAAAAGTGTGTTAAGATTATTTGGACTTGTAGCAAGAATGAATGAAATGAGACTGACCATAGGCTTAAGATGTACAAGACCAACAGAGACGGATGAATGGTGTAACAAAAAATGAAATGTAAATGTGTGAGTGACATAGTGTTGTAATGACGCGAGCGTAATACTATCGACAGTTTCACTTGTTGAATCTTAGGACACATTCGTTTGAAATTATGCCCTATATAGTTCATTGAGACTATTGTAATGATCGTAAACAACACTGAAATCACAGAAATGCAATATATGCAATTTCATTAACTTGAACAACTTATTTTTCAAGTTATTATGATTTAAAAACCAAACTACTTAACTCATTATGATGACATTTCAAAGGGATGAATTTTAAGGTATATCCTTTCAAACAAAATACGATGTTTTCAAATGAAAATCAAACCAAATATCATATCATGAATACAACCTTATTGAGAACATGCTCCCTCTTTGATCTGTTAGAAATAAAACTCATTCAAAGTTGAAGTCAAATGCATTTATTGTATGTCTAAAATGGTACAGCACTTTTAAAAGTAAACTACTATAACTTCATCGTAACAAGATGAAATAAAATTTACCATTACTAAGTATTATGATTACCATTAACAAAATCACTAAGTAATAAAAAAAATCATTAAGCTGCAAATATACAGGTACTGTAAATTATTAAATTACATTTATCTGAATACCATTTGCGTAAAGCATTCACATGTGGTAAGCAAAGGTCGAATTTGTCCCTTGTGTAAACATAGCTCATTGGGCTGTAGAAATGACGATGTGTACATAATTTCGATGATCTTTACTAACTGGCCTACAAAACATATAATTCTTTAAAGTCTGCTTTTATGTCTAAAAGCCGTTTCACCATTATTTTTGTTTCAGCTTTTTTAAGTCTAAAAGCCGTTTTATCATTATTTTTGTTTCAGCTTTTAAACTTCTTAAGAGCTAATTTTTTTCTGGAATTTTTGTCACAATTTAGAACATTAGTTAATAAGTTTTTTTCCTTGGAGACAGTACTTGATTTGAAGGGCAGGTAATGGCTAACGGTGGTAATATATCTCTATTTAAGTAAGGTCAGGGCCGTCTTATTTTCAATTTGATCTGAAAGGAAAAATAAAAATTATTTTGTGTCAGGATAGCCATAGATATCCAGCGCTGCAATGAAGCGAGTATTGTAGATTTTATTGCACCAGGGACGCTAAGGGAAGGGTTACTAGATTGACTCAACATATCCTATAGTCTTTACATGACAAAAAATTATTTGACCATGTATTTTACTACAAATTAAACTTTGCGTTACTTGTGTCATCATTTCCTAAAGCTATTGACTACCATTTCACCAGCTTTATGCATTCAGGGACATTAAAAGTTGGTATTGAGTCTTTCATTAGTATACATCAATGTTTTCTTTGTATGAAGCATTTTGATTCAAAGTTTACTACAAACTGTAGAGTTTTTATTTAGATTGCGTCAATAATCCGAACCCTTTTATCACATACTGAAAATTTGTTGGTAATCTGTAAGAACACAAACATTATTATCTGTAAGAACACAAACATTATTAACATTAATACGCGTGCATATAGTTATTTCAAATTCTGTTAAATAGCCAATTGTATAAAGATACTAATATTTTATGATAGAAGTAAGAGATATTTCCAATTATTTATTGAGAGTTAGGGGAACTTTTCACTGAAAACATCATAATAAATTTTAAATAATATATCTTGTGATAATATTTACTCCCTTATTCGTAAATACTCAATAAGCTATAAACTGATCTGTCAACTTCTTGCTAATTATTATGTAATTATATTATTTTTAAACAAATTTATGATTAAACTAACTACCGGTTATTTTTGAGGTTCGAATATGTACCCGAGCATTCACGTCGAAGCTACAGGTCAGACATAAACTATCGACTTTATCGATACTTGTGACGTCAGAACTTTGTCAAGCCCTATCGTAAACAAATGTTTTTGTATTTTTCGTAAAATACCAACCAATTCTTCATTTAGCAATGTAATTTGATGATAAGTATGAAGAGAAACCTATTATCTAATATTTCCACAGTTCATATAACTAATTTTAAAACAAAATGACAAAATAATGATTATCCAAAAAGCAGTACAAATAAACATAAATTACCTGTGAAACGTGTATATATTCGGATTACTGTGTCTTGTAACCTCACATTCACTCACTGAACAAGACACCATGCTTGCAGAATACATATTTTATATTATTATCGTAAGATATTTGAGCAAATACACAAAATTCGCGCCGACTTGGAAGAGGCCGGGACGCTATGGCCTCTTACTCGAGTAAAAAAATGACATACCGTCTTCTTGTTTCACTATCTCTTTTTTTCTCGCGACGGTTTGTAGCAGCTTAGGACCTTTCACTCACACACTTCGTAGGTCTGTTGAGCGTAGCGAAAAAATCCTAGGTCTGTGAGACTGACTAAACAGTATACGTGGGACAAGTGAACGGAAGTGTTCGAAGCGGAAAACCTAGGCGAACGTTCCGAAATTAAATTCAAGACGTTCTGAACTTATTTCAGAACGTCTTGAATTTCAAGAGCCAGGTCAAGAGGACCCTAAAGTGACGATTATGTATGAAAGGATTGATGAGTGTAGATGAAGCGAAAGAGATATGCAAGCATCGTACCAAGTGTAAAGAAAGAAAGAAAGTAAGTTTACGAATCAGTGTGCGGTGCATATCAGTCAAATGCCTGGTAAGATCTCAAACGCCGATGGCAACATGTAAGCTCTTCCGGGCATCGAGTACTTAATAAAGTAAGCAAGTGATTAATTTTTAAAGTTTTGTGATCTTTTGTTTTGTATTATTTATAGACATAAACGAATGCTCGTTGAACAAAGATACGTGTGCATCGCAGGAAGACTGTGTCAACATGGACGGGGGGTTCAGATGCGTCTGCGGCGGGAGGTGCAGAGCCGAGAATGAGAAACCAACTTATGGTGATTATCTGACTGATTTCTCCTTTGCTCCATGTGAAATTCTTCGGGAGCTTAAAATAGTTTTATATGACCTTCATTATGTATTAAATGAAATTGAATGAAGTACTAAACACCCAATAGGAACGCGTTTTCGTAGACATGCTGTAGATATACTGCCGATGGCATTCGCTAGCTTTACATTATCTCCATATGGTGAGATCATTATTGGATTTATACCCTTTTCTTTGATTTTGTTACGACAAACGTCTAAATAACCTCTAATTCTATTCTAATTGGCCTAGAACAATTTTATTCCAAATGCTTGCATCTCAACATTTTGATTATTGTTTTTTTAAACCGGCGGTATGTCTTTAACAACAAAATACTACACTAGACAACTTGCAAATCATTGCAGACTCACGCTCCAACCAGTTGGCAGCGTGCCCAGCATGCTGGCAGAATTACCCCGTTGGATTACCGTTAAGGCAAATAGGTCCCAGCATTTTCATCACGCGTTACATCGACCAAGCGCTATGTTATGTTTTTGTAAACACGATTTAATTATTATTTCACATTTATTTCAGATAATCAATCCATATAAATGTGAAATAAAAAAAAAAAAAAAAAAAAATTCGTGCGCCAAATATAAAACTCCCCAATGCCAAATATAAAACTCTCCAGTGCCAAATATGTATGTATATAAATTTTCACTTCGTCTTTTGGTTTCACTGATCCTCGACGAATCAAATCAACACTTTTTGATCGAAGAACTGATTCATAAGTTTAGATGTACCTTTGGTAGATTTATTCAAAACTATCGCCTATGGTTATTAATATTGTTAGATTTTGCCGTTTCCTTTCATTATTGAACCGGCTTAGTTTTGTACGAGAAAACTGTTAGGATAGAAAAATTTCGTGAATTTCCTCCCAATTCTTCGCATCATTATTAAATTTTTACATTACATTAAATTTTCAACTATGGTAATATCAAGATAATGTTTTTTGAAATCTAGTAAATCTGTTCGAGTCTTTATCACGGCGCCGAGACTCCTCTGAGCCCTTGACGTTTTATCTTGTATCCATAATATTAGGCCATCAATTTCATATATAAAAAGTTCATAAGTTGGTATATGGTTTAGCCACATTTACATATGTTTTCTTCTCCTAGAAAAGGGAGGCAATAAATCGTATAGCATGGAAAGCTCTAGAGGAGGCCTATGCTGAACTGCAAGACACTCTTTAATTAATGAAATTTAGTGGTGCTGTGAACTCTACTGAAATCCACGAATTCTTACATGTTATAGTACAATTACGTATATTAAGTGAGATTGTAAATAAAGGCTATTATTTGTTTTCTTTTCCAGTACCAGTTCAGCCAGCACCTCGACCTGTGGAGCCCGGCAGTAACGTGATTACAGTCGGAGCTCAGTATGGCCAAAGGGGAGCATGGTCTCCCAGACCTTCGTACTCCCGAGATCACATCGGGTCCGTCATGGCGTCATGTCCATGGGGGTACAAGCTAACGCCTGATAAGCGGTGCTATGGTGAGAATTCATTATTGTCGTTATTAAATTTATGTAAATACTGTTCTGTATCAGCCAGATCGTCCACTGCTGAACACAGCCTCCCCTATTAAGGAGATATTTGCCATAATCCCCACGCTTGGCAGGCGCTTGGGGATTGCAGTGTAATATGGCAGTTCTTTAGAATTCGGTTCTGCCCACCTTCCAGTATTTTTCCCTTAGTCGCCTCTTACAACACCCACGAGATGATATGGGGAGGTGCAATTCTAAGCCGACACCCCACGGTGAATATGTAAATATATATACTTATAAATTTAACGTCTTAATATCAATATCCACAAGATTTGTAGTGTACCTATGCCTTACAGATCTTACTTGAGGGTGGCTAGCAAGGCTTTTGAAAAATGCCGTACCACGCTATTTATTTTTGTAATTTTTCGTGTCTTGATTATTGAGATTGGAGTGGAAGTAAGTTTCGAAGTCTGCCTAAATCATAAAGCTTAACCTACTCAGGTTAAGCTTTATGATAATCTTTCTATTGGATGCCATACATGCTTGTAGGGATGTTTGCCAATATCAGTTATAAATTACAATATTGCCTACCTGAACATGTTACGTCTGTCTTCCCGTGGCGTGTGTAGATTTGCACCTGCCATATTTTCATATGGGAGTCGTAAGCAGCAGTGACTTCTGAATAACTGCCAATGTAAGATACATTGCGATCTCCAAAACGCCTGCCAAGCATGGAGACTTTGGCATCCATCTTAACTGTTTTTTTGCTTTTTAATAAAGTGAGCTTGCTTTCCATCTGAGAGTTCTATGGCCTTAATATTAATAGTAAGTAGTTAGTATAACATTAATTTTGTTTTGGTTAGTAATTTACTATTGGGTACCACCTGCTACTAAACATAATGCGAGATTCTCAATTTTGTTTCGGTATTTTTAGTGAAATTGCGTTTTTAATAATTAATTATATTAAACTTTTCTCATTACATTTAAATATAGTACTTTATATATATATATTCATTTATTTTGTTAAAACTCGATAGGTTTGGTACCTAATTATTTTTTAATATCGTAAGACTATTTTTCTTATTCATTTTTTTCAAGCACCTATCTAAGAACACCTGGGGTTTTAGAACGAATATAAAGATACCTATGCTCTCGAAAACCATCCAATATATTGGAATATACGAGGTTATAAAAAAATACACACAAAAATACACCCGAAAAACTTCAGCCGGGTAAAAGTTACATAAAAAAAATGGTTTACTCAAATTTTTATTTAATAAGTTAACCGGCAAAACACTCCCGTAGGGGAGTATACGTCGACCAGGGTTAAATTATATGGATGATTATGGAATTATATGGATATTAAATTAGATGTAGGTATATAGTCATCATCAGGGCGAGTGCGTAGCAGCGTCTACGAGCTTTTTTACAACATGAGTGTTTTTGCTGGTTAGTTTATAATATCTAAATACCTATGTGTGACACTCACAACAATTCAATTACAAAAATTGTACACTCTATTCAATACTTACCAACCTCCCTCAAGTTGGGACTAGGGCATTTCTAGAAGAGGTATTGGACATAGATGCCTATACTCTTCTCCAATAATAATTATCATAACTCTGGCACTAGAGCATGTTTTTTTTTATTGTTTATTGTGACGGAACAAGATCGAGTCCCACCTGATGTTAAGCGAACTAACCTCTGCCTATAACAGATGTATTTCGTTACAAGCCACGAATTGCACTGCGCCCTTCACCGAGACATAGTTGTTAAGTCTCATTTGCCTGTAATTTCACTGGCTTTCAAGGACTGCTGCCGGAACACACCGTTAGGTGCTTGGCGACAGGTTTCCACTTGAGGGTGATCGCTAGCCAAGCGGGCATTCGCAAAATGCCCTTCCACCATGCCGTAAAGCTCAAGCCCGCGGCGGGATTCGAACCATGGACCTGCTGCGCGGCAGTCCATAGCCAATGCCACTGAGCCATCACTGCATATGTATTATTCGTTAGCCAATTCTATCAATACAACTTATTTATAATCTATATTTGACTTCTTACAGACGTCGATGAATGCGCCAAGAACACGTCCGAATGTGGACCGAAGCAGCGTTGCGAGAACTTCTACGGAGGGTACTCGTGCCAGTGCGCGGCCGGGCACAAGCTCGTCGGGCAGAACGACTGCGATGATATCGACGAGTGCATGCATGGCAATGTAAGAATAAGAACACACAGTTTTGAAGCGCTCGTAGTGAAGTTTACTTAGCTGTTCTCAACCGATCAGCAAACGTCGCGCGCGGTCATGAGTTGGATGGGTGACCGCTAGTGACATTACTACTGAGCGTTTCCGTGCTTCGGAGGGCATGTTAAGCCGTCGTTCCCAGTTGTCGTCTTGGATGGCGGTCGTTATAGCATGGTGGTAGGGCATTTTGCGAATGCCCTCCTGGCTAGCTACCACCCTCAAGTAGAAAATCTGTCGCCAAGCACCTAACGGTGTGTTCCGGCAGCTGTCCTTGAGAGCCAGTACTTCTAGGTTAGCCTGAACAACATCTTCGACCTTCGTGAGATAGGTCAAAGGTTAAGCTATCAGGAAAAAAAAAATTATGGTTGGACTTCAAAATGAAAATCTGCCGAACAACATTTATCGTTGGATTTTTGACTTAATCTTTAATTTCAGATTTCTGTTGTTGTTTTCATCTAAGATATATATTTACAACCAATGCTTCTATTCCAGCCATGCTCGTATAACGCTCAGTGCATCAACTCAATCGGCTCCTACCGGTGCCAATGCTCTGAAGGTTTCCGCAACGCACCGACCAACGACAAAGTTTGTGTGGATGTCGACGAATGTACTGAAACCCCTGAAGTCTGCCATCAAGGGTGCGCTAACGCCTGGGGAGGGTACAGGTGCTACTGCAAGAGAGGGTACAGATTGGATAATGATAACAGGTAAGGGAATACAATCACTTCTACTGAAAATGCCTCCCCATACTTCACAGTTCTTCGCCAAGTCCTTCACAGTCCAAGCTGTACGATTGTGGAATGCACTGTCTGTGCATATAAGGCTTGCCAAGTCCCTTTCAATATTTAAGACTTCAGTTAAGAATTATTATTTATCAATTTCTGATGCTGCTTGATATTTGTTTATATTTATATATTCATGTATAATTATAATAAATGTATAATATTATATATATATGTTGATATGTATGTATGCAACAGTGTATTTTTATTGATATTTATGTATTAGGATTTGTATTAAAGTACTAGTAAACGTTTTGTATATGATTTCAAGTTGCACCAACCGCCAATTTCGACTGTCCCTACGTAGACTATCGAAACTCAAAAAAGGGTTTTTAATTACCGTCGCAACTTGTTTCTATCACTTTATATTACAGTGTAGATAAAATTTATTTCAAATATATTCAGTTATCAAGTCGTAAAGTATGGAATGTGACGTCGCTGGTACTCGTAAACTCACGAAACTTAAAATCGCGATATTTAGTTTCGATAGTATACGTAGGGACAGTCGATTTCTGATTCTGTCCACCCAAAAGTTGACTGGAAGAAATCGCTTTTATAGCGATAAGACCGCCCATCGTAATACCTAATTTTTTTTAGAGTTTTTATTGTTTATTATTTAATATGTGTAAAATTTGTAAATTGGTTTGCAATAAAGAGTTATTGTATTGAATTTTATCACTGCTCAACTCTTGGGCTGAGATGTCTTTTCCGACATAAAGAGTAGTATCACGGATCGCTATGCATACAAACGTAGTTTCGTCATATTTTAAATACCAAGTGTTCTAACTCGGTGAAACTTTGTACGCATATTGCTGAGTCTAATATCTATGCTTCTGGTTTTAGTACGAGATCCCGCTGCAGATTGGTGTGCTCATCGACTTTTTGTTTAAAACCAAATTTTTATGTTTATTTATAGTTAAGAGTATATATATTTACTAGGGTGCCTATCAAAATTTGGCCGCCATTATTTTTAATTAAATTATTTTTAATTGATTTTTGGTAAAAAATTTCGTTTATTTATTTTTTAAATAAAATAACGTCTACATCACGGTAATTAATATGAAGATTCTAAAAAATCACGGTTGCCGTTGCGCACCTGGCCGCACCTCTTTGCAGCCAGGTGTAAACAGGTATGATTTCGATGAATTTATACGTTTATAACCTATTTTTATTAATTATATGTCAAATTGAAGCTAATTTTTTTCTATTAATTATCATATAAAGTTGCTTAATTAAATCTGGCCGCAAATAAGGGTTGCTGGCTGTTAAAGATAATTAATATTTAAGGTAGAGTGAAAGAGAGTTAGCGCGTAACATCATTTGTCAGACGAGGACAGCGAATGCTATGTGAATCCACGAACATAGCTTCCGATAACGACGATTCTGATATTTGTAGCGATGAAAGTGATAGCTCCGATGACCGTACAACTGAAAGCTCCGATGATTCAGATTTTTAAATAAGAGTTACGAAAATATAAGAATTATAAAATAAATTTAATAATTTTTTAATTTGCTTAAATGTTTAATTAATATGTAACAGACAATTAAATACTTGAATAAAATCTAATAAAATTTTTAAAAAATACTTTCGCAATAAAATTTTCTTTTACTTAAGTCACCTTGGTTTTATTTTTTTATTTTTTAAATTAATATTAAATATCGACGTTCTAATTAGCAAATTATCTAACTCCATTTTAGAGAATCTTTTATTTGTACGGAAAAAAACAATTACTTCAAAATTTATTATCATTTTAAAAAACCATTTAATATCCTTTATATCTAATAGAGATATAATATTTAAGTTTGAATCATTCAAATAATTTGTAATTGGATTATTGCTTTATCAAAATGTTAAAAAAATTACCCTCTAAAAAATAAGGAGTTAGAAAAATTGCTAACTAGACCGTCGATATATCAAATCAATATTAATTTTTTGTTGCAATTTTTAAATTTGTCATTTTGAAAAAAATTACATATTTTTTGGAGTATTTATTATAAGTCGTCTCTATAACTCCCCGGTGGTTGAGAACACTAACATTCGACGCATGCGCAATGGCTTAAAAGCGCCGCACAGCCGGCAATCGCTGTCCTCGTCTGACAAATGATGTTACGCGCTAACTCTCTTTCACTCTACCTTAAATATTAATTATCTTTAACAGCCAGCAACCCTTATTTGCGGCCAGATTTAATTAAGCAACTTTATATGATAATTAATAGAAAAAAATTAGCTTCAATTTGACATATAATTAATAAAAATAGGTTATAAACGTATAAATTCATCGAAATCATACCTGTTTACACCTGGCTGCAAAGAGGTGCGGCCAGGTGCGCAACGGCAACCGTGATTTTTTAGAATCTTCATATTAATTACCGTGATGTAGACGTTATTTTATTTAAAAAATAAATAAACGAAATTTTTTACCAAAAATCAATTAAAAATAATTTAATTAAAAATAATGGCGGCCAAATTTTGATAGGCACCCTAGTAAATATATATACTCTTAACTATAAATAAACATAAAAATTTGGTTTTAAACAAAAAGTCGATGAGCACACCAATCTGCAGCGGGATCTTAGACTATTTGCAATATCATACACACAGCTCGAGACTAGTGAGTCAGTTTGGGCAAGCTGTTTGATAGGATAAAAGAAAGTCCAATAAATCACAACTATTTAATATTATTTTTAACATTAAAATAAATCTTAGTTTTGTTCCTTTGTGTTTAATCCAGAAAGAAAATATAATAAATTCTTGACTATATATCACCTTAAACTGGAAGCAACTTGGAGGTAATTAACTGCCACCCCAACAACAAAAAAAAATAAGATTTTGATCACGCGTTACATCGACCAAGCGCTATGATAAGTTTTGGCAAACACGATTGAAATATTAAATTCGTGCGCCAAATATAAAACTCCCCAGTACCAAATATGTATATATATATATAACTCCCTTGGGCTAAATATAAAATTAGAAGAAAAATTTTCTCTTTGTCTTTTGGTTTCACTAATTCTTGACTATGTCAACACTTTTTGATTGGATGATTCAGTAAAAAAAGTGATGCATAGTCAGCCAAAAAAAGAAAGTGACGTCTTGTAAACCTTCCCCTTCTTTTTGGGAAATCAATTAATAATTTTAACTGATTTCCCAATAAAGATCCATAGGGAACTTTATTCATTAAAATAAACCAAAAAAGTTTTCCGATACCGGGAATCGAACCCGAGCCTCCTGGGTGAGAGCCAGGTATCCTAGCCACTAGACCATATCGGATCTGAGATAATCGTTGAAATAATAAAACTACAGCTCACGCTTCTAAATCTTCTAATTATAACCATTCTATTATATACTCATGTCTTTGCGCTTTGCTGTTTATTTTTAACCCACGAGAATTCACCGTTACTAATTTTACCACCGTTGTTGGTATCGATATTATGCTGAAAGACAGAACAATATAATTTGTAAAATAAGACAGAACATGGTTTTAAGAGGACTTGAACATAGGTTAAGAGTAGAGTTCACGGAGAGCTTTACATAAAAACGTAGTTTCGTCATATTTTAAATACCAAGCATTCAAACTAGGTGAAACTTTGTGTGCATATTGCAGAGTCTCTGGTTGCTTCTGTCTGGTTTGCCAGTTTTTCGTTTTATTCTTTATTATACTTATCCCTAAATGACGAAATATCAATTCCTATACAAAACGATTTTTCGAATTAATTTTGAAAATTCTTAATTGTACGCAAATCTGGCAAACCAGCAGCATAGATATTAGGCTCAAGGTTATATGCAAAATTTCACTTCAGGTCAACTTTACTCTTAAGGAACATTACTTCCAGATTAGATCGCTGCAAATTTTTGTATCACCTATTTTTGCAACTTTTTCCTGTTGGAAACCTAAGCTACTTTATCTAGTTTTCTCGCAGTTTATACTAGTTACTGGGCTAGAATGTCACGACCCATCTTTACCCGTGGGTGTCATAAGAGGCGACTAAGGGTAACACCACAAGGTGGGCAGCAGCACTTTCTGAGGCACTGATATCTCACACTGCGATCCCCATACCATACGTGTGAGTGAACCGATTGCAGCTGCGCTAACTGTAATAACATCAGCTAACTGTCAATTTGCTTCATCTTCAATTATCGACATTAGAAGTATTGCATCTCAAGGCATTAGATACTTATTTTGTGAACAAGATTGTTTTACGAATAAAATTCTAACCACAACAACAAAATCTCCTTATCCATGTCTCAAAATTTGAGTTTGACGTTTGTGCCTCGTTCCAAGCCTCGGAGTGTAGTTGTTTGGTTTTAACTTACTCAAAGGTTCGGAAAGACCCGCTTGTTTTATAACCTCAAATATCGATTCGATCGATTTTTGGTGCCTATAATTCTCTCATCAAGATATG
Organism: Plagodis pulveraria; assembly: GCA_963890685.1. NCBI lineage: Eukaryota > Metazoa > Arthropoda > Insecta > Lepidoptera > Geometridae > Plagodis > Plagodis pulveraria. Next base: position 9,889,255 of record OY982975.1, read on the forward strand.
TCAAGGTCATGTTAGTTAAAAATACAACGTCTTGACGACCGATTTTGTTAGTTAAAAAGTTGCAACAATCGAACACTCTGCTCGAAGGTTGTGAACGACGTTAGAGTGAAAAGTTGCACTCCGAGTGCGCTCTAACCAAGGTTCGGAACGGCCCCGCACTAGCACTTTTATAGGGGCGTTCGTTTTGGCTCGATTGCGTTTGTAGCAGTTTCAAAAGTGGCATTTGTGTTTTAGCGTTCGGATAGAAGCTTTTGCTATTTTTGACCACCAATTACTGCATGCTATCCGAACGGCTTAAAACATACTTTGACAACCGACAATATTTTAACAATTTTGCACAGTACGAAACATGGAATCAATCTCTAAAATTAACAAAAAGTAGGTACCTATATTATTATTATTTCTTTGTTAATGGCTTCTGATAGTTACTTATATAAAAAACTTGTGAAACTCTTCAATCGCGCCAAATACAACTGTCAAAACAGCAGTTGTCAAAAAACGATCACAACGATCCCACGGCAAGACATGGGTCAAAAATATCACTTTTCTCTGTCATTTGTAGCGTTTTCAAAGCTATCCGAACGGTGAGCGAAAACGATATTTTTGCTCACGAAGTCCCAAAACGAACGGCCCGTGTGATCGTTTTTAGCGTTTGTGAGTGTTATTTTTGGCACCGATAAGCTATCCGAACGCCCTATATATGAGCGTTGTTTGCAGCCGGAGGTGACGTCATAATACTATCGGGTGTGTGTGTAGCACATTATGAACCAAACGTTTGCGCGAATACAATGTAAATAGCGCATATTTGGGTGACTTGAAGCGCGGGGTAAATTTCAGTAAGATCTGACGAGTAGTATCTGAGTTATGCCTAATAATGCGTATATTTGCTTCGACTATGTACATGTTCTTATTTTCACTTGTCGATGTATGAACAAAAAAATTGTATACGATAGTTTGGTAGTGCATTTTCAGTTTAAGAACATATTTTTTGTTTGAAGTCGGTTTTTTGTTAATTTTTTTGGTAATAAATAATTAAATATCTTTAAACGAAAACCTAATAGGGTTCAACAGACCGCAAGAATAAAAAAAAATACAAGAGCCATAAGTTTTTTGATCTCATTTATTATCTTTATGATACTTACATACGTTTTTTTTAAATTACATTATATGAATAATTTTATTTAAATTATATTATAATAAAATATTCATGTTGTTTAATTTCAGAACGTGTGTTGATGTGAACGAGTGTGAAGAGTGGTCATCAGTACGATTGCGCGGCAAACTTTGTGGCGGCGAGTGCGTCAACGAACCCGGCAGCTATCGATGCTCCTGTCCAGCGGGCTACAGGCTCTCTGAAGACCAGAGAAGCTGTATTGGTACGAATTATTTAAGGATTATTTTGAGCTGAGCTGCTACTTTTAAATCACAGAATATTTTTGAAGAAATTATGTTGGTACCAGCATATGATGTACGTACCTATACGCGTTAGTTCATCAGGTCAACATCAGGTGGGCCTCGTGCATGTCCCATAATTGCTAAAAAAGTAGCGAAAGTAAACTCAGTTGCAACGTTTGAAGCCGAGTTGTGTTAATATAGCTATCCCTCTTACCCTTGTCCTTTTGTTATTACCTTTCAAATTCATCGGCGAAACTTCGTAAACGGCATTGTGTGTATTTAGAATTCTTAAGCAACCTGCCTTAGGTATAATTTCATCATTGGAAGAGACAGTGCATGAGTTTCAAATAGTGACCGCTGCAAAACAAATTTTGTGGAGGCACACGTTAACGAATCAGACAACTATGACATGATAAAGAACCGATGCTGTTTTCCGCTGAGCTCCATTTAGATAACCGGACCAAGACCATGCAAAGATGCTGTATAGCAATAGACAATAAACTCCCAAAACATAGATGCTCAGCTTTGAGTTTAAACGAGAAAAATGCTTGGACAAGTCCACATTTGTCAAGCTATCACCTGCGTAATTTGAAGAAATGTTGTATGTAATAATTGCATTATAAACTATGTTACACATTGTTAAAAGAATGGCCCCGAGTTTCCAGCCCGTTCTTCTCGAATGGCTCTATACTCTGTTTTGTTGAACGTGGCAGTACAATATAGATTATTTCAATATAAAATTTTGTAATTAACCTTCATAAGAGCGTCGTAGACGCTTAAACTAAATAAATGATTTTGACTTAGGCACATCACAACATTAAAAAAAACCTTTCGGTTTATGTGTCTATTCGATTTGTGCCCCCAAAAAGAAGCAACATCCCACACACATAATTGTGTGACGTTGAACGGGAGGGAGATCAGCCATAATTCTCACGTTTGGCAAGAGTCTTGGTGATCGTAGTGTAAGATAGCAGTCAAAAGGCGCTGCTACTCACTAGCAAGTATATTTGTCTTTGTCACCTCTCACGACTCACATAGGATGATTTATGGCAGAATGCTCTTCTAGCCCTGACCACCCTACGGAGGTACCCTACCTCCGTAGTATTTTAGTAGTCTTTTAGTTTATACAGCGTTGTACATAAAATATTGATATGTGTCAGATATCGACGAGTGCGAGACAGGCGAGGCATCATGCGCACGTTCCTCGGACCCCGGGTACGTCTGCCAGAACACACGCGGCAGCTACCACTGCCATCACATCGACTGTCCTACTGGGTACCGGCTGGAATCTAAGCAGTGAGTATTCGTCAAGAAAATATAATAGAAATGACACGTTCTAATTTTGATTTTGTACGACAACCAGTTGTTACAGTATTTCCATTCAAAGGTATGTGATGAGAGCCTATAGGCAACCTCCATCGACTCTTCAAAATCTACGTCAAAGTTAGTTTTGACTCGCATTCATTATAATCTACTAATAAATAATTTCCTAGTATGCAGGCTTTAAAGTGCAACTTGTCAATTTGATTATGTCAACTTTTTTCAAATTAATATCTAAAATATAATAATATCTTAAATCTAGAAGATTCTCCAAATATCTTCAATCATCATTCATGCAAGTTTATTCATTGTTCATGCAAGTTCATGCTGTAAGAGTATTTCTTCCAGTCCATACACGATAAAATAAGATTAATCTGATCCTAGAATTGACCGGCGTTTCCACGATGTGTAAGAATTGTATTAGCCGCAACGTGGCTTATGCCTAAATTATACCCCGCATAGTTCAAGCTTCCTATCAGCGAAGACAACAATTAGAAATTACCTATTGCTACTTACATTCTTGAAACTTTTACTTGTGGTCCAGAGGACTCTGGGATTATAGATTTCAGTCTAAGATTAAGTATTTTGCAGCCGTTGCGTCCGCATCACGCAGTCATGTCGGGTCTCGGATTGGTCCTGTCTGCAGCAGCCGAGCTCGTATAGTTACAATTTCATCACCTTCGTGGCCAACATCTACTTACCTTCGGGAAGTGTAAGTATCAAATCAGTATATTTTCCAAACCTCCTTCTTTCTTCGCTCTTTTTCTTCCCCCGACATATTTATGGGGAAGAGCAAATCATGCATTCTTGACGTTACACAACTTTATCTACAGAACAAAAACCTGAGATGGCAGGCAAGAAAGTTGATAGGTTGATAGGTACTTTGTTAATATCGTAATGTTGCGAGATGCCAAATTATATAAATGATTACCTATTATATAAATGATTATTATTATTGTATAAATGCCAGGAATTATGTCCAGCTTAGCATACGCTAGGGTCTTCCCACGCACTGATTAATAGTCGAAAAATGTCCGTTATCACAAAAGCACAACTTGGTACCATACGCAAAACAACACTTCATTATAAACTATCGCGACTTTGAAAGGGTGCTGTCGCAATAGTTGATAGGATTCATAGTGAAGAAGCATTGTACATTACCATACAACTAAAAAAAAAAAAATAGGTGCTACAGTTTTTTTAGTAGCAATAGTATCTATTGTTTGGGCGTACGGAAGTCATTTCGTAGAAATACATACATACCATTAGTGCCGCTGCGGCCGACTGCATTCACTTGCAGTGGGCAGCGCACAGAGGGGTATTTGAGACATCTAGCTGGCCAAAATTATTTATCGCTCTTAATCAATTAGAAATGGTTCAGTATCTCATAAAACCTTAAATACAAGTGTATAAATACTCTTAACCTTCAGTTACAGGACAAATTCATACATTAAATTTGAATAAAGAGACAAAAAGATGCGGTAGAAAAAAAGCGTAGTTTTGTATAAGAAAATATATTTTATAACACAAAATAATGTATAAATATAATTATAATAAACAACTATCGCAAAACAAATTTAAAAACTTAAAATATAAATAATAATTAGTCATAACTTTCTTCACATATTAACATTTCTAATGTTTCCTTCATAAAATGATTTTGTTTTATTTTTTTAACAATTCTTCTTGATGCAAGTAGGGATCTGATGTTAACAACAATCTATTCAAAACATCTGTATTACATTCTAATCTGCTGAATTTTCTTGCAAAGTTTTGCCTGTATAAACGAAAATGTTTATTTCTTGCTTCTGCTGCTTCTTCAGATAATTGTCCTATTGGTAAAAGTGCATCTTCTATTACAGTAGCCCCATGCATTAAGATTTTATGCATAGTAGGCGTCATATTATGTCTACCATATAAACTAACATAAAGTGCGGCAGTCTCTGTAGTAAATTTTTTGAATTTTTCTGCGTCTATTTTGTACCCACATGAAATGCACTCAAGAATCACTTTGATTTTTTTGATAAAATTTATATCTAGACCTGTAATTTCAGCTGCCAACTCTGGATTTTCAAAAAATCTTCAACTGGTATTTCCGTCATTTGTATTGCCAAATCCAGCTTTAGGAAAATCTACCCGAAGACCTAGTTTATTTTTAAATTAGTTTTGAATTTTTTCTTTGTTTTTTTGTATTAGCAGTTTGTCAGATTTTGGTGGCAAATCTTGCACACCGAGCTTGTAGGCAATATGTAATAAATTTTCAAATAGCCGAATTCTGGCATGTAAAGTAGATAAGCCGAACTTCAATGTATCTGTATTAACTACATTTGTTTTATTCAAATCGTTAAAATCTTTTGATGTTGCTCCACATATGTAACATCTCATTATACTCATATAAAAATTATAGCCGGGTAATGCCGGGCACTAAAACAAAAAGCCTCGTAAAACTAAATTTTCTTGAAAAAATTAGGGAATTAAACCGGTATTTTTTCAAATGACGAAAAATAATATAATTTCGTCACAAAATTAAATATTTTAAATATGTAAAATAAGTCACTTACCAGCAGTTTCAGAATCCATAGCTAATTTTGGATTATTCACAACACAACATAAAATAAAAAATAGTTAAAATTGAGTTTTAAAGCACGAATATTGAAAATAAACAACCGCTTCGAGCAATGTCTCAGTTTCAACTGACTATATCTTGTTCAATTTGGGGTGGGTAAAAAAAATAACAATAGGGTTGGGTCGCCCAACTACCTGGCTCTTCTAGGAATGCATTTTTTTTTACCTGAGCGTAATTCTGAGAAATGTAATTTTGGCCGGCTAGATCATGTAAATACTCCTATGTGCAGCGTCGCGCGTCGCATTGTTTATAGACAGTTCCAGAAAGATGCGCCCTATTTAAATGAGTTGTAAAATCATGTTTTGGTGTAGCTTAATATTTCTCCTCTAGTCCTTCATCAGAAAGTATTTTTCGTCGGCACGTGGTTGCGCTATTTCACTGTCCTTTTTGCCTTGATGTCAATATGATCGCGGTAAAAACCCTTTTATCTGATTATTGTTGTACCGTATTCTGGATTGCCCAGCGTAAGTACGTGTTTGCACCCCGCTTCCAGATGATTTAGAACGTTGAAATGTTAGTAGCATGGTTTATTCCCAGGTGGATTTATTCACAATGCACGGACCGGCGTGGGTGGACTCGGTGGTGAGCTTCGAGATGCGGATGGTGAACGTGCAAGCATCGCCCGGCGTCACTCCGGCAGACCTCAGGTGTTTCGAGTCAGTATCAAGTCCAACATCTTTTATGTTTGAAAACACGGGTGTTTGAGCGTGAAACAACTGACTGTGAGTCGATATGACGATCGACAATGTTTCGGCTTCTACCGGAAGCCTTCCTCAGAATATTGAGTGTGGTACGTCCGCTGCGGTCGCGTCACGTTTCACACTGCGGGCGGCAGCTCGCTGTGCTCGAGCCGACGGCGCTGGCGGCGGGGGTCGTTGCGGGGAGTGTTGTGGTGAATGCTGCGTTCTCAGTACAGGATGCGATGCACCCTCTTCATCGCTGCTGCTTTCTTCAGATGACACCATCGCAGTCCGACAAGCAAAACTGACTGTGTCCACCATCTCCTGCTTCATATTCTTCAAACCTCCATGAAGACAAGTTCTCCAGCTTTGTGACAGCGCCCACCCTCTATCTCTGTTGAAGTTAGGACGACGACTAATTTCGATAGCCTCGCGGATTTTACGCGGAACGTAAAGCTTCTCCTTGGCTAAAACCCGGGCTTTGTAGAAACGGATGTAGTGCGTCGTACCTGATGTCAGGGCGTTCTCTGCCACAGCAGATTGATGGCTGTCCGCATTTTTCATGGAGTGAATGTGCTCTCCGAGCCTTGTGGACACGTTCCTTTTCGTTTCTCCAATGTAGCATTCACCACAATCGCATGGTATCATGTAGACTCCTGGGGTTCCAAGTGAGTCCTTATCTTTCGGAGATTGCAGCAATTGCCTAATTTGTGATGGAGGGCGGAATATCGTCTTGATAGAAAAATTACGGCGTAGCAAGTTTCCGATTTTATCCGTCACCCCCTTGAAGAGACTCAACAGAGATAGAGGGTGGGCGCTGTCACAAAGCTGGAGAACTTGTCTTCATGGAGGTTTGAAGAATGTGAAGCAGGAGATCGTGGACACAGTCAGTTTTGCTTGTCGGACTGCGATGGTGTCATCTGAAGAAAGCAGCAGCGATGAAGAGGGTGCATCGCATCCTGTACTGAGAACGCAGCATTCACCACAACACTCCCCGAAACGACCCCCGCCGCCAGCGCCGTCGGCTCGAGCACAGCGAGCTGCCGCCCGCAGTGTGAAACGTGACGCGACCGCGGCGGACGTACCACACTCAATATCCTGAGGAAGGCTTCCGGTAGAAGCCGAAACATTGTCGATCGTCATATCGACTCACAGTAAGTTGTTTAACGCTCAAACACCCGTGTTTTCAAACATAAAAGTCCAACATCACTGATCAATCACCTACATACATTTTATCTAAACCCTGTCGATATGATTGCATACATTTATTTTGTACAATGGGTAGCAGTTGTAAAATATACCTAACGTAGACGAGCAACTCTTACCCAACTGAGAAGGTATGTGAGCTTGGTGACTATAGATAGATAGATGTAGTAATATATTACTAATATGTATCACTAATGTAAGTATTTTGACTAAAAAGCATCATCACACTGTTTTTGTTCTGCAGGGCAAGCAATATCTAAACAATGTTGGAATCTAGGTGAATTATTAGTTTCTCAAATATTTTAATCAATACCTACCTAAATACTTATTCGACCCTTTTCTTTGTGTGTGTGTGTGAGAGTGGACCTTTTGGGAAGTCGTCCATCAATATTGACGCTTTCCCAAAAGGTCCACTACCTACCCATAATTACCCATATTGGAAGTGGACTTTTGGGAGTAGTAATTCTGGGTAGTGGTCACTTGGGAACTAGATATTGTGGGATGAAACGGTTTTACTTGTACGAGTAGGTGCCTAGATGTTTCATATTTAAATTACAAAGTTGGTTTCAGAAAAAGGTATCTATTTCTATATGCATGACTCTGTGTCCATATTGTTTTATTATTTATACTTATAGAAATAATGCGGATAAAGTCAAGCCAGCTACTTAACGTGATTTTATATCTTTTTAAGCTATTGACAATGTATTTTCTCTTTTCCAGCATGCGTCCATCTGGCAACATTTGCGCAATCTCCCTCCTATGCCCACTTGAGGGTCCTCAAGTAGCAGAGCTGGAGCTCACCATGTCACTCTACCAGCACGGACAGTTCGCTGGCAGCGCAGTAGCACGACTCATCATCATAGTTTCACAATATGAGTACTAGTTTCAGTAGGTAAAATCTTCATAATACGCCAAGTGTTGAAAAGACATAGTCTTCGTTACCAGTGATATTTTGCTAAATAAACGTTAAAAATCTTAAGTTACCTTTTATTGTCTATCAGCGGTTGATAACCTATCTTTTAACAATATGTAATAGGTGGATCCTACCGGCTGCGCCAATTTTGACATCAGTGATTTTTAGTCCTCAAGAGAATTCATTTTTATATTATTCCTTGTACTCGTATCAGAAGCTTCTTTTTTGCTCGAAAATCCTACTGTCTACTTGGAATGCTAAATAGGTAGTATATGTATCTACACAATTTTAATTATATGGTAATTATATATTATTTATATCCTTCCGGACCGATGACACAACTACAATGCTCAACTGGTTGTGCCATGGGCACTTCTGATTCCCTTCTACACAATTGAGGTACCAACGACTCAACCCGGATCCATGGCACAACTACTATGCCCAGCTGGTTGAGTCGTAGGAAACTTAGAAATCACTCTGATTCCCCATCGCACAACCACCTCTATTTTCTCTAAAGAAAAGAAAAAAAAATTAGACTTAACTGACAGACGAATTGTTGGCCTTACCGCTGCTTTACCGTTGTTGTTAAAACCAAGAATTTACAAATGTCAAAGAGACATAAATAACAAAGTAATTTTTTTATATTTTATTCCCTCATTCTCATAATATTACATTCGCAAAATATTATATTCGCAAAACATTACATTCGCTAAATATAACATTCTCATAATAGTAGATGTACAATCGAGCACAATAAAAAAATTCAATTGAAGTTGTTTCGTTGGTTTATATACCCAGATAAATTGAGTGAAAATATTTATAATAATGTTTTCCAAGTAGACTTGAGAGTTTGTCTGCAATAGGGTTCTGCCATAGGCGTCTGCTCTTGAGGAGAGCACCATACAGGTTTGAGTGGACCTGTCCAGAAAAAAAAGTCGCCTCTGTGCACCTTGGTGATTACGTACCTTTGACGTAATCACCAAGGTGCACAGAGGCGACTTTTTTAAATTGCTGCGACTTTATTCACAGCATACAACACGCTACAAACTAACCAAATTAAACCTGAAGTACCAGGAGATAAGAAACTTAGAGAAGGTTGCCATACTCCTTTAGACAAACAATACACCTGCATTGTTTGTACGTATGGTATTGCGGGTTGTCTCTATAGCTCTATCTATGCGCTATGCACTGAGCTCTGTCATTTCAAATTCTATGTTTACGCTGATACCTTCTTTATGATTCTTATCTCCTGGTACTTCAAGGTTTGATTTGGTTAGTTTGTAGCGTGTTATGTAAAAAATTCACAACTGTTTTACGTGTACTGGTTTTACACCGTACAAAAATTTCACAAGTTCCTAAAATAATAATAATAATAACAAAACTAGTGATTACAAAACTCAACACAAGTTTTTCCCCTTAATTTGATAAAATTCAATTTACTATTTATTTCTTTAAGTCATTTTATAAAATTAAACTGCAGAAGCCATTTACATAGAAATAGTAATAAAGTCCTTTTAAAACTTTTGATGATACATCACTATTAATTGGTGGTACTGATTAACTCTAAAAGTCCTACCGCACTACCGTGGGTATGGTTAGGAGTAAGCGTGGGTCTGAAGCGGTTATAACTTTGGCAGTGTATGGTCGTTAGCGTCCAGTGGTTTTCCCCCAGCGGATCAATCAGTTGTGTCTCAAAAGAACCCATGGCACAACCAGGAATTCGAGCATTCGTCAGTTGTGCCATAGGTACGTTTTTTTTCACCAACGGACCAATCAGTTGTGTAGAAGGGAATCAAAAGTACCCATGTCACAACCAGTTGAGCATTGTAGTTGTGTCATGGGTCCGGAAGGATTTATCCTTCCGGACCGATGACACAACTACAATGCTACCACCCTCTAGTAGAAAATCTGTCGCCGAGCTCCTTACGGTGTGTTCCGGCAGCTGTATAGTATCAGTAATTCTAGGTTAAGCCTATTAACACCTTCGACCACATCTTCACTTACCATCAGGTGAGATTGTGGTCAAAGGATAACCTATCAGCAAAAAAACACCTACGATCCGAGTTTACCAGATTTGGTCATATCACAGAATACATATTCTGTGATATGACCAAATCTGGTAAACTAAGTATAAATGTTCTAAGTTTAACTAAAGCACATGCAAGAATACTAAGTAAGTTTCATGAAGTTACAGATAGAAATAAAACTATTCATTAAATTGGAATATATCTTTTTAATTTTTTAATAAGCACAAGCAATCCAAACACCAAACATTGCTAGGTGTCTCGATAAATAACATGTAAATCTAATAGGTAGTATGTAGTGCACAATACATTAGTAACTGATTATATCACCAGATCACAACATATATTTACTAAACTATAAATTTCAAAATTATATTTTTACACAACAGATGCAACGTAACTATACAAAAACTCTTTGTTAACTACAAACGCCCTGGTCCCTAAAATACACTCTTTCATTGCACTAACGTATAAAAATGTGGGATAATTAACAGAAAATGTACTAACTATATATTTTTATCTTAAAATCGATACAAATTTGATAATTACATATGTCCTATATATTTTATGTTTGTCAAGAACAATAACTTCAAGATAGATTTATCCGTCAAATAAAAAAAATCGTATTTAATAAGTTTTTTAAAGAAATAAAATTATTTATAATTACGTCCAACCGTGAATTTAATATACCACGATTAATAATAAAATTATTTTGATAATATGCAAGTGGCATATTTATAAGTCACGAATTTAATAATAATAACAGATTTATACTTAAATGTAAAATATAATATTGATAAAAAAAATACTTACAAATCAGGTTAAAATCTCATTTTGTATAACAATTCAAACAATAGAAGATCGTAAAATTAGAAAAAAATATTGCGTAGTAGGTATATGTAAGTCTTAAAACGAGCTGCCCGAATGTGATGTAAAGGAAATGCATTTTTTTTTCAAAAATTATTTTTAGTAATCTTTAAAGTCATCTTCCAGCAATATTATATCGTTAATTTGATTTAAGTGCATATTACACACCTACCCTTTCTTTGTAATATAAAACATGGCTAAGCCAAGGCTTGAAAGCAGGACAAATAAAACCGGTACGATGTATGTAGGTCGTGCGAACATCCTCTATTTAAATGGTTATGCTGCATTTCCTGTCACGCGGATATCCACCCGCGTGCGGATATAATTTCATACATGTTTTTCTTATCGCGCGGGCAACACGCGCGCGGAATACGGATTGGCGACACGCACAACACTGCAGCGGCAAATTAAATCTTTGTCCTGCGTGTGGTCAGGAGCTATCATCCGCATGCAGACCGGATCAGCAGAAATACGAATCACAGGAAAAGAGCTCTTATAACATAAAACACTCGTAAAAACGGTTACTTTAAATTAGCGCTTTAACAACGATTTCAGTCACCAAAATCTGGTAAATACTTGGCGAGTACCCAATTTTTTTAGTTATATTAACAAACTGATTGTAAACAGCCGTAAATAGTTTTAACAGCAATGGGCAGCAACGTTTAAAACTTTTCAAGAATATTGCAGAATTAATCGGTACTAAAATGATTTTTAATAACACTTTGAATGAAATACCGATATAAAAGTAAACAATAGAAAAGGTAAGATTTCCGATAATATCTAAAACAGTTCAAGCCTTGGCTGAAGCATATGCATGGTACAACTGTAACGCACTTTTTTCACTTTTCTAACGTTAATTTGATTCTTATTTTCTCAATAATAATGCATGTTCTTTAGATGAAAATAAAGACAAATGATACAAATATACATTAGTAATAACGTTCACACAATTTCAAGCTGCACCACTAAATATATATACCATAGGACAATATTGTTAATCTGTACAATGAAAACCAATAAATTTTTAACAGTTAACTGCTTAATACTAAAAATAACAATACCGGATGTTTGACTTAAAAAACGTTTTCGTAACAGGTACCAGAGTGTTACATTTTCCGTTTTTAAGTTAGTGCATCGGGCAAATAAAACTATGTTGACTTCGGCTATCGGTAAAACATAAACGTGAACTTATTGTAAGTAGGTACCTATAGTTATCAATGTATACTATGACATATGATGGCAAATAGACAACAGTCTTTCACAACATGCAATAAGTTTCATAATCACTTTATACTTGGCATAATTATATTATTAATTAGAATACAGTACTGCCAGACAGTACTGAGAGACGCTCATGTGATAGAAAATTATATAAAAAAAGTATTTTTTCATTTTTCAGTTAAAATCTATGCCAGAACTTAGGGGCGGACAAAAGTTTTATTAGAACTAGTTTTCAGTAAGACATATTAAGTTTTAGCAGCAGGCAAATTATGTATGATCATTTTCACTGACTATTGTTTCCAAAACACGTTCCTTTAAAGTTTTCTATAAATAATTAGGTATTATATAAGTTTTCAATAGGACTAAATCGCCAAGTCAACTCTTTATTCTTAGAACAAAAAACAACCATTATTACTATAAAATAGCTAAACCATATCAAGAGGGACTGCATGTAATTTTTTTATTTATATCACTATTTGCCTCACACTCTTTACCTCCTGACGCTAACCGATAATGATAATAAAAAAATAACCTTGCTATCTAGAAATACATTTAAAAAATTGCCAAATCAAGAAAATTACCCGCCTGACTGAGACGCAGACTCGGAATTTTGGAATATAATTGGATGAAACATTAAACAAGATATTGCATTTGAAACTAGTTTGGTATGCAACAATCGATAACCAGTAAAAAAAGGTAAAAATTATTTAAATATGTAAAAATATTACGTTAACTGAACAACCTTAATCGGATTCTACCCATTAACTATCGTTATATCTTTGAAAAATTCGTCTTCGAATAAACGGTATCTCGTTCTGGCTAAATCAAGTTTATTTTTACTGTAACCAGCCTTATTAAGACCGTGTCTAGTTTAAAAAATAACATATTATAAACGTTATACATACCTTAAACAAAAATTAAATGACACAAGCTACCGTTACAGACTTTTTGTGACGATCACAATTATACTTAGAAATTATAATATACAGCTACATGCATTGAGATATTGTCTTACTTAATGCACACTAAGATGCTTTAGTCACCGCGCTGGCCCCACAGCAAACAATCTAGAGTTATGCGTTCCGTTTTCACTGTGCTTAGAGAGCGGATATAATAACAAGACAGACGAGTAAACAACAAATCGTTGCTAGGTTACAGATCGATGACAAAGGCTAGTAATTTTAACTAAAAAGATTCTGCGTTACAAGGGACTCAAATTGCCTCTCGACGCATAGTGTCAAATACGTTGGACGTCCAATACGTGTTGTCTTAATTTTAACCAATACTCATTTTGTCCAACACGCTTTAAAACAAATACGAGTGTCAAGGTCTAATACGATTTAAGTCAAATGCGTGTCAAGTCCAATACGATTTAAGTGAAATCGTGTCAAGTCCAATACGATTTAAGTGAAATCGTGTCAAGTCCAATACTATTTAAGTCAAATACGTGTCAAGTCCAATAAGATTTAAGTCAAATACGCGTTTAGTCCAATACTTGACAATAACGATTTTTACTTTGCTGTTTTTTTTATGATAATGCTCTTAAAACAATAACTTTTATGGTTGATTATTGTATATACGTTAGTCTGTCGTTTACTCTTGTAATAAAACATCCCCGGTTGTGCTTTTTGGTACCTATCGATTCCAATATGTTAATATTCCATCGGACACAAATATTGAGCCACTTGAATTCGTTGCGATAGTATAATAAAAGTAAGGTTTAATAATCAGGTTTTTTTTTTATAATCATAGATTTTTATATCATAAATAACACATATTGGACATAAAGAGTATTGGACAAAATACGAAGTGTGGACAAAATGCGTATTGGACGTAAAACGTATTCGACACTATGCGATGAGAGAGAGGTCAAATAGAACTCTGATGAACGTTCGTTCTTATTGACCACCGTGGTCTGACCACTGTTGTATGTGCATTCATCCAATAGATTGCATACTTCACAGTGCCGCAGATTGCAGAACTTTAGAACGCTCTGTGCGGGCCTGGGGCGCCTTATAGAATTAATAATACAATAAATATTTATTATTACAATTATGTATATAAAGTATTTATTTAAAATCGTGTGGGACATTTGCGAGGTATCCCAAGGAAATGCAAGTGGACGGTAGAAGGGATATATAATATAGTGATATATATATTGATACAGAATATACGAGTATAGTACCACCAACTTAACTGTGCAGTTCGCGAGGGCGTTGCTGGTCAAGGAAATCAACTAAACACTGTCACAATTTGAAGGAATGTTGTAGTTCTTTTTTATGCCGCCTGAACAGATAAGTTGGTGGGACTGTATATTGTATTTGATGTATATATATATGCGTGTTACAGTCGACAACAGTAAATAACAATTATTTTTCTACACTATAAAATATAACTATTTAACGGAAGGTTTTTTCTTAGCCAGCCTGAAAATACGATCTATAATAACACAAGTACATAGTAAGCAGTAAGCTAAAGAAGCACTGCATACACTTGCCCTTACGTTCCTTTAGGGGACAACGTAGAACGCGAGCTTGTAGGTACCGACTTCAAGCGATGCCTCAAAATGCCTCAAAAAGGCGTTGTTCACGTTGTACCAAGAAATTGAACGACTTGAGGCGATGTCGATTTAGTGTGCATCAACCATAAATTTGTATTCCGCACGTAGTTCCCCGTGGGGTGCCGGGTTAGAATTGCACCTCCCCATATCATCCCGTGGGTGTCGTAAAAGGCGACTAAGGGAATAATTATACTGGAAGGTGGGCAGCAGCGCCTTCTAAAGAACTACTATCTTACACTGCGATCCCCAAGCCACCTGCCAAGCGTGGGGATTATGGCAAATACCCCCTTAATAGGGGAGGCTATGTTCAGCAGTGGACGATCCGGCTGATACAGTACAGTACATAGTTCAGACTGGCCAAAATAAAACGTCCGAGCTGTATATGTGTATTACAAGGAGTTCATGTTTTTATAATCTCTTTACTATAATTATCAAAACATCTATTTGAAAAATAAAATCGAATAAGAACTTGGCTAATAAACTCAGTTTTCTATGTGAACATTCTTTTGAGTATTTGTATATATAACTTATGTCTATTTCAGTATTTTCATCAATGCATGACCTTTAAATAGTTTTATTCTATATACCTATTTAAATAAAATAAAATATTATCAACGATAAAGGTATAAAACAATGAAAATTATTTTATATTAAAACATTTAGTAAATCCTAGTGCACATCAAGTAACTAAGAAGCATTAAAATAACTACATAGACCCTAGTAAAATACAACTGAGTAACAAAACAACATTTCAATAATTACATCAATAAAATTAGAAGCTCAATAAAAGCTAAACAAGATGGCGTTTGTTTATCACTTATTAAAATTTTATTAAACTACAAAAATATTTTTTCTTAACACTATGCGATCGACTGATTGTCTCATAATCATGATATATATTTATATATTTAAAACACGTAAAATATATACTATATACAATTAAGAATTAAGAAACTTATATAAAATAGATCCAACCAGTGGAAATCATTCGAAATAAAAAAACAAGTTATGCACTCCAAAATTGACAGTAAAACAATTAATAAAAGCGCCACCTATCGGGCGAAATATAATACTAAAAATACAATATAACGGTCAATCAATCGATCTAACTACTCTAAAAGTAGTATAAGAACGATACAAACAGTCCGACGAGATTAAATTTTATATAAACATAGGCGCCTATGTGGGGTTCACGACATTCAGCATAAACAATCTCTATACGTTTAAAAAAAATGTTGATAAATTTGTTTGAACATACAACACCCGGCAAGAGAAGTGGCACACCCAAAAATATAACCGGAACTAAAACATAGAATTGAAATACGCTCAGTAACATAGTATACAGTGTAAATAATAAATTATACATAGTCCATTCTGCTGCAAGTAAGCTAGATATAATCTCAACAATAAAATTCACAGAATATAAGAATCAACTTCCTCTGAAATAACCCACACTTGACATTTTGATAGCGCGGAAGATATATTTAAATTTTGTCGACTATATTGTCGGTTTCACTTTATATTTATCTCTTTTCGGCGATAAAAGTTGTCAAGAGATAGAAAAATATATATTAAGGTTACATAAACGTATTTAGCATATTTATCTTTATAAGATATATATGTTAGGTTCAACTTAATGAGTTCAGTACCAAGTTTGGAGCTGTCAAATTTTAGTAGCGACATGCATTAGTACTTTTTAAAGTTTTACTATAATTTTTATTTGATACAGTAATGTTGAAATATAACATCAATATAGTAAAATAATTTACTAAACAACCAAATATATGAATAAAAATCAACTAAGGGACACGTGTCACATGACGGTGTTATAGCTCTGTGTAATTTTTCCCAGGCTTTAAAACTTTGTTATTATTCAACAAATACTTTTGGTTAAAACACCAATTTAAAAGCCAAATTGAATAAAAACTCCACAAAAAGACAACAACTGAACTCGACCAATTGAAATGAAACGTCATTTATGACACGGATGACGTCCCTTCGAACGTCACCTGTCGTTTCCCTCACTCTGTGGCGTGCCATTCTCCCACAGGGGATTGTACAATGTCTTTTTAACGCGGCTTTACATTGATATGAGTTTATTATAAAATCAGTCCATATTACTTTAGTATACAGTTAGGAAGCGTTCAAACATATCTATCAACGTAAAAATCACTTTACAACACCGTGTGCTATGCACATTTATATCTATAGATAATCTCTAACACGTGCAAATAACTACTCTCTAGTCTCTATTATACAGAGATCATTTCTTCTTGACAGTCGAGCTGCTGGCACAGCTACTCGACCGAGTTTGCATACCGTCTTTCTTAAGTAAACTTACACCGAATGCGGGGCATTTCTTCCTCAGCGCTTTTATTTTGTAAAGCTTGTTGCCTTGGGAGTTATTCGTCTCTTCTATATTATCCGGAGTGACGTCCGCAGTTATAACTGAATTTGATAAACAGTCCATAGGCTCCGGGCTGCTAGATTTGTCCCTTTTTCGTCTAAATCTAAAGGGGGTTTCGAGCGAATCCACAGATATGTTAGTGACGTTCGTATCACTGGAAGACAGCTCCTGACTCGCTTCCAAACCCGTTTTGGACACTGTACTTTTTGGCAATTTCTTTCGCGAATTAGAGTTAGACCGCACGATTAGTTTCTTACGAGTGTTAGTAGGGGTAGGTTTTTGGGACACCGTTTTTAGGTTCGGCTCGGACGGCAAGCGATTCTTGCCGTTCAAATTGCAGTTTTCCGTCAACGCCGACAGCGTCGTAGTGACGTTACTGAGTGAAGTCACCGTCGAAGTGTCGTTCGTGGTTATTTTGCTGACGTTAACAGTTTTGCGTGTGTACGTCTTTAGAGGGCTAGATCCGTGCGTGTAACCTACAGGGCGGGCTAAGTTGGCCCGTTGGCCGTGGAAGCTGCTTTTACCTGTGAATGGCTTCACGCTTCCTGTTAACTTCACTTGTGAGTTGGCACTTCTAGTTGGCGGGAACGTTGACGTTTTCGCAGCGTAGTGTGATTTCAAGGCGGAGTTCATGATCCTCGGCGGTTGTTTCAGGTTGGTGTTGTTAGCGTTTCTGATGTTGTTTGTGGGGAGCATGTAATTCATTTTTGGGGTGAACACGGTCTTTGGCAGCATTGGAGTGGGCGTGGTTTTGTACTTTCCGATCACGGACGTCACGTTGTTTTCCGAGTCTGTTTCGTTGGCGTTGAGGACGTTTGCGTTGTCGAGCTAGAATAAATGATGTAACATAAATTATAATATTCATATTTTTGCAATAGGACAGGGCGAAGTGGAGTTAAGATTAAGTAGTCTTGATTTATTACGAAATAAAAACATTGTCGATATGCAGTTTATCGGTAGACAATATTTCTGTGTGGGAAATCACAGCAACGCCAACAGCGGAATCAAGTTGCGTTGCGCAGTTTACTTACAGCAACCCTGACTAGATAGGGTTGTGGTCGGCCACAATTAAAATTTGCATGATAAATTGTGTTGAGCTATACATCCGGACACAGCCGGATTGACCACTGCTGAACACAGCCTCCCATATTTATAAAGGATTTGCCATAGTCAGCGTCAGCCATAATGGCAGGAGTCTTGGGGACCGCAGAGCTATACATCCGGACACAGCCGGATTGACCACTGCTGAACACAGCCTCCCATATTTATAAAGGATTTGCCATAGTCAGCGTCAGCCATAATGGCAGGAGTCTTGGGGACCGCAGTTTAAGATATCAGTTCCGGAATTTACCTTAAGACTGGTATTTTACAGGTCGCAGGTCCCTGGTTCGATCCCCACCGGCGGTTTGAGCTACACCGCAAGGTGGAAGGGCATTTTGCGATTGCCCGTCTGGCTACCTACCACCCTCAAGTAGAAAATCTGTTGCGAAGCACCTAACAGCGTGCTCCGGCAGCAGTCCCCGAGAGCCAATTAAATTACAGGCACATGAGACTTAACAACTATGTCTCAAGATGACGGGCGCAGTGGAATTAGTCACTTCTGATGCAATGCATCTGTTATAGGCAAAGGTTAGTCCGCTTAACATCAGGTGGACCTCGAGCTTGTTCCGTGACAATAACATAAAAAGAGACTCTTTTTACAACAGTCACCACCAGCACCCCACGGGGCAACCACTACTACTAAATTGTTTTTTTTTTATCTATATTGTTCTTTATTATGTAAATAAATAAATACCTTAGAATTCCTATTAGTGTGCAGTATGGATTGCAACGACACAGGTTTGATCGGTTCATCGGTTGTGTCTTTGGGCGGCACCTCCGGCGGCAAGTCGCAATAGATGCCGCGAGTGAACACGGGGTATGAGGTTATATTGTGCCGCCGTCGGTACGCGTCGCCTTCCGCGTGCATTCTTGATTGTACACTGGAAATATTCAAAAGTAATATGAACAATGTTGTTTTTTAGGATTCAGATTCAGATATTTATTGCAGCCATACAGTACAAGGTGTCATAAAATTAAACTTTGTAAGTATAATAGGTACAAAGATTGTTATGGACCCCGTCGGGCACAGCAATTTTTTTGAAGCGCTCGTAGCGAAGTTTGCTTTGCTGTTCTCAACCGATCAGCAAAGTCAAGCAACGTCGCGCGCGGTCATGAGTTGGATGGGTGACCGCTAGTGACATGACTACTGAGCGTTTCCGTGCTTCGGAGGGCACGTTAATCCGTTGGTCCCGGTTGTTGTCTTAGGATGGCAGTCGTTATAGCATGGTGGTAGGGCATTTTGCGAATGCCCGCCTGGCTAGCTACCACCCTGAAGTAGAAAATCAG
Organism: Plagodis pulveraria; assembly: GCA_963890685.1. Lineage (NCBI taxonomy): Eukaryota > Metazoa > Arthropoda > Insecta > Lepidoptera > Geometridae > Plagodis > Plagodis pulveraria. Next base: position 9,908,862 of record OY982975.1, read on the forward strand.
CTGTCCTCGAGAGCCAGTACTTCTAGGTTAGCCTGAACAACATCTTCGACCACATCATCACTTACCATCAGGTGAGATAGTGGTCAAAGACTAATCTATCAGGCATAAAAAAAAAAAAAAAAAAAAAAAGTAATATGAACAATGTTGTTGTTTAGGATCGTTAAAGCGTATTTGTCGGATTTACATTACGAAGCTACTTTTATGTAGGTTGAAATTAATTTCATGACACCTTTTGAAGCAGTGATACAAAAAAGGCACGATGGCCTGCCACGCCGCAGATCCATGGTTTGATCCCGCAGACTTGAGCTTCACCACATGGTAGAAGCACATTTTGAGAATGCCCACCCGCCCGCATCTAACCCTCAAGAAGCAAATAAGACGATATCCTCCTTACAGTGTGTTCCGGCAGTAGTCCTTTGGATACAATAAGTAATTATCTTATTACAGGCATTTGAGACTTAACAACTGTATGGTTATTAGCACCTTACGGTGTGTTCCGGCAGCAGGTCTTGTGAGTCAGTAATTCTAGGTTGAAGCCTGTTAACACCTTCGATCACATCATCACTTACCATCGGGTGAGATTGTGGTCAAAGGCTTACCTAAGACCAAGAATAAAAAAACAGATTAGTGCCGTTCGTCACTAGAAACGAAATTCATCTGTTATTAGGTAGTGCTTACCGCTTAGCATCAGGCGAGCCTCGTACATTTTCAATTAAAATAAAATTAAAAAAAATACAAATCCCATAATGTTTTGTGTAGTGAAAACATCAGTATTGAAGTTTTTACTTCTTGTTTTTATACTGAGTGTTTTGGATTCCAGTGATATTGGCCTTCTCGGTATTCATTGACAAATTGTATGTTTTTACAGAATTCTAACGTTGTCTTGCCATTTTCAACGTTAAACTCTAATTAATCATAAGCAACACATACGTCCGCTCTGCACGAGCGTATTTCCAAAACTTCTTTTACCACGTTTTACAAGATGAAACAAAATTAGTGTTGCGGTAAAAGCGAAACCATTTTATGTCATAAAACGAATGACATCTATTGACACGTGAAACTACAAGTCAACTCGAATGTCATGAAACTAATTTTTGTGCAAATACTTTAGCAACCATTTAGTTACTAAAATATTTGTGCAAAATTAGTTTTATATAACGCTATCAAAAAGCGTATAACAATAATTAATTTAGATAAAATATCAGATCTCACACTGGGAAAGAATTAAAATTATGAAATCACGAATTTATGCAGTAACTAGTTACTTAACTATAAGAACATACGCAAAAGATTACTATTACGAGATGTATTTTTGTTGAGGTACTACATTATAATATAATAAAGTTATATTAATATATCAACAATACTAGATAGTTCATATTCTACGAATAAATATAAATTTATTCGTAGTTCATATATATCGTAGAAAATTGTAAAACACATGATTTTGACATTTATGACATGTGATAGCTGTAGATATAGCAATATCTATTTCAAAATATACAAAGCACCTGAATCGAACATCCCTAGGTCCGCCAGTGGGCGAAATATGGGGCCGAAAGGGTCTAGAATGGAGGCCACAAACCAGCTAGCGCAGCGTCGGAAGACTACACACAAGGTGGACGGACGACATTACTAAGGTCGCAGGAAGACGCTGGATGCAGGTCGATTCCAACAGTTCTATTTGGAAATCTATGGAGGGGATCCAGCAGAGGACAACTTGTAGCTGAAATAATGATGATGTGAATCTTTTCCGAATCTCGCGTTTTACTTGAGTAGAATAGTTAGACAATTTAGCAACAAAACCAATAAAATAATTAAATTATAAATTTCCTGCCAAAGCCTTCGATCTTAGATTAGATTTATCCTTTGCTACTATTGTCGACCCCAAAGATTTCATAAAAATCATACCAACGCAAATTTTAAATACAGCAACATCATTGGATCTCTAAGGCGAATACCTTCAAAATATTTGTTCTTTACAGAGATTAAAATTATCCTCCTGTTCATCTTAAGACTTACTTCTCTAAGAACCACTGCTGATGTCCGATGACGGAGCCAGGCCGGCAGATCCGCAGCCAGGCAATAGCTTCTCGCGCCGTGAACCCGTGGTGCTTCATCATGTAGCACGCGATCAAAGTGCCCGTGCGGCCCAGGCCCGCTGAAACAACCCAACCATACATTCCTACATGTATATTAACCCACTTACCCGACCAGGTGTTATAACACCGCTCTAATGGACTTAAATCTACCCTCAAATTATGATTTATAAATGTGAAAATTCTACAAAAATTCTTTGATTTTCTCATTCAGTGTTTTTTTTATTGCTGATAGGTCAGCCTTTGACCACTATCTCATCTGGTGGTAAGTATTTATATGGTAGAAGGTGTTACCAGACTTAACCAAGAATTACAGGCTCTCAAAAACAGCTGCCGGAACACACCGTTAGGTGCTTGTCGATAGATTTACTACTTGAGGGTGGTCGCTAGCCGGGCATTCGCAAAATGCCGTGTAACCATGCGGTGATGTTAAAGCCCGCGGCGGGATTTGAACCATGGACCTGCTCAAAAACCTCATCAAGCTTGGATTGTGTGCAGTAGTAATAAACTTTATCAGCCGGATAGTCCACTGCTGAACACAGCCTTCCCCAATACGGGGGGGTTTGCCATAATCCCCACGTTTGGCAGGCGGCTTGGGGATCGCAGTGAGATATCAGTTCCTCAGAAAGTGCTGCCCAACTTCCGGTGTGTTAGCCTTAGTCGGCTCTTACGACACCCACAGCTAGAGATGGAGGGATGATATTCTAGCCCGGGCAGTAATAAACAAATACAGGTAATTTGCGTCATAAATTGAGTATTACAGCAGCAAAGTTATTTCGATTTACTATGTTTAGTAAGAAGTAACCTATATGGAATATAAATTTATATTTGTGCTATCTTATTCGCATAAATTATTTATAATATGACAATTGGTTACCTAAAACAAAGATATTGACAGTGATAATGACATGGTATTATAGGACTTCATTTCTGTTTATATATCAAAATATCACACCTGGTAGGAGGATACACTACTATGCAAAGTGCAAGGTGAAGTGTTGGACTAAGAGAAAGTAAATTATATGAAGGCCTTGACTCTTTAATCGCATGATCGAGATGGATTCTCGAGAAAATTCTTAAATCATCCGACAAACCTCAAAAATATGCATGAATATATTTCAACTCTCATCAACTTTCATTTTATTTTTACAAATTTGTAACGATATATTTGCAGATATTGAAGACAAAAATCGATATCACGCTTTAGTTCTGGACCTAAAACCTTAAACAGCGAGAGACCCCAACATATTTGATTTCATTATTACTTGGGACTTAACCGTATCTGGCAAAACGAGGCAATTAAACTCGCCTCTGAAGGAATACCTTCGAGGATACAGAAGCGTGATGATATGTTATAAATTGTAATAAAACGGAACGATTCGTGTCGCCATTTTTGTTTATATCTTTATAGGCGTGATTTTGAGAAATTGGAATATCTTCTGACTGCAAATTTGTCAGTGTGGCATTTGGTTAAGTCACGCTGCCATAAACACAGCTCATTTAATTGTGATAAAAAGTATCCTGGGCTTAATTTCAAAACTTCACACCAAATCTACAAACCAAATAAAATTTCGTTAGTTGAATAAAAAAAAATTACCTAAAAATGGAACCGACTCCAGCACACAATTGTGAAATAACTTGTTGAAGTCGGTACGATGATAGTAAAAAAAGTACCTTTAATCACAATATTGAGCGCATGGCACCGACTTCGACAAGTTATTTCGATCTTTTGAGTGTTGAAGCAGGTTCAATATTTAAGTAAAAATAAATGTTTACCCTTTTTAGTGACTGTTGCTACTCAGGGGACATTCTTCATACACTGTCCATTGACAGTGTTTGAAAATTTGTTTTTTTTTTCAAGGTTTATAATGACTATATCATCAAGAGAGGAAATCACCAAAAGGAGGAAAAATCAAATAAAAAAAGAATCATCAAAATCGGTTCACCCAGCAGCAGTTTTTGAAGCAGTAATGGCTCAGTGGCATTGGCTATGGACTGCCGTACAGCAGGTCCATGGTTCGAATCCCGCCGCGGGCTTGAGCTTCACCGCATGGTGGACGGGCTTTTTGCGAATGCCCGCCTGGCTAGCGACGACCCTCAAGTAGAAAATCTGTCGCCAAGCACCTAACAGTGTGTTCCGGCAGCAGTCCTTGAGAGCCAGAAAAATTACAGGTACATGAGACCTATCAACTGTACGTCTCAGTGTGACGGGCACAGTGCAATTCGTCGTTGACGAAATGCGTCTGTTATAGGCAGAGCTTAGTCCACTTAACATCAGGTGGGCCTTGGCCTTGTTCCGTCACAATTACATAAAAAAACCCAGTCAAAGGTCTGAGGTAACAAACATAAAAAAAATTAAAAATAATAGTCGAATTGAGTACCTCCTTCTTTTTTGAAGCCGGTCAATAACACATCAAGCTTTTGCTTACACACTGTAGTATTATATAACAGGAGTTCCTTACTTTTAATATTGTTATGTTTGCAATAACGCCTGCTTGGCGAATTACATTACAAAATTACAAATTTACGAATGAAAAAATTATAAATGATCCCGCACATGACTATAATTTTTGCTCTCGTCAATTTGTAATTTTGTAAGGAGTTCCTTACCTTTACAATGCACAGCGACCGCCCCTTTAGCGACCTCCGATATCCGAATGAACCTGTTGACGATCAGATCCGTGGGCACCGAGCCGTCCACGAAGAACAGCTCTCTATGCTCGAAGCCGTGCGAGGTGAACTGGCGAGCGTCGTACGTCTTCTTGTTGAGCCTCACGATGGTGGTCACGTGGTGACGGCGGAAGTACTCGTGGTAGTGTTCCGGCGAGTGTAGCGGGTAGCCGCGGTCGAGCCGCGATCGGTGGTGAGGGCCGGAGAAGGCGAGCATCTTGCCCGGGACTATCCAGTTTAGGTCGCCGTTTTCCACTTTCTGGAAGTGAACGGATTGTGTTTTATAGGAACGGTAGACTGTTATACAAGGTATGAATGGGCTACGAGGTGATATGGCGCACTAGTTGTAGCGATTAGTTCGTGTACTATGCTGTATCAGTCGGATAGTCCACTGTTGAACACAACCTCCCCCATTTTAGGTTATGCCTGATAGGTTAGCCTTTAACCATTATTGCACCTGATGGTAGCGATGATGTGGTCGAAGATATTGTTCAGGCTAACCTAGAACTACTGACTCCCAACCGGAACACACCGTTAGGTGCTTGGCGACGGATTTTCTACTAGAGGGTGGTAGCTAGCCAGGCGGGCATTCCCAACCGACGACATAACGTGCCGAAGCGCTCAGTAGTAATGTCAAAAGCCACACATGCAACTCATGACCGCGGCGGACGTTGCTTAACTTAGCTGATGGGTTAATAACAGTTAAGCAAACTTCGCTGCCAGCACTTCAAAAGGATGCCATAATCCCCAAACTTGGCAGGCGTCTAAGCTAAGAGCGTACGCTAAGAAAAGCTCTGCCTACACCGAACCCTGATTATTATACATATTTATAGAATCGATATATCACCCATACCTCGTAAAACAAATACTGGTCAGCATCAAAGTGTTCGAAATTGAAGAAGCCGGCTTCATGTGCGACTTTGATCCCTTGGAGTACGTCTAATAGAGATATGTCGAAGAGAGGAGGACCGCCGGACGCATCTCGGAAAGTCAGGAGAGACCATTCGGATCCTTCCGTTAGCTGCTTGTACACTGCTGCTGGGCTTGAGTTGAGGTATATCATCTAGAAAGGAAACGCGCAATGGATAAGAATTAGTAATTAAAGAGTTTATACTAAGAACTTCTAAATAGTTTACTAGTAACTTGAATATTATACCCGCTATCTTTCGGTTGATGAAGGTATTCTGATTATAAAGAGCTCTGTTGTCAGCCTAATGTGCAGCAACACTACTCACGGCGAGCTAAGGTATACTGTTCATGCAATGCATTCTATCCCAAACTCGAATTTTACGACATCCAACAGTAGGATGTGGAATAGTCTTCATATTCTGAAGCCGGAAACTGTACGGATAAACAAATTTACAGGTAAGTCTTAGTCCCGTGATAGAACCTTCTGAACCTTCCCTCCACGGGTAGATATGGGGGGTTACGATTGGAAAAATATCTGTAGGTTGGCAGCAGCAGTTTCTGAAGAAATGACATCTTGTGAGAACCCAAAGCTTGGGGATTACGACAAACCTCCTAATTTAGGAGACCTTTGTGGATTTGTCGACGTCGGACGTCATGGCTGTATAGTAGACCTGTTATTCCATCTAAAGAAGTATAAAACAAGTGGCTTCAATGTCAAGTCCATAAATCTTGGTATTTATTTGTAAACAGTGAACTAACAATGGTAATTTTCCGTTGAAGGACCATTAAGTTCGTCCTACGTGAGCGTTATTACGTAGTAACTCGGCGATATTGAACAATTGACGCGTGGGTCTTCGTGTAATCTACAATTAGATTCGGATTACACTCGCGATCTTCACAGTGCCCATTGCAAACGTTTAGAGAAAAATGGAATTTAATCTTGTGACTTTAAGTGTCAGAGTCGCAATGTCCTGATAGAAAAGGTATCAATTCTATGGAAACATATGAAATGCTGTTTTATTGCTTCTAACGAGATCACTGTTTTGACTATATTTCAGTACCTACATAATACTATGCTTAAAACTGGTATCTGTATTTATGTTGATAGACTGTACTTTCGGATAAAATTACAAGCGTAAGCGTGTTTCGTTAAACTAATATTATTTCCGAACGGATACGACTTAGGGGCCTTCAAGAAGAGAGCATATTCCCTCCTCAAAGGCCGGCAACGCATCCTCGATACCTCTGGTATTGCGGATGATCGTGGGCGACGGTGATCACTTACCACCAGGTGAGCCGCCTGCTCGTTTGCACTCCTATCCCATAAAAAAAAAAAAAAAAAAAAAAAAAATTATTAAGTAAAAATTCGGCATGTGGTAGGTAGTCAAATTTGGAGAGCATTCAAAGGTTTTTAAGACTAAGACCTTAAAATACGCGTTGCCGATACTAAGGCTTTATTTTAATGATTAATAAAATGGAAAAAAAGACTTAATGTTAACTTATGTTATTATTACAAGAAATTTATAGGGTGTCGGCTGAATAAGTGCCCTTCATTCTAAAGTTATTTTATTATTAATTCTGAAATGGAACAAAAGACTCAATGAAGTTGCCTTACAACTTAATTGCCTGAAAATTGTAGTTTTTGACAGTATCCGTAGTCTGCCCGCTATTTAGGTTCCATCGCAAGTCAGTGGCTTGCTATCAATAGTTTTGACATATTTGGTATTCTGTAAGCTATTATGTTGCGATTGCGTTGCTACAGTGGCATAAAATATTTTGGAGGATTTTAGATAGAAAAATAGCTAAATGATTTATATATATTTATTTAATGTATTGTTTGCTAGAAAACCACTGTATTGATGTTTTAACTGATGCTTGACTGATAGAAGTTTACAATATTATTTCAGTGTCAACATTTGCAAGCTATAGCACAGCCATACGATAGCGACGCGATTTATATAACTGCGATTAGGAGCTAGTATTAGCAGACTACCGAATTTTACATTAACAAGAGTTCGATCGCAGAAGGATCGCAGTAGTGTGGCGTTGGGTCAATAGCTAAGAGAATTGGGGCCCAGTAGTCTTACTCAGCATTCACAAGAAATGAATGGGTGTTTGCTGAATAAGTGCCCTTCATTCTAAGGCTGAAATGGAACAATAGACTCAATGTTAACCCATGTTTAGATTGTGGTTCTATCAGAAGTCTTACTCAGCATTCACAAGAAATCAATGGGTGTTTGTTGAATAAGCCCCCTATAGTCCAATGCTGAAGGGCGAGGAGGATGCATAACTAGGTACCCTATTTTTTCTTCTACGGGCTACCATATGTAGTTCCAAATCGCATTTAAATAAGTGCACTTATAAGTCTTTAGAAACCCTCTGAAAAGAAGTTTTACTAAAAGCTCTCATCCAATAACTCCTAATTAGATAGGCCGCGTTGAGTCGAAGCTTCTCATCGTTACTGGTGTAGAAAACAATCTTCTGGAAGCTTCTCTCCAGTGAGTCTATTGTAGAACTAATACAAGTTGTCCAGTTGGTAATGACTGTAGTCAAAATAAAATCTTACACCTGGTATCTGCCTATAATATAGACCGCGTTGAGTCGAATTGTCTTGTGGTTACTGGTGCAGAAGACAATCATCTAGGAGCTTCTGTTCAGTGAGTCTATTGCAGAACTAATACAAGTGGTCCAGGTGGTAATGACGGTAGTCGAAATAAAATCTCTCACCAGATAACTCACTATAAGATAGGCCGCGCTGAGTCGAAGCTTCTCATCTTTACTGATGTAGAAAACAATCTTCTAGGGGCTTCTCTTCAGTGAGTCTATTGCAGAACTAATACAAGTGGTCTAGGTGGTTATGACGGTAGTCGAAATAAAATCTCTCACCAGATAGCTCACTATAAGATAGACCGCGTTGAGTGGAAGCTTCTCATCGTTACTGATGCAGAAGACAATCATCTAGGAGCTTCTGTTCAGTGAGTCTATTGCAGAACTAATACAAGTTGTCCAGTTGGTAATGACTGTAGTCGAAATGAAATCTTACACCTGGTAACTCTATATAAGATAGGGCGCGTTGAGTCGAAGCTTCTCGAAAACAATCTTCTAGGAGCTTCTCTTCAGTCTATTATAGAATATATATATCTCAGTCTATTGCAGAACTAATACAAGTGGTCCGGGTGGTAATGACGGTAGTCGAAATAAAATCTTAAACCTGATAAATAAGATAGAGCGCGTTGAGTCGAATTGTCTTGTGGTTCCTGGTGCAGAAGACAATAATCTAGGAGCTTCTGTTCAGTGAGTCTATTTCAAAACTGATACAAGAAGTACAGATGGTAATGAGTGTTAGTTAAATTTCTCACCTGATAACTCCCAATAAGGTAGGCCGCATTGAGTCGTAGCGTTTCATTGTTGCTAGTGTAGAAGACAATCTTCTTCTTGGGGTTCCTCTCCAGCTCTTCAGTGAGTCTATTGCAGAATTGGTACAAGTGACACAGGTGGTATGGACCAAAGTCGAAGTAGAAGTTCTCGTAGACGATGTCATCTTCGATGTGGAAATACTTGCTGTTACGGGTCGGCTTGGGTTTGTAGCCCGTTTTGAGGGTCGCGAAGTATAGCCTATCTGGAAAGAGGAAATGTTATCTTTAGACAAGTTGCTTCCTAAAAGTCTGAAAATGTGACCATCCTTTCTCTTATTTCTTTGAGCGTTCCTATGAGTACTAATACGAGCGCCGCAACCAAATGCTTGCGGCGCCGACGGGTATTAGTACTTGACACTTGTCAATACATGCGAAACTTTTAAAGCATTTTTTTGTCTTCAGCTTCATTCGCTTAGCAAGTGCTTTTTTTGTAACAGTAGTAGCCGCTCGGTAACAGCTACGAACTGCCGTGCTGCAGGTCTATATTTTGACCACCACCGTCGTCAGTTTGAGTTTCCCGAACTAGTCAGCTGTTACAGTACAGTATATGTTGGTATATTTCCCTTTGTCACTTCTTCCGACACCATTAGGTGCCTGTGGGAGCGCAATTCTAGCCAAGCACCCATCGGTTATAATATGTTTCGTAACATTACTTATGCTAGCTTGTTGCCTGTTATATTATAATCAGTGAAAAAAATACGAGAGTTTACGTCATAAAATAACAGTTATCTAATTACGTTTCTCAGCTTCGAGATATTTATCCAAGAGAGCCTGATCTCTTAAACCTTTTAGGGAAGATTACTAAAATCACAAGGGAATTCCAAGGCCACTGAGCCTTTTTCCTTTCACCCGCCTACAACAGCCAGAGACAAGCCATTTTCATGATTAGATTACATGAAATTGGATTTCTTCAAACAAAATATTTGGTGCATAAAAACATAAAAAAGCAAAAGGTTAGGAAAGTTTTTACGAATGTAGAATTGAAGACGTTAAAATACCAAAGATTTCTTTCAACAAGAGACGATCGGGAATAGCGGCCCGCGTGTACTGATACGTGGAACTATTAAAATGTAGAAAATGATTTTTTTACTACCAAAAAGCGAGAATTTTTGCATTAAAACAAAAAAAGGTTAGGTTAGGTGTTTACGAAAATCTACTGTAGAATTGAAGACATTAAAATACCAAAGATTTGTTTGTAAAAAAAAATATTCGTACCATTATATTACATACAGGGTTATTGGTAATTCAACCTATTCCTGGTAGTGGGTTATAGGGGGGGGGGGTCAAAACAAATAAATTTCACCCCGAAAGCCCCTATCCAAAAATCAACCATTTCTGAGATAAATTAAACTAAAGATTTTTTTAATTTAACGAGGAAAGGTATTACAAAATCACAAATATACGATAGGAAAAATTTAAGCCATGTGCGGGATAATTTTAATATATAAGGATAAATTTTTCCTATCGTATATTTGTGATTTTGTAATGTAATCCGCATAGCAGCCGTTATTGCAAACCTAACAATATTAAAAAGAGGAAAGGTATCTTAAAAATTAATAATAAAAAATATAGATGGTTTTGATCAATGGTTTTTTTATTGTTACATAGCAAAGACATCAGGCAATAATTATTAGTAAAAAAACTAGCACTAGGTGTCCTCATCTAGTCTCTCAGTCGTTATAGATTGCGATCAAGACCCAAGCCAAGCGTGGGGATAATAGCAAACCCCCAAAATGGGTAAATGTTTTTGTTCTAAGATGGACATCAACAGATTGCTGATCATCAGACACATAGATATCCTAGTTCAATAAAGTGAAACAAAAGTATTAAACCGCTTCATTGTTGCACTAGTAAAACCGCTTCGTTGGAATCTTTAGAATCTCGGAAATTCAATCCCTGGGACGGTTTTTTGACCAATAAATTTTCTGTAGCAGTCCAGTCTGCACCAAGCCATGCCTAGCAAAACGAGGGTGTTTAAACAGCTTTGCATATTATATCCTTTTGAGAAATACAGGAGGGAAAATATGTCGTTGCAAACTATAAAATAATTTAAACTTGTGGTGTGACTTTGACACATCTATACGCAATAAAATTTAAATAACTGGCATAGTTTAAATAGTTCTAGAAAAGTTACCAACAACAACTGTAAACAACTTAATAAAGTTGGAAAATTATTAATCAACTGCCGAGGCTGAGAGATAGCATCGTGAAAATGCAAGCTATTTCAACAAAATGTTTCTACGACTTCAACTAATCCAGCCGCACTTAAAGAAATGATCGCATTTTGTCAAATACCTACAATAGGTGCCCTGGTGCGCCGTAAAGAGTAAAGAGACCCCTTGAGGCGCTCCTGATGTTCACGAACTCCCTCTTTGATGTTCCATTGTACACCTTTCGAAGTTCAATGAATAGTTTTCGAAATATTTAGCAGAAAACGAAGTCGAAAAATTTGCGTGATTCCATGATTTAACACGCACATGCTCCACCAGATTTCACTTCGGAAGAAGAAAAGAGTTGCACAATGAACTCTCTTGCGCAAGCAGCCTCAAAGCATTATTAAGTTGTTGCGATGTGGTGGAGTTTACTACAAAACTATAAAAGCTCAAAAAATCTTAATCCTCTAGAAATTTTTCTTTAATCTGGCTCCACAAGTTGGATCTTTAATTGTAGTTATAATAAAGAGCAAATATAGCCTAGAGATCAATGTGGAGCAAGGAATTAGAGTTGAATTGTCAAGTCTTATCCAACGCGTTGAAATAAATTTTGGAGATCACCAAGCTCACACGTGACATTTATTTTAGTTGCCATTATATTTATTTACATTTTTTCTTAAGATGATAGATGTATTCTAGTGTCAATATAAATATAAAAACTCAGCTGCATGTTCTGGATGTTTTAATTCGTGCATTTCTACCTAATACTTTGTTTCAACGGTTAGTTCGGACGCCGAGAAATGAAAAATTATAAGGACCCCTGGACTATATTTATAGATATAGATATCGTAACTCGGTGCTAGTGGCTTTTCCAAACCACAGCTTAGTGAATATTCACTGTTAGATTTTAATGAAGACCACGTGACGATTTTATTCTTGCCTTTTTCACTTCTATGGAAAAATTTACTTATATGCACAAATGTCGCGCGGTTTTTCACTCACTCATAACCTGTTTGATAGCGGCTTGCACCGCCGAAGTATGGTTTATGGAGAGTTATGGACGAAGATATCCGAGCTGCGGGCCAAGTATGGCAAGTGCGAATGCATTTCAGTCCGTCAGTTAGCATCTTAATATCATATATATATATAGTTCATTTTCACAATTAGAAATCATCACAGTGTTAAAAACAGATGTAGGTTGTCGTTACGTTACGATTGTTATTTTTGATTATATATGATGGCCAAACTCATATCTCGGGATCCCTACCAAACACAGCCAGTAAACACCTAAACACAGTAGTTTTATTTAGCGTAAATAAACAAATTCTACATTTGAGGGGCAAATCAGATATAACAAATATATATACACAAATAAAATATTAAGTTTATCCAAATGCAAACTCACTACAATATCTGCAATAACTAACTCTTAGCCTACACAACAATACAGCATGTTCGAAAAGCCAAAATAGTTTCCTAAAGGGGTGCCTGTCCTACAATAGTACGACTTTAGGTTAGGATGTGCATGTTAAATAACCATTCAGTCTAAGTTATTTCTTTTCGAATACCCCTTTACTTGCCAAGCAGTTTTTTCAATACCACTAAAAACTTAGACTTCGAGAAATAAACTCTACAAACTATTAACTCTTTTATACGATGTTCGTGAGTCTTCTCTATTCGCAAAATCTAATGAAATGCTCGGTTTCTTTATAAAAAAATTGTTAATTGTTAATAGAAAATATGTATAGTCACACGATGATAAATATTTGAAGAAAAGAAGAAATTAATGATTTAGAAAATTAACAAAAATATATATAGTGACAATTCCGCCTAACGATAAACGCCACGAAGCCAAACCGGAAGAACGTTCAACACGTTTCTCTTCTAGACGAAGCATCCTTAGAAGGACTTGACTTTTCGATCGCACTATCGAGAAAACGATAAACGCCACGAAGCCAAACTGGAAGAATATTCAACACGTTTCTCTTCTACACGAAGCATCCTCAGGAGGTCTTGACCTTTCGAGCGTACTATCGAGATACATTTCTTATTATTAAATATGGATTCCGCAAAGTAACGCCTGAATCTATTAATTAAATTAACATCTTATAAATCACAACGTAAGGAAAATACCTTATCATGGTTGTTTTTTTAATTTCGTCATATTGTTTATTTAATACAGTACTGAGATAGGACCATGTAGCTTATACCCTGCAATTCCAGTTGATTTCATTTTGTACAGATTTTTGCTAGAAACATAATTAGTGTACGATACTGAAATGAAAAGCTGAATAAGTCTGTACCAAACAACTCAGTAAATAGTTTTTAGGAAACATTTTAATGCAATATATTTTATCAATATGTAATGTAAGCATTTAATTTAATCACACTTTATTTTTTTATTTATGTAATCAATAGATTTATTTTTACGAATTTTTAAAAACTTAAAAATGAAGCCTCAAAAAGTTTATATGAAAATGTTTCAAGGCCCGTAACTCTCAACTTAATAATCTTTTTAAAAATGTGTTATGACACAAGCCTAAATCATGAAGAAACAAATTATATTGTATAAATAGACACGCGCGGGGCACCACTGTGCCCCCTTTTTAAACGAGGATTACTTATATAATAGAATATAAATATAAAATAGAATTAGTGTTTTCAAAATCAGTGTTTATTTATGCTTAGAACCGTAACAAAGAAAGTTACTTATTTGTAGCAAACTATTAAAAAATACAATAATGTATGGTCCCCTCACATTCCCGAGTAGTGTAGGTTTAGCTGAATGATCGCGTTTTTTATTCAAACCGTAGGAAATAAGGGAACTCTAGTATGACTAATGTGTTGATAAAAAATAAACCCGTGCATTTTCGTTGTTGCCGAGTCACTAACACATATATCTAGATATAGGGGACAGCTATTGAAGTAGATGACTTTCTGGGTCCATATACTTTAAAATAACAATCAAATATTTATACTTGGGGCACACTTGTGCCCCGCGAATGTAAATGTAGATATCATGCTTAGTTCTGGACCTAAATCCTCAAATAAGGGAGTGATCACCCTTTGATGTTTGTATGGAAAAGTGTCCGGCAAGTTTATTAAAAACTTGTATAATAGTGTGATTATCAAAATTTCTGCCCCGTCTCGTAATCTAGTAATTATCTTGTATTATATTTTTGACTTATATAATAATAATAATGTTTATTCTTCATTAAAAACACACATAAATACAACCATTACTTAAGAAGTTTAAGATAGTATGAAATGTTTTACTTACAAAATTATACATATGACTTACAAAGCCCTCACTAAGAAAGAAATCTTGAATCGAGGGCGTTTGCTTCCTTCAAACGTTCACAATATTGGTAGTTACCGTGGATTGCATTGGTAAGTTGTACTATAATTTATTAAATATATACCTATAATCATCTATGATCTTATTCTATAATCTTATTGTAAAGTTAGTGTAAATACAAAGGTATGTTTATAATAATAGTGTTTGTTTGTGGAGATGAATGTATGTTAGTTTGTGTAAGTGTGTTTGTTATGTGTGCGTTGAGAGTGTCAGAGTGTATATGTGTGCGTGTGTGTGAGTGCGCATGTCAGTATCATGAATGGGTTAGATACAATCATGTATGAGAGGGAGATGTTTTGAAAGATATTATTAAGTGATAACATGTAGCAAATTTTCAGTCTCTTCATAGCCAAGAGTCTTTAAAAAATTGTGTAATGAAAATTTCGCTTGTCTTATTGTATTTCTTGAAAGATTAGGTATAATTTTACTTACTTTATTATATAAATATGAACCTAGAAAGCTTGAATGACGTTTGGCTGATTTAGTGTTATATTTTTGTGTGCGGAAAACGTGTCCTTTCTTCTTTTAGTGGCAGATAATGATCTTTCTTGTAGAGTGGATCGTTTTTGTTTCAATATAAGAATGTTTAGGATAAATAGCTGACGAACTGTTAAAACTTCACAATTTTGATACAACTCTGCAGTGGGAAACATTCGTGGCTTGAACATTGCTACCTTAAGTACTGCTCTTTGAGCACGTTCCAGAGCCAACATATAGGTAGGACACGCCCCTCCCCAAGATGTATTGCAATAGGTGAGTATCGGTTTGCAGAGTACATTATATACATTTAGAATCAAAGTTTGATCTGCAACCTCACGTAGATGTTTAAAAATAAATACTAATTTTCGTACTCTGCCACTGAGATTGACTATGTGGGTTCTCCAGCTCAATCGATAATCTATGTAGACACCTAAATATTTGATACTTTTAACACATTCTAACTTTGGGCAGTTGCAATTAGTGTATAGGCAACTTGAGTGCACTTTAATGGCCATGGGGGGTATCATTCTGCGTTCATAAGTAAACATGACGAACTTAGTTTTTTCAGTATTGAGAGAGAGCAAGTTATCTCAGAGCCACCGGTTGACTTTTCTTAACAGTATACACGTCACAAACATGTACTAATTACCATTCACAAAACTCACTACTTTAAAAAAAAACTTATGCAATACATCAAATATCAATAATGTCTAAGATCGTCGAACCAATTATATTAAAATAAATACACGCATAGAATTTCATGTATTTTTCATAGGTTCAAAATGCACGTATGATCAATGCATACAAATTTATTCGAGTACTTGTCATAAATCAGATTATGTTAAATGTGTCGTCTTATTATTTTATCATTTGCTTTATTGTTCGGGCAAAAAGATAGCAGAGTTCAAAAAACTCAATATGGAGTCGACCTTTGTTTTATGAGGCAGATTTTGGTCGTAGATATACCATTTATAATATATAAAAGCAGTCACAATTGCATATCTAAATAAAATGATGCTTTGGCACTGCAGCTCTTAGTTCTCATGGAATGTATGTGTATGCGATTATACTGCAGATAACTTTTTTCTAATCTGTAGTCATTTTGGACATGTAGTTCATGTAGGACATTTTGGAAAAGATCCCTAGATCCTATTTTATTTTAAACTTATTTGTCAAAAAAAAATCATTAAATTTTTGGTAAAATTGTTAAGTAAATCGAAAAAATGGCTCAGGAATATGCATACAAAATTTCACTGAGTTTGAACACTTGATATTTAAAATATGACAAAACTACGTTTGTATGAAAAGAGCTACGAAGACCACACCAACCAACCTTAAAAGCACATAATAAATCAGCCTTCTCAGTATTTGTGGTTAAAAAAATAATGGTAAGTAAATAATATACCGAAATTTCAGATTCTTAACTAGTTTTTGGGCTAGAACCCGTTACAGAAACCTTTTAACTAATCTATTTTTAACTTTTATAATTGGCTTTAAGCTACATACTAATACCGTGCCTATCACTCTCCCCAACAAGCAGTTTTACAAAACAATAAAATAGAACATAGTCGTGTTTTTTTAATGCCTGATAGTTTAGCCTTTGACCACTATCTCACCTTATGGTAAGTGATGATGGGCCGAAGATGTTGTTCAGGCTAACCTAGAAGTACTGGCTCTCAAGGACAGCTGCCGGCACACACCGTTAGGTGCTAGGCGACAGATTTTCTACATGAGGGTGGTAGCTAGCCAGGCGGGCATTCGCAAAATACCCTACCACCATGCTTTAACGACTGCCATCGTAAGACAACAACGGGGACCGACGGCTTAACGTGCCCTCAGAAGCATGGAAGCGCTCAGTAGTAATGTCACTTGCGGTCACCCATCCAACTCATGACCGCGGGCGACGTTGCTTAACTTAACTTTGCTGATCGGTTAAGAACAGCTAAGCAAACTTCGCTACGAGCGCTTCGAAAGGTGAAAACTTACGTCTGTGATGGGAAATTCAAAATTGAAACAGTTTTATCACGCTTGTAGCTAGATTTGGTAATCTTTCTACATGATCATCGTTTTTACGGGTATAAAATATTTTTACTTGTATTATCTTCAACAAATATCGATCAATGAACATGATTCCCTAACAAGATTACAACGAGAGAGAAAAATATAGTTTCCGGATCCCGCACATGACTATACTAGAACTTACAGTGCCATGGGAACTAACATACCTAAAGACCACACAGAAAAACTAACAAATATTATGACTTAACAAATTAATTAACCAAAAACGGTTATGCGGTATAGAATTCGGAGCAAGGGGTATACCAGCGAAATCCCTATATAACCTACTGAAAGACCTTGGCCTGTAAATAACAACCGTAACTTACTTCCATCCTAGTACGTGTATCCAAGACGGCCTTAGTAGGATCTTACCAAATTTGGTTGGGCAGGGGAGGAGGCTCGGGCGGTGAAAGGGAGCATTGATGCATTGATGCATCATAAAGGGTCCCCCTAACCTTACTCACTGGGTTGCAAGTCCCAGGCACCTTGACTTGGGCCTCTTCCTCTGCAACGCTATGGACCTGGCACCCGCACGGTGAATCCATGGAATGCTATGTAATTCGTCTCTCTCTTTCCTCTCGTTGTAATTTTGTAACATAATCTGAGAAGCATGCGTCATTGCAAAAAAATATATTCCCTGTGTTACTTATAAACTGTCACATTAAAAAATAAATAAAAATAAAAACAGAGTTTTAATTTCAATGTAATCTATACCATAAATATTAAACGTTACATTAAACACCGCAAAAAATCTCTAAAACTCGCGAAACGAAGAACAATAGTTAGATGGACATAGAAATAAAAAAAAAACCGCCGTTGTCGACAACATTCACCTTAAGAGGCCTTTTACATTATGCAGCCCTCTCACTCGCACTTTTAAAGATAATTTCAAATAGCAACAATATGATTTATATTTTTTTAAATGTGGTTAATCATTATTTCGCTGCTTGCAACTATAGATGTTCTCTACTAATTTTCATTTTGATATCTGTAATGGGGGATCCAAAACGCGTAATTTATTTATATTAAATTTTGGGCCTCCAATTCTAATTAGACTCAACATGTAACAAAGTAAAAATATGTTGAGAACATCTATAGTTGCATGCAGCGAAATAATGACTGACCACATTTTAAGAAATATAAACCATATTATTGCTATTTGAAATTATCTTTAAAAGTGCGAGTGAGAGGGCTGCATAATGTAAAAGGCCTCTTAAGCATAATTACCTAAAATAGGATCGATTAACTCTTGTTCCGGCAGTGGGCAGCGGGGACGACAACGGCCTTATAAGGCTGTGCACATATCCGCTGCCCACCAGCTTCGGTCCAGTTGCCATCAGGGACCATCTGTTCAGTGTCATCATTAAATAGCGAAACCAGCAAGTTGTCCGCCTAAAGTCAAGCTACTGTTTCTATTATATTAGGTCCTTACATATGAAATTGGCGTTTTGTATGGGAGGAACAAAAAGTCGAATATTTTTTATCAAATTATATATATTATTATATATTTAATTAATCAAAGTATGAACCATTATTTTCTATGCACTTTTGCCATCTCATAGGTAGTTCATTGATCCCTTTACTAAAAAAACCAGTCGGACGGGAATCAATAAAATCTTTGAAGGCGATTTGGACTGCCCCATCGGAGTTGAATTTTTTCCCTTGCAAGAAGTTATCCAAATTTCGAAAAAAATGGTAATCTGTTGGAGCAAGGTCCGGGGAGTACGGAGGATGTCTTAGACTTTCCAATTGAAGCTCTTCTAATTTAGTAGCCGTCTGTAGCGCAGTGTGTGGTCTAGCGTTGTCGTGAAGCAGCAGTGGCGTGGAGCGATTGACCAGCCTAGGTTGTTTAGCCGCTAGCTTTTCCATCATGGTTTGCAATTCCTGACAATAGACATCAGCCGTAATAGTCTGGCCAGATTTGAAAAAACTGTAATGAACAATACCGGCACTAGTCCACCAAACGCTTACAAGTAACTTTTTTGGGGTTAATTTTCGCTTGGGGCAGGATTTGGCTGGCTGGCCAGGATCTAACCATTGCGCTGAGCGCTTCCGATTATCGTAAAGAACCCATTTTTCATCACAGGTAATGATTCGGTTTAAAATACCTTCTTTATTGTGCCGGTTTAGTAATGTAACGCAGCAGTCGACGCGCGTTTGCCGGTTTGTTTCAGTCAATTCGTGAGGTACCCACCTTTCAAGCTTTTTAATCTTCCCAATTTGCTTCAAGTGAATTAAAACAGTTTTATCACTAACATCGCAGCCTGCAGCTAACTCGGACGTGGTTTGCGATGGATCCGCTTCCACAATAGCCTTCAACTCTTCATTATCAACTTGAGTCTCAGGCCGTCCACGGGGCTTGTTCTGCAGGTCGAAATTTCCAGAACGAAAACGTTGGAACCAAAAACGAACTGTGTTTTCTTTTGCAACACGACCGCCATACACATCATTCACCCTTCGAGTTGTTTCCGCAGCACTAGTGCCACGGCGGAACTCGTACTCGTAAATAATGCGATATTTAAGGTTTTCCATTTTGTAAAATGAGTGACGCAAACAGAAAAAAACAGAAGAAAAAAAACAAATGAATGACGATCATCGAAGCACAAATACATGAGTCTATAGCTGTACAAATTTGAATTTGGAATTCCTTACCAAAGAGGAGAAATTCGTGATTAAAGTGGCCAGTACGAAAAACGCCAATTTCATATGTAAGGACCTAATATAACATTACGCACATGTTATGTATGAAAATGCATTAAGTTCGACAAGTCTTTAATGCATAATATTATAGACGTGAAAGTGTATTAGCAAAACCGTATAAGATTTTAGGGTGTAGCTAAAATATTTTTTCAAGTGTGCCCAGTTTGAAAACGTGTTCGGTAGATAGCAATAGTCTCGCCAGCAATTACAGGGGACTTGGACGTGACACAATGTGCGTGTGATTTGGTGTATATAGCGTTCTCTCTGGGACCACGTGTATCGGATACAAATTGTAAATATGACAGCCTACCAATATACGTCTCGCGTCGTCAAACTATTACCACTTCGACAAATCGTTAAACAACTGTACACAGGCTGGTCTTATCAGAATCAGAATCAGTCTGTCAATCAATTTGTCAGAACATGGTACGTATACATTCACAGAAGCATACAAGATATTATGTCAATAGTTACAACAAAGATGGCCTCATGTTCTTGCCTGGTGTGGCTTACAAATGTCATATCAATATAATATTTCAGTGTTCGTTAATAAAATAATACTTACTGTGCCGTGGGAAACAAACATACCTAAAGACCACACAATAAAAACAAACAAATATTATGACCTAACAAATGAATTAACCAAAAACGGTTATGTGGTTAGTTTATATGCTGTAGAGGTTGGAGCAAGGGGTATACCAGCGAAATCCCTATATAACCTACTTAAAGACCTTGGCCTACCAAGAACAACCGTAACTTCCATCCTAGAACGTGTATCTAAGGCGGCATTAGTAGGATCTTATCAAATTTGGTTAGGTAGGGGAGGAGGCTCGAGTGGTGAAGGAGAGCATTGATATATCATAAAGGGGCCCCTTAATCCTACTCCTGGGTTGCAAGTCCCAGGCACCCCTCTAGCCTCTTCCTCTGCAACGCGATGGACCCGGCACCCGCACGGTGAATCCATGGAATGCTAAGTAATTCGTCTCTAGTTTAAACCTGCATAGCAGGGTATTTTAAAATTTGGTAACAAAATAACCCCATACAAAACAAACAAAAACACAAACAGTGGGTACCCATACAATGTCAATAAATAATTAGTATCCATTTCATCTCAAACTCGTAGAAAACATACAGTATACAACACAACAGTACCTCACCATTAAGTGATAATTCTGCTAAAGATTGAAGAAGAGTTCAGGATAACCTAGAGTTATTGGCTTTCAAGGGCAACTCAATTGGCGGAATACACTGTTAAATGCTTGACAACAGATTTTCTACTTGAGGGTGGCAGCTAGCCAGGCGGGCACTCGCAAAATGCCCTACCACCATGCTATAACGACAGCCATCCGAAGACAACAACCGGAACCGACCTGCCCTTCGAAGCACTAAAGCGCTTAGTAAATGCTAGCAGTCACCAATACATATCATGACCACAGCCCTAGTTTATCGGTGAAGAATGATTAGGGGAGCTCCGCTACGAGCGCTTCAAAAGATCCGACCTATGTAAATCTTCAGAGAAACCTTATAAACTCATGCCGTCCTTAAAACAAAAATACTCGCTTCGTAGCTCTAAATATTTGTGCATAATTTAGTTTGTTTGTACAAGTGTATAGAGTTGTTACTCTCTTTAAATTGGAACGTATAATTTGTGGATGTTCAAGGTAATGGCATTAAAGACGCTCTGCTTTTTGCAATCAGATCATAAAAGGTGGGGGTATAAGTGCGCATATATTTTATACTTATATGTACAGTCGCCTGCATTAAGAAGCTGATGTCGCTAAGTTATTAATAATCGAAATTAACATTAACATGAGTAAAATATTCAACTTATTCTTTGATTTTAAGATACTTCTGATTATATAGAGAAAAACAGAACTCTCTTCCACTATTTTGAAAATTACCATGTGTATACTTCTTATTGCAGGCGACTGTACCTACGTTTAATTTTTCAGCTTCACACACACAACATTTAAATGGAAATTGAATTTTTAAGTATGAAATAGGCACCAATAATAAATAGTACTGTATATAGGGGTGCTAAGATAGGGGTGCCGGGTTAGAATGTCACCTCCCCATTTCTTCCCTTGGGTGTCGTAACAGGTGTCTAAGGTAAAAGTGCGCCAAATTAACAGCACGCCGCTTCTCACGTGGATGTGAGCAGGGTGTTGTGAGCATTAGACGCACAACAGGGCTGTATACCATCTTAGTGCACTGCCAGGGTTCTTACAATATGTTTTTGTATCCCTGTAGCTATGTATACAATATGTTATATTTTGTATTGTTAGCGTAAACATATTTTTCGAAATATGTTCTTGTGTTTCGTCCAGTGTTTTGGAGAAAACATTTGGTATGACCCTGAATCTGTGCCCGGTGAATGGCAATAGGCTCACCCCCTATTACACGGTACCAAAACCTAATTGGCAAAACGTGGGTGTTCACACACTTCTGCCTAATGCAGGCGTGATTATATGTATGTAATAGACAGTATAACGAGTGCACAGAACATGTCACGCTTGGCAGACGTCTTGGGGATCGCAGTGTCAGTTGGCAGTTCTTCAGGAGGCACTGCTGCCCCCCATTTGGTATTTTTCTCCTCGTCATCTCTTACGACGCCCACGGGAAGATATGAGCTTAATTCTAGCATGGAATCTACAGGGGAACTCTATATAGACCTTGAGTATTCCTAAACTACTAGCAAGAATATATTAACTTCATTCCATATTCAATAAAATGTATTGGAAAAAATTCCACGTATACGCGTGGAGCTTATCAATCTTATCGTCATACCTTTAAATTGTAAACAAGGTCAAAAATTACGAATGCCTTCTTTTTACATTTATCGAATACTCGAGTACTTAACCATGACCCGAGTTGGGTACCTCATAACAGATTTTTACATCGGAACGATATTTTTTTTATGTGAAAGGGTTGAAGCTAACAATGCAGACTGAATTCTTTGCTTGAGAGCGTAGTTTAGTAATGTCAGCTGCTTAAATTGCTATAGAGGAATGGGGTCAAATTTTATATCAGAGTATTTGTTATTGGAGTTGATCGATCAGCTGCTTTTTTATTTGGGACGCCAAGCACTTATTTATATCTTCTGAGTCTTAGCTTGAGATCTACTGCACTGATATGTAAAAGAGGCAATACAAAGCTTCACATAATATTAATTATATTAAATATATCTAAATAAAAATGCACTTAAATTATGAAAATGAAACAACAGTGACAGACATATTTAATGTTTTTTTTTATATTGTTGTTTGCAATAACGCCTGCTTGGCGAATCGGGTTCGAATCCCGCACATGACTATAATTTTTCCTCTCATGAATTTATAATTTTGTGTTTAATTGTGTGTTTGTTTTGAGGCGCGTCTCCTGCCAACGTTTTTCGAAACATTGAACACGAAAACATAAGAATTCTGTCTATTGTCGGAACAAAATCTAGTTACTATGCTGTCCGTGGCTTTTGGAAAGCATCTAAACCAACGCGCGGGTAAAGGGGGGTAAAGCACTGGCATTTGAACCAATCACTGAGAAAGTTATAACACGGGAACCAATGAAATGTACAGTGCTTGTTTCTGAAACAAAGTTTTTGGGTTGGTATAGGCCCGTCTCTTGCGAAAACTACGCAAAACAAAGTTTTGTGTGTAAGTTTTTGCTCGATGTTTCGAAAAACACCTGGTGTTTTTGGTGGTATAACTTGCTCAGTGATTGGTTCAAAAGCCAGTGCTTCGCCCCCCTTCACTAGCGCGTTAATTAATGCTTAGATGCTTTCCAAAAGCCGCGGAAAGCATGGAAACTAAATTTTGTTTCGACAATACACAGAATTCTTATGTTTTCGTGTTCAATGTTTCGAAAAACATTGGCAGGAGACACGCCTTAAAACACATATTAAATATGTTTGGCACCGTTATTTAATTTTCATATAATAAGTGCATTTTTATTGAGACGCGCCTTAATATTTATAAGAACTTATTGAATAAACAATGAAGCAAAGATAGCCGGTAATAGCTATGTACTGCCGTGCCACAGGTCCATGGTTCAATCCTCTCCCTATGGTGTCAGGGCATCCTGGCTAGCTACCACCCTTAAAAAATCTGTCACCAAGCACCTAACAGTATGTTCCGGCAGCAGAACCATTATTGCAAGAGTTAAGTGCACAGTTAAGAGCACTTATTTCGATTAGATGGAAGCTCCAGTATTCTGGTTGATAAACGCGCGTGATGACGGTTAAAGTACCTAACACAATCAGAGCGCAAAATTTCGGCTCAAACGAGCATGTTCCGGTGGCCGAGTGGTATAGGCACCCGTAGCGAAATCGAGGGCCGAGGATTAGAGCCCCGCAAACTTTGTGCTCTAATAATTTGTAAATGTGATTTTCGCTTAGCACGCGATATTGCTTATAAGCATATTTAGAAACACAGACAACATATTCATGAATATCCTTGACTTTAAGATGCAACAAGTCTACACTACAAGCTAGTAAAACTTTACATGTTAAAAACAAATCCAATTTCACAATATTCCGAGCAACGTAACATATGCTCCAATCGTGTATGTATAATGCAAATGATTTTTTTACGACGGTCATAAATCAAATTGTAGACTGTGCGGGCTTATACTAACTTAGATTTATTTGGGGCCAAATATAGGTTTTCTTTGAGAAGATATGACAAAAGACTTATGGATATATGATTAGACATTATTTTCTCGGTGGCATGTTCCTGTCAGTACGCACTATGAATTAATAGCTTGACATACTTTCCGCCCTTTTAATATCATGGGGCGTGATGGATTGAAATATGTCAGTGTGTAGTCGATTTGATAATAAAGTATTTTTGCTGCTTCTTCTTTATATCATTATCCTACGCTAAGTTTACATATTTATTTAATTCATTATTGCACTAAAGTACTAATGGAGAACTTCATGCTAAATCATTTTCTGCCATACATTCACATATTAGTAATAGAAAAAAGGAAATAGGCGTGCATCAAAAATATAAATACTTTTTAAAGCAGAAAACTCAAAGAAGAAATACAAAGAATATTACAGATATAAAATAGTATATACCTGCGAGCCAACTCCCACCTTTTAACAAACCATCATAAAAAAGGAGCGTTTTGTTTCATGCTTAAAATAATCATTCATAGACACAACTATCACCGCCCACAATCGCGTCAAGCAATATTAGTTTGACCCTACTTAAAGAACGAATGAAATATGTATCACAGATGTGCAAGCAAGACACAAGATGTTTATAATATAGCGTTATCCCGCTCGCACTGTTCCGAACTACAATGATTTATGGAACGGTTTCATCATAGTTTTCCGACATATTATTGTATGCTGCACAACAGCTGTCTGTAACCTATTTACTAAATATATTTTAAGGAATAAAGTTTATACACTTAATTTAAACATAAATTAAACCCATTTTTATCGTAAAATAGTCAAATCTGCTGCTAGAAAGTAACTTTTATAAGGTGGATAAATATGGTGTATTTGTCGTTGGAACAGTAATAATTCGTATCAAATGTCACGTCAGAGTGAAATGAGTGAACCATTTTCTGTGACGTCATCAAAACGCTGAGCGATTCCAATGCCGTTTGTACGAGTAAGCTTGCTTAATTGACGTGGAGGTATAAAATTTTGCAGTAAGATTAATTAATTAGTACTATAAGAGGTGACCCCAGCCCAGGTGAGTATGCAAAAAAACTGCTACAACACATGCTATGCATAATTACACAAATAATACTAAATGTATTAAATACAAATGAAAATTATATTAATAACCACTATGATAGTATATATAAAATTTTATACTAAAGAAATATATATAATAAGACTTATAAGAACAATAAAAGTGTAAAATTTTATGAAAGTGTTGACATCTCATAAAATGTTCACGGCCCCGTCGTTTGAAGACTACCTTAGAAGGAAATTGACTAACTGTAATGGATAATGGTAACTCATTCCAGTCAAGGTGCAACCACAAACCAGGATTTCAGATGGCGCCTCCCCTAAATACTGGCATTTTTCTCTTTGTCACTTCTTACGACTCCCACAGGACGACATGTGAGGGTGCAATTATAGCACGGCACCCTTCGGGGCGAATAAGAATATAGATAAAGCCACAGTTTCATTGGGGAATGGAACTTGGTAAAAATATCTTAGTTCATAATTGAAATCAAAATGAAACTAGATATGAAGCGAATTTATCGACTGGAAAGTAAAAATACATCGCGATTACGACTTAGCTATTGAGATTCTAAATAACTATATATACAGTATTTTTGGTACCTTACAAGAAATTAAAGGCAATAATAAAAAAGGTTTTCATATCACACACGAATTTCCACTTGTTCTACTTGAAACTACGACAAAATCTATGAAAATGCGCTCCAACTTTCATCAAAATACCTAAACCATTTAACCACAGTCGATCTTTAGATTTCGCTCATTCAATTATACAGTATTAAAGCAACGCCCAAGAAAGCAGGCACACGAAAATGAGGGTTTTATCAAGGCAAGAGCAACACTTATGCACGTCAAGTAGCTGTAATTGCAGTTCCGTGCAAGGGTTGGATTCGTGCATGCGGCCCAATTCATAAGAACATGAGACGAGATAAGATCTAGAACAAGTATAAATTAATTTTATTAATAAAAAAAACCCGACTGCAAATGATTTATTTTCGTTTCGAGTTTTATCGTTCCATTGAAATTAAAACTACAAGTTATATATATTTTTGGAATCGTTCGCCCTCCATTTTGATACACCACACAATGGGTTTGAAAGAAATAAAAATGTGTTTCTTACAATTGTCTAAAATCCAAAACAAACAAACCTAACGATGGTGGAATAAAGATACTCACAAACATACATGAACCCTAAAAAGAGAACACTCGGTTGGGCAGGCGTGTAAAAAAGGAGCGGAGTCGGATGCGTATAACTATAGTTTGACCAATACCGCTGTACCGCGCCTTAAGGAGTTCACAGACGGCAGCTATAATATATATTATAGCATAACTGTCGGTATGAAGAAACGAAAATGTAAAGCTATATATTAGGTCCTTACATATGAAATTGGCGTTTTGTATGGGAGGAACAAAAAGTCGAATATTTTTTATCAAATTATATATATTATTATATATTTAATTAATCAAAGTATGAACCATTATTTTCTATGCACTTTTGCCATCTCATAGGTAGTTCATTGATCCCTTTACTAAAAAAACCAGTCGGACGGGAATCAATAAAATCTTTGAAGGCGATTTGGACTGCCCCATCGGAGTTGAATTTTTTCCCTTGCAAGAAGTTATCCAAATTTCGAAAAAAATGGTAATCTGTTGGAGCAAGGTCCGGGGAGTACGGAGGATGTCTTAGACTTTCCAATTGAAGCTCTTCTAATTTAGTAGCCGTCTGTAGCGCAGTGTGTGGTCTAGCGCTGTCGTGAAGCAGCAGTGGCGTGGAGCGATTGACCAGCCTAGGTTGTTTAGCCGCTAGCTTTTCCATCATGGTTTGCAATTCCTGACAATAGACATCAGCCGTAATAGTCTGGCCAGATTTGAAAAAACTGTAATGAACAATACCGGCACTAGTCCACCAAACGCTTACAAGTAACTTTTTTGGAGTTAATTTTCGCTTGGGGCAGGATTTGGCTGGCTGGCCAGGATCTAACCATTGCGCTGAGCGCTTCCGATTATCGTAAAGAACCCATTTTTCATCACAGGTAATGATTCGGTTTAAAATACCTTCATTATTGTGCCGGTTTAGTAATGTAACGCAGCAGTCGACGCGCGTTTGCCGGTTTGTTTCAGTCAATTCGTGAGGTACCCACCTTTCAAGCTTTTTAATCTTCCCAATTTGCTTCAAGTGAATTAAAACAGTTTTATCACTAACATCGCAGCCTGCAGCTAACTCGGACGTGGTTTGCGATGGATCCGCTTCCACAATAGCCTTCAACTCTTCATTATCAACTTGAGTCTCAGGCCGTCCACGGGGCTTGTTCTGCAGGTCGAAATTTCCAGAACGAAAACGTTGGAACCAAAAACGAACTGTGTTTTCTTTTGCAACACGACCGCCATACACATCATTCACCCTTCGAGTTGTTTCCGCAGCACTAGTGCCACGGCGGAACTCGTACTCGTAAATAATGCGATATTTAAGGTTTTCCATTTTGTAAAATGAGTGACGCAAACAGAAAAAAACAGAAGAAAAAAAACAAATGAATGACGATCATCGAAGCACAAATACATGAGTCTATAGCTGTACAAATTTGAATTTGGAATTCCTTACCAAAGAGGAGAAATTCGTGATTAAAGTGGCCAGTACGAAAAACGCCAATTTCATATGTAAGGACCTAATATTATAGCTGCCGTGTGTTGTCACTTGTCAATTTCTATTGAAAATGTGTGGAGATGTATTGAAATATATCGAGCATATAATAAAAACCTTTATATTATAGCTGGCGTTTGTGAAACGCTTTAGGTATGCGCGCGGCACGACGGGGGGAGCATTGGCTATTGTATTGCCCTCTGTCAGTCCGTCGTCAACGCTCATGGCAGTCGCTAGTGCCATTTAAACCGGAATGTCTATCTCAGAAGCACATGAGATAAATATTCAAAGATGGGTCGTTACATCAAACTATAAGTACATGGTTATCTGTAAGGACCTAAGGACTGTATGTAAAATACCTTAATGTTGTATCACAACTATATCATCTACAAAATGGGTACAAGTAAGACGATCACTGACAGCAAGAATTACCCAGTTTTTAGTATTCTTGAACTAAAATATTACATTGCGTTTTACTGGACATGAATGCTTATTATTATTAATTATACCTTTTACATCATCGTCAGCGTGAGCTAATAAATCGCGTGCGCTTTTCTTTGTGCCACACCCGAAGCTTGCACACCCTTACGTAACCAAGGTCACGCTGACACTGGAGCCCCGCCTTTATCGCATGTGCGCTACCAGTCCGTCCCAATATCGGAAATTACAGTTGTAGTACTTTCAGGGTGGGGTTCAACTTTAATAGATATGGACGATGGAATAAAGTTCAGGGCTAGTATTTCTAAAAGGGATATAGCGGACTGGGGGTGAAAGTTAAGTAATACAGTAACATAGTTTTTAATTTGCCATACCAAAAGGGCAAAAAGGTGTCATATTTATTTCATTTTACCGTCTGTCTGTGGGTCCCACAGATCAGAGAAACAAGGGAGATTTGCCTTCAGTCCGTGTTTGTTCACATAAAAGTGTCGCCACGTCTCTCCCACCCATTTCACTCTCACATCAATAAAATCAATAAGTAAGCCGGAGTATGCTCTAACCAATTGAGCTAACATGACATGACGTCATGACTCGAATCTTTCCTATCCTTCTTTAACCATCCCAACATGACATGACGTCGTGACTCGAATCTTTCCTATCCCAATACGATGGTTAAAGAAGGATAGGAAAGATTTGAATCATGACGTCATGTCATGTTAGCTCAATTGGTTAGAGCATACTCCGGCTCAAGGAGTGGATGTACGCGGGTTCGAATCCCGCACATGACTTAAATTTTTCTATCGTATATTTGTGATTTTGTAATGTAATCCGCATAGCAGGCGTTATTGCAAACCTTAACAATATTAAAATTATAAGGTTGCGTCATCATTTACAAGTTTAAAACCAATTGCAAAATTGGCCTTGTTTGTAGTAAAACGCAAGTGGTACTATAGATTTCGCTCCATCCCAATACGATGGTTAAAGAAGGATAGGAAAGATTCGAGTCATGACGTCATGTCATGTTAGCTCAATTGGTTAGAGCATACTCCGGCTCAAGGAGTGGATGGACGCGGGTTCGAATCCCGCACATGACTTAAATTTTTCCTATCGTATATTTGTGATTTTGTAATGTAATCCGCATAGCAGGGCGTTATTGCAAACCTAACAATATTAAAATACTTTTTAAGTGTTCAATTTATAATTTTTGTTAAATACCCGTGCGAAGCCGGGGCGGGCCGTAACCAAAAAGGAATTGTAATATTATTCAAAATTACTAAGGTAATTCTTTTGTTCCCCGACGAAAGACACCTGGAACCTATCTTACTTGTCTTGTTTAGGACCCAGGAACTCGATCACTTAAGTTTTATATATTATATTGTCATCTACAACAAGTAAAGAATTTTATTATTATTATTTTGTATCTTGCTAGTTTTGCTTCCCTAAACCCTTAATTAAAGTCGAATTTTCTGTCCCTTCATAAGAAACCCTTTTAGGGACATAAATCTGTTCCGTAAGCAGATTAAATTAGGGACAACAAAAGATATATGGTTCTGTAATAATAATTTTGTCAACGTCTGTTTGGCCACTTTTGTAGCGAAATTAAATTATATTCTGTTAAGTTTTCCTGAGACGATTTGTTAGGGTTAAGAGATAGCGAACTGTAGTTTTATTTATTATTATAATAATAATATCTTTATCGAAAAACTTGTAAGGTAAGAAAATGTATTGTAACTCTGCCTATTGTTTTTAGTAAAAACTGTGTTACAAAAAGCATAGTCTTCCATAAGGTACAAATGTTTAATACACTAATAACTATTACTATAGATCATAAATTACAGGAAAATATATTCTAGAGAGTAAATACATAATCTATTATATTATAACCGCTTACTCTGGGTAGAATAGAAAATATTTAGTGTGTATACATTTACAAAAATTCTTATCCCAATGAAACAACCATGATATGACCTTTTTTGATTACTGTTTTTTTTATAAATTGTCTTATTCTATGAAATTTTATTTTGTCATAATATATTAATATGATTTTGCAACTTAGCATTTTTATGTAGACTCTATGCTCCACGGCCAGTCTTCTCCAGTACGTAAGCGCAGCCGCACCAGCCAAATCCAAATTTCCAAATTTATTCATTAATTACAATAGGTGCTGACCTATTGTAATTAATTAAGAAATTTGGACAATATAATTTACAAGTGATTTAAGTGAAGATTCCATAATGAATAGATTCAGGCGTTGTAAGTGCGTAAATTCATTAAATAAATGATAACAAAAATTTTAAGAAAAATCAAGAAATTCTCTATCGTGCGCTCAAAGAGTCAAGACCTCCAGAAGATGCTTCGTGTAGAATCGATACACGAAAATTCTTCCGGTTTGGCTACGTGGTGTTTAAGACGTAACGTCGTCGGCTTAACAATAAGTAGTGGAATGCCCTTCCACCTGAGGTTCTTACCTACAATCTAAACCGCTTCAAAAGTGGCGTGAATAGAGTTCTTTCTCTTAGTAGTAGGCAACGCAGCAGTAAATGCTGCGGATATTACAGGTGTTGATAGGCGGCGGTAACTTACCATCAGGTGAAACGACTGTATGTTTGTCACCTTTTGTTTCGAAAAAAACGTGAGCTTAGATCTTGAAATGCAGCGCAATGCAATCTATTGCTACAAAAGTGGGGCTTCGGAGCCATTTTATGTAACTAGCTAAATACCTTATCATCATTTCGTCCCACAAACACTGTCTATCTAATCAAAAATCGATACCTGTCAATTGGCTTTCAATCTTTCAGCCGACTTCCTCTGCGGCAATTTTCTTTATTCATGACAAGTGAAAAGGTCAAAGGGAGATCTAAACTCAATTATTGGGCACCATCTGAAATACCAAGGATAAATACGACGGGCTGTTTTTATACAGGTTTTATTGTACTTATGCTTCATTCCCGTAATGGGGGATTTTTTATTTCTATTGGGCCCATTCCTTAGGATCGGTGCGCTCAGCGAGGTAAGGAACATTCTATTGGTAGATTATTTTCTTGGACACCGCTACTCAGTGTTGCCGTTTTAGCGCATATGGCGCTAGATCTAGTGCAATTTTAGGGTTTCTAGCGCTTTTTTTCTCATAACTACGAATCTGCCGCAAAACTTGATACTAGTTATTAACAACCCAAGATTGATAAAATATTAAGGGATCGCGGTAACGGGGTTGCGGCGTGAATGACTGTCCTACAGTTTGGAATAGCAAAAAGTTTGTGTTTACTTAGTAGCGAAGTCAGTATATACCTAGATGATTTAGGTCCTGGGATATTATAATAAATATTAACATCTCGCGATAGCGTGATCCAATGACCATTACCGCATTTCCAGCCTCGAGAGAGACAGAAACGCCGATATTTTTTTCTTAATTCTAACAATGCCTCAGAAAGGAATTCGCCTTCAAAGTGTCCAATATCATGTGTACCCCTTAACTGACGTTGTGGTCGAAAGTTGAAAGAAGAATAGATCATAGAATCAAGGACATGACCTAAGATCCTACTAATGCCGCCTTTGTGATATATAAAATGTCACCGAGTTTGAACGGTTGGTTTCTAAACACTGCATATAGCGTGCAAATCGAAAGTCACATTTACAAATATTTAGCTAACAAAATTTCTCACACAAGGTGACATTTTTTTGTAGACAACACCTTTCAAATGTTCTAATTTTGAGAGTACAAAATTTTAACTCTTGATAGTTATGTCGAAAATATGTTTGTATTAAGAAAAAAACATGTTCAAATATTTTACATTCAAAATATAACGAAAATCCTTTTGTATGGACAGAGCTATTTTAATAATATCGTTAAATAGTTTAAACCAAACAAAACGAGAATCTGCTAATATCAGGAAGTGAACCATATTTCGAAACAGTCTAGACTAGACTAAACAGATAGCGAGGAACGCAGACAATGCACGATCACTAACTCTAAGCATGTGTGTAGGAATCCTAACAAGTGTCGACTCAATAAGCTGCTCGTTAACAGGCAGACACGAATAGAATAAGCGCACTACCAGAGTATGAATCGCTCATGTAGAAAAAAATACGTTTGAACTATGTATATTGAAACGCTCGAACGTAGCTTGCTTCGTTGTTCTTGACCGAACAACTATGTAATGCGACTTAGATGGGTGGCCGCAGGTGGCATTTACTACTGAGCTCTTTTTTTTATGTTATTGTGACGGAACAATAACGGGGTCCACCTGATGGTAAGCGGTAATATCTGCCTATAACAGATGCATTTTGTCACTAGTGACGAATTGCACTGCGCACCGTCACCCGGAGACATAGAGTTGTTAAGTCTCATTATGTGCCTGTAATTTTACTGGCTCTCAAGGACTGCTGCCGGAACACACTGTTAGGTGCTTGGCGAAAGATTTTATGGTTGAGGGTGGTAGCTAGCCAGGCGAGCATTCGCAAAATACCCTTCCACCATGCGGTGAAGCTAAAGCTTGCGGTGGTAAACCAGCCAGCATGCTGGGCACGCTGCCAGCATTGCCCCGTTGCATTGCAAACATAAATGTAAAAATCGAAAGAAAAATATTATTAGATTTAAGGTTGACTACAACGACGCAACCTAATAATTCTAACATTGTAATTTTTGCATTAGCGCCTGCTATGCGAATAATTCATTTATTTCATAAATACATTTTTATTCGTTTCGGTGTTATTTTGTTAATCCTATGCTGTTTACATATCGTACTATATCATATAGGTATCGAAATGTCAGACAGTGCTGAAAGGCTAGCCTATCAGAAATAATAAAAAAACACTAAGCTAAACTTATATTTTGTTTCGAATACCCTCAATTCAATTAATCATACGAAGAGTATACGCTACTCATACCAGTAACAAATAAAAAACCCAATTTTGCGCGAGTTTCGTGTTTACGTGGATTCATTTACCAACTTATTCAGGCCGAATGAGTTATTGTGCCGCAATGGTAAAAGCCACATACTCCTATAAACATGAAAAAGTGTTCCGTTTATAATATTCTCAGTTTATACGACGTAAATTATATCTTGATGTTGCCATGTAGTGTAATACTTTTATTTGTTTTGAATTTATACTCACTAACACGGTAAAATTATTATGTTAGACAAGGTTTTTCAACATGCCGTGAATTTTTTGAGTTCCATACCTATTGGGCAAAACGGAGCCATATCAATGAGGCTTTTGAAGAGCTCGTAGGATAGTTTACTTAGCTTAACTTAACCGACCGGCTAAGTTAAGCAAAGTCGTAGATCGGCTAAGATAAGTTGTAGGGTATGGGAGTCTGGTGAAATCACAGGCAAATGAGACTTAACAACTTAAAATCTCAGGGAGCAGTGCAGTTTATCACGGTTACCGCTTAACAACAGATGGGCCAAGCGCATGTTCCATAACAATGAGATAAAAACAAACTTTTACTCTTTGAAGAAGGTATAAAAAAATTATCGCGTCTTGTCACGTGGCAACACATCTCACCATTTATGAGCTACATAAAGGCTAACATCCCTGAGACGTTTAATATTTCATGAGGGACTTAATAAAAGACCTTTCATACACAGAAAAACCTAACGAGCGACCTCTGAAATCCAGCTAAGTATAATAAAGTTAAGGGTACCTGAAAGATACGGAGGGCTTACTTTATTTCATAAGTTAGGCTTCATCAAACATCAAGTGGATTGACTTGGATAGAGTATAGAAACGCTAAAGATAACTTGGACGGGATCTTTCTTGAACGTTTTTGGAACCTAAGAACTGGATTTCTAAAAATACATAGTAATGTATGTTAACCGGCAACGAATTTTTGTTTGATATTATGGACCAGGAGAAAAACATGGGCGTTTGTCCTTCTATCCGATAAAAATAATACCAATAAATGGAACCGACTTAAACACTCAAATGTGCTTACGACAAGTTATTTCACTCGTTATTTGATGTCAAGTGTTGAAGTCGGTTCCATTTCTAGGCAAATTTTTTTACCCTTTTCAGTGCTACTTATGGGATCGATTGTCATTAACTGTCAATGACTATATCATCAAGATAGGAAAATACTTTTCAGCTATTAGAGTGCAACTCAAAAACAGCTTGACCGGTTTTTATGAAATTTAAATGGGACCACATGACAAGCCTCGGCTTTCAAACAAAAAAGAATCATCAAAATCGGTGCACCGAGTCAAAAGTTCTAAGGTAACAAAGAGACGAATTGGCTTAGCATTCCATGGATTCACCGTGCGGGTGCCGGGTCCAAAGCGTTGCAGAGGAATAGGCTCAAGTCAAGGTGCCTGGGACTTGCAACCCAGTGAGTAAGGTTAAGGGGCCCCTTTATGATGCATCAATGCTCCCTTTCACCGCTGAAGAAAAAAAAACAGACGAATTGAGTACCTTCGCCTTTTTTGAAGAATAAGACGCTTACCTTATTTTTATATTTCCGTACTTTTTCAAACTTCTTAAAATAACAGTACACCATCTATTTTATTTTGAAACTTAAGCGCCAAGTTTCTTGTCCTGCCTCATCTTCCATACAACATATAGTACTTTTTAATAGCGAACTTATTTTTTACAATAACCTGTAACTTTTAAAATAACATATGTAAAGTCACCTACATTAAATACATTTAAACACTATTATTAAATGAAATTCTCGTGAGTTTCACACATATTTTAATAAATAAATAAAATAAAACTGTGCCATATAACCAATATAAACCGAAACTAGTGCTGAAGAATACTAACCACAGGTATACTTATATAGGTGTTCTTTGATAGTACTATACTTACCGATAAAACAATAAACAACGATAGACCAGATATCACATTTATAGACAAAAAGAGCAATTAAGTATACCTTATAGCAGTACAAAATACTCGTAATTTACAAAACAAAATTTAGCAGAAAATTATCAAAAAAATAACTGAGAAAAAAAACACAGAATCTGGAAATTAAACAACGTGTGCAAGTACATGGTAGTACCATTGCTGCTTTCCAGCACTGGCGTAATTACGAAACAGTTGCTGCAATCTCTCAATACAATAACAATATGGATAATACCTACATAATTATGCAGAAATCCGCAATATTAAACACCTGCCATATTGTTAAAAAAATTCAGGAAGATTCAGTAATACAAACTAAAGCAGAAAATTTGTCACACTTTGCTTAATCCCGTGTCATACATAACACTGCCCGAAAATAATAAGATTGAGCTAAGCCCTGACGATGAGCATCTGATATGCTCGAAACCCAACCAAGTAGAAAACTTGTCCCCAAGCACCTTGCGGTGTGTCCGGCAGCTGTCCTTGAGAGACAGTAATTCTAGGTTAAGCCTGTTAACACCTTCGACCACATCACATACCATCAGGTGAGATTGTGGTCAAAGACCTTACCTATAAACAATAAAAAAAAACGAGTCCAAGTATTAGCTATCTCTACCGTGAGTGATTTGCCGGTTAATTTATAATATAAATTTCCACATAGGTTTAGTGCCACACTGCGCTGTAACGGTTTTAATCAACTTCTTGATGCAGCGGAGTAGACCTGAAGCTTTAATCGTGTAGGGTTTCTAATCAGCCTATCCAATCATTCACTCACTATTGGATGCGTTCTTTGGAATGGAACTGATGATCACGAAAATTCATTTACAAACTTTGTACGTATAATATTATTAAAACTTACGCTCATATTTATATTTTATGTTTGAAAACACGGGTGTTTGAGCGTGAAACAACTTACTGTGAGTCGATATGACTATCGACAATGTTTCGGCTTCTACCGGAAGCCTTCCTCAGGATGTTGAGTGTAGTACGTCCGCCGCGGTCGCGTCACGTTTCACACTGTACGTATAAATGCGAGAAACAAACAAAATATTTAAAAAACTTTTTAAATTGCTACAATGCTACTTGGCATTTCCTTGCCCTTATTCCAATCAGGTTGTGTCGGTACCATAGGTATGTTTTTTTCTAACAAAGGACAATACAAGAACGTATTATTAAAAATATGTTTTAGTTTACAACACACATAACGAAGGGATAGTTTTTTTTTGTGAAAGTAAAATCTCGCGTATCATCAAAATTAATAAAAAAAACAATTTTTTGAAATTTTTGAACTTTTATATACTTAGATTTTGATTCTCCGAAATGGCGAGTTTTTTGAGTAAGCAAAAGTAAGCAGTCATTTTTTTTTTCATTAAATAGGCTTTTTGAGATCCCCACGCTTCATGGAGCAAAAACACTATTGAATGCGTCCTTTGGAATGGAAATGATGATCACGTTTCATTTACAAACTTTGTACGTACAAATGCGAGAAACAATTAAACATTTTGATTTCCCGCAACAGGGTAGACCTTGACTTTTTAAATTGCTTACAATGCAATGTATACTCCAATGTTTAAACATCATCGCCTACCAACAGAGGAGATGAAATAAAGGCATAAAGGTCAAAGGCTAGCCATAAAAAAAACATCATAAAGACATTTTGTAGACAACGTAAGTGCGGTATATCGTTATCAAACCATTTCGCCAAATATGACATGTATGCCAAATGACTAACCAAGATTCCGATCGTAATATCTTCATATGGTATTTACGAGTAATGGTATACGGCCGTGCCTGAACAACGATCGCGTGGTGGCGAATTTAGATATACCCACTCCAACTAAAACAGTAGTTCTTACTCAAGTCGTTGAATATTATTAATGGTTATATGTATATGGGACACACTGAAAGCTGTGCGTCACATCCATGATCCAACAAAGGTATTTACATCATAAAAGTAACATAATATGAAACAGAGGACGCTGTTTCGACTCCCGCTGGAGATGGAAAGAATATGTACTAAAAATGTTTTATGTGCCTATTTAAAATACCCGAGAATGTTACTGCTGGAGGAAGACATTGACTACTACTGCTAGGTCGTAACACAGGTACGACCTAGCACATTTGTCAATGTCAATAACTGTACTATACAATTAGATCATATACCATAAAAATAACGATATTGTAATTAATGTATATGTTAATGTACTATGTGATTTTTATAAAATAAATATTTGTATTTGTATGTGCTCTAAAAATTTGTAAATGTGATTTCCGGTTAGCACTCGATAATGCTTTTTTTTTCTCAATGACAGCTGCCGGATTATACCGTTAGTTGCTTTGCAACAGATTTTCTACTTGAGGGTAGTAGCTAGCCAGGCAGGCATTCGCAAAATGCCCTAAAACCATGCAAAATTAAATGCAAATATTAAAGAAAATATAAAAAAATATATATCAAAATGTTTGTTAGGACTAGCAGAAGTCAACCCTAAGAGGTTGTTAGCATTTTACCAATAACCCTGTATACTGGTTTTATCAATAACTCCTAACCGGCTCATAGAGGGAAAAAATCAAGTTGCAATAAGGAGGCTATTCACTGATTTTGTACACTTTGAAGATGAACTCCTTTTCAGAGGATCATTGTTTGGATTTAGAAAAAATATATCTACATACATTTAGGCAACAAATTGATGGTGAATGTTTTTTTATAGCTAACAGCTTGATTAACAGATAAAAAGCAGATTTTTATATATAATTATTTTTAGGAATTCTAAAACTATAATGATTTTTATCGCCAAATTTTGTCCAATTATATTTTTAACAAATCCGTGCTAAAAATGTATTATTCGGTCAACCGCTTCCATGTAAAAGTAGTAATTTCTATTAACGCGCATTCACAAACAAAAGGTCGTAGTCGCCACGTGCACCGGGCTTCGAGAATATCGAGATTGAACTTTGTTTCGTTCATATTTTGATTTATTTTCCGTTACAATATCCTAATTGATTTACATTGCCCATTAAAAAATTACCAGCCGCGTGGCGCAGCTAGTCTTTATATATAACTTTGACATGTCCAGCATTAACTGAATCAAATTTACTTAAATATAGAATTGGCATTAAACTGCAATAAAATATTAGTGTGAAATAATCAATACGTCACATAATAACCTGGATTTCAAAAGGCGTTCTACAAAAATTAGGCAGAATATCATAAATTGTCCTTTAAAAAAATGCATACATAAAAAAGAACGTTCCTAACTGCCTACGTTTCTACATCGAGAAAAACAAGAGCTTATCGGTTGAACAGCTTATCGGTTTATGAATCTAACTAGCGCTTGCAGTGAAGGCTTTTATAAATACTAGATGGAAAAGTCAGCATTTCTCTTTGATAATAGTATAGTCGGTGCCTTCAGCTAAGTGATTTTCAACGTAAGTTTGCTTAAGCTTTGTTGAAGGATCAGGTCTGGCTAGACTAAGATTATTTACGCATTCCTTTAATGGTTTAAGATTTTTTATTTACTATAAACGGTTGACGCAGTTGGAATAATTAATATGATTCTATTATTTATTCCAACAAACATTGCAACTTTTGGTTTAACGACATCTTTTTGGTTTTAAGCCATCTTTTTAACTTTTAAAAAAGGAATAAGCTCTCAATTTTTTTTTTGTATATTTGTTACTAGCGACCACCGGCTTCGCACGGGTGTAATATTATT
This sequence comes from Plagodis pulveraria, assembly GCA_963890685.1. Taxonomy (NCBI): domain Eukaryota; kingdom Metazoa; phylum Arthropoda; class Insecta; order Lepidoptera; family Geometridae; genus Plagodis; species Plagodis pulveraria. Next base: position 9,948,038 of record OY982975.1, read on the forward strand.
CAATACCCTGTAGTCCATATCAATAGGGATTATATTTGCTTATCGCTAAAGCGACTCTACCTGTATTTTAAGGGCGCTGATAGTGAGGGATGGTCAGCAAATATTAGTCATAGTGTACACATACACTAACCCCATGAGATTTGGTTTTACGGAAACTCGGCGGTATATCCTTCTACTAATTTAATTATATAATCAATTTTTTTTTGTATTTTTTTTATGTTATTGTGCCGGAACAAGCTTTAGGCCCACCTGATGTTAAGCTAACCTTTAAGGACTAACCTCTGCCTATAACAAATGCATTTCATCAGAAGTCACGAATTGCACTGCGCCCGTCACTTTGAGACATACCTAGTTGTTAAGTCTCATGTGCCTGTAATTTCACTGCCTCCCAAGGACTGCAGCCGGAACACACCGTTAGGTGCTAGGCGACAGATTTTCTGCAGGCGGGCAATCACAAAATGCCCTTTGACCATGCGGTGAAGCTCAAGCCGGTGTGGATCGAACCAGGGACCAGCGGCACGGCAGTTTACCGCTAGGCCATCATTGCTTCAAAAATTACATTACAACAGGTTTTTTGGCTGCCTCGTAGGCCGAGTGCCATAGAGCGTTGTTTGGGTATATCCCAGACAACTAGTTCAGATAATTAATGGCTTATTATGAGAAAGACTCGGCGTCTGGAACTGTGTTCGGCAGAGAGCAATCAGGGGGGGGGAGGAGCTGAACCATGTTTGTTTACTTCCTGAGGGGCTTTACGCTTAAAGTAAACAACATAAATATGACACATCACTGTTCCATAGAGATTGAAGTCCTCAGGTCTTTCCCTGCAGAAGTCTTTGAATCAAGGCGTCGCGTTGGTCTCTACGTCGTTTATACGCTCCAACTTTCACATAACAATCGTCCTCAACCGACTAACTAAAAAAGGATTCAGTAAACACTACTACATCCTCTTCCAAGGATGGCAATGCCTGTCTGTATCACTGAGAAAAACGACTTAAAGGCTTAAATCAAATTTGACCTTTTACCGTTAAATTGTAAATACGTAAGATGAATTCACAACTCTTAAGATGATCTTCACCAATCAATAAAAATGTACCATGTTTTATAATAAACACAACCGTCAAAAACGCCTTCCGTAAAGTATTTTCAGAATTGAACTTGTTATACGATAATAATTGCAGTATTGACCATAATATATATTTTACTTTTACGGCGGTTTATATACGGTGATTATCACTATAACGTACGACTTAATCAGCCTCATCGAAAAGTCATATTTAAGAAAGATCACAAAATACACCTTAAATGAAGACGAAAAGAAACATTTGCCTTCACTGACCTCGTTTAACGCGTTCTAGTTGGAAGGCGTTTTTGTACGTATTTACGTTTGGTCGGTTATTCGCCTTATACCATATAAATTGGCCGTCATAAGGGCGCTTTTGACTTTAGATTTTTCTCAGTGTAATAGCTTTGTCGTCAATTCAAACCTGTGACGTTTTGATAAACTATAGAGGGTGGTGCACACATACATACCTTGTATACAAGTATACATGTACACATACACGCCAACAAGGCAGTCGGAAAGCTTACTGGCATGTTCCAAATAACCCCGTAATATTATGAATTCGTACAATGTAATATCGAAGCTAGTATAACATAATCGTACGTCAGTATATCAAACACGCAAGGGTGACGCGCAACGCACCCTGTTTATGACATAATACTTACGTCCACGTTTCAGGCTTTTAAGGCAAGTATGGTTTCTTCAAACAGTTGTTCTCGAGAGCCAGTTCCCGTTGTAGGTAAAGCCTATTTAACATCATCACTCATCAACAGGTAAGATAGCAGTAGTACAGTCTGTTAGACGCATAAATTTTTTTGACACAAGTATGAAACTTGGCACAGTCGTTCCTTAAGTCAATTAAGATTGGTAGCCCTTCGGTACCCCTCTCCCTCTAGCGGCGGAGGGGGATTCAAAATGAAGCTCCGGCCGGCTTGTTAATATAATGTACATTATTCGAATATGAAATTAGTAATGTTTCGAAATAAAGCAATATATCATATAAATTGACACAAATTTAGTACACTATATAAGCTTGAGATTGTGTGTGTGTAAAGTCTTTTATCTTGCAACTGACATTTTCTCGCTGCGCTGGTATGAGGTGAAAAATTGTGTGTTGCGCTTGGCAAAGTTGCAAAGCAGCAAAGTTGTTTTTCGTTTCGTCACTTTGAATCCGTCGGTACGCTCAGGGTTCTATATTTTGAATCGCTTTGCTCGTGATTCAATCCTAGACTCCTTCACTTCTTGAAGTTTCAATTAAAGTACTCGCACCAAATAATAACTTTGATCCCTGTATAACAAATAACTATTTCTCCAGTCAGCTTTAGTAGCTTCAGTATATAGATCAGTTTTAATTCATATGACGGGAACTGAACGACTCAAAACTAAAGCTGTCATTAAGATAATTAAACTGTAATTAAACTGCAGTGAAGTCGAAGTGCTGTGTTTACTGACAGCTAATTTACAAGCTTATAACTTTTAATTGGTGCAGCTTCAAACGTTCTACGGTTTAAACTCACCCTAATGACATTGAAACTTTTTATTGTTCTACTAATCTTGACCTTATTTCTTGAAGAACTTAACGTAAGTTGTGGGTGTATGCGTGGTCAAATGTTTACGTTAGGAAGCAAAGGATTAATATGTATAGAAATACTGAATAGATTGAGGCGTTACTCAATCAATCAATATTTAATAATAACAAATATCTTAAAAATATGTTTATAAAATATTACATAAATAATTTTATAAAATACTTAAAAATATATCTAGTGATAATACCAGGTAATTTTCCTGTTAACCAAACTTAAATTTTCGACGCGTTTCGCTTCTTTGCGCACGCTCGAAGCATAGATCGGCTGCGTGGCGTTTGTGACGTCACGTCGGCTAAACAGGAAAATTAGGCGGAATTGTGACTATATATATTTTTATAATTTTTAAGATTTTATTAAAATATTAAGTTGATGTTTTCTTAAAATATTTGTTATTATATTAAATATATTATATTAAAGAAATGTAAATCAATTTTAATATTGTTAGGTTTGCAATAACGCCTGCTATGCGGATTACATTACAAAATCACAAATATACGATAGGAAAAATTTAAGTCATGTGCGGGATTCGAACCCCTTGAGCCGGGGTATGCTCTAACCAATTGAGCTAACATGACACGACGTCATAACTCAAATCTTTACTATTCTTCTTTAAGCTCCATCCCAATACGATGGTTAAAGAAGGATAGGAAAGATTTGAGTTATGACGTCATGTCATGTTAGCTCAATTGGTGGACCGGCTCAAGGGGTGGATGGACGCGGATTCGAATCCCGCACATGACTTAAATTTTTCCTATCGTATATTTGTGATTTTGTAATGTAATCCGCGCTCAAAAACAGCTGAACGCAAAGCTTAACGCGTCGGGCGTGGTTTAAAAAGTGTACCGTGCGGCGCAATAACATCACCTTAACGCGACCATTCGGATGCGATCATTTCTAGGCGCCAAAACAATTAAGCAATTCAATTGAATTTGGAATACTGTGCATGTTTTGTTAATTGAACTAGATGAGTCAAAAATGAAAGCAGTACACTGAGAAAAATGACTTTGGAGCTTAAAGCAAATTTGACCTTTTACTGTTGAATTGTAACTACGCAAGGTGAATTCACAAAGTTTTAAGATGATTTTCACCAATCAATAAAAATGTACCATGTTTTATAATAAACAAAACCGTCAAAAAACACCTTCCGTAAAGTATTTTCAGAATTGAACTTTTTAATACGATAATAATTGCAGTATTGACCATAAAATAAACCTTACGTTTACGGCGGTTTATATACGGTGATTATCACTATAACGTATGACTTAATCAGCCTCATCGAAAGTCAATATTTAAGAAAGACCACAAAATACACCTTATATGAAGACGAAAAGAAACATTCGCCTTCACTGACCTCGTTTAACGCCTTCTAGTTGGAAGGCGTTTTTGTACGTACATATTTACGTTTGGTCGGTTTTTCGCCGTATACCATATAACTTGGCCGTCATTAGGGCGCTTTTGGCTTTAGATTTTTCTCAGTTTCAATTGATGCCTTTTGTAGTTTTGCTTGTTAGATCGTAACATTGCTGAGGCTTGCAACCCTGGTAACCTCTCAGCAATGTTTGTCAAATTTTAGGTTAGGAAGCTATGAATAAATGTATAAAGAAATAGGTAAGGCTTAATCAATAGATTCAGCCGGTACTTAGAGGAAATCCATATTTAATATTTAACAAATATCTTACAAATATTTGAAGAAAATATGACATTAATAATGTAATAAAATACCGATGCGGAAAATAGTAATAAATAGATCTATAATGATAGTAAAACAAAAAGCACATAATAAATTATACTTTATGAAAAAATACTTCCTTACACGATCAATCAAACCAATCACTATTACATACTACGCAAATTAGTTCTATCTATGTTAAATTATAGAAAAACAGGCAGTATCAAAAGAAGTAGAATAAGTATAAATTAATTAAAAAAGTAAATTACTCGACTGCAATATTTATTTATTTTCGTTAAGCTTTTTATCGTTCCATTGAAATGAAAACTAATTGGCTCAACGAATAAGCATTGCAATTCAACGGGGCAATGCTGCCAGCATGCCAGGCACGCTGCCAACTGGTAGTGGGCTGGAGCATTTGGACTGCCTGTGAGTCTGCAATGACTTATAGGTTATCTAAATGCTTTAATTTTAGTAGCTGTAGTTAATAATAACTTTTATTTTAATAAAACGTTAAATTAATATTTTAATAAAACACTTAAAAAATATATCTAGTAACAATTCCGCCTAACTCACCTTCTAAGCCGACGTGTCGTCACAAACGCCACACAGCCAAGAGAATCCCGATCGTGTGCTCGTAGAGTCAAGACCTCCTGAGGATTCTTCGTGTAGAAGCGAAACGCGTCGAAAATTCTTCCTGTTTGACTGCGTGGCGTTTGTGACGTCACGTCGGCTTGGCAGGTAAATTAGGCGTTTAATTAATGTAAAAAACGTAAATTTAATATTTTCTTAAAATATTTAAAAAATATTTGTAATTATTAAATATAGATTTCCGCTAAGGAACGCCTGAATCTATTCATTATCTATTCATTAGTAGCTGTAGTGTGGTATATAGTTCGTAGTATTTTATTAAAAGGCTTACCTTGGTAAAATTTTTTTTTTTTATATACCAAAGGTACATAACAAAACACTATCAACAATAAATTAAGCTACTGCGTGTTTTCTAGATAACCAGTGACGTAAAACACGTCTAAAAGTCACGCCTCTGTAACCATCAGCACACATGTATACAAACATTTGCTGAAGCACTTGAACTGCAATATTGCACGATGACGTCACTGCTGACGTCACTATATCCACTTATTTCGAGTCATACACATTCGCCGGACGGTATATATATAAGTTGTTCGACTAGGTTAAGGTGAAGGCCGCTGTCCCATGCTAAGTACTTTTATAAGCCATAATAACGAACTGGACTCAAGTTTCGCCATTTCTTGAAATAGGTAACTATAAATAGTAGCACTGTTTGTGAACGAGTTTGTCAGGGGAAGTACTACCACCCTATTTCTAAGGTCAAGATGTAATGTTCGCGTTACTGTGTTCTAATTTGAACGGTATAATGCTAGGACATGCGTATAAGTATTTTGGATTTCTTTTCATGTGTAAAATACATCTGTGTTCCGATTTGAACGGTGTAATGCTAGGGCATGTATATAAGTTTTTGGTTTATTGCCCTGTATAGTAGACAATTCCGCCTAATTTTCCTGTTAAGCCGACATGACGTCAAAACGCCACGCAGCCGATCGATGCTTCGATCGTGCGATCGTTCTAAGAAGCGAAACGCATCGAAAATTTAGGTTTGGTTAACAGGAAAATTGCGTGGGATTGTGACTAGATAATTTCTTTAAGTATTTTATTACATTTTTAATGTAATATTTTATTAACATATTTTTAAGATATTTGTTATTATTAAATATTGATTTCCGCTAAGTAACGCCTGAATCTATTCATTATTTCTTTACATATTCATCCGTTGCTTCCTAATGTAAAAAATTGACCACGCATACACCTACAACTTACGTTACGTTCTTCAAGAAATAAGGTCAAGATTAGTAGAACAATAAAAAGTTTCAATGTCATTAGGGTGAGTTTAAACCGTAGAACGTTTGAAGCTGCACCAATTAAAAGTTTTATAAGCTAGTGAATTAGCTGTCTGTCAGTAAACACAGCACTTCGACTTCACTGCAGTTTAATTATCTTAATGACTGCTTTGGTTTTGAGTCGTACAGTTCCCGTGTTATGAATTCAAGCTGATCTATATACTGGAGCTACTAAAGCTGACTGGAGAAATAGTTATTTCTTTTGCAGGGATCAAAGTTATTATTTGGTACTTAAATTGAAACGTGAAGAAGTTAAGGAGTCTAGGATTGAATCATAAGAAATTTTCAGGGTAGCTACCTGAAAGATAGAGCAAGTTTTTAAAAGTAAAATCACATTAAAAAAAAATACCGTTTGAATTTTTTTTATGTGATTTTATTTTTTTAAGGGCCCTTGAAGTTGTGAACATACTGGGTAATTTTATCTTTATTGGCATTTAATTTTTTTTTTATTCCATTCAAAGATCTAACCATAGTAAATGTTACCATACTGAATTGGCCTATCAGCTTAGCACAAAAAAAAACAAGCATCTACCGCAATAATTCACGTCACCATAAATAAAAATCTCATCGTACTCGGCGATAGGTGAAAAATTAAAAAAAAAAGTCATAACTCCGAATGTACGAAAAATTGCGGAACATACATGGGGGTGATTCAGATAGCCCTCTAGGTCCTCTACCTCTAGCTTCAGTATATCACTACTTCTTGGGACACCCTGTATATTTCTTTTTATAATTTTTATGTTTTCATAAAAGTATTTGTTATTATTTTGTAAAGAAATGTAAATCAAGCTCAAAAACAGCTGAACGCAAAGCTTAACGCGCTGGGCGTGGGTTAAAAAGTATACCGTGCGGCGCAATAACATTACCTTGACGCGACCATTCGGATGCGATCATTTCTAGACGCCAAAACAATTAAGCAATTGAATTGAATTTGGAATACTGTGCATGTTTTGTTAATTGAACTAGATGAGTCAGAAATTGAAGCAGTAACTGTATGAGAATTACATTACTTTACATATTTATTCGAAGTTAGGAAATAATATCCAGATGGACGTTAGTACATTGGTTCTTCTTAGACTCGACTTATTAGTAAATTTTATTTTATCTAAGCTAATTCTCGAAGCGCTCGTAGCGAAGTTTACTTAGCTGTTCACAACCGATCAGCAAAGTTAAGTAACGTCGCGCGCGGTCATGAGTTGGATGGGTGACCGCTAGTGACATTACTACTGAGCGTTTCCGTGCTTCGGAGGGCACGTTAAGCCGTCGGTCCCGGTTGTTGTCTTAGGATGGCAGTCGTTATAGCATGGTGGTAGGGTATTTTGCGAATGCCCGCCTGGCTAGCTACCACCCTCAAGTAGAAAATCTGTCGCCAAGCACCTAACGATGTGTTCCGGCAGCTGTCCTTGAGAGCCAGTACTTCTAGGTTAGCCTGAACAACATCTTCGACCACATCATCACTTACCATCAGGTGAGATAGTGGTCAAAGGCTAACCTATCAGGCATAAAAAAAAAATATATTATTAAATACATTATACAGATATCGAGTATACAAATGACCGTTTCAATTAAGGCCTTGTGTAGTTTTGCTTGTTCGCAACATTACTGAGAGGCAACCAGGCTTGAAACCAATGCGGAAAATATATCTATAAATGATTTATCATTTATAGATCAAATGAAAACTAAAGGAAAAAGCACATAATAAATTAAAAAAATACTTTTTTACACCATCACTCAAACAAAACACTTTTACATACTACTAAAAAATATAGAAATAAAGATACAAAGCCAGTATCAAAAGAGGTAGAACAAGTATAAATTAATGAAAAAAGCAAAAAATCCGTAAACACAACGTTCGGTGCTTGGCGACAGATTTCCTACTTAAGGGTGGTCGCCAACCTCGCGGGCATTATTTAATTTCATAAATGTCGTTTTCGTAAAATGCCCTAAGGGCTAAAATTAAAACGAAATTCATGCACCTATTTGGCGCAACGTATAAGCATTGTGGTCCCCAAAATACAGGTTTACCTCGTTTGGGGGCCAAAAGTATTTTGTATTTGTAAAACATTTTTTTTTATCAATAAACGTTATTATAATTATTGCAATTCAACGCGGCAATGCTGCCAGCCAGCATGCCGGGCACGCTGCCAACTGGTAGTAGGCAGGAGCATTTGGACTCCCTGTGAGTCTGCAATTACTTGTGGGTTGTATAAATGCTTTCATTGTACCTAGTAGCTGTAGTGTTCTATTACTAAAGGTATACCGCCGCGCGCCGGTTAAAAAAAGTATTTTTTGAGATACCATAGGTGAAAAACAAAACACTATCAATAATAAATTAAGCTACTGCGTGTTTTCTAGATAACCACTGACGTAAAACACGTCCAAAAGTCACGCCTCTGTAACCATCAGCACACAAGTATACAAACATTTGCCGAAGCACTTGAACTGCAATATTGCACGATGACGTCACTGCTGACGTCACAATATCCACTTATTTCGAGAGTCATAAACATTCGCCGGACGGTATATATAAGTTGTTCGACTAGGTTAAGGTGAAGGCCGCTGTCCCATGCTAGGTACTTTCATAAGCCATAATAATGAACAGGACTCGAGTTTTTCCATTTCTTGAAATAGGTAACTATAAATAGTAGCAATGTTTGTGAACGAGTTTGTCAGGGGAAGTACTTCCACCCTATTTCTAAGGTCAAGAAATAATGTTCGCGTTACTGTGTTCTAAATTGAACGGTATAATGCTAGCACATTTTTTATTTTATTCCTGATAGGTTAGCTTTTGACCACTATCTCACCTAATGGTAAGTGATGATGTCGTCAAAGATGTTGGTCAGGCTAACATAGAAGTACTGGCTCTCAAGGACATGTCTAGGTTAAGGTGAAGGCCGCTGTCCATGGTAAGTACTTTCATAAGCCATAATAATGAACTGGACTCGAGTTTTGCCATTTCTTGAAATAGGTAACTATAAATAGTAGAACTGTTTGTGAACGAGTTTGTCAGGGGAAGTACTTCCACCCTATTTCTAAGGTCAAGAAGTAATGTTCGCGTTACTGTGTTCTAAATTGAACGGTATAATGCTAGCACATTTTTTATTTTATTCCTGATAGGTTAGCTTTTGACCACTATCTCACCTAATGGTAAGTGATGATGTCGTCAAAGATGTTGTTCAGGCTAACCTAGAAGTACTGGCTCTCAAGGACAGCTGCCGGAACACACCATTAGGGACTTGGCGGCAGATTTTCTACTTGATGGTGGTAGCTAGTCGGGCATTCGCAAAATATAAGTTTTTTGGTTTCCTTTTCATATGTAAAGTACCTACACCTGTGTTCCGATTTGAACGCTATAATTCTAAGATCTGTAGATAAGTTTCTTGGTTTCCTTTTCATGTGTGAAATACATCTGTGTTCCGATTTGAACGGTGTAGTGCTAGGACATGCGTAGAAGTTTTTTTGGTTTCTTTTTCATATGTAAAGTGAATTTGTTTTCCGCTTTGAACGCTATAATGCTAGGACATGTGTATAGGTATTTTGGTTACCTTTTCATATGTAAAGTAAATCTGTATTCCGATTTGAATGCTATAATGCTAGGATATGCATATACGTTTTTTGGTTTCCTTTTCATATGTAGAGTACATCTGCGCTCCTATTTGAACGCTATAATGCTAGGACATACATATAAGTTTTGGTTTCCTTTTCATATAATGTAAAGAACATCGGTGTTTCGATTTGAACGGTATAATGCTAGGACATGCATAATACGTTTTTTGGTTGCCTTATCATATGAACAGTAAATCTGTAGTCCGATTTGAACGCTATAATGCTAAGATATGCATTTACGTTTTTGGTTTCCTTTTCATATGTAAAGTACATTTGTTTTCAGATTTGAACGCAATAATGCTAGAACATGTGTATAAGTTATTTTTTGCTTCCTTTTTATATGTACTTACTGTGTTTCGATTTGAAGGGCATGGCTATTGTATGGGTGCCGGAGAAATTATAGGCACATGAGACTTAACACCTTTACATCTCAGGGTGACGGGCGCATTCAAATGAATCTGTTATGGGTAGAGATTACCGCCTTAACACCATGTGACTTGTTGTATAAAAATAAAGATCTTGTATAAAATTAGGTTGAAAACTTACATTTATAACTGTTATAAATTTCACAAATAATCCTGTACGACTCATTATCTTTCTACCATTATCCCACAGGTTTGGGGTTGGTGCAATTTCCTCTGACACAAAAAATATATTATAAAATATGGTTACTATTAAAGATAATGTTTGTATGACACATGTGTAGTTTTTTTTTACTGTTAATTGATCTCTAGGTTTGGTTACCAATTTGCCTGATGTTATAAGATACGGTGTGGAGCATGCATGCTTTTGAGTTGAGCTAGAAAATATCTATTCACTTTAGCCTTGAAGACACCCAGATTGTATATCGTATATTGTAGAAAGTTATTATTTAGATTTCATGTTTATCCGCCTACCTCACGCAACCATCCTTGGGAAATCTCTTGTTAGTAGTATACAATAAACGGTAGTGGTAAGTGGTAAGTGGAGTAAGTGGGCGTTAAGAATTTAACGCACACTGTGCAGCAAAATTCTACTCACGTGGTGCTGCTACTTTTTTCCTTAATATAAAATGTATATTTTAAAATCGGGATAAAATTGCAGTTGTAAGCAACGGAAACCCATAAATAAATAATTAAAATTGTTATAAGCCCGGGTGCCAGGCGAGAATATAACCCCCCACTGCTTTCTGTGGTTGTCGTAAAAACTAAAGGTGAAATACCGGAAGCCGGGCAGAGCGCCAGAGGACCTCAGTCAAGACGCCTGCCAAGCTTGGGGATTATGGCATACCGTTAATGGGGGAGGCTGTGTTCAGCAGTGGACAATCCAGCTGGTACAGTTATAAGCTATTAATATTATTAAAGTATAAGAATTGACGCCTGCGAAGCGAAAATAAGACCGTGCAAAGGAAATCGATGAATTTCAGCAGAACTTATATTGTTAATACGACAATACGATATTCTGGGGTTACAGATTAAAGTTATCATGACTTTCATCCGTAACCCCAGAATATCGTATTATTAATATTTTTCCTACACAAAATAAAGGTATATTTTAAGCTTGTGGTCCCAAACACAATGTGAATTAGAAAAACCTAACTAGGCAGTTATATCACCACTATCATCATCTCGTCCCATACTTTTGTCGCCCTAAGCATTTTTACTGTTTATCCAGACAGGCGTTCTCAGCTAGACCACACACTAGGAGTAGACGTTTTGATGATGGTGCATTTGTGCTCTAGTTCTCTTAAGCTTTAATGTAAGTTAGTTCGTAGTTTGTCTTCACATTGAACAGTCAATATTAAATTTAATTCAACTTTAATTAAATTAGTATTTTTTAAAAACACTTTCACGGCTTTTCCCAGTTTGACTGGCGCAGCCTTGTGGATTTTTCGCGAATTTTCCGACCTCAACTATCGGAAATCACTAAATCGGTTTCGTGAGTAGTGTTGTGCTCGGAAACGCGGAAACACGAACCAAATAAATTCGTCTCCCTTGGGAAACCAGCGTGAAGTGTTGTGTCGACTGCTACGGCTCAGGAGGATCATGGGATCGAGCGGCTGGTGAGTAAACCTTTTCACTTCCCGTCTTTCATTATCCCGGTCTATTCCATATTTTTCCCCAAACTACATCGTTGGGCCTATTTTGCTATCTTGCATTTATCTGATTTTGTTTGCACTGTAATCGGCAATTGTGTTTTAGTATTAAAGATATAGTATAACTTGTATTAGATAATATAACTGTGTGTAGTTTAGTAATTAATCGTATATAATGGAGGGAATTCAGACAATTTCAAAAGAAATCTTGTGTATAATCCCTAAGTATGACGGTGATGAGAAGTTATTGAATCTTTTCATATCGAAATGTGAATATGTCTTAGACGGTAGCAGGGTCAGAGGAAATGCAACACAAGAATTGTATTTATTCCATTCTGTAAGCAGTAAGTTAACTGGTAGAGCTGCGTCTCTACTTAGCGATAACCCGCACATAACATCATGGGAAAGGTTAAAAGAAATACTTACGCAACATTTTGGCGATCCGCGTTCGGAAGAGTGCATAGCGATCGAGCTCGAAACTATGAAACTCAAACAAAGCGAGTCGTATATTCAATTTTGCCAAAGAATCCAGGCTACAAAAAGTGCCTTAGTCGCGAAGGTGAATCGACTTACTGATGAGGGGGTTAAGGCAGCTAAAATGATTATATATAATAATACAGCTTTGAACATATTCCTATACAACTTACCAGAGGACTTAATACGTATTGTGCGATTAAAGGGCTGCTCAAGTCTTGAGAACGCGTTAAGTATCGTAACCGAAGAAGTAAATTTCCAGTTTCAATACAGTGCTAAAAATAAATTAGCAAAACAAAATACAATACAGCCATCGAGTTCACAAAATGCACTTAGACCTCTCCCTATGTTTCAAGGTTTTAAGCCTGCATTTAGCGCACCGCACCCAAATAATAATTTTAGGTTCGGTATTCCCCAGAATAATAACTTTAAATACGGTGTCCCTACAAATCAAGGGTTCCGACCAAACTTTGTGCAATCGAATAAGTTCGAACCACCTCAAGGTCAGTTTGGACAAAATCAAATGCAGTCGTATAGAATGCCACAGGGTCAGTTTGGACAAAATCAAACACAACGTAATTTTGGTTTGGCACCTTTCCGTCAACCGTGCGCCCTTTTCCAACATAATGGGTTTAGATATGGTATACCTCAACAACAAGGTTATAAGTTCGGTATTCAAAACCAACCTCACTCGAACCCTAACCAATTTAAATTCGGTATTCCAAATCAACAGCAGGCACCTAGAATGCAGGAGTCCGATATTTCAATGCGTACGGCGCCTGTTAGGCAAAATATGATAAGTAACGACTTATATTATATGGAAGAACCAAGTTATTGTCAGGAGTACAACCCTGAAACGAGTTATGATAATGACCAGAATTTAAATGAAACGTGTGGTGAGTATGTTGTATCACCGCCGATAGAAGATTGTCACTACTTGGAGAATTTTGTCGATTTTGAACCCGTATCTCAGGAACACGACCCTGAAAATTTTCAGGAAACAGCCTCGAAAAACACAGCGAGATAATTAACTTAAACTATTGTGACAGTATCCTAAAGCTACCGCATATTGAGATCCCTGAGATCAATTCCAAGTTTCTTATCGATACGGGCAGCAGCAGATCTTTTGTTAGCCCTGCAATAACTGAAAAGTTTTTTAGTGACCATAAGTATTATGAACCATTTACTGTTGTAAGTACACATGCTCAGAGCATGCACAATGAAGTGATCTATATCCCACTGCTAAAAACTTCCACACGAGAGCACACTTCCTCACAAATTTTACGTTTACGATGTAGATGGACGGTACGACGGATTAATCGGTTCTGACTTATTAAAAAAATTAGCAGCAAACATTGATATGCGAAACCAAATTTTGCAAACACATAACGCTGCAATACCCATAATTTATAACCCGCCTTACGAGTTGAATATACCACCGCGATCTGAAACACGTGTTAGGATTCCAACCAATCTACAACACGGCGATGCCATCGTTGAATTCGTTCAATTCCAAGAAGGTGTGCGAATGCCTACTGCCCTTATTAAATGTGACAACTTTTTCGCCGAAACAATAATACAGAACGCGTCGGATTGTGAATCCACCATAACATTTAAAGACCCATTGGAAGTTACGGTATTTGAAAGTGAAGAATGTGAGGTTAATGTTGCGAGTGACGACTGTATGATTGATGAAGTTCTAAAAGAAAACTTATGTAAGATACGCATGGACCATATGAATAAAGAGGAACGTGAGTGTATATATAAACTATGTAGTGAATATAAGGATATATTTTATTGCGACAAATTACCTTTATCATTTACAAACGAGGTAAAACATAGCATCCGCACTACCAACGAGGACCCAATTTATATTAGGCCTTACAGACATCCACCTTGCCAAAATGAAGAGATCCAAAAACAAGTAGATAAATTATTGGAGGACAATGTAATTCAAGATTCTCACTCACCTTGGAGTGCACCAGTGCATCTTGTTCCTAAAAAGCTAGATGCATCTGGCGAGAGAAAATATAGGATGGTAATCGACTACCGACGCCTAAATGAAATAACGGTAGACGATAAATACCCTTTACCAAACATCACCGACCTCTTTGATAAGTTGGGTAAGTCCCAATATTTTAGTACACTTGACCTTGCTAGTGGGTACCACCAAATAGAAGTCAGGGAAGCAGATAGAGCCAAAACTGCATTTACTACTCAGTCAGGTCATTACCAGTTCAAAAGGATGCCGTTTGGCTTAAAAACGGCGCCTGCGACGTTTCAGAGGGCCATGGATAGTGTGTTGCGAGGTCTTCAAGGTATACACTGCCTGGTGTACCTTGATGACATCATAATTTACTCATCAAGTCTCCAGGAACACGTCGACAAACTACGTAAAATCTTTGACCGCCTCAGGGCAACTAACCTTAAAGTTACATTAGACAAATGTGAGTTCCTACGGAAAGAAGTCCTATATTTGGGTCACACTATTACCAAAAATGGCCTCATGCCAAATAACGATAAGATACAAGCAGTATTAGACTTTCCATTACCGAGAACATCTACAGAAATTAAGAGTTTCCTTGGTCTGGTAGGTTATTACCGTAAGTTTATAAAAGATTTTGCGAAACTTACTCAACCTTTAACATCGTGCTTGAAAAAGAAAAATAAAATAGACTTCACAAAACAGGAATATATAGACGCATACGAGAAGTGTAAAGAACTGTTGACCAATGCACCTATTTTACAGTTTCCCGATTTCTCTAAGCCATTCGTTCTTACAACGGACGCATCAAACTTTGCGCTAGGAGCAGTGCTCTCACAGGGTCCTATTGGTGGTGACAAGCCAATAGCGTACGCAAGCCGTACTTTAAATGACGCAGAATCTCGGTATAGTACGATTGAAAAGGAGTTGTTGGCCATTGTATGGGCCACTAAACATTTTCGACCGTACTTATACGGAAAAAAATTCACTATTTATACCGACCATAGGCCCTTGGCTTGGCTAAACTCGATAAAAGAACCTAATAGTAAACTCACGAGATGGAAGTTGCGTTTGGGAGAATTTGATTATAACATCGTCTATAAGAATGGTAAGCAAAATTGTAATGCGGACGTGTTGTCGCGAATCAAAGTTAACGCTTTAGGCGAACATGACGATATTTCAATGAAAGTCAACTTAGATGAGAGAGAACAAAAACTTCAAAGACACTTAGCCGATTTAACAAACGAAATAACGCGGCTAAGTCAAGATCAAAACAGTGCCCCTCATGCGTCTACATCAAAGGAAAGAACTCCTACACCAATCCCAATCGACGATTTGTCTGATTTGGATAAAACTATTAGCATCACAGATTCAGAGAAAACTATGAGTATCCCATCTGTAGCAGGTGACGGTCGACGTTCACCATATTCGATTCCATCTCCGAGCAGTAGCACCGTAACAGCATCAGAAAAACCTAGTAGCGATAGTATAGGTACAGTGCATTCAGCTCGAGACTTAGATACGGACGGCATACTTATACTACAGGAGGCTATAGACACTAAGCCAAATCAGGTGTTAGTATTTACTTGGAACAGAAACGATCTAACAGTTAAAGATTTATCTCGATCTAAACAAAAGGTCATGGAAATTCATTTACCTGAAGATAATCCAGATCTAGTAAAAAGGTTCTTAAAAGAGTATATTCGCCCTAAGGTAAAATATTTCTTTTACTTTGAAAGTAAGACACATCGCAAACAGTTTTCGGACGCTACCATAAAGCTCTTTCAGAAAGGAACTGTAAAGTTTTATGAGTGCACCAAAAGGGTGGTTTATGTTGATGATGAGAATGAGCAGCGAGACATTGTGCTTAAATATCATGTAGGTAAAAACAGTCATAGGGGAATTAAGGAAACACTGGTTCATCTTAGACGAACTTTTTACTGGAATAACATGGATCAAATGGTCGCAAGCATCATAAATGGTTGTGACGTCTGTAAACGTATGAAATATGAACGTAAACCTTTTAAACCAGAACTCCAACTATCACAGACTCAAAATAAACCATTCCAGGAACTGTTTATGGACACTTTTTCAATTGAAGGTAAAAATTACCTCACAATAGTAGATGCCTTCAGCAAGTTAGGCCAAGCAATCGAAATTAGTACTAAATCCACCCCAGAAGTAGTAAGAGCCCTTCTAAAGTATTTTTCAATGTACGGTATTCCAAATAGAATCAGTTCAGACCCTGGAGTAGAATTTAATAATGCACTAATCAAAGAAATGCTATCATTTTACAAAATAGACTTGCACATAAGTACGCCACACAATCCTAATTCTATGGGCATAGTTGAAAGATTCCACTCGACCATTATAGAAATATATAGAATCGCAAAATATGAACGTAAAATAACCGATGCGGCGTCTGTAATGACCTATGCAATAATGTCGTATAACCATACAATACACTCTGTAACCGGTCTTACACCATTTGAAGTAGTTTTCGGTCACACTGAATCCAATAACGCATTCTGTGTAGACTTCAACAAACAATTTACGCAACAGTTGGTCAAAGAACACGCGAGGAAGACGAAACACCTGTATGAATATTTGACGGATAAGATGATTGATAAAAAGACGAATGTAAAAGAGAAACGTGGAGGAGAAAAAGAGTTTGGTTTAGACGTAGGAGATACGGTATACATTAAGGGCGTTAACACTAGACGTAGTAAGGATAAAGCAAGATATCAAAAAGCTAAAATCACGGGAGAAATTAAGAGGAACGTTGTTCCTGTAACAACACAAAATAGAGATACCAAAGTCCCAATTAAAGATATCAGGCGTGCTCCACAGGTTGGTTCTTCTGGCAACGCTAACGATCCACAGCCAGGCTCTTCAACTGCAGTTGATTGAGAAGAACCCAGGGCTGCTACCTGTGAAGGAAGGTCAAGCGGTCGTAAGCCATGATATATGGACTATTATAAAAGTTTTCGACTTAAGGTTAATTTACGAACAATTAGAATTAAACATTGACAATTACGTAAAACTTCGTGAACATGTACAAAGCTGTTTTAATTATAAAGCATTTGATTCAGATTTGAAGTCGAATCACAAACTGAGTACGCCATGAATATTACGATTGAAAAATATAAGCAATTGGTTCCATCTCTGATAAGAACCAAACGTGGTTTACTTAATCCCCTAGGTTCATTGGTTAAGATGATTACAGGCAATCTTGACAACGATGATGCCCTAGAATACGAAAGATTGATGAATAAATTAAAGACAAAACAGGATAGGATCGCACGAAAAATAACAATCGTTGCCGAAATGTTGGGTAAACTTACAAATATAACAAATACCACACGAAACAACTTCATTCAAATAGATGAAGCTCTTAAGGAAATTGATCATAGTTTCAATGAGTCCAAGCTGTTCCAAACAAGTAATAAGATTATTCATATGTACAATACTTTAACAAACAACTTTCAAACCCTTTACATACGACTTGATGAAATTGAAACAGCTCTTGTTTTTGCTAGGATTAAACTGTTACATCCATCCATTGTGGACACAGATGAATTGATATCGCTCTTACAGGAAATTGAGAAATCTGCAAAATTAGTGTATAACGCTAACATAGAAAATATTCTTAAGATTGAACAGTGTATAGAAATAAAAGCATATGTAAAACAAAATCAGATTAAATTCATAATGCAAATTCCGTTGATTAGAAATGATATTTTCAACTATTACAAACTGATCCCATTACCTATATATAATAACACTAATGGCCTCACTACCCTTATCCTACCTAAATACCCTTACCTCCTTGTGAAAGGTTTATATACCAAGTCGCTCTCCCAGCCTTGCCGTGAAATAGAAGAAAGTCGCTTCCTGTGTTTTGAGAACGACGCATCACTGCTGATCAAAGACGAGTGCATTACTGCACTGGTACAATTTTCCACAAATGTTTCAAGTTGCCATCCAGTCCCAGTTATCATCGATGATGTAAAAGCCGACCTTATTCAGCCTAATCGCTGGGTAGTTTACGCAAAAACAGAAACATTAATCACCAAATATTGCGATTCAGAAATTATGCAAGAGAACATCTGTGGGACCTACCTGTTAACCCTGGATGATGATTGTCAGTTAAAGATAAAGGACTTGAATTTTAAAAGGCAACAATTTCAAGGGAAAGATATTTTTTACACAAGATTACCAATTTTCAATTTGCCTCGAATGGTAACCAGAGAATTCGATGCACAGAGAAGACCAGTCCATCTCAACGGAGTTGATCTTGTCAACATTCAACAGCTGAACAATTTATTGCAGGAAAGTGAGAGTCAAATTACTAGTGAAAGTGAAATGTATTACCAATTCAAGAGTTTTTATATAGGAAACATAGCATTTTACATAATTATTATAACGTTCTTTGTATTTTTAGCCTATAAGTATAACATTCATAAAATATGTGTCAAAGATGTAACTCAAGATAATCCTCATAATTCGGATAATCTTGAACTTACGGAGGGAGGAGTTATATCACCACTATCATCATCTCGTCCCATACTTTTGTCGCCCTAAGCATTTTTACTGTTTATCCAGACAGGCGTTCTCAGCTAGACCACACACTAGGAGTAGACGTTTTGATGATGGTGCATTTGTGCTCTAGTTCTCTTAAGCTTTAATGTAAGTTAGTTCGTAGTTTGTCTTCACATTGAACAGTCAATATTAAATTTAATTCAACTTTAATTAAATTAGTATTTTTTAAAAACACTTTCACGGCTTTTCCCAGTTTGACTAGGCCTCGCTTTTATAAACATACTTGCTTGTATGTAACTTATATAAAAACACATGAAAAATCGTTACCTCCGATTGAATCTTTCTACTAGAATAAACCTGCTATACAATATAGCTGAACCAATACAAAATGTCAATTCCACCAGCTAGACGAACGAAGCGCGAAGGTCAGACCTTGCGGAGCCGATGATGCGATAATAATGCACACAGTGGATACACACGGCTATCAGTCTCGTGTTACGTCATTAGGAAGGCTCATGTATTATCTCAAACAACCTACGGTATGAAAAAACCTACGGTATAGACAAGAAACATAAATCATTGGCAGGTGAATTGTAAAGCGAAATACCATGGATCTTTCTTTTAAAAGAAACGGTTAAATTTTGGACTTTCAAAGTTAAGATTTTTTACCTGTAGATGAGTTGTGAACTCCCCATAATTGCTAGAAGAATGCAAGGTAATTGCCGTAGTCGCTACCAGTATTGCATTTCCGAGCGTCCGGTGAATACGTTGCCGATAATCGTGTGCTTTTAGGAAATAGTTGTAGACAATATGCCTTTCTATGTCTTTAGACACCGCACTTATTATACAGGCACTGTGAGAGATAAGAAAAATATTTAATTTCACGCGTAAGTATTGCTTTTTGATATATTGTTGAAATAGAAAATATTGTAATGTTGATATATATATTTTAAACTTTTCACAATGGAATGGATGAGCGAGATGTGTGGATCGTTTTGTGTGAGAGAGTGAAAGAGATCGCAGCGTAATGTTGATCGGAACGTCTCGTGGCGGTGCGGTGGTAACACAAATTGCTTATTTATCCCTTTCTAACAACAGATATGACGCATACTATATGAATATTCTTTCCTTGTCATTACAAACTGCATATATACATGTGCGTAGGTATGTAGATAGGTAAATTCTAGTTAGTATTTAGAGCAGTGGTGTTCGGATATAACTACTCTATGTATTTCAACTCTCTGTTTCAAAAGCAAACTGTGGTTACACAGGGCTATAAGTCCGGTGATCATTAGGAAGGCTTATGTATTATATCAAATAACATAAAGAGCCTACAGGAAACAGAATTTCTAGATATGATTAGAAGCACTATCGTGCTAGGCTAAAATCATATTTTAAAAATTGGTTTTATTGTTCCGCACGGAATCCAACCGGCGTCCGCCGAATGGAATAGGCACCCGGCGTGAAATCGGAGGAAGCTGGTTCGACTCCCGTCGGGAACTAAAAAATATTTTGTAAAGTAAAATGAAACAGAATCCATTATAAGATGAATTGTGGAACCAAAATCAAAGGACAATTTGCTTAAATAAAGATATTATAATTATAGTCAGTTAAAGTATACCTTCAAAGCCGATGATTCGATAATAATGCCCACCGTGGATATACACGGCTATCATTATCGTGTTATTTCATTAGGAAGGCTTATATATTATGAGAAAAAACCGTAAGAACAGACAGGAAACTTAATGGAAGGAGAATTGTGGAGCTACAATCGAAGGACCAATGTAGTTTCATTAAAATAAGGGAAACGAAAAAAAACTGTTGTTGGACTCTTAGAGCTTAAGTTATAATGTACACAGTAGATAGACTAGGCTATCAGTCTCAAGTAACGTAATTTAGGCTTATTATGTCAAACAACGTGTGGGGGACTGAAAGAAAACAGCAATTAGTTAAGCTATACAAGGGTCACAGGACCAACCTGCATTAAATTAAAATAAGATTTAATCAATTTTAGGAGTTTCAAAGCCGATGATTTGCTAACAAGTGACACACAGTGGATACCCGCGGTTAACTTTCTTGAAAGGACAATTGGATTTGGGATGGATTTGTTTTATGCCAAACAAACCACGTACGAAGAGACGAATACGAAACGAGAGAATATAATAGTCTTAGAGACAAGTCGAAGATCCCATTTATCAATCCCATTTAGCATGGTGGTAGGGCATTTTGCGAATGCCCACCTGGCTAGCTACCACCCTCAAGTAGAAAAGTCTGTCGCCAAGCACCAACGGTGTGTTCCGGCAGCTTTCCTTGGGAGCCAGCAATTCTAAGTTGTTAACACCTTCGACCACATCATCACTTACCATCAGGTGAGATTGTGGTCAAAGGCTTACATATCAGCAAACAGAAAAAAAAATGGGTCTGTATTTTTTTTGCTTAGCATGGTAGCGATAATTTTTCGTAAGTGCATCGTTAACTCTTCTGGCTCTCTTATTATTATGATATTAATCTTTGACGAAGAAGTAGAGCAAGCAAAAACACTAACATTATTCAGTAGCTTCCGCCCCCGGCTTCATCTGCTTGAATTTGTTATATAACGGTCACACCCTGATTATCAATATTAATGCACCTATTTGGCTCAAAGAATAAGCATTGCAATTCAACGGGGCAATGCTGCCAGCATGCTGGGCACGCTGCCAACTGGTAGTGGGCTGGGGCATTTGGACTGCCTATGAGTCTCATTGACTTATAGTGATCTAAATGCTTTTATTGTAGTAGCTGTAGTGTTGTATATAGTTCGTAGTATTTTTTTTTATGTTATTGTGAAGGAACAAGCGCGAGGCCCACCTGATGTTAAGCGGTATCCTCAGCCTATAACAGATGCATTTCATCACAAGTGACGAACTGCACTGCGCCCATCACCTTGAGACATACCTATTAAGTCTCATTTTGCCTGTTATTTCACTGGCTCTCAAGGACTGCTGCCGGAAAACACAGCGTTATGTGCTTGGCGACAGATTTTCTACTTGAGGGTGATCGCTAGCCAGGCGGGCATTCGCAAAATGCCCTTCCACCATGCATAATGCGTTAATAAATGCATACCGCCACATTAATACATTATTATTATTGTTGCTCAGGAACTTATCAGGAAATCGGGATAGTAGGTATCCTATGCGTTGATTGACGAGTAATGACAAAGTAACACATATTTCAAACATTCACATGTATTATGAAGAAGCCATGATTTTCAACGGATCGAATTACGAAATTAAGCGAATGTCAAATATTCCTAGAAATTTATAGAAATAAATAATGATAATTTTATTCTCTTTGAAAATTAAATATTTTAAAATATATAAAATTTAATTTACTATGCAAAAAAACATTTAACTTAACGAACGAAAGAAGGTGAAAGTATTCTTAAAGTAAACAAACATCTTGATAAATATAGTGGTCGAAAATCCGTTTCGACTACTATAGAATACACAGATTATAATTCAAATTTTATGGCATCAAGTTTATAACCAAAAGCGCCAAAACAGACATAAAATTATGAGGAAAGCGCGTTTTATTACAAGTTCATTCCAGTTAGTTGTGTTTGCATTATTTTAATTTTGTACAATAAAGCTTGAAATTATTTACTTTTGGCTTTACTTAGGACTATCGATTTAAATAAAAGAGGAAGATAGGGTATGCTCTAATATCACGACAACATAATGCAGAGAAAATTTAACACAGGCATATAATGCACACACTTACATAGTATATAATGCGTTATAATGAATGACAAAATCAAGCATGCAGTAGACGCACACACGCACACCACTGATACTCAATCAGGAGACGTCGAAGTCGCCTGATTTGACATTGCCATGTTCGAGTACGGGTACCGTTTCTCCCGTTTTTATAAGTTCAATGCTTAGTACTCAGTTTTAAAATTTAGATATTTTTTTATAACCTTTAATATATATATATATATATTAACAACACACTCCAACCAAAATACAGCACTACTACTATTACTTACTACTACAACAAAAGCATTTAGGCAACCTAAAGGCCAGTGCAGGCCTACAGGAAATCATTGGTTGCGTGCAGAAAAAACGGCACGATCCTAGACTGGATAGCTTGGTAACACTATTGAAGTATATTCTGATATCTGATAGAGATATCGTAAAGAGATACGTCTAGGAAAGTAGGAGTCAGTTCAAATTGACTCCAATTCTCTGAAAATATCACGCTTGAGTTTTCTACAGCATTTTTGTACAGCAAAGTTTATATCACCTCAATCGAAGACTGCTGTCCGGGACAAGTTCATGCGATCATATATCACATCGCAACCTATTATCTATATACCCTTTGTTTCCACCGCGTATATATGTAGAAGTAATTTTTTATTGCCTAGGCTAGGCTTTGATCACAATCTCACCACACATGGTAAGTGAAGATGTGATCGAAGATCGTAAATAGGTTTAACCTAAATCAGGATTTGGGTCTTAACAAAAGCGACGGGAACACACTGTTTGATGCACATTCTGATCATAATTTTCCAACCCGTAAGTATCCCACATATATGGAAGGGTAGCAAGAATATGTATTTCGCTAAAACAAAACATAAACATATTATGAAGGTTTAGTCTCTGACTTATGGCTGGCTATTTATTTTTTATTTTATTTATTAAACAAAATCCACAGCCATTAATTAAATATACAATGTTTCTTATAAATATAACTTACAGCCAATTAAGGATTTACATTATATAGGTTTTCTATTAAAAAACAAACAGTCGATTGTGTGAATTCTTTAGACATAATTATGTAAGTGAGCGTCTCTCTACCTCTATCTGACTGTGTGTGTGTGTGTGTTTGTGTGTGTGTGAGAGAGAGAGAGTGTATGAAAGTCTGTAAAAATCAAAGGCTATCTGCCCCGCCTTCCTCTATACGAGATAGTACCGTTCAACCACAGGCCCGATCTATCACAGTTTGCAGACCGTGATCGAGGCCCAATCAATCATACTATCAAATGTACAGGCCTGATCTGTCGCAGTTGGCAGACCTAGATCGAAGCCCAGTCATACTTTCAAATGCAATAGGGATTATTGTAATAACTTACGATACGAAGCGAGCGAAGCATCTCAGTTTCAGCTTGAATAATGATGCTTTCGCATGTCTGTCCGGCGGATGTTTACTACGAGACACATTTTCCAAACGATTCTCGTGAAATTTTGTGAGCAGGTTCGATTCGGGACGTTTTCAGAACGGCGGAGGTATGTGCATTTTATGCAAATGTTATATATTAAGGAGTTTTGACTATACATAATGTTGAGCTGTCTACGTTGTCTGTCTCGTACGAAGCGCTTCGCTTCCACTTTTCTCGTGCGTACTGCGAAAGAGTGGAACTCCTTACCGTGGTCAGTCTTTCCCGATGAATACAATATGGGTGTCTTCAAATCGAGAGTAAATAGGTTTCTTCTAGGTAAGCGTGCTCCATCCTAGACCACATCAATGCTTAACATCAGGCAGGGTGTGGTCAAACGCGAACCTATAACGAATAAAAAAAAAAAAAAAAAAAAAAAAAAAGCTACACAACCTTCGATCGTATATAATTTTATTGGAGCACACCGCCTACGACTCGATCAGCCCAGTAGTGACAAAGGTGTCGGGGCCTTGACTAAAGGTACCAAGGTTTATCTCATTATAGATAACCACATTTAGCTATCGAAGTGTGAATGAAGCTTCTGTCAAACTTAAAACAAGTTTGCAAGTGTGAAGTGTGTCAAATTTAAATGCTAATTCGTTTAGTAACAACTTCGATGAAAAACTTGAAGGAGAAGAGAATTGTTTTGTGTTATTATCGTACTTTATACGTTCAATATACATTCAAGACGTTTCTGTATACCGGAAAGGGAAATTCCCAGGCAGTACAATTCCACAACCTCGTTCGCACCTCCTCAGCTTACAAAAAAACACTATAATAGGTAAATCAGGTCAGAAAAAAAATTGCGATGCGAAAATGAGGGTAATCATTGTCTGTTTTGTTTGTCATAAAAAAAAACACAATAGAAAGATCAGACATAACAAATTTATGAGAACCAAGAAAACTTGTCATTTTCTTAACCATTTGCGACTCTGTAATTTTGTGTTTCGAACAATTTGTTAATGTGATATTTTGCGTTTTTGACAATTTATTAATATATTTTGCGATGTTGATCATTTGCGTGGAACGATATTTTGCATTTCTGATTATTTTCCAATCTAAACGTTTACATTCTTGACTTAAACTTATACGCATTAGATAACTTTACTTGATGAGGAACCCTTACGTTGAAAATCAATTTACAAGCAGCTAAGTTGTGACAGCTGTCCTTGAGAGCAAGTTCCCCCAGGAAGCAGTTCAATGCCTATCACTTTCAATCCTCAAGTCTAGTCTATGAACTCATAAAAAGACTTACCTTTTATAATCTCCGTAGAAGATATGATGACATCGTTTTCATCCATTCTCGACTTGTAACACAGCAGTGCCGATGATTTCTTTATTTTGACTGATTTCCTTTGCCGGTTTCTGGAAGATCTTGTGTTGGGGCCTCTTTTGTCAGACCATAATGTTGCTGAGATAGATGAGGGTTTCGGGAGAGGTACCTGAAAGAAAAATGAGATGTTGGAACATTCGTGTGACTCTTCATTTGTTTGGTACGGTCTTTTGTCCCATCTAGGTTCTCCTCCTGGGTGGAGCACGAGACTTCCGCTAACTTCTGATGTTAAGGAGCTGGATCCTAGGGATAGTATAGTATAGTATTATACACTTTCCCGTGCAGATGAAGCGCTCGTAGCGAAGTTTACTTAGCTGTTCTCAACCGATCAGCAAAGTTAAGCAACGTCGCGAGCGGTCATGAGTTGGATGGGTGACCGCTACTGACTTTACTACTGAGCGTTTCCGTGCTTCGGAGGGCACGTTAAGCCGTCGGTCCCGGTTGTTGTCTTAGGATGGCAATCGTTATAGCATGGTGGTAGGGCATTTCGCGAATGCCCGCCTGGCTAGCTACCACCCTCAAGTAGAAAATCTGTCGCCAAGCACCTAGCGGTGTGTTCCGGCAGCTGCCGGAACACACCGTTAGGTGCTATCCTTGAGAGCCAGTACTTCTAGGTTAGCCTGAACAACATCTTCGACCACAACATCGCTTACCATCAGGTGAGATAGTGGTCAAAGGCTAACCTATCAGGCAAAAAAAAAAAAAAAAGTTGAATATAAATATAGCGCGCGCTAGATAGACATTAATTTCGTAGAACCTTGAAAGTGATCCTTTAGGACCAATTGAATATTAACTTATTCATTATTGGTAAGTTTTTAGAATGAGGGTACGCTTTACATATATGAACAAATATATTGAATTTTAGAGGATACGACAAATACTATGCTTGATCCAAAAACACGATTAAATATTGTACTCTCGGTAGAAAAAAAACATGAATACAGCTCTAAGATTTCGCTAGGTCAACTTTGGTGCTTATATTGTAAATCGGTTTTTTTCTCTTCATCGGATTTGGTGCTTATATTAATATAACTTTTATGTCTAAATATTATATAGCAACCATGTGATAAACTTGAAAGGTTTTCATAAGTAGAAAGTGAATTTATAAAAAAAAAGGCACACCAAATGTATTTCTTGCTTACTCATAATATTAAACCCAAATAAACTGACATAAGGTTTGTAAGAAACTGACAATGGCCTTGAAATACCGTTCTGAACAAGTGCATTATGGTCAGTGATGCAATTTCATTAACAAGTACCACACATTGTGTCATCGGTATCTTCCTTTATATTGAACATAAGATACATATACTCAAAAAGTACAGTATATCAACTTCATACAAAAAACTCTGGGCCTTAAAATTTGCTTAGTTTTTATTTCGTAGACAAAGTCGCGACGAACGCTTGGGCAGTTTTATATTATTAAGTAATTATATTTATTATTTAGCTGTACCCGCGACTTTGTTCGTGATTGCCATCCCTGCAGACTAGTCACATTTACCACAGATTGTCGCATATTAAGCAACCCTGAAGTCTGTAGTGAAGCATACAATGAATGTTGAAGCAAAGTACTTTGAGTAAGTCTTTGTAATTTTGACTGTAAAACGGCGTCTTTTGGCTGAGGCTCCCGTCGTTTTTTTTTTTATGTTATTGTGACAGAATTAACTTGAGGCCCACCTGATGTTAAGCGGACTAACCTCTGCCTAGAACAGATGCATTTCATCACAAGTGACGAATTACACTACGCCCGTCTTGAGACATAGTTGTTAAGTCTCATGTGCCTGTAATTTCACTGGCTCTCAAGGACTGCTCCCGGAACACACCGTTAGGTGCTTGGCGACAGATTTTCTACTTGGCGACAGATTTTCTACAAAATGCCCTTCCACCACGCGGTAAAGCTAAAGCCGGTGGTGGGGATCGAACCAGGGACCTGCGTTTAGTGAAGGATCGAGGATTTTTTTTTGAAGCGCTCGTAGCTAAGTTTACTTAGCTGTTCTCAACCGATCAGCAAAGATAAGCAACGTCGCGCGCGGTCTTGAGTTGGATGGGTGACCGCTAGTGACATTACTACTGAGCGTTTCCGTGCTTCGAAGGGCAACGTTAAGCCGTCGGTCCCGGTTGTTATCTTAGGATGGCAGCCGTTAAAGCATGGTGGTAGGGCATTTTGCGAATGCCCGCCCGGCTAGCTACCACCCTCAAGTAGAAAATCTGTCGCCATGCACCTAACGGTGTGTTCCGGCAGCTGTTCTTGAGAGCCAGTACTTCTAGGTTAGCCTGAACAACATCTTCGACCACATCACCACTTACCATCAGGTGAGATAGTGGTCAAAGGCTAACCTATCAGGCATAAAAAAAAAAGAAATAGGAGTTATAGGACTGTGCAACTTGCACAATCTAATATCCCCCATCTTGTGTGCAATGGAGTTACATTGCACAGTCCCCACATAAAAACAGACTGATTGCGGTGATGTTTACGATTTCAAGTTTTATCTTAGCAAGACATGGTTGAAGCCTTGTGTTAAGCCTCTATATTAATTACTTATTTACTTATGGATAACTTTAAACAATTATTAAAATCTGTCTTTTCTGTATTATGGCCGAATCACACTACAGTGCAATTCATTATAGTCATAGAGAATGAACCAGAAGTCGCAATCTTACTACTTGTATGTTATTCACACTTGTACTAATAAACTTGAACCCATTATCAATTACTAATACCGATAATCATCACCATTAACCACTAGAGAGGAATGGGCTTTACAGTGACAAAAGTATGGCGACTGGCTGACTTAATGTTTTCCCTATCCCATTGCCCATATCACATATGACAAGTTCAGAAAATTGTAGCTTTTTGGGCATATCATTTTTTTGTGATCTGCATATTCTTAGTGTTATATCCAACTGGATATACATACACTTTCCTTGTGTCCTGCATATGCAGACCTCTTCATTCAGGAAAGTGTCAAAAAGGTCTCTAACGCTACTAATGTTGTGGGGAATTTTAAGTACCTTTTGCGCAACCTACCCATAGCGTTGTGGGTGATTTTCAACTTGACTATATCATTGTTTCCGCCTGCACTAAAAAGTATTATCTTATATTCAACTAGTTGGGTTCCTTAAAAGACCCAAACTTTAAAGTGTCCGAAAGTTTATATTTTATTGTAATTATATTTTCTTTAAAGGTGGCCCTTTTGACTTGTGCCTGTGATTTTACACATCACCATGTCTTTATACCTAAAATACAATACATAAACATTGTTGCTTGATGGTACAGACCCACCAACTTATCTGTTCAGGTGGCAGAAAAAAGAACTACAACATTCCTTCAAATTGTGATAGTTTGTATTTGATTTCCTTGATCACCAGCGCCCTCGCCAACTGCACAGTTAAGTTGGTGGTACTATACAATTATTGCCATGTTGGTTTAATGTGACAAGTTCTTCACAATGACTTCAAACACATAACACTTTCTTTGAACACCAAAAACAAAAAATAGACTAGCAACACAGAAAAGTGTAAAATAAGTTGTACATGTACCAAAGGGGTTAGGCATACCCTGAGGTATGATTATTCAAATCCTGACAACAGTGTGAGGCTTGAAGCATTACCCCCTGTTTTTGTTACCTTGTTATTGTGTGTATGTTTAGAGGTAAGTACTATGTTTTTGATGTGTATGAAGTTGAGTTACTGTTCCATTTATTTAGTGTACTTTACTGCCATATAATTTAATGACTTGAGGTGGTATTAATATCAATTTTGTATGAGCCGATAATTGCCTGTCATTATAAATAATAGATCATATTTAGTTTTTAAGGACATAAATTTAGTCTTGTTATAATCTGTGATCTGTGAAGCGAGCTAATTTGAATTTAAAAATATGTTTTAAGGATTTTTTTAGGAGTATTGATACATTATAAAGCCATAGCTAATTCCTTAATTACAAGCACTATCGAGTGCTACGCAAATATCACATTTTACATTTTTAGAGTACAAATTTCGCAATGCGAGGGGTATTGAACCCACGTCCGATTTTACGCATCGGGTGTCCAGTGGTTAAGGCACACAGTGCAAAAATCGGGTGACATAAGGTTCGATTCGCACTCAAACAGAGAAATTTTGTACTCGAAAAATGTGGAAATGCCATTGTTGATCTTGAGTGTTAATCTGTCTCTCATGGGTTAAAATCTTATTTTTGCTTGCCTAGCTAACTACTACCCTCAGGTAAAAAATATGTCACCAACACCAACAGTGACAAAGTAACAATTCTGACTGCTCTCTCTGATTTCTACGAGTAGGTTAAGCTTGCTTACTATTTTCTATTTTCAACCAAATCCACACTTACCAACAGCCCAAACAGGCAATTAATCAAAAAAGTTTAATCAGAACTATTTACTTACAGACCGACATAGCCATTACACAGAGATGTCTATAAAAAGTTTTCAAATTATCAGCTCTCAAACGAGTATGACATAAAAAGCTAGGCAAGGTTCCAAATATGTTAACATGTTAGAAAGTGGCTTAGCTTGCCTAGATTATTGAGTAATAGAATATACCTTAAGCATTTAGTGTGCGGTGTGCAAAGCTGTGCCATAAAGGAGTAGTTACTATGTAGGTAGAAGGTATCTTCATTTTACAGACATGTTATGGTATTTTGAAGCTTACAGCAGTTCTCATTTCTTGAACTTCCGTTGCAAACATATTTGGTAGAATCAATGATCAAAAATTTTTATTTTTTCAGAGTAATTGTGTGTATTGTTTGTAATGCAAATCCTCATCACATGCTTGTATTTTTTTTAACTCTAGTCTATGACCTACTAGGTAAAACCGGTAAGACAGAGTCTAGGTTCTACCAGTACTAGGTAAGACACTGTATTAGCATTTTTTTAAATTTATAGATGATAGGCTAGCACTTGACCACTATCTCACCTGATGGTAATTAAAGATGTGGTCTAAGATGTCATTCAAGCGAACCTAGAATTACTGACTCTCAAGGACAGCTGCCGGAACACACCATTAGGTGCTTGGCGATAGATTTTCTACTTGAGGGTGGTAGCTAGCAAGGAGGACATTTGCAAAATGCCCTACCACCATACTACATTGACTGCCATCATAAGACAACAAGTAGGACCGAGGGCTTAACATACCCATTATGTGGTAAAATATAGTTTTGGGCTGGACCCTTGAATCTCTTTCAATCAGCTTAATAGAATGATCACATCCAATATCAGCCATTTAGATAGAATTTCTATTGTTTTTGTAATCTATAATTCATGTGGGTTAAAGACCACCATCTACACATGAATAAAACATAATGATTGATATAGATATTCTTCTTCCACTAGCTACTATCATCTATAATCTGAATAGTATTCAATCACACCCTACAATTCTTGTCACTTTATATCTACTCTTTTGTTTGTAATTGCAAATGATCAGAACATACTTCTGTAGAAAATAAACAAGTTGACATTAAAATTGGACAAATAAATTAGAGCTGCTGAGGGATGAATTTCTCTACCCCACTCCATGTGTCTCCACAGAGACATCGTTTCTAATTTGTAGCATATTTTTTTTTATTTCAGGATTAGTTTTAGTTGATTTCTCTATTCAATGATATCCCTTTCCCCCAAAGAGACATAGTTTATGCAATGGCTTATCTCAAACAGTGTCAAATTACAATACATATAAACACACTACTAGTTGGTGTAGAGTTTAGATTCAAATTTATGTCACATCCAACACAGAGCATCCTAAGTTCACATGGTCTTGTGGGTATACCTTTGACAGAATATAAAAAAACACTGGAGCAGTAACTTGAATTTGAAAAATATCCTTACTATACCTAAATATTACTCTGTCCATCCCTGACTGATTATTGTAGGTATAAATAAAAGTTTTGCATGAATTTTACATAACTATGTAGATATTCTTGAAATCATTTGTACTTGTACTTTGTGCCTAGCCTAGGGTTAAATATTGAACATCTCTACAGGATTCACAAAATTACAATGCAAGGAATAATTTTAAGCATGAGTGGGACATGAACCTCTGACCATCAGTCCCTAAAGTCGGGTCATGCTCTGCTAATAATTGAGCTATCGTGGTGAGTAATAGTTCAAATTTATCCATTTGTTTAACTGTCTTAAGGGGACAGAGTAACATCTGCGGCCAAAATGAATTATATTGATTATTTGTATTTATTTGTAGTAATTTTGTAAGCTTATTCATTTATCAGGCATATAAATCCAAAATTTGCAATGTTAGAATCTCTACAGGAGTCATATGAGTATCCTTCAACTAAGTGAAGCTTTAAAAGAAGAAAAATTACAAATAAACGATAGATTTTTTTTTAGTTATGTGCGGGATTTGAACCCGTGCCAATCCACCCCTTTACCCGTAATGTAATCCACATAGCAGGCGTTATTGCAAACATAACAATATTAAAATCGACATAAGTAGCTTATAACATAACTCTACATAAGGTGGGATACTTTTCGACCATGATTTGAACCTAAGATTCCAGGATTTGCAGGCAACATACCAACTAAGCAACTGATTTTTTAAATAGAACTATTTTGTCAACTTTACAAATTTCAAAGAGTAAATAATACTCCTCCAAAATTTTCAGTAGCCAGTAATTGGTTTTATCTTTTTTGGGTATTATTTAAATTTTTTTAGCACTTAGGTCTACAGCATAAGTTTGTCCAGTGCCAACTTTCACTTTTAGAAATGCAACTGGGCATTTAAGGCATTAATTAACAGTTAAATATTTCTGATTGAATTCCTATTAGGTATCTGTATATATAAATCTTTTACTAAGAATTATAACTATAACTACCAAATCATACATATTGTTAATGTATTCTGTAACTAGTATGATTTTTACTCGTATAGGCAAGTACTTATTTGGGAAAAAAACTTGCAAACTTACCAAAGAATACAGAAGAAATGGGAGCACCTTCGCAGCGTTGGTCGCTGATAGATCTACACAAGCACCAACAGATCACTTGCAATTCGGGCCAACAATCACAACTTATTTAAAAACATAAAGAGCATTTAACAACCAAACTGGGCCGACAATATTTCGTGTAATTTCGATCATGATAGTGTTAAAAGCGACGCAGATCGTGTCATTCCGCCGCGTAGGAGGCTACTTTATTAATCGGCGTAGGTTGGTTTTCTTTAGGCAAATTTAAGGTCAACTCCACTCAGATATATTTCGCAGAGCCTTCGCACTTAAACACATTCTATTTATGTTTTTATGCCGACATACGAGCGGTCAGACAATAGAACTACGATAGACTGACTGACGATACATGTAAACAGAACAGAACCGCCGGGCGTGACAACAGATCACACTACAATCTGTTTCACTAGCAAGGTCGCGGATTCACATTCAGCTTGAATGCAAAGTAATTCAATTCAACTCTTCCATTTACGTGTGACGTTTCAATATCTATCCAATACAAATGAAACGAGCCGTTGAAAAGCAGAGCGAAGCAACGCAGGAAGACAAAAAAACCCGTTTTGTCAGTTGAATTTAATGAAAACAGATGATAAAAGAAAAAAAAACACCGCCATCTAGCGAGAACATGTAAAGAACTTTCAAAGCATTATGCAAGACCCATGTAAGCAAGAAAAAATATGTTTTTTCTTTCGGTGCATTTATAGGTGATGTTTACTAAAGATTATTACAGATGGTGCTATCTACAGTTGATGGATATAAGATCTTCACGCTCCCTAAATCTCGAAACAACACGCTTCAATTCCGATTTCGCTAAGTTTATAAAGGTCTAGTGTAGAGGGCAAATCTAACCACCTACCTACATTGGCGAGCTCCGGAGTGTCACTGATGCTTCTATGTGATGCATGGTGACAGGGCATTTTGCGAAAGCTCTCCTGACTAGCTACCACCGTAATTAAGTAGAAAATCGGTGTTACGGAAATCTACCTTAAAATGATATTTCCCATACTACCTAGGTTAGGCCTGTTTGCTTACCAGGGTTACCCATTTAAAAAGGGTAATTACTTAGCTGACACTGTATCCTGTAAGTACCTCGCAGTTTTGACACAATGTTTTTATCAAGTTTTGTTTGAAAGACTTGACATTTATTTAATATTACCCACCTACCTTGCGCAGCTCAACCTTGCGACGGGATTCGAATCTCGGATCAGGGGATCCTAGGTTCAAATCCCGAATGCGCAGGGTTTCAACAGTTCGTGGCTATTGACATCATCTATGAACTGCTTCAAATACGCCACGTCTGTCAATTAGTGTTGCAGTGTCGCATATGTCAAGCACAGATTTTCAACAGTCGAGTATTGTTAGCATCGAGATATTAAACCTCAGAAGCCATTAACAAAAATTAGAAGTAGCATCGAGATGGTTGACATAGTGTAAATACATACATGTGTTAACATGTGAACGAGTAAAACAATCAGTCTTGCCTCTTTGCAGCATAGATTATACTTACTCAAATGTAAAAATTAAGTCGGTCGAATCATATGCAATAAATCATTTATTTTTATTAAGTATATTTAAGAGGTTACAGGTAGTTAAATAAGTTGTCAAAACAAAAGTGTACATAAAACTGTTTATTATTTTATCTACTACAACACAATTTTTGTAGTTACTTATAATTGAAATTTTTTTAATTAAATATGGCACATTTATTTAGCACAATTTTGTGTATAAGTAATCAATTTAAATTCATTTTGTACCAAATAATACATAACTTGTAATAAAATATGTTATAAATGTATGAGAACATAATAATAACAAATATTTTTAAAACATTTTATGAAAACATCAAATTAATATTTTAATAAAACACTTAAAAAATACAAAAATATATCTAGTGACAATTCCGCCTAATTTTCCTGTTAAGCCGACGTGACGTCACAAACGCTACGCAGCCAAACCGGAAGAATTTTCGACGCGTTTCGATTCTACACGAAGCATCCTCAGGAGGTCTTGACTCTAACGAGCGCACGATCGGGAATTCTTTTCTCGATTTTCTTTCCTTCTTTTCCTTGGCAGGAAAATTAGGCGGAATTGTCACTAGATATATTTTTGTATTGTTTAAGTGTTTTATTAAAATATTAATTTGATGTTTTCATAAAATATTTTAAAAATATTTGTTATTATTAAATATGGATTTCCGCAAAGTAACGCCTGAATCTATTTATTATGAGAACATACACATACATAAACAGTAGGTACCTGAGCTAATCATTCGATTATAGTACCACCAACTTAACTGTGCAGTTTTTGAGGGCGCTACTGGTCATGGAAATCAACTACAGACTGTCACAGTTTGAGGGAAAGTTTTATTTCTTTTTTCTGCCACCTGAACAGATAAGTTAGTGGGTCTGTACGAATAATGTATACACAGATATGTCAGGTTCATACAATATCATGTACTTAAATTGTACCTACAAACGACTGACGTAAAGTATATTAGACATTATAAAAGATCTTTCGCGTAAGATTTGTTTAATTTAATTGAGATACGTAATGTCAATAATTTAGTTGTTGATTGACGACTTTACACCTGTCTGCGGCCGCCGCCACAGCGCCGATGATGGCTGCTCTGAAACCTGAAAGAAAATCATGTATTTATTTGAGTTTTATTTTATATCGGCTATGCTTACTTTTGACCTCTATGTAGAAGATGGTCAATAATCTAAAGATACTTAGGGATAATTGTCAGGTCTCGTAAATTTGTTATTTTGTAAAATAGGTACCTATAATATGAATGGAATTGACGTTAACCTGTGTATAGGTACCTCAACGCCCAAACGGAAGCCAGAAAATTAAGGGAATATGATTTTTTTTTACAACTCTAATGCCATAGTGGAAAGAGCTTTCCTCAGATGCTCATGCCGTAATGGATATTCTTATCAATAGGAAAAGTATTTAGCTGATATAAATTTACCAGAGGCTCCAAATAGTAGTGTGCAAACTTTATTTAGAGAGAGAAGAGAGAGATAAGTCATTAAGCTGATTTTTGTCTGGACGCCGTAGTTAAACCATGGGTGTTGGATACTTATTGTAGGGATAGACCTACTGTCAGACCACGCCTTGGAGACACCTTTGATGGTAATAAGATTTTTTCTTAGAATTGGTTCAAAGTTAGGTTTAGCTCTGGACTTGGTTTAAATTAGTGATGCTAATAAGACTGAATTATAGAATAGTTTAGATTTGAATGGCACTTTTAGGTTTAGGGCAATATGTGTAAGGCGTAGGCTGTATATTTATTCGGATTGAATTAAATATAAATATTCCATAATGTGTGTGACACCTTACGGAATTTTCATTATTTAATGTGTGTCTAATAAAGTAACATGACTAGGCAAACGACACCTGGGGTTCGATTTATGAATCACGCTTAGTGACTATACATCATCAAAGTGGCGGATAGTGACCGATTTCCAATAAATCATATTTTTGAAAATCACTTGTGATTGAAAATGTCCTACCTATGATATCAATAACGAGTTGTGCTCTACACACTCATAAATTTAATCACTGGTGACTATTTTGACAAAAAAGTTTCTGAAACAGTACCTAAGTAGGTACCATAAAGTTCGCATATGAATACGACCTTATCTCACAATTTATTGAAAACATGTTATTATGTTCTTTTTAGTGAAAG
This sequence comes from Plagodis pulveraria, assembly GCA_963890685.1. Lineage (NCBI taxonomy): Eukaryota > Metazoa > Arthropoda > Insecta > Lepidoptera > Geometridae > Plagodis > Plagodis pulveraria. The sequence continues at coordinate 9,984,167 of OY982975.1, forward strand.
TCAATGTTGAAAATTGAAACGCTGTTGACACAGAATTTATATAGTCACAATAAGAATACGGTACCTAATAATAACAAACAAAAAATATGTGCTGCGTAAAATGGAACCCAATCATAAGTTTGTTTATTTTATATAAGTAATGTTATTCGTAGATTATAACAGATATGATTTTTTTGCGGGTTGGTAGACTGAGTATGACTTTCAAATATACGACAATTGAATATCAGTGATATCGAAGTCCCTGATGATTTTTAGTCACCGGTGAATTCTAAATCATCAATTACAGTCAAAAGTCGCACCTCTGAGAAATAATGTCATGAAGTGAAAAGCGCAGTACCTAGGTATAGTGTCACGCACGCTTTTGCAATGTAGCAGAACAGATTTATTGGCAGGCGTGACACTTACCTCGCAGGTGACGTATCCACCTTGTCTTTTGATATCTTATATATGCCATTTACCAAGACAACTATCAGCATATTGCTATATTGGAAAGCTGGTGCTTATTGTGTGGTCCCATTTAAATTTCAGTAAGATCTGACTAGTAGCACCTCCTCGTATTTGAGTTATCGCTAATAACGCGTACCTATTTAATTAGCTTCGACTACAATGATAATGTTCTCATTTCAAGTTTTCGTTGTAAAATGCACAAAAAACTGTATCCATACGATGGTTTGATTTATTAACTTTTTAGTGAATTTTGTTGTGATGTTTGTTTTAGAATATTTTTGGTGTGAAGTCGGTTTCGTTTGTTAAACTTTTTGTGAATAAATTTCCTCTATTCTACCATTCAAGAGAGACGCTACGTGGGATAAAGCTTTGAATATTTCAATCAACCTACGTAATTATAGAATGCAACTACACTCAAGCTCAACTACATCGCAGGAGAGCATAGATAGGTCAGGTAATTATTACCAGATTGTGCCTGGTCTTACAGATTGTCGATTATTCGCTTACCATGCTGTTCTAAGTGATACGTCCCCTCAGCAGTAGACCCAGCTGGACTGGTGACGTTGTCCTTCATCGCTGCCGGATGACCTCCGCTCTTCAGCATGGCTGCGGATCCCAGGGTGGTCTGAGCTGCGAGGCGCAGTGCCAGGTCTCGAGGAAGGCCACATCGGACACCACCGTCTGCTAGAGATTCTATTAGCATGTAAACCTGAAGCCGGAAAATAGTTTGAGTTACTATGCGTAGGACATAATAAGAAAACAAAAGTGAGGGTAGATAGTCGACCAGTGCAGGAATCCCGGCTGGCATACTCTCCCCCACATGCAGCTGGACACTCGTAGAGATTACACGCGCTTTACGTTCGAAACTTGTGTATTTTGAATACAGAATGTAATATTAAAACGTTCTATTTTAAATAAAGTTCACATCCGGTTTTTTAATTTCGAAGCGCTTGTGGTTTAGTTTGCTCAGCCGTTCTTTACCGATCAGCTAAGTTAAGTGGCATTACTACTGAGTGCTTCCGTGCATCGGAGGACACGTTAAACTGTCAGTCCCGGTTGTTGTTTTCGGATGTCAGTGGTTATAGCATAGCGGCAGGGCATTTTGCGAATGCCCACCTGGCTAGCTAAAACCCAGTAGTTCTAGGTTAACCTGAACAACATATTATTTGTTATTGTACGTTTGATATTGGACAATAATCATGACGCTTGAATGTTTTGCCGTTTTTACGATAGAGCAAAAATAACGTACCTAACATAAAACGCGTTTCTGGTATCGGGACCCCATTTTATTTTAAACGTGATGTTTTTTTTATGCGATAGGAGTGCCCTGGAGGAAATGATCTGTCGGCTCACCTGGTGGTAAGTAATTACCGTCGCCCACGAACATCCGCAACACCAGAGGTCTCGAGGATGCGTTGCCAGCCTTTGAGGGGGTAATTGAAAGGATACCACTACATCGTCTTATATTCTGCCTTGAAGCAGTAGTTGACGTACAAACACTACTATGTTTAGGCGTGGAGGGCACTGTTTCAAGTGAAATTATTGGGAAAACAAAAGAAGTGTGACGAGCTCAGTGCACTGTCAAGCAGAACGAGGATGCTGACACTGCAACTGTAATGGACAGTCGTAACGTATACCAACAGGAGAGTGACTTATCAGATTAAGAAAAAAAAAAATTTGTGAGGTGTCAAAGGACACCAGAATGGAACGAAGTTCCTTTCGATTAATTAGTGAAGAAATTGTAATTATTATTTTTTAAGTTATAAATATAAATATGAAATAATTTGAATTTTTGAATTTTGAATGAGAAAGAGAGAGAGAGACAGAGAAACACGCGCACGCCGCACGGCTTACAACTATAGCAAAAAGTGTCGTTACAACTTTTGGTCTTAATTTTTTCCGTCTAGCCCCCTTTCGCAACGCGCGATGAGGAACTTCGTTCCAACATAAAAGAAGGAAAATAGTTACATACTTCCACTGCCACTAAACGTGGTAAAGCCTACATCTGAAATTCCTGTACCTCGTCACAGCTGTGCCGACTGCCAAACACTACTGTGAAGTGAGCCTGGCATCATCAGCAGTGACGCGATATCCGCAGAAAAGAGCAATTATCTTTCCATTCAAAAAAAAAGTACAATCCATGAAAAAAACTCACATAAGCAGGTCCACTACCACTGAGTGCAGTGATAGCATCCATCTGGTACTCCGGGACCTCATCACAGGTTCCCACTGCCTTGAACAGCTGTGAAGCGAGTGTTGCATCGTCAGCTGTAGCTCGGGATCCTCGGGAAAGCGCTGCAGCGCCTTCTTTGACAAGGGCAGGAGTGTTTGGCATCACACGGATCACGCGGGCTTCTGGAGGTAGCACCTGGTTGATTGAATATTTAAATAATATAACTTAACCGGCAAAAAAGCTCAAGTTAGGGATCGATTACATCGACTCGGGTTTCAAGCATATCAGGTCAGCTCATCATCAGGGCGAGGGCACAACTGCGTCTGTGAGCTCCCGGCAAGCACTGAATGAATGGCTAATTCTCGTTGCCGCGATTCTCATCGTCACCTTCATGGCAAATTTATTTCTTGCTTATTTGAAATATTTTTGTTAAAAAACTTATAGTGCTTGATGAGACGAGTATATTCATAAGTGAGTTAATCAAATTGTGCTACTCGTTTGGAAGAATAATAGCTTGCAAGTTCTAGATGTCACGAAAGCGACGTGATGATCCACGAAAGTGATTCAGTAACTATACAGCCATTATTTTTGCACAATTTACTATTGTTTATGAGATCAAATATTCATGAAATAACAACTTAACCTTGTTTTTATAATTAATCAGGCAAAAAAAATTATCTGTGTGGTCCAAAGTTCGGTCATCCTAAGAAATTAATATACTGAAATGCGACGTCAATCAAAGCCACACAATTTCAGTGAAATCATTTTATTATAAACATGTAACAGTGTAGGTGAGAAATAGGAACTTTACTGTAATTTTATTACCTATATAAGTACTGATATTTCATAGTATATTTTTACTCTAAAAGACCCTCTGAATTACACTACTAACATAGTAACATCAAACATAAATTATACATCTAAGCTTATAAAGATTGTGCATCATTTTAGTAATCATTAAATTGTAATATCACAAGTTACTTTTAACATATACAATTAATCAGTCCTTGATGTTGATGATAAAAAGTTTTTGTTTTATATGACTGCATCGTTGGTTGAGTGATGAAAACTTTGTTTTAGAATTTTGAGAACCTGGGTTCGATCCCTGGGTGCATAGTTAATTAGTAGACAGTTTTTTCGATATTTTTATTTTTGTAATGATGCATGCTCCGCGGCTGTCATTACAAAATTACAACGGTTATAGTCCATATGTCATATTGGCTTATCGGTAAGAGCATATCAGCTTTAGCGGTGGATGGCGCTGGTTTGGATCCCGCACATGGGTATAATTTATCATCTTTAACGGATAGTCCGGAGTTCAAGCATTGTGTTCAGTAAATCGTTATAGGCTCGTGCTCTCTATTATATGGAATCATCATAGCTACACTTAGACAACACAGCCATCATCCACAAAGAACACAAAGTGACTGTAGTGCAGGACCACTGTTGTATTGCTGCACTGTTTGTAGTTTTTTTACCAAATGTCGATGAGACAGGATATGTTGAAGTTATCTCGAAGGACCAAAAACAATGGCTTTAACAAGTGACGAAGTAATATATACTCTCGGACGTAAGCGTAAGGTAAGTTTTAGTTCTTGTAATATTTTGTAGGTTATTATAGTGTTAGGTCTTTATATTTTTGTACGGAGCGAAGTATCTGTTCCTATCATGGAATCCGTGCCCCTGCCCAGGCTTTCCGGGAGTATAATTAAAAGCGTACAACATTATAATCCCGCACATGACTCAAATTTTTCCTCTCGTACATTTGTAATTTATTTGTTTGCTTTAGTTTATAGAGTATTTAAACATGTCTTGGAATATCACTTATGATATGATATTTTTTATCCAGATTTAGGTGCCCTGAGGGAGCGCGTGTAAGGTTGAAGTATGTGCAGAAGTCAGTAAATTACGTTTATGTAACTGCTTTGTTTTTGTGCTTGCTTTAGCCTAAGACAGTAGGTCGGAGTTATCTCCAAATAAACATTAGTTGATAAGAGCAGCTTATAGCGATTTTACTGTTTACTTTCACATAGGTACAAAGTTAGGTATTATTTAGTAAGCAAAAGCAAAAAACTCACTTCGTCGGTTCTTACAAAAATATAAATAATACTGCTGCCAATGTTTTGATAGTTGAAATTGTCACATAATATTATACGTGGTGTCGCATAACAATAATAATGTCATTATTAATAATATAGAACAAAGAAATTATTCCCATTAATGAAACTTGGTTTATTCAACGTGTTTTGTTATGGTAATATAAGATACTTATGAGAATTTTAAATTTAGAGAATCGTCATACTAACTCCATTATAATGTGTTTAAAACTGCAAGCACCAGTATTTTACAAATCTATAAATTAAGTAATTATATTTTTTTATATTACATTGCAAATTATGAAAATGTTTTATAGAGGTATTTAAAGTTAAGTTAGTAGATATACCTGGGTACCAATTAACTTAATATAGATTTGCAATCTAATTTTCTAGGTATAACGTGTCGGGGAAAGTCTCGATCTTGGCCGGGTTTTTAGTAAGAAACTTATGAGCCTGAAACTGGGCGCGGTACTTATATATATCAATAGGCTTACATAGGACTAAGATATATGTATGAGTATGGTATATGAGCGTTTAAAAATACATTGTGACGATATTTATATCTTAGCTATGTTTTTGCTTTGGTGTGATAAAGTTTGAAAATATCTCAAACAGCCATAATGTCAATCGTTGAACAATTGAACAATTTGCCATAAACCCCATGCGTGGAAGGCATCTTGGGGATGCAGTGTAAGATGGCTCTGTTCTCCTCTGGCGTTGCTGCCTACTTTTTGACATTTTTAATACCTCAGGAAAATATGTAGGGGGTGCAATTGTAGCCCCACGGGGAAATACTTTGGAATTCTAATCTTAAGTATATGAACAAAAAATAAATTTACTTTTTCAATGGTCCCGGTGGAAACGCCCATGGCGACAGATATAAAAAGTTTGTTCTTGGCGGCTTGCAGGGAGCTAATTTCCTTCAGAGCCGGCCCGACGACCTCTGGCTTCACGGAGACGATGACCACCTCCGACCTCTCTACTACCGACTTGTTCTCGTAGAATGTCGACGCTCCTAGACCCTGAAATTCAGCATGATGAAGAATCTGCATAATTTGAGATATTGTACAAATGGGATACATTTAATTTTTAAATTTCTTCAAAAAAGGGGGACTGTATTCTTTTTGTGTATTACCCTAGTATTACCTCATAACTCGTAACGGTACCTGTAACGAGTTGCGAGTATGTTTATTGTTTCCATGAAGAGGGTACCTCAAAGTGGGTATTTAAATTGCTTCAATTTAAACGACACGAATGGTCATTGGACTTACACTATATCTCTTATCTTTATTGACAGCTATTGCGTCACAAATTCAAGGATAGGGTAGAACGGGTTGACAATTGTAATCATTAGATAGTACTTAAATAGAGACCGTCGTTCATATATATATATACACATATTTTCTAGTGGTAGTGCCATGCTGTAGCTCTATGGGTTACAGCTGCATGGGCCGGCACGACCGGGGAAGTACCCAAGTACACTCTTCCACATGATATCGACGTGAAGTAGTGGCTTTGCTATTGCGTTTCGATCGATTTGTGGGAGACCCAAACGCCCACCATGCCGAATGGCTTGGTTTGCACACCGATCTTGCGGGGAGATCTGTTCACGACTTTGCTTTAGCGTATGATCTAACACAACTCGTCCCCTCGCCTACGCGTATCCCAGATGTGGATGACCATACACCTTCGTCACGTGTGGCACTATAAGTCTGCAGATTGGGACGGGATGCGGTCCTTTTTTGCATCCTACTCCTGGGGGCAGGTTTGCTTCTTGCCGGATGATCCAGATGTCACTGCCGACTTTGTTGCTGTTGTAGTGCTTCAAGGTATGGGATTATTTATTCCATATTCTGCAGTTCCCATCGGTGGCAGGTCCCAGCCCTTGTTTGGTCGCTCTTGTACAATGGCCTCTGGCCAAAAACGAGATCGTTACCAATCTTGGGTCGATTCAGTAGCATCTAAAGATTAAAATACTAGCGATCTCAAAAAGAAATATAACTTTGCATCCAAGTCCTTCAAAAGAGGAAGAGTGAAGTCGGAGCATATCAGCAGAATTGGCGAGAGATTAGCCCGCCTTACTTCAGGAACACGTGCGTTCTGATTTCTTACCAGGGCTCTCCGGGGGAATTTGTGTCAGTCATCTTTACCGCCCTTGCACAGAGAGAATGACACACTGACCCACACCGCAAATGAAAAGGCCAATCTTCTGGGCTCTCTCTTTGCGTCTAACTCGACTTTTGATGACCAAGGGAACTCACCACCGACCACACCACGGTGTGATACTTAGATGCCTTATATAATTTTCCGGCAAATACGTAAACCACTGTTCTCCTTGGACATTCATAAGTCGAATGGGCCTGATGGCATTCCTCCGATAGTGCTGCGAACTTGTGCTCCAGAGTAGACACCAGTTCTATCGCGTCTTTTCCGGCTCGGCTACACATGCTACACCTATAACATGGATATGTATGTAAGGTATGAATAAACTTACCTTAAACGCTTCAGCACTGGCCACGTCACCTGGGTGACAGCTAGCTGTGATCTCATCGGGTTTTGCCAAACCTGCCAAACAATTTACCCTGTTAAGAATAAAAATAACTCACGTCATTTAATTAGTAATATATGAAAAACATATGAAAATAAATAGGTTATGTTCTTATGTTTTACTTTGGCAACGTGACCCTAGCGGGTGTTATTATTTGTTACTTCGAGGCTAGCCTTTGAAGGCATTAGTAGACCCTCACAAAGACAAAAAAAACCTCGGCCTTATTGTCCTTAGGTAAAAAGACCGAGCTTTTTTCTTGTCTTTTGTATTGATGAATAGGTAATCAGTATGTAATGTACCTGCAGAAATGAATCCATTTGCCAAAGCAAAAGCCAGGCGACCACCACCGATGAACCCAATCTTCATTGCTTCGCTTACTGTAACTGTAATATAAAGAAATTATAAATTAGATTTAATTAGATTGAAATTGATTAGTATTACTACATATTATAGTGCTTACATACTGCGAGTTCGCTTTGACACAGGTTTTGTTTAACAAACAAAATTGATTAATGAATAGATTCAGGCGTTACTTTGCGGAAATCCATTTTTAATAATAACAAATATTTTAAAAAATTCATGATCGTCCCTATATAAAGGCGTGTTTAACCGCCAGCCGTTTAATCTCGATCGTGCGCTCGTAGAGTCATGACCTCCTGAGGATGCTTCGTTTAGAAGCGAAACGCGTCGAACACTCTTCCGGTTTGGCTGCGTGGCGTTTGTGACGTCACGTCGACTTAATAGGAAATTAGGCGGAATAGTCACTAGATATATATCATTTTTATAAAGATTTTTTAAGTGTTTTATTAAATAATTAATTAAAGGTTTTCTTAAAATACTTTTAAAATATTTGTTATTATTAAACAAAAATGATTATTAAAATTTTTATTAAAACACACGCACACTTCATATAAGTTATTTTACTTATTAATCCTTTTGCATCATAGGTACTCGTAATGAGAACAATAGAATTTCATTCATTAATAGACCCATAAGCAGCTACAAAAAAATCTTCAGCACGAACTTGTTGCCAAAACATCCGCAAATTGCATATATATTTTCTGCATCTAAGTAATGATATTCTGAAGAGGAGTTCACTTTCAAAATGCCCCTAATCAGGGAATCGTTTCCTTTTAAAATAAGACCATCCATAAGAAGGGCGCATAGGGTGCCGGGCTAGAATATCACATCTCCAGCTCTTCCCGTGAGTGTCGTAAGAGGCGACTGAGGTCAAAATATCGGGAGGCAGGCAGCAGCGCCTTCTAAAGAAGTGTTATCTTACAGTGCGATTCCCAAGACGCCTGCCAAGCGTGTTGAGCTTCACCGCATGTTGCTTTTTAGGAATGCTCGCCTGGCTAACTACCACCCTCAAATAGAAAATCTTTTGCCAAGCACCTAGCCCTAACAGTGTGTACCCGGTCCTTGAGAACCAGTAAAAATTACAGTCACATGAGACTTAACTGTACGTCTCAGGGTGACAGGCGCAGAGCAGTTTGTAACTTATGATGACGAAATGCATCTGTTATAGGCGTACATCATTTACCGCAACACATCAGGTAGAACTCGTGCTTGTTCCGACACAATCACGTAAAAAAATTAGCTTATGATTAGCCTTTGACCATTATCTCACCTGATGGTAAGTGATGATGTGGTCGAAGATGTTGTTCAGGCTAACCTTGAAGTACTGGCTCTCAATGACAGCTGCCGGAACACACCGTTAGGTGCTTGGTGACAGATTTTCTACTTGAGGGTGGTAGCTAGCCAGACGGGCATTCGCATAATGCTATAACGACTGCCATCCTTAGATAACAACCAGGACCGACGGCTTAACCTGCCCTCCGAAGCACGGAAGCGCTCAGTAGTAATGCCACCAGCGGTCACCCATCCAACTCATGCCAGCGGGCGACGTTGCATAACTTTGCTGATCGGTTAAGAACAACATAGTAAACTTCGCTACGAGCGCTTCAAAACCTCACAAATAATTTTAGACGCGGCGTCTTTATGTCTCACTAAGGTATAGGTTTGTAGATTGAATGAACTAAATGTGAAGTAGTTGGTAAGTATGTAGTATTACTCATAGATAAGATAATATATTTTAGTATAGGTGCACTACTTATATGATCTAGTAAATATAACTTTCTTGTCTTGTGTTTATCACTGTTGTAAAGGATGTAAATGCCTAAGTAGGTACACACGTATTTATAAAGATAGCACTCAAACAGTAAACTAATCTTGATTGTCAATAACATGCATTTAGCATGGTGGAAGGGCATTTTGCGATTGCCCGCCTGGCTAGCGACCACCCTCCAGTAGAAAATCTGTTGCCAAGCACCTAACGGTGTGTTCCGGCAGCAGTCCTTGAGAGCCAGTGAAAGCAGAGGTTAGTCCGCTTAACATCAGGTGGACCCGAGCTTGTTCCGTCACAAAAAAAAACTATATCATCTCATTTTTATAAGACATACGTTATACCGACTCTTGCGATAAGTTTAGAGAAAGCGGACTGGAGGAAGTCTATATGAAATAGTATATAATATGTGAAAGAAAATTGTTTATGTATAAGTTAGCAGTGCCATAGGCCTATCTCACCTAATGATGAATGATGATGTGGTCGAAAATGTTGTTCAGACTAACCTCGTATTACTGGCTCTCAAGGACAACTGCCGGATCACACCGTTAGGTGCTTGGCAACAGAACTTCTACTTGCTATAGCCAGGCGGGCATTCGCAAAATGCCCCCTACCACCATGCTGTAACGACTGCCACCAACCGGGACCGACGGCTTAACGTGCCCTCCGAAGCACGGAAACTCAGAAGTAATGTCACTAGCGGCATATAGATAAATGGTCCTGTTCATTTATCTATGCTAGCGGTCGCCAATCCAAGTCACGACCGCGGCAGACGTTGCTTAACTTAGCTGATCGGTTAAGAACGGCTAAGCAAACTTCGCTACGAGTTTTGAATGACAAACATTTATATTCACAATCGGTACCTTCTTAAAAAAGGATTCCCAATATTAAACCGTTTACATAATTTATACGTTTATATAATGTTCCAAATTTATAGACAAAAATTTTGAAATCAAGAGTTGAGAATAGATGTATGATAATCATGAATTTCCGTTACAATTTTTATTCTAGACTAGCTGTACCCGCGACTTCGTACGCGATTGGCCGCAAACTAATTATTCACATTTGAGCACTGTTTATCCCATATTAAGCAACGTTGTGGTCTGTGGTGAAGCACTCTTAGTAAAGCATAGCTCAGAAAGGAGCTTTTTACTTTGGGTTTGATAACTCCGAGCTTGTTTTTCCAGAAAACAGTAGTTAAGTAACTCAGAGAGTTCCTTCGCGGTTCGCATAATAAATGTTGTAGCAAAGTAGGTACTTTGTGCGTTTCTTTGGAATTTCGATTATAAAACGATATCTTTTTGCCGAGGTTCTCCTTGTTTGGCGGTAGAACAAATATGTTTTAGATTGTACACTTCCATTGCGCAGTCTCCAAAATGTATCCGGCAAAAGATAGATAGTTAAAAAAATATATTGTGGCGAATGTTCCAGATTTTAGAGTTTTATCTTAGCAAGCTGGCAAATCTAAATAAGGATGCCGAGATGCCCGTGGGGTGCCGAGCTGCCCGTGGGGTGCCAGGCTGCCCGTGGGGTGCCGGGATGCCCGTGGGGTGCCGGGCTGCCCGTGGGGTTCCAAGCTCGCTCATCACTATTCTAACAAAAAAAGAATAGTTGAAATCGGATTACGCGTTCATAAAGTACAACTAAATAACATTTTGACTTTCATCCTCTTTCCCGAGGGAACCGTGCTAAATTTCGGGATGAAAATTATACGATAATGTTCTTCGTGGTATGAACTCAAATCTTGTTAAGTTTCATTGAATTCCATTCAGTAGCCCATGGAGTGCTGGGCTGCCCGTCGGGTGCCGGGCTGCCCATGGGGTTCCGGGCTCACTCATCATTATTCTAACGAAAAAGAATAATTGAAATCGGACTACGCGTTAATAAATTACAACTAAGTGTACATTTTGACTTTCATCCCCTTTCCCGAGGGAACCGTGCTGAATTTCGGGTTAAAAAGTATACAATAACGTTCTTCGTGGTATGAACTCAAATCGTGTTAAGTTTCATTGAATTTCATTCAGTAGCCCAAGGGGTGCTGGGCTACCCGTGGGGTGCCGGACTGCCCATGGGGTTCCGGGCTCACTAATCACTATTCTAACAAAAAAGAATAATTAAAATCGGACTACGCGTTCATAAATTACAACTAAGTAACATTTTGACTTTCATCCCCTTTCCCGAGGGAACCGTGCTGAATTTCGGGTTAAAAAGTATACAATAACGTTCTTCGTGGTATGAACTCAAATCGTGTTAAGTTTCATTGAATTTCATGTAGAAGCCCAAGGGGTGCTGGGCTACCCGTGGGGTGCCGGACTGCCCATGGGGTTCCGGGCTCGCTAATCACTATTCTAACAAAAAAGAATAATTAAAATCGGACTACGCGTTCATAAATTACAACTAAGTAACATTTTGACTTTCATCCCCTTTCCTGAGGGAACCGTGCTGAATTTCGGGTTAAAAAGTATACAATAACCTTCTTCGTAGTATGTACTCAAATCGTGTTAAGTTTCATTGAATTCCATTCAGTAGCCCATGGGGTGCTGGGCTGCCCGTGGGGTGCCAGGCTGCCCATGGGGTTCCGGGCTCACTCATCACTATTCTAACAAAAAAGAATAATTGTAATCGGACTACGCGTTCATTAGTTACAACTAAGTAACATTTTAACTTTCATCCCCTTTCCCGTGGGAACCGTGCTGAATTTCGGGATAAAAAGTATACAATAACCTTCTTCGTAGTATGAACTCAAATCGTATTAAGTTTCATTGAATTCCATTCAGTAGCCCATGGGGTGCTGGGCTGCCCGTGGGGTGCCAGGCTGCCCATGGGGTTCCGGGCTCACTCATCACTATTCTAACAAAAAAGAATAATTGTAATCGGACTACGCGTTCATTAGTTACAACTAAGTAACATTTTAACTTTCATCACCTTTCCCGAGGGAACCGTGCGGAATTTCGGGATAAAAAGTATACAATAACCTTCTTCGTAGTATGAACTCAAATCGTGTTAAGTTTCATTGAATTCCATTCAGTAGTTTTGGAGTGATGCGCGGTCGGGATACAGACAGACAGACAGACAGACAAAAATAAAAAAAAATACAGTTTTGGCTTCAGTATCAGCTACAGAATGCTCTCAAATTTTTTTTTGCAAAATATCTCTTATGTACAGAATTGGACCTGTTACAGTTTTATTATAAGTATAGATTAGTTGCATTTGATACGATTTATTTGATCATTATGATAGATTTATGAATTAAAATTACTTAAACTTGGTTTCACAAAATTACATGTTGATATTGTTGCCAAACAAATGACACAACATCTATGAAATGGTACCATACGATAAGATAATCAGATCAAAGGTCAAATCACATTACCTACGACTTACACTTCAAAACTGTATCTGGGCACTCCAATAAAATGGTCTAACACAATAATAAATGTTCAAAGAGGCGAAGAGAATTTCCTAATTTTAGACTAATGCTCTCACTAAAGTGTAATAACAAAGAATAAATCACAATAATAACACTCACGTTTTCTGAAAATTATATAAAATTAGGAACACGTCTACTCCTGATGAAGTATTGTTGAAGACTGACAGCCGGTTTCTAAAACGCAAATTAGTGATAAATTACGTTAAATGCTTGTTAATCCATTGTCAAATGCAAATTGGGTTGCTGAAAACTTCATGTGACTGTTTGTCAACACTGATGTCAAATCTCCGATTAAACGCCAATTAATTCAATTTTGGGTTTCCGAAAAGCCTTTTTTGTATGTTAACGGTTTGTCAAAGTGAATTGTGCTAATTGCCCAAAATCGACCAATTATTCGAAGATTAACATCTTGAAATCGTAAAGATATATAAAATATGGCTTTTAAAATGGTTTTAGAACTCTAATAACTGATACGATAGTACAAGTACATAATTATACCAAATATGACTACACATATTACTACTACGTAAATATGGTATTAAAGTCGACGTGATTTTTTAGTGTTGCTGCTCATTAGGTTTATCATCATCACCACATCAACCGGAAAGTCCAGCATTGAAAGAGGTCTCCCACATTAGGAGATTTGCAATCCCACGCTTGGCAGGAGTCCTTTGGGGATCTCAGTAGAAATTGTCAGTGTATAGAAGGCGATGCTGGTATTTTTCCCTTAGTCACCTCTTACGATATCCACGGGAAAAATTGTGGGGGGTAACATTCTAACCCTGCACCCCACAGGACTGCTCAATACGGTGCTATAACCTCCTGACGGCCTTATTATACAAACCCCAGCTGTATATACTACCAACGAAAGAATCCGCTTGAAATCTTATGGATGACCGCCTTCCAGACCTCAACAATCTTTGTGGAAGCACCTTTTGGTTAAGAAGGGCGTTAAGATATGGTTTAAAATTTTGTTGTGCGTCTGATATGCAGCAATAACCGGATGTGAGCAGTGTATTCTTTTGTATTGCTGCGCTGGAGATCCATGGTTAGAATCTCAAACCACATCACAAAAGAATGGACTTACATCTCGCCGCATGGTGCAGGTGCATGGCGGGAGTTTTTAGAATGCGTTGTTTGTTGGCCCTTATACAGAAAATCTGTCACCAAGCATCTAATGGTGTGTTACGAAGGCTGTTCCTATTCTAGGTATAACCTGTTCAGATTTTTCGAGTACATAATCATAAGACATCAATCACTTACCATCAGTTTAGATATATTTTTTTAGGCCTGTTAGTTTAGCCTTTGACCACTATCTCACCTGATGGTAAGTGATGATGTGGTCGAAGATGTTAGGCTAACCTAGAATTACTGGCTCTCAAAGACAGCTGCCGGAACGCACCTTTATGAGATTGGCGATTATCTACCTGAGGGTGGTAGCTAGTCAGACGGGCATTTGCAAAATGACCTACCACCATGAAAAACAAAGCCAACAACAAAAAATGCTGCTGTTTCACTTTTACCTAAATCGACTTTTGTGATCATCCGACCAAAAACCAAAACGTAGTGATTACATACTCATTGAAACGGTGGAACATTCCCTAGATTAATAAGCTGGTAACCATAGTAACGGCGGCGAAGCACAGAAATGATTTGGCAGTGATATCATGTCAAAACAAAAGAGACAACGTTATGCGTTAAATAAAGACAAAATACTACAGAATGAATGAATATGAACGACGTTTTCAATTTTCATGTTATCATAGATAAACAAGCATGTGTTATGTAATTTTAAGTTAATATGCTTTCCAGAAACCCGTTGAAAGTTAGCAGATTGTTAAATGTGACGGCTTGTTAGATGAATCTAGTTTTGACACGCGTACGGGAAACCGGCGGTGAGACTGACATTCGTTCGCCACTTGAGTTAGCTGTAGAGTGATCTTCATTTGTCGGATGACGTCTTATCATTGTTATCAATTATTATTATGGTTCAAACATGACATGATGTCACAGAGTTATATTGTAAGTTTAGCGTTTTGCAATGGCTTTACTTGCATAATTGGATGCATAAGATGTACATAGCTATGTACTGTATCAGCTGGATAGTCCACTGCTGAACACACAGCCTCCCCTATTTAGGGGGGGGGGGGGATATATAGAGAGGGGGTACTTTCCATAATCCCCACGCTTGTCTTGGGGATCGCAGTAGAAGCCGCTGCTGCCCATCTTCCACAAATTTTTCCCTTAGTCGCCTCTTACGACACCCACGGGATGATATGGGGAGGTGCAATTCTAACCCGGCACCCAGCGGGGGACATAGCTATGTATTTTACAGAATTTTATGGAAATTAAAATATGATGACCCAACAAGCCAATATCACTAAATCAATTTTGGCGGCTACAAAGCTTCCAAAGTGAAGTGGCTACAAAGCTGTTAATTAGGAATTTTTAAAATAACAAAATGTACAATTAAAACTAACGACTTCCACGTTCAGTGTTCAATAAGGCTTATTATAAGCCTTATTGAACAGAATAGACGAGAAATTCGGGACTTTTTTTTGTTGTAAATGTAATTCTAAACTGTTTTATAAAGATTTTTTTAATATCCTTTTTACTTCCTTGTGAGCACTGTAATATCCATAGAATTATAACTGGGGGGTTATTATAGTTGTAAATATTGAAGCATTTTTCTGAAATTTCGGTATATTATACGTAGGTCACACTAAAAGTTTAGCGTAAATTAAAAAAACAACATGTTATAAACAAAACGTTATGTTTATTGCTTTTCAAAATACTCTCCTGTACATTTTAAAATTATTTGTAGCAGTGATGGCTCAGTGGCATTGGCTATGGACTGCCGCGCAGCAGGTCCATGGTTCAAATCCCGCCCAGAGCTTGAGCTTCACCGCATGGTGGAAGGGCATTTTGCGAATGCCCGCCTGGCTAGCGACCACCCTCAAGTAGAAAATCTGTCACCAAGTGCCTAACGGTGTGTTCCGGCAGCAGTCCTTGAGAGCCAGTGAAATAACAGGCAAAATGAAACTTAACAGGTATGTCTCAAGGTGATGGGCGCAGTGCGGTTCGTCACTTGTGATGAAATGCATCTGTTATAGGCAGAGGATACCGCTTAACATCAGGTGGGCTTCGCGCTTGTTCCTTCACAATAACATAAAATAATAAAATAAAAAAAATAAAAAATCATGCGATCGATCCATTTTTTAAAACAGGAGAACCATAAATCTGACCGGACTAAATTTTTTTAGTGCTGAATGCATGGTTTCTACATACTGATTGAACGCTATCACTGCATGCCTCTTCGGAGTTGTTAAAAGTGAAACCTCTCATCAAATCTAAGATTTTGGAAAATACAGAAATCACAGGGTTCTAGGTCGGGCTATGTGCAGGATGGGTGACGAGTTGTACTTTTTCGGAAGCTCAAAATTACTTTGTTTTGTTGGCCGTGTGTGAAGAAGCGTTGTCATTATGTAGAAGAACGCGACTTTTTGATCGTCTTTCGCGAACTTTTTCTAACACCCTGGGTAAACAAATGGTAGAATACTCGGCATTAACACTCTTTTGATCTTCAAGTGGAATTGTGCAGATGGGACTAAAATCGTTTTAAATTATAATATATATTTAAATTTTAATATCATGAAAAATCATCGCTCTAAAACCTTTTCGACTTTATTCCATTTTCGTAGCGTACGTAAAACTGATGTGTGAAAAAACAATTGACAAATGATTTCCCGCCAATTTTTTTTTATTGCTAAAAATGTTGCAAGTCGTTTCAAAAAATATAACATTCGAAATTCAAATACTTCCGATTAGCTAGAAGTGCAAAACTTTTAGAGTGCCCAATGTATTTATGTATCATATTCTTTATGTAACCAACAATGCTGAAAACACCGATTGCCTCATCACCAATTGCCAATTGAACGCCACAAAACCATAATAGACGGCTGTTAGCCACGTGCATATATCAGCTTCCTTTCAAAGTCAAAGTCAGAGTCAAAATAATTTATTCAATGTAGGCGTCTACGACGCTCTTATGAAGGGCAATTAAAAATTTAGTAACTGAAATATTCTACATTATACTGCTACGTTCAGCAATAAAATTGTATAGAGCCACTGCGAGAAGAACGGAAAATTTTATTTTCACATGTTGTCAGGCCATCTAGTGAGGGGCCTACGAAGATTTTGAAGCAGTGATGGCTCAGTGGCATTGACTTGCCGCAGGTCCATGGTTCGAATCCCGCCGCGGGCTTGAGCTTCACCGCATGGTGGAAGGTCATTTTGCGAATGCCCGCCTGGGTAGCGACCACCCTCAAGTAGAAAATCTGTCGCCAAGCACCTAACGGTGTATTCCGGAAATTACAGGCACATGAGACTTAACAACTATGTCTCAAGGTGACGGGCGCAGTGCAATTCGTGACTTGTGACGAAATGCATCTGTTATAGGTAGAGGTTAGTCCGCTTAACATCAGGTGGGCCTCGTGCTTGTTCCGTCACAATAACATAAATAAGTAAATAAAAAATAGATCCAGGTGAAACATATCGTTGGTCTCCGGACGAGCATCGAAGATAGGTGTAATTATTTCTCGCGCTTATACCACTGATTTTTAATAGCGAAAATACAAATTAAACACTAAAACTTGGAAAATATCATAAGCGAATGTAGTTACATACTAGCTGTTAATTCCCAAAAATATTTGATTATCCAAGCACATCTTCGATCACTATCAGACAAGGTGAAGGAATATTGATGAACCACTATAAAAAGACACTAAAATTTGCAAATTGTTGCTACTACATTGGCATAAATGCAGCCAGTTATTATATTCATTATCAAATATTATGATAGTACGTAAACAACAGAGTGGATTAGCACTATGCATTGCAAAGTGTCCACAAGGCTGCATGTAATGGATAGGGCAAATTGAAGTAGGTAGGTACCACCTATAGAAGTTTTATATAGGACAGACTAGCATCTTTTATGCCGTAAAAGTAATCGATACAGTCATAAGTAATTTTATGATTTCTGATTAAGGACGCAATTAGGTACTTGATTTTGGTCGCTTTGAAGGTGAACTCCTCTTCAGACGATCATTGTTTTTATTCAGAATAATCGATGTGCTAAAATTTTAACAAAAATCCGACTCCATACAGAAAATATTCTAAAACAAAAATGTACTAAAAAGTATATTAATCAAACCATCTTATACAGTTCTTTTGTTAATTTGAATTTGAAGCGCTCGTAGCGAAGTTTTCTTAGCTGTTCTCAACCGATCAGCAAAGTTAAGCAACGTCGCACGCGGTTATGAGTTGGATGGGTGACCGCTAGTGACATTACTACTGAGCGTTTCCGTGCTTCGGAGGGCCGTCGGTCCCGGTTGTTGTCTTAGGATGGCATTCAGCATGTCAACAGGCAGCAGTCGTTATAGCACGGTGGTAGGGCATTTTGCGAATGCCCGCCTGGCTAGCTACCACCCTCCAGTAGAAAATCTGTCGCCAAGCACCTAACAGTGTGTTCCGGCAGCTGTCCTTGAGAGCCAGTACTTCTGGGTTAGCATGAACAACATCTTCGACCACATCATCACTTACCATCAGGTGAGATAGTGGTCAAAGGTTAACCTATCAGGCATAACAAAAAATAATAAAAATTTACATCGACAAGTGCAAATGAGAACATATTCGCAATTTCAATTAAATACGCATTATTAAGGATAACTCAAATAATAGTCATCAGATCTCACTGAAATTTAAATAGGACTAAACGACATGCTGCAGCTTTCGAACATAAAAAGAATCATCAAAATGGTCCACCCTGTAAAAAATTATGAGGAAAAAACAAACAAGAAACAAATATAGCTTTTTGAAGTCGGTTGAAAAATATATGTTATGTATGGACGTTTTGGTAACAAATCCGTATTGATCATTTTTCATAACTGCTTGATTATAGGTATAATAAATATCTGAAGTGTAAGTACCTCCACTATAATGAATTTTCACATAATTTCGCCAAAATTGAAAATGTGACTAATTATCTTCTTAACAAATCCGTGAAAATTTTAAAATCAAACAATAGCAGCCATGTGGAGAGTGTTATTTTCTCTAACTTCCGCGCATTGTAGACGATAGGTACAGCCCAATCCCCACGCTTGGCAGGCGGCTTGGGGATCGCAGTGTGAGATATCAGTTTCTCAGAAAGCGCTGCTGCCCATCTTCTGGTGTGTTAGCCTTAGTCGCCTCTTAAAACACCCACGGTAAGAGATGGGGGTGTGACATTCTAGCCCGGCACCCCACGGACATTATTTTCCTTAACAACCTACCAATTGATCCGCCCCTAATAAGTAAAAGATAAATTTAAACATCTCACCTAATATTTATTGGTGCATAATAGATATGCAGAAACTAACACATCGTTAGATGCAACGCTTGACGGCTGGCGGATCCCGGTGTGAAGAACTATCATGTCAGTTCTTCGGAAGGCGCTTCTGGCCTCCTGGTATTTTTTAACAAGAGGTTGTTACTTACAACAGGAAGATATGAAGGTGGGCAAATCTTGCCGGGCACCACACGGGGCAATTGCACTGTATTATCGGGAAAATATCCCTAGTCAATAAAGATTACTTACCATATTCTGTTACAAGATTTGTACGGTTAATTTAATAATTTATGTAAATTAAAAAACACGCTTACCTACGCTTGAAAAAAGTAATGCTGATTGGCGAACTGCCTACCAAATGATATCAATGAGTATCGACGTTGATATCTCGCCTTTTTGGTCCTTGATCTTACTTGACATCGTTTAAATGGACGCACTGTTTCATTAACTCGTATGATCAATAGTCCAGACAAAGCATAATAGCAAGTGACGCAACTTTTATTAAAACATCTAGGTACATTTCAAACTCTACATAAAAGCAATAAGGTCTATAAATTGTTTGTGGCCTGCGGTCAGTAAATTCTAGTTATATACGTTGACAACGCCTGGCATACCTAGATATGATAGGTATAATGTTGATCTAGGTGATGGAATTTATTCTATCAAGATTGTAGCTGCGTCTATATTTACATTGCATGCCTATTGGATATGGAAATTAGAAATAAACAAAGGATTGATTGAAAATGTGTCTTACTGACGATAATACTCTTTGTACAGGCTATTTTAAACTAAATTACTATCATTAAGACATAGTTGCATACTACTTTGGTTACGTGAAAAATACTTCGATATCTAACAGGGGTCAGAGAAAAAAAAACTATAACTACTAATACTTATAAGTATTGCACAAATTTATTATGTTTTTTTTTCTAAATAATGTTAAAATTAAAAAAAAACTTATTTATTCTCTGACAAAATTTGTACAATTACAAAAATAGGGAGAGGAAAAATTCTAGTCATGTGCGGGATATAATTTTTCCTGTCATTGTAATTTTGTAATGCAATCGCCGGAGCACGAGTTATTGCAAAAATGAATATATTAAAATAAGTTATGAATTTTTTTTTATATAATAAGTTACATTTTACTATTGCCTGCTAAGCGAATAAAACATATTTATAACTTATAGAACACAAAATTTGCATCTTGTTTTCCATTGTAGAGAATAAATATTGTATTTTTTTTATTGCCGACACGTAAGCCTTTGACTACAAACTCACCTGATGGTAAGTAATGATGTGGTCGAAGGTGTTAACAGGCTTAACCTAGAATTAATGGCTCTCAAGGACAGCTGTCGGAACACACCGTTGGGTGCTTGGCGACAGATTATCTACTTGAAGTTAGTCGCTAGCCAGGGCGGGCTTTCGCAAAATGCCCTTCCACCATGTGGTGAAGCTCAAGCCCGCGGCGGGATTCAAACCATGGACCTGCTGCACGGCAGTCCATAGCCAATGCCACTGAGCTATCACTGCTTAATAAATATTGTATTCATAAATTAACGTCCTTAAATACTATAATGTAATAACTAAGTACTGTAACTTTTAAGGTCTTCTACTGCAACCAGTGAAAACAATTACTTACATAAAATATTTCAATTCAATATGTGACATAAATGACCGTATTTTTAATTCAGTTTACCCTAAAGCTTACCCTTTTTACACCAACGAATTGAATTTGTTACCTCTACCTAAACAAAACCGGAAAACTGTAGGGTGTAGCTGGACAGACGGACAACGGCAATAGTCCGTTAGTGACTTGGTTCGGATCCATAAATAAAATAAAGTAATGTTGGACATTTATCTCCTCATCATCAGCCAGAAGTCTCCACTGATGAGCATAGGCCTACCTCATTGAGCGCCACAACGAAGAGCTAGATATTATAAATTAGCAACCATTTTGTCGCCAAGCACCTAACGGTGTGTTCCGGCAGCAGTCCTTGAGATCTTGTGAAATTGCAGGCAGATGAGACTTAACAAATATGTCTCAAAGTGACGAGGGCGGTGCAATTCGTGACTTGTGATGAAATGCATCTGTTATAGGCAGAGGTTAGTCCGCTTAACATCAGGTGGTTCTCGAGCTTGTTTCGTTACAATAACATAACAAAACCAGCATCGGCTCCCCACGACTCAAATATCAAAGTAATCTTAATTTAAAAAAATGCAACAGTTTACTCACCTTCATTATCATCGTAATAAATAAGTTAAATCAACATAAAAACTTACATTTGATCATTTTTAAAGCTGTGCCAACTCTTATCACTAAATAAAGGTCATTCACATCAGAGGGCGTGACCAAACTATAAATCCCTTTTCACAAATTTAATTATTGTTGCTCTTTTAATAACACTTATTTTATTGTTATTTATTGAATGCAGACGTGTTTACTAAACGATCGGTGTGTGGTGCACTGTCGGCCTGGCTTCTGATTCAACTAATGAGGTAGGTACCTCATACCTACTAGCTGATAGGGAGTTATTTGCCTTGTGATAAATATAGGAAAATATTGAAATAACATTTAAAATGCTCGTCATTGAAGCATTTCGTTTATGGTCGTTGAATTTTAGGATATACACTGGCGTTTTGAAATCAGAATGGAGTATAATTACAAATGTGGGCCTCGCTTTTAAAAGGTTCCTCAAATAAAATCAAATAAAATAATAGATATTATAACCTTTGTTTGTTGCTATCACAGTTTAAAAAGTCAGGGGTTTCAGTATTCATGGTTTGAAAAGAGTAGTTTACAATATATAGAACTTCTATATTCATCTATCATTTTGTTGAAACCGAAACAAAAAATATCTCAAACTGACAACTTTGGTAACCACGCAATCTGTTTATTTTTATGGATAAAATGGTTATCTAAATTGCAGTGCTGTATAATTGTTATTTGTCTTGGAAACTGAAGAAGCGATGGATTCTAGGATCCTGAGTGTAGCCAGGGCTCAAACGTACTAGACGTAATATACTTAGTTATTTGTTAAACAGGGCTGCAAAGTTGTTATTTTGACACGAGTACTTTTATTGAAATCTGAGAAAGCGAATGATTCCAGGATTGAACCATGAACGAAGAAAGTAGTTCAAAATATAGAACGGAGCTAACAGAAGGTTACGAGTACAATGGTACGAGATGAAAAATATTTTTTTCTGTCCAGCCCAACAAACAATTTTTCAACACTCCAGCTAGGAAAATGCTAGGTGCAAAAAATAGCCTATGTAAAGTTTCGTTAATTTATAGTAAAAATCAAAAGGAAAATGACTAAATTTGGTTATATTTTAACTATTTTTGTTTCTGGAACTTTTACACAGGTTCGAATTTTAAAAACCTTTACCACGTCAGCGGATGAAAACCACTTTTCCACGCAGATATCGAATGATAAACAACAAAATCCCGAGCTCGTGAGGTGAAAAATATATTTGGCGCCGAGCAGTACAGCGAGGAAAAAGCTAAAGAAAATGGATTCTACAAAGGGCCTGTTCCATTAGTCGCTAAGAACGTAAATTTCGATAATTTTGATCACATTCTGCGTCTGTGGTTGTGATCACGTGATCGTTTGTAACTGTCATCCCCGTTCCATTTTTTGATAAGAACGCTAAGAATGCCACTAAAATTTGCCACTTCTGTCACTTTTGACATTAGATGTAGCGTTTAAGGCGAAAATAACGCCAAGACCCATTTGGAAAACTTTTTGGGAGTGTGATCGTTTTAGCGTTTTTAGCGAATCTCACTCAAATGGAACGTACCCATAGTGGCTCTGTGGGTTGAAGGCCTCGCCAACGACATATGATTTATTTACATTTTCAATCCCCACATCTCCAAAAAAAATTTTTAACGAAAAACCCTATATTTGTCGAACCTGCTTATAAAATTTAACGAGAATGGGTTGTGAAATCCGACCTGTAGAGTAGAACAACCAGACATTCAGCCCGACATACAAAAGCATTTTTGACCAAGCTGAAACGGAGAGCCTTCGCTCGCGTTTCGGGTTTGATCGATCAATTATATAAAAAATAAAAGTTATATTATTACAATTCAATTTCACTTTAAGGGTAAGTTATTGTTGAAGTATTTGTTTTTGGAACTGTTATAAAGTTTCGAATTTCAAAAAAGTTTTCTACGCTAGCCGTTAAAAAACAATTTTGCACGAACATTTCGAGTGATAAACAAAACCATTCCCAGCTTGAGAGGTCAAAAATATATATTTGTACCATCTCAACGACCTTTAGACGATGTCATATACAACATAGCAAGGTAAGAAAAATATTTTTTGTGCTAAATTTCCGTGACATTCGGATGGACAGGCAGTCAGACAGATGGTATAGGTATAGAGTAATTATCAATAATGCTCCGTGTTGCCTTTTGGCTACGGAACCCTAAAATTGAATAGCAATCTTATCTAATAACAAGTAAGTAAATAGGTACTACTTACGATGTTATGAAAAGCTTCCAAAATACGCCAGGGTTTTTTATTTTTATTTTGCCACGATAGCTCAATATGGCTAATCATATACCGACCCCAGGGACTTCGCGGGCTTAATGCCACTCGCGGTATAAACTTTTCCTATCTTTGTAATTATTTAAGTATACTTACTTAACTAATTAAATAATTTATTTCATTTTGAAGCAGTGATGGCTTTGTGGCATTGGCTATGGACTGCCGCGCAGCAGGTCCATGGTTCGAATACTGCCACGGGTTTGAGCTTCACTGAATGATGGAAGGTCATTTTGCGAATGCCTGCCTGGCTAGCGACCACCCTCAAGTAGAAAATCTGTCGCCAATCACCTAACGGGTTCAATGTATACAACGGTATGTCTCAAAGTGACAGGCGCAATGCAATTCATGATTTGAGATGAAATGCATCTGTTATACGCTTAAACTCTGGTGGGCCTCGAGTTTGTTCCGTCACAATAACATATATTTTTTTCAATACTACGAACTATTCATAGATAATTCAAACATCTTAAATACTTTTCATCATCGACAACAGCAAATACCAGTAAATCATCCAGGCAAGCAATATACATTTTCAGTTAACTAACTATAACTTAACAACTATATTAACGGATTTTGATTTAATTTATATGGGACCACCTCGGATCTCTATTAAACAAAGGAAAAATCAAACTCAGTTTATAATTGGCAAAGTAATCGCGTATCACACATACAAGAAAACAGACTTTTTTTTGGTAAGTAGTAAGAAATTGATAATTACAGAATATTTTTATAAGCGAAAATATCTGCTCTATCTAATGCTCAAATAACAATAACAGGCCGAATTCATAGGTCGTTCAAGTTCTAAAAACAATAAAACACGGAATATGCAAGTGGTGCATAATGAGAGCCAGTTAAATTACAGGCGCATGAGTCTTTACAACTGTATGTATATCTCAGGGTGAGTCAGGTTTTTTTATGGGATTGTCTTCCTATGGCAAACAAGCAGGCGGCTAACCCGGTGATACGTGATCATCGCCCCCCACCACCACCGCAAGACCAGAGGTCCCGAGAAAGCGTTGCCAGCGTTTGAGGAGAACATTTTTTTTTTTTGCTCTCTTCTTGATGACTCATTAGTCGTATCGGTTCAGAAATACTACACATGTATGAGTGCTAGGCAGAAAATGCCGTGAAAATCGCAAGAATATGGACTTCCAGACGTCAACATGAAATTGATGAAACATCATTATTTTGCGGGATGTCCGTTAGCGAAATTCAGTTGCAAGTGTAGCTGATATGGTAAAAGATGCAGAGTGATAGAAAATGTCTACGCAGTGCCAAAGGGTCGAGCCGTATATCTAACTATTATAGTTAGATATGTCACTAACTACTACTTTTAACTCTATTTTTTATGTATTTTATTTTACGACTAGAAAATTATAACAATAAGTAGTATGGTGTACATTGAGATTGCAAGGGATTCAACAAAGGGACAAAATTATTCAAGATATTTATGCCTTTTCTTTCATATATACATATACCGAGAATACTTTGAACTTTTGAAGCGCTCGGCTCGTAGCGAAGTTTACTTAGCTATTCTCAACCGATCAGCAAAGTTAAGCAATGTTGCCCGCGGTCATGAGTTGGATGGGTGACCGCTAGTGACATTACTACTGAGCGTTTCCGTGCTTCGGAGGGCACGTTAAGCCGTCGGTCCCGGTTGTTGTCCTAGGATGGCAGTCGTTAAAGCATGGTGGTAGGGCATTTTGCGAATGCCCACCTGGCTAGCTACCGCCCTCAAGTGGAAAATCTGTCTCCAAGCACCTAATGGTGTGTCCTTGAGAGCCAGTACTTCTAGGTTAGCCTGAACCAACATCTTCGATCACATCATCACTTACCATCAGGTGAGATAGTGGTGAGGCTACATTCAAGGCTTAAAAAAAAAACTCCCTCGTATGTGATTAACGCTTTTATTTCGTCGATATAGGTATATGGCTAGGTATATACAATAAATATCTAATCCTTCTTATCAATGCGAGTTATGAGCAATTAACAAAATAATATAATATCTTCAGGTTACACGATTACATTTACAAGTATAAACACTGACCCATACAATATGGGTATACTTATCAAAAACAATTTCGTCTTTGTCAAATATTGAAAAAAGTTCTAGAACTGTTCTTTTTGGACGGCATTTACGTTCTATGGCAGGTTATATTAGAAATTAGCAGATGAGATTAGAAAAACCTGTAAAGTATAGTAAGTAAGTAAAATGTCTATGATATAGACACTTTACTTACTTACTATACTTTACAGACTAACACACAATTATTAATTTATTTATATACTAGCGACCCGCCCCGCCTTCGCACGGGTGCAATACTGATACTAAATAATCTGTAATAACTTCGAAAATATTCATTAAAATTAGATGCTGTTAGTGACATATTGGTCTATATTTAATGTACAATGTATTTAAGGTATACTTAATTGGATACGGCTTAATGCTATATTTCTTAAAATCGCTTCGAAAATAAGCCACTATTTCTCTTAACTAATTGGGAAGTAAAGGATAAAAATTGGTAATTGTGGTCTATCCCTAAGAGATAGACATATACCATCACGGATTTTTTGGTAGACCTTTTCAAAGTGTACAATACTGTAGTAAATTATTTTGATCAATCTCGTAGGATTCAGCCAGCAGCGTTTGCAATGTAAGCACAAAAATGTATTTATTTACGACATCACATTAGAAACCTCTACAATTATCAGTGTTTCTTTACTATATTATGCATGTACTATACATATAAACCTTCCTCTTGAATCATTCTATCTATTTAAAAAACACATTAAAATCTGTTGCGTTGTTTTAAAGATTTAAGCATACATAGAGACAGACAGACAGCGGGAAGCGGCTCTGTTTTATACTATGTAGTGATGATGATACACACACAAGTATTAATTATTCAGCTTCGCCTCCATATACCACCTGTACTCTACGCCGTTGAGCCAAAAGTCAGGAACAGGGAACGAGTCATTAAACATAGCTGGAACCCGAAACATGTACCTACGATTTGATACTTGTGTCTTTTATGATTCCAGCCGTTCTAAAGCCACATCAAATGGCACACCCCATCCCTAGCATCTCAATTTGGTGTAGTGTAATACATCAGTCCCGGATGGTTTCTGGGTCTAACTGAGAGAGGTATATAGGTGAGGATGATCAATTTTTTTTTCTTGAAATAATGTTGGATATTGCTGCCGACAGTCCAACTCCACCGGAATTCGGGTGAGGGAAGACTCTCTTATAGCCCTGAAAGAGGAAAGTGCTGAAGGCACTTCTTCCGAGACGGGCGTAGAAGGCGAAAACCGATCTTCGTAATATGATCGGTTCCGCAGTCTGCAGTATTGTTATATTCTGTAGCTGGAGCAGCTGTGCTTCGATTGTATTTTTATAGTAAATATTTTTTTAGGGTTTCATACCGTGCAACACGAGCGCTGCTGTCAGCTGTCCGTCCATATGTTAGTAGTCGCTATCTAGCTTGTTAATGGAGTTAGTTACATATCTGTTTTTTTTTATTTTGTATAGAATATTGACTGTTGCTAACCCACATCAGATATTCAATACCAATTTTTTTGAGGAGGGTATATAAGAGGACGGGCGTGCACATACTACCAGACACGTTTCTTGACCTCAGCCTGTTGAATACCCAATTAGTCTGAACCTAAAATCAAACCCAGGACCTGAAGGTTCCAAGGCGTCGCCAACCAACGAGACGGACTTATCACGACGACGTTATGTAAGTACAACACGTATCAGCAAGGTCTGTTTGCCAGCTAATTCCTTGCTAATGCTTCTTGCTCGAGCATACTGCTACCGTCTTATTAATGCTAATTTTCCCGAGTCTACAGTCATACAATACAACATAACATACACAGCCATTATCTTATCATACGGACGAATGTGGAAGGACAGACAAACTTTGACTATTAACACAACTCCAAAACCTGTTCATACTCGTGTAAGCAACAACACTAAACAGAATATAACGAAAAATCGTTAATTTTTCCGTTCAGTTCGAGTTCTCTATCTGGGGGCAAACCCCCATTTTGTTTTTTTTTTATGTCTGATTGGCGTGCCTTTGACCTGTATCTCACCTGATGGTAAGTGATGATGTGATCGAAGATGTTGTTCAGGCTAACCTAGAAGTACAGGCTCTCAAGGACAGCTGCCGGAACACACCGTTGGATGCTTGGCGACAGATTTTCTATTTGAGGGTGGTAGCTAGCCAGGCGGGCATTCGCAAAATACCCTACCACCATGCTATAACGACTGCCATCCTAAGACAACAACCGGGACCGACGGCTTAACGTGCCCTCCGAAGCACGGAAACGCTCGGTAGTAATGTCACTAGCGGTCACCCATCCAACTCATGACCGCGCGCGACAATGCTTAACTTTGCTGATCAGTTGAGAACAGCTAAGTAAACTTCGCTACGAGCGCTTCTAAAACTTCAATTCGTGCCATCTCTTAGTTAAGTCTTATTTTAACCTTACATTTTCAATTTGAATTCGCCCTACCTATTATCACTATGCAGCAGCGCCTTCTGAAGAGCTGCTGTATTAAACTGCGATCCCAAGGCGCCTACCAAGCGTGGGGATTATGACAAATCCCTCCTAAATGTTTTCAGCAGTGGACCGTCCGGCTGTTACTTATTAACTTACAATAGAACTTCAACGTGAGATCGAGCTGCATGCATTGAATCAATCATTTGTACGATAGAGATAGCCTTATATAACATTACTTTACTTCTATGTTAGCCTGAACAACATCTTAGACCACATCATCACTTACCATCAGGTAAGATAGTGGTCAAAGGCTAACCTATCAAGCATAAACAAAAATAAAAAAATGTTTCGTTACGGCAATGGTACGAATCTTAGTACAAATATTTTAGCCTTGAAATAATGACGTTGGTTTTTCATAATAATTAAAGGGTGGGAGTTGAGCCCCAGGACTACGACCAGCACTATCAATAAGAGCAATATGCTAGATTTTGAACTAAAGGATATTTCATTAAGAGTAGAGTTCACGGTGCGTTTTCCATAGGAACGTAGTTGCGTCATATTTTAAATACCAAGTGTTCAAACTCGGTGAAATTTTGTGTGCATATTGCTGAGTCTAATATCTGTGCTTCTGGTTTGCCAGTTTTGCGATTAATATTTACTATGGGATATAATGTCAAAATCACAATTGCCATACAAAATATTTTTTGGAATTATTTTTGAAAATCATAGTTTTACGGAAATCTGGCAAACCAGAAGTATAGATGTTAGGCTCAAGGATATACTTACATGCAAAGTTTCACCGATTTTGAGTACTTAGGGCCTGTTTCAGAATGTTCGAGTAAGTTCCGGTTATACTACCCAGAAAATAAAATAACTGAATGATAAAAATGACAGTTAACATGCAGCGCGTGACGGATAGGCTAAATCGATGACTGTGAAACGCAAAGACAGTGTTTTATTTAATTAATATGTTCTGGGTAGTATAACCGGAACTTACTTACTCGAACATTCTGAAAAAGGCCCTTAGTTTTAAAATATGACGAAACTACATTTGTATGAAACCGTGAACTCTACGCTATTTTTAAATTTAACTAAAACAACGTGTGTATCTCACACATCATCATCGAATTATTTTATACATTGGAAAGGCCTATCCATGCCATATAATAAAATTATGTTTGGAATATACCATTCATTCAAATGTCCGCCGCGGCTTCTGGATGGAGCGCATCCGACAATCTCTGGCGCTTTTGGATTGGATTGACTTTTTCGGTTACTAAAGTTTAATATTTACGCTTTCCAGATTTTTTCCTTTACATCTTCTTTAGGACATTGCTATTGCCAAATTATATGATCCTAATTCTAGGTACGGGAAGTACCTGATATAGGTTTTTATGCCCTTGTGAAATCGCAAAATATGCGAAGTAAACAGTAATATTTCTTTATGGCGTTGACTTAAAGTTTGATTTTTTTCACCGCTGAAAGAGACTTCAGTATTACCTATTTGCCATATATTTCAACTGTACAACAAGTAGGTACGTGTTTGGAAGAAAATGGGTATTGGCAGACAGATTACATATAACGGCCAAAATAGAATCTTACAAAGGTACGGAACCCTTAAAGGATTGTATGAATGGTGTTATGCAGTAGAAATGGCGTATGGTGGCTTTCTAAAATTCAAATATAGACCAACTTTACTTAAAATATGTGTTTTTTCGGCTGTATAAATACAACAAACATCGTATAATAACACTTTGCTCATTAACTGTCTCGATAAAGAAGTTTCACGTCGTAAAGAACGTCTAAACGCAAAAAAATCTCATCCCCCTCTTTTTTTTTTTTTTATGCGTGATAGGTTAGCCTTTGACCACAATCTCACCTGATGGTAAGTGATGATGTGGTCGAAGATGTTGTACAGGCTAACCTAGAAGGCTAACTCTGATAACCTCGTCCCGTAAACATAGCATAACCATAGTAAATTACTATGGTTATAGGTACCGACAGAAAAGAGAAAGAGTTACTAGAATTATATTTCTCTATGGTTATGAGTAACAATTTTGATATATTTTTTATACCGGCGGTATGCCTTTATTAACAAAATACTACGAACTATATACGACACTACAACTACTACAAGAAAAGCATTTAGACAACCTATAAGTCATTGCAGACTCACAGGCAGTCCAAATGCTCCAGCCCACTACAATATATAATAAAAATATATTTTATATTAAATAAAACGTAACATTTAGTTTTATTACAATAATTTTATAATCACAATTAGGTATAGGTACATATAAGAATATATTTCATATTTACGCTACGTTTTGGCATAGGTATTGCTTACTGGTGAGGAACAGTCAATGGTGACGAAAAAGGAATTGCAGAAAATTTGTTCTACATATATATTTTATGGTCTTTTTGGTAAAACTGCGAAACACAATACACACCCGGCTGTCTAGCTATATAAGTCCACTCCTCCTTTCCCCTCTAATATTTTTAGTGTGTTTGATAATTTCGACCAACATTATAAGTCTTCGGTAGTATAGTGGTAAGTATCCCCGCCTGTCACGCGGGAGACCGGGGTTCGATTCCCCGCCGGAGAGAATCTTTTTGGACTGTTTTGTCGTATTAGGTTCAATAGTGGGTACTATTACTATCTATCACTCCAAGTTCGCTCAACTAATTTATTTCTATCGGAGATTATAAGGAATTTGACGATTTTTAATGAAAATAATGTTTTTCTTAGTTTAGCCTCTATTATTAATTCCAATATTATTAATTTTGTTGTTACAAATAATTCTTTCAATGCATTGATGTTATTGTTTGTAAATAAAATTCTGTAAAAATAAAATGTATTTTGTTTATATTCACAATATTTTACACTGTAATGTAGGCTTTGATGGCTTTGATATAACTTTGTACATACTATTTAGTATTAGCGACATCTGTTGAGTAATTTTAATACTATAAATGCCAAGAGTGTTCCATTTATAGGTCTTTCATAATTCTCCACCTACCGGTGTTTTTTACTTTTTATCACATTTAGTGCGTTCGGATAGCCTATCGGTGCCAAAAATAACACACACAAACGCTAAAAATGATCACACGGGCCGTTCGATTTGTGACTTCGTGAGCAAAAATATCGTTTTCGCTCACGGTTCGGATAGCTTTGAAAACGCTACTAATGACAGAGAAAAGTGATATTTTTGACCCATGTCTTACCGTGGGATCGTTGTGATCGTTTTTTGACAACTGCTGGTTTGACAGTTGTATTTGGCGCGATAGAAGAGTTTCACAAGTTTTTGTTATTGTGGATTCTCCCTTGTAAACACCAACCATTCTCTTAACATTAAACACTCTCCACATTATTTATGACACTAGCAAATACGGACATTGGCAGAATTGTGACAATATGCCACAGAAGCCATTAATATAAGAAATCAATCAAGTTTTTTATATAGGTACCTACTTGTTTTGTTAATTTTAGAGATTGATTCCATGTTTCGTACTGTGCAAAATTGTTAAAATATTGTCGGTTGTCAAAGTATGTTTTAAGCCGTTCGGATAGGATGCAGTAATTGGTAGTCTAAAATAGCAAAAGCTTCTATCCGAACGCTAATACACAAATGCCAATTTTGAAACTGCTTTATACGCAATCGAGCCAAAACGAACGCACCTCTAGATGAGTGCTACACGTATCAATATGGATAATACGTCTAGTGCAGCCATACTCAACCTTTTTTTAAAGGGGCCACAAACACGGTCCGTCATGGAGTCGAGGGCCGCAAGCATAAATTATTTAGGTCATAAATAAAACTTAATTCGAAGTTAACAATGTAGTTACTTTATTAATGAAAAAAGAAGCTTTAACAAAGATGTTTATGTTATAATGCGATTTTTGATACTGTCAACACTTTTTCAAAACTTTATAACTTTATCAAAATCTGGCTTGTCGTTACATGCTATCCTTATAACATCATCCAGATGATAATATGTACAAGTAGTAGTAGTTGTAGGTTTGTTTCTGGAAACGGTCTTTGTATATTTCATTATTAAAAAAAATTATTAGCACACATACGTAGACCCAGAAAACGTTAGTAGGATTTTGGGCACATCTTTGGACGCTTTTATATTTTTGGGGAACAATACTCCAAAATTAAATGCAACCACAGATTACTAATAATAGGCTGCATTCCGATTCACGACAAAATCGCTGTTAGCGCTCGGCTCACATTGCCGTTCTGAAACACTCATTCTCTATCAGAGAGGTCGCAAAATTTAAACTGGTTAACAATTTTGTAAATTCAGATGGGCCAATATCAAAGGCCGGGCGGGCCACATGCGGCCCGCGGACCGCAGGTTGAGTATAGCTTGTCTAGTGTATTATTTATGGATTGTGATGGGATACCGGTCACGTATTTATAGTCTGTATAGGTTAATATATCACGAAGTCGTATCGCAGGTGTCCTAAATCTGTATCCCAAGACCATACAAAATTTTTTGTTTGCAACCAGAATGTCAAATTCGATGGACATATAATACCTTTATTACATACCTATCGTGTGCCAGACATCTTATTTTTTATTGAACATGTAAAATTGCCTAAAATTGATAGAAACAATATTATGAATAAATAATAATAAACAATATATAATATACACGGTGACCAAAGAAATAGTGATATACTGAAGCTGGGAGGTAGGGGACCTAGAGGGCTATCTGAATCACCCCCATGTATGTTCCACGATTTTTCGTATTTTTGGAGTTACAACTTCTTTTTTAATTTTTAACCTATCGCCGAGTACAATGAGATTTTTATTTATGGTGACGTGAATTATTGTGGTAGATGCTTGATTTTTTTGTGTGCTAAGCTGATAGATAGGTCAATTCAGTATGGCAACATTAACCTTCGTTAGATCTTTGAATGGAATAAAAAAATAATTAAATTCCATGAAAGATAAAATTACCCAGTATGTTCAAAACTTCAAGAGCCTTTAAAAAATAAAATCACTTAAAAAACCGTTTTATTATTTGATAAATGGTTTCCGATTAGAATAGGGGCAGCTGGACTCCAAATAAAAACTATACAATTTGTAGTAAACATTTTGAATCAAAATGCTTCATACAAAGAAAACATCGACGTATACAAATGAAAGACTCAATACCAACTGTACAAAGCCCAAAAAAGCCCTGACGTATGAATAAAAATGCAAGGCAGTTTAGATCGGACAAATGTATTCAGATCATAATGAGCATACAAAATTTTACCTTAACTACAAGTCATTGAAAACATCGTTAGCGTGTTTTAGCAATGTACAGCGCCGTCTAGTGTAATACAACGAACTAACACAACACATGATAATGACATAATACGATGCTAGATGGCGCGGAACAAAATACATACTTAGCAGTAATTTAATTGAGATAATTAGACATTCCGCCCGCCATGGACCACATGTCCATATCCAGGGGGAAAAACAACTTATGCTTATTAAATAACACATATTACTGTAGGATGTACTAAACTCATCTGATGATCAACATAATCAAATGAGACTAATAAAAATGTTACACAATATTTGGTCACCTTGAATAAA
This sequence comes from Plagodis pulveraria, assembly GCA_963890685.1. NCBI lineage: Eukaryota > Metazoa > Arthropoda > Insecta > Lepidoptera > Geometridae > Plagodis > Plagodis pulveraria. The sequence goes on from OY982975.1 coordinate 10,018,030, forward strand.
TGAATGAATTCTACAAAATATATAAAAAGGTTCATTGTTAAGGTAAAGTATAAATCAAATTAATCTGTAACAGGTAACGTACAGAGTTTGGACACTGGTCGCTTAATAGTGACACCCTTGCAACGTAAACTAGCGACACGCGTTATATTGTCTGAACCACAATGTTTTTCGGTTATAATACCATACAGCCATCGGCCTGGTGGAAGGTTGTCTTCCTTTACAAGGACAATATCCCCAATATTAGGCTCCGGTGTGCAATGTTTCCATTTATAACGCTGCAAAAACTGAACAAGATATTCACGAGACCATCGTCTCCAAAAGTCTTGCACCATACGTTGCGTTAATTGCCAGCGCCTAAGATTGGAGACATTAGAACCTTCAAAATTATGATCCGGGGCAAGAAGCAGCGGTTCTCCGACAAGAAAATGTCCCGGGGTCAATGGTATAGGGTCATCAGATCCATCACTCATACGTGATATTGGTCTCGAATTGAGACATGCCTCAATTTGAGCCAACACCGTTGTAATCTCTTCGAAGGTTAATGTCGAATGGATTACCCTTTTGAGGTGGTTTTTCGTGGAACGGATGCCTGCCTCCCATAATCCTCCAAAATTTGGACTATAGGGAGGTATCCTATGCCAAGTCGTTCCGTTTGTTGCAAGCCAGTCAGCAATCTCAATAGCGACACTTGACCTTTCTGCCATTAGTAAAGCCTTTAGTTCGCGTTCGGCGCCAACAAAGGTAGTCCCGTTATCGCTCCAGAGATTGGCACAATGTCCACGTCTGGAGACGAAACGTCTGAAAGCTGCCAGAAAGGTTGCAGAAGTGAGATCACTGACGACTTCCAGGTGGATGGCTCGTGTACTCATGCAAACGAAAAGGCAAATGTATCCTTTTGTGGATCGATGACCACGACCCTTAGTAGTCCTTACCGCTATGGGACCGGCGTAATCCAAGCCACTTTGGAAAAAAGGTCTACTTGGCGTGACTCTAGATGGAGGCAATTGACCCATCTGTGGGTGTGCCGTCTGAGTAGAGTAACGGATACAAGTCACACATTTGTGGATGTTAGATTTTACCAGGTTCCTAAGATTTACAATCCAGTATTTTGCTTGAATATAGTTGATCATAAGGAGTGGGCCTCCATGCAAAGTTTTGTCATGGGCATCACCTATGATCAACTTCGCTAAGTGAGACTGGCGTGGTATCAAAATAGGATGCTTGCGGCCTTCAGGTAGGCCAGACCTCTGCAGCCTTCCACCAACACGCCAAACTCCATCACTGTCTTTGAAGGGGTTAAGAGAAGAAAATTTACTTTTCTTATCCTTAAGATCAATAGTCAAATAAAGGTTCTGAGTTCGTTTGATACATGCTTGCAACACATCTTGCAGTTCTTTAGCAGTTAACCATGGCTGCAAAGGCAGACCGGATGGTAAATAGAACCGCCTGCACCAAGACAATACTCGAACTAATCTTCTTAAACTGGAGAACCTTTCAAGGAATGGATCACCGTCATCAGCTGTGGTGGTGGTAGTATGACATTTCATGATGGATTTTTCTTCCAGAGAAGTGTCTTTTAAATCTCCCTTGCTGTAGACAATGTCTTTAAGATGCAGCCACTCTGGACCACGATTCCATAAGTCATTCTCTAACAACTCCGAAGACATTATTCCTCTTGAGGCACAGTCAGCGGGATTGTCCTTCGAAGCGACGTGAGACCACTGACTTGCATCCGTAATGGTAAGTATCTCGGAGACTCTGTTCGCAATGAAGGTTTTCCAGCGACTAGGGTGACTGCCAAGCCAAGCCAGAACTATTGTCGAGTCTGTCCACGCATGCAGGTGCTGTTTAGGAACGCTCACCACCATTTTGACGATATCTGCAACAATTGATATCGGGTAGCAACGCCAACGCATCACTAAATGTCTCAACTCCGGTTGAAGACTGGGGCCAGTCATCAAATCATCATTTAATGAGACGCCGTTTGATCCAGAACAAGATCCATCAAAAACCACGCGTACTTTGCTGGTAGTTTTATCTTGTCTCACAACGGCGTGGTGAGGTAGGTAAAAGGCATCCGATTTATCGGGATTGCTTACTTCCTCCATATGACCCAAGCTAATATATTCGTTTAAGACCTTCAAATACTCACTCTTAAGTTCGGGAGTTTTGCTCAACCTTTTCTCTAGCATGAGAAATCGTTTGCGAGCAATGTTCTTGGAACCTCCATGCTTACATAGTGGGTCGTTTGTCTTAAATGGGAGTCGGACCACATAACGACCTGACTCGTCTCTAGTGGTGGTTTTAGCAAACAACTCTTCGCATTTTTGATCCTCAAGGGTCAAATGCTTCTGCTTCTGGGAGGATGGTTCTGACTCCATCTCCCAGAACTTCTTGAGCAGTTCATTTTCAAACTGCTGATCAATATGCGCTAGGTGCATATTCACAATGCTGTGGCACTGTTCGCTATGGTTGGTACTACCAGCAGAGTGTACAGTTCCAGATAAGATCCAGCCTAGTCTAGTGTTTTGCGCAATCACCGACCCAAGCGAACCTTTGATCAACCCATCCAACAAGATCTGGCTGTACACCTCCGCCCCCAGTAGCAGATCTATCCTACTTGGTGTCCCAAATGATGGATCTGCTAATTCCATAGTTGAAAGTGCTGGTAAACCCTGCAAATCATGCAGCGTTGAACTAGGTAAAAAGCACGTTAGCTTATTCAACACATGTGCCTTTACCGTGATGGTGAAGTTTGGATCAAGACGGGACTGGATTGTCAACAAAACAGTGTGCTTCGACGTAACAGTCGAGCTTCGGTCGCCGCCTAGCCCGGTAACTAAACCAGTCTCAAATTTCTTTTTAAGACCTAATAGCTGCACTGCAGCTTCTGTTAAAAAGGTCGCCTGAGATCCCTGATCAAGAAGAGACCTTAAAACAACAGTCGTTTTCTTGTTGGATTGCGCTTTTACCAAGGCGGTAGCCAACAGGACTTGACTGGGCGAATTTACAAAACAGGTGGTGATCTTTGATGAATCTGATCTTTCGCCTGGAGCCTGTGAACTTGGAGAACCTGATGTTGATGCCGTAATTGTAGCAACAACACTCTTATTCACAGGCTGATCAGCCTTGATATTGTCAGTAGTGGATTTTTGGCCTTTGGGGTGTAATAAGGTGTGGTATTTTTTTTTACATAAACGACACCTGGTCGACATGGTACATTGAAAAACAGTATGGTCAGTATTTAAACAGTTAAAGCATAAGTGATGCGTCTGAGCAAAATTACGTCTGGTGTCGGTGGTTTCCTTTGCAAATTTCTTACAGTTACATGTTTTGTGATTCTCTGAACAAAAATAACAGGATACAAAAGTAGTAGCGACGTGGGCACAGCTGCTCTTATCCAATTTTTGAACCTTTGGATCTAAGAATTCTAATGCCCGGAACCTATTCTCTAAGAATTCCTCAAATAAAGCCAATGTAGGCAAGTCTAAAACGGTCTCGGTAACTTTTTGTTCCCAAAGCTTACGGGACTCAGAGTCAAGTTTTTGGCTAATTAAGAAAACTGTTATTACGTCCCATGAACTAGTATTGACCCCTAAATTCTTCAAAGCGCTTAGACATTCTTTAGTAGTGTCTAACAATTGTTTTAGAGCACTAGAAGATTCAGACGTCAATATCTTTTGAGATGTTAATTTTTTTAAAATGCAATTAGCCAAATACTTTTTATTATTGTACCTGCTCTCTAGCTGAGTCCAGCAGATTTGGTAATTACTAGAAGAAACCGGGATATGCCGCAAAAAAAATTCAGCGTCTCCTGTCATGGAACTTTTCAAATAATGCATCTTCTGTACATTATCAATGCTGTCATTTTTGTGAATTAAGGAAGTGAACAAATCGCGGAAACTAACCCATTCGGAATAATTTCCAGAAAATTTAGGGATTTCAATTTTCGGCAATCTAACATTAAATTGTTCAGTTCCCTGTCTCACAGCTGGATTAGAAGCTAGAGGATCTGGTCTTAGTTTCACAATAACATCCTTCATCATAGATTTATATTCCATATACGACTCTTCAGTTGCATCATACAAATCATTTAACATATAAGAGGATTTCTGCAATTCCTCACTCTGAACTTCAACTATAATTTTACGATGGTTATTTTGAAACTCTTTCCAATGCTGTTCTAATGTTTCTAATCGTGTTGCGACATAAGATAAAGTTATTCTTTCCTTTGAGGATTTCTTGTAATTTATTTTAGACTTATTTATTTGTGCTGCAATATTTTCTTGGAGCCTAAAATAACTGGCTGCCATAGTGAAAATATAAAATTGCTCACCAATTAAATGTTACAAAACCACAAATGATACAATAATTTATAATAGTAATGAAAGCGACAAGACAACAACAAGTTGAAAATATTCTAAGTGTTGTAATCATAAAATATATCGCAATTTTTCTAAGTCGATGAAAATATTTAAAATTCGTGCTAAGTGTTTAGAACCTTGTCGCAGTCAATTCTATACACATTTGGGCATGGATTCCCCGTATATACACTTTTGAAGAAATTATTCTAAGTCATGCACACACAGAAAAAAATTACAAGTCCAAGATAAAGTCAATGAGATTTTACTAAGTGTCTAGAACTTTGTCAAAGTAAATCTTCATGCACTATTTCTTCTAAGTTAAAATCTTCAAGAGAATAAGGTTCAAATTATAATTGTACTCACAATTTATTACCACCAATAATTAACTCACGCTTGACCATACACTTCACTTGTATTGACGTCACAACTATGACGCTTCCTTCACGTCACTCCATTGACGTCACTGGGCAGCATTTGCAGCTAGGGCGCCCTCTGGCGCATGGGATAGGCGTTCCGACTTTCGGCGATACTCCGCTTGCGCCTAACTTCGGGGCGCGGTGTGGATCACACACACACACAAATATATTGCAGTGAAATGACTATGTACTCCTTCACTGGGAGCTTCCACCAGATAGCACCCAGAGCTGGAGGGACATTCCACTCCTTCGCAGTGATGCACTCCCTACTCAGCAGTTATGCTGCTGGTTAAGAAGAACACTTCTGCCACCAACTACTTATGGCAGCACCAAATAGCGATCCACTATTGTGTTCTGTGCTGCAACGGTCAATGTCACAGTCAACCAAGTGTCGCCGTTTTTCCGGCAATACAAAGGACCATGTACAAAGCCCAAAAAAGCCCTGACGTATGAATAAAAAAGCAAGGCAGTTTAGATCGGACAAATGTATTCAGATCATAATGAGCATACAAAATTTTACCTTAACTACAAGTCATTGAAAACATCGTTAGCGTGTTTTAGCAATGTACAGCGCCGTCTAGTGTAATACAACGAACTAACACAACACATGATAATGACATAATACGATGCTAGATGGCGCGGAACAAAATACATACTTAGCAGTAATTTAATTGAGATAATTAGACACCAACTTTAAATGTCCCTGTAAGTATCATTTCCACAGATTCGGAAATGATAGTCAATAGCTTTAGGAAATGATTACACAAATAACAGTTTATTTTGTAATAAAATACATGGTCAAATATTTTTTTCATTAATCTAAAGATTAATAAAAAAAATTATCTAAAGACGGTAGGCTATGTAGAGTCAATCTAATCCATACCGTAGCGTTCCTGGTGAAAAAATAACTGTAATTCTCGCTGCATTGCCGCGCTGGATTGCTATGGCCATCCTGACACAAAATACATTTTATATTTCCTTCCAGATCAAATTGAAGAGAAGAATCAATTGAAATTAAGGCGGCCCTGTTCTTACATAAATAGAGATATATCACCACTGTTAGCCATTACCTGGTCCTTCAAATCCACCAATGTACAATTTACTGATTACAGGATCTGTATATTACAGCTTAATGATTTTGTTAATGGTAATCTTCACTATCTTAACTAAGTAGTTATGGTAAGTTTTATTTTCGTCTTGTTACGATGAGAGTTGTAGTAGTTTGACTTTTACAAATGCGAATTTTCGACCTACAATAAATGCATTTGTCATCAACTTAAAAAGAGTTTTATTTTTAAAAGATTCAAAAAAAGGAGGAGGTTTTCAATAAGGTTGTATTGATGTTTTGAAATTTGGTTTGATTTTCATGAAAAAATCTTATATTGTTTGATGCTATTAAATTCATCCTATTGAAATTTCATCTTAATCAGTTAAGTAGTTTGGTTTTTAAATCACAATAACTGTAAAATTAAGTTACCCAAGTGAATGAATTTGCATATTTTGCATTTCTGTGATTTCTGTCGTTACAATAGTCTCAATGAACTATAAAGGGCATAATATCGAACAAATGTGTCCTATGATTCAACCCATAAATCTGTCGATAATATTATGCCCGAGTCATGACAACACTATGTCACTCACACATTTACATTTCTTTTTTTGTAACACCGTTCATCCATCACTGTTGGTCTTGTACATCCTAAGCCTATGCAGGCGACTTTACTCCGCGTCGGCATAGAACATATATGGCATCGGAGACTTACTTGTCTTTAACTCGTTATAGATCAGTTCAGTCGATGGTATTGCGAGTCAAAAACGACTATTGCAATCTCATGTGTGGTGAATATAAAGAAGCGAATTTATTTCTGTACATGACAAGTTAAACTAATGAAGAAAAACTTAACCCATGAAAAAAAATTCTATGCTAGAATATCTGTATAGGCTTAGGATGTACTACTTTACATGTTGAGCGTAGCGAAAAAATCCTAGGTCTGTGATCTGTATATTTTTAAAACTCTTTAGTAGAGGCCAATTCGGGTTAAGTTCGATTTTAAACAAACTATAAATTAATCAAATATATTTTTCCGTGTAAATAAGCTGAATTATAGTCAAACCGTAATCTAATTTGATCGACGAACTAGTGACCATAGTGACAAAAATTATTCGAGATCTCCTAAATTATCGATTAAGGAAAGTGAGGAATCATATTAACTAAACATAATAAATATATGTTTCGCAAAATAATGATTGTAAAACAAAGATAATTAGAAATCTTTGTATAATTAGATGCGTGATTGAATTTACGTGTAGCTATCTATTATATTTTATATGTCATTGGGTCACACCAATATTTATATATTTTAAAAAATATATATATCGACATATTTCACAGTATCGATATTTTTATTAGGTATTTAATTTCATTGGGAAACTTTTTTTTCTTAATTTTGTTACCTATCTATATACCTTTGGTGGCTTAGGGTTCAAAGCCTCGTTCGATTCCCACTCGAGGTGAAAAGTTTTGCACAAGAAAAAAATGTGATTTTCGCTTAACACGCTAGTACTTATTATAATCATGCATAGAAATATTTCAATGAGTGCTTCACATGCACATTCGGAAGATGTTCTTCCGAATCACATGCTGACTTGAATTATCATATTTAAATAACCGTAAGGCTAGCTTTTGACCACAATCCTAACTAATCGATTATGTGGTCAAAGTTGGTGATAAGGCTTAACGTATAATGGAAACTGGCTTTCAAAAACAGCTGCAGCAATACACAGTTAGGTGGTTGGCGCCAGATTTTCTATTAGAGGGTGGTAGTTAGCTATGCATGCTCTCTGCCTCAAGGCGAAATGCCCTACTACGAATAGAATTTAAATAATTGATGATGATGACATTCTATGTTAATAACCGGCACTGACGTTTCAACCTCCAAAGCATAAGCGCTTAACAATGCCAATAGCAGCCATCCATTCAAACAACTCAACTCAGTTCAATGTTTAAGAATGAATTGGCAAGCTCTACTACGACCTTGAGTTATGTAATTACCTAATAACAAACATATATAATATTTTTGCCGTTTTGTGAATCCACTCCTGGATGGCTATCACTCATATTTAAGGTCAGATTGCTAGTAAAGTGACATTACGAGTGTTGCCACTTTTTGACGATACAAAAATAGTGCTGTGGTAAAATGAATAAGTACTTTAACTTTGTCACTTCAGTGAGCTGTATTGTTTTTTTCATATTCTTAAGTCTTAGTAAAAGTCTTAGTTCTTGTGATGATTAGAGAGTGTGTGATTTTACAATACAAACTGTTTATATTACTATAAGATAGGGTTTTAATGTGAGTGCAGTGATACATTATACAATTTAGGGATGACAAGTGCTACGTAATTGTATAATTGTAATGATTATTTATGCAGGATGATTTTTAAATAAAGCGGAATAATTACATCGGGATAAAGCTATTTAAATAAAAAATATGTATGATAAAAACATACGTTATACGTACGATAGAAGTATTTTATTCGATCATCTGATATTTTTGTAAGATATTGGGGATATTTTTTTACAAACTTTCAATTTTCTGATACGTATTGGGATGGCAGTGTTAATATTTAGAATCTGATAAAGTAGGGCCTCAGAAATATTCTATATTTTTGTCGGGAAGCTTTATATTTCCTAAAATTCAAATGCAATTTTTGGATGATAGAAACAAAAAATAACATAATACATACTATCCAAAGGAAAACCGAAGAAAGCTTTTGGTGTATATAGTTATATGTAGGAAAAGTTAATTCTGCAAATTACATCACTTATATTTCCTATAGAATTTCCAAATTTAGAGACTGGACTGATTTATAACCTCATATAAAATGTAATTAAGCTAAGGTTATGAATCAGTTCAAAATCTGAAATAAAAACACTTACGTATTAGTGCATAAAAAAACATCCTTCCATTTGATTTCCCAGCCCGAACTCCGTGTTTCAACCTTGTTGAGAAAACCATTCATGAAAATCGGATGAAAATTACAGAAAACCAATTAATAATCGTCGGGCGAAACTCACTATGGGGAAATCTGAACTAGAAACATCACTTTGATTTGAAGTTGGCAACTTTATTATGCAATGTGACATTTCGATCTGTCAGTTTACTCCGTCTGATTAAAAAATCGACTATAGTAACCAGTCACAAAGCACGTAACAATGTATTACAAAAGCTATCTTTGATATGTAGTTCATATATGAATATGAACAAAAGAAAATCTTACGACTGCGATCAATGAATGCGATTCGATTCAACGCTGATCGATTATTCTCTAGAGTATCTCTGGTACAAAAAACATGAAAGAAAAAAAAATGTACATGGACTAGTCTATGATTTTAATCTTGGCGATTAAAATTATATTAGTTGAACATATAGTACCACCAACTTAACTGTGCAGTTTTCGAGGGCGCTACTTGTCATGGAAATCAACAACAAACTGTCACAATTTGAAGGAATGTTGTAGTTCTTTTTCCTGCCACCTGAACAGATAAGTTGGCGTGTCTGTAATATTCTAAATACCAAATTATACATCTGACAGGACTAAGACCAATTTTAGTCAAGTTTTGATCAAGTTCGTGATATGGAATCGGCCTCAGTATATAGATTGCAATTCAAAATATGCATAATATGTGAAGTAAGGTGACGAAATGTATACATTTAACTGGGATAAGATGTGAAAATAAAACAGTTCAAGTGGAAATCGGACTCCTACGCTGAGGGTTCCATACCAACAGCGAATCTAACAAAAAATAATTTTATTTTTCATAGAGATCAAGACTTAGCTAGAGTAAAACCGGCACTTGATTATACGATAAATATTGGACCATAATCATACGAAGTTTGTGGTCTGTATGTGTTACTGATTTTATGATAATATATTAAGGATAATCGTTTTTAAACAAATTGCCCAATAGTGAGTTGGATTCGCACATCTGAACCAAGACTGAATGTACCAAATAAACGTTATATTTTTTTTATACATTTTGAGATATTTAGTAGGAGTACAGCTTACATTTTGTCACTTTTTATTACTTGTTGCTATATCGTAAATATTGGACTATAATCATACCAGGTATGACGCTTGTATGTATTACCTGTTTCACGACAGAGCAAAAAAGGTTACCTTTTTTAAAATATACGTTTCTTGTATAGGGACTTCTTATATATTAACTCCTTGCTTTATTATAAGATGTTAGGTGATCCGCCGTACCATCACATATTTAGTGAAAATTTCAGTTATTGGCTATCTTATTAAAGGTCAGACAGACTAAAAGACAGACGGCCAAGGAGACTATCACAAAGCCGAAAATTAGTAGAGACCCGTTTTCTAGTATGGAACCGTAATAAATTATTTTGAGATTTCTAAACATATGTCATCGATTCACGTGATTTGATTACATAACACATTTTCAACTTTCTAACTGATATTGGGGAGTGTGATAATAATAATCTCCCACAGACCGAGTAAATCCATGATTTAGTAGTCTAGCAGAAGTGTCAAATTTTATCTATTCATTGCGGGTAATTGACCGACCTTCCGTACTGACTTCGATAATTACTAAATATATCATTGAGCTAATATATTACAGCTCCAGGATTGATTACTATAACCATCTTCTGGATGTCAGAAGTTGTAAGCGGACCGCAAGAAAGCTGCTTTTCAAATCACCGTCAATGATTTGAATATCAAATATTATATGACAATGGCAGCGATTTTGTTGTATGCTCACTAACTATACTAACTAATTAAAAGATTACAATTTTAGTTTTAGGATTTCTAAAAGTCTTTCTGCTGTTACCTCGAACTTAATTTAAAACAGCAAATTATCAATACTAAATTTAATTCACATTGCCGCTACTCTACGCTAGATGGCGCTCGATTCAAATTATTTTCTAAAAAAATTTAGTCTTTGATACGTGCTTTTCTCCTAGGGAACTTTTTTAACATTCGAATCCTGTGATAAAACCCAAAAATACTGATTTTGCTACGTTGCTTGGCAGAGCAGCTTCAATAGGTCGCTTCACAATCTCGAAAGCCAAGGTATAGTATCAGGGTATAATGGTTGACTTCATATAAAAAAATAACAAAGCACATAGCTGTACAAATTCTATCGAAGGGTACTCTACCTGCCAAATTATATAAATAGATCCGATGAAACGTGTATAAATCCAAGTTTGCCTACAAGCTTTTTCTCTAGTTATGGTTTAGAATTACCAAAAAATACAATACTTTCCGGAGAACCCACAAGTCTAGCAACCATATAGCTGCATGCTCAATTGTTTATCTGACTAGGAATGCCGTGATTATAATAAAATCCGCCAAAATAAATTAATTTGAGAACATTACAGCTTTAGTCAACACCAATTTACATGTTGATTTTTTAGGTTAAATTATCTATGATTCCAATTAATCTGACTAAACTATGCAAGTGTACACCTATAAAATTAAGTAAAACATCAAATTTTACTTAATTTTAGTTCGTTTTTACGAACAGACTTGCGACCAATATCATTTCAAATTCAATGCTTTCAGTTATGGACTGTCAATTAGAATTTATTCCTTGAAAATTGATTTTATTGTCGACCTTGTCAGAACAGACAATACGATCAGTTAGAGCCTCTCGCTTGGCATACTTTTCAGACAACGAGCTCGATCCAGTTGTTTGTATTGTATTATACTTAGTACGTTCGGAACCTCGGTTAGAGCGCACTCGGATTGCACTCGGAGTACAACTTTTCACTCTAACGTCCGCGTCGTTCACAACCTTCGAGTAGAGCGCAACTTTTTAACTATCAAAAACGGTCGTTAAAAGGTTGAATCTTTAACTGGCATGACCTTGACATTTCTTGATGAGAGAATTATAGGCACTCTTTTGTATTTTGCAGGTAACGGTAATTATTGCTTTCGCTCTGCTGCTGCTCAAACATCATAAAACTTCTATATATTAGGTCCTTACATATGAAATTGGCGTTTTTCGTACTGGCCACTTTAATCACGAATTTCTCCTCTTTGGTAAGGAATTCCAAATTCAAATTTGTACAGCTATAGACTCATGTATTTGTGCTTCGATGATCGTCATTCATTTGTTTTTTTCTTCTGTTTTTTTCTGTTTGCATCACTCATTTTACAAAATGGAAAACCTTAAATATCGCATTATTTACGAGTACGAGTTCCGCCGTGGCACTAGTGCTGCGGAAACAACTCGAAGGGTGAATGATGTGTATGGCGGTCGTGTTGCAAAAGAAAACACAGTTCGTTTTTGGTTCCAACGTTTTCGTTCTGGAAATTTCGACCTGCAGAACAAGCCCCGTGGACGGCCTGAGACTCAAGTTGATAGTGAAGAGTTGAAGGCTATTGTGGAAGCGGATCCATCGCAAACCACGTCCGAGTTAGCTGCAGGCTGCAATGTTAGTGATAAAATTGTTTTAATTCACTTGAAGCAAATTGGGAAGATTAAAAAGCTTGAAAGGTGGGTACCTCACGAATTGACTGAAACAAACCGGCAAACGCGCGTCGACTGCTGCGTTACATTACTAAACCGGCACAATAATGAAGGTATTTTAAACCGAATCATTACCTGTGATGAAAAATGGGTTCTTTACGATAATCGGAAGCGCTCAGCGCAATGGTTAGATCCTGGCCAGCCAGCCAAATCCTGCCCCAAGCGAAAATTAACCCCAAAAAAGTTACTTGTAAGCGTTTGGTGGACTAGTGCCGGTATTGTTCATTACAGTTTTTTCAAATCTGGCCAGACTATTACGGCTGATGTCTATTGTCAGGAATTGCAAACCATGATGGAAAAGCTAGCGGCTAAACAACCTAGGCTGGTCAATCGCTCCACGCCACTGCTGCTTCACGACAACGCTAGACCACACACTGCGCTACAGACGGCTACTAAATTAGAAGAGCTTCAATTGGAAAGTCTAAGACATCCTCCGTACTCCCCGGACCTTGCTCCAACAGATTACCATTTTTTTCGAAATTTGGATAACTTCTTGCAAGGGAAAAAATTCAACTCCGATGGGGCAGTCCAAATCGCCTTCAAAGATTTTATTGATTCCCGTCCGACTGGTTTTTTTAGTAAAGGGATCAATGAACTACCTATGAGATGGCAAAAGTGCATAGAAAATAATGGTTCATACTTTGATTAATTAAATATATTATATTAAAAAATATTCGACTTTTTGTTCCTCCCATACAAAACGCCAATTTCATATGTAAGGACCTAATATTTTGCTTGTTCCCCTTCAAAAATCGATATTTGAGGTTATAAAACAACCGAGTCGTTCCAAACCTTCGAGTATGTTAAAGCAACCGACAACTACACTCTGAGGCTTGGAACGTGGCCCAGTACCCACAGCGCGCCACATTTGTATTTAACTTGTGTATACTGTCAATGTCAACAATATCAATGTATGGTTTATATCGCGGGAGTGGACAAGATGTGCATATTCAATTACATGTTTTATTTGACCATAACCGATTATGAAATCGGATAAAAATATGTGAATGTCAATCCATGTAAAAACAATCACTAGACATTTTGCAAGATATAATACATTTGGTAAGTAGCACGCTTACCGGAGACCAGGAACACTTAAACATAAATAATACGTTCGCGAATGGGGAAGTCCCTGTTAAAGTTATTGCCAATGGGTGCTGCCAACGCTTTCAATGTTACGGGCACGGGCGACCTCTATAGATTTTTGGATAGTCTTGAGTAAAATGCTGTTATTGTAAATATAACAGTTTATTTGTATACTTGAGAACGAAAAATAACTGTAATTTTCAAGCGTAGGGATTATGGCAAACTTCCGCATGAGTAGGCTGTGTTCAGTGTGTTAGGATATCAGTAATATATCCGTGTAAATTAATTTGCTAATATGTAATAACTTTCATGTTTTTAGTGATTAGCTTTTGTCATTGAAGTACAACATTGACATTGTGTAAGACTGGTGAGTTTCCGGTATATTACTTTTCTCTATGCTGGTGAGAAAACACTTGTTTCCGAACGCAGCCTAAAATTAATGTCAAATGTCAATCAAACGTCAACGTCAACCGATGGAAAAGCGGCAATGTGGCGGCAATGTTTGATTTGTTCGAATGAATAAATTTTTCTAAATGAAACGGAAAGTATTCGTTTATGTACGTATGGAAAGATCGTTTTTTTGTACTCGAAGTAATTTTTGCCTACAATTTTTTAGAAATGATGAGAAGTTTTCTAGGGAATACCGTTACGCGTTCAGGAATTATCTCGTGTCGCTCAATACGTAGTAGAGCATAATATGTAGGTATATAGCTATATACGTACAATTCTATATAAATAAGGGATAATGTGTGTGTCGAAACTCAAAATCGGTAAAATATTCCTAATTCCCGGTTCCGATCCGACCGCTCTTCTTGTTTGCCCGACATCAAGGGAAGGCGCTTGCTTCCTTTCGTTGCTTTGTTTCGTTCGTTTCTCATTCGCGCTCGATGCGTCGGGGACTGCGGCGCGTCGCGGGTTTTGTCACTCGATTCGATTGTCTATGGGAGTGTTTGCTCGGCTCGTCTTGAATTTGTGTGAAAAATAAATAATTTTCAGTGATTCCAGATACATTTTGCGCATGATAGTGAATAAATTAACAGTTTTATAATGGCGTTGGAGGGTGTGAAAAGTGAAAAAAGTGAGGAGAGCAACGGCACCGTGGTGGACGGCAAAGCGAACGGGATTGACAACAAAAGTAAACAGGTACGGATATCTGCTTCAATTTTTTATTTAGCTGCGGTTTTTCCATATCCTTCGCTAGAAATACGACTGGCGGAATCAGAGATGATACAGCTGCGCTAGAAAAATATATCTGCAGTGTGTTGCTCTATAAAATCCAGTTTCTGAGGCCAATTTCAGCTGTTTTCAGGGCGGTACAGCAGAATGTTTTTTTGCGCAGGTTTACGTCATGCAGGAGTATGGAATACGGTGGGAAGGTGGCCAGTCGTAAACAGGGATATGACCTATTTTGGTGGTGTGCGCCGATTTTCAAACATAGTGCCGTTTTTCAGGGCTACTGTAATGTAGAGCATGTATACAGCTTTCGGCTCTACTTTCATTGCAGGCACATGAAATTAATTACCTAATTATGTAGCAACCACATTAGTACCTATTGAGCTTCTGTAGGTTTATAAAGGTAATACAGATTGTCTTCATGTTATCAACAACAAATTTAGTTCTAGCCTAACAAGAGGAAAAATAGACAAAGATATAATTAAATTGTTTTTTTTTGTTTATAAAAATCAAAATTGACTTTAAATGTTCTGTCTTTTTACCTCAATTAAACTAATAGAATAAAATACATATAAAAACAGAAAGTTCTTTACATTTGTTACACAGCAAAATCTTAAATTCAAATTTAAAAGGTCATAATTTTATCAATTGGAGGCTCTATTGTTCTATTCTATATATATTTATATGTAATCTATATTTTACACAGAACTATGATACAGAAAAATAATTGGTTTTATTAATTATTCAGAGCTTTCTAAATAACATAGTTATTATTATACAACCTACATAACAAATATAATAATGGAAATACCCTAATCAATATATCTCAAGGCAACATTAATAAAAAATAAACTGTAAATATTTAGGGATTTATGATTAGTAACCAAAAAGAACAGAATTTTAACTAATTTGTATATATATATTAATTTTTTAATTTTAAAATCTTTAAAAGAGCAAATTAAATACATTTGAATCATTAAATATTTTTTACATAACTATGTAATCACAAAAGTAACTCAGATCATTCTCAATCTCATCATTACTCAATCCAGATGTAATTTAAATTCAAAACTTGTTCAAGGTTTTTTAATGATATTGAAAAAAATATGTGGCGCATGAACTGTGCATAATATTACTATTGTTGTTGAGAGCTTGAGAGCCAGTAATTCTAGTTTATGCCTATTAACACCTTCAACCACATCATCACTTGCCATCAGGTGATTTTATGGTCAAAGGCTTACCTATAAACAATAAAAAAAAAATGTTTATAAGATAAAAATGTGCACTTTTAAAAAAATATAATAATGTAGCGAACTGACTTTTCTCACTGTACTAAATTTTATTCATATTGGCTTATAATAAAAACAAAATGACCTGAATTCAAAAGGAAAATTATTATACTTACCAATAAAGCCCTTTCATCTGTATATATAATTGTCAATTTGACCAAAGTAGGTGGAGTAGAGTTCTACTCCACCTACTTTGGTCAAATTGACAATTTCCAACCTCTCTACCTTAAATCTCAAAACCCCATTCCATTTTAGTTTGCATGGATTTGCATATTTCTTTTCATTAGTTACTTTTCTGTCCAACTTCATGAAGATGTGACTATAGGTAATTGAAAGTTCTTACCGGAGCAACATACATACAAGCACACAGACCACTTCACATGGACAATTACATTTGGCCAATTAGTATGTATCATATTCATAATCTTCATAACCTTGTCCTACTTCAAGTGAGGTTGGCGCAATATGTTTTCTTTAACAACTCTATAGATATAACAACGCAAGTGGCGCCTTTAGTTTTCCCCCTATGATGCACCTGCTATTTTTCGGCAAGTTAGAATATTAAGATGATAAAGTGCCCTGTTATAGGGCTTTAGTGACACAACATCCTACTTATGTAGAAGTGCGTATCGGTATGCGGTTAATACGGCTCATTTTCTCATTAGCCGACTCTTAAAATTTCCAAGGCAGATATGGAGCAGTCATTCTGAAGCTGGAATTTCTTATTATATTTAATAATTTGGGATTTATATAGGTAGGCCTCCTACAAATAATAAATTATAGTGCTACCATGCTCGATGTGTTAAGAAGGCCAATTTAATTGACCCAGTCTAGTGGCCCAATTAATTGTGAACCCACTTAATTGGATGTCAAATTGTCAAGCTGTGCCTTCCATTTATCTGGACTTATCTGAATCAATACTACATACCTGAGCTGAATTCCTTGGGGAATGTATTGGAATGTAGGTACATATTAATTCTATTGTCATAATACTGGCCCAGTGGTTTTCTTTGGTAGTCTGCTTCGTGCCCAAATCATAAGATTACTTCATTTCATTTCTCATATCAGACAAGAGTTTTGGAAATTCCTACAAGGCATGCACAGTTACAGCCTGGAGTTTAGAACTACGTCAAAGTAAGTTATGCTATTGACAGTTATCCAGCTATTTTTGCGTCTCCTAAGAGAAAATAAGTGTTTTTCTAGAAAGTAATGTCTTGTAAATTTACTTGGTATTCCATATGAAAGTTTTAGTGAAAACCAAGGGTTCATTCAAGGGGGACTTCACAGGGAGCATTACCGTCCCCTGACCGGAGCTTGTATCATGACTTAGTATATACTCTGTGATCAGAGTCTAATTTTCAATTTGCTAGTTGGTATAAGGCATTGGTTTAAAGATCCATCAAATGACATCCAGGTGGTTTTGACAAGTTTTAACTCCTCATGTGAGTGAACTGTCAAACTCGCCATTGTATTAAAAAGAAGGTAAAGGTTTATTAATTATTATGCTACTCTTTGCGTATGCTATGCAGGAGCTGATCAAATATTGATCACAAGTTTCCTCCACTCTCTTGTCAGATATCAAACTTTTCTGGCTTATGAATTGCTAAGGATGAACATAGTGCTAAGTATCATGTAGTCACTTTATCCCTAGTTCAGTACTTTAGTAGCCTCTTTAGGTTGTCTGGATCTTTATATCTAAGTATTGTGCTGTACAGTCAAACTTGCAAAATGTCGTATTATTATTACATCACACTAGGTATTTATATATACTAGTAATATAATTATAGCTATAATAGTATACAGCTATATCAACGACTATAATAAAATAAATACGAAAAATTGTGAAGCATATGTTTGCAGCTTCATCACGCTGCCTATAACGAATCAAAGGATTAGTCTGGAATTTTGGAATGGAGACATACATGGATAACGACATATGGAGGATGCTGTGTTTTGGATAGCACATATATCGGTAATAGGCTAATTTTGATCCCGCTTTACTGCTCTGGTGGCCCTACGATAGAAACCGCGTGATGCAGCTGGTAGGTATATGTAACCTAAAGCCTTAAAGGTGCCGTAGTCATAATACGAGCTGAACAATATTTGGTCTTATGGCACTCGCGACAACTGAGGATAAATGTACCTCATGACGGTGACGCTACATGTATGAAGTTTCGTCCAAACGAACCTTGGAATATTTCGTAAATATCATGTAGTTACCTAAAGCTTGCCATAGTCAAAATACGAGTTGGATAATGTTCGATTTTATAGCCCACGCCACAGTTTGAACCGCAGTTACTGCGTAGCCCCCTGTATGACATCACTGCAAGGCTTGCCAGTACCAGTATTCGCGACGAAGACCTTGCAGCCGGTGACATAATAACGCTTAATTGCCGTAAGCGACTCATTGATTGTTATGCTATGCTTATGTAGGTGTAGTGTGTTCTTGGGTGTAAAACATACAGGAAATATATTTTCAATTTCTATGAGCTAGTCAGATTTACGCAATCTAAAGAAATTAATATATGATTTGATGCAATTAGATCTTCAACTACCTGCCCTTATATCAAATATTATGCGAGACTGGTCTTTGTTTTCTCTGGATAACGAAGGACAATACAAGAAAATATTGTAGAATTTTTTATCTTCTGTTTTATGACTTCCCGGGCCGCTACGCTGACGCCATCCCCTGGGGATGCTCGGTGCTTATTCTGAATTCGACGCATTTCCTTTTAAGACATGCAACGGGAAGTTGTGAGTCCATTATGTTCTTAAACCGGGATATATATGGTGCAAAAATATAAAAGAGTAAATTTTTTGTTCTACTTTACGATACGGTGTTTCAGAATCAGAATCCCAAAATGTAATGATGGGAAAGAACACATTGAATTGTTGGTACAGATTTAATTTTAAATACTTTGTATACGTCCACTTTTCTCGTGCGTACTGCGAACGAGTGTAACTCCATACCGTCGTCCGTTTTTCCCGATGGATACAACTTGGGTGTCTTCAATTCGAGAGTCAATACGTTTCTTCTAGTCAAGCGTACTCCATCGTAGACCACATCAATCCTTAACATCAGGCAGGGTGTGGTAAAACGCGAACATGTTACGAATAAAAGAAAATTGGTTAGTGTTACTAATTGAACTTTGTAATTCGTTCCAAAATTGTCATTATCTGTCTGCATCATACATAGAACAAAATTTTTCGGAACTCATTGTAAAAATCTATGAAGCGAGACCTATCGCGAGCAACTCTACTATTATTCCAATACCGTTCCGCATTGTTACAATATTTCCGATCTGCTTTTGCCACGTGTGCGCTGAATTCTTTTGTATCCCATATTTTTTTTCCCACTGCAAACATCTGCCCGTTTCATTATTAATATTACCCAACCTGTGATGTCACAGTCGGAGCCGCATCGTATCGCCCCAATTCTCTATCCAGCCATTTGTCAAATTAAAATTGTACAAGACTGTAATAGTGGGTTACCTACTCTACATAGCTACGTTGTAGCTAACAGTGAGACCTTGGTCTCATCCTGTTTTTCGGGTATCCTCTAGCTTTGATATACCATGTGTTAAACATTATTTGTTAGATTTGCGTTTAGTCTTGCGCTGTATCTTAAACATCTTCCGCGATTTTTACCTTGATGAAGTATTTTTGGTTTTGGTCGTGAGTTTCGTGGCTTTCCTTGATCACATTCCTAGACCGTATGAAACCTTCAACTTGATATGTTAACCGATTCTAATAATATTCCAGATCCAACCCTGTTTCTCAACTCTATCATCTCATAGAGCCAACTATGCCTTGTCGTAATAGTAATCTACTTATTAGATTTTTGTCATGTCGACAGAGCTGAAAATACTTCCGTGGGTACCTAACCACCTACCTAGCCATCACTATGGGTTCTATCCTCTTGTATCAAGTCCTCATCTAAACTTCAACTTTTTTTTTGAATCGTTATTTAAAGTGGTTTATTGAAAACAGTTAACAAAATCCCTTTAAGAAATTCATTAACGTTATGATAATAACAACACTTAGGTACTATGTTAGTACAGTTCATACCTAAATTATATAGTTTATATAATAACTTGGCTTTCTCTAAAAGTGCGTATGCCAAAATACTATTACAGTAACCTACATCTGAAGTGTTAACTTCAACTTAAATTTCTTATCCTATGCCAAATGTACATTTCATATGAAACCGTGTTTCTCTACTCTAGCAAACCGGGTGTGATTGAGTCCTTAATTAGTACCTTTTTCTAGAACACATTAGAATATTCAAAGAAAAAAGCATTAGCTGAAAAACATAATCAATCTACTTCAGCAAACATGGAACCCGTGTCATCAGTTACATTACAAGTAGAAAAATCAGATATCTCCGTAAAATGCTGGCGTCGACCCGCCTCCGAATTCAAGGTCGAGCTCGCAGATCCGTTACTATACTATAGAATTATGTATTAGGTATTGGTTGCCAACTTTAGCAGGCGTGGCTGACCCACCTTGTGGTTTACGCTAAAACATTATAATAGAATACTGAATACTGCGATATATTTGCAAAGCTAAGCTAGCCAATTCAATTATACTCAGATTTCAAACCCATTTGCTGAAAACGCCATTGTGTTGTTCGCATTGTCCCTTACCGAACACACCCTACCCTGTTATAGCTGTGATTATGGCAAAAAATACTGGCAAATATGTGATGTTTTTTATTTATTTTATATGTTATTGTGACGGAATAAGCTCGAGGCCCAGCTGATGTTAAGTGGACTAACCTCTGCCTATAACAGTTGCAATTCATCACAAGTCACGAATTGCAATGCGCCCGTCACATTGAGACATAGTTGTTAAGTCTCATTGTGCCTGTAATTTCACTGGCTCTCAAGGACTACTGCCGGAACAAACCGTTCGGTGCTTGGCGACAGACTGTCTACTTGAGGGTGGGAGCTAGCCAGGCGGGACATTGCAAAATGCCCTTCTACCATGCGGTGAAGCTCAAGCCGGCGGTGGGGATCGTAGTGCGAAATAAGGCTGTTATTTATCTAAAGAATATTTCTTCACAAAAATGGAACCCAAAAAATAAAACTAGCGAATTCATCAAATTTATTTACAAAGAAAGTTATTATTTGTAAGACGGCCTTTAATTAAAGGTAGAGAAAAAACCAGTTTCTTGTAAAGGAAATTAATTTCCGTTTGTGTAACTTGAAGACTTGTTTGGAATCCCTAAAAGTGTGCTTCGTCGACGATATTTAAATTAGATACCCCAGTTTCGGCATTCCGTCCACCGAGCTAAAACTATACCTACATAACCTATACCTTCATTACATATATAAGTTTAGTTCTTGCCACATAATTGTCTACTTAATGGGGAGCGGTAGAGGTGCTAGAACATTCTCTCGCTTCTGTTTCTGTACTTTGTGGCGATTGATGGCACAGTTTACGCGACTCTACACTTAATTCTTTGTTTGCCAAGCAAGGGACTAGCGTGAATTAAGTTCCGTGACCTTGAAAGACCTAACTTCGTTAGCAATTTCTTTACGTAGTTTTACAGTTTTCTTAAGTACTAAAATTTATTTCGTAATCTTCAATACGAGCGTATATCTGACACTTAACTTCGCCTCTCTTTTTTATGTTTCACTGACAAATCATGACGAAACATACCATAAAAAACCCTCCCGTAACTTCGTTATTTACTCCTTGTAAACTATGGGTATTATAATTTTTTTGTGAAGAAGTTAGGGTTACTTCTACGTTTTAGCGCGAGCTTATAGGTACAATGGTATATCGTCCATTATCGTTTGTTCGTTGTACCGTTTAGACCTGCTAATTTGTAGGAGAGAGCTTCCTAGAGCTGATTATTCTGGTAGAAAACATAACATCCCCGTAGACCTTCCTATAAGTAGTACATATTATTTACCTACCCTACTTCATTGATAACGGAATTTTACGCGCAATCATGGATGCCGACGACCGTCCGCCCCTTTTTAGTTCTTTTAAATTCTACAGGTTAAAATAGCGCCATCGCTGTCGACGCCTGCCCGCCCCTCTTTTGTTTCATTTAAATTATACATGTAATGTATTAAAAATAAGGAGACTATTAAATTAAACTTCGTTTTCTCATAAAAACCTGTTAAACAAATAAATAGCTACAGTGAAAAAAAACCTTTTTCTTCTATATTTTGCATAAAAAGTGTAATTGGTCAATAAATGGAAACGGTCGCTAACATGATATCAACTTCTAAAGAAAAGTCAGGTAGAAAATCTGTCGCCAAGCACCTAACGGTGTATTCTGGCAGCAGCCCTTGAGAACCACTGAAATTACACATGAGACTTAATAACTATGTCTCAAGGTGACGGGCGCAGTGCAATTCGTGACTTGTGACGTAATGCATCTGTTATAGGCAGAGGTTAGTCCGCTTAACATCAGGTGGGCCTCGAGCTTGTTCCGTCACAATAACATTAAAAAAAGTTTTTTCTGCTGTACTAGATTGAAGACAATGTATACATGTGCACAATCTACGTATACTACGTTTTAATAATCGTTTGATAAACCTTAAAGATTGGTTGCCCGCATTTCGGTTGTCATCCGATTAGAGGTCACTTTTACCTCTAATCCAATGACAAGTCGACAGATTAGGCCCAACTGTTTTAAAGTAGACCCACTGCTGTTTCACTGTAGCTGTTATTTGACTCTAGTAATTTCATCAAACTAAAGAAAAAGTTTTAGCAAAGCACGTAATAGTGCAGCTTGGATTATCGTCGGAGGTTTAAGTTTTCCACATTCAGGTCCTTCTTTATGATGACTTCATCACTTCTACAATATGTTGATTTCTTTCTATGCCTTTATCTTACCCTATCAAACAAGATCGAATGTCGATGATAGAGAAGGTAGGTAGAGTTGGGCGCTGAACATAGAAGTACAAGCCTATGCAGCAAGGCATCGATTGGTACATTTGGTAAGTAAGTAGAGCATAATTAAAATATTATAATGTGAGATGTTAGGAATGTTTCAACTCAACATACGCTAGGGTTAACCCTGGCACTGATTTTCAGTTGAAACTCATTAATATTACTTAAATACTAGACGGCGAACTTGAGCTCGAGAATAATTCTCCAATTTGGAAGATGTTGTTTGAAATCGTAACATAACACACATTTAATTAAGCCTTCAGTCCCCATTAGGGTGTTAGAACACCTTTTATTTTTGATGACCTTATTATGCAATTATTTCGAATAATAAACGCTTACTTTTGATTAAAAAAGTTTAATCCTTTCAATAATTGTTTAAATATGTCACCTTTTTAAATGAATACTGCTTAGCTGTTGATAAAGCTACCACTGAATTATTTTAGGAATGGAGGTAGCCACGGAATCTATTTTTTTAATATTAAAACTTAATGTTTGAAAATTAAACTATAGACAAATTCACAGAAAATATGTAATTATTTCATTATGTTAAAAAGAAAACATCATGTACGTAAATTTACGATGTAAATTAACCTATTTTTTCCCCCAAATTTAAATACATATTATCTGTAAATTTGGCGATGGTTTTATTTTTTTGAAGCCCGCGCCGTTCCATGTCTTTGTCTACACGTTTGCGTGAGTACGTATGGCGGTATCCTTATCTGAATTCTGCGTCTTTACTTGTCAGATACTGTCACTGGACGTTAAATACAGTACTTACGATCCCAAATTATGGAACTAAAGTCTGTTGTATTTTTATCTTAATTTATATATTAATGAAGTCATTGAATCAGTATCAGAAATAAAATGAGGTAATATGACTTAAATTGATGTGTAAGTTCTTTGTTCACAAAATTGTTCAACTAAATCTACATAACTGTATGAATTAGTTCCTTTAATCATAATAGGTAACCTTAATAATATTCCGCGTAACGAATAGTATAATAATTATTAACAACATACACTTGCTCTATTAAAATTTTAATGTATTTTGGTTGGTTTGTACTTAAAAAATAACTTATATTTGACAGATCCTTCGCATTTCCTTCTAACAAACATTTTAGTTCTAATCTTAAGCGTTTAAATAGCTAGGAATACTATATATTCACAGAGATCCGATCACCGTGCGTCTAAATTCTAAATCCCTCTGGCCCACCTTGTTACTGAAATCTGTAACCAAATTTGAACTGGGAATAAAATCATCCATTTGATAACCAGTTACAATTTGGGTTAGTGTTGCTGCTACTGCGAGCTACGATCTTGTAAAAGTTGACCATATAGCTATAGTTTAGTTGGTCTTCTTTCGTAACCATGATTTGTAACCTTAAAACTTCGATCTGCGTACAAAATTAATTATGAACTGGTTATAATTTGGGTTTTATCGATTGATCAGTCAAACATGGCTAAGACCCATTGGACTAAAGCCTTCTTTTGAATAAATAAAAATGTACATCGTAATCGGTTCAGCTTTTTGGGAGCTACGATGACATAGATAAAGAACGGTATATTCATGTGCTACAATGTCAAAAGACAGCCACCTCGAAAGCAAAGGTTTCAAACTTCAAATTTTACCTATAGTAAAAAGAACTGAATACATAATTAATAATTATCTCTCCAACGCATATAAAAGACAAACAATAACGCTTTCTTCTCTTAGGATTTGATAACGCTTTGTGATTAATTAAAATTCCATACTACTCTTTAACGAAGACTGTTCTACGAGTATTATTCTTTACGCCATTGTTCTGTTTCTTTTTAGGGTTCGGTACCCAAAGGGTAAAAAGGGGACCCTATTACTGAGACTTTGCTGTACGTCCGCCTGTCACCAGGCTGTATCTCAAGAGCGGTGATAGCTAAATAGTTGTTTTTTTTACAGATGGTATATTTATATTGCCGCTATAACAACAAATACTAAAAATAAAATATATTTTTTTAAGGGCGGCTCCCATACAACAAACTTGATGTTTTTACCGTTTCTTGCTCGATACTAATAACGGTGACAGGTAGACGCTTTAACTATTCACAGAATATTTAGTTACGGAACCCTTCGTGCGCGAGTCCCACTCGCACTTGGCCGGTTTTTATTTGTTTCACTACCCATTCTATAAGAGAAAGTTTTACGTTCTCTGTCATGCTATTTTTCTACGTTAACCCTTGTTTAGAGAAACTTGTGGATTTAAATAGAAAATGAAGTCTCCTTGTTTACGTTGGACTAATCAGGGATGGCATTTATCAAAAGGTCGAGGTTGTTCTCTGTTAGTTTCACTAAACACACGCCCACGTATGAATTTTGCACGTGCTGTCTTCTATCATACCGAATAAATTAATTTGTCAACTTCAAAGCGTCTGCCTGATGTCACACAACACAGTAAGAACGGAATATGTACATAGATAGAGTCGTTTAAGAATAAATTTGAAGTACAACAGAAAAATTCCACGGCGGCGTTCGATAAAGTGCGTCTAAAATAAACCGATTGCTTACCAATACGAGTTTGCCTGCATAACAAGTGGAGGTTATTTCGGGCACATTATCCAAACATACTGCCGTCTCAACCTATAGATCCTAATCACCTGTAACAAGACGTCTTTAGGTCAAACAGAGCAATAACGGACTCTAAAAACACGGAGTAGACCTAAACAAATAGATTGCTCGTAAAGGTTTGCATAGTTTTCCTCGACTTTTAATGCGCGGCGTATTTTCCTTAAACCCAATCAGGTATAGTATCGAGAAATCCTTATCTTTATTATTTATTCCAGATATGCTAGCCTTTGACCACTATATCACCTGTTGACCACATCATCACTTACCATAAGTGACGATGTGGTCGAAGATATTGTTCATACAAACCAAGAATTACTGGATCTCAAGGATAGCTGCCGGGACAGCTTTTCTACGTGAAGGTGGTATCTTGCCAGGCGGGTTTTCAGTTTTCAATTCAGTTCGCATAATGCCCTACCACCATGCTATAAAGACTGACATCCTAAGACAACAACCGGGACCGACAGCTGAACGTATCATAAGCCCTCCGAAGCACGGAAGCCCTCATTAGTAATGCCTCTAGCGGTCACCCATCCAAAAGATGTTGCTCGGTTAAGAACGACTAAGTAAGCGACGCTTTGAGCGATCTAAAAACGTACTATACACACCTAAACTCTCAAGCAGACATTATAAAGGAATAAAGGCTTTCAGGCGGGTCAACCGCTTTTATTTAATTTTGACACGCTCATGTCCACGTACTTATTCAAAATCATGGATATATTGGGCATCTCTGTAGCAGCGGTGCTGGGCTAATTTCGTTTCTACGAGCAAATTGTTTACATTTACTCGAGGGAAATAGGCAGTCTTGTGTCTACTGACCTACAATCGATCTTGCTCCGTTTCTTTGTTATTTCGTTCCGGAGAAAGCTACGAATATAATCGATATCCATAATTTACGACTAAGTTTAGTCTTGTGTTTATAGTTACATTTATTATAACGTTTATAACTGCATGCATTCTTATAATGTTCTATTTGGGCATATGTTAAGTCCTGCACTGACGTCCCGCTAGAGGTATTTTGTGCATTTCTCCCTTCAGCGTCTACCTTTGCCATCCAAGTTGAGGAAGACTGTGTCGCCGGCGTAACTTCTCTACAGGTGATGATGATGCAATTGAGAATAACTACTGTAATCCCATATTGAATTGTTCCGTTGCTTTGCAATAGTATTTCCAGCGCAATAGAAAGCGATTTACCTACAGGCATACCATACCATATATACCATACATCACTCAAACAGTTTTTATTTAGAATGTTCTGTTGTTCCTGTATTGTGCAGATGTATTCAATGACCAGTAATGAGATCTTTAAATCTCAAGTTGTAATTTATTTGGGTTGTTAGATATGTCTAGACTTATAAATATGGCCTTAGCTTGTTTGCAATCCTCTAACTTATCCCATAGGGTTTGTAGTTCTCGATCGGTGTAAATACGCAATAGGTCCCGAGTTTCCATTGATAATTATTTGCACCGAATCTTTAAGTCAACAGTCATCTCGTGGTAAGGTTGTTCCTCTAACTTTAGCTAATAAGATATTAGGTACAAACTATATCTCTTTGTCCATCTGGTGCTAAGTATTATTTTATTCATATTTGTATATTTTTGTAAGCTGCATGACACTCGGCCACTCTAGACTTAGTAACCGGTCCTGTCTGAGTCATTTATTAATATCTCTGCCGCACTGTCCGTAGTAAAAATGGAGCTTGCCATCCCGTTCTTTGTCTATATGTAGAAAAACATCTATACGTGATAGTTCCATCATGGCAAGTTGTAAACCTTAGCTGGCATTACTGTTGTAGTTTTATGTAAAAGTACCTTATTTTCTCCTACTGTACGAGTATTTGAGGATGCTTTGGCATGGCACCAAGCCCAGAAAGTTTTAAAAGCAACGGATGGTGCTGATTTTTCACAGTTGCTGATCAAACAGCAATTAATTATTTGGGACTGCTAATTTTTGATTGTAGACACCAGATTTGGCCGTGGCCATTGCACATTTCTTAATTTACGTTAGATTAGCTATTACTCCAATCTCAGCTTGTGGTAAGTGATGATACGGTCGAAGGTGGTATCCTTAGGTAGAAATTCTATCGCCAAGCACCTAACAGTGTGTTCGGCAGCAGTCCTTGAGAGCCAGTAAAATTACAGGCACATGAGACGTAATAACTGTATGACCCTGACGGGTGAGCATACGCACGGGCGACGGTGCAGTTCGTCTGAAGTTGCATCTGTTATAGTTAGAGGTTACCGCAAAACATCAGGTGGACCCCCTGTTCTGTCCCCGTGATTATTCTGTCACAATCCCATAAAAAACTGACTATTCCACCATTTCTTGACTATGCGACTTGATTCCTTGACCCTTTGCATTTTATAGCAGAAGTCTCCTCGAATAGCTCGGACATCACTATAACTAGGTCATCTGCGTATAATACGGTCATCAACTGTCACATAAATTATCTTAAAAGAGGTTTTGTTCAATAAAATGTGTTAATAGCACTAAATGCTGTCCCTTCGTCAACTTATCAATGATAACATAAATTATTTAATCGAAAAGGTACAGAAGCTGACATTCTATTTCATATCAATTTCAGTCGTAGATTAGATTGCATGTGAAAGGAGCACAAGCTTCATATAATATTAATTGAAGAGGGACGTCCAACAGCAAACACTGAGCTCAAAGCTTTTTTTTTAATAAGCAACCTAACTCTTGCATTTGCCAGGAGCATCAACCTTGTAATTAGTTTAGATACAGTTTAGACAAATATAGAAGTTAAACGCCCTTAGCAAGGTAAAACAAGGTTGTCGCATTTATTCGTGCTTGCATTTTATAATGAGAACGTCAGTTTCATATGACCATGCATGACTAAAGCTGTTTTCGATGCGAGTTGGAATATTTTTAACTTCAAGAACATGCTCCATTAAACTAGCTCGATTTAATTTAGCGAACTCACCGCTTTTTGCACGGAAAAATCATTCTCAGCTGGCTTTCTTCAGTACCCAGAACAATAGCAATAAAATACTTCTGTCTGCAATAAATCCCATTGTGATGTATTTTCCTCCACTTGCTCCATGCCATTGGAAGGTGCTGACGCGTGACGTCATCTGATGGGTGGCCAAGTGGAAACAAAACAATGACCCCCGGTTCTGGTTAAGTTTAATACTTTAACTTTTAAAATAACTGTGCTGGTAAGTCAAATGACTCGATAAAATAGCGATCGCGTATTATTTTTAGTCTTTGGACCACCATCTTCTCTCCAAATTATTATGTGATGACATAATATGTATATTTTCATTAGGTAGGGTAATTACGGGCAATCTTGTAAATCTTAAAAAGGTACCGGCTTTCAGCTTGTCTGTATTTGCATGCTGTTAGTAATGTAATAAACAAGTCTCTTTGGCAATGTTTTAATTATTCTATTTTCTATTGAAGTCGTAAAGTAAAATACATAAAAGCCTTATCATACTTGGTTGAATAAAAAAATACATCTAATTTTATTTTTAAATACCTAAACCTACGGTACGTCCTGTATAGATATTAATTATTCGGCGAGTTTACGAAAATTCTGTGTTTCTGAATGTAAATAGTTGAAAGAGAGTGCTGCAAACTTTAGAAATTCCAAGAACTTTTTAGTCCAAGAAAACTTCAGTGGCAAAATAGAATACGTGCTTTCCTGGACAGTTTTGTTTTTATGGTATACGATACGATGTAGTATAGGTGGGTAGTAGGTATAAAGAAGAATCAACGAACTATGGAGGCAAGCTAATCTAGCCGCTGAATGCTTTGAGACCAATGGCACCAGTCACGCAACGGCTTCCGGCGACTGTTATTAGAAGCTTACCGTTGCACTTGCACGCATGCACTTCCTGTTTACTTTTATTGTTGAGTCTGGTAATGATCCTACGTCTGTTTAGTGAAATTTATGAACAGTCGTTAAATCTATTCTCGGTGTTCCAGTGTAACCTAAGGATCTCCCTTTAATCTATCTAATTGCGCAGTAAATTATGAACGACACTCCCTTTGCGTGCGAATCAAGATTTATTAACTTAATTTGTCCTTCGGGTACTATATCAAGGTTAAAAACTGACAGATTAGGTAAGGTATCAGTGCGAATAAACTTGCTTTGGTCACCTATTACTTGATTACTATATTGCGCACTTATAGCTAGACTCACGGCAATATTATGTCAAGTTCAGAAATAACATCTGAACTTGACATAATTCATCTATCTCTATTCATGTATCCAGCCGACTTAGCTCCCATTTCGCTTATTTTATTTCCTAAGTGGAGTTAATACTCGTACCAGAGTTTTAACCTTTTGTCACATCACAATACTTAAATAAGACTCCTAAAAATGTTGATGGTAACATTATTAGAATAAAAACACGACCTCTTTCAAGTCATGTACGGCGGTGACGTCATGACACAAAATAAATGTTTAGACTTTGGCATTCAGTGCTGGTTGACCTTACATTTTGTTTGATGTTTCTCGTTTTTGTTTTTGAACGCCACTTGACCAATCTCTTATTACAATATCATGAAAGTGAAAAGACAATAGTCTTTTCACTTTCATGATATTAACCATTGTAGTTATATTCACTGAGTAAAAATATTGTAAACATGCGAAAACACAGTTGATTTATATCGGTGTGCCACAAGGGGGCGACCTTGGGGCTCCCGTTTTATCATCATTATATTTGTTTGCACTTCTTTCTCGTTATTAGCGTAGGCACTTTATGATAAAAATCACACAAGGTGCTCGATAAGCGGTGTTGTTTTGGCAGATTTTAGGTTATGTATTTTTTAAATAAATGCTTTATAAGTGATAGCTTAAAATAACGATCAACTTAGATCAAATCTAAAACATTATATAATACAACGTGACCAAACAACATGACACTGTATTAGGGTGCCTACTATCATACATTAAAGTCGTAGTAAAACTTTATTATTGTACTCGATGCAGTGGCACGCTCTGTGATATTTAAGTTAAAATCTGTCCATTTAGTCTGCGAGCCGAATTGTGACGTTCAATTCGATTTACATAACAACTAGGCTGACTGCATTTTAATTTAAAATCTCCGCATCGAGCGCTCCAGGGCCCATCAACAATGTGCCCATTGAAACTGGTTAAGAGGGTTAGCTGGCTGGGAGTGCGATACTTATCCACGATAAATTGGTCTAGATTTGGCCGGAAATAAACGAAAACCCCAAGTGGGTGTACAATAAATCGCCCCCATCACCCGTTTGATCATCGTTAGGTAAAATTATTCCATCCTGCTAACTGGAGTCCCGCTGGTGTAGGTACAATTTTGTCATTTGTTTTATTACTGTCAGACAACCAGACTCCCCTAACGTGGCATTGTCCTCACGATTTGTACCTGAGCCTTTGTGTTTATGTACAGTAGCCGATATTAAATATGTAAGTATTCTCAATATGTAAGCATTTCTGCGTTGTCCAGATTTTCTTTGGAGTAATAAATAATTGTTTATTGCAGCCATATTGCGATGAATTCATTTACGAGGTTAAACCGTGCACCATTTTATGGCTCTGGATATTATGCACGACAGTTATGTGTTTCTAAAACTGTAAAAGCTTCGGGACTCGTACAGTTTAATCACTGAACGGATATTATGGCACCGTCAAGCGAAGCGACGAGATGAAAAACGCTGTGAAATTTTGTAAAATCTGCCACGTTTTTTTTTTTTTTTTATTCCTGATAGGTTAGCCTTTGACCACTATCTCACCTGATGGTAAGTGATGATGTGGTCGAAGATGTTGTTCAGGCTAGCCTAGAAGTACTGGCTCTCAAGGACAGCTGCCGGGACACACCGTTAGGTGCTTGGCGACAAATTTTCTACTTGAGGGTGGTAGCTAGCCAGGCGGGCATTCGCAAAATGCCCTACCACCATGCTATGACGACTGCCATCCTCAGACAACAACTGGGAGCGACGGCTTAACGTGCCCTCCGAAGCACGAAAACGCTCAGTAGTGATGTCACTAGCGGTCACCCATCCAACTCATGACCGCGCGCGACGTTACTTAACATTGCTGATCGGTTGAGAACAGCTAAGTAAACTTCGCTACGAGCACGTCACTAGCTTATTTACGAATCCTGCGAAGAATGTGTGCTCTCATGATTTTAGCTTTTTAACTACCTAATTGTTGTCACCATTGATGTTAAAAATTTGAGCCGTATTTCCTTTCGGGTTAAGTTTTAATATGTTAGTTTATTTTTGACTCTTACAGTGTTTGTTGACTGATCCAATGATGTAAACAACTGTTCATGCGCCTGTGATGCTCTTCTTCCCATGCGGCGTTTCGGTCGTGTCAAGTCCGCAAATAAACTTGTGATGCAATGCACGTTCAGGACTTAATGCCTTGCCCAGTTGGTGGCACCATCATATTTTTGGCCTTTACTAATCATAGATTGAATCATATAGGTCACGCTTCGAGAGCTGTTGAACGTTACAAAATGTTTATTCTTAGAAGAATTTATACCATTATACAATGTGCATATAGTTTTTTGGTGTTCGTGGGACGCGGATGTGTACCTTAATAATTAATGTTTGTGTCAAGGCTGTCTAATGTCTATTAACTGTTTTGTATAGGTACTCATATTACCTATAAAGTCTCCTAATCATAATAAAAAGGGATTTAATTAAATTTACCTAACGTAGAAAAACTAAAAATTAACTCATGATATCGATAGTATGAAACTAGTATAAATTACAAAATCACAAATATACGATAGGACAAATTTTAAGTCATGTGCGGATGTTTTTCCTTTCGTATATTTGTGATTTTGTAATGTAATCCGCATAGCAGGCGTTATTGCAAACCTAACAATATCAAAAGTATAAATTAATTTAAAATTAAAAATCCCGACCGCAAATTATTTATTTTCCTTAAGCGTTTTATCGATCCATTGAAATTAAAACTGCTAGTGATATATATTTATGGAATCGTTACTTAAAGCCCTTCATTTTCATACCACACTCAAGGGGTTTGGGAGAAAAACTTTGTTTTTACCCACTATATGGCGTCTAAAATCATCCAGTTTGTTTTTTTTTATGTACCCAGTGTCACCTGCGCTGACAGGTATAATCAAATCATATATCACACATAAAAATCGGTTAAGCATTTAAGCAGTTATGGTGGATTAAAGAAACTCACAAACATACATTAACCCTGAAAACAAAACACTCTTTTTTGGGCAGTCGTGTAAAAAATTACATTGCCATGATCAGATTCTACAATCTATGAAAAAAAACCGCTTGATAGAAATGAATTGCGATCGAATGACATAATCATATTAACAAGTATCCGGTTTTACTAACAATAACCGTAACGTAATAGCTTTCAGATACGGTATTCGTAAAACGTTATTTTTATCGTTTGACGGCGAGACACATACCTTAACGTTTTCTTGATAAGATCGTTGTTTGACAGATATTATCAAAGATAAGTTAAATTGAAACGAACTTTTTCAAAGTATTGTATATGGTTTTGAAGGCTAATGACGTCTTACTTTATGCGAAATGGTTTATGTGTATTTTTATTTCGGACTAATTCCTATTCTGAAAGTTCCTGCGAGTATGATGAGTATGTAAGCCTAATGTGAAACAAGGGAGATTTTAATCATCGTAGAGTCAACCATCGTATTGGAATGGAGCGACATCTATAGTTCAACTTGGATGGACGCGGATTCGAATCCCGCACATGACTTAAAATGATTCCTCTCGTAATTTTGTAATGTGTAATCCGCAGAGCATGCGTTATTGCAAACATAATCATATTTAACTGATCAATTGCGTTATCGAAAGAACTGATTCGTTTTTCGATTTGTACTAAGCGCGCAATGTTTTTCTTACAAACAAGCCTGATTTAGGCCAGATGCGTTCGCATGCACCACGCCTCCATTACCTATCTCCCTTGTTTCCTGATCTGAGGTCCATGTAATGTGGTTATAAGAGCATCCATTACTTTCTGTAATGAATTATGATAGATTAAGCTTTGATGTAAGTTTCATTACGATGAAACAGAAATCACTTGAAATCATAATAAGACGGTACGCAACGCAATACTCGAGCGTGGCTATATTATGTTGCGTGGCCATAATTTCACATACGATACCCATCTGACCATGACAGATGCGACAAATGCATACACTTCATTGTTACATGCAAAAGAATATTAAATTTATGTTGCTACAGTTTAATATAAGCCAATTTATGCTCATCGTTTTTTTCCGGAGTTTCAATTAATAAGGATTAATATGGGGTGATATATTGAAAGCGTGATTTATCTATTGTCATTTTGTAGCTGCTTTCATTTTTATTGATTAAGGGTCTGTTCAGAATGTTCGAGTAAGTTCCGGTTATACTACGCAGAAAATAAAATAACTGAATGATAAAAATGACAGTTAGCACGCAGCGCGTTTCAAGCTTTAACCGATTGGTAGGCTACATCGATGACTGTGAAACGCAAAGACAGTGTTTTATTTATTAAATATGTTCTGGGTAGTATAACCGGAACTTGCTCGAACATTCTGAAACAGGCCCTTAAAAAGTTATAAGTAAGTAAAGTTATAAGTATTGGTAAAGTTTTAAAATCATCTGCTTTATGTTTTGCGTAGTTGTTTTTTTTTATGTGATCGTGACAGAACATACACGAGGCCCACTTGATGTTAAGCGGTATCCTCTGCCTATACCAGACGCTACCTTATCCCTGAGTTATAGTTGTTGAGTCCCATGTGCCTGTAATTCTACTGGCTCTCACGGACTTCACTAAGGTTAGGTACTTGGCGACAGATTTTCTACTTGATGGTGGTAGTTAGCTTGGCTGGCATTCGCAAAATGCCCTCCCACCATGCGGTGAAGCTCAAGCCGGCGGCGGTGTGGATCGAACCATAGACCTGCGGCACCGCAGTCCATAGCTATAACCGTTCGGCTATCATTGCTTCAATAAATCTTATACAGCTGTAGCATAAGTCTAACTTTATAGAAACACGGGTGACGAGTTGACGACGTTCTATAGGATCCTCTTAAAATGCGTGCCGCGTATCTGCCGCAGTATCTAGCTTAACTAGTCTCTACCCTGTTAGTTCAACGAGGTGGCGGGTAGCTACTGACTAGCTAGTTTTAGATTGTTTGGTCCAATATACATGCCTCGAATTTTTAACATAACTATCAAATTTACTTGACTATTTCAGGTAGTAGGTACAGACCTCTTAACTCACGAAGGCGCGGAGTAAATTATCCTCCATAGTAAATTATTTATGCGTATTTTAACGAGCAGGGCTCGATGGTAAAATATGTCATAGTGTGGGTGTATAATGATAATAAGACCGCTTGGGTAGGCAGTAGAAGATGCGACTACGTAAGAAAATATGAAGAGATGCTCCTTTGAGAGCTGAAGTCTGTAATGTGGTAGAATTTAAATTTTTAAATGACTTCAAAAATAGGGGGAGGTACTCAATTCGACTCTTTTTTTATGTTTGTTACCTCAAAACTTTTGACTGCATGTGTGAACCGACATAGATGATCCATTTTTTGGTAAAAAAAATTAAATCATATATTAGTACCTAACTGAGATCGACTTAAAGATGCGTTGCTTTTAGGTGGTGTCACTGAAAAGATCAAAAGATTCTGATTGGAAAACATTAGTCATTACAAACACGGATTTCCACTTACTACGATCTTGTCACATCGCTCTTTCAATCTCACCATTTTCTTCTTACATGACCGTCTATTAAGGGTACGTGGCGTTGTTCCAGAACGTCTGAATTCTGGTCGGCATCTTCTCCGAGGTCATGGCCCTTCCAACTGTTCCGTTCACTCCATGTATACTTTATTCGTCCATTCTCTCTACATGTTCGAACCATCTCAACATCTTTCTCAACTACCGTCAATATATCCTCACTCACTCCACAATGTTTTCTTATGCCTGCTCCTCTCTCTGTCCAATTCACACCAAACTTCTCAAAGCCTAAATAAAAAAGAGAAGAGTACGAGTACTCCGACAATCAAGGATATCTTTACTGAGGCAAACATTTCTTCTGCTGTCCCTTTTCCGTTGTGTTAGACTTTAAGAAGTCATTAGCCATTAACCTTAACGGGCCGTACAAATTAACGACGTTATTAACAATAGGCTCATCTAGCTAAGCTGTTCAGTTGCATACAAATGCGGTCACTGATGTACCGCAATTAATAGAGAAACGCTTGCAGCTTATCCTCTCAACCAGCAATTAATTGAAGCAACGGGACCTACAGACAGACCGTGGGAAGATCCCGATTATTGTTCCATTCTTCTCCTTTTACTAAAGGTATCCGACTTATTTTTATTGCGCATGCGTGATGTCATAGAGGCGGAAATCCCTTGAAGTGATGGCAAGGTATAAAAGCCTCTTTTAACCTACTTCCAACTTCAAGCCCGGTAAAGATGCCAGCTGCACTTGACTCGAACAGCTGAAGTGGATGAAGCTTATCTTCGGACGCAACTGAAATCGATTTTGTATTGCGCAACCGTGTTTAGGATGAATTATTACTTTTAACAGACTCCAAAAAGGAGGAGGTTCTCATTTTGAATGTATTTTTTATGTATTACGTCATAACTTTATACCTTGTACCGATTTTGATGTTTTTTCTTGTCATGTGGTCCTAATAAAATGTCATTGAGACGAGTAGTATTTAAGATATCCTTAATGTATGTTTTATAGTATTTTCTGTTTGCAGTCGGTTTCATTTGTTATTTTTTTACAAATTTCTAATTAATCGAGTAATATAACATACAAACATAAAATCATGTTGCGTGTATCGGAGTATGAAGGGGTGTCCAGAAGTTTATGTCTCATACAATAGGATGTACCTAAGGCTATTAACATCTACAGGGTACAGTACTAATCAATATCCTAACAAAACCCAACACATCTTCGAACTGGGGATCAAGTCTTTTTTAATGTTATTATGACGGAACAAGCCTGAGGCCCACCTGATGTTAAGTGGACTAACCTCTGCCTATAACAGACGCATTTCGTCAACGAAGGATTGCACTGTGCCCGTCACACTGAGACGTAAAGTTGTTCGGTCTCATGTGCCTGTAATTTTAATGGATCTCAAGGACTCCTGCCGGAACACACTCTTAGGTGCTTAGCGACAGATTTCCTACTTGAGGGTGGTCGCTAGCCAGGCGGGCATTCGCAAAATGCCCTTCCACCATGCGGTGAAGTTCAAGCCCGCGGCGGGATTCGAACCATGGACCTGCTGGGCTGACTCCTTCTGACTCGGGATCTTGCGAGTACATTACTCGAGGAACAGGCAGTCTTACATGTTAAAAGCATGAAACCATGAGTAAAGTACATACTGCTTACAAAAATTTAGATACAGTACATGTCGAGTACTAACAAACACACCCCTTGAACGTAGTTTTCTACATAATATATAATAAAGTAACACTAATAGGATTTAAGTATGAGTGCGCAGTTCATGTCGTCACTGGATAAAGCCCAATAAAGTCCCTGGGGAGGAAAGGGAAGCCTTATCTAAGTAAGAGTTAACGATTTTATACCGTTCCGGTGTCCTTGAAAGGGCAGACTTGAAGGCTTGCGTTTTTATCAAACAAGTAATGTAAGTAATAATATTAATGCAATGATACTAACTTAGCATGATTGCATCTTTCTAGTTCGTTTGATTTTCATTTGTTTTGCATAATTTCCTAATAAGAGCAAACAAATGATTCAGCTTAGAAAGGTGGCTCTTTCTTCACTAGGTAAACAAAGACATTATGCGTTCAGTCAACTCGCTTATTTTGAAATGGAATCAAAAGAGAGTTTATTTTCCCAGCGGTTTAGAAATAACAAAGGATGTTTAGAATTCTTTGATGGAGCACGCAATACCTCGCAAATAGATGTTAAAACTTTGAACTTTGCCGACCATTTCAGGATTTTTGTTTTGTACAGAATAATAATTGTTGTTTACAGGAAATTGTTTTCATTTTTAAAGGTACTTGTTTCGGGCCGTTAGTAGGAGGAATCACAGAGCATATGGTTATACTAATTTCGACGAGAATACAGAAGACAAGACACTTCTGAGGTTTCTACAAAAATTATACTGGACCGGTGATATGTTTGTCTATATCTGAAATACGGAAACTACAAAAAAAACGGAACCAAATTCTAGCTCTGAAAATTATGAAATTACTTTTTTTATGCCTGATAGGTTAGGCTTTGGCCAATATCTCACCTAACTTATAATTACTGGCTCCAAGGACAGCTGCCGGAACACACTGTTACGTGTTTGGCGACAGATTTTCGATTTGAGGGTGGTAGCTAGCCAGGCGGGCATTCGCAAAATGCCCTTGCACTATGCAAAAACTTATTTTGTTACCAGCGGTATGCCTTTATTAACAAAATACTACGATCTATGTACAGCACTACAGTTACTACAATGGAATTATTTAGCCAAACTAGTAGACATTGCAGACTCACAGGCAGTCCAAATGCTCCAGCCCAAATAACGAGGAGTGACTATGATGATGTGAGGACAGTGTTTTGGATCAGCATGGTTGTCAGCAGTCATGCTTAAAATCGGAACAAGTTTTTTTTTCAGTGTTGTAAGAAAGGAAGCATTTTATTAAAATTTCATATTTTGTTACTGAATCATTTATGCCCAAGGGTGTCGTAGGAGGCGTCTAAGGCAAAAAAATAGCAGTAGGTGGGAAACAGCCTTCTGCAGAACTGACACTATCTACTGCGATTCCCAAGACGCCTGCCAAGCGTGTGGGTCATGGCAAATCCTATCAATGGGGGAGACTTGTTCAACGTTGGACGTTTCGGTTGATATAACTATCCGTATTCGGAGATTTATTTATGAACCAATATATATAATAAATAAGGCGATATGTCGAGACAAAAACTAGATACGCTGTTTTAAGACTGTAACCGTGTGAGTCATCATACCTAATCGAATACAAGGGAGTGTTTGTCATCGCAATGAAAATGTCACTGGATGTTGGCCAATAAAATGCCTTTAATAGTTTTTTTTTTTTTTTAGGGAAATACAAGAGCTGAAGTAACATATATATTTAACACTTATATAGTAACAGAAAGCTAATTATAGGTTTTCACGTATAGTGACAACATAATTACAGACCCACCAACTTATCTGTTCAGGTGGCAGAAAAAAGAACTAAAACTTTCCCTCAAATTGTGACAGTCTGTAGTTGATTTCCATGACCAGTAGCGCCCTCGAAAACTACACGTAAGTTGGTGGTACTACACAAAGTGTGAGCAATAACAATATCGCTGATATAAGACATTTTTGTGAAAAAGTAAAATGTCCTAAATACCTTGGGAAAAATCTTGAAAACAAACCCCCGCAAACAAGCCCGAGGCTCACCTGATGTTAAGTGGACTAACCTCTGCCTATAACAGACGCATTTCGTCAGCGACGAATTGCACTGTGCCCGTCACACTGAGACGTCCAGTTGTTAGGTCTCATTAGCCTGTAATTTTGAACGAATGATGTTGAACGAATTCCGTCCTAAGACAACAACCAGGACCGACGGCTTTACATGCCCTCGGAAGCACAGAAGCGCTCAGTACAGTAGTAACGTCACTAGCGGTCACACATCCAAGTCATGACCGCAGCGGGAGCTGATCAGTTAAGAACGGCTAAGTAAAATACGCTACGAGCGCTTCGAAACTTTTTTTAAGTCACCATTTCACCGAGTTGGTCATGCACCTACGCGTCGTGTCTTTTATGGCCCTGAGTGCGCTGTCACCGTGCGAACTGGCGCACTCGTAAATGTAGGTTGACGCGTTCACGCAGACCGCTTGGGCTCAGTCAGTCTCTCGAAGAAAACATGCGTAATCGTACGCATTTAAATGTACACTTTCCCAAGTTGTATGAATGTTGAAAGTACGAATATTATAGTTTTAATGTTAATTATGATAACCAAAATATATTACCAATCCAATACTTTTGTACATCGACGAAAGAGGCCTGGGTCCTATCCCACGGGACAAGAGCCTAGTTTGGGAACCAGGAGCTCCATAACCATATTGTTATCATAATTTTCCATTTTCACACAATAAATGATTTTATTATCTTATTATTATTATTAGTTAGCTCTGGTATTTATGTGTGTAACTTTTGTTTGCATGGTGGTGGCATTTTGCGAATGCCTGGCTTACCACCCTCAAGTAGAAAATCTGTCGCCAAGCACCTAACTATGTGTTCCGGCAGCTTTCCTTGATAGCCAGTACATCTAGGTTAGCCTGAACAACATCTTCGACCACATCATCACTTACGATCAGGTGAGATAGTGGTCAAAGGCTAACCTATCAGACTAAAAATAAAACACATTTTTGAAAATGTTTTGTTTTAATGACATATTGCTGTCTTGATGGTAATTTGCTTCAGCTCGACGCAGTATATCTGACTCTGCAGTGTTAACCAAAGGCAGACTATTTCTAAATACAACCTGAGTTAAAGTTTATATTGAATTAAAAGCAAACTGCATTAGCATTAAATATTTGTTAATTTGCTACAAGTCCTTCACAAGTACCTACTTGTTCTCTGTAGGGAAGTAAGGGTTTTAAAAATCTGAAATTAAATTAAATAGATTTATTGCTAAAGTTATGATACATTATATGTATATAGTAGAGTAGGTTAAGGCACCTACTTCTGCGTGTTATCACTTATCATCATGAATTTTCAATGAACGTAGACATACGTACCTTTGTGTATCGTATCACTCAATGTTTTCCCCACCAGTGCCTGATTCAACACGAGGCATCATAGATCGAGTTAGAACTGTATTTGATTAAATTTGTTTGCCAGCCCTTTGCGTTTGAGCATGCAGAAGCAAGTTCAAATCTAATAAGCGCTACAAAATTGGCGTTGGGAAAATCTGCAAACAAGAGATATTTTCAATACCCACTTTCGAACAATCACGACTTGTATCAATATCATTAGAACATGACAATAATGGTCCTGGTTTCTTACTCTTACCACAGAACAATAAATGTACCTAAAACGGAAATTTTAGTATTATGCTATCCATGACTGAAAAACATTTTCCAGGCCTTGTTAAACTGAAACAATCCGAATAAGGACCTACTTATACCATAGTAGAAAGAGTGGAGTGCTCTTTCTATTATGCTTTTAGCATGTATTACAAACTAAACTAATAAAAAAGTAGATAGGTAAGTAGGTACTAAGGTACTTACCTATGCACAAAACATAATATAGTAATGTTCGTGTTGGTCGTATCGCTGCTAAAGGGAGTCAAGCAAGAGCACTGTATGGTGCATATGCAGCAACGTGCGTGAGTACCTATTGGCATGCTGTTCATTTGGTGTACTTTTTTATATCTCTCTTTTACGTCAGCCAACAGAAGGGTATGTAAATGATCTTGACCTCCAACGGGTCCTTTGCGAACTTCTTATGCATGACACGTCATCGGAGTAACCGCAATGCGAAACGAAACTTGAGTAGGTACCTGTATCTGCGGTGCGGGTGGTGCGGCAAAATGCATTCAACGATTAAATACTTTCAATTTTAAGAAAAAATATACATGTCGTCATGCCTGTTGTCACTGAAAAGGTAGAAATAGGTATCTAAACATCCACGCGAGGCATCTTTTGGTCCCATGTAATAAGGACCGAGGTTATAGTTCCCAATAACTGT
The DNA here is from genome assembly GCA_963890685.1 of Plagodis pulveraria. Taxonomy (NCBI): domain Eukaryota; kingdom Metazoa; phylum Arthropoda; class Insecta; order Lepidoptera; family Geometridae; genus Plagodis; species Plagodis pulveraria. The sequence goes on from OY982975.1 coordinate 10,059,109, forward strand.
TCGATCCAAGACTCGAACCTAGGACTTTATGATTCCAAAATGACGTCTTCACTATTTAATTTTAATACAAATAAACACAGAACTAATATACAAATTTAAAGTCTAAATATTGGGTACCTATCAGTTATAGTTTCCTTCTATTATTTCAACCGTTGAGCTAGTGGGACATTATTTGTACCAATCCAATTATAAAATATTCAAAGGAAATACTATAGAAAATGCTCAGAACGACGCGTGTGTTCACTATTTCCTCCAATCGTATACGTTTGCTTTAGCAATAATCCATTCGGTAAGAAAAAACTTGAAAATGAAAACCTTCAAGTTTACTTTCAATGAGCGCCAATCCATCAAGTCTTCACCCAGGCAAATAAATTTTCTTTTCAAGCCTTTTAAAGACTCGAGAAGCTTGAACTAACAACACAGTATTTATACGGAATTCTTATGCAATTTTTTGCGTGAACGTGGCTCCAACTTCATTGATATTCAGAAGAGAGTTTCCATACTTTCTCGGAACAGTATTATCTATCGTTAAACAGGAGAAGTTGGCCATCCCATCAGATAATCGTGATAAATTGTTATTAACAACAACAGCCTTAGTTCGCTTTCATGCTGACCATTAATTGGTCCTTTCTCTCTGTTGTTTTATTCTGATTAAGCAGCGAGTGTTAGTGAAGTGAAATGGTAAAGTTCACGCCTTGAATATTGAGAAAGAGAGATGAGAATTATGATTGATCGAGTCAAGTAATACCTTATTCAAATGTGTGTATGCGTACATTCAGAAACTTGTTCATGTTGAGTGAAAGTATTTCATCGTATTTCCTTAAATTTTTATTACACCAGCGTATTGGACAAAATGCATATTGGTTGAAATTTGGACAACACGCGTATTGGGCGTAAAACGTATTTGACACTATGCGTCTAGAGGGTTCCATCTGGCGCTCTATGGGGAAGGCATTTTATCAAAAGAGTAAGTCTTCCCGACTGGTAATGATTTTAAGTAGAATCAAGAACTTTCAGTATGTTCTTCATGGTTAATTTGTAAATACTGCAGTAGAGTGACTGTCAACAAACAAAAGGTTAACGGACTTTAAAAATGCTAAAATAACACATTCCGCACCTCATTGTCAGGAAAATACCTATCACTGTGGCTCTTCAGGGCGTGTGTGGGCGTGACATGAGTTTAAATGCAAGCTGTCTCGCAAATACATTGCTGAAGGCACTAAACAAGCACTAAGCATTTGCACGTGAGGTTAGTGAGATTGAGCTGCTTTTGCAAATCTAAATCAACGATCGCTCAAAGAGACGCCTTTTTTTACTGACAAATTGTCTAGAAAATGATTATTGTCTAGGCAATTACTGAGTGAAGCTGTCAAAAAAGCTAATTACACCAAATGTTGGTCAATGTTGACCTCGTCGATATTCACTGTCTGCGCACGATCATACAAAAACGTGCACTTTCGCTGTCCGAACACTTTCGCTATTACCGCGAATGTATAATATGACTCAGTTGATTGGGCATCGCATCGGTACGCTGGTCATCTGCACCTTCCGTCGGTTTCATCAAACGCTCTATTGTTGTCGAACAATACTGCTTTAGAAAGCTACTAATGCGCTTCAACTGGATTTAATTTCGAGCCGCGTTCTTATTTGCGGTCTTTGTTATTCAGAGCTTTATATTAGCGACGTTTATTAATTGTACAGATGTTGATATAAACACCATTAAGGAGACTGCTAATCACAACAACATTTACACAAATCAATTGTCATCTATCAGACATTGCAAAACAGATAAACTTACCGCAATTATCCATTATACGATTTGGATTTTGATTGGCCGATTATAGCCAGTCTCTTTTCAACTCATTATGTTTTCATCTCAATACATTTTTGACAGGTTCTAAATTCATTGAATATTTTTGGAATAACAAATCACGTCTCAGCTTCCGTAAATCGACATACAAAACCTAATAAATCCCATTAAAGGAAAAATACGTTAAATTACCGTGAAAATATGAATTATTCAATTGCTCGTGGCATCTTCCTCGCACCTATCAGTGCTGTTTTATTGCGAAATTGAGTCTCCTTATGTGGTGTAGTTTCTTCTATGCCCGCTGTTTATGTACGAGTATCGCGGACCTGTATTGAAGATAAGGCAAGGTATGTGGAACTGTTAAGTTGGAAGGCAAAAGGTACTGGTAAATGTATTGGCAACAATTACTTGAAAATATTGAAATTTTATTATGTTTGTGTCTAGGGCTTATAATTAGCTGTAAATTTCCATTCTAAATCATTGATATGATGCAGTAAGTAAACAAAAGGATACCTTTTCATGAAAAAACTTATAAGCGCGGAAAAATATAATTTTTGCTTTTTTGTTTTTATTCTACCTATATAATTAATATTATATATAATTGTTATCTATACTAATGAATATTAACAGATTTATTACATTAGAAGTTGTTATAAGGAAATTATTATGCGATTTCCAGCTCGAGGAAATTTGCGCGCTAAAATGTATGTAGAGCAAGATATATTTAAAAACTAATTCACCTACTTATTTTTTATTTCGTAGGCACTAGGCACCAGAGGTAGGTACATATCTTAAAAGTACTATACATACTTAACTTATGTATTATATTATCTGCTGTTTTTATCAATGCCATCATGTTATCGCAAGGAAATACCCATACCGAAACTCATGAGTTAAAACCAATCTTTTAAGAAACGTTTCGTCCGTATTTTGATCTATTCGGTCCGCTCGGTCTAGTTACCTTGTTACTCCACTAGACATAATTTAATATATCCTTAGAGCAAATAGACGAAAAGAGCTATAGACTACTCTTTACAGGTAGCTGGCAGTTTCCCAACTGGACCAAACGGCCAGACTAGACTAAAAGGCAAACTGGGTCTAACAAACCAAATGTTTTTTTTAATAGGATTGGTACGGAACACACACGTGGCCCACCTGATGAATGAACTTTTGCCTATAAAATATGAAAACACTGCGCCAGTACCCTAAGACATAAATACTCGACGACAGCATAGATACAGCTTTTAAATCTTAATGTGCCTGTAATTTTACTGGTTCTCAAAGACTGCTGCCGGAACATACTGTTAGGTGCTTTGCGTCAGATTCTTTTCTTTAAACTTTCGTGAACTAAGCTCATGTTTCTAAATACAAAACGGGTCTTTTCACGCACGAATAAACATCAAAATAATTATATTTTGACTAACCTCGACGTTTCGATCAAGTTGCATTGACCGTGGTCACGAGTACACTGACAAGAGAGCGAGACGAGTTGCGTCAGATTGTCTTCTCGAGGTAGCCAGGAGAGCAACCGCATAATGCCCTAGATCATGCGGCGAAACTCAAGTCGGAGTTTGGTTGGGGATCGGACCATCGACCTGCTGCACGGTAGTCCATAGCACAGCTATATCCTAGCTTCAAATAGGACAGGATTTCTTGATGACACACTGGAGAGGTATGAAGATCTTTAAGATCGAACACATTAGATCAACGTTGTGGAGTCTGAATGTTCCTTTAAGTGGCATGTGTTGACAGCAACAGGACATAGGTACCGCGCAACTATCTGACGTTTCCTCTTTGTGCCCTTTATTGGATGGTGTTTGTCTGCGACTGTCTATTGTCCACAACTCCAGTGACATAACTGTGTTATTTTGACACGTGCTCTCAATGGAACTCCTAATCTCGTGAATTAGGGTCGTTAGAGTGAAAGTGTTCGTGCGTAAGTAATGAGTTGTTTATTTTTGGACGCGGCGTGGGAGATTGATGTGAGGCATTTGTAATTTGTTTAATGATATTTTAAAGATACGGATGTTATAGGGTCCAAGGTGGTTGGTTTTGAGTTCTAAAGTTATGTTGCTTATAAAATAGAACTTTCTGAAAAAGTTGGAGCTTGTAACGAAATACATAAAACTCAATATCAATGCTACAAACTTTTATTAGTCCATAAAATTTTTACAAAAAAAATCGACTTCAAACAAATTATTCTAAAAGTAAATAAAGCAAACCATCTTTTAGAGTTTTCTTTGTTTATTTTACATCCACAAGTAAAAACAAGAACATCATTGTAGTCGAAGCCAATCATAACGCATTATTATATTAGGGATATCTTAAATACTACTCGTCAGATCTCACTGAAATTTAAATGGGACCACATGACAAGCACCAGCTTTGGAATATAAAAAAATCATCAAAATCATTTTATTTTTTTTAAGCTTGACGGGTTCGCCTTTGACCACTATCTCACCTGATGGTAAGTGATGATGTGGTCGAAGATGTTGTTCAGGCTAACCTAGAAGTACTGGCTCTCAAGGACAGCTGCCGGAACACACCGTTAGGTGCTTGGTGACAGGTTTTCTACTTTAGGGTGGTAGCTAGCCAGGCGGGCATTCACAAAATGCCCTACCACCATGCTATAACGACTGCCATCCTAAGACAACAACCGGGACCGACGGCTTAACGTGCCCTCCGAAGCACGGAAACGATCAGTAGTAATGTCACTAGCGGTCACCCATCCAACTCCTGACCGCGCGCGACGTTGCTTAACTTTTCTGATCGGTTAAGAACAGCTAAGTAAACTTCGCTACGAGCGTGTGAGATTTGTCAAGATAGAGAGCATTTATATAATCTGTAATGTAGGCTCATTAAATTATAAGATGTTTTCAGGCGGTGATGCCATAATCTAGTCCTAGCTTAAGGTAAAGTAAATGAGTACTACTAGTTCAGTACTTAACTATCCCACTTACTAGGTTTTCTACACAAAAGGGAATCATAAGGATACTTCAAAAACACAACGTTTATAGGAACACATAGAACACTTTAATAAGAATAATACATCATTAGGGTCACATGGATTACTTCAAAGGTAATATTGTATAGTCACATTTCACAACGATAATACAATAAAAAGGGCGAATTTGGAAGCCAACAAACATAGACCCACACACAACACATGAATATCAGTTACGTTACATTAAATAATATAATACAGTACTTAACTCAATAAGTCTCGATGCAGCAGTCACTTGTGAAGAATAAAGCGAGGTCAGTAAGCTAAGACATTGGTTTTATAGCAATGACTGGCGCCAAGTGTCTGTCGCATATCCATTAAACTACCCGCCATATTTATCACAACCAATCAGAGACATGAGCGTTCCCGCCACAACGTATCAGCCAACCCGAAATAAGACAGGATGGTTCGTCATTGGCTAGTCTAGAATGAATACAGATCATAAAGGGTTTCAGTGTGGCGGTTATTAAAAATGACAAATATCAACAAGTTTTAGAATATTCTACAATTACATAATGAGTAACTTCTCGTTACTTATTTACTTAAGAGAAGCTAAGCTTAACAAATATATGATTCTAACACGGCCATACTGACAGTACTTCGTCCACGAAGTACAAAATAACACCAGGCAAACTTCACTTTAAAATAATTATGTATAACTTAGTGATAATAGCATATATGTAGGAAATATTGTTACCGTGTATGGCAACCCACAATTATTTGCACAAAGCTTGCTTGATAAAGAATTTATGTAATAAGTAATAAATAGAACACATAAACAGTATTTGGTTCGAAGTCACCAAAAATAAAAACCGCTATCGATTATCTGTAAAATCATTATAAAATGTTCATAGTACATATTTCTGGACTACAATGTATATGTATTGGGCGTGGAGGGTAGATTATCCCTCTACGCGTTGACTGTTGTGACTTGCTATCTTTCGAAAGGAAAATAATATCATTGGAATGGAATCAAAATACATTCAATACATTTGTGAAAAAAATGTTGTACAAACCAACATTCCCATTTACGTTGTTATACAAGTGTCACGAATAAATATTATGTGCAAGTACATAATTCGTAAAGTTTACCAGGTATATATATGAAGTAAATACTGATACTAAGTTTCATAGATAGTATCCAGTTTCAACTACATATTTGATAACATATTAAGCAATAGGGAATTTAAAATTTGATTAAAACGACTGTGGTAAATTTCTGCAATGCAACTTTAACTTGCTTAGTTATCAAGTTGACGTTTTATCGTCCACGCATTATTTAGACAATAACAAAATGTACCATTAAACATTGGACATATTCCATTTGACAAAAAACGTCTGGACCTTTTGACTACACGACATAAGTATTATCTATAAGGACAGAATTGGGTTTTCCTTTTATGATTTGGACGTTTTGACGTCAGGGCTTAAGTATTTTATCCAGAATAATAGGATCATCATTTGTACACGTAAAATAACTTTTCTGATAACAACAGGCAGTCTACCTACATGTACTTATGTAGCAGTAAAAATAACACTTTAAATTCTCATGAAAAACCCTACTCATTTTAATAATTACCAGTTACCTAGACACGATGATTACATTCACAAGCCGCCATGTGAGACAACCATCGCCAAGTAAAAGGTCGACCGGCTTTTATCAAACAGTTTGCCATTTGAATAGACGTGCAGGTCGCATTCACTTACTGCTCGTGAGATCAACAAGCACCAATCAAATGGGTATGCAGTGTAATCAATTTAAACAGTAGTTGCCATTTGAATAGACATGCTGGTTGCATTCACACACTGCTCGTGAGATCAACCAGCACCAATCAAATAGGTAAGCAGTGTCTTTCTATTTAATATTTAATCTAGAGCATAAGTACATGTAGATATGAGTAATTTGATATTATCATTTTATGTGATGATAACTGATAATATAACATAAGTAGTTTATTTCTACAATATGTAGGGTAGCATGTCATATTAATATTTTTAACTGAAACGTACATAATTATCGTATTTCTTGTTTCAAAACAATAGGTACAATCTATCATTAAATAAATTTTGTTCAAACACCCACTCTCGTGGCCAGTATCAATATATCCTTGTGAATTACAATATTTCATGATAAACCATCTATAGTCTACACCAATCAATAAACGCAGAGGTAAAACCCCTGTAAAATTCTGTATTGTTGCATAGATTGATTGTTGAACATTCCAGAATCCGTTCGGCCAATCTGACAATTTATAGAACATTCTACCTAATATAGACATACCGTTCCATATAACCGTTACTTCAAAGTGTTCCAGTAACAATCATATGTTTGTCAATTAGTAATTTCCAAAAAGGGATCGATTATGGTTTGAGCCAAAGTTTGCGTGACAGTCAGTAATGACTTCTGAAGGGATGCCAAGTGCTAACATTTGTCATAGGTTATCTTCGTATATATGTAGGATAAGACAACCTATGTATAAGATTTCAAAGTTTAAAGTGGATTTAATAAACAATACTTTGCGAAACCAACAATTAAAACATTTCTACCCATGGCCAGTTACTATATTATACAATCGATTCAAAATCCTATATTATACAATCGATTCAAAATGCTATATTATGAAATCGAGTTGATTAGTGTGAAACAGTTAAGGAGTTTTCTTTATAGGATAAAATAACCCTTGCTTAGGACCCAAACTGCTTTTACAAATATCAAGCAAAAGCATAAGTAAATATACTATATACTTTGTCATGACTACTTTTATAGAATTAGCAATCTGTAGGAAATTTATTTAATGCCCATAAGATCACTGAGCAAGTAATATTACATAAGATATTCTCAGATGTTCAAAAACATTTCATATGTAATTAAGTTTTAAGAATCGCTTTTAAATAAAATTAAGAAAATTTTAAGCACAAGGTAATAGCAACATTAGTTCAAATATGGTTGTAACTTTGCTATTTATTGTTCGATATGCGTTTCCACATTTAGGTTTATAGAAATGTATTCTCAATTAATACCAATAGTCACTATATAAAATGAGAACATAGTTTGGCTTTGAAGAAATCTAATTACGTTCGTCGTTATAATATGTACTTATTAGTGTAAATAATATAAAAAAATACACAATGACATAACAAGTTTCATAAACTTCCATTACATATGCTAGCAAACACTAATTCAATAAGGTTCAGTGAAAGCACCTTTATCTTGAGGGATATATGCAGCAAGAACCGTCAGTTTCAGATTGAAACGTTACAACATTGAGAAAATTTTCGACGAGGTTATTCTTCACATTGCCACTACACGGTTACAGGATTGTAATCATTATAAAACAGACCCTTTGGAGGGCTTTACCTGCTTTTGCCACTGTTATAATACTTGTCCAGATGAATTATTTCGCCAATATACTGATGTCAGTGAATAAAAACTCGGTGCCACTGCCGCTAGTATTCGATAACTCGCAACGCGGTGTCGTCATCCTGTTGCCAGGTTGCAGCGACGGCTTCGCAAACCGCGGCGTTCCACTGCCGCTAGTAGCAGATACGAAAACTGGGAACACGGTGTTGTCATCTGTCGCCAGGTTGCAGCCACGGCTTCGCAACCCGCGGCGTCCAAGTCTTTGAGAGTAGTTGCATCGATTCTGAAACTAATAAAAGAGATTAAAAAAATGAAGGTAGGCAATCTGAGTGATCCCACTTCTGATGTGAGATTTGTCAAGATAGAGAGCATTTATATAATCTGTAATGTAGGCTCATTAAATTATAAGATGTTTTCAGGCGGTGATGCCATAATCTAGTCCTAGCTTAAGGTAAAGTAAATGAGTACTACTAGTTCAGTACTTAACTATCCCACTTACTAGGTTTTCTACACAAAAGGGAATCATAAGGATACTTCAAAAACACAACGTTTATAGGAACACATAGAACACTTTAATAAGAATAATACATCATTAGGGTCACATGGATTACTTCAAAGGTAATATTGTATAGTCACATTTCACAACGATAATACAATAAAAAGGGCGAATTTGGAAGCCAACAAACATAGACCCACACACAACACATGAATATCAGTTACGTTACATTAAATAATATAATACAGTACTTAACTCAATAAGTCTCGATGCAGCAGTCACTTGTGAAGAATAAAGCGAGGTCAGTAAGCTAAGACATTGGTTTTATAGCAATGACTGGCGCCAAGTGTCTGTCGCATATCCATTAAACTACCCGCCATATTTATCACAACCAATCAGAGACATGAGCGTTCCCGCCACAACGTATCAGCCAACCCGAAATAAGACAGGATGGTTCGTCATTGGCTAGTCTAGAATGAATACAGATCATAAAGGGTTTCAGTGTGGCGGTTATTAAAAATGACAAATATCAACAAGTTTTAGAATATTCTACAATTACATAATGAGTAACTTCTCGTTACTTATTTACTTAAGAGAAGCTAAGCTTAACAAATATATGATTCTAACAAGCGCTTCAAAAGTTTCAACACGGATTTTTTAAGGATATAATTGGCCATATTTTAGCAAAAGTTATATCTGAAAATGTATCATCGTTGAAGGGTTTCAAAAAATAAGTATAAAACAGTTGCACTTCAGATTTTTTCTATTAGTTAAGCAGTTATGAAAAAAACCTTCCTTTGTTTGTCAAACTTCCGTACATAATATATTCTTTTTTCTGTATTCATGTATTGATCATCTGAAGAAGAGCTAAAATCAGAGTATCGTCCTTTCTCCCTAAGCAGAGCTTCTTATTGTAGATTCCAAGGCTTATATTCATGACGAGTAACTGCTTTTTTTTAATATAGTTTTAGTGTGATAGGATATTTAATTTCAAATTTTTTTGAACTTGATTGTAATTTCATATAAAACGTGGGCGTTTCTGTATTTATAATCCAACATTCTGGCAATAGCGTCATCCGCGATATCTGCAGTACGGCATTCGCCATTGCGCGTGTAATACAAAAAAATACTTTCAAAGCTCAATTTTCATTCTCTCGCTTGACATTTTGCAGTACAAAATATTAATTAAACTTACCTTAACAATTGTGTTTAACACGGTATTTTAATTTAGCTGGGATAATTAAAGTCGTTACCCACTAATCCAATTAATGAACTGTCATCCGCATGCATGTCATACATAGGAGTTACTTACGTGCAGAAGTAAAATTACAGTTGGCGTGACTAATGTTATTAAAATTGTGTCAGGATCAGGTCAAGGCTTACCCACGTTTTATTATTAAAATTTGTAATACGGGAAGATAGTTTGTGGTGTGGCCTATTTTACCTTACAACTTAGCTTTGATGCAAAGTTTCGGCGCATTGCGTTTTTATACCGCCACAAAACTGATTAACATTACCATGATTATTTGTTGTACTGCAACTCATAGATTTGAACTGCGACTAAATTTTTTAATTGTACTTAAATCATTTTTAACTAGTCATTTTCAGTTAACTATGTACCTAAATTTACAGTTCCAAACAGTACTTTACTTTATTCAATTTCTAAATGTGTGATAAAATACTAGTACTATTAAGGTCACCAAACCCTATAAGAACCTGGTATTTTTTTATCACTCTATATTGTAAAATAATTAATATTTTTATTTAAATTTTCAGTGTGTTGATAAAACTTTGTAAAGCCAGTCAAGGCGGCCATTTTATAAGGTCACTACTTCGTCCTTAAATTTTCTAAAAGTTTTGTTTTCCACTGTCTCTGTCAGTCATTTGCGTACCTACTAATTATTACATAGTCTACGCCATTGATTTGCCAGAATAATTTACATTTCGGGTACGAAGTCCGTTTTAGATGATGACAAATTTAAAATTTAATTATTATTAAATAATAAAAATGATAATAATTAATTTTATGAAATAATAGTTACCTATTCTACCTACGTATTCTCTGGCTATGTTATTCACACGAGTAACTTTTAAGACTTTCGATACTTAAACAGATGGTTATAAGTATTAAACGGGATTTAATCGCGATAAAAAAGTCGTCGATGTATTTTTTTTTACGGAGGACATAATTGTTGGCTACCGCTTTCGGCCGTCCTCTCCACCGGACTTTGATCTAGGGAAGGTCCTTTTATAGCCCTGGATTAATTATTGCGATTAAGTCCTGTTAAATACTTATAACTATATGATATTCACTTGAACTTACATACCTATTTGTACCTATACAAACATTCCGCAAGTTCTTCATTTTATACCAATGCACAAAATTGCAGAACCAAAGCAAATCGATACTAAACGTAGCGATACGTACTATACGTAGTGTAGTACCTACGTACTCGTACTGCATACCGATATAGTAAGTACTCACTCTCAAAGACAATGTTGTCCTTCACCTTTGTAGCAGGAACAGTACTTTACTACCTTTTATGTTTGCTGTTATTGTCCCACCCTCCCCATCTCATCCATTACTAAAAACAAAATGGGACATTGAACAAAAGCTTAGGAATTTAAAGAAAGGAACGGTTAAATGTACAAAAATATAGGTATACTAACATTCAGAGAATGTACTAATACTTACAAATATCTATATATTTATTTATTTATTTATTTAAGATGCACCAACAGTGTACATATTAAAAAATACATTATATAAATAATTTCTTACAAATTCATGACAATTAAGTCATGACGTGGCCTGATATGTACACCTCTTACAGGCGCATACATCATTCGTTGTAATAATTATACAGTGAAAGGCATATTAATTATAAGTAGGCAGGTTCTCACGACACTTAAAGTCACTTTTACTAAATGTTTCATGAATTTGACTACTTTTAAGTATATATATTATACTTACTACTAGTAATACTTATGCGAGATATATATTCTTTGTATCTGCTTGGAATAATAATGAATACCTCTATTTTACCATATGATACTGGAATATGTTAAATTACAGTTGTATCTGACATAATTTACATACTAGCAAAAAGCTGAGCTATGTGAGGCCTCGCGTTTATTTTAGAACCTAACTCTAGTGGTGTCATCTAGTATTAAGTAGATTAACTACGATGTATTTGAGTATTGAGTTTAGTTCTGTTACATTACAGCGATGTTAACTCTTTAGTTTTCTAACAGATGGCGTTAGTAGTACAATAACATTTTATCCAATGAATACAAAATTGTTAATGTTAATTTTATTTTAATGGTTTTTTTTACAGATAACAAATCTAAATATGAAGTTAAATTACTATGTTAAAGCACAAATCTATAGGCGTGATAGTTTTTCAGTAAAGTGTGCCACAAAGTTTTCAAGTTATGGGAAAAGGCTCGCTTCGCACGCCCTAATTATATGTCACACCGGACCCGGTTTTGTTGGTCTCGTACGACCTACCCTTCTTTCTTTATATTTACCAAGATATGTGAGGTCGGCACAGCATGTATTTATATTCGGTTTTATAACTGGTCATTACACATTTAAATTCGACACTATTTTGGTCATTAGTAGTTAATCTCTCCACATGACTTCTATACAGACCTGTTCTCTCACGAAGGCGCGCCCCTCCGCGGGAAATTATTGATTACCATTTGTACCGCCTTGTTTGTTTTATGTACAGTGAGGGTGTAAATACTTATACATACAGCTAAACAATAAAATGTAAAATAATTATGATCGTGAATAGATTCAGGCGTTACTTTGCGGAAATCCATTTTTAATAATAACAAATATATTTAATATATTTTAAGAAAACATGAAATTAATATTTTAATAAAACACTTAAAAAATATATCCAGTGACAATTCCGCCTAATAATATATTAAAAATATTTGTTAATATTAATAATTATGATCGCTTTGCTTTGCAATAATATTTGCAATATCACTTAAATATGGAAGGACGTCTTAGTGAGTGGAAAGGTATGTGCAAAATTATAGAATACGCTATTCTACTCCTAATATTTTCTGTCACTGGGGGTTGTTTTTTAGCTACTTTTGTTATGCCACTGCCACATGCACTACTCTTTCTGAAGAGTGTCTGATTTGATGTCTGCATCAAGGATTTGTAAATCTTTTGTCTATGCCAACATTCAAATCCATACAACAACATACCCGTTGTTAAATTAATATAAATAGGTAACAAAGGCGTTCTATGGAAGGAAATTTCTTAAAGTATGACAAATAAAGATTTCACAAACTTTAATGCTTCAGTTAAAATACGAGCTATGTGGTACAAAATAAATTTGATGATCTAGGAAGATATGGGCACCGTTCATAATACTCACGACACTACTGGGCGCCAACTCCCACCTTTTATGAAACCATCATAAAAAGGAGCGTTTTGTTTCATGCTTAAAATAATCATTCGCAGTTACGAACTATCACCGACCCACAACCGCATAAAGCAATATTGGTTTGATCCTACTTAAATAACGAATGAAATTTTTATCACGGATGTGCAAGCGAGATACAAGATGTTTATAATATCCCGCTCGCACTGTTCCGAACTACGATGTTATGGAACGGATTTACCTTAGTTTTACGACATTTTATTTTATGCTACTCAACAGCTGTCTGTAATTTTTAAAATTTCACTCATCAAATGGTTTTGCTGCATTTATTGTAAAAAAATAATATAAATAAAAACATTGCACGTAATTTACACATCAGTTAAACTCATTTTTAACGTAAACCCAAAATCAAGTTTAAATCCGCTGCTAGAAAGTAACTTTTTTAACATGGATAAACATGACGGATTTGTCGCTGGAACAGTAATACTTCGTACGTCAGAGTTCGCAAAAGAGTGATCAATTTCGTGTGACGTCATCAAATCGACGAGCGATTGTATTACTGTTTGTAAGATTGCTTAATTGACGTGGAGGTTTAAAATTTAGCAGTACGATAAAACTGTTACTATAAAAGGGGAGAGTTGGCCCCCTGGCCAGTAGTGTAGAAAGGCACTCATATTCCCCCCGACGCGTAGCTCGGGAGTGCCGTGGGCAAGGATCGGTAACTATATTGTTAAGGACTCACAAACTTTTGCTTTTTACTCTTGATTCGTATAGTTTTTATATTATTATTTGTTTAAAGCACGAATTTACCAGGCATTTATGTGTCTATAATGGTAAACAGAAGAAACTAGAGATATACAAATGAGTGTCGCGTGATACACGACATGTGAACCGAGATATTTATCTGTGTTCATTGTGTATTCAAACGCGCATCTTGTATTGATAGGTACTTAATAATTTATTGGTCGAAGGACAATATAATCAGTGATATTACAGCTATGTGAAGAATGCTGAAATGTTTTTCGTAACTTGTAAAGCACACCATTTTATATTGAAACTACCATATTATTATAATAATTAATAGATGCAGGCGTTACTTTATGGAAATACATATTTAATAATAACAAATATAAAAAAATATTTTAAGAAAACATTAATTAATCTTTTAATAAAACACTAAAAATATAAAAAATATATCATGTGACATTTCCACCTAATTACAAAATTACAAATATACGATAGGAAAAATTTAAGTCATGTGCGGGATTCGAACCCGCGTCCATCCACCCCTTTAGCCGGGGTATGCTCTAACCAATTGAGCTAACATGACAAGACGTCATAATTCGAATCCGCCTAATATTAGGTTAGGCCTAATATTATTAATAATTATAATATTAATGTTGAAAATATTCTCATTAACATTTTATACATATATTAATACGCTCAAAACATTTTTGATCAAAAGAGGGCAAATCTTCATTAGGTAACTGTCTCTTCTGGCACAACAAACGAAAATTATCTTAAAGAATGAATCACATGCTGCTAAGGTTTGGCTAAGACCAGGATAGTTCACGCAGCACGAGCTCCACCTTTTCAAGAGACAGCATTGCGTTTTGTCGCCAAATGCCAAGTTCCGGCTGCAGACCTTCCGAGGGTAATTCTAAGCCTGGTCTGTTTATCATCCATTTACTAAATCATCACTCACCAACAGTTGAGATGCTAAGTGATAATGTGATAGTGATGAATAGATTTTTGAAGCGCTCGTAGCGAAGTTTACTTAGCTGTTCTCAACCGATCAGCAAAGTTAAGCAACGTCGCCAGCAGTTGGATGGGTGACCGCTAGTGACATTACTATTGAGCGCTTCCGTGCTTCGGGGGGCACATAAAACCGTCGGTCCCGGTTGTCGTCTTAGGATGGCAGTCGTTATAGCATGGTGGTAGGGCATTTTGCGAATGCCCGCCTGGCTAGCTACCACCCTCAAGTAGAAAATCTGTCGCCAAGCACTCGCCTGTTCCACTCAATGAGTCGCCTATCTTCCGTCACATTTTTTTCAGTTACTGCTAGATAAAACCTAACCACGCACTTATTCCCGTCATGGTGCGTTATTCCCGTTTCGAAGGCGGCTACATTATTGTGCAGTCAGATAACTTATTAAATCAGTTATTTTCTGTACCTCCATTGGACGTCCTATTGACGGGACTACAGAAAATAAAACATAGTATATTATAATATCGCTATAATATCTTTTCGCTTTAATTCCATGTGTAGGCAACGTAAAGTACCACAAACGATAAAAAACAAATAGGAAGCGTTCCCCCGCCAGAACCAATTGCAAAGCTATAGTTTTTTTAAACTTATCATTCCAAATTCAAACCATTGACCTATATATACTAGACGCGACATCTCAAACGAAATTAGTCGACCAGTGCAGATATGCCGGCCGTCATACTTTCCCCCACACGCAGCTGGACACTCGTAGAGATTACACGCGCTTTACGTTCGAATATTGTTTATTCAAAATACACAATTGATAATACACAGTTTTCGAACGTAAAGCGCGTGTAATCTCTACGAGTGCCCAGCTGCATGTATGGGAGAGTATGCCGGCCGGCATATCTGCACTGGTCGACTAATTTCGTTTGAGATGTCGCGTCTAGTATATATAGGTCAATGATTCAAACATTGATATTTCATGGCCAGGAGTATAAAACCTTATTGTGCCCAGATTAATTCTCTTTGGTAGGTAGTATCCGCATTTCGCACATATGTAGCCATCGATCACAAAAAATAGTATTTTATTGATCTGTTGATGTCATAATTTATTTGATCGTAAAGTTTTTGTGGCTATCCATGGTGACTGATGGACTTCGGCATGCGTATTGACATACCCAGCTATTTAAGATGACATAGCCGAACAGAATAGGCATCCGGCGCGAAATCCGGCGACGCGGGCTCGATTTCGTCCGGACCAAAAAATTTAGCTTCTGGAAAATAAGTCGCCTCATGCTCCCTTACTAAAACGCGTGTACAAGCACAAGGTATGTTTCACATCGCGTTTTTTATTTTTGTACTCACCGTATTGGTTTTAGAGAAACTTTCAAGTGAACGAAGTACCTACATATAACATACCCATATCGTCTATGACTGCTCCCAAATTGTATAAAACCAGAGTGTAGCTTAAAGAAAAAATCTGTATTCATGGTGCTTGACAGATTGTAGTACAGTTACGGATTTAGAATTTGGTACAGTCGCAGCGTGCCACTACTTACATCGACGTGAGAAGGGTGTGGCTGGCGCGTAACAAGAACCAACGAGTGTCACACCGGCAGCTGTCAGAATTTGAAGCCCAAAACTTTAAACAATATAGTCATTGTCTTGTTTGTTAAAAACATATAATAATACTTTATTATTACAAAATTACAAATTAACGAGAGAAAAAATGTTATAGTCATGTGCGGGATTTGAACCCGATTCCATCCACCCCTTTAGCCGGGGTATGCTCTAACCAGTTGAGCTAACATGACACAATGACTCAAAACTCTAATTTTTGCTCTCGTTATTCGTCCATCGTATCGGGATGGAGCGACACCTATAGTTCAACTTGCGTTGTACTACAAACAAGACCAATTTTGCAATTCGTTTTAAACTTGTGAATGATGACGCAACCTTATAATTTTAATATTGGTATATTTGCAATAACGCCTGCTTGGCGAATTACATTACATACATACCGCGGCTAAGGGGTGGATGGCCGCCGGTTCGAATCCCGCACATTACTATAATTTTTTCTCTCGTAGTTTTGTAATTTTGTAATGCATTTCACCAAACAGGCGTAATTGCAAATATAAAATATTAAAGATGCTTTATTATTTTATTTCGCGTAAGTAAGCGTAAGTAAGCGTGTTATCTGTTCAACTAGCGGATACATGTATCGCCCAAGGTTTTTGTTCTTTTATCAATATTGTCAAAAAGATAATAAGAGAAAACTTATTGCACCGAACCCACATAAAGTTGGACAAAGGAAGATTTTGATGAGATTCTATAGAAGACGCTGACAAAATATACTGAAATTCTATCACTGTCGGACTGCGTATAAATAAAAGAGAGGCAGCGATGCTGAAATCGCGAACGATTTTGGTGAAAAACGAAAGCCTATTAATGTCACGTTTTTATAGTCTCAAAACCAGTAACTCAAAGCAACAATGCGTTTTATTTTAATGAAACGTGTTTTAAAAACAACTTTGCCTTAGAGAACATGATCAAGATTAATAAAATAATTTTGACACTGCTACAAAAATGCTATGTTAAGGACACAGTCTATACGGAGCCAATCCATCGATTGCAGCTTTAAAACTCATAATCTGTCACGTGATTAACTAAATAGACCCGCTATTTTGCCAAAAAATGATTAAAAACTTTAATGAAAGAATCGACATCTGTCAGCGTGCTCGTGGTGGACATTTGCCAGATATCATTTTTCATTCATAATTGCCAAACTTTATTCCTTCTAATACAATAAAAATTTGAATCATCTTCATCTAAATTATTTGTTTTAGTTTGTTTTAGAAAATAAAGTTCTTGTTGAAAAACCCTTTATAAACCCATTCCAGTAAGTATAATGCTTAACAGCACTTGCATCTAAATAAAGCGAAGCTCTCGTAGCGAAGTTTGCTTAGCTGTTCTTAATCGATCAGCTCAGTTAAGCAACGTCCGCCGCGGTCAGGAGTTGAATGGGTGACCGCTAGTGACATTACTACTGAGCGCTTCCGTGCTTCGGAGGGCACGTTAAGCGGTCGATCCCGGTTGTTGTCTTACGATGGCAGTCGTTACAGCAGCTTGGTAGGGCATTTGGCGAATGCCCGCCTGGTTAGCTACCACCCTAAAGTAGAAAATCTGTCGCCAAGCACCTAACGGTGTATTCCGGCAGTTGTCCTTGAGAGCCAGTAATTCTAGTCTAGCCTGAACAACACCTTCGACCACATCATCACTTACCATCAGGTGAGATAGTGGTCAAAGGCTAGCCTATCAGCAATGAAAAAAAGCATCTTCTATACATCTCAGATTCATTGTCACGTCACATATGACAGTCAATTGCCAAGGACACGACGTCATCCGGTTTGACTGTCGACACTTCTTCTTCGTTAATTTGATTCCGAATGAGACCATTATGTGGAGCGGCGTGACGAACCCTTTAATTTTAAGTGCCGTTTGGCCTGCGATGTCACGCCACGAACAAACTGCCGACCATGTCACGTTTTTATAGTCCATTCCGGTGACGAACGGGGCTGAGGGGATTGTAAAAAATGTTGATCCGATTGGGTATGCGGAGAATGTGGTTCAGGTGGTCGTTAGGATGGCATGAGTGAAATTAGTTTAACCAGTTTCATCTTTGTCTTTGTTGATGGTAATCGTTCGTTTTATTTTGTACGGATGACATTGTATGTCTATGTATGCAGTTTACATTCAAGATCAACTGGTATTCAAAATTATAAACGCTGGTATCTTTGGACGATACTAAGAGAATAAATTTAAATAAATCCGCTAGTTGAAGTCCGCTTTTAAATAAATAAAGGCTTGATGATAACATTGATAACGAAAATGATTTTAAAAATGGTTTTACCTGAAAACCTAAATAAGTATTTAATAATAAGAAATATTTTAATAATATTTTAAGTAAATTTAATACTTTAATAAAACATTTAACTAAATATTAAAAATATATATGTATATACATATATATTTCTGTTAAGCCGACGTGACGTCACAAACGCCACGCAGCCAAACCGGAACAGTATTCGCGTTTCGCTAAACGAAGCATCCTCAGGAGGTCTTCACTCTACGAGCGCATGACTCGATCTTCACTAGATTTATAAAATTATTATAAAGATTTTTAAATGTTTTATTAAAGTATTAATTAGATGTTTTCTTCAAAGACTTTTAAAATATTTGTAATTATTAAATATGGATTTCCGCAAAGTAACACCTAAATCTATCCATTAAATAAGTATTCTCAATTTCTATGCCTATTCCGAAATCGTAAAAAGATAGAAATCGTAGGAAGAAGATTCGATTCCCACTCGGACAAAAAAAAATTTACTCCAATAATTTGTAAAAGTATTTTCAACCTTAGCGGAGCGCGGGGCCCAGAAAATAGATAAATATTTTGAGTACTCATAGTCGGCTTTAAATTTATTGTTTTTTTAGCATCTTTGTAGATTCCTCTTACTTTCCGTCTGGACGTCCGACTGTCCGACCTAGCTTAGTGCCTTCATAGAGCTTTCCATTCAGACGTAGTTCCGGCATATTTTTGATACTAAGTTCAAACTCGGAGAAATGTGCAAGCGTGTCCTGGAGCCTAACATCTATGCTTCTGTTATGCCAGACGACCCAAACTTATTATAACCACGTTCTCTTCGTTTTTAGAGAAACACATCGTCCTAAGTACCTATTTCTGCTTTCACTCGTATCCAAACCTATAAAAACATCCTCGCCGTAATAAAACCGAAAATAAGCATCACTAACCTCTGTAAACAAAGGTAAACATGATGTTTGTGTGGTAAAGTTAAGATGCGACTAACAGGTTAGCAACTACTATGTTAGGAAGTGGACTAATCATCAGGCGTGGGAAGACGGGTCTGGCTCAGACAAGTACCCAAGTGACTCAGCCGAAGATCATTAGAAAATTACGTTATTTTATACTCCAACTAGTTTGAAATGTAAATGCTTGTTGATTTGGTTATTTACATAGATGCGTCAGCCGGGAGACTTGTTTCAGATAACGTGTTTGACTGGCTGTCGTTGCGTTAGACAATGTTTATTTGGGATGGGATTTTTCAAAGTAAAATGGGTAACGCAGTGATTATTTTGTCTAACTTTGCTATTCTCATAGTAGCTGTTTGTATAGAAAAGTGTTTCCTGCGATACTTTTAGAACTGTGATATCTGATTGATTTGCATGTAGTCTAGTTTGTAACATGTAGACATTTTTAGGATTCCGGTTCTGTAACTAAAACACAAGTGTTTTTTTTATTTTTTATTTATGGGATAGGAGGGCAAACGATCAGGCGTCTCACCTGGTGGTAAGTGATCTCCGTCGCCCATGAACATCCGCAACACCAGAGGTATCGAGGATGCGTTGCCGGCCTTTGAGGAGGGAATATGCTCTCTTCTTGAAGGCCCCTAAGTCGTATCCGTTCGGAAATACTGCACGTGGCAGCTGGTTCCACATTGTGGCAGAAGAAGCACAGGTACAATAAACAAAGGGCTAAACAAGAAAGATAGTTCGCTGTCTCTGTTCTTCTATGTGTTCTTCTCTGTTCTCGCAGGACACGGGATGTGTTATAAACTATACATACAAAACTGAAATGTATTTTTCAGTAGGAGCCCATAAAACGCATAAGAAATATTTTACGTTTTTTTATGTTATTTTGACGGAACAAGCCCGAGGCATGCCTGATGTTAAGTGGACTACCCTCTGCCTATAACAGATGCATTTCGTCAACGACGAATTGCACTGTGCCCGTCACACTGAGACGTACAGTTGTTAGGTCTCATGTGCCTGTAATTTTGGCATGTAAGATACCATCGCGCATCGTCCAGAACTCATTTATTTATTATAATCATAACATCGAAAACTTACAGTAAACGACCAAAACATTTTTGAGCCAAACATAAAATAATAGTACATAATTGAATTAAGAAAAGAATAACATAGAGATCTCTTTTTAGTTACACAATATACCAATTTGAGATATCGTAAGATCGGTCTTGTCTTGATAACACAAATGAAGCAAGTGCTCAAAAACAATCTGGAGGTTTTAAACGCCCCATATTGGGAGATATATTTTTTCTTCCAAAGCCAATCGAGTCGATCGAAATGAAGGGCTTTAAATAACGATTCCATAAATATATATAACTTTCAGTTTTAATTTCAATAGAACGATAAAACGTTTAACGAAAATAAATAATTTAAAATCAAAGTTACGTTTTTTACTTTTTAAATTAATTTATAGGTACATGTTTTAAATACCTAATCACTGTCAGATCTATTTGTGAAGAAAATAATGTAAATTTATTTAGTTAAAGCAAAAATATACCTCTTCTGTCTATACCTCTACATCCTAATATGAAAGTGGCCTACCCTCCATCTATTGGCACAAGAAAGGCTTTCGATCCGTAGGCGGACCAGCCAGGGATAAATGGGCCACGGAACCGGTCCCCATGAGGACCACGTACGGTATGGGCTATCGACACAGATTTGATTTATAGTGTCTTATAGAAGATAGCGAGTGCCGTTGAACTTTTTCGACTTGCCAAGGATGGGATAAGGAAAGCTGATTGCCAAACTTCATTGATTGAAGAGGCACCGAGAGAAGAAGAATAGAAGATAGGTCGGCGTTTTCTTATTTGACATTAAGACAACCGTAATTGTAGAAACGTAGATATTATATAGGCTCAAGTACATGTATGCAAAGTTTTACTGAGGCTGCTCTTTCTTAATAGCTTTAAATGAGTGTGAAGTACTAAAAACTTAGTTATAGACTTATTATTTTCCATAAAAAATTACAACATCTTTATGATGTAAGTAGAGCTTGCTTTCTTACAAATAATTTTATTGTTGTTCGATAAACAGAATCATAAAATCAACTCTAATTTACGCAGTTGGAACCATGCGAATGCTTTGATTTTTACTAAAACAGCATATTGACAAAGCTCAAAATCATAATTTAGTAATGTCGTTTATTTACTTATTTTTATTTAGAGATGCGTATAATAAAAATCTGATATAAAGCATCCTCGCCCATATACGAGTATATAATCAGTACTTTTTGATTATAGGCGTGGCGCCAAGCCTTAAACGATTGGTGTATAAAATATGACGATACTACTTTTTCATGGAAAGCGCCACGTGCACGCTAACCTACTACTTATCTGAGTAAGGCCGTTTGAGCTCGTCTCCATCTCAGGATTACACAAAAAAGGAGACTAATAATGGTTAGATACTTCTTCAATCTTTATCTACTTTTATGACCACTATCTTAAGTAGGAAGGTAGTTAAGTATATGTTTTTCATCCTTACTTACATACCCATACCATGCTAATCTCTCACCTTTCAACATTTCTGTTACTGGGATACTCCACTGATACACTGTTAGTGGTCAAAGTCTTGATCAGTCAGATCAAAACTAGACAAAATTCTCAAAGCTTCTTATCGCGTCATACAATACCATTGACCAATCAGCGTACAGTATTTAGTCTGTAACTAATCAAGGCTTTGATTAATGTTCCTGAAACTAGAGGTAATTCTTAATCCTGTCCATTCTAGTTGCAACTACCACCATCAGGCGATTCCCTGATGTTAGGGCACTTTGTAGCTGCACTCCTCCAAAGAGGATCATTGTTTCGTTTCTGAAAAAATATGTTATGTACAGGAGTTTGGCAATAGAAGGTATTTTCGTTACTGCTTGATTAATAGGTAGAAATATTCTGAAGAGTAGCTGTTTCTTTTTTTAAATTATTTTTTGGAACCCATGTGTGAAGAATTTGTGTTTCTCTTCCATCTTTCCATTTTATTAAAATATAATAATCCGCGGATAGAACATTTCGCTCGCCAGTTCTTTGCTAAATGACCCGCTTACGTGAAAACCTAATTATTCAGGCAACAACAGCATTAACTCACTAGAAGCACCTCAGTTGTCTGCTGATTAATTAAACAGTCTACGGTGAACATGACAGTATAAAATCTCTAGAGCACTCTCATATACTGTGCTGTATTAGCCGCATTGTCCACTGCTGAACACAGCCTCCCACATCAAGGGGGGATATGCCATAATCCCCACGGTTAGCAGTGTACGATAGCAGTTCCTCAGAAGGCGCTGTTACCTTCCGGTATTTTTCCCTAAGTCGCCTCTTACGACACCCACGGGATGAGATGGGGGAGTGACATACTAGCCCGACACCCCACGGGTAACTGTCATATAAACATATATAGTATATAGTCTCAATAGTATACACATGAACGATCAGAAACTGACCCTGTAAAAACCGTTCTTTAGGTTGATATTTCATAATCAAAACTAAGAAAACGGAGCTAGCTGTGAATTAAGGCTTTCATAATTCAGTTATGAAAAGGAACCAAGATAGGCACAGTGACTCATCCTACCAGTATAAAAATCTCGCTTTCATAACTGCACTTTTGTACTCTCTTAACAAAAAAATAATATATATTAAATTGTTGCCAGAGAAATGTGGCTCGTAATAACGATCAGTTCCTCAAAAAGGATGTGATGAGCGCGCGAGAGCCTTTTTAATTCTTTATTTTTCTCTCGGAACCAGTTAGTGAGACAATAGAGTTAAGCCACGATGCCTTGAAAAAATGCTTTAAAGGTTGCTTTATTAAAAAAAGTGGAAGGTGCAAGGGTACTTTGAATCTGTAGGTTTTATCCTATTTATATTATAAAGTGTATGTGGATTTGTAGTCATTTAACTTCGAAACTGCTCAACAAATTTTTATATCAAATGTGAATACCATCCTATTATCGAGAATGGTTACTAAATGAATAGAAACGGATTTAAGCAATGATGGCCGAGCGGTAATAGCTATGGACTCCATGCCGCAGACCCCTGGTTCGATCCCCACCGCCGGCTTGAGCTTCACCGCATGGTGGGAGGGCATTATGCGATTGCCCGCCTGACTAGCTATCACCCTCAAGTAGAAAATCTGCAGAGGTGATTACGCTTAACATCAGGTGGGCCTCAAGCTTGTGACGTCACAATATCATAAAAAAAACACGCATCCAGGTCGCTTGGATCAAAGCAAAATGGTGTTTCGAGAAATTTAAAGCTTAAAGATTATTCGGAAATTTAATTGTTACTTGATAATTTCATCAAAATCATAATTTGTTTAATTTAGTTAATTTTTGGAATGGCTATGGGGATGACAATCATTTTGGTTTCGATGACCAAAAAACCTGACGCTTTTCTACATCAATATTATACGAGTACATTACCGAATAACTTCTCTTCTATATTATTCAGTTGTTTACCAACTTAATACCTCTTTCAAACGCCCTACAATAAAAACGCGGCCATGTTTACATCCTTCGATCAAATATACTATCGTAGTATAATTTAGCGAAGCTTACACGCGTCGTTATTCCCTGGAACAGCCAAAACATAAACAAAAGAACACAAATCTAACAAAAACTTTAACAATTCGATTCCCAGGGATCTGTACTTGGCACGAGTAGTTTGATCTATGCGCTTGATTTCTTTTGTTTAGGCACCTAAAGGAGTAAATAATCCCGAAGGCGTCGTTTTTTCATGCGGTAACTTTCAAAGCACTCTGAGACGAAAGGTTATGGGTTTGCATAAAATATGTTTTGTTTTTATCATTCTTCAGTAGGTGGCTATACCTTTTTTAATATTGTTATGTTTGCAATAACGCCTGTTTAGCGGATTACATGACAAAATTACAAATTTACTAGAGAAAATTATAGTCATATGAGGGATTCGAACCCGTGTCCATCCATCCACCCGTAACCGTTGTACCCGTAGTGCAACGTAAGTTGAACTATAGGTGTCGCTCCATCCCAATACGATGGTTAAATAAAGAACGAGAGGAAAAATTGGAGTTATGAGTCATTGTCATATTAGCTCAGTCGGTCAGAGCATTTCCCGGTTATAGGGGTGGATGGACGTGGGTTCGAAACCCGCATATCACTATAATTAATTCTCTCGTAAATTTGCAATTTTGTAAGGTGGCTATATCGTTAAGATAGTTACTATTTTAGCAAGATTTAGTGTTGACTGAGGTTTAATTAGAATGACACAGAATACAGAATAAAAAGGATCAGAAAGATCACTCAATAAATAAGCGATCCTAGCAATAAAGCGCTCTTCACCTCCTAAAGCACGGGGCGCCATATATTTATAGTCACCTACAAGGTGTCTCTCTTTCTATCGCATAGCTCTGTTCTCTTCTGACGCGGCACGCACCCTAGAATTATCCCGTCCGGACGGATAGTCCGAAGTACCTGTAGCTTTGTACCTAAAGTGCGGAGTGACCCAGGCCTGGTAACGAGCTGCCCGCCTGCATTTTGTTATGGGGTCTTTTTATTGTGGATAGCCAAGCCTATGTCTACAATCTCATCTGGTGGTAAGGGATGATGAAGTCGAAAATGGTTAACAAGCCTTGATCTAGAATGTTAAGAGGAACGGGAAGAGAAGCTCCTACATAAAAATAGGTATTTTAACAAAGTGATGCTGTCTCGCCGCTAAACGCCCGAACACACTTCCTCCAGTCTTAAGAGGGCGATGCAGATCAATTAGGGGTTTGTAACGGAAAATCAAATAAAAGATGAAATACACAAATTTCAATCTTGATGCGCGATGCGCGTGGCGTCTATGACCTTTTCTTTGGCCAAAAAGCGCGAATATAATTTCCATATATGTGGTTGTACGATAAAAAAAATTATAACGGATTTGTTAAGGAATATAATTGGACACATTTTAGTGTGAGTTAGATGTGAAAATCCACTATCTATAGATTAAATAGAAAATCCTAGCTAGTGTCAGCGTATAAAGAAAGGAACGACGTGGAAAGAAAGATGCAGCAAAGTCGAGCGCTGCGTATTTAAACTGGCAGGGCGGCATCATGGAAAACGACGTAGTGGAAACGATTCAATAAAATGTTGGTACTTAAACATTTCTTGCGTTCCCTGATTAGACAAAACCATTTATGATCATGCTGCCTAGAAATCAAAACGACTACGCAGCAAAATGCCTACTTTGTGAGAGCCAAAATTACTACAGTTAATGTTGGTCTTTAATGTTATATTACTGCAATATAATTACCGTAAAATAGTATGGTTTGTTTAGTGGCTCATTTTCTCGTTGAAATAGGAACGTACTCGTTATTTCCTACATAAAAGAATGGCCATTATTCTGCAGCAGTTTTGTTGTGCTATAAACTTCTGAATGTGGGGCAAACCGTAATACTCGTACCTACTACGGAAACGAAGAGTACCTATACTAACTGTATCTGGATGCTTTGTTTGACATACATTACCTAGATAGGTAATGAATCTAGATATAGATCTTAAGCAATGATGGCTCAGCGGCATTGGCTATGGACTGCTGAGCAGCAGGTCCATGGTTCGAATCCCGCCGCGGGCTTGAGCTTAACCGCATGGTGGAAGGGCATTTTCAAGTAGAAAATCTTTCGCCAAGCAACTAACAGTGTGTTCCGGCAGCAGTCCTTGTAAGCCCGAAAAATTACAGGCACATGAGACTATATGTACGTCTCAGTGTGACGGGCACGTGCAATTCGTCGGCGAAATGCATCTGTTATAGGCCTAGGATAGTCCACTTAGCATCAGGTGGGCCTCGGGCTTGTTCCGTCACAATAACGTATTTTTTCAAGAATAGTCTTTGTTTACGCATTTTATGCGCAATGCAATGGTAAGATTGTAACAGAAAAAAAAACTGATTTAAACGATTGAAGAGATTTTAGAATTATTCTTAAGAAGGATGTCGGCCTGTGATAATCAATGTATGTATTACCCTATTTTCTTCCTATGTATTGCCTTTATACGAAATATATTTTTATTCATTAAAGCTAGGCTTTCTATTATTCAAGAGAAGTAGACTCATAGTGGACTTTAACGTAGATGCAGTAATCGTAGTTTCGTGAAATTTTAAATACCAAGTGTTCCTACTAGGTAAAATGTTGTATGAATGCCATTGAGCCTATAAATCTATGATATTGGATTACCATAGACATAGGATTTTTGCGCTACACAGGCCTATGTGGATTACAGTTTTTTTTTTTTTTATAAATATTTACCTATTGCTTCAGAAGTTTCGACTGGTTGAACCGATTTTGATAGTTCTTTTTTATATATTTGGAAGCAATGATGGCTCAGTGGCATTGGCTATGGACTGCCGTGCCGCAGGTCCATGGTTCGAATCCCGCCGCGAGCTTGAGCTTCACCGAATGGTGGAAGTGCATTTTGCGAATGCCCGCCTGGCTAGCGACCACCCTCAAGTAGAAAATCTGTCGCCAGTGTCTTGTCCCCCATAAAAATTTCGAGGTGTAACTCAAATTCAGTCGAGCTGTTTTCGAGTTACACTCCAATAACTGAAAAGTGTTTTCCTATCACAATGATAGTCATTGACAGTGAACGACAATTATTGATCCCCTAAGTAGCAAGGATCACTAAAAAGGTTTTTTTTTACCTCAAAATGGAACCGACTTCAACACTCAAAAGTGTGAAATAATTTGTTGAAGTGATACCCACCATGTTAGTTCAAAAGTACTTACTATCACAATATTGTGCGCATGGTACCTACCGACTTCGACAAATTATTGTTGGTGACAAAATGTTAAAAAAAAAAAACGAAAATGGAACCGTCCATTTTCGCTTTTTTTACATTTGGTACGCTATGTGCACACTGCCCGTATAAATCGTTTAAAAGGCGTATAGTAACAATAATTTGTAGGTAATTTCCAAGAAGGCTGAAAATGAACCTAAGTAGTTTAAATTACACCTCAAATGCACCATTTTGCAAATAAAATTTTCCTCTATTCGTCTCACCACAGTTGAGAGCTAGGAGTGCTGGGACGTCTATTCAGCGAGTTTCTAATCACACAATACTAGAAGTTTCCTGAACATTATACAACTTTGAAGCCAAAGTTTGAAGCGCTCGTAGCGAAGTTTACTTAGCTGTTCTCAACCGATCAGCAAAGTTAAGCAACGTCGCGCGCGGTCATGAGTTGGATGGGTGACCGTTAGTGACATTACTACTGAGCGCTTCCGTGCTTCGGAGGGCACGTTAAACCGTCGGTCCCGGTTGTTGTCTTAGGATGGCAGTCGTTATAGCATGGTGGTAGGGCATTTTGCGAATGCCCGCCTGGCTAGCTACCACCCTCAAGTAGAAAATCTGTCGCCAAGCACCTACCGGTGTGTTTCGGGCAGCTGTCCTTGAGAGCCAGTACTTCTAGGTTAGCCTGTACAACATCTTCGACCACATCATCACTTACCATCAGGTGAGATAGTGGTCAAAGGCTAACCTATCAGGCATAAAAAAAAATAAAAAAAAAGTTTCCTGAACATTATACAACTTTGAAGTCAAAGTTTGAAATGTGCCTCAGTTGGCTCGAAGACGGCTTGTGCTGTTGTGGGCGGACCACTATTGTCTGGGAGTCTATTTTTTGCCTTTTTTAATGTTACTTCTAAACCAGCTTGCCCATTGTTTTAATTCAAGCGTCAAACCGTGCTAACTTGTTAATAAGATCTTTAGTGCCTTTGAAATTGTAGGTATCTTTTTAATTTAGGGACAAACGTTGAACTCCCTATTGATTCGGTACTTAATTAATAGTATATAGGTTATAGGTAGTTAGGGTTGCCAGACGTCCGGGAAATCCGGGATAGTCCCAGAATGGGGTGTCTTGTCTCGTGTCCAGTTATTCCGCTTTATTGTCCCGGAATTCGCGAGTCTAAGCTTATCTTACAAAGTTACACTAATACTATGCAACGCACGGCGCATGCCGGCCGTCTGTGTGATTTCAAAGTTTAGTGAAAATACCTTAATAATGTTGATCCAGATTCATAATCTAGTAAGATAGTAATAAGTTAAATTTTATGATTCTTAGGTATATAGATTAAACCCTAATTTAGGTTACAAATGTGTCTCAAATATGTGTAAAATAATAAATATGTGTAACAGTAATCTCTATTTCTTTTTTCTGAAGTATAAAACAATTAAAACTAACCAATATTTATTTAGATTTGAACTGAGGTCAAAGTACCAACTCTCTTTCTAACCCCAGAAATGTCTAGGAATTGATAAACCTTGGTCTGACAACCCTAAGTATAGTAGAGATCTTTCTTTCAGTCTAAAAATGCAAGCCCCTCCAATGTAATTACCCCTAGATGCAAAATATTTTTTTTTTTTATATATGTTATTGTGATGGAACAAGCGCGAGGCCCACCTGATGTTAAGCGGTATCCTTTGCCTATAACAGATACATTTCATCACAAGTGACGAACTGCCCTGCGCCCATCACCTTGAGACAGTTTTTTTTTAAGTCTCATTTTGCCTGTTATTTCACTGGCTCTCAAGGACTGCTGCCGGAACACACCGTTAGGTGCTTGGCGACAGATTTTCTACTTGAGGGTGGTAGCCAGGCGGGCATTCGCAAAATGCCCTTCCACCATGCGGTGAAGCTCAAGCTCTGGGCGGGATTCGAACCATGGACCTGCTGCGCGGCAGTCCATAGCCAATGCCTTTATACACAATACACCTCACCTCTTCCATATTATTGTTGTTTCAGTCGTGGTGTGTGTGCAAGGTGGACTTCATAGTGAAATCTATGCACGCACACATATTTAAATAATCACGTTTAGTGAAAAGGCGTGCATTTTATACCTAAAAAATAACTCAGATTATGTTCTCAACATAACCTAATTAGTAAATATTAATGAATAGATTCAAGCGTTACTTTGCGGAAATCCATATTTAATAATAACAAATATTTAAAATATTTTAAGAAAACATCAAATTAATATTTTAATAAAACACTTAAAAAAAATAAAAATATATCTAGTGACAATTCCGCCTAACTTTCCTGCTAAGCCGACGTGACGTCACAAACGCCACGCAGCCAAACCGGAAGAGTTTTCGACGCGTTTCGATTCTACACGAAGCATCCTCAGGAGGTCTCAAGTCAAGACCTCCTGAGGATGCGATTAAGTGTTTTATTAAAATATTAATTTGATGTTTTCTTAAAATATTTTAAAAATATTTGTTATTAATAGTAAATATTATAACGTAGAAGTTTATTACAATGCGAAACGATATCTATCGCCATAATGGTTTAGTCCATGGGGATCATTTCGATAAAAATAAAGAAAAATCGTAAATTTTAACATCAGCCACGTCAAACATGACGATTTTTCTATATAATAATACAGAACATATCGTATTCTAAATTGGAGTATCTACTCGGATACCTCTCCGTCGGCTGCTGGGCTATAACTTGCAACTCCCCATAACTATCTACCTGTGGGGGTCGTAAGAGTCGACAAAGGACAAAATACTAGAAGGTGGTCAACAGCGCCTTCAGTAAATCTGCCATCTTACACTGAGACCCTCGAGACGTCTGCCAGGCATGAGGATAATGTCAAACCCCCCTAAGGGAGGCATTTGTCCTACGATGAGGATTATGATATGACTGTTGTTGACTCTGAATCCAGTCTGCCCATCGTTGAAAATCAAAAGACTAATGATTCGGATAAATCCTCTTGTATCCATTCCTGTATGTACTATAAGAACTGTTCAAGTAGAAAATCTGTCGCCAAACACCTAACGGTGTGTTCCGGCAGCAGTTCTTGAGAGCCAGTGAATTACAGGCACATGAGACTTAACAACTATGTCTCAAAGAGACGGGCGCAGTGCAATTCGTTACTTGTGATGAAATGCATCTGTTATAGGCAGAGGTTAGTCCGCTTAACATCAGGTGGGGTTCGAGCTTGTTCCGTCACAATAACATAAAAAAAAACGGGTAGAGATCTGTTTACCAGGCACTGTGAGACCTCATGATCTTCATAGTTTACAAAATTGCGAGAGGAAAATTTATAGTCATGTGCGGGAATCGAACCCGCGCCATCCACACCCTATAGCCGGAGTATGCTCTGACCACTAAGTTAACATGACATATTATGACTCATATATTAATTTGTCCTCTCGTTGTTAACCATCGTATGGGGATGGAGAGACACCTTTAGATCAAGTTACGTTGTCATAAAACCAAGACCAATTTTCTCAATTAGCTTTAAACTTGTTAACGGTGACGCAACCCTATAATTTTAATACTCTTTTATTTTTGCAATAGCGTGCACGAGCATGCGTTATTGCAAAAAAAAAAAATAGTTTGTTCGAAAGTCGTCATTTATGTTGTGGTTTCTTGTCGCTGATTTTCCTGCTTTTTCGTCTTCTAAACACATTTGCAGATAAGAATAAGTGTAGATACGCAAGTATGTTTTGAACTGTTAGTCACATACATACAGGTATCTGCTTTATCATGTCATTAAAATTCTGTATGTATTCTGTATTCTCAGAAATCACTAGACACTAATTTTGTCAAATGTCTTCGAACCGGTCAGCTGAATGCCAAATTATGTTGCTGTGCTTATTTTCCAATGTCTCTAAAATCTCTGCCATAAAGCTTTTTATTTGGGTCCATGTTTAGTCCAAATGACTCATCTACTTTTATTCTGTTATTTCGTAATGAATATTTATGATTACAACATTATGCTATTTTGTGTCGTTTGTTTATCGGAAAACGGAAATACTGCGGTGAGAGAATTTCTGGTGTTTGTCGATAATGGTGCGTTTATTTCAAAACATAATTTTGGCAAGCCACAACCGCAACTAATGAAATTTAAAAAAGAGTCGCTGTATTGGTATATATAAAAGCCCATCGGGAGCAAATGGACCTGATATGTTCTACACATATTTTTTTATTGCTGATATGTAAGCCTTTGACCACAATCTCACCTGATGGCAAGTGATGAAGTGGTCGAACGAAGGTGTTAACAGGCTTAACCTTAACTTACTGGCTCTCAAGGACAGCTGTCGGAACACACCGTTAGATGCTTGGCGACAGATATTCTACTTGAGGGTGGTCGCTAGAAATGCCCTTCCACCATGCGGTGAAGCTCAAGCCGCGGCGGGATTCGAACCATGGACCTGCGGCACGGCAGTCCATAGCCAATGCCGCTGAGCATAACTGCTTCAAAATGAATAAGAGGAATTAGTTAGCATTACATGGATTCCCCGTGGGGTGCCAGGCTTCCTGTGAGAGTCATAAGACGAAAGGAAAAATAATAGGTAGGCAACTGCGCCTCCTGAAGAAATCTCATATAATGCCATTCCCTGATGACAGAGGGCTTCATTCAACTGTGGTAGTTGTGGCTGTTGATGATGACCTGGATTCAAGGGTGGCGGGTCCATCGCGCTGTAGTGGAAGAAGCTACAGTCATACCTGAGACTAGAAATGTATGTAGAGTGTAAGGTTACGCAGGCCACCGTAATCATGAACACCCATACTCCCCGTAACTCCATTTGATAAAATTCCCAATACCCCTGGAATATTCTCTTTCTAAGATTGATTCGCGGTGGTGCTTGACAGGCCAAGGTCTTATATTTTATACCCCCTATGTAAAAACACAGACACTTCAGTGTTAAAAGTTTGAAGTGTCTGTGTGTCCATCTGTGGCATCGTAGCTCTTAAACGAATGGACCTATTTTGATGCAGTGTTTTCTGTTTGGAAGCAAACGTGATGGAGATTGTTCTTAGCTACTATTTCTGAAGATCTGGGTCGGGGATTACTTAAAACTTTCAAGTTCATACATGTAGTGGAATTTTGCTAGTACAACCAACACGCTACGATTTCTACACCATATAAATTAACAACTTACATAGGTAGCTGTTTTGGTTCAATTCTGTGTTTGCTCAATTCAGTTTTTTTATTTACGTTTGTTTCCCACAGTACAGTAAGTTATTTTTGTTTGTTTTCCACAGTACAGTAAGCAATGTATGTTTGTTTCCCACATTACAGTAAGTATGTTTGTTTTCCACAGTACAGTAAGTAATGTATGTTTGTTTCCTAGTGTACAGAAATAAGTCTGGTCTGGATGACGAAACAGAAAAATATCTTATGTTTATAGCGGTTTTCATTTGCGTCCATCATACGAGTCCAATCGGAAACAGTTAGAGTAAATCTTAATTATAGATTTCATAGCTGATTCTGTTACAAAATTGAAACGTATTTGGTTCATGTTCAATTATTTTTGTGCTCTATAGCTACCGAATCACCCCAAGCTTTTCAAAAAGCACCTTGCATACCAGTAAGTTTCTAGCTGTACGTATTGCCTCGCGACAAATGTAACATTATTTTTTTGGCTTTCCTCTCTACTCTTACTCTATTACTCTGGTCTGGAAGCCCATCTGGATTCGAGCGAGTTATAGCGTTTTAAAAAGACAGGAGAAGATACCAATTAAAGAGGTAGGTGGCCAATTCTATAGAATTGGCATATAACATATATCAAGATGACAAACTTAATTCAAGCTAGGGATCTCCCTAGCATGCAGATCATTGCGTATTTACAAAACTGGCATTTATTTCCCTTTTCTACCTTCTAACATTTTAACTCTATTATCAGATTTATCAGATCAGCTTGATAATAGCATATTTATACCTATTTGGAAAACTTCGAACGTATCCATTTTAAAACGTTTTAACTTAAAAGTTTAAGTTTCCTATTATTTATTGAATCAAAATAAAATTTTAGGTCGATCGCTAGATAGACATAACGATTAAATTAAATCAGGCTTTCGTTTAAAGCAGATAAAATAGTTTTTGAAAGCACTATTTGCGTTTTAGCGTAGTTTGCTTAGCCGTTATTAACTGATCAGCTAAGTTACGCAACGCCCACCCTGGTCATGAGTTGGATGGGTGACCGCTAGTGACATTATTATTGAGCGCTTCCGTGCTTCGGAGGGCACATTAAGCCATCGGTACCGGTGATTATCTGAGGATGGCAATCGTTATAGCATGGTGGTAGAGCATTTTGCGAATGCCCGCCTGGCTAGCTACCATCCTCAAGTAGAAAATCCCCAAGCACTTAACGGTGTGTTCCGGCAGCTGTCCTTGAGAGCAAGTAATTCTATGTTAGACTGAACATCTCCGACCATATTATCGCTTACTATTATGTGACTGGTCAAAAGCCAAGCCTATTTACAATAAATATTTTAAAAAAAAGTTACAGAAATGCTGGAAGGTTTTCTATACTAGTCAACATTAAGTTATATTGTTAGTAACTCAATAGTGTTTTATTTCTAAAATACATATATGAATGTTATTATTTCTTACATTACATATTAATTACCAAGTTTTATCACGTCTTTTACTTATACATACTTGTGAACGCGTTAACTATAACTGGAGTTGTCGTGTTACTTTAAGTGTCTTGCATTGTATTGTATTGTAATAGGCAATGGTAGTAACAAGCAAAACAATTAATACACACGTGATATAACTTAACAAGCGTCCAGCGCTTCGAATAAATATGTAAAGACCTGTAACTATCATATAGTTACCGCTTTGATTTCGGACTCATCTAGTTCACTATCAAAAAACAAGAAATCTTCCAAATTCAATTGGATTGGTTAATTGATTTGTCGCTTAGAAATAATCGCGTCAATAGGCCGATTGGTCGCGTCAATAGAATGTTCTTGCGCCGCACGGTACACTTTTTAAACCACGCCCGCCGCGGTAAGGTATGCGTTCTGCTGTTTTTGATCTTGACTTAAATTATACATATGCTTTCGTAGGTTCAGCGTCTTACAGTTATGGTAGTGACATATATGTAAATTACTTAATAATAAAAAATATTTTAAAAATATTTTAAGTAACCATTAAATTAATATTTTAATAAAAAAATCAATAATATATCTAGCGACAATTTCGCCTAATTTTCCTGCTAAGCTGACGTGACGCCACAAACGCCACGCAGCCAAACCGGAAGAATTTTCGACGCGTTTCGATTCTACACGATGCATACTCAGGAGGTCTTGACCCTACGAGGGCATGATCGAGAAATAAATGTTCTCTTCAACTTTCAGATTTCCACTATAAAGTATTTCCGGTAAGTAGTATACCCAGTCACTTAAAAATAATAATAGCATGTATAAATTTTTCCATAAGGAAAAGTTTTAGTGACTTCATTCGCAATCTCGAAGATTGTAGCATGTTATTTATCCATTGTAAAACGACTTAAAAAAGGAGGTTTTTAATCGACTCTTTGGTTATTTTGTATGTTAGTTATGCTATTATTCCGCCAATTATTAATTGATTTTGTTTTTATTTTGTCGGCTAGAGTGTTTTTTCAACTTGGTGATAATATGAGTCAAACATCGAGAAACTAACCTCCGAAGGAGTCAAATGATAATGTTAGGTTATTTCATACTTTTCAGTGTTGGATGGAAGTCAGTTGTTTTCGAAACAAAGAAATTATATATTAGTATTATTTCAAAGAGTATTGACGCATGCTAAGCGAAATCAGAAATCATATTGGATGGAAAAGAAGAGAAGATAACTTCCAGCGGGAACCCGCAGCTTGATCATTTCTGATTTCAGACCCCAAAATATCGTCCTGGTGCATTTCCAATGATGTTATGAAAGCGCGTGCTGGACTTAGTTTTGATAGGATGAGAAAAATTCGACAGTCTAATATCCGTTTTCATACATAAATACATTAAATCACGCCTCTTTCCTATAGGGTTAGGCAGAGACCACGGATTTCCACTATGATCCGCTTCATCTACACTCATCAATCCTTTCATACATAATAGTCGATTTAGGTTACTCTTGACCTGGCTTTTTTTTCAGAACGTCTTCATACTATAATATTAACTGTTCACACTAGATTCTGAATATAATCGCAATGTCTCATATACCAAGCGAGCGTTCCCGGAAGAAATCTTGTATGTGTAAGAAATAATGTAATGTAATGCTATTCGGAATTTCATCGCCGCGGCGATCGATTCATATCACTCTACAAGTCCGTTACAATTTGTTTGAAAGGAAATGTCACTTGTGTGCTCATGAATATATTTATGTTGATATCGGTGAGAATCGTGAGAAGCAGTGATGGCTCAGTGGCATTGGCTATGGACTGCCGCGCAGCAGGTCCATGGTTCGAATCCCGCCCAGAGCTTGAGCTTCACCGCATGGTGGAAGGGCATTTTGCGAATGCCCGCCTGGCTAGAGACCACCCTCAAGTAGAAAATCTGTCGCCAAGCACCTAAAGGACTGCTGCCGGAACGGTCTGTTCCGGCAGCAGTCCTTGAGAGCCAGTGAAATAACAGGCAAAATTAGACTTAACAGGTATGTCTCAAGGTGATGGGCGCAGTGCAGTTCGTCACTTGTGATGAAATGCATCTGTTATAGGCAGAGGATACCGCTTAACATCAGGTAGGCCTCGCGCTTGTTCCTTCACAATAACATAAAAAAAAAACTTTAGTTTTACCTACAAGTCAAGGCACCTATACAGGGTTATTGGTAAAATGCTAACAGCATCTTAGGGTTGACTTCTGCTAGTCCTAACAAACATTTTGAGATTGTTTTTTTTGTTTGTTTATATTTATTTGACGGAATAAGCACGATGACCACCTGATGTTAAAAGTCTGTTGTGCCTGTAATTTATTATTTTTCGAGCCAAGAGCGTCGCGGCAACACTGGACCGCGCCGCGCTCCGTTTGAATAGGGGTTTCAATATTTATATCGAGCAAAGTAATAAAAAATATAAAATAATAAATGACAGGTACAACAGCTTATTAACATCACGTGGTGCTTATTCCGTCAAATACATATATAAATAAATACAAAAAAAAACATTTTAATAAGTAATAGTGAAAACTTATTTAAACAGCTACCTATATTTTTATTCTTTATGTTATTGTGACGGAACAAACTCTAGGCCCACCTGATGTTAAGCGGACTAACCTCTGCCTATAACAGACGCATTTAATCTCAAGTCATGAATTGCACTGCGCCCGTCACCTTGAGACATTGTTAAGTCTCATGCGCCTGTAATTTAATTTCAAGGACTGCTGCCGGAACTTATCGTTAGGTGCTTGGCGACAGATTTTCTACTTGAGGGTAGTAGCTAGCCTGGCGGGCAATCGCAAAATGCCCTTCCATCACGCGTTGAAGCTCAAGCCGGCGGTGGGGATCGAACCATGACCTGCGGCACGGCAGTCCATAGCTATTATTCTCGGCCATCATTATCATCATGTTATACATAATACTCCTAATTCCCCGTGGGGTGCCGGGTTAGAATTGCACCTCCCCATATCATCCCGTGGGTGTCGTAAGAGACGACTAAGGGAAAAATACTGGAAGGTGGGCAGCAGCACCTTCTAAAGAACTGCCATCTTGCACTGCGATCCCCAAGCCGCCAAGCGTGGGGATTATGGCAAATACGTCCTGAATAGGGGAGGCTGTGTTCAGCAGTGGACAAGTCGGCTGTTACAGTACAGTACAGTATACATAATACTTACTCTCGTTATCTTTCATTGTTAACACGAGTGCAGATGTAAACAACTCCACGCTGCATGATGCGTGTCACTGTCAAGGCCGCCTGACGACTATTAGCAAACAATCGACCTTGATAAACTTATGTCAGAGATACCTAGCTATAGTGCTGTCTATATTGTTTGTTTACCAGCGGCTGGATACGATGCTATTCTTCAATTCACGTAATTGTATCTTGGATTGATGACTGGTATTAACCAGTATGCGTATGAGTTTTTTGCAAATAATCAGTCTAATCTTTGACGCTTCTCTCAGCACAGCGGTCAACACTTTGACCGAATTTGTTAATTTTTTTATAGTTGTAACACTTTAGAAGGTTAAGTAAAGTAACAAATTGGAGGTGATTTTCTACGTTTACAATATCGATATCCATATTTGAAGGAATGATGGCTCAGTGGCATTGGCTATGGACTGCCGCGCTGCAGGTCCGTGGTTCGAATCCCGCCGCGGGCTTGAGCTTCACCGCTTGGTGGAAGGGCATGTTGAAAATCTGTCGCCAAGCACCTAACGGTGTATTACGGCAGCAGTCCTTGAGAGCCAGTGAAATTACAGGCACATGAGACTTAACAACTATGTCTCAAGGTGACCGGCGCAGTGCAATTCGTTACTTGTGACGAAATGCATCTGTTATAGGCAGAGGTTAGTCAGCTTAACATCAGGTAGGCCTCGAGCTTGTTCCGTCACAATAACATAAAAAAAAATTAAGTTCCACATGCATCCAAGCAAACGGTAGTTTATCGTCAATAAAGCGCTTTGATCAGTCAAAAGTGCCTCGAGACTTTTTTCTTCACTCTGACACTGCCACAAGCATTTTCTACTTGAGGGTGGTAGCTAGCCAGGCGAGTATTCGTAGAATTCCCTTCTACCATGCGACGAAGCTCAATCCGGCGGTGGGATTCGAACCATGGACCTGCGGCACCGCAGTCCATATCTATAACCGCTCGGATATCATTGTTTCCGAATTAATATTTTACTTTGATGATTAAGACTATAATTATTACTCACAAATAAACCAGCAACAGCCCGCGTACTTGAACCTACGCCCACGGCTACCTGGCGTGATACTGTGCTCAGGCGATGCCCAACTACTTAGCACACCCTTGTAACAGTGCTATTCATTATAATTATATTTTGAAGTATATGAGATAGATTACAAAATTACAAATATACGATAGAAAAAATTTAAATCATGTGCGGGATACAAAAAAAAAGACATGTGGCACTCGGAAACTGCCGCGGTAAAGCTATTGCATGGCATTTCTTATCTTGCATACATGGGCGAAGAGGGGGATTATGCATGCGCAGTAACGCCGATACAACCAATGCCACCTAGAGATGAGTTGCTGAACTAAAGAGACAAGCGTGATGTTTCAAAAAGTCATTACAATTTCTGCTATTCATCGATATAGATGGCAAAACTAAAAAGTATCACCGCTGTGCCGGTCGGCGTGGGGGGTGTTAGGTTATTTTCGTTACGGAATTTCTGGATTCGGTCTCCACGCTCCAGGCCCGCGAAAGAAGCTATGCAATAGTTTAAAAATTCTATCGTATATTTGTAATTTTGTAATGTAATCCGCATAGCAGGCGTTATTGCTAACATAACAATATTAAAATATATGAGATAGAGTCCTACTGTACACTGAAATACCAAATTGTAATTAACTATGTCTTTCCCACGTTGCAGGTACGTGCCGAATAATAAATAACGATCACCTGAGTTGGTAAGCATCTTGCAACTTGCAAGCGTTCGTTTAGAGTTGAAGTCGCCACGCGAGCGGGCCAGCTACTGTAAAGAGGTATTATACATTTGTATATACGAGTAATATACTGAGGAAAGCTTTTCCATACTTCTAAGCCCAGAACAGATGATACTACTCAAATAAATGCTAGTACAGTCCCACCAACTTATCTGTTCAGGCGGCAAAAAAAAGAACTACCTACAACATTCCTTCAAATTGTGACAGTTTGTAGTTGATTTCCTTGACCAGTAGCGCCCTCGAAAACTGCACAGTTAAGTTGGTGGTACTATACAGAACATTTCAAACCCTATTCCAATTATTAGTAATTAAGCAACTTTAAACGGTTTAAATCTCAACTTTGGTTTCAAACCCTTTGCAGTGATCGTGGGCACACAGTCACCCCGTGACCACGTGAAACTTCGGGACAAAAATAATGATAAATATACGCGATTTAAACCGTGTAAGTTGTTTATTCACTATGTGTAATCATCGCGACCTAAGACAACCTTAGAATAATAACCTAGGTAAGTAGGTAGTTAATCTAAGCTCAAACCGTTGCTTCAAAACAATCTAAAATTAGTGAAAATTACGTTTTTATTAAAAATTACGTAATTAGTATTTTGACGCAGTGATGGCTCAGTGGCATTGGCTATGGACTGCCGCGTAGCAGGTCCATGGTTCGAATCCCGCCCAGAGCTTGAGCTTCATCGCCTGGTGGAAGGGCATACTGCGAATGCCCGCCTGGCTAGCGACCACCCTCAAGTAGAAAATCGCCAAACACCTAACTTAACAGCTATGTCTCAAGGTGATGGGCGCAGTGCAGTTCGTCACTTGTGATGAAATGCATCTGTTATAGGCAGAGGATACCGCTTAACATCAGGTGGGCCTCACGCTTGTTCATTCACAATAACAAAAGAAAAAAAAATAGTGGAACGTGTAAGGTTTTACTGTTTAAGCCTAGGCCCTAGCTATGGTGAGAAAAGATCACTGGTAAGTATTTGCCATTCGATTATGTAAAAATTTCTAGTAGATACCTACTATCCATAATAAAAAAAAATGTGAGGCCTTTTGTTGTATTGTAAAGAAACGTTAAGGTAGAATCTCACATCTGTGGCGGGTATTTTATTTGCTAGATTTGGTATCCATTCTTCCTGGCCATGGTATTCGAGAGTTAAAAATAATTCTCCTCGTAATTTTAAGACTTTCGCGACTTGAACACATATTTATAAGTATTGAACGGGACTTAAACGAAAGACGAAACGTCGAGGTAAATAAATTTATACATGTTTTTATCGCGATTAAGTTCATTTAAATACTTATAAATAAATACTCCTCGTATAATGAAATTATATATATCTAGTGACAATTCCGCCTAATTTCCTGTTAAGCCCACGTAACGTCACAAACGCCCCCCAGCCAAACCGGAAGAGTATTCGACGCGTTTCGCTTGAACGAAGCATCCTCAGGAGGTCTTGATTCTACGAGCACACTATCGAGACTAAACTCCTCGTATCATATTACATATAAGGTTATTAAATAATCTAACATTAAAATTCACATGATTTATAAATTACCTATTACGTATTAAGGTACATTATTGTTAGAATGAAAAACAATTTACCATCATGTTATTAAAATCTAATCTTAATAAATACACTTACCTTTTATAGTAATATATCTTTTAGGTACATTATATTTATAATGTCCCTAACTGTGGCCCTTATGGAAAAGCTCAAAGTCACTCAACGAGCTATGGAGAGAGCTAAGCTCGGAGTTTCTTTGCGCGATAAAATCCGGAACGTGGATATTCGGCAAAGAACCAAAGTCACTGACATAGCTCTATTTAAATTTTCGAATTTGTAAGTTGAAGTGGCAATGGGCGGGCCACATTTCTCGACGAACTGATAACCGATGGGGAAGAAAGGTTCTCGAGTGGTTACCAAACTACACCGGAAGACGTAGAGTTGGTAGGCCCCCCACTAGGTGGACTGACGACATCGTGAAAGTCGCGGTTAGCCAATGGTTACAAGCGGCTAATAGCCGTTCTTTGTGGCGCTCTATGGGGGAGGCCTTTGTTCAACAGTGGACGTCTTCCGGCTGATGATGATGATGATGATATTTATAATGTACCTTTGATATACCTATACTTGAAATTTTAGTATTTATGCACAAACCATAAACACAATACAAGGACTCGTGTTTTATTCCTCTGGGCATATTTGTTTTGTTTAATATGGCGCCCAACGTGTTGCCAACATAGGAATAAGTAATGCCACTCAACTGTTTTCGCCAGTACTGTTCGATCGTGCACCATGTACAGACCCACCAACTTATCTGTTCAGGCGGCAGAAAAAAGAACTACAACAAACTGTGACAGTTTGTAGTTGATTTCCATGACCAGTAGCGCCCTCTTAAACTGCACAGTTAAGTTCGTGGTACTATAGTCCCAATATCGAAAACTTCGTCGGAATGGACTGGGTATATGTAGTAATGAAACTGTCAGCTGCAAGTTCTCCGCTACTAAAGTGGTTTACGGCGGTCATTGCTGTACGTAACTTGTAACTTTTATTTAATCTGTGGTTGTCCAGTCCTTTTTATTCTGTGCAACTTCATCCGACAATATCGACATTTCAACCGTCTGGGAAAGTTGACGCTAATGGATGCTTTTAACTCTTCCACCACTTTGAACGATTTTTTTGCACTCTTACTGACAAATACATATAAATAAATGTGTATGAGGGATGTAATTTATGGTATTAGGTGTGTAATTTATATTTATTATATTCACAGACAGTGTTCGAAAATAAATAGTTGTTTTGAACGATACATCAGCTTAGCAGTGATAGGAATAGGAAGGGCTAATTCACATAAACTTAGACACACAATTAGATACTTCCTTACGACAATATTTTTTTCCCGGGACGGACCTAGATTCGGCACTGTAAATAATAAAAAAAAATTCGTGATAATTTTTTTATAATAGTTCGTGTATGTTTATTGTTTACCCAATGATTCCGACTACACACAACACAGAGTCGTTACAAGAACCTAATTAAATAAAACTTTATTTTTGAAGAACGTTTTTAAATGACAATATGTTGGTGTTATAACTATCGAACGCAATCTTTGTACTCGCATACGTGTGTACACGTTTACGGTACGTATATACGAGCGGCGCATTTCGTTATCTATTCTTGGAAATACGACTGCTTCAAACAGCTTTGCTTATAGGTACCATCGTAAATCTTATTAGGTGTAACGAAATATATGAAAAAAATAAAGAGATTTCAGTTGTTTACCTTTTATAAGATATATAATTTGGGTGTCTGCAAGGCCAAAGTGAATAGATATCTTCTGCGTGCTCTACGCCGTTACATCGTCGCTTACCATCAGGCGAGTTAATGGCCAAACATAGAACTAAATACCTACAGTAAAAAAGTTAAATGTTTAAAACATTACATATAAATATTTTGCTGCGACTTAAGCTTAAAAAACATATTTGTTTTATTTAGCCAAAAATAAAAGTTTCTCAGAGTAAGTTCAGAAAAAGAGTTGACTTGGGGTTTATATTTAAAATTTGAATAAACTATAACTTTAGCTAATTCCCCGTTATCGTTGTCATATATGAATATATAATTCCAGCAAATTGATATTATTTAACATTATCAATGTATTGTAGGTATATCAGACGGATTGTCCACTGCTGTACACTGCCTCCCCCATTAAGTGGGGTTTAAGCTTAATCCCCACGCTTGGCAGGTGTCTTGGGCATCGCAGTTTAAGATATCAGTTCCTCGGAATACGCTGCTGCCCACCTTCCGGTATTTTACCTTTAATCGTATCTTACGACATCCAATAAGTAGCAATGCGGGGGTGATATTCTAGCCCGGCACCGGACGGGACGAAGCACTGTAGCACAATCAAATCCCAAGTCAACTCTCTTTCTGAACAGAATCTGCCTACCAGCAGGGTTGACAAAGAAAATCCTCAAATTATTACACCTGTCAAACTGACTTGCCACAATTACCTAAGAGATTAGCTACAGAACTCATAATCTTAAATAAATACATACCAACTAATATTTAACTATTTGTTTAGCCTATATAGTTTAATGATTAAAGCTTCATTGGACCGATTTGCAAAATGAACTGACCGATTTGAAATAAGGACCTATTTGCATTGTGAATTATTCTGAAAAGGCTCCATTCGAGAAATACCCTATTCTATTACAAAGACTAAAACGAGTATCAACTCAAAAGCTCCTTCAATGTTTTGTAATTCTTCATTACACAAAAACACCAAAGTGCCAACGCAACTATATCGTAATAAACTTCGGATAACATTTGTATTAAACCGTTCTGAATATTTTCAGATGTTTATGACGAGATAAACTTAAACTGTGCATAAGATAATAAAGACATAACTCGTTTTAATAAAAAGTTATGCGCGATTACTATAGTTGTTATGTTATCCAATACTCAACGATCGACGTACGTGTTCACAAATCAAATATCTAACGCGTTGCAGCTACTGGTTTATACATTTTATTATAAGTTTACTGTTGTGTGTGTAGTAAGATAGTTTATGTTTGTATTTATTACTTAATTCAATACAAGTTTTAGTTGCCGGAACGTTTACTTACCACATAAATTTTAAACTGCTAATACTACTGGCATATTTTTCACGTCTTAATCTACCTTTGTTGATTTGAAAGAAATCCCAAACACTGAACCAAAACGTGGCTTCTGTCTGTGGGCCTTATAAGTAAACTCAAAGTCGCACAACGAGCTATGGAGAGGGCCAGGCTCGGTGTTTCTCTACGAGATCGAATCAGGACGAGGAGATCCGTAGACGAACGAAAGCCACCGATAGAGCCCAGCGGATTACCGAGTTGAAGTGACAGTGGGCAAGGCACATAGCACCAGAACTGATGGTCGATGGGGCCAAAAGGTTCGCGATTGGAGGCCACAAACCAGCCACAAGGTGGACGGACGACATTACTAAAGTCGCAGGAAGACGCTGGATGCAGGCCGCTTCTAACCGTTCTATGTGGAGATCTATGGGCGTCCATATCCAGCAGAGGCTTCTTGCGGCTGAAATAACAA
Organism: Plagodis pulveraria; assembly: GCA_963890685.1. NCBI lineage: Eukaryota > Metazoa > Arthropoda > Insecta > Lepidoptera > Geometridae > Plagodis > Plagodis pulveraria. Next base: position 10,103,194 of record OY982975.1, read on the forward strand.
TGATAACAATCAAAAAAATTCACGAGAATTAGTTGAGAAATCTGACCTGTAGAGGAGAACAGCCGAAAATCTGCCCGGATTTCCTGCTGTTATCTACAGGTCGCATTTCGCAACTGATTCTCCGGACAGACATACGAAAGCATTTTTGCTTAAGTTGAAATGAAGACACTTCGCTCAACGGGCTCGCTCGGTCAATTGAATAACCCCGAAGATGTGGACAGGGTATAAAAGCAGAACCCACAATCAGCTGACGTTTTAAGTCCCGTGTAATAGGGAGCGAGTATATATCTAATTATATATACAAAATGTAGTATAAGACATTATATAATACCGCCAGTAATAAAATAAATGTAAAGTATAGGTATACTTTGCTTAGTTTGGTTAGGCATGACGCTTACCGTCAAGCGTTTGTTGGTTTTCACTTCATTATGTACAGAAAAGAAAATATCTGCGTTTGGAGTATATTCTATTACTACCTAGATTGTCTATGGAAGATAATGTTGAGATTTTTCTTAGAAAAATCCAAAAAGATAGGAATACTAAAAAAACAGAGTGTTCTGGGAAACGAAGTTACCATAATTTCGTATATGTCACATCATATTTATTATATTGTATACAAAACTGCGTTTTTTTTTTCAAAATTACTTATGTTGGTATCGTGTGCTGGTGGCATTTTGTGCATGCTCCCTGTGATAGCTACCAACTTAAAAACTTCAGTAGAAATTTTGTCGCCAGGCACCTTAACCAGCTGTCCTTGAGACATACTTCCCATTCTAAGTTAAGCCTGTATACCATATGTTTAACTGACCACCTTATTGTATAAATAGAATGGTAACAAAAATGAACTTCATTATGAAATCATTGGAACACCAAAATGGCGTAGTAAAATTCTGATTTTATTATGATAATGGACTTCGTTTTCAAAGGCAAATGTGAAAATTAAGATCATCGCCACTAGCACTTTAGTAAATTTTGCTAAAAATCTGTTCAAGCTATTTAGCACTGCCTGCACCGAGGCAATTGTGAAATACTTACGTTCGTTTGATCCCTTGCAGTATCTTTATTTATTCATTTTAAGTTATTCAATTAATATATATGATATTTAAGGATTCATTCCATAAATCATACACTTTAGAAAGACGATTACTTAGTTTCCTCGATAGAAAAAGAAAACAAAGTTATATCTAAACAATTAAATAAACCCTTAGTACGGCGTAAATACTTCACGGAAAGTCATCAGTTTTTGAATAATAAAAAAACAAAGTGTTTTCTCTAACGTATACACTTTATATTTTTCAAATAGCTATTTGTTTTTATTATACGAAGATAATAGCTAAATTCACGCACGTTCCGCCCATTTCAGCCCGAGCCGCGATGTTTTGTCCCTGTCCCCTTTCAGTACAGCTTCGGCCGTCGGACGGGGACGGATGCTGACGGCGTGCCTTACTCACACACACATACGCTAATACCTAAAAAGCTCGCTGCGCTCTTAACTGATAGTGACTTTGACAAAGATTCCAGAAACTGGGGATAAGTCTCGTATTAAATGCATCTTAAAGTTGACATCGATCTTAATGCAGTTTTGACGTTTAATTTATGGAACATCTGTCAAAAACTGCATCTTAAGATCGATCTTATTCTTGACATGTAATTATTATTACGAGGATTTTTTTACAGTCATAATTTAAAATAATTATTTACTCTATACCCAATCATTACATGAGTTGCATTAGGTATATAGTTAAGGATGACATAAGAATATTGAACATGATAATAGGATGAGGCTACATGAAAATGGAACAACCCATCAATGCATGATTGGTTTATAGACATCATGATTAAAACAAGAACGATCAGATAAACATAATAATTTTCTATTCTACAACAGGGCCGGGTACAGTGAGAAAGTCTCCAAGGAAAGCCTGGTAATTGGGTCAGCTCATGCAGACAGAAACTCTTGGGATTTATTGCCAATATTGCCGACCCTCGGAAGTTTGTCCACTTTCATGTTACGTTAACCAAGATTTCAAATAATAATAATAGCGGATATCGGCCGCCAAAAAATAAAACGGAAAGGTCATCTAATACTGCAGTGTGAAATATCTTGTAAAAGTACACACACATATATATATATATATATGCTACATATATATACCATGCTGATTCAAGACACTCTGAGCCCCCAGTTTTATGGTTCGACTACAACGAGTTATTTCATAATGTTAAAAATTGGCCCAATTTCTTTTTTACTTATCTGTCTATTATGGGAAACGTATTGCTTTTTTATCACATCAATTCGACAAGAGCTAGTTTATTCCTCGTAAACAGGGTCTATTATACTTTTTTTAATCCTTGAGCGACAAAAAGTGATTTGAATTTAGAATGTGGATATTTTTAGTAAAAGTTCCTATCACCAAATTAATCTATCACAAACATCGTATGAACAAGTTACAGGCTGTTTTCTTTTCGTTTTTTAGATATTTTTTTAATTAAATATTTTAATATTCTCTATTTTTTTAACAATCTAAAAAATAATATAGTTAGATCATATCATATCATAGATAGATAGAGAATATAGAAAGATTGGTAATATCTAAGTACGTCAGTTCTAAGTTATATAATAAAAAATAAACTAATGAGGAATCTGATTTTATTGTGTACTTAATTAGAGCGTTCGAAACGAACCCTATCACTCGCCCACAACTTGAACATTTTGTGGCACACTTTACTGAAAAATTATCACGCTTATAGATTTGTGCTTTAACATAGTAATTTAACTTCATATATAGATGTGTTATCTGTCAAAAAAAAAAATTACCATAATAAAATAAACATTAACAATTTTGTATTCATTGGATATAATTTTATTGTATTAATAACGCCATCTGTTAGAAAACTTAAGAGTTAATATCGCTGCCATTGATCTAAACTCAATACTCAAATACATCGTAGTTGATCTACTGAATACTAGATCACACCGCTAGAGTCAGTTTGTAAAATAAACGCAAACTCTCACAAAGCTCAGCATTTTGCTATTTTAATTATAAGGTACTTATGGTACAAAACGCCTACGATGCATTCACCCAAATGAATATTTTATATACTATGTATATCATCAGTACCACATATTATAATTAAATTAAGTAGATTAGTTCCCACATAAAATGTATTCACACTTCACAATTCTTAATAATGTCACATAACTTTTAAACTTCACGGAAACAGCCTAGGTAATGAGATTTCTCCTACCCAGAAGGTATCTCCGCACACTTTATTAACATTGATTAAATTTACGAGTCACCTATCACGACTTGTGCCAAGTTTCTACCTTTCCGGACACTTTCATTATTTATTCGTCAATGCTTATTCGTTTTATAAATAGACTACTTCTGCATGGTGGTAGGGCGTTTTGCGAATGCCCGCCTGGTTAGCTACCACCCTCAAATAGAAAATAGATAGATTTTCTACTTGAGGGTAGTAGCATTATTGAAATGAATTATCATATAATAATTGAAATTTCTTTATTATACAGTTTATTGTGATAAATTGATAAAACCTAGCTATTGATCCCTTTGATTTGCCCTTGCTCATACCTAATAAAGTAGAGGTACGCATCAGAAATGTCATCAATCAAGACACCTTATTGCGTGCATGCGCACCCTGTCTCGTACCTATCAATTTCTGCTCCTCGAACCAATACTCGACTAAGTATAATTTAGTTGATAGCATACGAAAAATTATGATTACATACATATATTATAAAATCACACCTCTTTCCCGTAGGGGTAGGCAGATACCACAGAATTCCACTTGCTACGATCGTAGGGACATTACATAGATACATTTTGTATACTAGAAGTTGAACTTTTGTCGCTAAGCAAATAACAGTGTCGGTGCGTTCCGGCAGCTGTCCTTGAGAGCTTATTTCCATTCTAGTTGGTCTGATACTATCTTTGACATAATCATACCACCAACAGCAGAGATAGCGTTCGAAGGAACCCTGTCGAAGCAAGAAAACTAACCTTGATTATTCACTTTTCGCCATACATCTTGAGCGGAAAAAACCTAGACAAACGGAAGCAATGCTTTTAAAGAATTACACCCGGTCGTCGCGCTGTTCCGGAAGCATGACTTACTTGTCTTGACAGTGACGCTAATGCAGCAACTGAAACTTTAATGCGCATCGATCCAAGCAGCCAACTTTCATCCACTACGTCGTCCTTGCCTATGGGCATGTTAATAATGCATTGTCGACCTACAGACCCACAATAACAGGGAACTTTGCTGGACACGTGGTGTTTTGTTTACCTTTTCGCACCCTCGTGTTGTTAACGAAACAATGGTTGAGGATCTCGTATGGCGAAAGCAATCTTCGCAAGCGAACGGTGTTCTTGTAGCGTAATAGACAAGTTGATAGTTGATCTACAGCCTATGCTACTGTAACAACATTTGCTGAACACCGTGCTGTAATTATAAACTAATAACTTAGAAATATGGGCCCTGCGTTTAAATTACGGAGGAGTGATGACAGAGCCTCTATTCCATAAAGAGAGTAGAATTGAATCAAAGTATATGACAGAGAGAGCGCGAAGCATCACATCTTCAGCTAGCTTTCGTAGGATTGTCTGGATTCCAGATTTCCGGTTTTTCTCATCTACAGGCCGCATTGCTCAACCGATTCCTGTGATTTTTTGTGAGCAGGTTCCATATAATTATTATATAGAACCTGCTGTGTTTTTATGTCGAATCAGATTTTGGTTTTACAAAATGTATGTAATTTAGTGGTTGAGAACGTAAAAAAAACAATTGTTACTTCAGCCTACACAGCCACTGTTAGTCTATATATATATATATATACTTTATATAGTATGTATTCTATATTTGGTGTCTGTCTGTAGTAATAGCCTAGCATGTAGGTAGGTATTAGTACTAAGAAACTTAATAGCCGACGTCATAGTTAAAACAACGAATCTCTACGTGGCTCTACATGTATACATTCTGGCATACTCATAATATAACATACTACAATTTGTCTGCAGTTCTACTTCACGTGATCCTTGTAGAAGCGCCAGGTGAAATATTGAGAGCAATACGCGTAGCAGCAATCAATGTTATTGACGTGTAGGCGTTCTGCCCGTCACGTTGAGACATAGTTGTTAAGTCTCATGTGCCTGTAATTTCACTGGCTCTCAAGGACAGCTGCCGGAATTCACCGTTAGGTTATTGGCGACAGATTTCCTACTTGAGGGTGTTCGCTAGCCAGTCGGGAATTCGCAAAATGCCCTCCAATGTATATCCACAGATGTACAAATACGGATTTACGCGCGATTTTCATTGCATTTTTTACTTTCGTGTAAAAATAAATTTTAAACACGTTCTGTTTTAGCCGTTATAAAGTTGAGATAGGCATAAACATTACAGATTATTTTTTGCAATTTTAGTGTAGTGGGGCCCCATTGTAATGTCCGTGCCAGTGGGAAAAAAGTGATGAGACCATGGGTCCTTCAATAAATACAAACGAGTACATTTAGCTTATACATACACTGGTAATCAGTAAAGAAATTTCTGTATGGTAGGTACGAGTATATTATACGAGTGTCGAAGTATCGACAGGCTACAGAACGTACAGGCGTTCAGAGGAAAAGGGTTTCTAATAGTTAACCAATTGGGAAATCTCAGTCTCTGCCAGTGTCTCCGTGATACATATATGTAAATACAAGCCTATCATGTGATCTTTCAGTCGTAAAGTTGGTACTCCGCCGAATTAAAAGCAATTAGGTGGTTCCTTAAAACGCCTTATAAGGTAGCCTGGCTAACCTAGAATTACTGGCTCTCAAACAGCTGCTGGAACACGACAGCTTGGCGACAGATTTTCTACTTGAGGATTGTAGCTAGCCAAGCGGGCATTCGCAAAATATCCTACTACTATGCTATAACGACGGCCATCCTAAGACGATGATCGGGAGCGACGGCTTAACGTGCCCTCCGAAGCACGGAAGCGCTCAGTAGTAATGTCTCTAGCAGTCACCCATCCAACTCATGACCGCGGTGGACGATGCTTAACTTTGCTGATCTGTTAAGAACAGCTAAGTAAACTTCGCTACGAGTGCTTGAAAAGTTTCTTCTTATATCATCCATAGTCATCAAAAAATGAGTTGGTTTAATTAGTTATACTTTATGAGCATAATTGCCGATGGATTGTGTGAAGTAGAGACTGGCCAACATGAAATAATTACAAGTTCTTATAAATAAAAATGACATATAACTTCCAGTGTAAATATCTTTTAAAAGTTATTAAAACTTACGAAGATTTTGTTATCTGTGCGCTTGTAGCGTAGCTTGCCTAATTGTTCTATAGGTTAAACAATTCTCGCTTCGATCTTTACTTGGATGGGTGACCGCTATTAACTGACTACTGAGCCTTTCCGTGCTTCGCAGGGCACGTTAACCGTCTGTCAGTTGTTGTCTTCAGGAGGCATTCGATACAGCAATGTGGTAGAGCATTTTGTGAATTCCCGGTTACCTAACTGACACTTGAATATCTGTCGTCAAGCACCAAACGGCGTGTTCCGTCAGCTGTCCTTGAGGGCCAGTAATTCTAGGTTAGCCTCAACAACATCTTCGAACGCATGATATCTTACTATCAGGTGAGATTGTGATCAAAATATAAAGATAACACCGCCTGCGAGAGCATTGCCAAAGCAAATTCCTTGCCATTTGAATGCAACGCCGATGCACCTTGAGGTGAAGCTAAAGCCAGACTTGACACATGGACCTTCTGCACGGCAGTCCATAGCCGATGCCAGTTCCACTGGGCCATTATTGCCTATTATTCACCAATACCTTTTTCACACCGATGTCAGTAGTAGCGTACTGTTTATTCAGCACATTTCTTTCTACTGTTATCTATACATCGGGTAAAGTTATTATATTCTTAAGCGTCCAGCTTACACGATATGTGTAAATATGTTACGAACTACATAAAGTACTGTTCAACTATATTAGCAATCGACACTGGCAGGTGGTCACTGATACTCATGGGAGGTAACCGGAGTCTCCAAGGCGGCCGGTGGACCGTTGCACTTGCAGTTTATTGGAGTGTTACCGTCGTATGCGTTTGTAGGCCATTGCGAGGAAATATTAGAAATATAGGGCAGCTTTGCTTCACCGGGTTACCGAGGCTGGAATAGCTCACACTGGCGTCGTTAGGGACCGTCCATTAATCACGTGAGGCTTGAAAGGGGGGAGGAGGTTTAGCAAAAATCACGAAATATCACAAGGAGGGTATAGTAAGTAGACATAAAGACATAAAGTATCTCACGTGTATTTATTTTTCGTCAAACGTGCGAAAAAACCGAACCATGTATGAGTTAACCGCCCTCCCTCCCTTTGGAGGGAGGGCGGTTAAAAATGCTAAAAAACATTACGCGACAAATGAACGGCCCCTTAAAGCGATTATAGCTTCTAGTAGTGGTTATTGGTCCTTTTACCGACCTAGTCCAACGTTTTAGTGGCAATCATTAGGTTCGTTCGATTGTCTTTACCAGCAATAGTTTGGTTACGTAGTCGTTTATATAAAACGAGAAAAGAATCCGATACAGCCAGTGTACAGAGTTTGATAACTATAAAATGTAAATATTTTTGATTGTGAACATTGAATGATAACCTGTGCTTAAATAATACGAAACAGCCGGCGGCGTGACTTAGATAGTTGTGAAATTTCACTGAAAATTAATAATCAAATAATTATAAAAATTATGAAAATTTCACTAAACAATTTGAAAATTTAACTATACGTGTATTTTTCCGTTCATCATTGACTGAAAACTACTGCATCATGAAAGTGACAGTAGAGTTTCAATTTCATACTACATATGTTTTAATTCGTCTTGAAATTAACCACAAAATAGGTTTTAGATGTGACAGCTGTCAAAGTGACAGTTGATGTTTTATTTCCTGGTTTTGATTACTTTCTTTTATTTTATTGCTTGGACTGCACTGAGACCGTCACCCTGAGATATATAGTTTTTTTTTGTGTGTGATAGATTAGCCTTTGACCACTATCTCACTTGCTGGTAAGTGATGATGTGTTCGAAGATATTGTTCAGGCTAACCTAGAATTACTGGCTCCCAAAAAATAAATGAAAAATAAAAAATATATTTGTATAAATATGTATATCCCTCGTGGGGTGCCGGGTTAGAATTGCACCTCCCCATATCATCCCGTGGGTGTCGTAAGAAGCGACTAAGGGAAAAATACTGGAAGGTGGGCAGCAGCACCTTTTGAAGAACTGCCATTTTACACTGCGATCCCCAAGCCGCCTGCCAAGCGTGGGGATAATGGCAAATACCCCCTTAATAGGGGAGGCTGTGTTCAGCAGTGGACGGGTCGGCTGTTACAGTACAGTATACATATGTATAGATAGTTGTTGATTTCAAGGACTCCTGCCATAACATACCGTTATGTGCTTGACGATTTTTTTATTATTTGATGGTGGTTGCTGACGAGGTGAGCATACGCAATTCCCCTTCCACTATGCGGTGAAGCTCAAGCCGGCAGTGGGGATCGAACCTAGGACCTGCGGCACGGCATTACATAGCTATTACCGCTTGTCTATCATAGCTTCAACATATAATACTGAAGTCGCATTTTCTTCGATTCACCTCAATTAGTGCGACATGTCATCGCAAAACACGATCCGTGTTAAGTAGGTCAACTGCTCAATTATTGTCGCCTCTTCAAAGTATTTATTCACTTAAATTGTCTGATGTTTTCCGTGATCTGGTGATAAACAGGCCCGAAGCTAGCACTAACGTAAATCAGGACAGAATAGGCTAAAGCCAAGCTAGGTAACATTACGAAAACCTGTGAACTCCAGCTAAGTTAATTAGAAGACACATGTATTGAGATACCTATAGGTTTCATGTCGCTTCATTAGTGTTCTGAGTTTAATAAAATGTATTAATTTTCCAGTTAATTGTCTGATGTTTTCCATGATTTGGTGATAAACAGGTCCGACGCTAGTATTAACGTAAAGCAGGACAGAACAGGCTAAAGCCAAGCTAGGTAACATTACCAAAACCCGTGAGCTCCAGCTAAGTTAATTAGAAGATATGTAAGTATTAAGAGACCTAGGTTTCAAGTCGCTTCATTAGTGTTCTGAGTTCAACAAAATGTGTTAATTTATCCAGATAATTGTCTGATGTTTTCCATGATTTGGTGATAAACAGGCCCGCAGCTAGTATACACGTAAAGCAGGGCAGAACAGGCTATAGCCAAGCTAGGTAAAATTGCCAAAACTCATGAGCTCCAGCTTAATGAATTATACGACATACAAAATGGCCTCCGAGAACCTATATTCATGTCGCTTCCTTAGTGTTCTGGGTTAAACGAAATGTGTTAGTATATCCAGTTGATTGTCTGATGTTTTCCGTGATCTGGTGATAAACAGGCCCGAAGCTAGTATTAACGTAAAGCAGGATAGAACTGGCTAAAGCCAAACTAAGTAAAAATTACCAAACCTCGTGAGATCCAGCTTAGTGAATAAGACGACAAACAAAATGACCTCCGAGAACCTAGGTTACATGTCGCTTTATTAGTGTTCTTGGTTAAACAAAATGTGTTAATTTGTCCAGTTAATTGTCTAATGTAACGTGATTTGGTGATAAACTGGCCCGCAGCTAGTATACACGTAGGGCAGAACTGGCTTGAGCCAAGCTAGGTAAAAATTGCCAAAATCCGTGTATTCCAGCTAAGTGAATTAGAAGACATACTTAATAACCTCCGAGAACCTAGGTTACATGTCGCTTCATTAGTGTTCTGGGTTAAACGAAGTGTGTTAGTATATCCAGTTGATTGTCTGATGTTTTCCGTGTACGGTGATAAACTGGCCAGAAGCTAGTATTAACGTAAAGCAGGATAGAACTGGCTAAAGCCAAGCTAGGTAAAATTTACCAAAAGCCGTGTATTCCAGCTAAGTGAATTAGAAGACATACGCAATAACCTCCGAGAGCCAAGGTTACATGTCGCTTTATTAGTATTCTGGGTTAAACGAAGTGTGTTAGTATATCCAGTTGATTGTCTGATGTTTTCCGTGATTTGGTGATAAACTGGCCAGAAGCTAGTATTAACGTAAAGCAGGATAGAACTGGCTAAAGCGAAGCTAGGTAAAATTTACCAAAATCCGTGTATTCCAGCTAAGTGAATTAGAAGACATACGCAATAACCTCCGAGAGCCTAGGTTACATGTCGCTTCATTAGTGTTCTGGGTTAAACGAAGTGTGTTAGTATATCCAGTTGATTGTCTGATGTTTTCCGTGTACGGTGATAAACTGGCCAGAAGCTAGTATTAACGTAAAGCAGGATATAACTGGCTAAAGCGAAGCTAGGTAAAATTTACCAAAATCCGTGTATTCCAGCTAAGTGAATTAGAAGACATACGCAATAACCTCCGAGAGCCTAGGTTACATGTCGCTTCATTAGTGTTCTGGGTTAAACGAAGTGTGTTAGTATATCCAGTTGATTGTCTGATGTTTTCCGTGTACGGTGATAAACTGGCCAGAAGCTAGTATTAACGTAAAGCAGGATAGAACTGGCTAAAGCGAAGCTAGGTAAAATTTACCAAAATCCGTGTATTCCAGCTAAGTGAATTAGAAGACATACGCAATAACCTCCGAGAGCCTATGTTACTTGTCGCTTCATTAGTGTTCTGGGTTAAACGAAGTGTGTTAGTATATCCAGTTGATTGTCTGATGTTTTCCGTGTACAGTGATAAACTGGCCAGAAGCTAGTATTAACGTAAAGCAGGATAGAACTGGCTAAAGCCAAGTTAAGTAAAAATTGCCAATATCCGTGTATTCCAGTACATGTCGCTTCATTAGTGTTCGGAGTTAAACAAAATGTGTAAATTTATTTTTATAGTATATATTTTAATATATACTATGAATATATATATATATTTGCATGTAAATATATTTTTATAGTGATAAACAGGCTCGAAGCTAATATTAACGTAAAGCAGGATAGAACAGGCTAAAGCCAAGAAGCCAAGTAAAAAGTGCCAAAACTCTTGCGTTCCAGCTAAGTGAATTAGACGACATACGACCTCCATGAACTAGGTTACATTCGCTTCATTCATATCGCTTCATTAGTGTTCTGTTACAAAAAGTTTTAATTAATTTCTGTATTTGTTAGAATAGTTAGTGAAGTAGTGAACAATGGCTGGGTTTTTTACTTTTTATGCCTGATAGGTTAGCCTTTGACCACTATCTCACCTGATGGTAAGTGATGATGTGATCGAAGATGTTGTTTAGGCTAACCTAGAAGTACTGGCTCTCAAGAACATGCAGCTGCCGGAACACACTGTTAGGTGTTTGGCGACAGTTTTTCTACTTGAGTGTGGCGCTAGCCAGGCGGATATTCGCAAAATGCCCTACCAGCATGCTATGACCACTGCCATCGTTAGTCAACAACAGCGACCGACGGCCTAACGTGCCCTCCGAAGCACGGAAGCGATCAGTAGTAATGTCACTAGCGGTCACCCATCCAACTCATGTCCGTTGCGGCCGTAGCTTAACTTTGCTGATCGGTAAAGAACAGCTAAGTAAACTTAGGAAAAGGTAGGTAGCAAGCCCGGACATTGGTCATAGGTTGGTATGGTATATATAGTAGGAATAACCCCTTAATTATGGTAGGTAATCATTTTTTATCTAAGTCCAACACCAGTGAATTCAATTAAATCTCATTTCGTGGTTGGCCTTGGTCGTATCTCGCTGTCAATGTTATGGAGTGAAGGTCCTAAGTATATAGGTAGGTAACCAACGCTTTACGAGTGGAAGTTCATGATAGTGTCCATTTTGATCCCCTGTCTTTGCTGGATAACGCTCTGTCACAATCATAAAACTTACAGTAGTCATTCTTTTTCGTCCATAATTTAACCAACAATAGGTATTTGCCGCAAACTTAATCGATCAGCTAAGTTAAGCAACGTCCGGCACGGTCAGGAGTTGGATGGGTGACCGCTAGTGACATTTCGCTTCCGTGCTTCGGAGGACACGTTAAGCCGGCGGTCCCGGTTGTTGTCTTACGATGGCAGTCGTTACAGCCTGGTGGTAGGGCATTTTGCGAATGCTCGCCTGGCTAGCTACCACCCTCAAGTAAAAAATTTGACGCCAAGCACCTAATGGTGTGTTCCGGCAGCTGACCTTGAGAGCCAGTAATTCTAGGTTAAGCCTGTAAAGACCTTCGACCATATCATTACTTACCATCAGGTGAGATTGTGGTCAAAGGCTTACCTATTAGCAATATAAAATCAACAGTATTCATTCTTTTTCGTCCATAATATACTACAAACTAGTTTTGAATTGTATCATGCATTTGGTTGGTCGCATACGGTCAGACCGAACTGGATGGAATAGGCGCAAGTTTATTTCCACAGATTGATCCGATTTCTATGAATAATCTTAAATCCACCAATCTTCTCTGACGGCTATCCCTTAAATTTATTATATTTAATCGCCTTGCATCTCTTGCTAGTCCTAAGTCTACAGACAAGGGCAGCATGCCCCTTCTCACGTTAATGTGAGTACGGTGTTGCTGCCCTGCACATTAGGCGCATAACAGATTTCCAATGAGGGTAGTGAGAGAGGCGGCTGGCCGAAAAATCCGAAACTAAAACTTCATAGACAAGAAACTTGAGACCACCCATCAAGAGAAGAAATATGACTACCACGAGAAACATCAGACATCCACAACAAAATTCATTTGTGGTTTCAATGACACCCTAAGTACATTGTCAAAAGCCTGATTAAAAACTTTTGCGAAACTCCTATTTGAATTCATCCTTACAAAATTAATGGCAATTCAACAGGTACTTTTGGAAAAAGGTAAGTACGTATTCGGTCTCAGTCTCTGTGCCCTACAAAACAAGGGGGCCGCGATTTCATTAAAGATTCAATTGAAACTTTTTTCTCTAACGGTGCTTTGTGACCGTTTTAACTCCGAGCCCTTCTACAATTTCCATTTAGCAGATAAATCTTCGCTTGCTTGCTTTTACCGAGCATGAATCTACGTTCTAATCTACACTTGAAATTAACAGGAATTTGTGCCTTGATTTTGCTTCAATCTTGAGTTGAACAGTTTTGTTGAGGTACTAGAAAGTTGATCGTTTGGCTCGAGAGTAAATTATGAGAAATATTAAGATATTCTTATGCTTTATGCATGAACTACGTAAATATCAGTAGTTGCCAATTTTATTGCTATCCTGATGGAATAAGTATTAGGTCCACCTGGTGTTAAGCGGTAACCTTTGCCTATAACAGATGCAGTTCGTCACAAGTGGTGAACTACACTGCGCCCATCACCCTGAGACTTACCCCCTTACTTATAAAAAAATCGCTATGTAGTTCCTAAGTAATGGATTAACTAAACGGTGTTTAAGTAATGCTTAAATATTTCTTACTTATAAACGCTACATAGCACCTGTTTAGCTAAGCAATGGATAATGAGGTCGAACGTATTTTAAACAGACAACATTGTACTAAAAAGTATTATGAATGACCTAAATGGCCAAATAGCATGTATCTAGTGCTAAATATCTTGAAATTAAAAAGTAAATATAATACTTTTCTTTGTATAGTACCACCAACTTAACTGTGCAGTTTTCGAGGGCGCTACTGGTCAAGGAAATCAACTACGAACTGTCACAATTTGAAGGAATGTTGTAGTTCTTTTTTCTGCCACCTGAACAGATAAGTTAGTGGGTCTGTAACTAATCAGCTGATCAGAAATATGGGCGCCATCTTGTTACTTAAAATTTAAACGAGGGTGGGACGGTGTTTAAATTGACAGCTGATTTAAGCAGTACTTAGGTACTGGATAAAGTTATGTAGCGTTTATGAGTAAGAAGTTTTGCTAATCAGCGGCTAAGTAATGTTTAAAATTTAAGTAGCGTTTATAAGTAAGGCTGTTAGAGTCTCATGTGCCTGTAATTATACCGGCACCCTTACCCTACAAACCGGAACTCAGTAATGTGAACATTACTGATTGAAGGTAGAAATAGGTGTGGTGGCAGTGTTTACCCGGATGAACTCGCACAAACAGTTCTGCTGCTATCAAAGATTAAAAAGTTCTTCAATACGAGTGTGGTGACCCTGAGCAAAATATGGCACACTTACTGTTATGTCTTCTTTGCCCGACCAACTGCACACAAGATGACCTCAAATATGCATTTTACAAGGCCGTGGAGGTGGCCTTCCATTGGGCAAACATTATTAGCAATTCGACGGGGCAATGCTGCCAGCATGCTGGGCACGCTGTCAACTGGTAGCGGGCTAGAGCATTTGGAATGCCTATGAGTCTGCAATGACTTATAGGGGTCTAAATGCTTTTATTGTAGAAGCTGTAGTGTTGTATATAATTCGTAGTATTTTGTTATTAAATTAGCCATTGATACGAAATGAATGAATGAGTTCTTCAGATAAGATGGTTGGTGTCTTAAGATGGCCTTCGGCCGGCATTGTGATTAGGCATTTTGAAAATACCTGCTAGCTAGCTATCACCCTCAGTACAAATTATAAACCTATAGACCATATTCGACCACATCACGACTTAGGCAATGGAAAGTTACACAAAAAAAAAGGGAAATACAGAAAGTAGTTACATCACAAGGTAAAAAATAGATTCGCACTATTGCATGTGCGAAACTAGGATTTCCTGGCGTTGCATCTCTGGACGATGGGATATGGTATAAAGGATGCATCAGAACAGGGACAAATTACGTGCCAATTGGTTAACAAGGATTTAAAAGTACAGGTAGCGTCTAATTTAAACCGTAGATACAATCCACCGATGTTATCAAAAGAGAAATAAAGAAATTAATTTGTTTAGCACTTTTTTGTGACGACTTTTGAAGCGCTCGTAGCGAAGTTTACTTAGCTGTTCTCAACCGATCAGCAAAGTTAAGCAACGTCACGCGCGGTCATGAGTTGGATGGGTGACCGCTAGTGACATTACTACTGAGCGTTTCCGTGCTTCGGAGGGCACGTTAAGCCGTCGGTCCCGGTTGTTGTCTTAGGATGGCAGTCGTTATAGTATGGTGGTAGGGCATTTTGCGAATGCCCGCCTGGCTAGCTACCACCCTCAAGTAGAAAATCTGTCGCCAAGCACCTAAAGGTGTGTTCCGGCAGCTGTCCTTGAGAGCCAGTACTTCTAGGTTAGCCTGAACAACATCTTCGACCACATCATCACTTACCATCAGGTGAGATAGTGGTCAAAGGCTAACCTATAAGGCATAAAAAAAAAAAATTTGGAGGGGGGTACCTACTTCGAAAATTCGTCTGTTCTTTTTTTTATGGTTGTTACCTCAGAACTTTTGACTGGGTGAACCGATTTTGATGAATCTTTTTCATTTGAAAGCTGATGCTCGCCGTGTGATCCCATTTAAATTTCACCAAAATTGGTCAAGCCGATTTTGAGTTACACTCCATTTTATATTGATGATATAGTCATTGACAATCGATCCCATAAGTAGCAAGGGTCACTAAAAAGGGGAAACATATTTTTTTTCCAAATAATTGGCACCCACTTTAACTCTTATATGTGTGAAATAACTTCTTGAAGTCGGTACCATGCGCACAATATTGTGATAATAGGTACTTTTGAACCATTATAGTACTGATTTCAACAAGTTATTTCCCACATTTGAGTGTTGAAGTCGGTGCTAATTTTTGGTAAAAATGTTAAGTTATTCGTATTATTATACTTGGGGTTACGTGAAGTCGTTATTACTTCCCATACTCGAGTAAAAGGAATAGACAAAGGAAGAAGCGGAGGGATATTACGAGATAAAAGGTTTTGGCTTTGTTTTTAAGGGTATGTGTTCTGGAAATGAAGTGCAAAAAATGTGTTTATTTACACACATTCGAAACCTCTAAAATTATCAGTGTTTCTCTACTATTTTGATGCAAGTATTACACATATAAATCTTCCTCTTGAATTATTCTATCTATCTAAAAACCCGTATTAAAATCCATAGCGTAGTTTTAAAGATCTTAGCATATATAGGGACAGACAGACAGCGAGAAATGACTTTGTTTTATACTATGTAATGTTGATAATGATAATGAGATAATGAAGTGTTCGGTATCGTATGTTTAGGTTCGAGATGAGTAGAATGAGTTAAGACCGACTCAGAGCTATTACTTATCTCAGAAAAGTCTCGTCTAGATATAAAATATAATTCATAGGTATACCTTTAATGTAATCAGATAGATATGAATGGCCTAGTGAAAGTCTACCCATAAAAATAGGTCAACATAAAAATGCACTGTGTTCTCTCTAACAAGACAAGATCCTAGCCCGTCTTGTCAACTAACATCTAGATACGTATCTAGGAGAACTAACAACGGCCTACCGGTTGTATCAACGAGTTCAATCTAAATAACTGTTGTAGAATAACGTCAACTGAGATGATGAATTTATCAAAATATGATCTTTGAATTCGAGTGAAAGTTCTTCTGCGTAACAGATGATATCTCTGGATCGTTTTCCAATATCTGCGAGTGAATAAACTGTTTATTGTATACAAGTATAGATATATCTGAAAATTTGTATTTGCGGCTCAATTTCACCAAACAAGGGTTTATTTAATTCGTGGATAACTTATACTACAGACCATTAAAATGTGATAGTCTTTTTCTAGCATAGAACGTCAAACCTAATGGCTAAGTTTTTGAATTTGTCGGCTTTCTGTCGTGGAAAAAGAATATTGGTATGGCCTTTTATGACATGTGACAGCAGCGTGGACATAGAATAGTACTACTATTTTCACTAACAACTGTATTAATGTGGCCATAAATGTTTTTAGTTTATAGAGCTATACCGCCAAATTCAACGGTACAATTTTCTAATCTTCGATAAGGTTCTTTGGCTATGTGCAGATGCTTGCCTGATGGACTGCCGCGCAGCAAGTCCATGGTTCGAATCCCGCTGCGGGCTTGAGCTTCACCGCATGGTGGAAGGACATTTTGCGTTTCCCGCCTTCCTAGCGACCACCCTCAAGTAGAAAATCTGTCGCCAAGCACCTGACGGTGTGTTCCGACAGCTGTCCTTGAGAGCCAGTAATTCTAGGTTAAGCCTGTTAACACCTTCGAACACTTCCATCAGGTGAGATGGTGGTCAAAAAGCTTAGTAAAAAAATAAAAAACTATTCATGTACAAAATTATTTCTTAGTAAATAATAGTCACGGAACCTCTTAGTTTAGTCACACATTCATATAAAAAAATGTCACAATGATGAATGTACCATCTTTTTGTCATTAAACCAACTTTTTGCCCACTGGTCTTTAACAGCATCAAGATGATTCAATGCCAAGATCAATCTTACAAGCTTATTTAGCTTATTTTGAGTTGATAACGATGATTGATGACCATTGCCTGTTATATTCACCAATTTTGTACAATAAGCAATTTGTCAAATTCTTCGTCATTATTTTCCACAGCGCCAATGTATCTGTCAATACATAAAATACCATAGTTGGTGATTACGCCGCTTTCTAACGGAACGTATTCTGTGTCTATAATAACACTAGTTATGTCGTGGAATTACTCTGTTTTGTGTGTCACGTCAAATTTTGTGATTCGATAAATTGCTTTCGGTTGGAATAATCTTTGAGCACCGTGAAGGAATCGACTGTTATTCAATTTAGTTTTGATATCGTCAAAATTGCTCTATGAACTGTTTTGGAATAACGTAAGATTATGGTAAAGAAAGTGTCTCTTTGCCTTCGATAAGAATGAAGCAGTGATGGCTCAGTGGCATTGGCTATGGACTGCCGCGCAGCAGGTCCACGGTTCGAATCCCGCCCAGAGCTTGAGCTTCACCGCATGGTGGAAGGGCGTTTTGCGAATGCCCGCCTGGCTAGCGACCACCCTCAAGTAGAAAGTCTGTCGCCAAGCACCGAAAGGTGTGTTCCGGCAGTAGTCCTTGAGAGCCAGTGAAATTACAGGCACAATGAGACTTAACAACTATGTCTCAATGTGACGGGCGCAGTGCAATTCGTGAGTTGTCATGAATTGCAACTGTTATAGGCAGAGGTTAGTCCACTTAACATCAAGTGGGCCTCGAGCTTGTTCAGTCACAAGAACATAAAAAAAAAAAAAAAAAAAAAAAAAGATAAGGAAACATTTTTTTTGTACTGAACTGTGTAGCGTTTGATTAATATCTCATCTGATGTTAAGTGATGATGCGATCGATGAAGCGCGCTTACTCTATTCATTCGTCTTCTGAAGACCCCCATATTGTACTTAAACGGAAACACAGCCTCAGGCAGGGTGTTCCATTCCCTGGCGGTTCGTATGATGAACGAAGACGCAAACCGCTTCGTTCGGGTTAATGGAACATCCACCATATAGCGGTGGCGCTTCTGAGTGTCCCTGGATGTCCGATTATAGAATGGGGATGGCGGAATCAAATTATGAAGTCCCGTGGCACACTCCCCGAAATGCATCCGATAAAAAACCGACAAACAAGCGACTTTGCGGTGATGCTCGAGACTTTGGAGTCTCTTGCTTACAAGGTGGTCGTCGTTAATGAGTATCTTGGCTCTCCTCTCAATAGCTTCCAGTGTCTCCAGATGGTATTTGGCAGAACCATCCCAAAGGTGAGAACAGTACTCCATACACGTCCGGAGTTGAGCTTGATAAAGATTAAGCATATGTGCCGGTGTGAAGTATTGTCTCACCTTGAACATTATCAACACGTGAAAATTGGTATTTATTGAACTTTTGCGAACCGAATCCATGTTTAAATGCTTGCTGCCGAGCACATCATACAATTTATCACCTCATACCAGCAAGGAAAATGCTAGGTGCAAGAAATAATGTAGTAATTAACGTTTTTTTATACAGCAAAAATTATAAATTGAAAAATCTATTTTAGACAAATTGGTTACGTTATCATACATTTTAGGGTTGCGTCATCATTAACACGTTTAAAACTAATTGCAGAATTAGTCTTGTTTGTAGTACAACATAAGTTGAACTATAGGTGTCGCTCCATCCCATAAGATGGTTAAAGAACGAGAGGAAAAATTTGAGTTTTGAGTCATAATGTCTTCTTCTTCTTATAGTGCCTTTCCAATTACTGAAGGTTGGCGATCAGCTCTGTACATTTGTCTCTGTCTCTCGCGAGGCGAAAAAGGTCCGCTGCTCTCGCGATGGTGATCATCAACTTAAATGGTGAGCCATGCCCCGGCTATAGGGGTGGATGGCGCGGGTACTAATCCTGCTCATGACTATAATTTTTCCTCAGGTGTATTTGTAATTTTGGTTACTTATATTTAAAGTAAATTATTTATTCTGAAATTTGTATAGAGGTCGGAATTACTAAAACCTTTTCCATGCAAGCGGATAGAAAACACTTTTTCACGCAGATACGATTACGAAAAAATATATATTTTGACTAAACCTGAAACGGTAATTTAAACGTGAAAATTGTATGCTAACATTTTGCGGCAAAAATCCCTTCACGTATATGAAACGAAATGGCTCATCAAACTTATGGAAGTTCCTAAACGTCACATTAAGTTTTCGTGCACGTCATATTGCCTGAATGTGACTTGAGCACCCCTGAACAGTTTCAGAAACTACAAATTGGTATACTTTGGTTTGGTGTTTAGTTTGATTGCCTACTTCACGAAGCATTTGTTTCAAACGACTTGATGTGTAGAGTAAACTATTATTTAACCTCTAACGCTATTGGGATAGAGTCGAAATCGTTAGCTGATTTTGCTTGGCGTCGCATCAGACGGATATTCAGTTACTTATTTAATCTTACCCCGTTAATCTTCCCGTTGGATTGATGATCGTTTCCTCCATGTCATCAATCTAGGCATTTATCTATCAATTATTGATGTAATAGGTGTTGTGGCAATTATACGCTGTAATGCAGTGTAATTAATATCTTTTGAAGCGCTCGTAGTGTAGTTACCTTAACCGTTCTTACCCGATCTCCGCTGTGGTCATGAGTTGGATGGGTGACCGGTAGTGACTTGAGCGCTTCCCTGCATCGGATGGCACGTTAAGCCGTCGCTTGGTCCCGGTTATTGTCTTAGGATGGCAGTCGCTATAGCATGGTGGTGGGGCATTTTGCGAATGCCTGCCTGGCTAGCAACCGCTTGCAAGTAGAAAATCTGCCGCCAAGTACCTAGCAGTGTGTACCGACAGCTGTCGGTCACTAACGAATCTCACCGTTAAGTGCTTGGCGACAGATTTTCTACTTGAGGGTGGTAGCTAGCCAGGCGGAAATTCGCAAAATGTCCTACCTCCAAAATAAATAAAGAAACCAATATTATAAATGCGAAAGCTTGTGACTGTGTATTTTTGTTACTCCTTCACACTGAACCGACTAAACTGATTTGGATGAAACTTGGAATTTATACAGATTAGGTCGATTAACACATGGGATAGGTACTTATCATCATCACTTCATTAATCACATCATTGTCTACGCGAGTGAGAGAGTGAACCCGCTGAAAGCTGGGTGAAAGCTGCGTACACGAAGCTTTTTGTAAAGGAACTTCTTTTGTAGCTAAACATTACACAATTCATCTCCGAACAGAGCTTGCTAGCCGCAAGACATATAACAAACACTGAGGTACCGCACCAACTTCGTAAATAAAGAAAAGCCTTAGAGTAATAGGTCTATAAACTTTACGCAGGTAAAGTTCATCCAACGTGTAGTAGTTTTAGTTCTTGTTTACTGACGTCATTTCGCATCGTGATACCAACAAATTGCCAAAGAGTAAAGGGACCGATCTGACTGGAAACCCGGAGCGTAATGTCCGGTCAGAGCTCGCCGAGTCGATTTCACGAATTCAATCCCTCTGCTTCGCCTTCTATAGATTTAAAAACAATGTGCACGTAGAGCTTTCCACACAAATGTAGTTTCGTCATATTTAACCGACGTCAAAAACCATATCATAGACCATTACCAGCAATTAGGTACCGATTTTGGTGTTTTTTGTAATAAGTTGGCATCGGACTGGACCACTATGGCCAATTTATGAATGAAATTCTATTGTTATAATTATCGCCGATACCAATGGGTTTCGAAAGCTGGTGCTTGTCATGTGGTCCCATTTATATTTCAGTGAGATCTGTGTAGTATTTGAGTTATCCGTAGTAATGCAAATTTTATGTATGAAGTCGGTGGAGTTTATGTTAAAAAAATAGGGCAAGGTACTCAGTGAAATTTTTCATACATGCCTTAATTACTATGCCCCTGGTTTGCCAGTTTTCCGTTTCACGTTAAACTAATAATTTTCATACTAAACAATTTTCAGAATAATTTTGGAAATTAAATCAAAATTATTCTGAGCATTATTAGTGTAACGTTAAGCGGAAAACTGGTAAACCAGAAGCATTGACATAAGACATGCATAAAAAAATTCACATGCATGTCTTTGCTTCTGGTTTTCCAGTTTTCCGTAAATTTTGTAATTTAAAAATTGAGAAAACTCGTTTTGTATGGGAATACTTATTTAGACATTTAGAGATAAAATAAATAATAAAACTAAAAACTATCAAACTACAGGCATAGATATTAAGCTAAAAAACATGCATGAAAAATTTTGAGTTTGAACATTTGGTATTTAAAATATGACAAAACTACGTTTGTATGGAAAGTCCCATGAAGGCAATTAATATAGTTAAAACATTTAGTGGCTAGCGGAAGAGTAGGTCTGGTAAAAGCCGTATGGAGTCGATTCGCCTCAAAAAAAAGTCCGTAATAGACGCCAGGCATTTATGTTGACCCAAAACTTTCTGTGTTTATGCTATTGGGTAAAAGTTCGGGTATTGTTACACAAGGCTTTGTCACGTAGGAAGTTTGTAATGTTATTATTTCTATCGGAACTTCTTGTGATCTTCATGCCGTGAGCATTTGTTGGCTGCTGTTTTTGGGACCTTTATTTATCGAGCAATTTAGCTGAGCTGCCTAGCTTTATCCATCTATACTGCTTTTTGGGCCTTGACCTTGGGAAACAAAATACATTTAGAAGCAGTGATGGCTCAGTGGCATTGACTATGGACGGCCGTGCCCTAGATCCATGGTTCGAATCCCGCCGCGGGCTTGAGCTTCACCGCATGGTGGAAGGGCATTTTGCCCATGCCCGCCTGGCTAGCGACCACCCTGAAGTAGAAAATCTATACAATTATAATTAATATCAAGCACCTATCTGTGTGTTCCGGTAGCAGTCCTTAAGAGCCAGTGAATTTACAGGCACATGAGACCTAACAACTATGTGAAATGCATCTGTTATAGACAGAGGTTAGTCCGCTTAACATCAGGTGGGCCTCGTGCGTGTTCCGTCACAATAACATATTTTTAATTAAACCAAAACCAAACACTAAGTTTTTATAGTAAAAAAGTGAACTATTCAAGATAATCTTCAATACCTGTATTTTATTTGGCTCAACGAATTAGAATTTTAATTCAAAGATATTATTTCATGTCTTTGCTGTTGACTGTGCCTGCCTATCAGCCTTTGTCTATTTTTCTAGTCTAGACAGCTTGTGTGGTTATGTAGATTACATATACGCATAGAGACAGGTAACAGTCTACACATAAGCGCAGTTGGTATTTTAGATATATTCAAGTATGCCCATTCTGACCTAGGAAAGACTTTTTAATAAGACACTGGTCTCAAAACTTCTCCCAGTGGTAGTATTGGTTTCCTCCCTGAAATATGGTAATACGTGGCTCTCAGCTACTTTTGGTCTGGCCTACTCTTTGCCCCAGTGGGTATTGTCACCTGGGCAAGGCGGTGGAGCGTAACGGGTGCGCAAGCGCCGCCAGTGCTACCATGGCTGTGTGGTGCGGCGCGCGCATTCTGCCGCTCGAACGCCGCGTCTATTCTATCACGCTTGTGGTGTGTTCTTCATGCTTGTTTTTTATGTGAAGTGTGTTAGTTTTAAGTGATATTTGCTATATATTTGGAGAAATAAGGTTCAGTGTTTGGTTGGAGCTGTGGTTTTCAGGCAGAATCTTTAATATTATGTCTTTAGTTTTCAGAACATGTTTGATGTTCTTACGACTTAGTATTTTTTAGTAGTAGGTAGTAAATGCCATTAAACGAGTATTATTTAAGGGGTTGGAAAACGCTGTTAAACAGCAAGAAAACAGCGGTTTATTACTTTTGCTAACGACGTTGGTCATTAATAAAATTATCAATTATTTTGCCATTAACATATTTTTCGTGAAATTTGAAATGAAAAAAAAATTGCCTTTATTCTGCAACGTTTGGTATATGTAAAAGTTTTTATTATGAATGTTGACTGTATAGGTTAACAAAGTAATATTAACGATCAACATTTAAAAAAAAAATCATCATTAGTTAGTTTTTTTTTATTATTGAGAACTATATATAGATACTTTCGTAGTTCGTACTGTTTACATATCGTCGAAGAACTACGCATAGATATATATATATATATATATATATATATATATATATTCATTAATATAATCGCAATGAATTTGATATAGGTATCGTAAGTAATTCAACATGTATAAAACAAACTGGCAAATATTCAGTTCCTAAACAATATTCGCATAATATTCCTTACCTTATTTCCTGCCCGTGAATTAACATTATCTTTCCTATTATAACGTTACATCAGCAAGGGCGTTATGAAAACGTTTTCCATTCAAATTTTATAGCGCTTTATCCTATACTGAATTCCATTATATGTTAATTGAATGTTTACGCTTTCTTAGCGTTATCTAAACCATTGCTGTTATGCTATCCTATTCTACTTCTAATATATTCATTTTAAAATTAAACAGTTCTAATATGATATTGAAAATCCAAAACGTTACGATATACTTTACATACCGAATAGATTATGCTACATTGAACCATTGAATAAATTGATACTAGGGAAAGACTGATAGGTTGCTTAACGACGGCTTTTATGGTAGTAGATATCTGTCGAAATTGTAAAAAGTACTGCATTGTGTCTCCGGGTTGTCCACTGCTGAACACAGCCTCCAACATAAAGGTGGGGTTTGCCATAATCCCCACGCTTGGCAGGCTTCCTGTGGATCGCAGTTTAAGATTGCAGTTCCTCAGAAGGCGCTGCTGCCTTCCGGTATTTTACCTTTAGTCGCCTCTTAAGACACCCACAGGTAGTTATGGGGGGCTGACATTCTAGCTCGGCACTCCACGGGGCAAAAAGTATGTACTATTTTTTGTCAATAATTTAATTTCTCTTCTTCTTTTTATCTACGACTTAATAATTATCGTTGTTAATATAACTTGGTGCTCCGTACCATGATGTAGACTTTTGGTATATATTCTGTGTATATGTGTACTAAACCAAATTTGGCTGAAATCGGCCTCATCGGTCTCAACTGGGGAAAATCCGTATACTGTCGGTCCGTTGGTTCCTTTAATATTTTTAAAATTTTTCATGCCAGCTGAAGGATTATTATAGGTAACCCGAAGAAACACGATACCTTTTGTTGCGGCATGTCAGCACATAGCAAAGCTGATGTCAATGAAATCGCAAATTTTTAAAGTCACCTACGAGCTCGTAGCTCGTAGACATGAACTTCTACTGTTTATGTTAACAGGATGGCAGTCTTTGGCTGATAATGACTCCATCACATTACAATTCTTATTCCGATTTCCTACTCAAAGCGTATGATTATAGACAATCTCTCCCGAATTGATCTACTTAATCTTTAGGATAGTGACAGCCCTTAATATTAAATCCCTTTCCCACACTTGTTATTTAGAAAACCACGTAGTCCAGCTTCCGCAATAATCAGACCGATAAATCTGAATTTTCCGCGTTTATAGAGTTTGCCTAGCTACTCTTATGTATTCTGTGGCGAAAGGTCAGGGTCGGGTGTCTGACCGAAGCGTGAAATGGGAGGGCACGACCGTATCTCTGAAATACTGAAAAAAATTTACAATCAACTTCGTGACAAAACACTGCTCGCTGCGAATTCATATAGCCTCAATTTGATTAAAGTTGAAATTTTTAATCTTGTTGGTACAAAAAAAATATCTTTACAAACTGATACGTTGTGGAAGGGATCTTTTGACACGTTGCTAAAATCGGAATGGTTTTTTAACGGTTCACTCAGTACAATTTTCGCTGTTTTTTCGACAACTAATGCCAATGTCATCCAAGGTCCAAAACATCCTTGTAGCTCTGTACCTCACACTGTACAAATTTTATACTTCTTATTCCCGCCCTCATTCCACGGTAAGTGGGGTCGGAGAGTTGTATACAATTTGGACTTACGAAAAAAAGTGATATTCAAGCTTAAACAGAATAGTTTTGTAATTTACAAATGAATACCTTTATTGACCATTATTTTATTAATGGGATACAGACTTGACCTATTTTTGCCTCTTAGAAATTGTCAGCCTTCTTCACTTTCAACATCACCCCGACCGGTATAATTTTTATACACACCTGATGATCTGGTGGCCTTATTGTTTGATTCGAATGGTAAAGAAAAAGATTATTTGACTTTCGACTTATTTGAAATTTGAACCCCTTATTAGTTATCATTTTCAAAGAAAAAATTACAAAATTAAGTTTATCGCCATTGTCATTTTGTTTGGCAATAAGATCCATCGTTCGAAAGTTGACGTCTTTTGCCACACAAACTAGACGTAGCCCGCTCAATTAAGACAGCTACAAGTAAGTACCTGTAAGTACCACAGCAGGACTTTACACGGGCCTGTGTAAAACTAAACACCATTCTATCGATTTCTATATATTCGAGTGAAGCCCGAAGCTATAAATATAATATTGTATAAGTACATATAATATACAACTTAGGAAACAATTTTAGTAATTGTTCTAAAATGTTCCCATTTATTTGTTTTAAATTTTCCGAAAAATCCACTGTCTGAGTATTGACACAATAAGTTAAGAGTAGAGGAAGTATCGAATTTCATACATAAAGAGAAAACGTGTCTACTCCCCTAAACAGTCACCGATTTTGATGATTTTTTTAGGAAGTTTATAGATGTTATCAATATTCAGGTTTATAGGTTTTGATTTTTATCATTACATTGAAGGAATTTGAATTAATGGGTATTTAAATACCGATATTTTCTCAAAACTTGCATCTCTAGGTTATGAATTGTTTATATGAAATATAATAATAAATAAGGAAAATAAGCCATATAAGCTAATATATTAAAAATATAAGCCATAAGTAAATTACTGAATATACGATAAAAACTTACGTAAATACTCCTTTTGACGCTTTTTACCCACATTTATTAAATTATACCAAAATTGACGAGGTACGTATTCGTTTTATGTTCCTCGAATCGTCCTACGAATCACAGATAATTTATCTCTGAATCCATCTCATTTAATATGTCTAAGTATATATATTATACATATATTTATTTGAAGGAGTATCAAAGAGAACAATAGCTGTCCCTCCTGTTCTGTTGGATCTGACAGGCCGAATGATCTTAACGTTATAATCTCTTTGTATTGTTTTCTTTTTATCATTAATTTGTCCTCTTTACGTTCAGGTTTTGTATTATTATCGCACTTGTATTTACCAGAAGCGTCCTAGTCGGTTACTAGATAATAATTACCTGGAGCGTGTCTAAGCACCCACGTTTCGGCATATATGTCTTTTAGGTCCCTTGTAAGGATAATATACGGGAAAATTTATAAGACCTGCCCTAATGCATGGACCTGAATGCTGGACTACTAAAGAGGCGGGCAAAAGTGGAGTGAAAGACAAGATAATAATGAGCAATCATTAAATTTTTTTTTTTTTTTTTAGAAAGTGTTAAATTATTTAATTAATTTAAAACACTTAAAAAATATTAATTATTAGGCGGAATTGTCGTAGTTGTTTTTTAAGTGTTTTATTAAAATATTTAAAATATTAATTTAATGTTTTCTCAAAATATTTTTAAAATATTTGTTATTATTAAATATGGATTTCCGCAAAGTTACGCCTGAATCTATTCATTACAATAATAAGTATTTCAAAGGAAGTCATCATTTATTAAATTTAAGCATCTACGATGCTCTTATGATAGTAAATTAAAAAAATAATAATATTATAATCCGGTGGACCAAAATATTCTACTGCCGCCTTCAGCAAAAATAGTATAGTGTCACTTCGAGAAGAACTAGCAAGAAACTCGGGTCGTTATTTTTATGTCTTTACTCTTTTACAATTTATAAGTGTATTATAAAATTATTATAATATATATTACATAGATGACTGACTGTGGTTTGGTAGAGGTGGGATATCCTAAGCATTATTGCCTTCTAAATAATCAACAATTTTATTTTTTAAGGACGCTTGGAATAATCTCCAATACCTAAAAAGTTGAGGGATTAAGGTTTATCTGTTTGCGGGCATGTCATGAGCTTGAGGGACATATTTTAAAACTTTGGAACATTTCTCTATTCTCATTTCGATTTTTTTTAAACAATTAAATATATAAAATTTGTTTACCAATGTTATGAAATGGAATTGTATTTATTTCGGATTAGCATTCATACATAAATAAAAAAATATTAAAATTAAAAATTATATCTTCTTCTTCTTAATATATAAAATTCTCGTGTCACAGTTTTCATTGCCATACTCCTCCGAAACGGCTTGACCGATTTTGATGAAATTTTTTGTGCTTATCCGGTATCTATGAGAATCGGCCAACATCTATTTTTCATCCCCCTAAATGTTAGGGGTAGTCCACCCCTAAATTTGATTTTTTATTTTTTAGACAATTTTTTTAATTTCTATTTTTTTATGATACAACATACAAAAATACATACAATCCTCAATTTTCACCCTTCTACGATCAACCCTTATATGGCAAAACAACGTTTGCCGGGTCAGCTAGTTAAACAATATAAATAAGTTATAACTGAAAAAGTTTTGTGAATTTTAAAGAGTAGTAGTTTTGGATTGAAGGCCCACTGGTAAATTTTAGGTTTGAATACTTTTAGTTGTATATTGAAACATGAATTTTGATTTAATATTAAAAATGTTTATATCAGTAACCAATAAATAGGCAAAGACAAATTAAGCGAATTGAGATACCTTTCAAGTTAAGAATGCCGGTATTAGAAGTCCCTGCTCTTTCATTAACATAGTTTTTTTTAACTTGTAGTGTCTGTTGAGTGTGAAAAATGTATGAGGGTGTGTTTGTTTGCGTGCGAGGGGGGTGCGGTGGTGTGTCTGTGTATGAGCCTTGAATTGTTAATAAAACCTTATAGAACTGGAGAAAAAAACTTAAGAACAAAATAAATAACTTTCAATAATTTGTAAGTTTCTCTCACATTTAAATATGAACGTTTGGTAAATGGTATTTAGGTACTGTTTGAGAAATCACCGTGTCAAAACATACAGTGATTAAATTTACGAGTGAGTAACACCACTAATGAATATCATATATTAATTTATCATAATTAACATGTAATTGATAACATAGGTATGAGAATTTTAGTTACAACATTCAAAAATCGCATCCCTGGTCATTTTAGGTCAACTATACCTCAAATAGCCCGTGGGGTGCCGGGCTAGAATTTCACCTCCCCATCTACCAATGGGTGTCGTAAGAGGCGACTAAGGGTAAAACACCAGAAGGTGGGCAGCAGCACTTTCTGAGGAACATATCATATATCTCACACTGCGTTCCCCAAGTCGTCTGCCATGCGTGGGGATTATGGCAAACCCACCCATATTAGGGGAGGCTTTGTTCGTCTGGCTGATACGATATACCTACTCCAAAAATGGGATTAAAATTGTGCTTTCATTGCTGATCACACAGTCGTTTAATGGAATAACTAAAACCATTTCTCCTACTCTACTAGGTCCCAATTTCATTCGTAGTCCGTAGGAAACGGTACTAAGAAGACAATTTTCCCACTTGCAGATAGACCCGAACACAGCGTTCCTGCGAGCGGCGCGCGCAGGCCAATTAGACACCGTCGTAGATCTCCTCGACTCCGGCGCAGTTAAAGATATCAACACATGCAATTCGGTGAGTTTTTCATGTTACCTTATAACTAGAGACGTGGGCCTGATGGTGAACATCACATGCCCTTTTTTATGTTATTGTGACGGAACAATCTCGAGGCCCACCTGATCTTGAGCGGACTAACGACTGCCTATAAAAGGTGCATTTCATTACAAGTCACGAATTGCATTTCAATGGTTATCAAGGACTGCTGCCGGAACACCGTTATAGATTCTTGGCGACAGATTTTCTACTAGAGGGTGGTAGCTAACCGGGCGGGCAATCGCTAAATGCCCTTCGACCATGCTCACCAAGCTCAAGCCGGCGGTGGGGATCGAAACAATATATAGCTACTACTAGCCCTTAACCTCTATCACCCCTGTAGTAAGGGATGATGCAGTCGAAGATGTTGTTCAGGCTCTTCTCAACTTAGAATTACTGGCTCTTCTACTTGAGGGAGGTAGGCAGGCATTCTCGATATGACCTACCACTACGCTATTACTGCCATCTTCAGACAACAACCGGGACAGACGGCTTGACGTGCCCTACGAAGCATGGAAGCGCTTCGTAGTAATGTCACTAGCGGTCACCGGTTAAGAACAACTAAGTAAACTTCGCTACGAGCGCTTCGAATTGCGAATTCGACAACTATCTCACTTGCCATCAGGTGAGATACTTGTCAAAGACAAGCCTAATGCTATGAAAAAGGTGTTTACTATCACAACATCTGTCCTCGCCTATCTAGATTTTCTTACCAGTGGGAGCTATGGGGCCTATAACTTATTTGGTTATGGTAGATTTAAATTTGGGTCAGACGCAATAATCCAACCAGTCCAGTACTCGATATGTTAATGAACACACTACAATGAGGACCGCCACATCGAATCCCGATTGGTTTGAAAACCGTGTCAGCCGTAACTACAGCGCCGTAATCTCATAGGAGTTGATTGTCGCTGAGTAAATGGAGTTTTTTGTTTAATTTTGCATACATAAATTGTGCATCATGTTCATTGCTTGCCGCTCTGCAGTTTTCTGTTTTCTAGTGGCAAGTTTAGAATGAGCTTAAACATTTTTGGTGATGGCTGTCTTGACCAAAGAATAAATGAACAATAAAAAAAAACATATATCATTGAATAGACTAAGAAGCATACAATTACATAAATACATATTGAAAGCATTAGTATAAAATTATATATATTGCAGATAGGACTGCAATTGGCTTTACCTTTAAATTCGTCTTAGTTGGTTGAAATATTTATTATCAGACGAAGTCATAGCGTCCACGTTTTATGATACGGAACCCTAAAACATGCTACCTCTGAATTATTGATTAGATTTACCAGTATACTTGCTATTGTCGTATTCCTTTCCCATAATTTTAATTTACATATTTCTACCGGCTTAAAAAAAGGAGTAACTCAAATCGTCTGTTTTTTTATGTTTGTTACCTCAGAACTTTTAACTAGGTCAACCGATTTTGATGATTCTTTTTTTTCTTTGAAAGCTGATGCTTGTCTTGTGGTTCCGTTTAAATGTCACCAAAATCGGGCGAGCTGTTTTTGAGTTACACTACAATAACTGAAAAGTGTTTTCCTATCTTGATATAGTCAGTGACAGTGAATGACAATCGATCCCATAAGTAGCAAGAGTCACTAAAAAGGGTGTTTTTTTAAATAGCGTGACTTCATCACTCAAATATGTGAAATAATTTGTCGAAGTCGGTATCATGCGCACAAGTGATAAAAGGTACTTTTGAACCATCATGGTACCAACTTCAACAAGTTATTTCACATATTTAAGTCGGTGCCATTTTTTACAAAAAAAAAAATCTGTATACATAATTGATGTCATTTTTTTTTATGACTTATAGTTTAGCCTTTGACCAATATCTCACCTGATGGTAAGTGATGGTGTGGTCGATGATGTTGTTCAGGCTAACCTAGAAGTACTGGCTCTCAAGGACAGCTGCCGGAACACACCGTTAGGTGCTTGGCGGCAGATTTTCTACTTGGGGGGTGGTAGCTAGCGAGGCGGGCATTCGCAAAATCCCCTACCACCGTGCTATAACGATTGCCATCCTAAGACAACAACCGGGACCAACAGTTTAACGTGCCCTCCGAAGGAAGGAAACGCTCAGTAGTAATGTCACCAGCGGGGTCACCCATCCAACTGATGTCCGCGGCGGACGTTGCTTAACTTTGCTGATCGGTTGAGAACAGCTAAGTAAACTTCGCTACGAGCGCTTCAAAGTATACATACTATAAAGAGATATAGTGCATGAGATCAGATAGCACACCGTAACATATTGAGGACATCCTGAACAGGTGCGGTGTTCATGAAAAGCGTAGTTGATCGTATATACTTGTGCGTCCGCAGTTGTACTGTAGGTAACTCTCATGGTCGCGTTCTGTTACATAATCAGGTCGTTTTTATTGTTTTATATGAAATTTTATTCATGTAAAAATGCATTGATAACATCGGCTTTGTTTGAGTTAGTTGCTTTCGAGGATTTGGATTGTGAAGTAGATTTTGTTATGATTATGATCGTGTTGTGTGTTGTTTTCGAAAATTGTGGTTATTTACGAGTATATTAGATTAAATGTTAACTATATATATTTTTTTATGCCTGCAAGGTTAGCCTTTGACCACTATCTCACCTGATGGTAAGTGATGATGTGGTCGAATATGTTGTTCAGGCTAACCTGGAATTACTGGCTCTCAAGGACATCTGCTGGAACACATCGTTAGGTGCTTGGTGACAGATTTTCTACTTGAGGGTGGTAGCTTGCCAAGCGGGCATTCGCCAAATGCCCTACCACCATGCTATAACGACTGCCATCCTAAGACGACAACCGGGACCGACGGCTTAACGTGCCCTCCGAAGCACGGAAACGCTCAGTATTAATGTCACTAGCGGTCACCCATCCAACTCATGACCGCGCGCGACGTTGCTTAACTTTACTGATCGGTTGAGAACAGCTAAGTAAACTTCGCTACGAGCGCTTCAAATCGTGTAGCAGTTTTTTTATGATTATGATCGTGTTGTGGTATGTTTTGAACAATTGCGGTTATTTACGAGTATATCAGATTAAATTTTAACTATATTTTTGTACCGCCTAATAAGAACCTAAATTCGCCACTGACTTGTCCTAACAAAGATTTAAATTCAAATACGTAGTATCAGTTGTCATGGTGGCAGGGCATTTTCGAATGCCTGCCTGGCTAGCAACCACCCTCAGGTAGAAAATTTGTCGCCATGCACCTAACGGTGTGTTCCGGCAGCAGTCCTTGAGAGCCAGTGAAATTACAGGCACATGAGACTTAATAGCTATGTCTCAAGGTGACGGACGCAGTGCAATTTGTGACTTGTGATGAAATGCATCTGTTATAGGCAGAGGTTAGTCCACTTAACATCAGGTGGACTTTGAGCTGGTTCCGTCACAGTTACATTAAAAAATAAAGAAAAAGTTATCTTATTCTCTGAGACACGGTGCACATGTTATGCTTCAACCTGTAGAAAGCTTGTAAATGTTTTATCAGATTTTCGTTCAACTTGGCTCTCAAATATAGCAGTAATACCTTCTTTTGAAAATAAAAGGATCACGTGGGTGCGGCTGTTTGGAAGCTGCCCTGGCACGAGACAGTATAACACAAACACATAGAGTCAGACTAATATTTCATAAACGAAAAATAATCTGCCTCAATGCCGCAAATTATACGTTGTAATTCTACGAAATTCACGACAATTCTCCTATGCGATTTTTACCCCATGTAAAAATACTATCTACGTTATCGTCCCATATATTTTTTACATTCATACGTTTACAGTTATTGGTAATCAATTCGATGTAGAAATACCAGAAAACCATTTATGAAACTTCTCTACATTTTAAACGTTTTGCTCGGTGGTAGGAAATTTTGCTAATGCCAGCCTGGCTAGCTACCACCCTCAATTAGAAAAATCTGTCGCGTGTGACCTTGAGAACTAGTAATTCTAGGTTAGCCTGAACAACCTCTTCACCACATTACCACTTATTATCAGGTGAGATAGTGGTCAAAGGCTAGCCTCTCAGGTATAAAACACGTTATTTTACTGTAATTCATTATGTGCCTCTAAACCTTAAATAATCCTAATGAGCAGTTGGAGCAGCATGCTACTGCTCACGTTGTCATCAAGTATGTTGTTCATAGACCAATAACAGACTTTTTTCCATTTTGGCGCTATTTCGTACATAAGAATTTAAGTAATATTTTGTTGGATAAAAAATTTATTTAATGTACCTATAGCCATGAGATTAAATAAATTAGTGTATGCAACTGCATATGATTAGGTATAAAAACACTCGTGTAATCTTATTTTGAAAATCGCCTGCGGTCAAAAATCTACACTCATGTTTTCATACCCTCTATTATATGACAGTTGCATAAAGTACTCTTGTAGAACCGTTCCATGTGTAGTCTTTCTTTTATTATAGTAATTTAAAAGTACTGTCCTATAATATACCTACATTCTAAGTAATTACATTACATTACTGACTTTCCATTTAATTATACGTCGACGCAGAAAATCGTTTAATGTAAAAGGAAGACACAAATCAATAGCTACATTAATCGGTAGTTTTTCTCAACATATGTCTCCAAGTCAGCTATCGAATAAGATGATAATTAAAATTTCCTGAGAAAATTACAGTTACACCGGAAATATATAAATACTTTTTATATTGTTATTCCATAAAACCTACTTTCTCTGTCCCTCTGTGTGTCTCCATTGCAATATTGACTGAATGCCTTACTTACATGATAGCATTATATAGTACTACTATACAAGCACATAAATAAAGAACGTTACACTCTGCGACTGTCACCTCCTTGATCCTGGCATCAATTCCCGCGTCGGACAAGTTATTCTGACAAATACATTTTCAGTAACAGTCCGTTGGAACAATACTTGGTTTGGCAATAGGCTCGTCCCCTATATAGGACTAAAACATGTCGGGTTAAACGTGGATGTTTATTTAACACACCTCTGCCTACCCTTTCGGGGAATACAACCATGACTATTTGTCTTTGTATGTTCTTTCTATAATGACCTAATACATGGAATTGATACCCAATAAGCTAGATGTCGCCAAAGAAAATCACACCAATATTAGGTACAGTATACGCAAGTTTGTGCAGAATGAATGTGTGTTTGTTACTCCTTCATGCTTAAACGGCTGAACAGATTTGAATGAAACTTGGAAGATAGATAGTTTATGTCCTGGATTAACATATAGGATACATTTCGTCACCATCATATTTTTTTTTCAATCATCTCACCTGATTGTAAGTGATGATGTAGTCGAAGGTGTTAACAAGCTTTACCTAGAATTACTGGCTCGCAAGGCAGCTGCCGAAACACACCTTTAAGTGCTTGGCGACAGATTATCTACTAGACGGTGGTCGCTAGTCAGGCGGGCAATCGCAAAATGCCTTTCCACCATGCGGTAAAGCTCAAGCCCGCGGCGGAATTTGAACCATGAACCTGCTGCGCGGCAGTCAGCCAATGCCACTGAGCCATCACTGATACAGAAATTCATCTTCACACGTATACAAGTCATTCGAAGACATGTAAAAACGACACGACATTAATGTGACATATGTCGTATACTTGACGGCATCGCATCGTCATGTGATACATCATCATCAGTTAGGAATGCCGTGATTTCTTGTCTAGAAAACCAATAAGTACGTCATTAATGACAGTCAGAAGGTGTCTAAGAAGGCTCGCTGTTCATGGGGAGTGTTGGTTCCGACACTAATGTATGGTAGTGAAAGTTGGGTATGGCAGAAAAAGCATGAAAGTAGAATAAATGTAGTGGAGATTGGAGCATTGGGAAGCATGGATTCAAACAGAGTGACAGGATAAGGGAACGATGTGGTGTGAATGAGGATGTAGTGACACAAATCGAGAAAGGAATGGACATTGGTTTGGATATGTGGAGAGAATGAATGAAATGAAAATGACTAAATATGTATACATGGGACATGTGAACGGAAGTGTTGGATGGGGAAGACCTAGGCGAACGTTCCGAAATCAGATTGAAGACGTTCTGGAAGAAGGCTAGGTCAGGAGTACCCTCAACCGACGCTCATGTTTGAAAGGATTGAGTGTAGATGAAGCGAAAGAGATATGTAAGGACCGTAGTATGTGGAAATCTGTGGTTTCTGCCCACGTAAAGAGGCGTGAGACGAATCGCTATAAAGATCAAAATTACAAGAACATCATCAATTTCAGTAACAAGTGGGTGACGTGATCTTGCTTTCTGGGACCTATATCTTCCTATATTGTAAATATTTTGTATTTTATTTACGACAGCTTGTAGCACCAAATTAACACACATATTAGAAATTATCAAGAAATGAAGTATTGGACATGCAACATTAGGTGGACATTAATTTAATGCTACCTGTCATAAGGATGAGTAGGGAAAACGTCTTCTTTGGAAATACAAAGGACCAAAACTTGATGTTTAATAATATTATGACCCCGCAGGGGTGCCTTTGTGGCGAGCCGACGACGGTCGCTGACGACACCGCGAACCCCTATTCTGCCTGGGGCATAATGGCAAAAGAGAAAAGATAAATAACGCGGGTGTTTTTGAGATTTTCATGCTTTTGTTGGATGTTGTTGCTGGACGTAAAGTAAACGTTGAAATGATTGTAGGTAGCTGATTAACTTTTTTATTTGAATATATTTTAAATAACAAATTCAGTATAATCCTTGTTCGAATGTTGACGATCAAGCTCTCTCCGATCGACTCGAACTTCTGGCATTGCGTAGAGATGTTGAACTTTTGGCGTATTTATCACGGGGAGTGTTCCGAGGAACTTGCTGAATTCCGCCGCCGGACTTCCCGACAGAGCATGATGTTAAATAAATTTCATGATGAAGTCTGGAAGTTCACAACCTTGCGATTCTCATGGCATTTCCTGCCCTGCCATAATGTGGAACCAGCTGCCATAGGTGTGTAGAATTTCTGAACAATACACTGAGAAAAATCTAAAGTCAAAAGCGCCCTAATGACGGCCAATTTATATGGCATGAAGGCAAAAAACCGACCAAACGTAAATACGTTTAAAAACGCCTTACGCCTTACGCCAACTAGAAGGCGTTAAACGAGGTCAGTGAAGGCGAATGTTTCTTTTCGTCTTCATTTAAGGTGTTATTTGTGGTCTTTCTTAAATATTGACTTTTCGATGAGGCTGATTAAGTCGTACGTTATAGTGATAATCACCGTATATAAACCGCCGTAAAAGTAAGGTATATTTTATGGTCAATACTGCAATTATTATCGTATAACAAGTTCAATTCTAAAAATACTTTACGGAAGGCGTTTTTTGACGGTTGTGTTTATTATAAAACATGGTACATTTTTATTGATTGGTGAAAATCATCTTAAGAGTTGTGAATTCATCTTACGTAGTTACAATTCAACGGTAAAAGGTCAAATTTGATTTAATTTCCAAAGTCGTTTTTCTCAGTGTACGATTTAGGAGCATTCAAGACAGCATATGCCCTTCTCAAAGGTCCGTCTGCGATCATACCAGCCGCAAGCTCTTTTGCCCTCCTACCGCATAAATAGTTAACCTCAATAATCCTCCTATAGCCGCTCTTTGTGGCGTTCTATGGGGTAGGCTTTTGTTCATAAGTGGAGGTCTTCACGTCGTATAGGTACTATTTGTTAATTATTTCTATACTCGTCACAGAGACGTCACATTATCAACTGTTATGGATTAACCACGTCAGTACTATGATGATTATTTCCAAAGTGGTCGATAGTAGTTGGAAAAGAAGAATCTAAAATCGGGCTCAGTAGTATCCACTAGCAGATGCCTACGTAGGCATCATCAGCCTGTATTGGTTCACTGCTGGACATCCATCCACAGGCTTATCGGGCTGATTATGATAATGTACTTTATTTACTAGACGGGGTAAAATCCATCAGGTTTTTACAGTGACATCCGCCGAAACATTCACGGGGTAAAATTAATCAGGTTTTTACAGTGACATCCGCCGAAACGTTCACGGGGTAAAATGAATCAGCATTGTACAGTGACTTCCACTGAAAAATAGGTATATAACCTAATGACATTAAGATTATGAATACCAACATATTTCGGGTTGAATTAAACAAGTGGTTGGTCAAGATGTGTTTTTATTCAGTGAACGAATTCTTAAATTATAGTAATATTGCAACATAATTTAAATAAAATTTTATTGACATTTATTTATTTTCATTATGACAATCATTTAATTTTATACTTTTATATTGTTTAATAATTATTAGATATTTTTTCTCTTGACATTATTATTATATAGTATTGACGTTGCGATATTCTAATCATTTGCATGCTGTAATGGCAAAAACATGCACGGACATCTCTCTATCTTTCAATTGTATAGATGTAATTATTTGATTATGTTATTACATTGTTACCATGTTTTTAAGCAAATAAACATTATTATTATAATAAAATATATATTTGCATGTATATACATTATAATAAAATATATACACAGGCATACTATTCGTTAATTATTTCCATACTCGTATAAGAGATGTCAAATCACTACCAGCTACAGAATAACCAAGTCAGTGCTTACTCAAACGTAAATAACAAGGGTAAAATCAATCAGGTACTAACTGTTAAGTACGTTGACTTCCGCCGAAAAAGGTTTGTAGGTAAAAACCTAATAAAATATAAAAAGAAAATTTATAGAGCAGAAAATAAAGCGGACGACCTAATTGTCCGCGTGTGGTGTTTCATGCGTCGTTGCTTTACGCACCGATTTGCTTGAAACTGTGGTTTAGATAATTGTTAATGCGGTGCTTGTTTTTTTTTAATATTCTATTTTAAATGATGGCGTCTAGTACCTACTCATTACTTTATTACGCGACATATTTTTGTTTTGTTTTTTATTGCTGATAGGTAGGTAAGCCTTTGACCACAATCTCATCTGATGGTAAGTGATGATATGGTCGAAGGTTAACAGGCTTAACCTAGAATTACTGGCTCTCAAGGGCAGCTGCCGGAACACACCGTAACGGCTTGGCGACAGATTTTCTTCTTGAGGGTGGTCGCTAGCCAGGCGGGCATTGGCAAAATGCCTTTCCACCATGTGGTGAATCTCAAGCTCGCGGCTGGTTTCGAACCATTGACCTGCTGCACGGCAGTCCATAGCCAATGCCACTGAGCCGTCACTGCTTCAGAACGTGTAGTTTATAAGCATACATTATGGATGTATTTCATAGTGCGGTTTTTGGACACACTTTTTTTATTCTATTTACGATACGAAATACGAAGCACCCCAAGAATTACCCAAAAAAGAATGCACTCGAATGCGTTGAAATTAGTCAAAATTTGATTTTGAGAATCGTCTCTTTGAGGGACAAGAAGTGATTATAAAATAAATTAAACTAAACGTTATTCATATTTAGCCATCTGACTATCCATACACTTCGATCCCAAGACGTCTGCCAAGCGTGGGGATTATGGCCAACCAATATGGGGGAGGCTGTGTAAATACAGAAGTGGCCAATCCGGCTGATACAGTAAATAAAAATGTCATCAAGCAAGTGGTGAATAAACACAAAGTTGCTTAGGTCTCACGTAATAGGGGACGATCATTTTCATGCCATCCAAAAATTGTTATATCTTTAATGAATTGCAATACCTACCAGAAGCTACATAGCTGTTGTAACACAAAAAAAATTGCTTCTTACAAATTCATTATAACATTCTCATCGCTATTGTGTTACAAAAGTTATTGTCTTATTTGTGCTGTCATCGCGTCTCCTCAGAACAGTTTCACAATTGGTTGTATTATATATCAAATACTTTATCATTCAGCTCCGAGGTTAATGTAATGTGAAGCAATGTGTGGGTGATTTTCAAGGACCTCCCACGAGGAAAAATCGGCGGAGATTCTTTACCTTTCAACGAACAAATAATTTTTGCTGTTTATGATATTCGAGTGAATATCCTGTACTGTACTGTATCAGCCGGATCGTCCACTGCTGAACACAGCCTCCCCTATTAAGGGGGTATTTGCCATAATCCCGACGCTTGGCAGGCGGCTTGGGGATCGCAGTGCAAGATAGTAGTTCTTAAGAAGGCGCTGCTGCCCACTTTCCAGTATAATTATTCCCTTAGTCACCGCCTTATATGGGGAGGCGCAATTCTAACCCGGCACCCCACGGGGGACCTTTCGGCTCCAACGAATAAGTTCCAGTGACCGAGTAGAATAGGCAAAATCGGAGGACATCATGGGTTCGATTCCCGTCCGAGATAAAAAAAAATACTATAAGAATTTGGAAGAGTGTTTATGGCGTGTTGGTTCATAACACTCGATGTGCGAGTCCGACGCGCACTTGTACTATTTTTTGTTTTAATAATTAACTTCATACCAAATTAACGCTATCGACCGTCAACTTTACGCACGACTGATCTCATCTTTTTATAGATAATTTACATTAATGGTACAAAAAGGCTTTTGTGCGATTGTGACGCTGAATAGCTGAATTCCATCACTATCAGTTTGCGTAGGAATAAAAGAGACGCTATAATAAAAACATCGCCAACATGTAAATTCTAGATTAGCCTGAACGACATCTTCGACCACATCATCACTTACCATCAGGGGCCCGATTCTCTTAGCTATTGAACGGTGTTAACGTAACTTAATTGCATGAAAATTGTAGTTTTTGACAGTATCCGTAGTCTGCCCGCTATTTAGGTTCGATCGCAAGTCAGTGGCTTGCTATCAATAGCTTTTGACATATTTGGTATGCTATAAGCTATTTTATTGCGATTGCGTTACTACAGTGGCACAAAATATTTGGGAGGATTTTAGATAGAAAAATAGCTAAATTATTTATATATATATATTTAATGTATTGTTTGCTAGAAAACCACTGTATATTGATATTTTGACTGATGCTTGATTGATAGAAGTTTTCATTATTATATCAGTGCCAACATTTGCAAGCCATAGCACAGCCATACGATAGCGACGCGATTGCTATACAACTGCAATTAGGAGCTAGGATTAGCAGACTACCGAATTTGACATTAACAGCAGTTTGATCCCAGAAGCATCGCAGTAGAGTGGCGTTTGGTCAATAGCTAAAGGAATTAGGGCCTAGGTGAAATAGTGGACTAAAGCTAACCTATCAAGCATAAAAAAGCTTATAATTATATAGGTATAAATTGCCAAAGAAAGAAAAACAAAGCCTTTGACTACTATCTCACTTGACGGTAAGTGAAGATGTGGTCTAAGATGCTGTTCAGGCTAACCTAGAAATACTGGTTCTCAAGGACAGCTGCCGGAGCACACCGTTAGGTGCTTGGCAGATATTAACAGATTTTCTACTTGAGGGTGTTAGCTACCCAGACAAGCATTCCCAAAATGACCTACCACCCTGCAGTGAAGCCAGCACTCAATTGCCACTGGGCTATTACTGCTTCAAAGCAAGACTGGCCTATTAGCTATAAAAATGTGTACAGTCCGATACGAATTGAAAACTATGCCATAACAAATAACCATACAATATTCATGCTTTCGTACTCGTTCGAGTTTACAATAGCATTTTAATTGATATTTGCTTTGATTGCCTTCACGGTAATATTTTATTATGACGATAATGTATAGCAGTATTGAATGAATTCATGTGTGGAACGTAGTTATACTAACTTGGGTACAATTAACATGTTTTATTCACTGTGATTTGTTTGAAATTATGTGTTTCCAAATGTAGCGTGCTTTACGTATTTGTTTATACGGTGTGCTGTAATTTTTAGGGATTATATGGGTTTTTAAATTACGGCCGAGGCGATATTGCTCTCTTGTAGCTGAGATAAGCTTCAAGCTGAGGCTGTAATTATCAAAGCGCACGTATATCATACGAAGTTTTATAATATTTGCGAGGAAATAAATAAATATCGGACTTTCTTAAACGAATAAATCGTTAATAACTTGTTAAAGCAGTTAGAAAAATTTATTATTTACGTTGCCACTTGGCATTTTCAATGTTGTCAAGTTATTATTATCTCCCAAAGTTAATTTTACTCATAAAATGTTTTTCTGACATAATAACTCTTTGCTAAGAATTAAAAAAGTCTCGTTCGTATTAGACGAAGCATCTTGATAAACCGTGCGTTTTACCTAATAAAGAAACTCGTGCGTTTTACATTACAATGAGATAAAATACGATGTTGAAATTGGTGAAATAAGATACCCTTTACGAGCAAATATGTTATAAAGGTATTCTGAACTTAAAGGGAATTGCGCTATTATTGTTTGCTATGTGCCTAGTGTACTTATTCCATACCGATTTTGGCTTGAAACGGGGCTCTGTAAATGTTAAACAAGTACAAATCAATTTGGCAAAAAGAAATATATATTACGAAGAATAGTCAGTGAAGTTTCTCCAACAGAAAAATTATGATATTGTGAATCTGTACAATATAGCTTACATATATATACTTTAAATTCCTTAACACTACAAAAACAATTATTTAGCAGCCATGCAGTTAACTCTATCAAGCTAATTTATGTCCAGACAGTTTTTATGCTATTGGGAAAGCAGCTTGGGTAGCTCTT
Source organism: Plagodis pulveraria (assembly GCA_963890685.1). Classification (NCBI taxonomy): domain Eukaryota; kingdom Metazoa; phylum Arthropoda; class Insecta; order Lepidoptera; family Geometridae; genus Plagodis; species Plagodis pulveraria. The sequence goes on from OY982975.1 coordinate 10,144,871, forward strand.
TTGTCACGTTTGCCCAGTCGTTTACACGCGAAAGGAGCATGAGAAATTGTTCATAACAAGTATTCATTTGTCATTTTCAGAACGGGCTGAACGCTCTGCATCTAGCCGCGAAAGATGGCCACATTTCCGTCGTCGAGGAGTTGCTCAAAAGAGGAGCAGTTGTTGATGCTGCTACCAAAAAAGGTGAGACCCGTAGGTTGTCTATTTTCACTCATAGGCTCTAGCTAGACAATGTGGCATTCATGCTTTTTGTCATGAAGAGTGTGGTTTGTTGCTTATTTATATTAACTGTACTGTATCAGCCGGATCGTCTACTCATCGAGAAGGGGGTTGGGGTTGTCATAATCCCCACGCTTGGCTGGCGGCTTGGGGATCGCAGTGTAAGATAGCAGTACTTCAAAAGATGCTGCTGCCCATCTTAACGGATTTTTTCCCTTTTTCGCCACTTACGAATCCAAAAGAAAAAAAAACCCTATGAGGTTGTTAGAATTTTACTAATAACCCTGTATATAAACCCTGCAAAAACCTTAGAAGCTACGACATTTGTGTAGGTTTTTTAGATCACAGAATCGAAAAAAACCTATGGGATTAAAATTATTTTTTTATTATTTTTATAGGAAACACAGCCCTACACATAGCATGCCTCGCAGGGCAGGAGTCGGTGGCGAAGGCGCTCCTCGCTGCTGGGGCGAAGGCCGACGCACAGTCCGCGGCTGGCTTCACACCCTTGTACATGGCAGCACAGGAAAACCACGCAGGCTGCGTTAAGATGCTGCTGGCAGCTGGGGCTAGCCAGACCCTGGCTACGGAAGTAAGTACGTGATTAAGAGAACAGGTCTTTAGAACCAAAGGGCCATCCCCTATAGGATATCACTTTCATTAAAGCACTTTATTTATATCTGATAGGCTAGCCTTTGTTGACCTCTATCTCACCTGATGGTAAGTGGTCATGTGATCGAAAATTCTGTTCAGGCTAGCCAAAAAATACTGGCTCTCAAAGACAGCTGCCGGAACACAACTTATGTGCTTAGGGACAGATGTTACACTTGAGAGTAAATAGCCAGGCGGGTATTCGCAAAATGACCTACCACTATGCTTGAACGTAGATACTACTCCTTAAAACTTGATTAATTATATGTTTCTAAATCCTAACTAAACGGACACGTAGACAGTCTACTCGTGACCATGGTCAAAGCAACTTGATCGAAACGTCGAGGTTAGTCAAAATATAATTATTTTGATGTTTATTCGTGCGTGAATACGAGTAGACCCGTTTAGGATTTAGAAACATGAGATAGTTCACGAAAGTTTAAAGAAAAGTAGATTAATTATAGTTTAGAAGCGCTCGTACCTAACGTAGTTTGCTTAGCCGTTCTTGACCAATCAGCTTAGTTAAACAACGTCCGTTGCGGTCATGAGTTGGATGGATAACCGCTAGTGTCATTACTTCTGAGCGCTTTCGTGCTTCGGAGGGCACGGTAAGCCGTCGGTTTCGGTTATTGACTTAGGATAGCAGTCTTTATAGCATAGTGGTAGGGCATTCTGCAAATGCCCGACTGACTAGCTACACCCTCAAGAATAAAAACTAATGCCAAGCACCTAACTGAGTGTTCCAGCAGCTATCCTTGAGAGCCAGTAACTCTTGGGTAGCCTGAACAACGTATTTGATCACATAATACTTACTATCAGGTGAGATAGTGGTCAAAGACTAGCCTATCAGTTTTAAATTATTAAAAAAGCGCTCTGAAACTTTTAAAAAACCCTCTTTCGCCATTTTTAAGTTTCAAGACCTTTGTCTATGTATGTGTGTCTCATTGTGTCTCACTGTGTCGTTGCATTGTTTCTCCTAAACAGCTGAGCTGATTTAGATGCTATTATAATTTATACGAAGCAAGCAGCGTTTAGCAAGCAGGTAGCAGAATTGATTTGAGGGTTGTTAGCTTCTATATTATATACATGTGTGAGTAGGTTGTAGATAGATATCATAGTCTGAACTTCTGAGGGTACTACAATATTATAATACCCTCACTACTTTTATTTACACTATGCAATGTAGCCATATAAGTTTCACTCCTTTTACGGCTACCTAGCCAAATACACGTTGATATATATTTGGGTGTTTGATTGTTGAAGTTATAACATTAGCCATGTGTAAGCAGACTTTACACATGGCCGTAGTATTATTATATGTTCTAATATATTGCTAACAACTAATTTGAATTAGACAATTTAAATATATTCACCTCTCACCACTCGTAGTAGTACCACCGTGTAGTATTAGATCTTGGTGAAAATCATAGCTCTTGGTAGGTTATATATAAATATTCCTGATGAGTTCCAAACAGTTCGCTTGTTACTAATCACACATATTATACAGGGAACTGATGTATTGTTACTACTCCACTATTATGCATGGTGGAAGGGCATTTTGCGATTGCCCGCCTGGCTAGCTACCACCCTCAAGTAGGCGGTCTGTCACCAAGCACCGAAAGGTGTGTTCCGTCCTTGAGAGCCAGTGAAATTACAGGCACAATGAGACTTAACAACTATGTCTCAATGTGACGGGCGCAGTGCAATTCATGACTTGTGATGAATTGCAACTGTTATAGGCAGAGGTTAGTCCACTTAACATCAGGTGGGCCTCGAGCTTGTTCCGTCACAATAACATTAAAAAAAAAACTCTCTCATATTATATAGGGAACTGATGTACATGACATTCGAGAGTATTACCTACAGTACCTTTATCACACCGAATCGGCGCATCTATTGTTTAGTTATGAAGATAGTACTATATTTGACCTCTATAAGGTTAAATCCCTTAATGACAGCTTATGAAACCCAACATGTTGAACCACCAGTAGTTTTATTCTTCTTTATATGTTATTTGTGATATTGCTAATAGCGGAAATTACCGGTATTTTTGAAACTGTAATAGCAGTAGAACACAAGGAGTTCTACTGCTTATTTAGTTGTAACTTGCCCGGACGAAATAGTTATACATATCTTTTTCTACTGCCAAGCGCTAATGCTTGGCCACATAAGTTTCACCAACTTTGTATTTATACTTAACATGAATAAATGATTATTATTATTATTATTAATGTTCGCATTACTGTGTTCCAGTTTGAAGGGTCTGGGTACCGGTGAAATTACAGGTTCATGAGACTTAACTAATGTTCTTATTACTGTGTTCCGGTTTTAAGGATATAGGTGCTGGTTTTACAGTCAAATGAGAGATGAGAATGAGACTACACAACTTTAGGTCTGAGAGTGATAGGCGCAGTGCAGTTAATTACTTTTGCAAACTGCATCTGTTATAGGCAGAGGTTACCGCTTAACATCGTCGGCCTCGCACTTTTCCCTTCACAATCCCATAAAAATACACTGAGAATTGCTGAAGAAAACAACTAGTAATGTTTGGCACCGTATTATAGGCTTAGCAGTCAGATTTTACATCCACCACGTCTTAAATCAAATAAAACCCTAAGATTTTTATGTCTGAATTTCAGGATGGCTTCACACCCCTAGCAGTGGCAATGCAGCAGGGACACGACCGTGTGGTTGCTGAGCTTCTAGAATCCGACACGAGGGGGAAGGTCCGACTGCCAGCCCTACACATAGCAGCTAAAAAGAACGATGTTAAAGCAGCTACTCTACTATTAGAGGTAAAGCAATTTAATATCAAGTTAAAGACTACCCACACTGATTCCTTAATATTTTATATGGCTGATAGTGGCTTTACGATTTTATATGGTGGTGGTACATTATACATTACTAACTTAAGCCTAACCACTACTATAATATGTACTCGTACGTCACTATGTATACCAAAAAACTTAAGTACTACTTGAAATCTAAACTAGGCTCTAGACCCGTAATATGGGTTCCAAAACTCTTGCGTTGGGGAACAAAAGAATTGCCTAAGTAGTTTTAATATTATTACAATTCAATTAGATATAGAAACCTAGACCTGTAAATAATCCAATATTTTTTTAGACATAGATAATCATGGAATATCAAAAAACATGCTACATTAAATCAAATATATAAAACAACTTTAAACGGTTTAAATTGCGCTTTTTTATAATTATTTTTATCCCGACGTTTCAAACACTTTGCAGTGATCGAATTGTATTCGAGTGAGAGGTTAAGCGGTGCCATTTCGATTCGATTCGTTTCTTTATTAAACCGGGTACATCATCTGTAATTCGAGGCATGTTGAAACACAATTTACAGAAAACAAATCGACTTACATGTTTTATTTATCAATATATTGACTGTTTCCAGAACGAACACAACCCAGACGCGTGCTCTAAATCCGGGTTCACACCGCTCCACATAGCCGCCCACTACGGCAACGTGGCGGTCGCTAAGGCATTGCTGAGCGCCGGCGCAGACGCGGGACGAGCCGCTAAACACAATATCACTCCGTTACACGTCGCCAGCAAGTGGGGGCAGCTGGCTATGTTAGACCTACTTGTTGAACATGGTATGACTCTTTCTAAACATTACCTTATTTTTATGAGATGGTTATAGAACACGCACTAGCACTAACGTCTCTCGCCCCTAGGATTGCCATATTTTTTGTAACGTTATGATATTTAACCGTTTTGTGAGGCTTTATGCTGGAGCGATCATATTTAGCAGGAGATGGATTATAGTGTGCACATATGTACAAATACCATGTAGAAGTACCGTCTCTAATTTTCATGGCAGCCCAAAGACCCTCATCCTTCGATTCCCATTTTGGTTTGCGTATGGACTATTGTTTTTTTGAGACTGCAACTAGTATTCCCCCACCTTCATTGCCGTCACTGTTGGAAGGTTCACGATCTCGCCTGTAAACTGCGTATCTATTATCAAGAGTTTCGTGGTCGTAAAGAGATTCATTGAGCCATGTCTCAGTAAATATTAAGATGTCGGTGTCTTGTTACAATGTCTTGTGCATTGGTTAATACCGTTTTAGTTTTTGTCAGTGTTACCATATTTAGTTTGCATTAGCTAGATTGAATTTAGATCGTTGACTACGACGAATTTATTGTTATCGTCTTTTCTCATGAATATCCTTCCGTTGCGCACCCACACAAAAGCATTTTTCTATCTGATGAGTCCTGTTATAGGTTTGAGTTGCAGCAATCAGTGAATCCCGAACTAAAAAACTTGTCAGTTTTACTGCTATTGATCGAGGCTTGCTAAACAAAGAATTCTTTAGTTTCGAAACGCGGTGATAATTTAGTAATTCGTGTTGCTGCAGCCCGTAATCAACAGAAATAGCAAGATGGTACACGATGGTTTTCAGATTTTCAGGTACGCATTAGATCTCTAGATTACAATCACGACATTATTGTTTGAACTGGTTTAGTCTAAAATTCAAAGTAGGAAAATCCCACTAGTCAAGTGCCCATAGTCACTTATATGATTTTGGTACCTGTTATTGTCAAACGTAAATTGTAACTTTAGCTAATTGTACATTGGCGACGTGTAATTCACACTTTTGGTGACCTCTTGTAGCTTTGTACCAGTGTCAGAACTTTCAACTGTAATATAAATTCATCTGATATTCGTCTGAAGTTGAATTAAGGACTCTTGGATTTTCACAGAATTGGTAGGTTATATTGGTGTATGTGAAAATAAATCAAAATGAAGGGAGATTTAAACCAGAACCTCGAGAATGTAAGTAAATACCAATAACCAGGCAATCGTGTAATAGTTGTAGATACGTTGACTCATACATTATCTACACTTATTTACATGAATTTTATTGTTTTTACAAGAAGGTTACCAGCAAAGTTCTAATTAGACTCGAAGTAGGCACTTCATACGCTTACGTACGCTTTTACATTTACTGTAAGGTGAAAGAAGTTAGAGTTCAGAAAAATAATAACAGATGGCGCCACCCACCGTGAGTGCTTTTCTGCATCGCATTCAGATTCTCTTTGGTAGATTCAACTGTCTCTAAGAAATTAAATGAGCATTACAATTAAGATACATTTACGTAAGGTTTTACAATAAAACATAGTTTATATAAGTGGTAATAGAAGTTGGTGATAGAAGTGGAAGTTCCGAAAAATAATAACAGATGGCGCCACCCACCGTGAGTGCTTTTCTGCATCGCATTCAGATTCTCTTTGGTAGATTCAACTGTCTCTTAGAAATTAAATGAGCATTACAATTAAGATACATTTACGTAAGGTTTTACAATAAAACATAGTTTATTTAAGTGGTAATAGAAGTTGGTGATAGAAGTGGAAGTTCCGAAAAATAATAACAGATGGCGCCATCCACGGAGAATCGCTTTTCTGCATCGCGGTGGCAAGATTCCCTGGACGCTCAACGAAGTTAAAAGAGCATACGATCGGATTTGTTCGGATAAATACTCACGGAACGTCCTTCATTACATTTGCATTAAATGTGATGATGGATGTTTTGTAATTAATTAGCCGAACATACAAAAATATAATGAAATGATATACTATACTAAGTTAAAAATTTGCCTTCAATTGGGTTAGACATGCGCAAAATGTGTCAGCAAAAAGAAATGAATGAATGAAGTATATCTTTTGAGTCGGTGAAGTAGTCCACTCATTTAGTTCAGTACTTCATTTAGTTCAGTAGGTCTGAACGAGTCAATAAGATATCCAGCTCGTGTACTATGAGTTATAGGGTGATGAATGACGCACTTCTGATTTGTAAAGTGCAAAATCAGGTACATTTTTGTATCTCGATTTTCCTTCATACTTTTTACAGGCTTAGGACTGTCAACCAAGAAACCTATGTTTTCATGACTGATTAACATATTTAACTTTATTTAAGTGCTGGTTTTAGTGGACTAGAGTAATATAGGTTGGCGTATTTAAAAATCGAGATATTTACAGTGATTCAATTGTACAAGATATTTACATATTTACATTATCATTCTTAAATAGCTATTGTGAATAATTATCAATGTAATATTGATAATTATTTACAATTTCCACCTAAAAATAACAACTGTGACAGCTTTTTTGTTGTAAGTCGTGTTCTTCTCTCACTCAGAATAAGACCGCCGGCTTTTGAAAAAATTCTTTCGCAAGGCACAGAAGTCGCGACTAGGTGCAGTCTCTTTAAGGCATATTTATATAGAATTGGGTAGAATGCCCGTCGCTCGTGCCACCAGCGCAGAGGATCATTACAGCGTTGCAAAAGCGGTTCCTGTAGATATTTATCCAACTCTACAATTCCAGCAGCTAAACGGTTTGTGGGTATCAACTTTGCCACTTCTTGATCAAATTGATCCCAAATGGATGTTTTTGTATCTGAAGTTGACGCGGACGTGGATTGCGCTGAATTCAGCGTCGTTGAAGGCAACGTCGTTGTAGGCAAGGTCGTTGACGTATGCTCTTGTCCAATTTTCCTCTTTAATGAAGCAACAGTCTTATCAAAACATATTTTTTCACTAAATCCCTTGCTTTTGAATCGGGGATCCAATATCGTTGCCTCGCTATATAAAATGTGATTCTCAATATTAGAGAATCGTTTTTCTATTTGTCTTGCGAGTGTTTGTATAAGTAATTACACTTGCGGAGGAAATGTGTTATTATTCGTAAAACTTTTGATGTGGTTTTTCATGATACCACACAGGGGAATGACTTTAGCCAACGTAACATTTTTCTCCGAACTTATTTCGACTGTGATGTCGTAGAACAGTTTTAAAATTGTCGCTGCGCTTTCTATAGCTTCCCAATCGCTGTTATTTAATGCCAGTTCCTGTCGCATTATAGCAATCGTGGCGATTATGGCATCTTTGACCGATATCAGCCGCTGCAGCATATCATACGTGGAGTACCACCGCGTTGGAACTTCTTGTTTTAGTTTTAGTAGAGGAAGATTCAATTGTTTTTGCATTTCTCGCAATTTGTGTTGGGCGTGGGAGCTTCTTTTAAAAAACTCAACGATAGATTTCACCTTCCCTAATGTTTCAGACAGTGGTGTCAGAGAGGTTTGAACACACAAGTTGATAGTATGCGCAAAGCATGGTATATGCCATCTGCCGGTATCTCTTATTGCAGCAGTTATGTTTGCCGCATTGTCACTTGCAATGGCTGTTGTATACTCAGTAATATTCCATTCTGCCATTATATCGCGCAGAAAGTTTGTCAAATTCTCGCTTGTGTGTCTTTCATTGTACTCCACACATCCGATTAAATTTGACTTTAACTTAGTCTCATCCGATGTGGCGCTAATGTAGTGTACGGTTAGGGCTAAGAAACTATCATTATTTACAGATGTCCAGCCATCTGTTGTCAAGCAGAACGCTTTTCCTTCTTGAACTTCAATTTTTACTTGTTCCAAGCAACTATTATAAAGTTTCGCCAAAATAGTTTCCGATAAAGTTTTTCGAGTTGGTAGTACATACTGGGGATTAAGCACGGCAATAAAATTCTTGAATTGCACATCTTCGACAATACTGAAGGGATAGTGCCCCGTAGCAATCATTTTTATTAACTGTTCATCTATTTGTTGGGCACGCCGTGGTGGTATCGGCCTCATGCTCTGTGCAAATGTTCTAATTGATGGCTGACTAGTAGAAGCCACTCGAGGCAATTCGAGAGTTTCAATGCTGTCAAGTGCACTTGTGTATCGCTCTGGGTCTACGTTGCTAATAGGCTGTTGCCTTTCTTCAACCAACTTTACAGTGGGATGCTTTGTTTTTAAATGTCTGTTGAGGTTTCCCACATTCCCACCAGATACAGACAACTGACCAGCACAATACAAACATTTTGCCTTTTTCGGTCCGTTTTCTGTGAAATGGTTCCACACAACACTTCTTTTCCTATTTACAGTCTCCATTTTAAGTCTATTATATACCTAATTTTTATACTATTATTACTGTTATACACATATATATACAATATATTAAGAACTATTTTCTAAACTATTTAAAGTAAGTAGATATTATTCACTATTTTGAGAACAAGATATAGGTAGGCACTTAAACGTTTAAGCCCAAAAATTGCAACGAAAAAGTAGGTACGTAACGTAATGCGCAAGTGCGTTCCGTTCCGGCCTTGACCTCGAACTAATTATATGACTAGAATTATTGACAAAAATGGAAATTTGAAACAATCAAAATAAACAATCATTTTTAGCGAACGTAAATGTACTTTATCTCCACCGCATACAGTTTATTTTTGATTCAAAGTCAAAGTCAAAATCATTTATTCAATTTAGGCGTCTACGACGCTCTTATGAAGGTCAATTACAAATTTTAGTATTGAAATATTCTACATTGTACTGCCACGTTCAGCAAATAAATTGTATAGAGCCACTGCGAGAAGAACGGGCAAGAAACTCGGGGCCATTCTTTTAAAAATCTTTTAACAATGTGTTACATACATACTATATAATAGAGTTATTACAATATTTGTTTAAATTATGTAGGTGACAGGCAATAGCTTGGCGGAGGCGGAATTGTCCAGGCATTTTTGTCGTTTATGTAATCAGAAACTGTGTAGTAGGATTTTTTAATCAATATGTTTTTCACATGCAACTTGAATTTCCCTTCTGTGAGCGTTGTAATATGTTTGGGAACTTTATTATAAAACCGCACACAATTACCTAAGAAGGACCTTTTATTTGTCTTTGCTAATCTAAAACCTGGCACCACTATTTTATCTTTATTCCTAGTATTGTAATCGTGATTGTCACTGTTTAATTTAAATTTACTCAAATTTTTACGAACATACATAATATTTTCAAAAATATACAGACTTGGTAAAGTTAAAATATCAATTTCTTTAAAAAGATCCCTCACAGATTCCCTAGGACCCATTTTATATATGGCTCGAATTGCACGCTTTTGTATGATAAAGATTGTCTCTATCTCAGCAGCAGTTCCCCACAGCAATACGCCATACGACATAATACTGTGGAAGTACGCGAAATAAACTAGCCGAGCAGTAGCTACGTCTGTTAACTGTCTTATTCTAAGAACTGCATATGCAGCAGAACTAAGTCTTCCGGAGAGATTATGTATATGTGGATCCCATTGTAAAGTGGAATCCATTTTGATTCCCAGGAAGACTGTCGCTTTGTCAATAGGGAGTTTATCTGGGCCAAGCTTTATGTTTGGTTCAACATAAGGAACATTTGGTAAAGAAAACTTTAAACATTTCGTCTTTTTTGAATTTAGGAGAAGATTATTAGCGGCGAACCATTTACAAATCTTAGATAATACATTATTTACATGCGTCAGTTCACTGTCTTTCCTATCTACTTTAAAAATCAGAGAGGTATCATCTGCGAATAAAACAATATCGCAGAAATCTTTGACCATGCAAGGCAGATCATTAATATATGTTAGAAACAGAAAAGGTCCCAAAATTGATCCCTGTGGTACTCCCATTTTTACCAATGACCCGGAAGAAGTATTGCCACTTATTCCAACCCTCTGTAGCCTGTCTGACAGATATGACTCTATAAGATTCAGAGCTTTCCCACGAATACCATAGTGGGAAAGTTTACGAATCAGAGTGCAGTGCTCTACACAGTCGAATGCCTTGGAAAGATCACAAAATACGCCAATAGCATCATGTGAACTCTCCCAGGCTTCCAGTATATGCGACATCAATTGAACACCTGCATCTGTTGTGGATTTGCTCTTGGTGAAACCAAACTGATTCTCATTTAATAAATTATGCTTGTTAAAATGGGATAGGATAGATTGCATTACAATTGCCAATAGGAAGATAGATACAATTACCAATAGGAGGATACATGTGCAATTGTGCAAGCAGATAGACGCTTCGGCAAACTTACGAAAACAAGGCGAGCAATAACGATCTTTAAGTGAACGCCACAAATCCCTTTTTTCTATTAGCCGTGTGCGTGAGCAAGACTCATTATCCTTCGATCGGTAAGTACGTGCATACTGAACTAAATGAAGTAGAGACACATTTGAATGAGTGGTGAAGGAATGGACTACATCAACATGCAAAATGAAGTACTTCATTTCCTTCAGTCGTTCGTGAACTACCCATGTCTAAATTGGGTCGATTCTTAACCTATTGGCATCGGCGATAATGAAAACAATAGAATTTCTTTCATAACTCGGACATAGTGGTCCTGAAGATGCCAACTTATAGCCAGTTGAGTTATATGAGTATACTATCCACTGAGCAAGTAATATATGAATACTATCTTAACTCTCGCCTTTGCCCTCGTTTACTTTAAATTTTACTTAACATTACGTCTAACACTTAATATCACATCACATGGCACATCCATTATATATTAACGTTGCTATTTACATTATCTCAACATGGATTTTAATAGATATCTACGTCTACGTCCCTCGACCTTTAAATTATCATCACACCCTCTGTCCTTGAGAGCCAGTCATTCTAGGTTAAGCCTGTTAACATCCTCGACCACATCATCACTTACGATCAGGTGAGATTGTGGTCAAAGGCTCGGCTATGAGCGCTTCAGGATATCATGCTATTTATTATGTTATGTTGTATACTCAGGAGCGAACATAGCAGCTGTGACCCGCGACGGCCTGACCCCGCTGCACTGCGCGGCTCGCTCCGGACACAGCAACGTTGTATCCAGGCTGTTGCACCACGGCGCGCCTATCACCAGTAAAACAAAGGTAACAATTAAAGATAAACCGGCGAACTTTGACGTTCATTGAGGAAATTCATTTTTTTTTGGTTTCTTTTCTAGGCTGTCTAACTATGTTAGTGTCGCTTCATCCCCGTACGATGGTAAAAGAATGAGAGGAAAACTTCGAGGTATGAGTCATACGTCATGTTAGCTCAGTTGGTCAAAGCACACTCCGGCTATCGAGGTGGATGCCGCGGGTTTGAATCCCGCACATGACTATACATTTTCCTCCTGTAAATTTGTAATGTAATCCGTAGAGCATGCGTTATTGCAAAAATAAAAATATTAAAATTATAGGGTTGCGTCATCATTAAGAATTGTAAAATTAGTCTTGTTTGGTCACAGGTGTCGCTCCATCACCATACAATGGTTAAAGAACGAGAGGAAAAAATAGAGTTATGAATCATATGTCATGTTAGCTCAGTCGGTCAGAGGATACCCCAGCTATAGGTGGAGGACGACGCGGGTTCGAATCCCGCACATGACTATAATTTTTCCTCTCGTAAATTTGTAGTTTTGTAATATATTAATGGAGATGGAGATAGATGGGAAGAATATGTTTCATTATATCTAGTATATATTAATTAGAAAATAATGTTCTTGCTTTAATTATGTCTACGTTTTTATTTGCAGAATGGACTGACGCCTCTCCACATGTCCGTCCAAGGCGAACACGTGGAGACGGCCAAGGTCCTGCTCGCAGAGGGCGCTCCGATCGATGACGTCACTGTCGACTACCTCACTGCACTGCATGTCGCCGCACACTGCGGCCATGTCAAGGTACAATGTTACTTAACGTTAAACATCAAATATCTTAAGTTTTGCACTATTTCGTCTACAATTGTGGTCCTTCGAGCCGGATGAAGCAGTAGTAAAACAGGCGCAATTCGATTGACTGACTGAATAGGGTAGGTAGGTAGTTGAATTTTCAAAACGCAACTCAAAATAGTAAGTTTACTGAACTTTACGTAGCCCTGGTTATTACAGATTATAAATGTCTTAAGATAATGATTTTTTTATATATCTTCGAATTGGCTTTAAAATTATAGTCGACGAAGCCATTGTTAACGTTCCTAGGGCAATAAACCACAAAACAGTAAGAGATATCTATATATTAAATTTTATAAGACATTAGCTTACGAATGTCACTGTGAAAGTCATATGTGTACACACTAATTATTACTTAGTCTGCGCCATTGTTTTTGCCAGAATGATGCCATTTCAAGTTCTGTTTTTTATGTTATTGTGACGGATCAAGCATGAGGCCCACTTGATGTTAAGCGGACTAACCTCTGCCTATAACAAATGCATTTCGTTACAAGTCACGAATTGCACTGCGCCCGTCACCTTGAGACATAGCTGTTAAGTCTCATATGCCGGTAATTTCACTGGCTCTCAAGGACTGCTGCCGGAACACACCGTTAGGTGCTTGGCGACAGATTTTCTACTTGATGGTTGTCGCTAGCCAGGCGGGCATTCACAAAATGCCCTTCCACCATGCAGATGTCGTGACAAAAACCCTTTTTAATTAACCTGAAAAAAATCAATGGCTTGCCAACGATTAAGTTGCATACTCAACCGGCTAATATATTCATGTAATCTTGGAATCGATTTCTGTCAATGTCAACTACTTTTCTTTTTAATTTCCAGGTAGCAAAACTTCTTCTAGACCGAAACGCCGACGCGAATGCGCGAGCTCTCAACGGCTTCACGCCACTTCACATTGCGTGCAAAAAGAACAGGCTCAAAGTCGTCGAGTTGCTGCTCAAATATGGCGCGAGTAAGTTGATATTTATACTGTATAGTTGTTGTTCCGTGTCCTCGCAAACATTATCTTGGCAAAATAAGTCCGCGATATTCCGTAGACCGCTCTTTTTTTCTATTAACTGGCCTGTAATGGTAATCGTTATCACTAAGTTTTACTGGACCTTGCCACCTAATTCCAAGAAAGAAAGAAAAATATCATTCAATAAACACAAATATCATATATAATTTTGCTATCGGTGGTATGCCTTTGTCACCTACCTACCTACTCAGGGTAGATAGGAGCATGAAAGAAAGAAGAGAGAGATTAGAATATAAGTATAATTAATAGAAAGGGTCGTGGATTTCAGACAGGTATGTTAAATTTGGCAAGCTTCCTTGTTTAAGGACTTAGCTCCGGTCCGCTAGTATTCGAGTCGATGCTCAGCAGCAGGTCTGCCGTGCAGGGCTCGACTCCACACCGCCGCGCCGGTAGAAATTCCCAGCAGTCGCTGAAGAGAAAGATGGCCGCGGTCGGTGCTGGAGGTCAGAGGACGGCCGGAGTTCAGAGGTCGTGTACTGGAAGTCGTGTACTGCTAGTATTCAGCCTCGTACTGGAATTCAGCCTCGTACTGGAACCCTGGAAAGCACATGTGCTCCGGTCACAATGGGTCCAGTAAAGTGTTGAGCTGGTGGGTCCACTCTCCCTCTGCTACTGAGCATATAGTGACTCGCAGAGGGCCTTTAGGGATGTGGCCCGCCAGCAAACAAGAGATGCCATAAGGGCCAAAGAAGTAATGCTGCTGGTGAAGAATTCGCATCCGCTAAGGCTTCCGCTACCGAGCATAAAGGGACTAGCTAGGCCCTTTGCGGATGCGAACCACCAGCCGCTCAGAATGCCAGAAGGGCCAAGTAGGTATGTTGCTGGTAAAGATGCGCACAATCCACGAGGTCCGTTCACTACCGAGCAATAAGGGACTAGCCTAGGTCCCTCGTGAATTGCGAGCTACCAGCAACTCCCTTTAAAGTTTGCCAGAAGGGCGTAAATAGAAATACAAGTAGAAAAGCACAGAAAATCACTGAAAAATATACAAAGGTTACACAAGAGTTACGTTAGCATGTAAGACATATAATAGAATACAGCAAATAAGTTGAGAGTACATACCAAAGGATAGTTACATGTTTTCAAAAGATAATAATGGAGCTTATAATTTGGTAGTCAAGTACACTTTCACTTCAAAACACAAACTTACCCAGTGTCTGGGGATTCTGAAGATTAATGTTATATTTTAATTAAGTCTTAGTAACAACTTTCAAACGTAGAGATTTAATTCGAGTTGCACAGTGGATGGCTGGTGGCAAAGTGATGCCGATTCCTCTTCGAGGAAAGACATCAAATTGGCCGGATGTTCGAGGCGCATTTCGCTACCATATATGGTAATGCAAAAGGCCTCAAAACCGTTGGAGTCGTCAATCCAATCACTACACTGTATTTTGAATTATTTTCAAAAGGTAAACGTTCGTCTATCGGAAGCTCAAAAATATATCGTGGTATTTTTTCTGACAGCCTGGATTGACATTTGTTTAACTGTCACGATATGAGTCGAATTGAATGTAGAAGAAGAAGAAGAAGAAGACGAGTAATTACTATCAAAGGTTTTATATTTTTGGAACCATATTTTCATTATTATACAGTCCAAATAATGTTTAGTATTTATTTTAATCTCTAAATAATTATTTAGAATGCAGATGTATTCTAAAAAGTTATAAGTACTACGGCGACATCTTTCATCTCGTGTAGAAAGTTTCTTCTATCATAGGCTATCTGATATTTTTGATTGTTATATGCGACCTCTATCGGTCAGTCGCTGAACTGCCTCAGCGCGCAGCAAAGGTAGTTATGTTTATAGATTTAAAGGGTGCTTTCTACGTTCAGATGGAATTTAGATAGTCGTTTGTGCGTTTGATTAAAGATGGCGCGCTGATTTAAATAAATTTAGTTAAATTTTAAGTTATTAAGATAACCGATTTTTTTTAGATCGGTTACACCTTTATTAACAAAATACTACGAAACGTTTTTTTTTTATGTTTTTGTGATGGAACAAGCGCGAGGCCCACCTGATGTTAAGCCGTATCCTCTGCCTATAACAGATGCATTTCATAACAAGTGACGAACTGCACTGCGCCCATCACCTTGAGACAGTTGTTAAGTCTCATTTTGCCTGTTATTTCACTGGCTCTCAAGGACTGCTGCCGGAACACACGGTTAGGTGCTTGGCGACAGATTTTCTACTTGAGGGTGGTCGCTAGCCAGGCGGGCATTCGCATAATGCCCTTCCACCATGCGGTGAAGCTCAAGCTCTGGGCGGGATTCGAACCATGGACCTGCTGCGCGGCAGTCCATAGACAATGCCACTTAGCCATCACTGCTTCAAAATTGTACTGTATATAACACTATAGCTTCTATAATGAAAGCATTTAGACAAAATATAAGTCATTTCCGGTGGGGTGCCGGGATAGAATGTCACCCCCCCGTGGGTGTAGAAAGAGGCGAGGAAACACCCAAGGTGGGCAGCAGCACTTTCTGAGGAACTTATATCTAACATTGCGATCCCCAAGCCGCCTGCCAAGCGTAGTGATTATGGGAAACCCCTCCCATATTGGGGAAGGCTGTGTTCATGGACTATCCGCCTGATACAGTACAGTACAAGTCATTGCAGACTCACAGGTAGTCGAAATGCTCCAACCCACTAACAGTTGGCAGCGTGCCCAGCATGCTGGTAGTATTGCCTATGTACCCGTTAGCACAATAGGCGATCGTTCTCAAATATCCCGATAAGGATGTCTACGAGTTATGTCTATATGGTCAATGCGGCAGCTATGTCTGATAATTGAAGATTTTGTTCAGAAATATTTCCCAGGTTGTTGTTACCACAATGTTGTAGTGATATCTCTGACTCTTGATTATTTCTTATGTTATTTACTTGGTTAGGTCTTATCCTCAAACTCGAGAGATCCTCGTGCCAAAGCGGCGCATATACACACACTAATCGAGGCGATCATTAAATTAACTAGTATCCTCAATGTGATCTGTCAGGCAAGTCAGCGACAACTGAGTCCGGGCTGACCCCCCTGCACGTGGCGTCGTTCATGGGCTGCATGAACATAGCGCTGGTGCTGGTGGGCGCGGGGGCGGCGGCCGACGCGGCCACGGCGCGCGGGGAGACGCCGCTGCATCTGGCGGCGCGCGCGCATCAAACTGATCTCGTCAGGGTGCTGCTCAGGAATAATGCCAAGGTCAGTGGGTCCACATATCTTTGGGAATAACAAAGAACAGCTTACTACCTTTACAATGACCATTTCAAATACAAACTAAGCATGTATTGAAATGGTCAATGTTCGGCTTTATCATGGTCGTAACTTCTTCTTTTAATGATGTTAAAACACTTAAAAATTTACATTGCATTTTATAAATGTAGTATTTTTCGCATTAAAAGAGTTTAAACGAATTTCCTCAGATTCCTAGTCCAAGATATATCTTTTGATTAGCCAAAGCGTTAGCGCTTTTAACAAAATATAAAAAATCCAGGATTTCTTACCCATGCCGTTTATCATCTAGATGTAGACGTACGGACAGACAGAGGGCAGAGTCTCGATAGAGTTTCGTTTTGCATTTGCAGAACTCTTATAATAATAATAATTTTATCCCAATTGAATAGTTTATATATATATTTCCCAGGTGGACGCTAGAGCTCGCGAAGAACAAACTCCACTACACGTGGCGGCGCGACTGGGTCACGCTGACATAGCGGCATTGTTGCTGCAACACGGCGCTGACGTCACAGCCACTACTAAAGACAAATACACTCCTCTGCACATCGCAGCTAAAGAAGGTAGGCTACGAAATGTATTATCTAGAGCAGGGCTTCCTAAACTGTATAGTTAACGGAACACCAGCCAAATACCTTTTATTTTATGGAGCCCCATAAATATTAATATTTGTTTAATCATTCAGAGATACAGAGAACCGACGCTAACCGCGCACAAGCGCAGGTGCAGAAACGGGCAAGACGCAGTGTCTGCCCAGAGCGCAACAGTGCAAAATTCATAATATAATCTTACGATGAATGCACGTCCGTTCAAGCCTACATCTGGCTACGTAAATAAAATAAATAAGTAAGGAGTTCTTCATATCATATATTTTGCGCTATTTTAAAATAATGTTTGTAACCGTGATATAATTTAACAGCTAATAAATGATTTTGGTGGAACCCTGATGAGTATTCTACGAACCCACTTTGGGAATCCCTGATCTAGAGGGCTCAAAGCCGGTTCCATATCCTAATGTGGTAAAGGTGGCGAAGGGAAAGAATGTGCCGTTTGGGCTGCATGCCACCCCTCGCGTTGTTGCAAAAAAAAGCCTTGTTTTTGGGGACAAAAAATAAGGCTTTTTTCTTAACGGCCTAATTACCCGAGAGATCAAATATATTACCATCAAGAGTATCCCTAAATAGGCTTGCATTAGGCAGGCAACAAAGGCAAAATGTTTTTGCAATTATATCTTGGTGTAAGTTCTGTGTGTTATTGGCGAAAACATATTTTGTGTTCTTTTGTTGTTAGAGAAGATACATTGTACCGACTTCACATAAATGGGGCATACCTGGATACGCAGGCAGATACGAGTAAGTGCGGGGAAGGTGAGCGGTTTGTGTGGAAAAAATCTCCAATAGGAACGCTTCATTTTCCCAGGCTAGCTGAGCGTGGCGATCCTAATAGGGTATTTTTTTTCGCACGTGACAAATCTTTCTCGCATATCTCTGGTATATACGCAGCTTTAGGGTAGGAAGGCGATGAATGCTGTTCATCAACGGAACAGTCTTAATTAAAGCGAAAGGTAACGCCAGATTTCAAGGATTTAGGGGTCGCTCGCGCGTTATCTATTTAATAAGAAGTGCATTAGTTTGAATCAAATAGACGGCACTCTGCCTTACTATTTTTGCCTGAACATATTTGCGAGCAAACGAAGTTGCTAGTGGTTGCAAACAGCTTTTACTTTTATAATACTGAATTTCAATTACTGTTCGAAGAAATGAACCTCGTATGTACTTAAAGAATAGCTTACCCATGTTTGGTACCATACGGATTTGATACACATCTAAAAAAATTATAATGTAAAAATGTTTTGTGAGACCGTCGTGTCGTCCATCTACCTTCGAACCTTTCGCCTCATCAGTTCTTCCTCCTCGGAAATCGAGCTCGTCGAAAGACCAGTGTCCGTGGGTCTTCGCGCGTGTCGTTGGATACAGTGAGATACTGGAACCTTGTTTGTGAACGTATGCCTCATGGATTTTCTCCCACCTGAATACAGCCAGAAAAGGATTCTTAGAGTTCCTTCTGATGTCCACCGCACTCCCATCAGGCAGGTACGGAGCTAAGTGCTCATCAGTGCCTATAAACACCTCGTCTTTGTGTTTTCACCTTACCACTCGCCTGTACGACTTATAAAGATGACGATTATTTCCAGGCAAAGAAGAAGTGGCAGGCATCCTGCTAGACAACAATGCGCCGATCGAGGCGGAGACACGTAAGGGCTTCACTCCACTGCACCTCGCGGCGAAGTACGGCGACATCGGCGTCGCGAGGCTGCTGCTGGCGCGCGGGGCTCAACCCGATGCGCCTGGGAAGAGTCATATCACGCCGCTGCATATGGCCACCTATTATGGACATCCAGATATAGCGCTGCTTTTACTGGACAAAGGTACGTATATATGCCGGCTGAGTTTCTTTTTAATGTAAGCTTGTGTCATATGATAATGTATTGAAATGAAATGAAATGAAATGAAATGAAATGAAAATAAATTAAATTTATTTACTTGTGGTCCTAGGTTATTATTATTTATATATTCATTTTATAGACTGTATATTTATGCATAAATATAATATGCGTAAGTTATTTTGGTGCGTAAATACTCGTCTTATGATTTATTATTTTAATAATTACTAAATGTTTATTTTAATATGATTGTTTCAAAATGTATGTGTATGCCTTTCGACAAACATAATCATATGCCAACATGGAGTTATGGAATAACATTTATAAGACTATGTATATATTGTGTAGTTGAATATAGAAATCCCGCTTAACATTAGATATAGGTTACACAACTAGAAAAAGTTTTTTTTTTCGGTGATATGCCTTTATTGACAAAATACTACGAACTACATATATAACTACAGCTACTACAATACTATCATTTAGATACCTAACCTATAAGTCATTGCAGACTCACAGGCAAGCCAAATGCTCCAGCCTACCACCAGTTGGCAGCGTGCCCAGCATGCTGGCAGTATTGCACCGTTGAATTGCAATGTTTATTCGTTAAGTCAAATAGGTGCCAGCATTTTGATCACGCGATTACTTTTTATACATTTTCCCTTGTAAATATCTGATAGGATACATACTACATATTTTAAGTGTTAATTTTTTTCATATCACCTTTAGTAATTTTATCCTTGGTATATTTTATCCCACCTTCCAGTTAGTACAGCAACACCTTTACATAACTTTTATTTAAATTTATTGAGTAGAATTAGTACACTTTAATATAATTATATACCGCAACTTACCCGTTTTCATCCCTTCCTGATTTAATTTGTGCAATAAGCAAAAATGCAGTCTAAAATATCACCCATCTTGCCGTCTCGTAAGAGGCGACTAAGGGTAACACACTAGAAAGTGGGTAGCAGCGCTTTTTGTGGAACTGATATCTCATGCTGCGATCCCCAAGACGCCAGCCAAGCGTGGGGAGTGTAGATAATCCCCACATAACGGGGGAGGCTGTGTTCAGCAGTGGACAATCCGGCTGATACAGTAACCATTGGCTACCCACGACTTTTCATGTCTATATATACCTTCTAAAGTTACGTTCCATGGTTTATTAACATGAATACGCCTCAAACCATTAACTTTTATGACTCATATTATTTGTGTTTTCCAACTTTTGTGAGTGTGTATGTTTGCACTCACCACGCATATGTCCCAAGTAATGCCTATCCATGTCATTACCTTCTAAACTTACGTTCCTACGTTCGATGGTTTCTCAAACATTGATACGTCTCAAACTATTTAGTTTTATAACTTATTGTATTGTACACACCTCACCGCACATATATCCCAGCCCATTTTATGTATATCTATGTCATTACCTTCTAAAGCTACGTTCCAATGGTTTATTGTCGCGCCTGCCACTACTGATTGGAAGATTCTACGTATTTTTAATTATAATTTGTTTTAGAAGCATATTTTATTCTGGAACCTTAGGAGTCGCGACCTTGAAGCCAAGCTTAATACGTATTATAATAGTTTACCACCCACCAGTATATGTCAACCCCTAGGTACCGCTAGTGCTAGACTGTATAAGTTTATTGTACTGTAGGTGCGTCACCACATTCGCTGGCGAAGAACGGCCACTCGGCCCTGCACATCGCTTGCCGGCACAACCATCCGGACATTGCGTTCGCTCTGCTAGAACACGGTAAGTCTTGACCCTTCTATGCACGTAATTCATCATGCTATCCTATTTTTATGTAACGATTAAGAGCAGGATAGCGTGCGCTCAATATAATCTAACACGATTATAAAAATTTAGAGGTTGTAGAACTTTTGCTTTGGAAAAAGTTTTTATTTCGTTCTTTCAATGTACACGTCTTAAATGTTTATAACAGCACATTTACTTATATAATATATACCTCGCATTATATGGATCAATCTCACACTCTCACTCATCATAATTAAATAAGTGAATTAAGTTTAAACTTATTCTTGCAATAGGAACTTATGGTCGCTTAGAATCAATCTTTTTCATATCTTTATCATCTGAACACGTTCCTACCGGTGGAAGTGCTGAAATTCACCTCAAAGAGATTATAGGACATGAGCTACCATGTGGGTCCTGTGCAGATTGGTTTATAATCCGGCCAATTTAGACACCCAAGGTTACAACAATTAACACTGGGCTAAAAATTGGTAGGATTGTTCAAAACACTAATTTAATTGTAATGTGAAAAGTCTTCATCGATCCGACAGCTGGAAAAAAATTACTTGGGGTCAAAACGGGCTTTTCAAGATTTTCAGCAAAACGCTTAGTTTTATCATAAAATTAGCCCATTGTATTTTTATAATCCTCTGATGATTTTCTTCAGATGCGGACCCGGGAGTGAAATCCAAAGCTGGCTTCACACCTCTTCATATGGCAGCTCAAGAGGGACACGAAGATTGCGTTGAAATGCTGATAGAACGCGGGGCTGATGTCAACGTGCCAGCTAATAATGGTAAAACTGCCTAAAGGTTCCCCTTTTTTATATTATTAGTTGCTATTTTTTTATGTTTGAAATGAAATGAAGTTTATTCCAGCATCACACTACACTATAATAGCTTCCACTGAAGCACAATTAAATACATATAAGTAAATACAGCAATTGCAATGTTGCGTGAAGCTAGGAACGAGTCCCGTCTCAGCGTGTGCCAGGTTCAAAAATGAACCGAAACGCTGGTTTTCAGGCGGAACAGTAATAATAACAGAAACATAACTATAAATAAATAAATATAAATAATAGCAACATATCAGAGTTATACCAAAGTAACAAAATTATAACAACAGGAACAATTATAGTCATGTGCGGGATTCGAACCCGCGACATCCACCCCTATAGTCGGGGTATGCTCTAACCGCTAAGCCAACATGGCATATGTCTCATGACTCCAATTTGTCATCTCGTTCTTAACCATCGGGATGGAGTGGCATCTATAGTTCAACTTAGTTGTACTAGATTTATACCAAAGGGTGAAATTAATCTATCACGCTAATTTATAAATGCGAAAGTTTGTGAGTAAGGATGTGAGTGTATATGTTTGTTCCTTTTTCACATTGAAACGGTTAAACTGATTTGGACGTATCTTAACTTTATCATTTTTAAACAACTTTAAATGGTTTAAATCACGTATATTTATCTTTATTTTTGTCCCGACGTTTCATACTATTTGCAGTGATCGTGGTACGGGGTGACTAATTGGTTGTATATGGCACTTGAGTAATTATTACCAATTAGTCACCTCGTGACTACGAAAACTGCAAATGGTTTGAAACATCGGGACAAAAATAAAGACAAACATACGCGATTTAATTTAAAGTTGATTAAAAATTTATAAATTAAGGACAGTAAGAAGTAGCTTAATTTCGTGAATTCTTATTGAATCGACTCTTACCAATTTCTTAAATGTTTAGAATAAAAGAAAGCTAATGCAAGTTTGACGTAACATAGGTCTGACGCCCGTCCACCTGGCAGCATCGGAGGGTCGCACAGCAGTCCTCAGTTCGTTGCTGGGCGCGGGCGGCGCGTGCTCGGCTCGAACCCGCGACGGGTACACGCCGCTGCACGCGGCTGCACACCACGGCCACCACGCCGCCGCCAAGACTCTCATAGCGCAGGGCGCTGACGTCACCGCCAGGGCTGCACACTCGTACGTATCGATACCTATAAGCGCCTGAAGCGCTCGTAGCGAAGTTTACTTAGCTGTTCTCAATCGATCAGCAAAGTTAAGCAACGTCGCCCGCTGTCATGAGTTGGATGGGTGACCGCTAGTGACATTACTACTGAGCGTTTCCGTGCTTCGGAGGGCACGTTAAACCGTCGGTCCCGGTTGTCGTCTTAGGATGGCAGTCGTTATAGCATGGTGGTAGGGCATTTTGCGAATGTCCGCCTGGCTAGCTACCACCCTCAAGTAGAAAACCTGTCGCCAAGCACCTAACGGTGTGTTCCGTCAGCTGTCCTTGAGAGCCAGTACTTCTAGGTTAGCCTGAACAACATCTTCGACCACATCATCACTTACCATCAGGTGAGATAGTGGTGAAAGGATAACCTATCAAGCATAAAAAAAATACTATACCGATACAGGTGTGTACCGCAGTGGGTACACACCGGTATATTTTAGTATACATACTTATATTGTATTATAAATGAGAATGATTTAGCTTAAAGCGTAATAGTGTGTTCATCAGTGGACGATCCGGCTGATACAGTGCAAGTATAAATATGTAAGAGTTACCAATGATTTTAGTATTACGTTTGTAGGGAAATCCGGCCTTAGCTGGCTTTCTTAAGGGTGAACTGGCCGGCCCGTTCTCCATACAAACGCCGTTGGGTGATCACTCCCTTATTTGAGGATTTAGGTCCAAAATAAAGCATAACACCGATTGATCTCGCCATTATCATCTATCATTATCTAGGCTTGTATGATGCCAAAATTTTAAAAAGATAGGTGTTTGTATGGTAAACGGGCCGGCCAGTTCACCCTTAAGGACAGCGTCCGGAACACACCGTTTGATGGTTGCTGATAGATATGATCTACTTGAGGGTGGAACTAGCCACCTTGAAAAAGTCTCATCCATATCAAGCCTCCACTTTTCACATATACATTATACTAGGCTGGAATTTTCACATCTAAACTGGAGGGATTGTATACTATATACTCAAGATTACTCAAAGAAAACATTCCTTTATTTTTAAAAAGAATTCAGGTAATATGTGCTAGATTTTTTTATGCAGGACATAGATGTTGTCTACCGCTGTCGGCCGTCCAACTCCACCGGACTTTGGGCCAGGAAAAGTCCCCTTATAGTCCTTGGGTGTGTTAGAGACGTCGTCCTTTAATTTTAGATAGAGATGTGAGTCACACAGGGTTTATTAAACTTAAGTAAAATCTCTCTTACGAAAAAATAAAGAATGAACATAGAGTATTGTAACGACTTTTAAAAGAATACCATATATTTTTTTATGCCCGATAGGTTATCCTTTGACCACTATCTCACCTGATGGTAAGTGATGATGTGGTCGAAGATGTTGTTCAGGCTAACCTACTACGGGCGAAGTACTGGCTCTCAAGGACAGCTGCCGGAACACACCGTTAGGTGCTTGGCGACAGATTTTCTACTTGAGGGTGGTAGCTAGCCAGGCGGGCATTCGCAAAATACCCTGCCACCATGCTATAACGACTGCCATCCTAAGACAACAACCGGGACCGACGGCTTAACGTGCCCTCCGAAGCACGGAAACACTCAGTAGTAATGTCACTAGCGGTCATCCATCCAACTCATGACCGCGCGCGACGTTGCTTAACTTTGCTGATCGGTTGAGAACAACTAAGTAAACTTCGCTACGAGCGCTTCAAAGTTCATAATGTTGTGTACCACCATGCGGTGAATACACATCATGGACATGGGAACGTGGACTGCGCGGCAGACTAAAGCCTGGGCTCTGCACAGGTTCAAAATTATATGTATAAATTAAGGAGTATTGTTATTTGCAGGTTTACCCCATTGCACCAGGCAGCACAACAAGGTCACACCCTCATCATACAGTTGTTGCTTAAGAATGAAGCTGATCCAAATGCTTTGTCCGCTGTAAGTTCCTATATCAAATAAAAATAAATAAATAAATATATCACAATAATATCAAATTATATTTACTAATCATGAGGAAGAAGGTTATATATGAACATGAGGATACGCCTTTGACTTTATAATTAAGTGTAAGTGGCTTTAAAGGATGTCACAAATGTTTTTGACCGATTTCAAAAAAAAGGAGTAGGTACTCAATTCGTCGGTTTTTTTTTATTGTTTGTTACCACATAACTTTTGACTGGGTGAACCGATTTTGATGATTATTTTTTTATTAATTTATCTAAATTTCATTAAAATCAGTACAACTGTGTCATTGACAGTGAATGACAATCGATCCCGTAAGTTTACTAATTATTAGGGCATAAAAAAATTATATCGCATCCGATAGGTCGCGTCAAGAAAATGTTGTTGCGCTGCGTGGTACACTTTTTAAACCATGCCGGCCGCGGTAAGGTTTACATTCTGCTTTTTTTGAGCTTGAATTACATTTCTTTACACATTTATTCGTACCATGTGACTCATATACGTAACCAATACTATTAAAATTTTATAACGTTAATATGTTACTGTACAGAATGGTCAAACAGCGTGCGCCATCGCCGATCGGCTCGGGTACATCAGCGCAGTGGAAGCTCTAAGACCGGTCACTGAGAACACACTCAGCCAAGCTGTCGGTGACACTGGTAAGTTATAGAATATAATTACTAACAAAGTATACATATAGCTACAGCTGATTGCTTGTCTTCGACTTGTCTAACTTGTAAGAAAGTGGTGCTGCAGGATCGCATCATAAGGTGCTTGGCGACAGATTTTCTACTTCATCATCATCATCAGCCGGAAGACGTCCACTGTTCAACAAAAGCCTCCCCCATAGAACGCCACAAAGAACGGCTACTAGCCGCTTGTAACTATTGGCTACCCGCGACATTAACGATGTCGTCAGTCCACCTAGTGGGGGGCCTTACCAACTCTACGTCATCTGGTGTACTGTGGTAACCACTCGAGAACCTTTCTTCCCCATCGGTTATCAGTTTGTCGAGCAATGTGGCTCGCCCATTGCCTTATTATTGAGTGATCATTGATTTTCTACTTGAGTGTGCAAAATGCCTTGTGTGCGGTAAAGCTCAAGCTCTCGACTGGATTCAAATCACGACCCCCAGTGCTACAGTCCATAGCCACTGCCACTTGGACTATGACTACTTCAGTATGAACAATATGTACTGGCATAGCACGGACTGGAGTTAAAAACAGTAATTTTATCGACTGATTTTATCCACATTCGGGAGACAAAATTATCTACAGAGGCAAGTAAAAATATCTCCTTTTGAAATTTCCGTGGATATATATTCCATATTCATATTCCTAGGAGGTGGGTATATAATAACGAATTGAATAATGTAGTGTCCGGTGCGTATTGTAATTTGCTCTATACGTAAGTCTTGTGTAACACCTATGACAACTTCATCGCTTACTAATAAGTGATATAGCAGGCAAGGACTAGCTCAATAAACGAAAAAAAATGTGACAATATTGATAAATGCTAGGTAGTTTTATTTTATATTGTTATGTATGGCGATACTAATAGAGATAAAGGATTTATCCTCCGTAGATAAATATTCACCGGCGCACACAAGCACGGAGAGTAGTGAAAATATTCAAAGGTGAGAAGACTTATATCCTCTCCCCGAGGAGAGAGTATCCGATCCGTACTAGGCGCGCTGGGGTCTTTTTGCCTTTGAAAACAAAGCCCATTCTGAAGTTCCAATATCAAAAAGCAGTTCTTTTTCGTTGCCATTCTAATAACACCGTAAGGTCCCTTAACATGTCACTACGGCAGCCCCAGAGGCCATTTGCAACTTGCCTTTAATTGAGTGTGTAATCACAAAAGCGGACTATAACACTTCAAATTAGTTAAATCTGTACAGTTTTTGCTTACGTCCAGCGCCGTAGTTCCAAAGCAATTTGCGCTCTATCCTAGTCTATGGCCCCTATTGCACTATGATATATATGGGATCCCATATACATAAATGATATGAGATATGACCCCAAATGTAAATGATAATACGCAGATATAATCATGACTCAGCTGGTCCAGTCAACCAGATATAGATCATATGTTGTCTATAGGTGTGATCATATATATATATGATAATGTGTAACCCTGTTAAATAAAGAAACGAATAAAAGATAGCGCTGCAAATAATTCCTTCTCACTTGCGCACTGTATCTATGTTATAGTTATAAATATAATATATAAACTAGAAATATAGTATACAAATAAATAATAAAATATTATTATGTTCCATTTGTGTATATTCCTCAGGGTACGGGTAATCCCTAAAAAAAACAAGCAATGATGGCCGAGTGGTAATAGCTATGGACTGCCGTGCCGCAGTACCCTGGTTCGATCCCCACCGCCACCGCATTGGCTTGAGCTTCACCGCATGGTGGAAGGGCATTTTGCGATTGCCCGCCTGGCTAGCTACCACCCTCAAGTAGAAAGTCCGTCGCCAAGCACCGAAAGGTGTGTTATTATAGGACTACTGCCGGTCCTTGAGAGGCAGTGAAATTACAGGCACAATGAGCTTAACAACTATGTCTCAATGTGACGGGCGCAGTGCAATTCGTGAGTTGTCATGAATTGCAACTGTCATAGGCAGAGGTTAGTCCACTTAACATCAGGTGGGCCTCGAGTTTGATCCGTCACACTAACAAAAAAAAAAAAAACAGGTTCTCATAAAACGAAAAGGGTGTAATAATAAAAGTTCAAATAAAACTTTGGCACACGATACAGTACAAATTAAATAAACAATCAGCGAGTTTCTCACGCGTGGTGGGTCAGTTGTTTTTCCTCTCTCTTTTCCTCTATTTTCGCGGGCCGGCGGAGGTGTGCGAAGAAAACCGATCGTTCTCGTATTTGAGCGCGTTCAAAAACAACCCAAAAATTATGCTCGCGCTACGCTATTATAATACTAGTTAAATTTAGAAACAGAACAATTTACTTTCTTCTGCTTTCAACGACTGTTAATATCGTATTCTATGGTATGGCATAGAGAAACCTCAATAACCTGAAAACACTAAATACAGATGTAGAATCGAAGATAAAAGACCAGGCTAATACCAAATAGTCAGGTCACGCAGTAACTTGGTGCAGTGTAAACTGATTATCTTAGAATTATAGCAGTATATTAATCAGTGTAATAAAAAGTCTTATTAGTTTGTTTTTTGTGAGACCAGCCGTTTTTGACATAATTTAGTGAAAATATTTACATAGTATTCAAGTTTACTAATACTTTCTATCTCTCTCTCTCTCCGTTTTAATACTTTACAGCCACTCAACTATGTATTTACATTGAATTTGGACACAATACCCATAAGTATACCTTTTTGAACCGCCCATGACATCACTAACAGCTAATGATGTCATAATATTGTATATCCACTATACATACAGTCACTGGTTACACACACAAATATATAATTATTACTGACCCAATGCGTTGTCGGATGAACTGATTTATACTAAGCACGCAATGGTTTACTTACTAAGCCTAATTTACGTCGGATATGTTCGCACGCGCCACGACCCTCTTTTCCATCTACCTTGTTTCTGCCACCTGTAAGAACAACGCCGTATTCCAGTACTGGATAAACATTTCCATAGTCTAGAGGGCCATATCTATCAAGAATAACATCGATCAGTAGAGCACCAATACCAGACTATTCTAATAGTTGCCGTGTACTTAAGCAACTTGATCGTAGGAGATGGAAAAGCGGCGCGGGGAGAATAAGCTTGCAAATAAACATTCAATTTGACCAGTACAGACGTATTTTGAATTTCGTAATGGATTATTTAGCCATTTACGATGGGGCAAAATAAAAACATAACAGATGACAACCAATTTGTTGAGTTCGGTTATTTGTTACGCAGCAAGGGGACGGACGTACGCCGCGCGCCATATAGCTTTAGATTTTTTATGATAAACCACGATCGCGGTGTGTACGCGGCCAGATTCCACCTGATGCAGATTTCTCGGTTAGATCTTTACAAGGACCAACCCGAAAACTTGGATATTATTATTTCTGAACGAAGCGAGGTTGACCTAACGAGGTTGGTCAAACTTGCATGCAACTTTCAAACGTCTGAGATATGATCTTCGTGAAGTGTGGTCTTGCTTATAATTTTAAGGTCTTCAATGAGCTACATAGGGTACCTATAATATGGATATAGAAGATTCAAATAGTCTTTAAAAAAGGATACCTATAAAGAGGTAGACCCTTGACTTGTATTCAGAATTACTGATTTCAATGCAGCCCTCGGTAGTTTATATTGTTATTCGAAGTAAAATTTAAAAAATACAGTATACAGAACGAGGTCTCAGTTCGCGATTAATTTGAAGGTTGAATTGGAAGTTTTATGTATTATTAACAATTCCACAGATTTTAGATTGTCGGGTCTCAGATTATGTATCGTTTGATCTATAAACAAACGGTCTAACTGCCTTGATGTACGCAGGCGAGACTTAATGGTATCCATCAAAACTAGCATAAATTCAGAAAACTGGAAACACGCCAATCAGAGGCGAGACTGATGTTAGGGTCACCGAAATACTTTATCTAGAATCCTGGTGCATTATAGGAAGATTAAAAATATTACAGCCTTGCGCAAGGACATATATATCTTGTCAGAACTTCGTATGCTAAATTTTTCAATGGTGTAATCTACAGGGAACAATTTTTTTTTATTGTATTTTACGTGTTATGCCGGTTTACATGCAAGTTTGGGTATCGACATTAAAATCTTTGAAATAGAACAGCTATTCAGAGTAAAATTATAAATTATCCTTCAGTTTAAAGGATAATTCAAATTAAATCCAACTTAAACTATAAACGTGCTGCGCTACGAAGTTTCGCTCGCGTAGATGATGATGTAGATGAAAAGTATCCTATGTGTAAATACAGGACCTAAACGACTACGAGTATATCCCGAGTTTCATCCGATTCGGTTCAGTCTTTTTTGCGTGAAGGAGTAACAATCATACAAACTTACAATCTCAATATAATATAAGTGTGATTCCTTAAGTTCTAGATTACGACATAGGATTCTTTTTATGACGATTTACTGCGTAGATCCCACGATACGACCGATTTACACACGGGCGAAGCTGCATGCGGCAGCTAGTACTATCAATGAAACTAGATATTATCAATGAAATATTATACATTAGTTAATATTCACATTTAGTAATAACGAAATGATTAATTCTAACTATCACTCACTTCACCACGGTAGCTCAGTTGGCAGAACACGACCTGGACGGGTGGCCGCGGTTTCAAATGCCGTTCTCGTTACTTTGCTATGCCAGTAGAAACAATCGAAAACCAGTTTATAATGATAATATATCTATTTTAAAAGTCACAATAGATTATTAAACAGCAGAATTTCCACAAGCTTACCAGAGATTTGTCAATTTTATGCACCGTCATCACATATATTGTAGCGACGACTTCTAGGCTATGTTTATGGACAATTTATACAGACTTCAAAAAAAGGAGGAGGTACTCAATTAGTCTTGTTATTTTATGTTTCTTACCTCAGAACTTTTGCCTGGTTGAACCGATTATGATAATTTTTTTTATTTGAAAGCTGTCGGTTACCGTGTGGTCGCGCATTTAAATATCATTATAATCGGTCAAGTCGGTTTTCGAGGTACACTCCAATGACTGAAAATTATTTTCCTGTCTTGATCTTCAAGGGTCACTAAAATGGGTGAAAAAAATGTTTTTACCAAAATATGGAACCGACTTCAACACTCAAATGTGTGAAATAACTTGTTGAAGTCCGTACCACGATGGTTCAAAAGTACGTATTATCACAATATTGTGCCCATGGTACCGACTTCGAAAAGTTATTTCACACGTTTGAGTGTTGAAGTCGGTTTCATTTATTGGTAAACATTTTTTTACTGGAAGCAACGCTTACGACATACGACCTCCTTGCAATTAAACCACATAGGTATGTATTTTATAATAAGAACTGCTTTGTATTTAATAGCACCTTCCTGTAGTCGGATAGCCATGTTAACTTATACTCGTATACAGCTTCGGTATTTATTACTTCCTGCTTCGATTCTCGGTGGTCTTGAACTTATGATTCTCGTATACCTACCACCGGGTTTCGCGAAATGCCAAATGGTCATGGGTAACAACCTTCTTCGTGGGCTCGGTTGATATAGTTTGTTTTGCAGTGGTAATTTTTCTGTTGTAGCTTCTTACTTTGTCGTTGAATAAAACTGTAGTAGTTTAAATATAGTAATAAATTTTTCCTATCGTATATTTGTAATTATGTAATGTAATCCGCATATCAGGCGTTATTGCAAACATAACAATATTAAAAATTATAAGGTTGCGTCATCATTTACAAGTATAAAACCAATTGCACAATTGGTCTTGTTTGTAATTCAACGCAAGTTGTACTATAGATGTCGCTCCATCCCAATACGATGGTTAAAGAACGATAGAAAAGATTTGAGTTATGACGTCATGTCATGTTAGCTCAATTGGTTAGGGCATACCCCGGCTAAAGGGGTAGATGGACGTGGGTTCGAATCCCGCACATAACTTAATTTTTTCCTATCGTATATTTGTAATTTCGTAATGTAATCCGCATATCAGGCGTTATTGCAAACATAACAATAGCAAAAAAACTGTAGTAGTTTGTTCGCTGGGCTATAATAGCTTTTGACCAAAATCTAACCTGATGGTAAGGTATGATGTGGTCGAAGATGACAAAAAGGCTCAATCTAATGTAGGAGCTGGCTCGCCGGAATGTACATTAGGTAGATACTTACCTCCAGTTTCTGGAACGTAAATCAGTCATAATGAGCTGACAGACTAAATATTGAACGCTTATTGGTAACCAATGACGTGACAAATGACCAATAAGCGTTCAGTAGTACGTCAGTTACAATATCGAAACTTTGACAAACCTTCCAGAAACTGTTAGTTAACATATCAAGACTGACAAACCTTCCATAAACTGGGGGTTCGTCTATGAAGTTTGAGGTTTCGAGGGAACGAGCACGTTATAGGTTATATCCTGTAATATATATATATTTCTGTAGCGTAGGTATGCGGTTTTTATAAAAAAACATCTGCAAAGTTACAGTTTTGCTCGTTTACTTCACCTTAATGATAGTACTGTACTGTATCAGCCGGATTGTCCATTACTGAACACAGCCTCTCCCAATATTTTGGTTTTCCATAATCCGCTTGGCAGGCGGCTTGGGAATCGCAATGAGAGATATCAGTTCCTCAGAAAGTGCTGCTACCCACCTTCTGGTGTGTTACCATTAGCCGCCTGTTACAACACCCACGGGTAGAGATGGAGAGGACATTCTAGCCCGGCACCGCACGGGCTGAACCAGTGATTTGGCTTACTGTAATGATAGTACGAGTACTTATACGTAATTGGTGAGTACTGGGGGCCAACTCTCACCTCTTATAGTAATAATAATTTAATCTTACTGCTAAATTTTATACCTCCACGTCAATTAAGCAATCTTACAAACAGTAATAGAATCGCTCGTCGTTTGAACTCTGACGTACGTACTATTACTGTTCCAGCGACAAATCCGTCATGTTTATCCATCTTAAAAAAGTTACTTTCTAGCAGCGGATTTAAACCTGATTTTGGGTATTTTACTATAAAAATGGGTTTAATTAAAGTGTGAATTACGTGCAATGTTTTTATATCTATTATTCTTTAAAATAAATGCAGCAAAAATATTTGATGAATGAAACTATGAAAAGCTACAGACAGTTCCTGTACAGTAACAATAATGTCGTAAAACTATGGTAAAACCGTTCCATAACATCGTAGTTCGGGAGAGTGCGAGCGGGATAACGCTATATTATAAACATCTTGTATCTTGCTTGCACATCCGTGGTACATATTTCATTCGTACTTTAAATAGCATCAAACCAATATTGCTTGACGCGATTGTGGGCCGGTGATAGTTCGTGACTGCGAATGATTATTTTAAGCATGAAACAAAACGCTCCTTTTTTATGATGGTTTCGTAAAAGGTGGGTGTTGGCCCCCTGAGATGCAGCTGATAGATAAACATTGACATATATTAGTTTCAAATAACTATTATATATATTATTTCCTAATTTGGCGTTCTATAGATACAAAGCTCAACGCTCTACAAGGATATCAGCGAATGACAACCACACAACTGCTCAGAATAATATTATCTTGAGTCATCGCACAAAAACGCACAATGACCAACTGACCGGCCGATAATAACAAGCATTATGATGTATGCGCCGTTCGTATGGTCTATGACTAATGCTTTTGTTATAACACTTGGTCAATAGAGTAACGTGGCCGTGTGAACCAGTGATTTGGCTTACTGTAATGGTATTTGCGTGTTTGTGGCATTTATCTCCTTGCTCTTAAAAAGTGTTGTGCAAGGAGGTATATACGTTAAAGGTACTATGTACAAGGCCAGTAGGCTAGGGTGTAAAACTGGTCTCATAGAGTTTAGTATGGATGTTTTCCGAACTATAAATACAACTTTATGCACCATTTGGATGGTGGAAGGGCATTTTGCGAATGCCCGCCTGGCTAGCGACCACCCTCAAGTAGAAAATCTGCCACCAAGCACCTAACGGTGTGTTCCGGCAGCTGTCCTTGAGAGCCAGTGAAATTACAGGCACATGAGACTTAACGACTATGTCTCAAAGTGACGGGCGCAGTGCAATTCTTCATGACTTGTGATGAACTGCATCTGTTATAGGCTGAGGTATGCTTAACATTAGGTGGGCCTCGAGCTTGTTCCATCACAATAGCATAAAAAAACGAATTTTCTGGCCCAAATAGGTCTCTGTTAAGTTACGATTATTACGAAAAAAAACATGAATTAAATAAAGTTCAATAAATCTCAATGCTTGCTGCACGTGGCCGATACGACATTTTGTTTGTCCGAAAATCGTGAAAATTAGAGAAAATAATACGTTTCACATGGATGTGATTGCACGGTTTTAAATGTCTCTTTCAACACGGATTTGTTGAGATGGATCACATTTTAGCGACAGAAGTGAAAATTCACTGTGCTTGATTGGATGTTCCAAAAACATATTTCAAAGCAGATGTATTTCTGATATTTTTGACCTATTAAAGTATTAATCATGCAGTTTCATAACCTTCAGCACGGTTTTATTGCCAAAACGTCCGTACATAACATATATTTTGTCTGAATAGTACATATAATGATTCTCTGAAGAGGGGATAATGATTCCCTTCAAATTGGCCAAAACCAGGGCATCATCGCCCCCTTAACTACTCACATAAAAACTTAAGTCGGTGTAAAATTAACGACTTATACTATGTCGCTTCTTAGTAAAAATCTTTCTTCGGGTTCCTATCAAAGACTTTTCTGTATACCTGAAGCATTATTTTTTAAACCACACGTAGAAATAATTTGAATTTGTTTCTATGGCTCTAGACAATTTTTCAAATGACTCAAAATTATTTACGCTATGCAGTCATATACAAAATTTCAACTTTCCCGCACAGTACATTAGGAGAAAAAAAGACTGTTACAGCCGTACCCGCGAGTGAGATAATAAATATTAAGTGTTCTGTATTTCCTCGAATATACTGAACCCTAAAAGAGGTATCCCAGGACCACCAATACGGTGACAAGTAAAAATCTATCGTCTGTGTAACTCTCTAGAAACAGCCGCGACCTTGTATGTTTACGTATACAGCTGAATTGTTTAATCTTGCGTACTAGCTTGAAATACGTATAGTATGCACTACTATACTATAATACATACGTCGTAAAACTGAGTAGGTACTCCAGCCATCAGTTATAGTATACAATAGAATAGACGATAGTTCGATACGTTCTGACATAATTTGGTATTCAAATGAATTGCTTCTTGACGTCATAACATAGCCCATGTGTTTGTATGTGAATTATTTGAATGTAAGATGATATATTCGCTCAAACAAGGGGATGTCACCTTCGATTCACCTGTTTTGTTTGCGAGTTAATGCACTGACCTACATAATTACGTATTCTAGGTCGTAAGCGGACACTGACTTGTATAGTGGCAACTTCGCTCTTATTTATGAAAAAATAATTATGTGGGTAGGTGGTACATTATTGAAAAATGAAAATAATTGAATAACAAGCAGATATCGTTGCTTGCTTTGTTTTATTGTTTGCTGTGTTTCTTCTTTCATGTAAATACAAATTGCCCGTTTGGCGTTGTTGAACATTAACATGTTTGTTCTATATATAACTGTACTGTATCAGCCGGATTGTCCTCTGATGAATACAGCCTCCTAAGGGGGGTATGCTTGGCAGGCGTCTTGGTGATCGCAGTGTAAGATATCAGTTTCTTACGAGGCGCTGCTGCCGACCATCCGATATTTCACCTTTACTCGCCTCTTATGACAACCATAGGTAGCAATGGGGGTGTGACATTCTAACCCAGCATCCCACGGGGCAATCTATTAACTTGTAAACAATTAAATAATTTTTATGGCGTCGAAAAATGCTTAGAGCTACCCTCAGAGACCAAAATGAGATAGAAAGGAGCTGCAATTCTTGTCACGATTAGGAATGGATGAATGATGATTTACAGGAGATGATAACAATTGTAGTACTTAGTATTATTGATGAAGTAAAAGCTAAACAAGAGAAAGAGTTTCGCTACATATGTGACTTTTATTTACGAAGAATGTAAAGCACCAGGGGGATGTTGAAAAGGAGGTGAACGCTGTAAATAAAAAAAAACAACTGAGCGGGCTACTCTCCTGTCCCTCGAGCTCTCATATCATCATTGAACTTAGGACACAGAATAAAAAGGACCCTAGAAATTAATTAACGCATGCGTTATTCGCCAATAAAATTATTTACAGAAAAACAATACGATTTTCTATTCTAAAAATCATTCAATAATAACTTATCAAATCAATTCATTTATTGGTAAAAATAGATTTGCATGTCATAAATACAACTATATAAAATAGACTAATTTACAATATACCGAGAGTCATCTTTCAAAAATTCTCTCGCTTCATAGTAAGCCTTACTAACAAGTAGTATTTTTAGTTTTCTTTTAAGTATATTTGCGGAAGCTGCAGATTTTATATGTACAGGTAGTTGCGTGTAAAAGTTTGGACCTACATACACGGACTTTATAGATTTAGCGATGGAGTAAGCAGGAGTCTGCTATCTGTCCCTCATATCTCGTTTCAACTGTGGGAAGGTCCTAGTGACCTGACCTGTTCGGGGTTGTTCCTTATTCGGTACTATCAAATACTGGTATCAGTCTTTCATTAACTAAGGTACCTCAAAAAAATATCGTTGAACATAGCATTAGGATCTTTATTTTACCGATCAGAAATATGTTGTAAATGGCCAAATTAAATCACTTCTGAAAAAATCTTAATCCTTTGTCAAATGAAGCGTAGCATGCACAACGCTGGTTTTCTTTTTAAGCAATTGAAACGGTCATTTCCGATTGACCGCCTCGACGTGGCTTTACAAAAGAATCCTCTGTACGTTCACTCGAGTACATGATGGTAAACGAATGCATGGAATTTTCTGGATAACATACATCACGATGCATAACGCATAACAACAAGGCCTTAGCCTATTCCGAATCATCTTCATTGTAATAGATGGTAATAGTTCAGTACACTGACGAGCATTGTAAGCAAATGGAATCAAATATAATCAAATATTTGCCGTTAACAATACGTCAATGCATAATTCATAACGTGTGTAATCTTTTATTACTATTCAAAGTAATATAACTGTGATGCGTTGTAGTAAGGTTTGTTTATTCTTATATGGAGTAACTATGATTTTAGTTTGTTTTGAAGGATATTTTCTTGTTCTGGATTTACCATTTTTTAGGGTTGCGTACCAAATCAAAACGGAGCATATGTGACAGGTCTCTAGCTCTCTAGTCTCTAAAAAAAAATAAGAAGAAAATCGAAAATGCTTATTTCCCAACCGTGATCGATTAGAGAGCTTAATGAGTAGAGTAGAATAGGTTTTTTTTCACCTCAATATTTTGAATTGAAGTTATTTATCA
This sequence comes from Plagodis pulveraria, assembly GCA_963890685.1. Lineage (NCBI taxonomy): Eukaryota > Metazoa > Arthropoda > Insecta > Lepidoptera > Geometridae > Plagodis > Plagodis pulveraria. Next base: position 10,181,842 of record OY982975.1, read on the forward strand.
TTCAAAATCTGCGTGGAAAAGAGCTTTTATCCGCTAGCGTATATACAATTTTTGAATGAACAATTGTTTGAAAGAACTTTGTTATTTGAATTTTTCACATAAATTTTGAGGTTAAGTGAAAAACGTGTTAATACAAAAGTTGTAGATCTTTTTATTACCTAGAACTTCGTCATATATTTTTTGTCATAGGACTTGTAGTTTTGCCGAAAATCGAGATACCTAAAACGATTTTACCCTTAAAAACTCACCCCTCCTACTTCCTGACCTCACATCGACCGTAAATTATTTTTCCTTTAATTTTTCTAATATTCTCCTCCTTTTGCAACGGGTTTCATCCTACTAATAATTTTGTTGGTTTGAGAAACTATCTACCCGGGTCTAAATAATAATTAGTCTCTAGTAATCTAATAAAATAGTTGTTTCAATGAAACTGAGTATGTATTAAAAGCAGTATGCGCGAGTCTCTTTAGAAACGTCATTTTTACCGAGGCCTCTGTCACTAAATTTAACTTTAAGGGTAGATTTATATTAGACCGGGCCGTGCCCGTGGCGTGCCGTGTACGTGGCCCAGACGGGGCATTTTGTATGAAGCAGTTTATAGTAGACAGTGCCTGATCCGTGTCCTGTCCGGGCCCGCCTACTAACGTACGCTCCGGCCCGCCCCGTCCTCGCCCCGGCCCGGACACGGCCCGGTCTAATATAAATCATCCCTAATTCTATTTCAGTGCCGGCGCATCCCATTCATAGCATTTAGACGTTTATCTAATCAACACGCAATGTCAGACAAGTCAATATGTCATCGGCAGGCGCACTGTTTAACGTACTATTGTGTAATAAGTAAATTTGCCGGTCTATTTGTTTACCGTCGTTTCTGTTTTGTTTTATATCGCTGATAGTTTAGCCTTTGAGCACTATCTCAAGTGATGATGTGGTCGAAGGTGTAGTTCAAGCTAACCTAGAAGTACTGTTACACCGTTAGGTGCTTGGCGGCTGATTTTCTACTTGAGGGTGGTAGATAGCCAGGCGGGCATTCACAAAATGCCCTACCATGCTATAACGACTGCCATCCTAAGACAACAACCGGGAACGGCGGCTTAACGTGCCCTCCGAAGCACGGAAACGTTCAGTAGTAATGTCACTAGCGGCCACTTAATCCTCGTGCATCATAGGTTATGTTGACAATTATTGTTATCATCAAAGTGTTTATGAATGAAATTCTATTATTTAATTTCATTTATAAATTCCCGAATTCAGGCGCGTGTGATGTAATACGAGTGAATGGTGCAAAATTAGTAAAGTTGTACAACTTTAGGTAGGTATATTAACACACAAAACACTTGCACTTGAAAAGGAATGAATTTGATAACATCAGTTTTAATTTAAAGCTTTAGTACCGTATAATGTAAGGGCACAGGAAACTCGTTTTGTAATTTGTGATAAGACGTATCGAATGGGAAACGAGATCAGCAATTTAATTATTTATTAACACCAATGTATAATGTCGGTACTTTACTTAAATTCATTCTAAAACGTACTTACCGAATTATTGTATATCGTACAGGGTAATGAAGTTCTTTTGATTCATTAAAAACAAATTATAATAGTACATTATGATATAGTGCTGTAAGTTGAAAATTACAGCCGAGGCGATATTGCTACAAGAAAGCAGATGTTCTAATTATCAAAGCGCACGTATGTCATACGACGTTTTACAACACACTTGCTAGGAACAAATACGAAAATTTCGATACTTAAATATTCATTTTATCTTTTTGATAGCAATAATAATCTGAGAAGGTTTATAATTAATTCTTCCAAACTTCTACTTCGGTAGGAAAAAACTCTTTGGTTTGTTTTTATATGAAAAACTAATGAAATAAACTACAATCTCCTTGGTGAGAAGTGTGGAAAAGTTGTTTTTTTTTCTATTTAAAACACAAGTGCGATAAAGTAGAAAAAAGCACGAGTGCGTAATAGACTGCTACATTGTGACACTAAATCGGTGCATTTAAAGGCCCGTTACGAGCTAGTGTGTTGAAAAAGTTTTAATTTTATAAACAGTTATTATGAGTCTGGTTTCCGGAAATCAACATAACTATTTGATAAATGATGATGACTGCCCATGATGATATAGCAAGAACGCTTTTGATTGATGATTGAATTATATTAAATGGACAAGATGAGAGAAGAGATCTATAAATAATATTCTTAGAACTCGTGACGAACGACGAACAACTTGATGTTTGAAGTGTCAAAGGCGTAACGCATCTGTCATTTTTTAAATATTATTGATAGGGTTTGTAGGTGTCGATATATAATTATAAACCACTGTTAATTTATATATTTATTCTAATAATAGTAAAATTATTTAAGCAATATCGTCCATCTGTTGAAAAGCTTGACACTATCTGCAAAAACGTAAAGGTGAAATTATAACTGCCATTACGCAAAAGCATGAACACATTAATTGAAGACAGATAATCTGAAGACGGACCTCGGTCGAAATACTGACTTCAATGATGAAATATGTTCAACTATTTGTAAATCGACAACAATTTAGTTAAAAAAATACTTGAGCGCTGAAATTTTATCCTTCCCATTTTCACAGTTTAAAATTTCCAATGTCATAGAACGATGAACATGGTATTTGAAATATATCCATAGATAGCTATATATACACTAATATATATATATAGATAAATGGCTCCGCCGTAAGTTGTTGGCAGTATTTTCTTTAGAATCGGACCGATTGTTATGATATTTCGATACCTCTTGCAAAGGAAACAGGAAAATTGGCAATTGCTTACCAACTTTACCGCCTCGCGAAATAATCTACCTCCAGGGTGCTGAACAAAGAAGGTCTATCTCTAAAACACGCTCAATCAAGACTTGGCCTACTCCAGCAAAGGAAAACAAGCATACGCAATATTTAGATGGTTTCTCATATATTTTACGCTAACAAATCAACTTTCGATCACTGCAAGCAGTACATAATAATGAATAATTTAACCTTGCCGAGTCTGACTCTTGGCAACTTGCCATTGTTTCTAGAAGTTCACCAACACATGGAGGTGAACCTTTGGAGTGTGGAACGATCAAAAGTATTCGTGTTGGTAATTATTTCTGTTATTTGTTTGTAAATTTTTGACTTTGTATGTGTTGATGTTAATTTAGGAAAGTTTTTAATAGCGTAGTTTACTGAATGCTACGAAGATTGGCTCCCCTTCTACAATAATATTATAAAGAGGAAAGATTTGTATTTTTGTACGAATAAACTTAAAAATCATTGGACTGATTTGGATGAAATTTGGTATGGAAATAATTTGAGAACCAGGAAAGGACATAGGATACTTTTTCACAACTGCGCAAAAGTAGGTTTATGGTTTTGCGCAATAACCGAAATAAACGCGTGCGTAGCCGCGGCCGGAAAGCTAGTTACTTATAAAAATGTTAACTCTATTAAACAACAATTTGTATTGAACACAAGCGTTTTGCTTTTGGCAGTATTATATGAAGCAGCATTCATTAGTAAGGTAGGGGGAAAAGTGGATTTTGGCTACTTTCCTTAATTCGATGTTTTCAATAACCGGCTGTACTCACGCGTATTGGTCGAGATTCTCGACCTAGGTAGGTTCTAGTTTTATTTAGGTACTTTGCACTAACTTTCTACCATCATCATATCATCTAATAGGTATAATTTACAGGCTTGACCAGAGGCTGGTATAAATAAATTATCCAATCTAATAGATAATTAGGCCACGCGTAGATGGGTACATTTTTTATTTATAAATACCTGACCAATGTTCATCATACCATGAACATGAATAAATAAAATAATGCTTATATTACATATTATATCTCCGAAATATGGATAACTGTATTAGCCGGATAGTCCACTGCTGAGCTGAACACAGCCTCCCCCAACATGGGGGGTTTGCCAATTGAAATATGGATAACGCTAGCACGAAATCGTACGGTTTTTTTTAAAGAAAAAAGGCTTATACTCAGCACTGGGTAACTTAAATCTAAAATATCGCAACATGAACTGTAAATGATGATTGTAGTGATTTACATATCGACATGAGAACGTCAACATTTTGGTCATGTGCAGTTTAAAGTCCCCTGTAATAAGGATGACCCCTTATAGATAAATGGCTGGAGCTCATTACCATCTTCCGGTTACAGCTCTGGAAATTCAATTTCTTTGATAGATACATCAGGGCAAGCAGCATGTCTTCAAAACCACAACAAGTCCCCAAGTTCAGGGGGCCAACTCCCATCTCTTAATTCAGTCTTATTTTAACCTTATATAAACAATTTTAATTTGCACCCCCACATACCGCTATAATAAACTTACATTAGAACTTTTATTTGAGAGCGAGCTGCACGCATTCAATCAAGTCATTTGTGCGATAGAGATAGCGCTTTAAGAACATAATTTGCAGTGACGGCCACGGCACGAATCTTAGTATTCTTATTTTGATATTGTCTTAGGTTTTCGCGATTATTACACATAGTGATTAAACAACTTTAAACGGTTTAAATCGCGTATATTTATCATTATTTTTGTCCCGACGTTTCATCAAAATCACCCCGTGACCACGATCACTGCAAAGTGTTTGAAACGTCGGGACAAAAATAATGATAAATATACGCAATTTAAATCGTTTAAAGTTGTTTAAGTACTATTCATATTTAAGTTTGAAATAATGATGTTAGTTTTCCATAATAGTGTTTAAAAGGTGGGAGTTGGGCCCCTGCTTATCACCTACACATATTTTGTTGACGCACTTTTAAAAGACCGTACAGAATTGGTACAGCCACTCACATAATAATAGATGGTAGTTAGATATAGCCCACTTTGGTGTAATTAACGTTACGCTCTACCTGGTCTGCAGGGGACTGGACAGGAAGACGTGATGATGGGCTATATCCCTTGGCGAGTCCACGCAGTTTCTGATGGAATAATCAAACTTTTTATTCATGACTCTGTAACTATAAAGATTCTTTATTTGCGTAAAACATGGTATAAAGTTGTTATTATAAAATCAAAGTGCACATGTTTTGCTACTATTAGAGTAGCATGCAAATTAACACTATGTTAACTAAGTATATTGTTATAATTATTTAATGAAGTCTTTTACATCATAAATGTTTTTATCCTGCAACCATTTATACATTTTCTTTTTAAATTGTGTTATATTTAGCTCTTTAAATTCATTGGGTAACTTATTGAATATCTTAACTTATAGTGATCAATAATGTTTGTAACAATTAAAATCGTTAATACTCGTAATAATGAATTCTTACAGATATTTAATTGAGTTCGTCTCCTGATTTGGCATCAACTTGTCCAATGGTAACATATCTTATAAAAATATTTTAAGAAAACAATAAATTAATATTTTAGTAATACACTTAAAAATATAAAAAAATAATCTAGTGACAATTGAGAAATTTTCGATCGTGCGTTCGATGAGTCAAGACCTCCTGAGGATGCTTCGTGTAGAACCGAGACGCGTCGAAAATTCTTCCGGTTTAGCTGCGTGGTGTTTGTGACGTCACGTCGACTTAACAGGAAAATTAGGCGGAAGGTTAGGATTCAATGTTACCTTAATTTTTTTTTAAAGATTTGTTATCATTAAATATGGATTTCCGCAAAGTAACGCCTGGATCTATTCATCAACATGTCCATTGATTAAAGTTAAATTCAATATAGTATATTCAATAAAGGCTCCTATGACGCATTTCTGAACCTAAAGATAGACCATTACAGGGAGCAAAATCATATTTATAAAAGCCGGCCGGTGAGGGCGCTATTTTGAAAACAGAGTCGAGCGTAGGCGAGAGAATCTAATGCAGAATCCCGAATAATCAATCCTACAATGTATGAAAAGATTGAGTTAGATCGGTCGTGAAAAAATAATTTTGCGGACGTTGAGAACTTGATATATGAGAGACAAACGTCCTTGTCTTTCTCTCGTTTGCGCGGAATTTATTTGTAACTACTACTTACTATTCAATTTTACTGATATTGGTTAAAGTAGAAGTAAAAATAAGTCAACCCGTTTGCAATACTCTGGCTGTTACTGATGACCTTAGACGGCAGTTACTAAGTATTTCCATAAGGGCGGCCACTTGCCAGTAATATAAATAAAAGTTCCTTATGTTCTTATATTTATTATTTACTACGTACCAATATTTCCGGTCCTTCTTTACACTTACGTGTACATACTTATTTTGCTAGTAGATACGTAATTAATACTCCAACATTCACCATATCGAAATGTTCCGTAAATCATACTCTCTCTTAGTAGCTTTGCTGAGTAATCATAACTTTGATTATATCCAGTTTTCTATAGGAGAGAGGGTTCCAGTAATAACCGACGGTTTCGCCAGACGGCTAGTATTAGAAATTTCTATTTATGACGTGATATTTATAGCTTTGGTTGGCCAGCTCGCAGTGATTCGTCAGGTGGTTATTGCAACTCGCCTTCAACACCTAGAATATCCTTTCCGTCCGTGGGTGGAAACGTTGAGTCTACTGGAACCAATTCAAGAATTGATAATAAATTAAAATGTAGAAGTGTGGCCACTTATATAGGTAACTTACGCCAGAAAAAAATAGAGGCAGAAAACATATTACGCCAATAATAATAAAATTCATATACATAAGTATAATAATAAATATATAAATAAGAATATGATCGTTGAAACTATATGTTTGTCTGAAGTTTTTAAATACATAAATATTTCCTTGTTTTCAATAAATATGACAATATATTGTAATATGTTAACCAACAGATATTAAATCACGTTTAAAAATAAAAAAACACGTGCAGATGAACAACAGCTTACATTGTAGAATATAGTTTGATGACGTCATGAACATTCAGTCATCGGGTAGATAGAAACGAAACTCGTAATTTTGTTATTTATTACCTGGTACTGGTAGAGCAAGAAAATGTAGAGCTGAAATATTTAGAATAATGGAGAAAAGTTTAACTAAAAAGTGTGGAAAATGAATCCTTTTTAAGGGTTGTATGTTTCATGAAGTTAACCATTTATTTTTTATTATGAATAGTAATTTATACATCTAAATAAAAATACTAATAGATATATTAAAACTCGTAATAAATTGTATTATTTTGATGAACACAGCAGTCATATTTTTGTTTCATGCGGCCTTAATCATTTAATAATATGTTGGTACTCATACTTGGTAATGTATAGGTAATTTTAAACTGACATTTTCTCTCTATTTCTGTCTAAGTGGATATATAAATCGAGAATTTTAGAAAAAGAAATTTGTAGAGTAGCTCGTAAGTGCACCTGTAGCTTCGGTGCTCTATGAGACTTCTAACTCTACGTAAAAGTTTTTTTTGCATGCAAACGCACGTGAGCCGGCGTCAATGATACAGCGGGCGCGCGGGCAGTCGCGCCGCGACCTCTCTACGCTTATCACGACGCACAACACTACACAATTCAATTAACCAATCAAGTTAATCCAATTGAAAAACGAACGACGCATTCCAGTTTCAAACTTCAAAAAAGGAACGTCATATTTCTTTCCGCGCGGGCCGTTAACTAATGCGGCCATAATTTCAGAATTAGCGTTCTTATGCTAATTATTCCAGTGTTTGGTACAAGTGTTGCTAATTTCTGCGAATGTTCGATGATGTAACAGTGAATCGCTGAATGGTACCTTTGTTGGAAGCCTCGAAGCTGTAAACAGTGCGTTCTAAGAAACTGAAAGTGTATTAGTGTCACGCTAAATACGGAAAACTCCCTGTTGCTACAACACCGGGTATGTTTGTTTTTTGATAAATAGATAGCACACTCTCCCTAATCCACTTGTTCATTGTTATTAATTTTTTCACGTATATGAGTATTTACGGAGTGCGTCGGTGGCGATTCGCCAAAATGTATTATTAAACACAGACGATGGAATTTTGATTTTACCCAGCACGGCAAATGAAAAGTTATTCTTAGACGATTTATGTTATGATGATAACTTAATATATATAATTAGAAATACCACCTGTAGCTGAACCGCTTTTACCGTAGGTATTGAATTGGGCAAACTTTTCAATATTTTTATCGCAACCTTCAAAAACAATTACTGAAATTGTGGTCACGGGGTAGATTAAAAAATATACAATTGTGAACGCGAAAGCCTTACAAATCAACGTTTATATAAATATATATGTATAATTATAGCTTTATAAATCTCTTTGAGGACCACAGCCTCAGCTCTACATAGATGTCAATGGCCAGCCTTGAAGCAAATGTGCCAGAAACACAACATACGAGAATAACATTTTGTATAGTTGACGAGTTTTCTATGTTGTTGAGTCATGTCATCACACAGTTTACGATTACTATGATTATGTATGTGCAGCAATAAAAATATCAGAACTTAATATTCCGAAATGAATAAAACGCAAATTAGCATTTTTTTACTGTGTCAGGCAGAACTGACAATTGCATGTAAAATTATATGAAACCAATAATGGAACAGGTAACATTTTGTAGAGTTGATCAAGAATAATATTTTGTAGAGTTGACGAGTTTTCTATGTTGTTGAGTCATGTCATCACGCAGTTTTCGATTACTGTGATTATGTATGTGAAAGCAGTAATAAAAATATCAGAACTTATTCAAAATCAATAAAACGCAAATTAGCATTTTTAGTGTGTCAGGCAGAACCATAGAGAAATTTTAATGTATCTTTGGGCAGAACAGACAATTGCATGTAAAATTATATGAAACCAATAATGGAACAGATACCGATGACACATTTGTATTTACATCAACTTAAACGCATGATTCATTTCGACAGTCGATATGATTGCCAAGTGGTACTACTCCTAACACTAACAATAACATGAAATTTATTTGTGTAATAATTTCATATGCCACCTGTTATCTACAGCTCTTATGTTGAATTTAGGGACAAAACAGCCATCGGCAAGTTTCCTCAGCCTGCTCTCGTTTTATTTTTTTGAGAGGATTATTGTTCATAATCGAAAAAGGAAAGCTTCATTGGTAAGAAGGATGGATGGCAGTGTCAACAACACCATGAAAATCATAGCTGAAAATTTTAATTCACCTATTAGCAGGCATTTTGTTCAGGTGTTGACTAAATAAGTTTAATACGGACCGGTCAGCGCTTGAAATAAAATACTTCTATTACAGTCCCACCAACTTATCTGTTCAGGCGGCAAAAAAAAGAACTACAACATTCCTTCAAATTGTCCTCGAAAACTGCACAGTTAAGTTGGTGGTACTATATATACCTATTTGTGTAACTAACATTACAATATAGTTTATTATATGTACGTGTTGGGCCATTGTAGCCTGAATAAAGAAATTTATTATTATATTATAATAAATTTCACCTTGCAGCGTCGGGTTTGGAAATGATACTTTGGATCGCCATATCGGAATAAACCGTGGTTATTTTTTAAGGGTAGCAAAACTTGCCTGTGTTGTTTATTTCGAATTAAAACGTTAGTGGACGCAGAGAAAAGTCGCGTCAAGCAGGAGTATCGAAAAGTCTTACAATTCCAATATCAAACTCTTTACTACCATCTACATTTATAGAAACCATCCACATTTTTATATATACTCACACACGCTAACAATATGCAATAGTTAAGTAGGTATTTTGGATCTTTGTTCCTATTATTTTCTTAACTTGAACTTTGTATTTACATATTATCACCTGCAATTTGTTAAGACTACAAAATGTTAATTTAAAATAGGAGGGTGAAAAACGGGATTTCTTAGCACGGGGAAACCTAGTAAGAATTTTGTTTTACACCCATGTCTTCTTCATTTTATATTATTTTTTATACTTATATACAAGGTTCATATAGTGTTAACTAGACAACATGTTTTATATATATTATGTATCACAACTGTTGCAATTTGTTTTAACCGGCTGTATACCTTTATTAACAAAATACTACGAACTATATACAACACTACAGCTACTACAATAAAAGCATTTGGACTCATATTCAGTCCAAATGCTCTAGCCCACTACCAGTTGGCAGCGTGCCCAGCATGCTGGCAGCATTGCATCGTTGAATTGCAATGCTTATTCTTTGAGCCGACCAAGCGCTCTGATAAGTTTAAATAAATATTATTATTATTACTTTTCATTACTACATTCTGATAACATCTGTAAATATTAACAACTAGCAATTATTTTAGTTTTAACTGACAACTAAATTGCAGTTAATTTACAAAAATCTGACCATGAGGTCTGCATACGTTTTGACGGCTATGGTTTAAATAGCTATGGCGTGATGTAATACATCCAGTTTGACCTCAAGCTTCGATGTGTATGTGAGTTATCTGTTATTTGATACAGGAACCTGTTCCGTCACTTGTGTGTATGTGGGCCGGTTGGTACCTATCGTTAGATGTTTATTGAGGTTGAAACGCAGACCATTGAGCGTTGACTCGTTTATAATTTGTCTAGATATTGAAAAACAAATTTACATTAATGACGGTAGGGTAATGGCGTCGTTGGAGATTAACTATGTACACAGATAATTTCTTAGAAATAAGGATTGTATTGCGTTTTTAAAACTACTGCTCGGTGAGTTCTTTTTAGGGTGCCGTGCCCAAAGTGCAAAAACGGGACCCTATTACTGAGAGTTCGCTGTCCGTGCGTCCGTCTCCAGGCTTTATCTCAAGAACGGCGATAGCTAGACAGTTGAAATTTTCACAGATGATGTATTTTTATTGCTGCTATAATAACAAATACTAAAAATAAAATAAATATTTAAGTGGGGCTCCCATACAACAAACTTGTTTTACAGTTTCTTGCTCGATACTAATAACGGTGACAGGTAGACGCTTTAAATATTCACAGAATATTCAGTTTTATGTTCTCTTTAAATATAATTAATTAAAATAAATAATTAATGGGGCTCCCATACAATAAAAGAGGTTTTCGCCGTACCTACCCAGCTCAATCGGACACTGCGAAAAGGTCTGTGTCTTGCAAGATTAGGTTAATAATACTAACATTACGCATTTACATCCAAAGGTAAAGATATGCACAGGTGTCTAACAAAACTGCCACATTTCGCCAGTTATGTTATTGCCATGTTGGTGTACTGCAATCTGTGAAGCACAGTTCTAGACTCCGGATTATTCTTCTTGTAGTCTTGTTCCAATCTATTCTATTAAATTTCGTCGTAGTAACCACACCTTTCATCAAATACCCTTCTTCACAGGATCCATCGATACCTCCTTGGGCCTTCTGCTCTTATGACCGTCCACTATAATATAGAGTCCAGTTTGCTATATACAATCACCCAATAATACTGTCCGACCTACGGTTGAAATTCTGGAAATGCAGTACCTCGAGCAGCAACGCAGCTGTCTTGAATTTTCGTTTGATTTTGTTGAAATCTCCGGTATGACCTTCTTTTAATATACATATTTTGACATACGGGTACCTATATTCATTGCCATTTAAGATTCAAGATTCTTTATTGCTTCCATACAGTACAAGATGTTTAATAAGTACATTTAATTATCTTCTTTAATGTCTATCTCTTGTTTATTATGAATTATAGAAATAATTAAAGTGTAGATGTTGTAATGCATCTAATTAACATATGGTTAATTGATTAACAAGAAATGTTTGGAGATGATAGCGATCACTGTTATGTTTTAAGCCGGTGTAGGTAAGTTGGTAAATAATGTAGGTTTCCATACTTGGCACTTTTGTAATGAATTTGTACCTTGCTCTCAACCAACAAAATAAAGGTATTAGCTTTATTATATCCTTGATTATATTCTCTGACGCGTATTTATATTGATAAGCAGTTCTACACAGAAAAAAGGAATACTTGAACCAACGCAGTGTGTTTGGGTTCAAGAATATTTGTGATTCATATATATTGAAAACAATATATTCTTGAAAACAGAACACAATATTCTCAGGAATATATTCTTGAATCAAAGTATATATTGCATTCTTCTTTGGAGAAATCGTTAAAGTGTTTACATACGAATATATGGTTAGTTTTGAATCCAAGAATCTTACCATAGATATTCGTAAGTGAAGCACCTTAATTACATTTGAACAAGAATATTTAAAAATATTTCAAGAAAGAATATAGAAATTTTATTTAGAGAATTAAATGTTACCAGAAGAATTCCTATTTTATTGTTAGAAGAATATTTTCGTTATCTTAAAATAATAATTTAAATATTTTATGTGAAGAAATATTTTTTGGGTCAAAACAATATTCCTATTAAGAATATTCGAGTGTAATATCAAGACTCGATTATTTTTCAGTTCAGAATATATTCTGGTTGTAATACAGCATTGTCTTGAATTTATTAAGACAATGTATATTCTTGGCTAAAGAAGTCTTTTTTTCTGTGTACTTGGCACTTTTGTACTGAATTTGTACCTTGCACACAACCAACAAAATAAAGGTATTAGCTTTATTATATCCTCGATTTCTCGTTCTTCATTTATATTGATAAGCAGTTCTAGTAGTTATTATAAATACAAATATGTTTTGTTTTATTATAAAATATACTCGTACTAAGTAAATATTCTCCAAACTTAGTTATAGGTTACATAAACTGAGAGATAAGGTAGAAGTGACAATTATTTTAAGCTAAGGCCAATGGGGCATCACAGATAATTTGGGAAGATGAAGATGACTCAGGTTAAGTGTCCAGCCTGTGGCTTAATAAAAAAATATAAAGTTAATGCCTAATGTATGTTTGTATGCCAGTAGTAGTAATGTAATTTAAACACAATTACGCAATACTTAAAAATATATAGTTGAGTTTTATTTATGTTATTATGACGGAACAAACTCGAGGCCCACCTGATGTTAAGCGGTCACACTGAGACGTACGAGTACGAGTTGTTAGATCTGATGTGTCTGTAATTTTACTGGCTCTCAAGGACTGCTGCCGGAACACACTGTTAGGTGCTCGGTGACAGATTTTCTACTTGAGAGTGGTCGCTAGCTAGGCGGGCATTCGCAAAAAGCCCTTCCACCATGCAGCTCAAGTCCGCGGCGGGATTCGAACCATGGACCTGCTGCACGGCAATCCATAGCCAAAGTCACTGAGCCATAACTGCTTCAAGTTATGAAATGCTTACAAAAACAAACACTGCACAGGTAACTGACCGTAACTGATATTTCTAAAAGTATTTACACATATAAAGCAGCCTTATCAGTACCTATTTATATTTATACCGTCGAAGTCATATTTGCATGGGTTTACTATTGTAATGCGTTTACTGCAAACATGCATACTCAAGATAATAGTATAATTAAGTACGTTGTTATATATTATATTTTATTATATGTAGTAGGTATGTACCGTATCCTTTCCCTGTTTGTTTCCTCGTAGTGTTGTAGATATTGTGTAATAAAATTAAAGTATCTATTTTGCACGATGCATAGTAAATTATAACTAATAATGTATTAGCCGGATCGTCGACTGCACGTCGCACAGCCTACCCCCATTTCAGGGTTTGCTATAATCACCACGCTTGGCAGGCGGCATCGGGATCGCAGTATAGGCATAGTAGAAGGAGACTCTTTCTACTATGGTATAGGTATGATTAGGTTTGCCATAATCACGGTGCTTAGCTGGTCTCTTCGGAATCGCAGTATAGGTATGGGGGGGTGCAGTTTTAGAGTTGCCTGGCACCACACGAGGGTAATAAACCAATGATTGGTTATTTTTGTCCGGCCGGTGACGGTCTATATGGTCCATATATCTATATATATATATAATAAATAATTTAATATATTTAATTATATATATGATATATATAATTTAGCGCTATTACAAATTACCTCATAGACGCTATTTATATTCACTTAGTTGAGTGAAATTAATAAGTCACCGAAATACCATATTCATAATTTTAATTTGCTTATATTGAATGGCATTCTATTCTAAAAATAATCTTATATTGTGCAAAAATTTCTCGTGGGGTGCCGGGCTAGAACGTTACCTCCCCATCTCTACCCGTGGGTTTCGTAAGAGGCGACTAAGGGTAACACACAAGAAGGTAAGCAGCAGCGCTTTCTGAGGAACTGATATCTCATACGACGATTCCCAAGCCGCCTGCCAAGCGTGGGCATTATGGCAAACCCGCACATATTTACACACACACACACACACAGGCTGTGTTTAGAAGTGGACTATCCTCCGACACAGTATTGTGCACAAAATAAATCAGTACAATAATAACAAATATTTTAAGAAAACATCAAATTAATATTTTAATAAAACACTTAAAAAATATAAAAATATATCTAGTGACAATTCCGCCCAATTAAATTGGGCGGAAAAAATATTTGTTATTATTTTTTTTTTATTTTTTTTATGCCTGATAGGTTAGCCTTTGACTACTATCTCACCTGATGGTAAGTGATGATGTGGTCGAAGATGTTGTTCAGGCTAACCTAGAAGTACTGGCTCTCAAGGACAGCTGCCGGAACACTCCTTTAGGTGCTTGGCGACAGACTTTCTACTTGAGGGTGGTAGCTAGCCAGGCGGGCATTCGCAAAATGCCCTACCACCATGCTATAACGACTGCCATCCTAAGACGACAACCGGGACCGACGGCTTAACGTGCCCTCCGAAGCACGGAAACGCTCAGTAGTAATGTCACTAGCGGTCACCCATCCAACTCCTGACCTCGCGCGACGTTGCTTAACTTTGCTGATCGGTTGAGAACAGCTAAGTAAACTTCGCTAAGAGCGCTTCAAACGAAAAAAAAAAAAAAAATGGATTTCCGCAAAGTAACACATGAACCTTTTTTTTTTATGTTATTGTGACGGAACAAGCCCGAGGCCCACCTGATGTTAAGTGGACTAACCTCTGTCTATAACAGACGCATTTCGTCAACGACGAATTGCGAAAGAAAGAAAACAAACACACTGTTAGGTGCTTGGCGGCAGATTTACTACTTGAGGGTGGTCGCTAGCCAGGCGGGCATTCACAAAATGGCCTTCCACCATGCAATTTCTATTCATTATAAATCAGTACATTGGAGTAATCATTTACTAAGTACTTGTTAGTCTTCACATTCATACGACTCGTTCAAATTAAACGAGTGTCTTCATAGTTTGAAATACAACTATCAGTTACATTCAGAACGGAGAATAATTGTTGGGTAGTTATAAAAGAAAAAAAATAATTGGCCGCAAGACGGTGTATTAGAGCGTAAATTGAAGCCAACGAAATCGTTTTATAATATTATAGTAGAACAATTGCATTTTTTACTTAGGTTGGTACTAGTAGGATATCAACCGAACTTGCTTCATCATTGTTTAACATTTTTACAGTACCACATGGAAATAATGGGTTAAATTGTTTACATTACTTATTTAGTTTTACTTATGAAATGAAATGATTTCTTTTCACGTAAAATAGGTTAGACATATGATGTTACAATACAGGAGTCCTCTATTTTGCCATTACATATTCTTAAATTTTTGCATGGTGGTAGGGCATTTTGCAAATGCCCGCCTGGCTAGCTACCACCCTCAAGTAGGAAATCTGTCGCCAAGCACCTAACGGTGTGTTCCGGCAGCTGTCATTGAGAGCCAGTACTTCTAGGTGAGCCTGTATAACATCTTCGACCACATCATCACTTACCATCAGGTGAGATAGTGGACAAAGGCTAACCTATCAGGCATAAAAAAAAAAAAAAAAAAAAAAATATAACTGACATGTGAAATTTGAACAAATATAATAAAAAAGCAAACTATTAATTTACATAATTATAACAAACAGTTTTGAAGCAGTGATGGCTCAGTGGCATTGGCTATGGACTGCCGCGCAGCAGGTCCATGGTTCGAATCCCGCCCAGAGCTTGAGCTTCACCGCATGGTGGAAGGGCATTTTGCGAATGCCCGCCTGGCTAGCGACCACCCTCAAGTAGAAAATCTGTCGCCAAGCACCTAACGGTGTGTTCCGGCACCAGTCCTTGAGAGCCAGTGAAATAACAGGCAAAATGAGACTTAACAGGTATGTCTCAAGGTGATGGGCGCAATGCAGTTCGTCACTTGTGATGAAATGCATCTGTTATAGGCAGAGGATACCGCTTAACATCAGGTGGGCCTCGAGCTTGTTCCTTCACAAAACTCAATGTAAGACTATCTAAAAGTCATAAGAGTATGACAATATTTAAATGTTATATTTAAACATGTCAGTTTGTGTTACTTATATTGTGTTTAAACTATATATTGAACGTAAAACACACGTTTCCGCCATTCGGTTTGCCCAGCTTAACCATTGAGTCACGCCTGCTCCTTCCTTAATCAACGAAACAAATCGTAAATACAACATAGCGCCAAAGTTTACACATTTTAGCCCACGGCTGGACTAGTGCCAACATAACCAACTTGTGGCATCATCATTATTCCCAACGTAAGAAATTGAACTTGCCGTGCTTTTATGAATTATTGTACAGTTTGAACCTGGATAACTAGATGGCGCTAGCAGCTTTGATATTTTTAAAATAAATTACAGATATGTTTTAAGTGTAAAACTACAAATATTAAAAATAAAGGGGCTAGTCGGACTTGAGCTAAAGGTAACAAAAAAAATGTTATTGTGACGGATCAAGCACGAGGCCCACCTGATGTTAAGCGGACTAAACTCTGCCTATAAAAGATGCATTTCGTCACAAGTCAAGAATTGCACTGCGCCCGTCATCTTGAGACATGGTTGTTAAGTCTCATGTGCCTGTAATTTCAATGGCTCTCAAGAACTGCTGCTGGAATACACCGTTAGGTGCTTGGCGACAGATTTTCGACTTGAGGGTGGTAGCTAGCCAGGCGGGCATTCGCAAAACGCCCTACACAATACTATAACTGCTTACAATCAATTGCTTCCAGGCAGAGTATCTGACACTGTAGTGGTAATCGATAAAACGAACTTGTTCAATAATAACAAATATTTTAAAAATATTTTATGAAAACATCAAATTAATATTTAAATAAAACACTTAAAAAATACAAAAATATATCTAGTGACAATTCCGCCTAATTTTCCTGTTAAGCCGACGTGACGTCACAAACGCCACGCAGCCAAACCGGAAGAATTTTCGAAGCATCTACACGAAGCATCCTCAGGAGGTCTTGACTCTACGAGCGCACGATCGAGAAAAAAATTAAATATATAGTATATATAAAATATAATAGTATGTACCTAATTAAATATATAATATATATTTAAAATAAAATATTTCTAAAATATTTGTTATTATTGAATATGGATTTCCGCAAAGTAACGCCTGAATCTATTTATTACGAACTTGTTAAAAATACTGCTAGAAAACTAAAGTGTAGGCATCAAGTATACATAAGTAATAAAGTATCGAGCTACCTTCATACGCAACGCAAATAAATCACAATTCTCTATGGCCGTGACATTGAATAGGCTTACGGAAGCCTGCATCGCAATTTATGCGACTCAACCGACCGTAACTAATTCAGTTTTAAATAGCCTGATGTGCTTGTCAATAAGAGAAATGTCAAATAGGTATTTATTAAGCAAATGTTTGAAGGTAACTTGTAATATAAAATAGGACAACATATGACATACGATCAAACATTTAAAATACCTAACTACATTATAATATATGCTTCAATATACATCTATATAGAATACACGCCAACAGGCTATTCAAAGCTTAATTTTATTAGTTGAAATAAATTTACAAATTATATATACATATGAAGTAAACACAAGTGACAATAGACTAAAATCAAGCAACCGATCACTTTTTATTAATACCGATCAGTCTCTTTCGTTTGCTTCCACTCTATCCGTGCGATTCGTCATTGGCGAAATTGTGGCAACACCACAGAAGACACTCAAAAAAGAAGTTGAAGTTGAAGTTAAACAAATTTTTTTTGGGGTCCGTATAAGGAAACGAGACCCTGCTTTACTAAACCTCCGCGGTCCTACTTTTAAAGGGCTGTAATTGGCGGCTGCTAGAAAAAATCACAGAATGTTTTATATAGTAGTAGAATGGCTACTAATAATAATTACAATAAGTTAAAAATAAAGGGGACTTACTATTTACAAGAAGACAATACAAGAAACGTGTTGTTAGTTTTTGCTTTATCTTATAAACGGTGATAGATACAAGCGATGAACTTCGTAAAACTAGTCCAATATGTATCTAACGAATTACAACTAATAATAAAAAACCGCCAAGTGCATGCCACTTCGTATGAAAAAAAAATACGAACATAGATCAACACAGATTGTAAATATGTATGTAATCACAACCACAACCTATATAGGTACAGACCCATATCGGTGCATGTGCGAGTCCAATTCGGCGGATTTTCTTAAATATTTTAACTTCCATCCTAGAACGTGTATCCAAGGCGGCATTGGTAGGATCTTACCAAATTTGGTAGCGCAGGGGAGGAGGCTCGAGCGGTGAAAGGGAGCATTGATGCATCATAAAGTGGCCCCTTACTCCCTAGGTTGCAAGTCCCAGGCACCTTGACTTGGGCCTCTTCCTCTGCAACGCTATGGACCCGGCACCCGCACGCAGAATCCATGGAATGATACGATTAAATAATTCGTAGATGTAATGCTAAGTAATTCGTCTCATTTGTTCTCACTGTGTCAAGTCTCTTTGTAAATCACTAATTATTCATCTTCCTTCATACCATTACCCCAGGCTAAGTAGGGTTGCCAAAACGTAATATTTTTCCTCAGCTCTATTCTCTTGTTTGTCACCTTACAACTTTCGTTCTATCACTAGTACTCTTCACGTTCATCCATACCTTCTTTGGCGTCATCTACTCTTTTGTCAGTTTAAGCGAAAATTATCTATGCATCTAAAAGGTTTCTTGCCACTTCCAGACCAAATCAATAAATTCATATTTAACTCAAAAATTACTGATCAAACCGTGTATATGTATATTCCAAGTTGATGTCATCCGCAGTACCTATACCTTTAAAATTCTAAATATGATTACAAGCATTACCGCGTGCTGAGCGAAAGTCATATTTTACAAATGATTGGAACACAAATAACAATTATGTCCCGGGCGGGAAAAACATTGTTCTCTAATAATTTGTAAAATAAAATCCGTGGTTTTTGTATTTGGTACCCAATACCTATCAAATTTTATTTTTTAAGCTGATGTCATCCGCTGTACCTATCTATACCTTCAAGAGTTCGTGTTTTGTTAGTTATTGTTTTTAGTAGTTGTTTTCAGTCGAGTCCATAGTCTGCTAAATGACCTTGTAGGCTGTTACAATACAAATCACAATATAACTTCGTCGAGGCTATGCGGGGAAATTGGTCGTTAAGGAAAGTATGACATCACTGCTAATAGAACCTACTAAAATAATGGTATGAATAAATAATGTCCGCGATGTTATTATAAGAAGCTGGAAATTAGGTATATAGTATAACATAATTGTCGTCTTTGGACTCAATCTTCACCCCTCGTCATTTGCTTAATAAATAAATAATAAAAATTAAAGCTCAAAATTGCCAACTACTTCACCATATATATATAGAACAATATGTAAAAAGTTTTTTTTTATGTTATTGTGACGGAACATGCTCGAAGCCCACCTTATGTTAAGCTGACTTACCTCTGCCTATAGCAGATGCATTTCGTCACAAGTCACGAATTGCACTGCGCCCGTTACCCTGAGACATAGTTGTTAAGTCTCATATGCCTGTAATTTTGTGCGTATGTGGGCTTATGTCTACCTTTTCTGAATTATTCTTGAGAAATTAACTGGCTAATTGCGAGTCGGACCTCGCTATTTCAGGGCGCAGCAAAGCAACAGCGTGTTAAACAAAAAGAAATTGCTGGTTTTGATCAAATTTACAGAACTACAAATGGTCTAAAATTGACAAAAGGGATGGCACACCATTACTTAGATTTATTTAGAAAAAACATAAACTACCTGAACTCAATGAGCTATAGACGATGACACCACATATGCTAGTGTGCAAAAATTATTTATTTTTTCGCCCACCATCTCATATTTTGGAGCTCCCTGAATTTTTTTTTGTAACAATATTTTTGTTCTACATAAAATATTTAAATTTCAGGTTAGTAACTCATTCCTTTGACGAGATAGAGACCCGTGAGTCGTGACTAACGGACGGACAGACAGACGCGACGGCGTAGTGACGAGTCTCATTCATAGTTCTCCGTTTTGCCCTTTCGGTATGCAACCCTAAAAACTGCTCAATAGCAAAAGCAGATTGTCAGATTTGTTATTATTTTGTATAACTATTTCTTTATAGTATCTAATAAAACAATATTAGATACTATTAATTGTGATGACGAATGTATATTGAATATTTTAAGTCTAACCATGTTCTCGCGTCAATGACTTTATGTCTTATTTGAGAATAAACTTCTTACAACGTAAACCTGGAATACCCGTATCCATATATAATATCCGTATCCGCTCCATCATCGATCGCATCATCACTTAACATCAGGTGAGATAGTGGTCAATTAGTACCCAGTATGGAAAAAAAAAACCGTAGATCGTCTCCTTACAATAAACTCCGAGCAATGTACTCTGCGTAGTAAACGCGTCTTTATGATAAGGAAACTTAACTACGAAGTCACAGTCGACTTTGACAGTCGACACTATATATTTCATTTAAGTTTCTATCCATACTTTATATTGTCCATATGCGAAAATTCACCTGTTTTGTTTTAGGCTGCCCGCGGTTCGCTTGGTATTTGATTAAACAAGTGTTCCATTGAACCATAAGGGGTTATCGAAGTTCCAAATTTTTTACCATTTTGTTTGATTGATCTTAGCACGTATATCTCGGGTTTAGCTAATCAACTAATCCAAGAATACAATTGTTTTTAAGAAATACCTACCTAATTATAATCTATAATTCAATGAAATACGGTTGTGCAAAAGTAATAATTTCAATGCGTCCCTTTTCTATATAAATTCCGGTATTGTGATACTATACTTGCTTAGGAAGATTTTTATATAATTTTTTTTTTATATGCTTTATAGGTTAGCCTTTGACCACTATCTCACCTGATTGAAGTGTTGATGTGGTCGAAGATGTTGTTCAGGCTAACCTAGAATTTTATGTTGTCTATAAGAGGTTATTGGTAAGTTTAGGAAATCAAATATTTTTTTTTGTAATCTATTTACTCGTATTCTCTATATTTGAAGCGCTCGTAGCGAGGTTTGCTGTTCTTAACCGATCAGCAAAGTTAAGCAACGTCCGTCGCGGTTATGAGTTGGATGGGTGACCGCTAGTGACATTACTACTGAGCGCTTCCGGGCTTCGGAGGGCACGTTAAGCAGTCGGTCCTGGTTCTCGTCTTAGGATGGCAGTCGTTATTGCATGGTGGTAGGGCATCATAAATCAAGCATAAATATAAAAAACCCAAAGTGTAACAATAGTGATAATACGAGAATGTTCAGAAACTAATATTGCCCATATAATTAACCCATATCACGCCTGTTGGTAAGTGATGAAATGTTGTATCCCCTAAGTAAAAATAAGAGTTTGCTCTTAAAGAAAAAGGCTTCCGAAACATCAGTTACGAGCTTATAGGAACAGATTATCTACTCCAGCGTGGCAGCTAGCCAGAAAACATTCGTAAACTGCCTTACCACTAAGCATGTTTTTCTGTAGATAGTACCAACAAAATTGTACATCATAGACAATGTTTTGAGAATACCAGTTGGTAGCTCTGAAGAATCCTAATGAAGAGTTCGCCTTGGCCACCACCGCAGTGTCAGTATTCCGCCTCGAAACAGTTTGCAAACACTATTGTGTTAAAGCATGAAGGCCACTGTAGTAAGTGAAATTACTGAGCGAAAGACATAAGAGCTGAGGTATCGGAGTGAGCCCAAGCAGAATGAGGAAGATGACACTGCAACTCAGGGAATCCGAGTACACTTTGATCTACATTTCCGGTTGACACTATACCAAGCCTGGCTAACTAAGCTAAAGTTGTCTAGCGGCGGTGTTGTGTGTCGGGTCGCCATCTTCCCTCAAAAATGGTTGAGGAAGGCGATGGCTGGCACATGCGTCAACTCGTGAACGGGTGCTGCTAGAGGACACTGGTCTGCTCTGGATGCAAGTGGTAATGACATTTATCGGAAAAAAAAATTCTTTTAACACTG
Source organism: Plagodis pulveraria (assembly GCA_963890685.1). Taxonomy (NCBI): domain Eukaryota; kingdom Metazoa; phylum Arthropoda; class Insecta; order Lepidoptera; family Geometridae; genus Plagodis; species Plagodis pulveraria. Next base: position 10,204,033 of record OY982975.1, read on the forward strand.
TTCTCTTTTAGAATGTTGCATGTTTCCTATATATTGTAAGTATCTAGTTTGTAAATAAAATATGGTCATAATTAAAAAAAAGGCACGGACCTTGGAGTCTGTGGAGTGTAGATTTATATAATAAAAAAAAAAAAAAAAAAAAAAAAAGCCTTGCTAACTCCGCACTTAAGGTACAAAGCTACAGATACATCGGCGTATCCGTCCAGACGTGATAATTCTATAATTCTAAGAGATACGCCTTGTAGGCGAATATAATTATTAGGTACTTCGTGCTCTGCGAGCTGAAGTGCACTTTATGGCTTCGTAGCTAGAGTCGCTTATTTATTGGGATGGCTTTGCGGTGTGAGCCTTCTGGTCTTTTTTATTCTGTGACTATACGAGTAATATCAGATTCGGCATCCGAGTGGACCCTGTTTGATATACTCTGAAAGTGGTATCTTGACAGTCTGGAATGGACAAGCGAGAAGCGCGACTTGTTCGTGGCATCGTTTCATGTAATTCTGTATTTATAGTGTATACATATTGTAATGTTTAAACAAGTTGACTGAACTGTTAGAAAGGGAAGACCTACCTAGGCGAACGTTCGGAAATCAGATTGACTAGACTTTCTGAAAAAAAGGCCAGGTATAGAGTACCCTAAACCGCTTATGTATGAAAGGATTGATGAGTGTAGATGAAGCGAAAGAGGTTAGTATCGTAGCAAATGAAAATGTGTGATTTCTGCCCAACTACGGCAGAGAGGCGTGATTTTATGTATGTTTAAACGTACGTTAAAGCAAGCATAACTACTCACAGATCTTATTTCTAAACTGTGACATCATTAACTTTGAAGCGCTCGTAGCGAAGTTTGCTTAGCTGTTCTTAACCGATCAGCAAAGTTAAACAACGTCCGCCGCGGTCATGAGTTGGATAAGTGACCGCTAGTGACGTGACATTACTACTGAACGCTTCCGTGCTTCGGAGGGCACGTTAAGCCGTTTGTCCCGGTTGTCGTCTTAGGATAGCAGTCGTTATAGCTTGGTGGTAGAGTATTTTGCAAATGCCCGCCTGGCTAGCTACCACTCTCAAGTAGAAATTCGATCGCTAACACCTAACGGAGTGTTCCGGCAGCTGTCCTTGAGAGCCAGTAATTGTAGGTTAGCCTGAACAATATCTTCGATGAGATCATCACTTACCATCAGGTGAGATAGTGGTCAAAGGCTAGCCCACGCATAAAAAAAACAATATAAACGACGATCGTAATTAACAGCACAATAATTAATTATAATCGTCACGTAACGATAAAATCACGTGAATAATTCGTTCTGAAGTATATCTGTTTCGCTTGCTACCTACCTATGAGTCAGAGTAAACCAACCAAGAACACATTAACACGCAAGGTCAATGTCGGTTTTGTTGATGACTCTTAAAAACATAAGGAGCACCTACGTAAATATACGACAGATTTGAGTTGTTGCTTTGTCAATGAGGTAGGTTTTCCACGATAGAAAAGTTCTCCGAACGCTATTCATTAGTAACTTCGATTGGGAACTCTACTTTTAGAGTTCACGGAGCGCTTTCTATACAAACGTAGTTTCGTTACATTTTAAATACCAAGTGTTCAAACTCGGTGGAACTATGCATGTATGTCCTTGGGCCTAATATCTATGCTTCTGGTTTGCCAGATATCCGTAAAATTAAGTATTTTCAAAAATAACTCGATAAATTTTATGGGAATCGTTACCTTGAAATTTAGGGATATAATAAATATTAAATCTAAAAACTGGCAAAAGCATTGATATTTGGCTCAGCAATATGCGTACAAAATTTCACCAAGTTGAATACTCGGTAGGTATTTAAAATATGACGAAACTACTTTTGTATGGAAAGCGCTCCATGAACTCTACTCTTAAATAAAAAAAAGGAAGATAGGGTACGTTTTAATATCACGAAAATATAATGTGGAGAAAATTTAACGCAAGTCCGGTGGAGTTGAACAGCCGACAGATCATTAAAAGATCCTTGTTCTCCCAAAAAAAAACGCAAGCATATAATGCATACTTACTTCCAATATATATGATATGTTTTAATGATTGACAAAGACAGAAAAACGTATTTGCAGTAGACGCAGATACGCACACTACTGACACCAAGCACTTATTTCGCATTATATATGAACGGGTGTTCCGGTATGAAGGATATGGGTGCCGGTCAAATTACAGGCACATAAGATCCAAGAACTCGGTGTCTAGGTGATGTGCGCAGTGCAGTTCAACACTTGTGACGGACTGCACCTGTTACAGGCAGAGGTTACCACAAAACACCAGGTGGCCGTTGGGCCTCGTGCTTGTTCAATCAAGAATAAATAATAAAAAAAAAACGATGACGCTGTTTTTTAAATTGACTTACTCTAAGTTTATAATTTAAAATTTTATGTAACCCCCGACACAGATCTTGATAAATTGTAGCTATGTCTAAGAACCACATCGATCAAGTTAACTTACAGACAAAAAAGAAATGCATCAAAATAGGTCCATTCGTTTAGGCGCTACGATTCCACAGACGGACAGACACGTCAAACTTGTAACACCCCTCTTTTTGCATCGGGGGTAACTAATTCCAATATTTCAAATTATTTAATTTCCAATTATTGTCCAAATATTGGGGGCTAATTATGCTACAGGCCGTATTCTGGGTCTATTACAAAATAACAAATAAAAAAGAAAAAAAAAAAATTGGGTCTATGTTCCAGTCCCGCTGGAAGTTTCTTTAAACTTTTTGTCTTATTCGGAAATAATTCCTATGTTTAGTATGCGTCAATGCTCTTTAAATAATACTTACTTTACAAAGAAGTTTGTTCTCATTTATTATTCATTGTTTTGTAGGTCGCCCACGTTTGAAATATATAGGAAACTTTATTGAATATTAACATCTTATAAAGTATAGCGGAAGTACTGACAACCTCACACACTCGGAAAAAGTTTTTTTTATTGCTGATAGTTTAGCCTTTGACCACAATCTCACCTGATGGTATATGATGATGCGGTTGAAGGTGTAATCACTATCAGACTTAACCTAGAATTACTGGCTCTCAAGGACAGCTGCCGGAACACACCATTAAGTGCTTGGCGACAGATTTTCTACTTGAGGGTGGTAGCCAGGCGGGCATTCGCAAAATGTCCTTCCACCATGAAGCTCAAGCCCGCGGCGGGATTCGAACCATGGACCTGCTGCGCGGCAGTCCATAGCCAATGCCACTGAGCTATCACTGCTTCATTCAAGGTTTTGTTAATCATTCGAAATCTGCGTATAAAGGTGCTTTTTGGTGGAAAAACTCTTTAAAATTAGAACCTTTATAAAATGTACAAAAAACCTTCATATTAACAATTGTATTATAATACATTTTTTATTAAAATAAACCCAATTTACAATGTTATATTAGCTAATTTTATTGCTCCCTCCTCGTAAATAGAATTATTAGCCAATTCTATTTTGCTCGCAGGAATGATGTGAAAAGTTGTGTGTTTCGAAAAAAAGTTATTTGGCGTCTCGTACCTTTTAAACCTTGGCTACGCTTAGAATTATATATTTAAAGTCCTCGCTTCACACATGCTTCAATTCTAGAAACCATCACTTCCTCAAGTTTTAATACACCTAATCGCAAATAACAACTTTTCAGCCTCGCATAACAAATATCATTTAATTTTCCTTTACCCTTTAGTTATGCTTTTATTAAGAAAATACTACGAACTATTTACAATACTGCAGGTACAACCTCCAAGGCATGTCCCGTTGTATCTACCAGTATATTACAGAATTACAAATTTACGAGAGAAAGAATATAGTCATGTGCGGGATTTGAACTCGCGTCCATCCACCTAGTTAGCCGGGGTATGCTCTAACCAATTGAGCTAACATGACACAATGACTCATAACTCTAAATTTTGCTATCGTTCTTTTAACCATCGTATCGGGATGGAGCGACACCTATAGTTCAACTACTACAAACAAGACAAATTTTGCTATTGTTTTTATACTTTTAAATGATGACGTAACCTTATAATTATTTTACAAAATCACAAATATACGATAGGAAAATTTTAAGTCCCGCACATGACTTAAATTTTTCCTATCGTATATTTGTGATTTTGTAATGTAATCCGCATAGCAGGCGTTATTGCAAACTTAACAATATTAAAACTTATAATTATTTATTCCAGTATATTAGCTTGAAAAATGGTACTTATATGAAAAGAATACCTATGTCATAAAGTTTATATTATAAAGTGATGGTATCGTATCTTATACGGATCTTTTTAGTTGTTACCAAGTTTTATCTTTGCAGTTTAATAGTTTTTGGCAAACATAATACGATATAAAACTCCGTTAAAAGCAATACGTTCGGAGTTAGAACTTTCGGATCGGTAATAAAAGCGTCAGAAAATATAGTGCTGAAATAAGTTATGAGATCTGATATTTTATGAGGTCTCCTTCAGACAGTAATGTCAACTTCTATTTATTTAAGTATCTACAAGACGTCTAGATCAGATGTTCATTGTAATTACAACTAATTCTACTACACATGCATACATACAGCTATGTTTGTAATATAATTTCTTACTGATGTTCTATTATATACTATTTCAAACGGTACTATTTTTAATAGAACCATATTGTTTTTTAGTTTTGGGCTTTATGTATTGTTCGGATTCTTAGACTTCAAGTTTTCATGAACATGAAAAAAAAAAACTTCTCTCTTAGTACCCAGTTCAATTTTTTGAATTGAATTTATTATTTAAGCGTATTGTTTCTTGCAGTTCTTCAGGGTTTATATAATACCAGTTCAGTCTGGAGTCATTCGGTTGTTTTGCTTTGGTACACAGAAAAAAAGGAATACTTGAGCCAAAGCAGTGTGTTTTTATTCAAGAATATTTGTGATTCATATATATTGAAAACAATATATTCTTGAAAACAGAACACAATATTCTCAGGAATATATTCTTGAATCAAAGGATATATTTCATTCTTCTTTGGAGATATCGTTAAAGTGTTTAAATACGAATATGGTTAGTTTTGAATCCAAGAATCTTACCATAAATATTCGTAACTGAAGCACCTTAATTACATTCAACAAGAATAATTAAAAATATTTCAAGAAAGAATATAGAAATTTTATTTAGAGAATAATATGTTAACAGAAGAATTCCTATTTTATTGTTAGAAGAATATTTTCGTTATCTTGAAATAATAATTTGAATACTTTATGTGAAGAAATATTTCTTGTGTCAAAACAATATTCCTAAGAATATTCGAGTGTAATATCAAGACTCGATTATTTTTCAGTTCAGAATATATTCTTGTTGTAATACAGAATTGTCTTGAATTTATTAAGACAATGTATATTCTTGGCTAAAGAAGTCTTTTTTTTCTGTGTAGTCTTATAATTTTCTTCTGAAAGCTTTGAGCATAAAATTTTCTGTAAATACACCAACTATTCTCCTTGTTTGCTCGCAATTATTTACCGAAGTAGTCATTGTCGTAGCTGTATAATACTGCCTCATAGAGCCTGAAACAGCGCTTATACCGACGCGTAGATCATATTGACATTTCACACACACGATCACGATCTCGCTAAACTGGAGGTATAAAAGGAATCTACGTTACTTCCTTATAAAAATGTTACATCATTATGTACCTATATAAAAGGTAACAGTAACATTTGTAAGACTAATCGGCCACAGTCACGCACGCCTATCCTTGACTTTAGTGCTCGTTTACGATCAGCCGATCGCCCTTGATGTTAGCCACTGCCCAGTCTAATTTTACCCCGATGCCCACATAGCCCAGCACACAAAACTATTGATTACTCCACTCCCTCCGGATATAGATTCTTTTGAACCGTAACACTTCAGATTCTTTTGACCAGACGTTAAACGAAAAAATTGATAAGATTCGATTGGAGTCCCGTAACTCGAATGTTTGAAAGGAAAATAACGCATACGAAATATTAATTAGGGGAAATTAACATGGTGTTTAGGAAGTCACCGCAGACGGAATATTAATCCTAGTTTTGGCCTTGATTCCCAATCGGGATGGGCGATTTGGCGGGCGCGGGTGAGCTCACGCGGCGCACCTCATACTGTCGTAGACGGAGTTCGCTACTGCTGCGCGACGCGAGCGTTCATTATCAACCATCAGTCCACATTGTCGGCTGCCAGTGCTTCCTTGCTCGCACGCGAATGCAGTTAGCGTTGCTAGTCCCGCACTAGTTTCCGAACGCGCATCTGCAACACGCGCGCCTTTGCCGCGACACAAAAAAAAAACATTCGTGACTTTCCCGCGCAAATTTAAAATCTAAGTTTGTGGGAAGCGCGCGCTTTCCTAGTGCAGTGCAGAAATGGGTGTTGTGAAAAATCAGAAAAACAAAACGAAAAAAGCCGAAAAAAATAAAGAAGTGCCCGTAAAGAATGGGAAGGCGCAAAATGAAAATGGGAAAGTGAAAAAGAAAAAGACTGTGTCGTGTTTACAATGCATCAAGCCTGTTAAAGATGGTATATACATATACATTATTCATATGTATTTCTTTCTTTGTTATGATATGAAAATTTACACTTGAAATTGATTAGCGGAAAAGACGAACGCAGTTTAGCAATTAGTTCGTCGTTGTTGAACATACTAATATAGTTTTGTAATTGGTTCCTTTTCCGGTTTCCTTTCGCGCAATGTTTGCGTTGGAGCCACTTAGTTAAAATGAAATGTTCTTTGATTAGTTTGGTACTTGAATACGTACGTTCCAGTTCTTAATCTTGATCGTGTTTTTTTCATGACGTTAAATTAATTCTGCTCTCTTAGGTATCTTGTATAAATGTACCGTGAATAGCATAACTTAATATCCATAATAATAACTTTTTAGTTCGAAGTTAGAAAAGAACATACTAAAATGTTACTAAAATTATCTGCTGATATTATAGTTCAAATATCAAAGTTGGTTTATAAGAATCTACTTTGAATATCATACAAAAAAAATATTTAAAGGTTTTCGATGTCCGAAGATTTTTTTAACTAAATTCAATGTCATTTTCCTAACGTTTTTTTTTTATTATTATGCCTGATAGGTTAGCCTTTGACCACTATGTCACCTGATGGTAAGTGACGATGTTGTCGAAGATGTTGTTCAGGCTAACCTAGAAGTACTGGCTCTCAAGGACAGCTGCCGAAACACACCGTTAAGTGCTTGGCGACAGATTTTCTACTTGAGGTTGGTAGCTAGCCAGGCGGGCATTCGCAAAACGCCCTACCACCATGCTATAACGAATGCCATCCTAAGACAACAACCGGGACCGACGGCTTAACGTGCCCTCCGAAGCACGGATAACGTAATCAAAATAATCTATCTATGTCAATCAAAACTATCTATGATTATATTATATAACTTATGATATGTGCATAGTCACTACATAAATTTATTTGCAAGATGCTTATCTAGCTTACAGTTTTTCTAACCTTGCCGTAATTACCGTAGTAACTTCTAATTTGGCCTATTATTGTTGTTACCGAACTTATAAAACTTAATTAATAGTATTCACAATAGGTATGTATGTAATACGTTTTAGTCTATCGATAGTCACGCAGAGCCGAATACATAATTATACCATTTATTTTGTAATAGCAAATATTTTTAAAATATGTTAGGAAAACATAAAATTAATGTTTGAACAAAACACTTAAAAAATAAAAATATATCTACTGACAATTCCGCCTAATTTTCCTGCTAAGCCGACGTGACGTCACAAACGCCACGCAGCCAAACTGGAAGAATTCTCGACGCATTCGCTTCTACACGAAGCATCCTCAGGAGGTCTTGACTCTACGAGCGCACGATCGAGAACTATAAAAAATATTAGTTATTATTAAATATAGATTTCCGCCAAGTAACGCCTGAATCTATTCATTTTTAATTTATTTTGTAATTGTCAGCTTTAGTTTCGATATAAGTTAGTTTGATCTTTCATCTTATGGGCGTAGAACGTGTACTGTACTGTATCAGCCGGATTGTCCACTGCTGAACACAGCCTCTCCCATTATCGGACGCTTGGCAGGCGTCTTGGGGACCGCAGTGTAAGATATCAGTTGCTCAGAAAGCGCTGCTGCCCACCTTCTGGTGTGTTACCCTTAGTCGCCTCTTACGACACTCACGGGTATAGATGGGAGGGTGACATTCTTGCCCGTCACGCCTCGGGGAAGTAGAACGTGTAGAGACCTACCACTTAGTATATCAGACGATATCTGCCTTCCCCTGAGGGGATATAAATGCGTGCGTGATATTTACACTTATTAGTTAGATTATAGTATTACACTAGCTTTCCGGCCGCGGCACCGCCCGCGTGTACGTCGGTTATCGCGCAAAACCTCCTTTTGCGCAGTTGGATAAAAACTATCCTATCTCCTTCCTCGGGTCTCAAACTATTTCCATACCAAATTTCATCCAAATCAGTCCACTAGTTTTTAAGTTGTTCGTTGCATACAAAAATCCAAAAATAGAAATCCTTCTTCTTAATTATTATTTATTATATTAGTCTAGAAGTGTAGATGAAGATAACAAACAAACACGGTGACGACTTGTTTAACTTTACAAAGGTCGGCTTGGTACCTAAAATACTTACATAAATGAATAAAATCGATTATGTAAATGAAATATCTCGCCAAGATTGTCTTGTTTTCCTTTTACTAGAAATACCAGATTCGATACGATTGATGCAAACACTATAAATAGAGATGAACTTAAACTTATGTAATTGCGAGTATTTTTCTACCGACTTCCAAAAAGGAGGAGGTACTCAATTCGTCTGTATTTTTTTTTTTTTTTTTTTTTTATGTTTTTTACCTCATATCTTCTGACTGGGTAAACTGATTTTAATAATTCTTTTTTTATTTGATAGCTGATGCTTGCCGTGTGGTCCCATTTAAATTTCATCAAAATCGATTTAGCCGTTTTTGAGTTACACTCCAAAAACTGAAAAAGTGTTTTCCTGTCCTGATATTATGATCAATGTTTGTTACCTTAGAACTTTTGACTGGGTTAACCGATTTTGATAACCTTGTTTTTATTTAAAAGCTGATGCTTGCCGTGTAGTCCCATTTAAATTTCATCAAAATCGGACAAGCCGTTTTTGAGTTACACCCCAATAACTGAAAAGTATTTTCCTATGATGATGAATTCTCATCGAAGCTCAAATTTGGTGGTAACACAGTAATATTTCCTCAACGGTATAAGATAGAAATAAAATTTTGGATAGGAAGATAAAACGTGTATTATGCTGCAAGCAAGTCTTATTTTGATAATTTAAGTCTGTTATATGTTACTATATCTGGTGGTAAGTTAAACATAAGCCCATAAGTAGCAAGGGCCACTAAAAAGGGCGAAATAAAAATTTTTACAAAAAAAATAGAACCGACTTCTACACTCAAATGTGTGAAATAACTTGTCGAAGTCGGTACCATGCGCACAATATTGTGATGATAGGTACTTTTGAACCGTCATGGTACCGACTTCAACAAGTTATTTCACACATTTGAGTGTTGAAGTCGGTTCTATTTTTTTTATAAAATTTTTTTATGTTTGACGCTCACTTAACTCAGTTTTAGGGTTCCGTAATATAAAACGGGACCCTATTAGAATCGGCTGTCCGTCCGTTTGATCAGTTATTCAGTTATCAGTTCATTTAAAGGGTCAAAAAGTCAAGTAAAATTCAAAATCATTTATAAAATTTTGGCGTCTACGACGCTCTTATGAAGGCTATTACAAATTTTAATATTGAAACATTCTACACTGTACTTCCACGTTCAGCAAACAAAAATTGTATAGAGCCACTGCGAGCAGAACGGGCAAGTAACTCGAGACCATTTTTTCAAACATCTTTTAATAATGTGTTACATACTATATATGTAATACAATTATTACAATATTTGTTTAGATTACGTAGGTGACAGGCGATAGCTTGGCAGAGGTGGACTTGACCGAGCATTTTTGTCGTTTAAGGTTGAACTGGCCGGTCACTTCTACATACAAATGTCGTAGGATGATCACTCCCTTATTTGAGATTTTAGGTCCAGACTTAAGCATATTACCGATTGATATCGTCTTTACCTAGGCTTGTATGTTGCCAAAATTTTAAATAGATAATTCATTTGCAAGTTATGAGCCTCGAAAATTTTATATGAAAATGTTTCGAGGCATACGTAATTCTAAATTTAATTATTTTATTAAAATTTCGCTATCATACAAGCCTAGATAATGACGAGATCAATCGGTATTATGCTTTATTTTGGACCTAAATCCTCAAATAAGGGAGTGATCACCCTACGACGTTTGTATGGACAACGGGCCGGCCAGTTCATCCTTAAGTAATCACAAACTGTGTAGTAGGATTTCTTAATCAAAATGTTTTTCACGTGCAACTTGTACACTGAGAAAAACGACTTAAAGACTTAAATCAAATTTGACCTCTTACCGTTGAATTGTAACTACGTAAGATGAATTCCCAACTCTTAAGATGATTTTCACCAATCAATAAAAATGTACCATGTTTTATAATAAACACAACCGTCAAAGAACGCCTTCCGTAAAGTATTTTCAGAATTGAACTTGTTATACGATAATAATTGCAGTATTGACCATAAAATATACCTTACTTTTACGGCAGTTTATATACGGTGATTATCATCATAACGTACGACTTAATCAGCCTCATCGAAAAGTCAATATTTAAGAAAGACCACAAAATACACCTTAAATGAAGACGAAAAGAAACATTCGCCTTCACTGACCTCGTTTAACGCCTTCTAGTAGGAAGGCGTTTTTGTACGTATTTACGTTTGGTCGGTTTTTTGCCTTATACCATATAAATTGACCGTCATTAGGGCGCTTTTGACTTTAGATTTTTCTCAGTGTATACGTATACGACCTTCAAAGGGTAAAAAAATACGTATATATATTGCGTTGAATTTTCTACGTATTACCGTTACAAAGGAACAGCTTTGGAGCAAGGCCAACTCACACTTAGTCGGTTTTATTATATTGTGAAGTTTTCAGCTAACCATCTACGTAATCAATTTCCGCTTTATTTTCCTTTACTATTACTGATAGGCTAGCCTTTGACCACTATCTCACATAATTGTACTTAAATGATAGTGCGAGAAGATTTTCAAGCTGAACTAGAATTATTTCTTTCAAGAACAGCTACCGGAACACATCGTTAGCCGCTTGGCAACAGATTTTCTACTTGATGGTGGAAGCCAGGATATGCAAATGCCGTACTACCATGCTATAACGACTGCTATTCTAACTGGTAATCTTTGTCCTAAGACAACAACTGAGACCGATGCGACGGCTTAACGTGCCCTCCAAAGCACGGAAGCGCGTCGTAGTAAATACCACTAGCGGTCACACCCAATCCAATTAATGACCTTTAGATGAGTTAAGAAAGGATAGTCAAGCGGAGCTTGTCCACGAGCGCTTCAAAAAGTTTAGGAGTATTTGACCTACACAAAGTCTTTGTTAAAAGTTTTATCATTTTATACCTCTTTTGATTCGAAGTCCTTCTGTGTACCATAAGTACGATTTCTAAGCCAATATGCTTAGCAAGCGTACATTATATAGCACTCGTAGCGTAGTTTGCTTAGCCGTTCTTAACCGACCAGTAGTAAGTAATGCAACGTCCGCTGCGGTCATGACTTGTATGGGTGACCGCTAGTGACATTACTACTGACCGCTTCCGATGGCAGCCGTTATAGCATGGTGGTAGGGCATTTAGGCCGCCTGGCTAGCTACCACCCTCAAGTAGGGAATCTATCGCCAAGCACCTAACGGTGTGTTCCAGCAGCTGTCCTTGAGAGCCAGCAATTCTAGGTTAGCCTGAACAACATCTTCGACAACAATATCACTTACCAACAGGTGAGATAGCGGTCATTGGCTAGCCTATAAGCTATATATTAGGTCCTTACATATGAAATTGGCGTTTTTCGTACTGGCCACTTTAATCACGAATTTCTCCTCTTTGGTAAGGAATTCCAAATTCAAATTTGTACAGCTATAGACTCATGTATTTGTGCTTCGATGATCGTCATTCATTTGTTTTTTTTCTTCTGTTTTTTTCTGTTTGCGTCACTCATTTTACAAAATGGAAAACCTTAAATATCGCATTATTTACGAGTACGAGTTCCGCCGTGGCACTAGTGCTGCGGAAACAACTCGAAGGGTGAATGATGTGTATGGCGGTCGTGTTGCAAAAGAAAACACAGTTCGTTTTTGGTTCCAACGTTTTCGTTCTGGAAATTTCGACCTGCAGAACAAGCCCCGTGGACGGCCTGAGACTCAAGTTGATAATGAAGAGTTGAAGGCTATTGTGGAAGCGGATCCATCGCAAACCACGTCCGAGTTAGCTGCAGGCTGCGATGTTAGTGATAAAACTGTTTTAATTCACTTGAAGCAAATTGGGAAGATTAAAAAGCTTGAAAGGTGGGTACCTCACGAATTGACTGAAACAAACCGGCAAACGCGCGTCGACTGCTGCGTTACATTACTAAACCGGCACAATAATGAAGGTATTTTAAACCGAATCATTACCTGTGATGAAAAATGGGTTCTTTACGATAATCGGAAGCGCTCAGCGCAATGGTTAGATCCTGGCCAGCCAGCCAAATCCTGCCCCAAGCGAAAATTAACCCCAAAAAAGTTACTTGTAAGCGTTTGGTGGACTAGTGCCGGTATTGTTCATTACAGTTTTTTCAAATCTGGCCAGACTATTACGGCTGATGTCTATTGTCAGGAATTGCAAACCATGATGGAAAAGCTAGCGGCTAAACAACCTAGGCTGGTCAATCGCTCCACGCCACTGCTGCTTCACGACAACGCTAGACCACACACTGCGCTACAGACGGCTACTAAATTAGAAGAGCTTCAATTGGAAAGTCTAAGACATCCTCCGTACTCCCCGGACCTTGCTCCAACAGATTACCATTTTTTTCGAAATTTGGATAACTTCTTGCAAGGGAAAAAATTCAACTCCGATGGGGCAGTCCAAATCGCCTTCAAAGATTTTATTGATTCCCGTCCGACTGGTTTTTTTAGTAAAGGGATCAATGAACTACCTATGAGATGGCAAAAGTGCATAGAAAATAATGGTTCATACTTTGATTAATTAAATATATTATATTAAAAAATATTCGACTTTTTGTTCCTCCCATACAAAACGCCAATTTCATATGTAAGGACCTAATATATCATAAAAAATATGCTTAAAAAACGGAAGCTTTTTTAACCCAGAGCGAGTATCGAACTCACGATCGATCCGTCTTTTGGGACATTCTCTACCAATTGAGTGTTAAGTTTGTAGTCTTACTTAGTTCAAATTAGATCTCTCGTTTTTGTAAAGGATTGTGTGCCATACAATTTATTCGGTGAATTTTTCCACGTATGTAGTTATGTCTTTGAGCAAAATATATACCTATATACATATATATATTTATAGGGCTTAGTTCTCGTACATTTCTAAGTTATATATACAGTAATATACAAGAAACATTGTTTCTTATACAGAATCTGGAAATGTATGCAAAATCCATTGTTTTTCATACGTTACCAAGTTACATTACCGGTAATGTACAGGGAGAAGTTATTTGTCGGGCTGAATTGGCTGTATAAGATGACGTCATGTGGCGGTCGTGGTCATTCCCAGTTGCCTCCGAGACGGGGTGGCCCACGGAGGGGTGAGATGGGAATCTGTTGTGACAGCCTTAATGTTATTTTTTTTAACCGAAATACGAAATTAACTGCCTATTGCGTCAACGTTAATTCGAGAGTTAAAGTCGGGTTAACTTGGTTTTTGTATAACAATTCGAGTTTAACTCGCGTTTCCTCGTTCCTGTTGGCGCAAGTGGGCCTTAAAGTCGTATTTCGGATTATCATTCAGGCGAAAATTTACTTAATAATGACCTGGAAATACGATTATTTTTCCCTTGTGTGTATAATGTAACTAGGTAATGTACTAGGACTGAGTCTATATATATGCTTCTTGTTTGCTAGTTTACACAACGTTCACACTAGCCCTGTACAGGGATGGTATAAAATCTATAGCTAATGTAAATTGACCTGCAAACAAGTAGTAATGTTTCAGTTACTTAGCTTTAATTAGCCGGTTATGTCTATGGTTGAACATAAATATGGAGACACGGCTACATATCTGTATTGTATCTGCCGAATCGGCCACTGCTGAACACAACCTCCCCCTAAATGAGAGTATCTAGTGACAATTCCGCCTAAAAATCTCATTACTCCATCTCATTACTCCGACTCATCGTGCGCTCGATGAGTCCAGACCTCCTGAGAATGCTTAGTGTAGAAACGAAACGCGTCGAAAATTCTTCCTATTTGGGGTGGCGTTTGTGACGTCGAGTCGGCTGAACAGAAAAATTAGGCGGAATTGTCATTAGATTTTTTTAAAGTGTCTTATTAAAATACGTTGTAATACATGTGATGATATGTTTATACGAGTATATTGAACTTGAAACTTAGAATAGTTTAGTAAATAGGTTAAATTATGCAAGCTACTTGAGGCTACCAACCTATTTCAATATATCTATCCGAATCTACGTCAAGCGGGTAGATATTTACTCTAGAATCAGCAGACATACGTAAACAATAAACATTCAAGCAATTAATATCCACTAGTGCGTTATGATGATCGACGGTGCAGACATCAGACAGTCCGATTAAACGACGGTACGTTCGACCCACATAGTGGTGTTTACGTTCCGAATTCCGAAAGCAGAGATTTCAACACTGCGGCATAGTAACTGTTGCCTTATCTTAGACTGTACGCAGGAGACGTCCAAAGTTCCTGGTTTACAACCAAATAATGCGGTTATTTCATGGTGTGTATTTTATCAGCCACTAATAGTCCACTGCACTGAGAAAAATCTAAAGTCAAAAGCGCCCTAATGACGGCCAATTTATATGGTATCAAGGCAAAAAACCGACCAAACGTAAATACGTACAAAAACGCCTTCCAACTAGAAGGCGTTAAACGAGGTCAGTGAAGGCGAATGTTTCTTTTCGTCTTCATTTAAGGTGTATTTCGTGGTCTTTCTTAAATATTGACTTTTCGATGAGGCTGATTAAGTCGTACGTTATAGTGATAATCACCGTATATAAACCGCCGTAAAAGTAAGGTATATTTTATGGTCGATACTGCAATTATTATCGTATAACAAGTTCAATTCTGAAAATACTTTACGAAAGGCGTTTTTTGACGGTTGTGTTTATTATAAAACATGGTACATTTTTATTGATTTCGCTTTGCGTGGTGGATATCATCTTAAGAGTTGTGAATTCACCTTGCGTAGTTACAATTCAACGGTAAAAGGTCAAATTTGATTTAAGCTCCAAAGTCGTTTTTCTCAGTGTGCTGAAGTTCTTCAGAAGGCGCTGATCCCCACCATCGGGTATTACTGGCTCAGCAGTCAAGTCAGTCAAGGATAGCTGTTGGAACACACCGGTAGGTGCTTGGCGATAGATTTCTTCTTGAGGGTGGTCGCTAGCCAGACGGGAATTCGCAAAATGCCCTTCCACCATGCGGTGAAGCTCAAGCACGCGGCGGGATTCGAATAAAAGTCCATAGCCAATACTACTGAGTCATCAATGCTTACATTGTGTTGCCTCTTACGACTTCCGCGGAAGGAGGAGGGTGCAATCCTAGCCGGATATTCCACGGGGAACATGTAGTTTAAAAGAAACTTATAACCAGCTACCAGGTTAGCATTCTGAGGTTCATGATGGTGTTAGAGAAAGAACGAATGTGAGCACTTATGAAAATATAGTCTATTAGCTGCACCCCGCGGTTTCACTAACCTATACAATGATGAAAAGTATCCTACCTTTAAGCTAAACTATCTATCTGTCTATATTGCAGTTCCATCCAAGTCGGTATAGCCGTTTCAGCGTTATTCAGGAGTAATAATACTCAATACTCAATACTTTATTGTTTTCTGTAGTTTAGACAAAGATGTTAAAAATAAGTAAAAGTTCATTACAGACCCTGTCGGGCACACAATAATTAGGAGAGAGGAGGATTACTAACACTTATTGGTTCAAATATAATAATAGTTAAATTGTCATTTATAAAAGTCATTTAGAAACCCAATGCTCACCAAACCCACCCAGAACGATATCTCGTCGCGTTATGTTACGTATCTTATGGTTCATGCGATCCTAGTACCTACCGCGAGTTGTTTGGCATTTGCAAGGACAGTATTATAATATAATCATTATTATGGGTAATACACATATATTATGTTTTTCACAGCTGTTGTTAAATCAGGTTTTTATGTTGTATTGTCTGGAATTGATTTCAATAACTATAGGTTATTCTGTTTCACTTGTTATGTTCTCCTTCGATATCTTACAAATTAACTAAGCCTTTGAAATTGGACCTGCCACATTATAGGCCGTTTGGTATTCTTCTTATCTCGGAAGAATCTGTCCCAGCGTGTAATGCTTGATTTGGTATACAATGACCTAGACCAGACATATAACTGATAATTGCAAGAGGCCTATGCCTAGTACCTAGTTGTTTGACGAGGTTTAGTTAGATGCTGGTCAGCTAAGATACGAGTTTGATAATGAAAATGTAGAATCACGTATTACCACGGAGTTGGTGTCATATATGGAATTATACTGTGGAGAAATAGTTCAATGATAGAAGATCTTTTTATACTACAAAAAAAATGTATCCGTATCCTTGCCAGTATCAAAATCCCAATATTAGTAAACCATACTTTCATAAACCATTTTTTATAAAATATAAAATTTTAACCATCTCGTCCATATACATATTAGAGACTTGTAAATTCGTCAAAAAATACCCCTTCTTTTTTAAAAAGGAATCTGATATGCCACGTAGGTACCCAACAAGATTTCAACACAATTTAGTGATGACGAAATCTAAAATAAAAATGCATAGCTCCATCCCAAATTCAATGGCCATTAAAATATTTAACAAATTACCAGATGGATTAAAAGAAGAAGAAAATGAACATACATTTGAAAAAGTCTAAAAAACCTATTAATTAAAAAATCTTATTATTCTCTTGACGAGTTCCTGAAAGAATAATGTAGTATATTAATGATTAGAAATAGACCGGCCCACTCCTCACCAACATTGCTACACCCAAATAGGGTAATTATGTGATACCTATAACCTTGTGTTTATTTAAGATCTGCATGTACAACCACATAATTCTGCAATAAAATATTTGATTTGATATAGCAATTATGTTATACATACAGTTATTCATATTCTATAAGACATTATTAAGTTGTTCTTCAGAAGGCGCTGCTTTCCTGGTATTTTTTTCCCTTATTCGCCTCTCACGACACCCACGGGAAGAAATGGCTGGTGATATACTAACCCGGCACCCCACGGGGTAAGTTTAAGTGTGAACATGAATTGAAAGTGAAGTTATTCGTTAAAATAATCTATCAACATATTATACTTGATATTATAACTTTAACCACAGAAATAGGAAAAAAAAATTGTGAAAATTTCGCCATAATATTGCGTTAAATTTATACTTGTGAGTTTTAGCGGAAATATCCCATTTTTTTAAATATATTTTGTTATTTTGAACTAGGACTGCCGCCGCCCGAATCTATTAATTATTTTAACTACGCACATTCCAGAAGAGTGCTGTACTCTATGGGTGCATACCATTTGAAGTTAGATTCGCTAAAAACGCTAAAAACGATCACACTCCCAAAAAGTTGTTCCACATGGGTCTTGGCGTTATTTTCGCCATATAAACGCTATGAGGCTACTGGAACAGTTTGAATTCCCTACATCTAATGTCAAAAGTGACAGAAGTGGCAAATTTTAGTGGCATTCTTGGCGTTCTTATCCTAAATGGAACAGGGGATGACAGTTACAAACGATCACAGTGATCACAACCACAGACGCAGAATGTGATAAAAATTATCGAAATTAACGTTCTTAGCGACTAATGGAACATACCCTATTTGGAAGAACGACGAAAAACCAAACAGCCTTGTTTGTGGATTGCGTAATATTTGTGGGTAAAACAAACCTGCCATTGAACACTTGTCGCGACTGGCAGCTCGCTTCATGATGTTTATATAGACTTTAATCAATTATACGAATAGCTATAGCTGGCTTCAGCAATAAAGTTACTATGGTAGTTTCCGTTTTAAAAAATAATTGAACTAACATGCTTTAAGTACGTTGTGACTTTAACTTTGGAATGAGCTCGTTGAACCACGAATTTAGAATTACCTAAGTACGTACTTTGTTTTGTCATCGTTGATGATTTTGATACATTATTGAGTTCTGTGTATTGTGAAATAGTAGGTTGTATAACGAGTGCCTAAAAACATTAATTTTATTGATTAAAATGGATTTTTTAATCTCGAGTTATATACACTAGGATTTTCACTTCAATAGTAATTAGTGTCTTTAGTTCGAAAAAATATCTAGCTGTTTAATACACCTATAATCATCATATTATATGGGTATTATTAAAGAACGAGGCATTACATGAAATATATTAAAAACTGTACCTCTTTGAGCAATTTTAAATTTAGTAATCATTTTTCTGCACTTGTGCTTAAAAAGCTGGCTTTAAAAGCAGTTTTAGTCCGGGCATAAACAAGAACTTTACACGAGAAAGAGAAGAAAAAAAAATCATTAAATGGCAAAATCAATATGACATACTGACATAATCTTCTAAAGCAGCGCACATCGTAAGCATCACTAGAGTATTCAATTTCAATACAGGCTGAAAAATAATGGGCACAGCGTACTGCGTTTAAATTTAAAAATAAAACACTGCAGAACACATTACCATCTGCTCTTCGCATATCAATATCATACCTTCGTACTGGTACTTCTGAGTACCATGATTCGTTAAACAGTACATCATAAAGGGGCCCCTAATCTGCCTCAGCACTCAAGGTTGTTCAAATGTTTTGGTTTACATCATCGTTGCCGCATTTGGACACAGGCGAGTGACCACCCGACCTGTCTGCCTCGCTGCACCGCCTATAAACTAAAAAAAAGTTTGATTCGAAAATCGAACCGAGTAAAAAGGTAACGATGTTGGTTTTCAAGATGACTAACTACGCAACCTTTGTAGCGGAGTCTTGCGCATACGCAAAAAAAGTAAACAAACGTGTGCAAATTGACATTGTGGACAAAGGACAGATATATGCGTGCGAGATTTAAGTCCGTAACAATGAACAACCAAGTGGCTTAAACATTTCGTTTTTTTTTTGACAAAAATTAAGGTCATGCCTGGCACACTCCGCACTTTAACTACAAAGCTACAGGTAAGTCGGCGTATCCGTCCGGACGGGATTATTGTACGGTGCGTGCCGCGTCAGAAGAGATCAGAGCTATGCGATAGAAAGAGAGGCCTTGTATGTGAACCTCCCTTAGTATATACCCCATTGGTGCATACGAACTAGAGTAGGTGCGGGTGAGTAGAAGTTTCAATGCGGCGGATAAATGATTAGATATAGACGTTCTGTTCAAGCATCGCATCGGCGAGGCGGCGGCTTAGTAGCTGTGTTTAGCTTAAATTGTTTTTTTTTATAGGAATTAAGACTTCATTTTCTATTTTGTTTATTATACCTTGTAAAATTTGGTTTGGTCAAAATTATTCTATCATATTGTTATACGCGTTGTCCTATAATTGGCCCCTATGTTTCTAAAAATATTTATTTAAAATTGTTAATAGGTTGTTGGATGACCAATAAATATAAATGTTAAATACTCCATGCTTTGCGAGCTGAAGTGCGCCTTATTGCTTCGTGGCTAGAGTCGCTTATTCATTGGATTAGCTTTGCCGAGTGATCCTTCTGTTCCTTTTTATTCTGTGATAGTAGTAATTGGACTTGAACAGTTATATCGCGAGCCAACCTTGCTTATTCCATAAACTAAAAAATGAATCTCTTTTTATAAAACGCGAAGGATGTTGAGTTTAACGTCAATTTGCGCAGTTAGTGTTGATGAGATCACTCCACTCGCGATGCAAATGTACTAATCAAACATTCTACGGCCGCTTCTGTAAATGTTCAGTGTTAGCGTTATAAGGTTTATAACCTTATAACGCTAACACTGAACAAATAACGGATATAAATATAGAAATTAAAAGATTTTAATAGTCCGGTATTAGTTTTGTACTATCCCCGTGGGGTGTCAGGCTAGAATTTCAGTAGCGATATATGCCTTTGGGATTATGAGATAAAAGAAAAATACAAGACGGTGGGCAGCTGCTCCTTCTGAGAAGAACTGCCAACTGACACTGCGATTCCCAAGACGCCTGCCAAGCGTTGACATTATGTCAAACCACTCCACCTGGTGGCACGTACGTACTTAGCGTATAAACATCGTCAGGAAAGTAAACAAGTCATCAGGGTTGTGATATTTACCAGGTCCTCTGAACCACAGTGGTAGAGCATAGAGAAGACAGCCATCACCTCTTTTTTAATAGAAAACACGTATGTGTATGTGACTGTTACCTGACACCATAAAATTACGTCGCACTTTCTTAGGTAGATCGTAAAGTAGGTACAACTACACTAAGAAAACACTACAAACTATATACAACACTAATCCTACTAAACGAAAGCATTGAGGCAATCTAAAGGCCTAAGTCCATCATCCAATCAACCGAAACGTCCACCGTAGAACGAGGTCTCTCCCATTGAATAATAACAAATATTTTTAAAATATTTTAAGAAAACATCAAATTAATATTTTAATAAAACACATAAAAAATATAAAAATATATCTAGTGACAATTCCGCCAAATTCAAAATTCGTGTAGAAGCGAAACGCGTCGAAAATTCTTCCTGTTTGGCTGCGTGGCTTTTGTGACGTCACGTCGACTTAACAGGAAAATTAGGCGGAATTGTCACTAGATATAATTTTATATTTTTTAAGTGTTTTATTAAAATATTAATTTTATGTTTTTTTAAAATATTTAAAAAATATTTGTTATTATTAAATATGGATTTCCGCAAAGTAACGCCTGAATCTATTCATTATCTCTCCCATTGGATTGATTTGCCATAATCCACACGCCTGGTACGCGTCTTGGGAATCGCAGTAGAAGTTGTTAGTTATTGAGAAGGCGCTGCTTCTCACCTTCTGGTATTATTCCCGTCGCCTCTTGCTACACCCACAGGAAAAAATGGGGGTGGCTGTCTTTCTAACCTAGAACCCCCACGGGGTAGGCCAAAGTACATACCTGTTATTCGTTATTGGAATCTATATTCTTAAGCTAAAGCCCAAAATCCAAAGTAACTAATGTGAAGTTAAAAATTTTTTTTTAGCATTCTTAGTTCAGTGATTTTGAGTAACAAGGCAAAAAATGTTTCCAATTTGTGCAACTTTATGGAGCTTGAAATTATGCTTGATGGTTGAAAAACTTAATCTAGCGTTAGCAAAAAAGATAGTTCCAACGTCTAGTATGATTACATTCGCGTATTTTTTGATTATTATTTTCAGACTTTGTTTCTAGTTGAGACATCATCACGTTTGTAGGTAGGTATATCTCTGACAGGGCAGGCAGAGGTGAGCAGACCAGAGGTTGTTAAAGATGACTCAACCCTATAATTGAATCCCGCACATGACTATATTTTATTCCTCTCGTTCCTCTCGTTTCAATTCGCGAGAATGCGTCTTTGCAAAAATAATTAATATCAATATTATAGGGTTGCCTCATCGTTACCAAATTTACAGCTAATTGCAAAAAAAATAATAATTTGTAGTACAACGTAAGTTGAACTAGAGATGTCGTGCCATCCCTATACAATGGTTAAGAACGAAAGGACAAATTAAGAGTCATACGTCATATGTCATGTTGGCTTAGCCAATAGATTGTACCCCGGCTATAAGGATGGATGGCGCAGGTTCGAATCCCGCAAATGGCTATAATTTTTCCTCTCGATGTAATTTTGTATTGTAATCCGATCCGCGGAGCATGCTTCATTGCGACAACAAAAATATTAAAAGGGGTACCTATTTTAAGTCACATGTAATAGGGATCAAGCTTGATCCCAATTACATATGCAGTGATGGCTCAGTGGCATTGGTATTGACTGCCGCGCAGCAGGTCCAGGGTTCGAATCCCGCCGCGGGCTTGAGCTTCACTGCATGCTCGAGAATAAAGAAGAATAATAACTGATATGGCAAGTTTTCCTGCAGGATTCTATCCCTGACTGTTTTGTCTGTTTCATGCACAAGTTGAAGTAGATATTCAATATATAATTTGAATAATGGTTAAAGATATGAGGTAATTATAAATTTAGTTAACTCTACGGGGAATCCCACGGATTTTAATCGTTAACTTGCAGTAAAATACATAGGACCGGTTCTATTGTTGAACTAATTAATACATAATTTGTTTTAATTTATTCCATATCAAAAAAGATCGTCTAGGCTTCAGATTGTAAACATGAAACTGACTGATATTGAGCAAATGTTATCTGCAGACTGCAGTCTTCTTCCGCGCGATATAGGCCTTACGGCCGGGCGGCCCTTGGTTTCTCTCCGTAAATCGGATGGTTTTTCGACATGTGTTTTTGTCCTGAGAAATTATTATAATCAAGCGTTTACTCTCCGAGTATTGCACTAGAGCGAGAACGTTTTAACAGCTCAACCGATACTGATGATATTTGCTACAGATACATATATAGGTATACCTAATATAAATATTTTTCCCGGTGCCGGGCTAGAATGTCACCCCTCATGTGGGTGTTGTAAGAGTCGACTAAAGGTAATATAACGGAAAGTGGGCAGCAGCGCCTTTAGAGAAACTGATATCTTGAACTGTGATCCCCACGCCCGTCAATAGTTGGGATTATGGCAAACCTTAATGGGGAGGCTGTGTTCATCAGTGGACAATCCGGCTGGTACAGTTAAATAGCCTTCTAACCCGGAGAAACTCGAAATATAATTGTTTTATCAAAATCTTACTCTACTGCTTACCTCCTATCCCACCTGGACGGGAACCCTTTAAATATTAATTTGACTTGTTAAACAGTATTATATAATATAGGTTTTCTAGCAATAAATAAACGAAGATAGTATCGTGATGTGTTTGTGACAATGGCATAATTCCTGACAATACAGATGTCCATCAGCTGACATCATGTTTTCATCGCGCAAACAGTACCTATGTTTGTGTACCTAGAGATGTTTATGTACATATGCCCCTTTCAATGTCAAAACGGTATACTTGTATGATACATACTCAATGGTAAAACTTATAAAAATATTAAAGTTATAGGGTATTATTATATTATAACAGGGATACTCAGATGCAGGTCCATGGTTCGAATCCCGCCCAGAGCTTGAGCTTCACCGCATGGTGGAAGGGCATTTTGCGAATGCCCGACTGGCTAACGACCACCCTCAAGTAGAAAATCTGTCGCCAAGCACCTTGTGTTCCGGCAGCAGTCCTTGAGAGCCAGTGAAATAACAGGCAAAATGAGACTTAACAGGTACGTCTCAAGGTGATGGGCGCAGTGCAGTTCGTCACTTGTGATGAAATGCATCTGTTATAGGCAGAGGATACCGTTTAACATCAGGTGGGCCTCGCGCTTGTTCCATCACAATAAGATTAAAAAGAAAAAAAAAAGCGCCACAGTTATATTGTGGATGTTCCATTTACCCGAACGAAACGATTTGCTTCCTAGTTCATCAACGAACAGCTAGGGACTGGAACACCTTGCCTGAGTCTTATATCCTCGATCGTCGATCGCATCGATCGCATCATCACTTAACATCAGGTGAGATAGTGGTCAAGCGCTACCCAGTTCGCAATAAAAAAGCGACTATGCAATATTTTTTTAATATGGATAGTCTTCGTAACTCCATTAGTGTAAAATGAGATTATATTCCGTGAGGGATCACGTTCCCTTTGCTTTAGGACTAAAAATAGTTATTGGTTATGTAAGACTATAAAATTGTGTTTTTAGTGCGAATAATTGTATTGAAACATTGGAAAGCGAAGGATACTAGTATTGCCATGTGCGAAGCAGGTGTTTAAGGTACGAGGCGCAAAATTACTTTGCTCCTAAACGAAACACACAATTTTTCATCCGTCTAGTAATTATCCAAAATAAAAATTAAATCTTACATCAATTGGTAATATTAAAAGTTAATATATTATTTATATGTTGTATATAGGTAGGTATATAATTCATCATATTTGTATAATTTTAATAATATTTCTAGTTTCTGTAATTGTGTCGAGTGTGCGAGTCCTAAGTGGTTGTTAAGTGTACTAACCTCTGCCTATAACAGATACATTTAACAAGTGGCGAATTGCACTGCGCCCGTCACACTGAGACATACTGTTGTTAAGTCTCATGTGAAAAGTCACTGATAACAAAATGGCAGCAGTCCTTCACTCCTTCAGTCCCTGCAGAGACTGCTACCGGAAGGACAAAAGCGACAAATTTACCTATGAGCATAAAAAAGTCTAATCTTAGTTAAATTACTCAATTTCAATGTAGACACCTACGACGTTCTTATACAGGGTGCCCGGTAATGAATGGATAACCTTAAATTAGGTATTTGTATATCTAATGGCCATTCAGAATAAAAAACAGAACAAAAAAAAATCAAGTAGTACCAAAGTTATGGTCTTTTTAATAAACAAACATATTCATTTTGCCAAAGTTTAAGCATCCATAGCGTAAAAAACAAGTATGAATACACATGTGACCAATCATTTTAAAATAAAGTGTGCCTAAAGCCGGTTTCAAAATGGTATTTGTTTTATTATTTTCCTTTTTTTTTTTTTTTTGTTCTGTTTTTTTTTCTGAATGGCCATTAGATATACAAATACCTAATTTAAGGTTATCCATTCATTACCGGGCACCCTGTATACGAGAGTCAATTACAAATGTTAGTATTGAAATATTCTAAATTGTACTTCCACGTTCAGTAAAAAAAATGTATAGAGCCACTGCGAGAAGAACGGGCAAGATACTCGGGGCCATTCTTTTAAACGTCTTTTAATATTTTTTTACTATTTAACAATGTGCTACAATTGTTACAAATGACTATATAATATACCTTATACAATATTACAGTAGCTATTTGTTTAAATTACGTAGGTGACAGGCGATAGCTTGGCAGAGGCAGTATTATCCAGGCATTTTTGTCGATTAAGTAATCACAAACTGTGTAGTAGGATTTCTTAATCAATATGTTTTTCACGTGCATCTTGAATTTCCCTTCTGTGAGCGTTGTAATAAGTTTGGGAACTTTATTACAAAACTCGTACCGATCATTATATAAAAATAGTACCTATTGTTTTTGAAATAAGAAAGAAGGTTAAGGTTATTTTAACATTGCAAAAAGGCAGGTAACAAGTTTCAATTAGCAAAATAGTGTCAATACAATAGTGTCAATGAATATCATAGTGAGCAGGTGAACTCTAGCGGAGTATGGAGACCATTAATTACTCGTTATTTAGGTTAGGAAACATTAATTAAGCGATCCCGTACAAATGTCAACGGGAGCAGTCAACTCGGGTTAACAACTTATACATCTACGCTACATAGCTCAACTCTTCATCATTTTTGAAACACACTTTAAAACAGTGCTGGCTCCGTGGCATTGGCTTTGGACTGCGGCGCAGCAGGTCGATGGTTCGAATCCCGCTGCGGGCTTGAGCTTCACCGCATGGTGGAAGGGCATTTTGTGTATGGAAGTAGAAATTCGGTCGCCAAGCACCTAACGGTGTGTTTCAGCAGCTGTCCTTGAGTGTCAGTAATTCTAGGTTAGCCTGAACAACATCTTCGACCACATCATCTCGTACCATCAGGTGAGCTAGTGGCCAAAGGCTAACCTATCGCATAAAAAGAAGTCAATAATTCTAGGTTAATCCTATTAACACTTTCGACCTTATCATTACTTACCATCAGGTGAGATTGTGGTCAAAGGCTTACCTGACAGCAATAAAAAAAAACAATGTTAACCGAACCGGGTTGAGCAACGTCCGCTGCGGTCATGACTTGGATGGGTGATCGCTAGCTTTATTTAATTCTGAGCGCTTCCGCCCGTGGTAGGGCTGTTTGTGAATGCCCGCCTGGCTAGGTACCACCCTTATGTAGAAAATCTGTCACCAAATATCTAACGGTGTTCCAACAGCTGTATTTTTGGTCCAATAATTCTAGGTTCGCCTGAACAACATCTTCGATCGCATTATCACTCACCATCAGGTGAGATATTTGTTTAAAGCTAGCCTATCAGCAACAAATAAAACAAAATCGTAGAATATTTATGCCTGATAGGTTAGCCTTTGACCACTATCTCACCTAATGGTAAGTGATGATGTGGTCGAAGATGTTGTTCGGGCTAACCTAGAAGTACTGGCTCTCAAGAAGAGCTTCTGGATACACCGTTAGGTGCTTGGCGACAGATTTTCTACTTGAGGGTGGTAGGTAGCCAGGCGGGCAATCGCAAAATGCCCTACTACCATGCTATAACGACTGCCATCCTAAAACAACAACCAGGACGGACGGCTTAACGTGCCCTCCGAATCACGGAAGCGCTCAGTAGTAATGTCACTAGCGGGGTTACCCATCCAACTCATGACCGCTGGCGACGTTGCTTAACTTTGCCGATCGGTTGAGAACAGCTAAGTAAACTTCGTTACGAGCGCTTCAAATAATAATTATATGATATATTTAATACTGTGATCGTAAACAATCAGCTGTTTACTTTCACGGGATGTGGCGATGTGTAACCCTATTGTAGCAATGCCCGACATGCACTTGGCATGTTTTTTCGGATAAGCATTTTAGTTTATCACCACTTAGGTATGATCTTTATCAAGAATTAGAACATTGAATAGCATATTATTTTTCAGTTTCTAATTTTTATAAGGCTATGATGGGACATGAACTAAACGATTAAAAGTCCCTAAATAAAATTTTAATAAAAAAAGAATTAGAATTATCATACATGTCTCGTGGCAGTAGCTTCAAAAGCACCGCCGAACCCGCAGAGGAATCACAGATCTTGCTCATCTTCAGGATATATTTAGATAGGCCTTGAGAGCTCCCTTGATGCCTATTGCAATTATAAATGCAAACAAAGTGTGATTGTGTGCTATTCATTATCATGCGATGCAGGTAGCCTTCAGTCTAGTATAGTAGACACAGTGGTAATTAACAGTAAGAAATGTCTGAGGAAACGCCTACTTTATATATACTGGTAGAATAGTTGGCCCGACTGCGATTTCGTAGAGTTATGCTGCTGTAGTAGTCCTTGGGAATTAGGAACAGATTTAATCGAGATTATTCGAAATGAAAATAAATGTAAGTCAATTTCCGGATATGGATATCTCTGTGCTGATTTTCATCAAAATATGTTCAATAGTTTTTGCGCTATTGATTAATAAACATAAAGCATCACACACGATATATGAACGCACTATCGTACGCGCACCATGTATATTTAATATTTAATCGGGCATAAATCTATTTTCAAGACAAACTAGTTAATCCTAAGCCCAGAACAGACATGGTTAGGTCGGTTAGTTGTTTTTTGTTATACATTTTAGCTTCCATAAAACCTAAAAAATTATCTACGTACACGATGTAATAAATGACTAGGCAACATCAACCACCAGCATAATTCCAATCACAAAGTTCATACCCCAAAAACATAATTTATAGTGATTTGAAAAATTACGTTGAAATTATATAAAATGCATCTTGCATTTTCGTTGTTAATATTGTCTGATCGGCTTCTTATTACGCGTTATTATGAAAATATTTGTGACCAACCAAAAACATAATTCCAGTCACAAAGCGAATACCCTAAAAATCGACCTTTAGAATAATGTTCAATAGTGCATACTTGATTTTTTTTTTAAATCTACAGCATTATTTTATCTATTGCATCTTGCATTGTCCTTTATTCATATTTTCTTGAAAAGCTTCATATTATGTTTTATGAATAGAATTTCTCAAATACGAAAGTGTAATTATTATTAATTGTCAGAGGATCACTTTCGGTAATAGTTAGAATGTAAAAAATCTTAGGTGTTTTCCTTCTGTATTATATATTTTTGTATACTGTGTTACGTACTCTAGTAGGAATCAGTTGCATTGGTGACCTTTTTGATTCAGGCGATGATGTCACCGGCCGCTCCTTGGGTAAATAAAGTAGTTTTTATGTAACTACCCACGTCTCTACCTACTTACCCTTATTAGATGGGTTGTTATCGTTAAATCGGTTTGAGACTTTACCTTTGTGGTTATCAAGGCAACATTTATTATGTTAGTCAGTTGGAGGAACTTCACTTGATAGTTGGAGTAATTTAGATATCAGCTGTTAAAAATTAATCTCCTTTAGGTATCTGTGGAAAAGACAATATTGTTTACTACAATACAATATTGTGCTGCACTACACTGAAAGCGAACTATTTGAACTTACCTAATATGATATAAGTATATAATATGTTCTTTTGAAGTACCTAATTTAGCACTGAACATGGATATAATAAAAACATACTTTTGCCATCATCTGATCACTTTAAAATTATAATTTATGATTAATTTAATTTATATTTTTCTGTGACCAATTGTTTTGAATTTATTATAATTAGAAATAAGATTAAAATTATCTTCAAATGTATTAAATTTCATTAATCTTTGAATTATAATCATATTTATATTAGTAAATAAATACGTATTGAAATACTCAAAGGGATTGGGATGTCCAATCTATAATCAAATATATATATTTTGGTCTTCATTATCCTACTTCCTACTAATATTATAAACGCGAAAGTTTGTAAGTATGGATGGATGTTTGTTACTCTTTCACGCAAAAACTGTTGAATGGATTTTAATGAAACTTTACAGTAATATAGCTTATACATCAGAATAACACATAGACTATAATTTATAAAGATATTGTGTGAATTATCGAAAATATAACGATAAGTGTCAAGTAAGTAAGAAAAAAATCAGCTATATGCGACCTATTCTGGCGTGCGCTGCAAAAACCTTTAGTATCACACGAACATAATGTATAACGGAAATGTTTATCTTAAATTTTCCTACAAAAAAGCTGCGATAGCATATATCTATCTTTTATGTGTAAGCCATTATCGCTAAAATAGTAAACCATAAATACATTTAAAAAAATATATATATTTCTTATGCATATTCGGTAGTAACAAATTTCCGACCCTTTTCAAACTAAAAATTCGACCGTATGTGAGTGTGTTTGTATGTTTATTACTTCTTCACGCTCAAACGGCTGGATCGATTTTGATGAAATTGGGTATGATAGATAGATAGATCGATAACTCTTTATTGAAGATACCATAATAACAACAATAAACTTATTACTAAAAAATAACTTAAAACCAAGTGTATCAATCGAATCAAAAAGGGCGGTCTTATCGTTCAGAGCGATCTCTTCCAGACATCCCATCAATAAGAGATATAGTCAAAGTATTTTTAATAATTCTATACATAATTATAACTGATGTCACCAAATTATTAACGAATTAGCCAAAAACTAATATGTAAATAGATTAATACACATATATACAAATTCGATTTTAATATAAATACTAATATTATTATAATAAATAAACAAAAACCTCATATATTATAAAAGCATATAGATATAATGGAATATAAAAGAAATAACATATACAATTTTATACATATTAAACACAATTGAATTAAAAAAGGATGTTTGTACCACAGTGTCCATTATTATAGAAATTTAGAGCAAGACATAATCCTTTTTAGCTTGATCCTTAAAAGATTTCAATGCAAATTAATAGTGGTAGAAAGTAATTTTAGTAGCAGGTTGTTGTAGCGTTAAGTTTTCTAATGACCGTAACGACAGAGAATGGATAGAAAGAAGAAATTTAAATTGTTCCTTGATGTAGCGCGGGGATAAAGGGTTGAACAGAATACTGTAAAGGAGAGATAATATTATATGAGCATTCCGGTGACGACGAAAAGGGAGCCACTTGAGCTTATTACGAAAACCGGAGATATGATCATATTTGCGTAAGCTATGTATAAATCTTATACACAAATATATGTCATAGAGGTAGTTGGATGATAGATAAGGATGCTGGATTAACACATATCATACTTTTTATCATTATCTATCATCCATCACCACGCGGGTGAAACCGCGGGGCACAGCTAGTGATTTAATAAAGCGGTGATACACGGTGCAACGTTTTCCTTCAAAATAAAGTTTGTTTTGGTAACATTAATACCCAATGCTCCCAAATTAGCGTGAAATATAAACAAACAACGTTTTGTAACCTACATTCTTACTACAGCGTTGTATAGTAGCAACACTACCACAGCTCGTGTACTATTCGCGTGTGTGCTGACATTAGGGTTGCCAGATTAAGGTATATCAATTCCTGGACATTTCTGGGGTTTGAAACTAGGAATACTTCGACCTCAAGTTAAAATTGAAATAAATCTACGGTTGAACTGACAATTTAGGTATTAAATGAATATAACATAAACTTTGAAAAAAATATTTGCCTTTGATGCTAGCTAGACTAATTATGAAACTTTGGATCAACATTAAGAGGAAAAAACTCTGTTACCTTTTATTTTTGGTTGGCCTTTTAACTAAACTTTGTAATCACACACACGGCCGGCACGGCCCTGGTTGGCATAGTATTGGTTTCCGTATGTTTGTGAAAAATCCTGACTAGTAAATTCCGGGACAGTAGAGTGAAATTACTGGACACGGGACAAGACACCCAATTCTGGGACTAACCCGGATTTCCCGGAAGTCTGGCAACCCTAGCTGACATCTATGTTTACATATTTACGTTTGATATAAAGTGATGTTTATTATGTTATAATCACTTTTTAATCGCTTGTGAGATGATGCGTTACAATTTTAGATTTTACTCGTATATTAACAGTTTTTCTTCATCTTTTAAGGCCAGTTCATAAACAAGGACACCAAAGTCTGCGGAGACAGTAAGATTGATTTACGATTAACATTTTTAAGATCTAAATTCAGTTAATTAAATCTGACTGATACTAAAATGTAGCGAAGTTAAAGAAACAGCATAACATGTAGCAATTCAAGCTTTGCAGAAATTAGCGAGGCCAATTCTCGCAAATTTCCTTGTCGACCATGCCGCCGTCTCGTCCCTATTCGCTGTTTACATTGTACTATTCTTGGCATATTGTCATTGAAATTTAAATACAGTAATAAAATGTTCTTGGAAGTACTTTCACAGTCTAATATACTACGGAACTGCAAGTATATGCCAAATTATGCGTCAGCCATTCTTACACACACACACACAAGAGACCGACGTTATCTCACCCAATATTTTTAGAGTAATATTCCCGTCTCTATGAATCATAAAAAAAAACAATCGTGATATGTAAGCACTTAGATTTAATGCGTCGTAAATAACAATGCTGGGGATATAATTTAGATTTTGGATGGTTGTCCATGTCGACCTTGTGTTGTCAGAGTCGGTATAGTTCCTTCCTGTTTCTCCATTTTGTTCACTAAAACGCTTTATCTTGATTATCGCATGACGTAATTCTGTATCATGCAGGATCACGATCTCTTTCATTTTTTTAACACACGCTACAGATATTTTAAGCGCATGTTTTTTGTCATCGTTACTCATTCCCTTCAATGAATCGATTTGGTAAACAGCCAAATGGATTTGGGGAGCCGTTGCCTTATTTACATTAGGGTGTGGCAGTTGTTTTGTAAAACATAAATTGCCAGATTTATCTTAGAATCCAAAATCTCCAGACTGAGTTCGAATCCCGCCGCGGGCTTGAGCTTCAAAGCATGGTGGAAGGGCATTTTGCGAATGCCCGCCTGGCTAGCGATCACCCTCAAGAAGAAAATCTGTCGCCAAACACCTAACGATGTGTTCCGGCAGCAGTTCTTGAGAGCCAGTGAAATTACAGGCACTTGAGACTTAACAACTATGTCTCAAGGTGACGGGCGCAGTGCAATTCGTGACTTGTGACGAAATGCATCTGTTTTAGGCAGAGGTTAGTCCGCTTAACATCAGGCGGGCCTCGTGCTAGACACGTCACAATTGCCCAAAAAAAAAACACCAATTAAGGCATTACATTACACATTGACACCCGAAAGTATCAGACCAATACTTCAATTAGTCGTAAATGAATAATTAAAGGGTGGTTTCATCACCGATAACAATTGACAAGTTAGGAGTCATTCCGTCATTCCGTAGGAGTCAATTGGTTGGCCTCAGGAGTCATGAGGGCCCACGCGGCGGTGGCATCAGTGGAGGAACCTCGTGTTCGGACATGCATTCATTCAATACATACTCGTAAGGTTCTACGGGTACTTGGTGATGTGATGTCATGTCATGCAATGGACATCATGCTCAGTTTTTCACATGACGCGAGTAATTGCGATTGTGATCTGATGATTGTGAATGGAACTATTGTTGATTCTCTGAATTTATATAATCATTTATTCACCCGTTTATTTTTAAAGCTATGATTAGGAAAGAGATAGATAGATAGATAGATAAACTCTTTATTGAACACCTTAAACTAAAACATAATTAAAAATATTTAGCTTATATTAGTGAACAATAGGCGGCCTTATCGCTCAAAGCGATCTCTTCCAGACAACCTTTGGATGGAGAGGAGCAAGTTTTGACAAGGGATGGCGGTGTACAATATAGTTCATAGTAACTATATTTTTAAATATCTACAATATTATATACTATATAGATAATAAATATGTTCTTACACAATATATACATACATATATACTTATATATATAAATATATATAAACATATAAATACGATGTTTACACGTATGGAGCTTATACTAGCACGACAGGTAATGATCCTTAACTTTGTCTTTAAAAACATTTAAGGACGGAGCTCGCTTAGTATCAAGTGGCAATGCATTCCAGAGTCTGACGGCTTGGACCGAAAACGATCGGTCATAAAACGAGGTAGTGTGTGGAGGGAATTTAAGCATAAGATTCTCTGATGACCGTAAGCAAAGAGAATTAGAGGCATTAAGATATTCGCAACTCTCTTTAAGGTACTGGGGTGAAGAAGGGTTGAATAAAATATTGTAGAGAAGAGATAGGATGTGAGCATTCCGGCGATGTCGTATAGGAAGCCACTTGAGCTTAGTGCGAAATTCAGAAACGTGGTCGTATTTGCGCAAGCCAAATATGAACCTTATTGAAAAGTTTTGAAGACGCTCAAGTTTGTTAAGCTGGTCCTCCGTAAGGTCTAAATAGCAGGCGTCTGAGTCATCAAGAATCGGTAACAGAAGAGACTGTGCAAGCGCAACTTTAGTGGCTGTTGGCAAAAAGTTTCTCAGTCTTCGGAGTGAACCTGCGGCAGCAAACGTTTTACGGCTAACGGTTTCCAATTGTGGGATCCAGGTTAGGCATTCATCAAAAATAATCCCAAGATTTTTTACTGTTTTGCTGTATGGAATTTTCACACCCTCAAAGAAAATATTTGGTAAACTGTCCCAATCTGGTCCTTACATATGAAATTGGCGTTTTTCGTACTGGCCACTTTAATCACGAATTTCTCCTCTTTGGTAAGGAATTCCAAATTCAAATTTGTACAGCTATAGACTCATGTATTTGTGCTTCGATGATCGTCATTCATTTGTTTTTTTTCTTCTGTTTTTTTCTGTTTGCGTCACTCATTTTACAAAATGGAAAACCTTAAATATCGCATTATTTACGAGTACGAGTTCCGCCGTGGCACTAGTGCTGCGGAAACAACTCGAAGGGTGAATGATGTGTATGGCGGTCGTGTTGCAAAAGAAAACACAGTTCGTTTTTGGTTCCAACGTTTTCGTTCTGGAAATTTCGACCTGCAGAACAAGCCCCGTGGACGGCCTGAGACTCAAGTTGATAATGAAGAGTTGAAGGCTATTGTGGAATCGGATCCATCGCAAACCACGTCCGAGTTAGCTGCAGGCTGCAATGTTAGTGATAAAACTGTTTTAATTCACTTGAAGCAAATTGGGAAGATTAAAAAGCTTGAAAGGTGGGTACCTCACGAATTGACTGAAACAAACCGGCAAACGCGCGTCGACTGCTGCGTTACATTACTAAACCGGCACAATAATGAAGGTATTTTAAACCGAATCATTACCTGTGATGAAAAATGGGTTCTTTACGATAATCGGAAGCGCTCAGCGCAATGGTTAGATACTGGCCAGCCAGCCAAATCCTGCCCCAAGCGAAAATTAACCCCAAAAAAGTTACTTGTTAGCGTTTGGTGGACTAGTGCCGGTATTGTTCATTACAGTTTTTTCAAATCTGGTCAGACTATTACGGCTGATGTCTATTGTCAGGAATTGCAAACCATGATGGAAAAGCTAGCGGCTAAACAACCTAGGCTGGTCAATCGCTCCACGCCACTGCTGCTTCACGACAACGCTAGACCACACACTGCGCTACAGACGGCTACTAAATTAGAAGAGCTTCAATTGGAAAGTCTAAGACATCCTCCGTACTCCCCGGACCGTGCTCCAACAGATTACCATTTTTTTCGAAATTTGGATAACTTCTTGCAAGGGAAAAAATTCAACTCCGATGGGGCAGTCCAAATCGCCTTCAAAGATTTTATTGATTCCCGTCCGACTGGTTTTTTTAGTAAAGGGATCAATGAACTACCTATGAGATGGCAAAAGTGCATAGAAAATAATGGTTCATACTTTGATTAATTAAATATATTATATTAAAAAATATTCGACTTTTTGTTCCTCCCATACAAAACGCCAATTTCATATGTAAGAACCTAATATATTACAAATAGTCCGTGAACTGCCCAAAATTATAACTTGGGTTTTGAGTGGATTTACTCGTAAGCCGTATGATTTGCTCCAGTCCGAAATGTAACATAAATCATTATTTACCATATTAACTGCTTCAACTAAACGGCTAAGTGGGGCTTGGGAGTAAATTTGAAGATCGTCTGCATAGAGCAAGAGGTTCGGTTCGAGACTTTTTTATACTTTTAGGGCGCCTTGCACAATGTTCTTAAAATGTGCTTAAGGAGCTCTTAATCGAATTTTATCTGTTTAGTAAATTTATCGTCTTACTCAACATCTATACTAATTAATTCATTCAGAAAGACTGTAGAAGTTAAATCAATAAAATCGGGGATTTAACATCGTTAAATCGGTTTAACGTTTGTTCAGTGCAATTAGGTTGGTACGTAAAAGTTCTTTTCAAACAAATATTGGAAGAAAGTGTAACCTTATTGTTGTTATTTATTTTTTACTAGCTTTAACTTGATTTGTTCTTGATTGGTGTCCATGGCAACCTGTTAGTTGCTTTCGTTATGTTCACGTAATTTTCAAGTGTCAATCATAAAACCACTGAGCAAGTAATACTACGTATTAAAACTTGTTAAAACCTAATACAATACATGAAACGAAGCGTATAATGTTTTCGTTTAATTTGGTATAGTTAAATCACGGGAAAATTAAGCTCGTGCAAAGCGATTCTAATTAAATTCGTTAAAGCTTAACCACTTTATGGCACTTATAATACTTAATTAATTTTATTTAGTGAAAATTCAATTTGAATTTCATTTAATGTCACGCAACCCTTAGTACTTTCGCGTGTTCGGGAACGATTTGTTGCAGTGCATACTGACTATTGATAAGTAATATTAGCTCTTAGCGAATACGTATTTTTCGGTAAATAATACGGGATAACTCACGTGAATAAGTCAGATAGCTCCGACTATAGTTTTAACCACATCCTGTGGTCTTTTTCAAGGAGAGCTCGGGACGCTCGCGTTGACGTCGCGCTGAGCACTTATTACCGTATTTTTTTCTCCCACCACGAAGATTTTCTCTAACTAATATACCTATTGAAATATTCATATTGAAATTTGCGAGGGTTGGTGGTAATTAATTTTATTGGTGTTTAAAGGTTACATGTAGACCTAGGGGCTTCAAATACTTTGTTTTTTTTATTTATTTCTGTTTAGAGTTTCATACCCAAAGTGAAAAACGGAGTCCTATTCATGATACTCAGCTGTCTGTGTGTCCGTCCGTATTTCATGGTTTTTCGGACAAAAAATCTACTTCAATATTTTTTTTCAGAGGGGCAATTCCAGGTATTATATTTTTTCCTGGTGCAGGGTCCTGTATAGCTTTTTCACTGACTTAAATTACAATTTTCCAAACAAATGTTTAGTTGGAAAATGTAATTAGCGCAAATGCAGCCGTACTCGTACCCTCAGCCGCAAGTTGCCATAGCAAACCATGTCAAGGATCAGTTTGTTTATGTGACGCGCGAGCCGACTGCCAGATTTGATTTATGACGCACCATCGGAGTGGAAAGTACCTACTTGATACATAAATAATTGTATATTCTATAATAACTATAGTAACGTTTTTTTCTGTAGAATTCCTTTTTCCTCTTTGCTATCTTCCTCTAAGAGAGAAACATGTGGGTCATTATCCACCACCCAGCCCTTTGTGGTTTGATGGAATGCCTAGTGATCGGCCCGTATGACCATCCGAAAGCCTCCGAAGCCTATTGCCATTCACCGGGCACCGTTTCAGGGTCATACAAAATGTTTTCTCTAACACACTGGACGAAACGCTAACAAAATTTATTACAGGAACACAAATACCTACATATCGCATGAAATCCTGGCAGGGCATTAAGATGGTATACAGCCCTGTTGTGCGGAAAATGTATGACACACCCTACTCACGTCCACCTGAGAAGTGGCATGCCGCTTATTTGGCGCACTTTTCCCCTATTCTACTCTTACGATGAAGGAATAATGGGGAGTTACCTATCATTTTTGTAAACAGTCGCGCTCAGTTGTAAATGTTATTACGGCTCACCCATCCAAAAAGTGATTGCAGAACTAGCAGAGAACATTGATACAACAACTGAGCTAGTTCGCGTGCCTCTGCCACATACAATTTATTTATTCAGCATAGGAAGCAACTTGCCTTTGGTTTGCAGGCCAACGTTTAAAATTCTAGCGACTGGTATGGATATAAATGCCAAATGCCCCAAGAAAATATTAAATTCCGGCAGAAATGTGTTTCCTAGTGTGGCCTTTCATAGAGAAAGGTCACTCCTACTCACACTAGGAAGCCATCGTTTTCGTAGTGTGACCTTTCAGTCTCTGGATTGTCAAGCGCAAACTTTAATTTCGCTTGATATATAAAGAATACATTTGCCGCTTTCCTCTCTGGGGTGTTCAATCCATTACTTATGCCTTTAATTACTTTAAAAGTTATGGTCTTCGACAGATTTTCCATGGCATTGAATAATAATTACTTGTAGTATAATACTGTCTATTACTTTTTTCTAACTTTAAATATATACATAATAGGTTATACATATTTATGCACAGAAACGCGGAAAAGCTTCATTATCCAATGACAAAAGGTTCAAGCTTCCGATCCATTCATGCTCTATTCTATAGTAGAGCTATTAAATGTTCATAAGTGGGCTGTGACTCTAAATGATATGTTTAGCTATTAAATTATTGCATTAAGGCAATGATGGAGAGGTTAAATTTTATAGTAGGCAGTAGTGGGTAGTAATCATTGACGTTTTGAAATAACGTTATCTGATTCTAAATAACGACTGACTATTATGGACCTTGTAACAAAAAGTAGAGAATAGATCTGGCTAATGCGAGTTAAATTATCATATGAGAAATGGCTTTAATCAATCTAATTATTTATCACACATGCTTTCGGTGATAATGTCGTACAGTGGCATTGGTGGTGATTTATTCACAGTATGAAAAACGCGTTGGAGCTTTATACCCGAGCAGTAATAGGTACAGACTGCCGTGTCGCAGGTCCATGGTTCAGTCGTCACCGCCGGCTTGAGCTTCACCGCCAGGTGCAAGAGCATTTTGAGCATTTTGCCTGGCTAGCTAGGTACCACCCCGAAGAAAAACTGTTGCTAAGCACCTAACAGTGTGTGCCGGCAGCAGTCCTTGAGAGCCTGTAATTCTATGGCTAGTCCGTTTACCATCCTCGACCGCACCATAACTACCAGCTGTAAAAAAATTTAGACGTGCCTACTTATCTGTTAATTGCTCAAAGATTTTTTTAAATAGCCATAAAGCATATTTATGTAATAGCCAGCAAGCTATATTCAATGTTGGAAAATCTCACTTATCGCGATTTACAGCTTTCTGAAAAGCTTTGTGTTTGAAACATCATTAGCACAGCCAAAGGCTGCCTATAACTATATGGTAATTTATTCTCCATCCATATTGTTGTGTAAAAGCTGCCACTGACCCCACAAACCAACTATTAACTGAACTGCTCTATGTAACTGTACCTCACCCGTCACCGGATGACATGTAAAGTGATGCACTCACGCGCATACAACATACGTTATTATATTTGATTACAAACTCGATAGCGATAATTATTATGAATAAATGTAGCTCTGCCTTTGTCGAATATTGCTACAGATGAATGTTAACAATTATAATATTGTAATAATAAATAGATTCAGGCGTTACTTTGCGGAAATCCATATTTAATAATAACAAATATTTTTAAAATATTTTATGAAAACATCAAATTAATATTTTAATAAAACATTTAAAAAATACAAAAATATATCTAGTGACAATTCCGCCTAATTTTCCTGTTAAGCCGACGTGACGTCACAAACGCCACGCATACAAACCGGAAGAATTTTCGACGCGTTTCGATTCTACACGAAGCATCCTCAGGAGGTCTTGACTCTACGAGCGCACGATCGAGAAATTTAGGCGGAATTGTTAAAATATTAAAATATTAATTTGAAGTTTTCATAAAATATTTTAAAAATATTTGTTTTTATTATAATATTGAACTAAATTTACGAGACATTTTAAAGATTTAAGCGGTAGCAGGTGATGGAGAGATGAAAACAAACTAATAACGATTTAACAAATAGCCCGCAAGGGATCGTTCATATAAATTTACCCACGCGGATGGGTCAACTACTTACTATTGCTAGGTGTAGCAAAAGCATAAATATATCAATAGCAAATGTAAGTTTGTTAAAAAAAATTGTGCGAAAAAAAGGAGGTACAGCTAAGGACGGGGCTTGTAATGCTTGATGGTGCGGAGAAAACATCCGAAAACAGAAAATCACGAACATTTTCTAATGATTTATTCTACATAAAAAAACATTGTCATTAGACCCAGATAATAAAGCAAAAAGGAGGTACAGCTAAGGACGGGGCTTGTAACGCTTGATGGTGCGGAGGAAACATCCGAAAACAGAAAATCACGAACATTTTCTAATGATTTATTCTACATTAAAAAACATTGTCATTAGACCCAGATAATAAAGCATGTATAAATGAGATAAGATTATGGAATACTGATCTTAGCCATCATTGAATTAAACTGCCAAGGTGACTTTAATAAGGCCCTAATTCAATAATCTATAGCTAATAGTAATCCTTATGACAGAATAGGTAAAAATAGAGATATAATATATTAGAATAGGGTCATCATCGTTATCCTACCCCTATCCCAGACGGGTGTGGTTGGTACAATATATCTCCTTAACAAAATAAAGGATAACACATGCACGAACTTATTAGACAGTTATAACTTATCAGAATAGTTTTCATTAACAGCCCACAAGACGACTCGAGGACATAATAAAAATTTTATATGTTTTGGCTTCCGGTTTTGTGGTTTGCCGCCACCCTGAGGCAAAACTTTCTTGGGAGTGGTTTCGTTGGTAGTATCCCTGACCGTGCGATTTCGGACCAGGATTGCATACCCTTATCTTCCTGTGGGAATATAGGAGTTGAATTACTTAGAAGGCGACAAAGGAAAAAATACCAGCAAGTGGGCGGCAGCTTCTGAAGCATTGCCTCTACCTACCTCAAAGCCCACTCACATCGACGGGATTGGTAGTATGCTATATGAGGCTAATTTTTCTCTATAATTGTCTCTTAGGGACATCCAGCATGCCCATAGGCTTATTGAGCGTAGCGAAAAAATCCTATGTCTATGAGCAAGCCTCATATTTTAAAACTGTACAGTAAGTGCTGGGTTAGAATTGCACCCTCCCCATATCATCCCGTGGGTATCGTAAGAGGCGACTAAGGAAAAATACTGGAAGGTGGGCAGCAACACCATCTAAAGAACTACAATCTTACACTGCGATCCCCAAGCCGCCTGCCAAGCGTGGGGATTATGGCAATTACCCCTTAATAGGGGAGGCTGTGTTCAGCAGTGGACGAGACGGCTGTTGTAGTACAGTAAGAAATAAACGTAACATTATCCGGCCGTCAAATTACTAAAGATTTGAAATGCCATTCACAAGAAAAACATTAACAACAAACTGTATTTCACCTATCGTTTCTACGATTTCGTATGCATGACAGAGCGCGAGGCGCGCGTCGCCAAATCCATATTGTAATGTTGCACTCACTTCCACACGCATTTGTGCGTTTATGAAGCTTGTATGGAATTCGTGAACACTTTCTATGGAAAGTTCTATGCCCTGCCCTTACTATGTTTGGATACTTTGATGGGTTGCACGCGTTCTGGCCTTGACGGTTATAGAATAGGCTTAGATTATTGATGGGTCTCCGCTCGCGCCGAGCGGAGACCCATCAATAATCTAAGAGAATAGGCTTATTTGACATAAGTTTTGACAGTAGACCGCGTCCGAGTAGAGGCGTCCGACCTACAGTCCTGGTCTTATACATATTACTTTCTGGTTACAACATTATTTTACACTATTTCTCAAACTTCAAGACTCAGTCGATGCGAATGTAACAAACCGATCTTGGTATATTTATACTGTGAATTAGATACATATGATTCCTTTTTTTTTATTACTCATAGATAAGCCTTTGACCACCATCTCAGCTGTAAGTGTTGATGTGATCGAAGGGAAAGGATTAACCTAGAATTACTAGCTCACAAGGATAGCTGCCGGAACACACCATTAGGTGCTTGACGACAGATTTTCTACTTGAGGGTGGTCGCTAGCCAGGTAGGCCAAGTATTCGCAGAATACCATACCACCATGCGGTGAAGCTCAAGCCTGCGGCGGGCTTCGAATCATGGACCTGCTGTGCGGCAGTCCACAGCTTAGTATAGCCAATGCCACTGAGCCATCACTGCTTCAATTTTCTAAAACACACCGTAGGCTCTTAATAAATCCCATATCGATAAATGTTTATATCCAACGTTACTTACGAATATATTGTTCACATCGAGTTGTAAATTATTATGACAATTTTTATGGCCATGATTATGTTCATTAACTCATCTGATGATGTTTATCTAAGAACTTCCGTCACCAAGGTTATCCTTGTTCCAATTTTATTACCTTCTGTATAAACAGCCAACTGTAAACACAATACTATCACAATATGATATAATGAAAATTACAGCTGACTAAATGGAGTAGGTTCAAGTGATTAAGATCAGCAAAAGAATCTAACGCCTTCTTATTGCTTACTTGATACAGTAGTGTCGGTATTGGTGTACCGGATTGTCCACTGCTGAATACAGCCTCCCCGATTAAGGGGGTATTTGCTATAATCCCCACGCTTGGCAGGCGGCTTGGGGATCGCAGTATAAGATGGCGGTTCTTTAGAAGGCGCTGCTGCCCACCTTCCAATAATTTTCCCTTAGTCGCCTCTTACGACACCCACGGGAAGATATGGGGAGGTGCAATTCTAACCCGGCACCCCACGGGAAAAGTGATGTACTATATATATTTATAATAGTACTTAACCTATTTTTTCTCTAATTGTTTCAGGTGGCTTGGAAGGCAAATACAGAGTGGCTGCGCCGGAGCTCATGCAGGATACCTTCATGAGCGATTCTGAAGACGAAGGAGGTAAGATAACTTGACTGAATAAATCTCGTATCTTTTTAAACTATAAATTGACTTTGTAAGGAAGATATTTACTATCTTAAATGATGACCTACTCATTTTTGCATGGTTGTAAAGAAACATCACAGACGACTTAAAGACCAATTCACACATGTAAATAATGTTATCATAGGTAGGCGTGGAGAAATCCATAATTCACTCCAAATCCTAAACTTACCAGACCTAGAAACGTGAAAACTAAAGTAAATATATTACTTATCCAGAGCAAAAGCTCAACTGGTGATACATCTTTATACCTATAGTTTTGATTAGCACTACATAGGCATGCAAACATTTACAATCGTCAACTTACTAGATCTAGAAACGTGAAAACTAAAGTGAAAATATTACTTATCCAGAGCAAAAGCTCAACTGGTGATACGACTTTATACCTATAGTTCTGATTAGCACTACATAGGCAAGCATACACATTTTCCAGCAATATATCCTCATCTACACTAATATTATAAAGAGGAAAGATTTGTATTTTTGTATGTAACGAATAATCTTAAAAACTACTGGACCGATTTGAAAAATTCTTTCACCATTAATATCTACATTATACCTGATGAATATAGGCTATAGAATATTTTCGAGAAAGTTAGAGATCCGTATGTAAACTGCGATAACGTAACCCAAGATGTGACAAAAAAATCGTAATATTGCGTACGCTGCGGAAATTATTGACTCCATTGTCGTCAAAGTGATGTACTACAGTTTTATAGAGAACGTCAATATCTACAAAAAAAGTCCGCGATAGCATATGTCTAACTATTACAGTTATGTCACAATAACTACTTTGTTATGTGTTTAAATTTATACATTTTGTTTGATACATGTGCGATGCCGAGTAGCAAATAACAACGCTTGTTGTACTAATTCACCCTAGAATTAAAGCCAGATAATAGCCGATCGATATATCAGTCTACCTCTTGGTACCCTTCAAAACCTGCACAGTCACTAAATAGCCCATCTCCGGTGCTGTGACGACTGCGGACGAACGAGTCATTTGGACACAGAAAGCTTCGACCTTTCGAGTTATACGCAAACACCTATCCTGTCAATGACATCTATGTTTTTTGACCTATGAATGTAACTCAGGGACAAAATATTCAGCCATGGGTATTTTCAGCTGTGTCATACTTAATTTGAAAGTCAATTTTTTTTTATGTTATTGAGACTGACCAAGCTCTAGGCCCACCTGATGTTAAGCGGACTAACATCTGCCTATAATATATGCTTTTCATCACAAGTCACGAAATGCACTGCGCCCGTCACTTTCAGACACAGTTGTTAAGTCTCATGTGCCTTTAATTTCACTGGCTCTCAAGGACTACTGCCGGAACACACCGTTAGGTGGTTGGCGACAGATTTTCTACTTGAGGGTGGTAGCTAGCCAGGCGGGCATTCCCAAAATGCCCTTCCACCATGCGGTGAAGCTCAAGCCCGCGGCGGGATTCGAACCATGGACCTGCGGCACGGCAGGCTATAGCCAATGAGCCATCACTGCTTCGATCTTGCCTTTGGCCAGATTGAGGTGAAGTTTTGTATTAAAAAAATTTCACTTATAAATATTTAACGTCTTGATTTTCCGAATAAATATATTATATGATCTGATCCATCTATCGTTGCGAATAAAATAAATGCCGCAGAAGAAAACTATTCTCTAGCACTTTTAAAATTTAAGAGTAACATGTAAAAAGTGTTTACCATATGTTCTCTTTTTTTATCCTTTGTAATACTACTTATACACAATCTTTTTCTTCACGACCAGGTTTTATACCAGTCACGATCTATACTTGCATCTGGACATATCTTTGCCATGGTACCTAAAAAAAAACATTTATCCTGTACTGAATCACTTCTCGAGTTCTTATTTAATCCGCCCACTACTCTTTTACTTAAATAAGAACGGTATTCACATTATAAGTCCTGATAAGCGTAATAATAACACGTCTTAAGACCTTGACATCCAATAGACTCCTCACCGCCAATTGAGCTTAGCTCAGTGCCGCGATTTAGGTCGCTAGATATACTCTGAAGTGTCATTCGGAGCCACAGTTAAGGAATCAAATTGCTGTGATAAATTCATAAATTGACGTAGAAACTATAACGTAAACTATGTTTTCGCATTGTGCGTTATAACTATAAGGATCGGAAAACGGGACTGTTTGTCGCGGCCAATATCTAGCTCGTATAAAAGAGCTAGGCAGACGGCTAGACGCCCACGTAGTGCGAATGGAATATGAAATGTGAATGAAATATCCTGTTTTTTGTACTGCTGCAAGACTCATTGCTATTCTTGGATTATGCTGTAAGACTAAATTGTCAGGCGTAATTGTTTTGTTGACTTCATTTAATGCCAAAAGTAATTAAAGTCAAGTTATAAGCTCCCGTATTATTTTATCTTGCATTTAAAATAGAACACCGATAGGCTCTGAAAAGAAAGTTGTATGTGTTCTAAAGTAAAGCAATAGATCTACGGTGTGATTTGCTTGGATTCCCGTTTTCGATATTCCTATGCTTTACATTTACAGAAGCTTTTTGTTCTTTCATTATTTGTTTGTATGCAACTTCGGCATAATTGTCAATTAAGACAGTAAATTTGCCTTGCTCACTCCAAATAAAACATTGGATAAATATGATTTAATGAATTATTATTAGATTCAGACAAAATTGAATTTTGTTATGATTTTAATATCGGACGTTCTAGTCTTTGAACGCTATCTCACCTTTTTTTATGTTCCTGATAGGTTAGCCTTTGACCACTATCTCACCTGATGGTAAGTGATGATGTGGTCGAAGATATTGTTCAGGCTAACCTAGAAGCCCCACCTGTTGGTAAGCGGGCGGCGATTTGGGCGAAGATGAAACGAACTGGCTTACAAAGACAGCTACCGGAGGTACCGTTAGGT
The DNA here is from genome assembly GCA_963890685.1 of Plagodis pulveraria. Taxonomy (NCBI): domain Eukaryota; kingdom Metazoa; phylum Arthropoda; class Insecta; order Lepidoptera; family Geometridae; genus Plagodis; species Plagodis pulveraria. The sequence goes on from OY982975.1 coordinate 10,248,940, forward strand.
GCTTGATGACAGATTTTCTACTTTAACTACAGTCAGACGTTCAAATGTTTAATACCATAAAAATATTACCCCGGAGTAACGGTTTATATCCCTCAAAAATTAAGTTGCGACTTTTGCCCTTTTGCGTGAATTTTGGTTTATGACCAAAATCCTAGAAATTAGGCCTAGGTACTAATTGCTAAAACTGACTGGCTTAGACCTGTCATTGGTTAAAACTACGTTATTATATGTGCCGAAAATGGGTATTAACCTAGTGCTGTTGTCCATTGCAGGCGAAGTAGAGTGTCCTATCCAGCAGCAACAACAATACCGCTACATGAACAGCGAAGCAGGCACGCTGCACCGAGCCAAGCCGCTCGAAGACAGCGTCACGGATGGACACCTGTGGCCCAGCAACAATGACAAGAAGGTTGCTACCATGGAGCGGCAGCCATTGGATATCGGGTAACTTCTTCTTTATCCTGTATACGGCAGACGTAGGTCGAGTTAAAATGGGAATTTGTCAGACATTTCATTATTTCATAAGTGTCTTATACTGACTTTCATCTTATAAATATGTCGTAAACTTAAACTCGTTTACTTATATACATATGTGTGTAATATATACCTATGGAAATAAACGAAACATGCCCGTGGAGCACTTCGTAGAACACCTGAGTGTTCCAGGGTAAACCCTGCTGTAGAACACATTAAAACAGCAAGGACTTTGAAGATTTTTGGACCCTCGGGTAGTGTGCCTTGTTGTTCTACAAACAATATACCTGCAATTTAATTATTTGGGTCGTGGAATACCTACTACACAAATAACAAGCGATTTTCAGCCATCGGTAATGATAAAGTAATGATAGGCCTATAATAGTTTGTCTCAAGCGTTCCTGTTTTGTCTTCCCCAGTTATAAAATTGATTCGTTGTTTTCAAAACATTGTAACCCACATAATTATTCAACAACCGGAATCATTAAACGTAGATGTTTCGACTGTCCACCATTCTAGATACACTTTTTTGCAATTTATTTGAATATATTGATTCATAAAGTTTATTATAATGTTTGAGGCTTAATATAGCTATCATTCTTCTTCACCCCGTGGTCATAAAATTAGTAAAGCTACGCCCATCGAGAACCTTACCTCGAGAACTGAGTTGACGGCCCGATCTGGTAACAACTGTGTGATATCGTATTTTGGGTTACTTTCTCTCCGTCAGCGCTGCTTATCCTTCAGTTTTAAGACGCTGACAAATGATGATTACATAAATATCGGACTGCTTAGGAGCAAAAGAGAGGCAGCGATGGGTGAAATCGCGATCAGTTTCAGTGAAAAGCTAAACATAAAATAAGTAACTTAAATCGAAAATGTGAAGTAACATATCGCTCTTGATAAGCTTTTGGTATTTTATTCTTGTATTTTTATACACATACATAAATAATTAAGATATTTTCGTTCCAAGCGTAATTTAGAGACAACTTTATAATTTTGTCTATCGAGAAATTTTTAAGGAAACTTGTTTTATAATCAACTTGGTCTTAGAGAATATAATCAAGATTAACATATAATATTCTTCCTGCTACCATCTAAATATAATTTGTCAAAAACTGTTCAAGTAAAGCTATACAGGGTTATTGGTAACATGCTAACAACCTCTTAGGGTTGACTTCTGTTAGTTCTAAGAAACATTTCAAGATTTTTTTGTTTTGTAGTTTTATATTGTTTTTTTTTTATAATTTGTTTTTGTTTTTAAATTCCTACTCCGAGCCAAGAGCGCCCGCCGCCACGGCAACATTATATTAGTATTATAGTTTAGAAATAATAGCGTTTTTCCTCAAAATCTTAGTGAAAATCTTCGAATTTTAGGCATAACTTCGTAATTTTTCACCCGTTTGGCACTTTTTTGGAGTGCAAATTCGCTTGCGGAGCTCGTACGCACCCCAGCGCCAAAAACCCCAAAAAGCGACGACAATTTTCAAATTTTGGCATCATAGTACATTCTGTATGTAAAAAGTCTTCATAGGCGGTCACATACCCTAAATCCATAGTGCTCCCTTTGAATCGAGTTTTGAATATTTACATCGAGCAAAGTAATAAAAAATATGAAATAATACATTACAGGCACAAGATACTTTTAACACTAGGTGGTCCTCGTGCTTATTCAGTAGTTCAAAAACATATAAAAAAACACAATAGGTTTTTTCTTTTTTTAAATAAAAAAAATTCAGTACCAAAATATCATCTCTATATTTTTGTTACAACTAGCCGAAGTCAACCCTAAGGGGTTGTTAGCATTTTACCAATAACCACATATTACTTCAGAGCATAGCCTATCAAAGAGTGCTCCTTGATTGTGGACTGTGGATTGAAAATGTATAATGGTTTATCCTTAGATTCCTGGTATCGTTCGTGGTGGACGCTCGCGGCGGCGCCATGAAGGCGAAGCGTCGCGGCGGCGTGCGCGTCATAGTGCCGCCTGCTGCCTGCGCCGCGCCCACCAGGGTCACTTGCAGGTCTGTACCTCTCTCTATACAATAGTCCTCTACCTCTCTATACAATAGTCGTTGTAAGTCTTTCACCACTATATCAGCTGTTAGTAAGCTGGTGATGATGTGGCAATAAATATGGTTCAGCTAAACCTTGAATGAGTGACTCTCAAGAATAGCTGGCTAGGCGAGCAGTCGCCAAAATGCCCTGTCCGGCGGGAAACTCAATCCCGCCATAGGAATGCCCTCTGCGTGGTTGCCCACTTCTTAATATCTTCATTACTTCTAAAGTCATAATGTACCTAGGTATATGTTGTATATGATTTTCGTTACAAAGGAGAGAGGCAATAAAAAAAAATTGTTCTATTGTAAAGTCTTTGTATCCAATAAGAGTATAAGTAAAGTACATAATATTTACTGTCATCAATCTTGCCATGATTGTAGTACAAACTGCAAATTAAAATAATAGACAGTTAAACCCGGATCTCGCACGCAATACCTCCATTAAAATGTAACCTTGTGGATTCCAGAGCGGCAACAAGAAGAGCACCCGCAGCGGCGCCTCCGCCCCTCATGGAAGGAGAAGCCCTGGCCTCTCGACTACTAGAACTGCAACCGCAAGGCGCTAAGTTCTTGGCGTAAGTATTACTGTACTACTAAACTGTACCTACTGAATTACCGGGAATATCCACTAATGAAAATAAGCTGTTCCTAATAGCGTAATAGGTATGGGGGAGAATGTTGCCAGTGGACGCTATGTTCACGCTTGATACTGCACTCCCAGCCATAATTTAAATCGATCTCGATTTTCACTTAAGTAAAAAGAAAGTCAATAAAGAGGCAAAGCTAAGTTGCCTCTTTATTGACGCCAGACTAGACACAATAAGATCGATATCAAGGTTACCTTGGTCATTAATTTCATTGAATGTTTTGCACTCTCATTTATTCGAGTGGTAACTTTGGCTTGCTATAAGGTCATAAAGTAGATTACTTCTGCCAAAGTATTTTGAAGATACACAGAGTTATTGGAAAACTGCTAACAACCTCTAAGGGTTGACTTCTGCTAGTCCTAAAAACATTTTGAGATGTATTTTATTTAAGTTTTTTTTTCTTTTTGCGTTTGTTTATGTGTATTTGACGGAATAAGCACGAGGACCTGTTAAAAGTCTCATGTGCCTGTAATTTTTTATTACATATTTTTTATCACTTTGCTCAATGTAAATATTCAAAGGGAACGTGGCGCGGTCCAGAGTTGCCGCGGCGGGGACTCAAAATAATTCGTTTTTCTAGTACTATCTGACACTAAAAGAAAGTGGTGTTTAACACGCTGTTTTAAATAATCTTTTTCTTAGTAGTAAATACTACGAAAGTTTGAATATCGTAAGAAATGTACATTGAAAACGCGCCCATCAATGTACGTATAACAAGTTAACTATCTGAGATTCCATTATTTTTTTGAGATTCCAATTTTGAGATACATAATTATTCTAAATAACATCGAATAGGTACGGAAATATATAATTTTCGGCCTCGCTTCAGCAAGATTGGAGAACTTTGTATGGCGGCCATCTTAAATCCGCCATTTTGGATTAATGACACGTGTCATTCGACCGCTCTCTTGATTTTCTAACGTCTTTAAATTTTAGTGAAGTCTTTTGACGTCCATCTTTATTTATCCACTTCGAGAAATCGTAATAATTTTGTTTCTTTGGCCACTGTGTATGAGATACGGTTTAGGAATAGTAAGTAGCTTACAGTCATGTATAACTCCCAAATCTCTCATTTCCGTTACACAATTCAAGCAATGACCTTTCAAAGAGTAATTTGGAGACGATAGGGCAATTGTGACGCGTTATGATTATTGTTGAATGTTTATCAACGTTGTGGTCAAGTTTATTTACCAGACAGTGTTTACAATATTAGCAGTATAATAAGTGCAAGATTTTTATACAATGTGTATAGCATAATCATGGTGTAATATCTTATCCTGTCCACGTGCAGTTTTTTTTAAATTTTACTCATATGTAACAGTTACTAACTTACGAGAATTCCACACAACAATTTTATTTTCGAATATTTATTTATTCCGTCATTCTTCGTCTTTTATTCCGACAATTTTATTAAACGAAAAACACAAGGCTCAGTCGAGTGATCGTCGAGTAGTCTAGTGGTTAAGACACTCGATTCGATCGGTTCGATTTCCAGTCGATAAGAGACATTTTGTACTCTTAGAAATTTGTAAATGTAAAATTGGTGGTTGCACTAAATTAAAATACTTCAGGTATAGTCAGGTTGTAGTCCATACTGTTATTTAGTTAAGAGCTAGAATCGTATGTTGAAATACGGTTCAATAAGCGCGGGCTGATAATCGCTCCCCGTCTGAAATGAACGAAAATTAGAAAACCGCTCAAGCACGTTAACAATAAAAAAAAACACTTAATCCACCCGCATATTTCTACAACAATAACGTATTTGTTGCTTCATTAAAAAAATGTAATAAGGTGTTTTCCTATCACTTATAGGTATAAATAGTACCTAATTCATAATTTATATTATAAAACTTGATATATGTAGTATAATTAACACTTCATCTCATAATCATACCGACAAATTGGAGAGAGATTAACCATATTAATATCATTTAGAATCAGATGCTAATTATAATATAACAAAAAATCTTTTCACACAAAAACATGTTTGACCTAAGATATTTTGGTGCTACGTACAAAATGTATTAAAAAGTGTCAAATATTCATATTTTTTTTTGCATTTTTAATAATGTGAGGTCTATTTCTAATTTCCTCACCTTATCTTTATAATAACATTCATAAAATCTGAAAATCTTTAGCAAGTGAAATAACTGGGCGAACTAGTTATAAGAGATGAGGTCTCGGAGTAACAAGTGCAGTGCAGTATAGTGTCACGTAGAACGAGAAAGTTGACACTGCAACTGCGATGGACAATTATGACCGTTACCCTGTGGTCATTACTTCATAAAGAAATAGATATCTTTTATCAACCACAATGCTGTATATGGCAACACACTTAACTATTGATTTTCCTTATATCCTTGTATACTTGACACCTGAGCTTTATCTAAACACAATTATTATAAATAAATACTGGCCGTTTGTTTATAGATAAATAAAGTTAATAACGTTTGTTCACCATTTATTGCCGACGTGTTGATTACCTCTAAACACATTCAATTTATTTTATCATGTTGTTAGTTGTCGCTTTGATTATATTTGTAGGTGAATGCGGGCTTTTTTATTGCTTGTAAGACTAGCATTATACTATTATTTAATAACCTATTCTACTAACCTATTCGCTACTTCGAGGTAGAATATCTGATACTCCCGTGGTAACCACAAAGACGGTCTCTTGATTAAGAGGCCTATCACCTGATTGGCACGACCCAGGGAACGCGGGTCGGGTATCGAGATTAAGGGTACCTTCCTATGAACGGGAGTGACTCAGCCTTGGGTTTGCCGCTATCCACCATCTCGGTGAAATAACGTTGAATGGCACATCTCTGGCTGATTTTGAACGAGCCAGTAGAGAAGATGATGGTGTTATTCGCGAACTGGCCTATCAGGACATTGGTTTCAGAGCGTGGGATGTCGCTGGTAAGCAAGCAATGCATTAAAAAAGAATAGGCGATAGCACGGACCCTTGAGGGACTCCGGCTCTAACTGGGCGGGTGCGCTCTAATGCGGTTTTTTTATTACTTGTAAGGTTAACCTTATACTGTAATTACTTTAATCGCTGGAAACTTTAATGATAAGAAGTCAACCGGATTAAGTTTTATTCTATGCGTTCAATGGATTACATTCAGGACGCGTACTTGTACCAGTAGGACGATATTCGATAACTCGTAACCTATTTTTAATTATTAATACTCGATTAACTTTATGTAATGTGTATGTCATTTATATAAAGGTTTGAGATGGTTGGTCCAAAAATTCTGCCCTGTGGGAAACCATAACTAACGTTACTGTGACCACTACATTGGGAATCTATCAGTATCTATTCAGACTGAGGCCTATGTGTTAGGTTACTTTGAAACCACTTAAACGGTATTCCTCTTACCAAATTCATTAAATTTTCTCAAAAGTTGGCCGACCGAGACCTTATCAAATGCCTTTGTCAGATCTAGAACCTCCAATTTCTTATATTTTTCCATACAACCTAATAGTTTGGTGAATAGAGTTGTTGCATCTTCGGTTGACATGTGTTATATGATAGTACCTACTTGATTGTCCATTTTCACTAAAATGCTTTTTTAATATCGACGAAACCTTTAAAAGATAAATTTCGACATTATTTTATATATTATACTAGTCTCCTTCACTAGGCAAATTTATTGCCAGCGTCTTATATGTGATCGAACTAATTAATTTATAAAAACATTGTAATTATATATAATAAGAGATGCTATAAATATAAGAATATTAATTTAATTTCAGGCCAGTGATAATCGAAGTGCCAATCTTCACTTCATCATGCAAGGAGCGCGAGATCGTCATCCTGAGGTCCGACACCGGCGAGACCTGGCAGGACCACTACTTGCACAATAACGATAACCCTATGATACAGGTCAGTTTAATTATCGCCTATGTCTGTATATTCTCCAAGGGGCAGGCTGTGTTTTAACACTTTAATTCTACCACACGAATTGGGCGTTTTTTATAATAAGATTGACTAGTCACCCGCCTTACATGTTCCAACTTTACTTTACTGTTGCAATTTAATCTTTCTCAGTCTACTTCACATGACACTGCGCTCCTCACTCGGAGACGTTAATTCTTACGTCTCGTTTTCCCTGTGATTTCACTTGCTACAGTGCCGTTCACGGCTAAACCCAGTATTGCTTGCAAACTACTGCTTACAAACATATGTAGTTTTTTTATGTTACTGTGACGGGTGCGTGATCATGCACGTGGCCCACCTAATGTTAAGTGGTTGTTAAAGCTCATCATATGCCTGTATTTTACTGGCTGTCAAGGACTGCTGCCGGAACAAACCGTTAGGTACTTTGCGACAGATTTTCTACTTGAGAGTGGTAGCTAGCCAGGCGGGCATTCGCAAAATACCCTACCACCATGCATTGAAGCTCAAGCCAGCGATGGGGATCGATCCATGGTCTTGCGGGACCGCAGTCTATAGTATTATGTATATATCCGCTCGGCTATCATTGTTTCAAAAAGTACGATATAGTAATCAAAATGTGGGACAACAGGAGTTGTCGAATTATTATGATTACGTGGGACCAAAACATTCCAGGCAACAGTTCCATACTCCCGACTTCAAAATAGATTGAAACATGAGTGCTTCGGACTTGTACTGAGAATTTTTAGTAGAAAAAGACGCTCATTGAGCCTGAGACTGATTACAACGTGACTTTCATGCCACTGAACCAATAAGGCAGTTATTTTCTGTTATAATAAAATATAAAATAAAATATAAAAACAACACGTTAAATTAGCTCCTATATTGTTTGGAATTCAATTATTTTAACAAGATCTAAGCTATGCTTCTATACTACTTTATTTAAAATTTACATATACTGAGTTGAAGTAGGGCGCAGTACTTTGCATCAGCTCTCCTCCTATTACATGGCAAAAAAACATGCTGGTGAAAGTTTAGTGTACATACATTTTTTTCTACCCCTTTGGGCAATACAATATGTTTATATGACATATGATCTTATTATATACCCTGTGTAGTGTGTAAGTTTTAGTTCAATATATATATATACTTATATACTCTGCGTTAGGACATATCCGGATTTGTGTATAAACTTTAATGTTTTAATGAAACCCCATTTTCTCTCTTTCATTTTCCAGGAAGCACTGCAACGCGAGCGTCAAGAATACGGCGCGTCCGGTGAAACTCTCGGCGAGAACGGAGAGCGAGTGACTCGCATTGTAACTTGCGACTTCCCGCACTACCTCGCCTGCGTCTCGCGAGTCAGGCAAGAAGTACACATCATTGGTCCCGAGGGTGGAACTGTCTCCAGCGCGCATATACCACAAGTAAGTCAAAACATGTAACATTTTGTGAAAACGGTAATGAGAAAGGAGAGTAAGTGACTCGCATCGTAACATGTGAGTCAACTCCTAACATCCCCCGCATTTAGCGAGTCAGGTAAGAAGTCAAGCATCATTGGTCCCAAGAGTGGAACTGTCTCCATTGCACAATCTGAGTCAATTGAGTCAAAATATGTAAAGCGAGCGAGTGACTCGCTTAGTAACGTCCGACTTGCTCCATTACCTCGCTTGACACAAACAACACTGCGTAGAAATAACTTCATTTTCATTTAACTTTCCAGATAAAAAAAATTCTGAAATTAGTGTGGAATGTTTTATTTTCAATTTAAATTCAAACTTTTTTGTAATTAATTTTAGAAGGAACAATTCCATGTGTAATTTAAACAGCATTAAAATATATAATTGGTAATATCATCAATTACGAGCAAGTATTAGTAAATAATTATTAAATATTTACTGAGTTACGAGAATATTAGAGAATATTTGTTCTTATATTATAACAATTTTCGATAACATATATTTTATTTCATTAATTTAATTAAACATTATGTTTTCTCGAAATTACTTTTGACCCTTTATTTGGAAAATGGCCGAAACAGTAATGAATTTAAGGAATAAACATTCGAAAACTGATATTATAATGCATTGGAAACGCTCGTAGCGAAGATTACTTAGCTGTTCTTAACTGATCAGCAAAGTTAAGCAACGTCGCCCGCGGTCATGAGTTGGATGGGTGACCGCTAGTGACATTACTACTGAGCGCTTCCGTGCTTCGGAGGGCACGTTAAGCCGTCGGCCGGTTGTCTTAGGTCTTAGGATGGCAGTCGTTACAGCATGGTGGTAGGGAATTTTGCGAATGCCCGCCTGGCTACCTACCACCCTCAAGTAGAAAATCTGTCGCCAAGTACCTAACGGTGTATTCCGGCAGCTGTCCTTGAGCGCCAGTACTTCTAGGTTAGCCTGTACAACATCTTCGACCACATCATCACCTACCATCAGATGAGATAATGGCCTATCATGCATAAAAAAAATGTCTGCAGCGATCCGGTAATATAATAAACAGAACAAAGTTCCCGTGCTATATCTAGAGTGCTTCCACCACATTATGACTTACCAACAAGTAAAACTGTAGTGTAAAGCTATCCTATCAGCTGTAAAAAGCTACCATATAAAACGATTGATTATAGTTAATAGTAGATTATGATACAAGTTAGCTAAGTTGCTCATTATGCGAGCATAAATCAGCCGAGTATATATTTCATACGCACTATTTCAACACCCTTGCGAGGAAATAAAATATATATTGCATAAATGCAATACAAACAACATACGAAAATTATGGAAAATAGCGCGCAAATTTGATAATGCTCTGATTACTCGCATACAATTTGCAGTTAGGTACTAACGTAACTTTGTATGGATAATTCTATTACGCACTAGTGTATAATATTATTATGCACTAGGGTGTTATAGTTCGGTTTATGGCCCTAAGAACAATATAATAAAGCTCACTTTACGAGCAAGGGTGTGGAAAATAATAAAGCGCACTTTACGAGCAAGGGTGTTGAAAATAATAAAGCTCACTTTACGAGCAAGGGTGTTGAAAATAATAAAGCTCACTTTACGAGCAAGGGTGTTGAAAATAATAAAGCTCACTTTACGAGCAAGGGTGTTGAAAATAATAAAGCTCACTTTACGAGCAAGGGTGTTGAAAATAATAAAGCTCACTTCACGAGCAAGGGTGTTGAAAATAATGTTACGGCGCAAGAACTCGAACAATCTAGGGTAATCCAAGGTCGATAAACAAGTTAAACTAAACAAAGAATGTACCTACACTTCACAAAAAAATGTTATAAAAAAAGGGTCGCCTTTTGTTCTCAGGCAACTAGTAAACAACCACAGTATAAGTAGCAGTTAGTTTCCATTGAATTGCATACAAAAGTTGTTTACGTTTAACGAGTGATTTATGGCCCCTATTGTTTTTCTATCTAGACTAGTATAGAATATTCCGGAAGCTTTGACTTTTGGGTATAAATAGGGTCGGGTCCGGGCCGACGAGACAGTCTTACTTTGAGTTCGAAACGAGAAACAGTGCGATTACCTTTGGACCAAGTGCTCCAAGCGCGAATAGTTAAAGTGAGTGAAGTGTGTGACTAGTGTATCTGTAAAGTGCGAACAGTCAGTGTTTTAGTGTTGTGTTCAGTAAAGTGTTAAGTGACTGTAGAACTGTGGAATAAAGGTGTCAGTTGCTGAAAACGTATTGCATTATTTATCCCGAACCCTCAGCTCGTAACAAATTGGTGTCAGAATTGGGGATAAATAATGCCTGTGCTACCAAAGGACGACGTTGAAGGCATCCGAACGAGGAGTCAGCGGCAACAGGACATCGACCAACGAAGGTTTGGAGGAGCTACACCACCAGTGGTCTCCGAAGAACAGCCGACTGCAGAGGCAACCACCGCCACTATGTCAGGAGCCCCTTCGACTACGGCTGCTCCGTCTGCAACGGACTTTGCTGCACTAATGGCAATGCTTCAGGAGCAGGCCCGACGCCAGGAGGAGCAGGCCCGACGCCAGGAAGAGCAGGCCCGACGTCAGGAGGAGCAGGCCCGACGTCTTGAAGAGCAGCTGCAAAACGACAAGGAGGAGCAGGCCCGACGCCAGGAGGAGCAGGCCCGACGTCTTGAAGAGCAGCTGCAGCAAGACAAGGAGGAGCAAGTCCGCCGCCAGGAAGAGCAGGCCCGTCGACTGGAGGACCAATTGCGACAGGACAGAGAAGAACAGACACGTCGCCAAGAGGAACAGACCCGTCGCCAAGAGGAGCAGACTCTTCTGATGAAAGACCTGCACGCAACGTTTGGGAAGAAACTCCAAGTGGTGGAAGATCAGGTCCACCAGCATGAGGACCGCTTTGAGAAAGTGGAAGCCCGAATGGATGACATGGCAAAAACGCTGTGCATTTTAAAAACTGGAGCTGGATTACCTGCGTCAGTAGTACCTGCGCCATCACCACGAGGATTTAAAGTGCCACCATTCGACGGAACCTCTTCGTGGTCGGCCTACAAAATTCAATTTGAGGCTGTAGTGCAGGCCAACGGTTGGACTAAAGCGCAGGCTATGACAGCGCTTACTCTGGGCCTACGTGACAAAGCCTTAACAGTTCTGGAGGCGCTTGGAAAAGACATAGCGTTCGACCAACTTCTGGAAGCATTGGAGTCTAGATTCGGTGATGCTCATCTGGAGCATGTATTCCGCGCTCAGCTTAAAGAACGAACCCAGCGAAGCAGTGAAAATCTCCAGCAGTGGGCGCTGGAAGTGGAAATGCTCGTACGGAAGGCGTATCAATCATCACCGGCACTCATCGACGGAATCCTACTGCAAGCATTTGTAGATGGGATACGTGACTTAGAAGTGAGAGCTGCAGTGAGGCTGGGCCATCATGAATCAATTAAGGACGCCCTAGCCCATGCTTTGGAGGTGGAAGCCGTACGACATGATCATCGATCGCATCACATTCGAGAGGTTACCACACAACGTTACCGTGATGACAACCAGAGAGTCAGCCCTCGATGTTTTGAATGTGGAAAAAGGGGTCACTTGCGGTATAACTGCCCGCAGCAGAGTGACAGAAGACACGATAGAACATGGGATAGAAAACTTTCTACTGGTGTGAATATGCAATGGACCAGGAAAGGAGATACACTGTCTGATACAAATTATCGAAGATTCAGCCCGAGATGCTACAGCTGTGGAGAAAAAGGGCATTTAAGATCCAGCTGCCCCAGATGGAAGTTGACATCGGAAGACAGACTTCGACAAGGATGGAATCAACAGCGCGACCAACTTCACTCTTATATTGAACGCAGCGACATTAGAGAAACTCACGACGGTAAAGTGAAGGAAGTCATACCAGTAAGGATGGTGAGAACAGTTATAACCGACGACTGGAAGAAATCCATGCGACGTGCACAGCAGGATGATGCGAATATCAGGCCTATTCTGACATGGATGGAAGCTGGCACTGGAAGGCCCAAGTGGAATGATGTTGCTGGAATGGGTATGGCAACAAGGGTTTATTGGGCGCAGTGGGACAGCTTGGTGATCCATAGTGGTGTGCTGTGCCGCAAATGGGAGAATGTTCGGGGGGATAACTACCACCTGCAAGTGGTTGTTCCGGAAGCGAAAATTCGTGAGATTCTACGACAATGTCACAAAGAATGTTCAAGTAGTCACCCTGGAGTGAGAAAGACACTGTTAAAGATACGAGAGCAGTTTTATTGGATCCATTGTCGGAGCGATGTTGTAGACTGGTGTAATAAATGCAGTATTTGTGCTACTAGAAGATCATCTCAAACAAGCAGTGTAAAGGGTTTCGTGAGTGACCTCCACAAACAGAAGAATATCTGCGAGCGTCAAGATCAATACAGATTTGGAATTGCCGACATGAAGAAGACCCGGTACAGTGGAGAACTGGTTAAACCTGGATTCCAAGAAGGTTCAAAAGTAATGCTGCATAATCCTATACGCAGTATAGGGAAGTCACCGAAGCTTCAGCCTAAATGGGACGGACCATACCTGGTGGTGAACAAAATCAACGACATCACGTATCGGATACGAAAGGGCCAACGAGGAGTATCTAAGATTGTTCATGTGGATCGATTGGCGCCATACTGTGGTTCCAACTATGCTCGGGACGAGCATGTCTTAGGAGGGGGCAGTGTTACGGCGCAAGAACTCGAACAATCTAGAGTAATCCAAGGTCGATAAACAAGTTAAACTAAACAAAGAATGTACCTACACTTCACAAAAAAATGTTATAAAAAAAGGGTCGCCTTTTGTTCTCAGGCAACTAGTAAACAACCACAGTATAAGTAGCAGTTAGTTTCCATTGAATTGCATACAAAAGTTGTTTACGTTTAACGAGTGATTTATGGCCCCTATTGTTTTTCTATCTAGACTAGTATAGAATATTCCGGAAGCTTTGACTTTTGGGTATAAATAGGGTCGGGTCCGGGCCGACGAGACAGTCTTACTTTGAGTTCGAAACGAGAAACAGTGCGATTACCTTTGGACCAAGTGCTCCAAGCGCGAATAGTTAAAGTGAGTGAAGTGTGTGACTAGTGTATCTGTAAAGTGCGAACAGTCAGTGTTTTAGTGTTGTGTTCAGTAAAGTGTTAAGTGACTGTAGAACTGTGGAATAAAGGTGTCAGTTGCTGAAAACGTATTGCATTATTTATCCCGAACCCTCAGCTCGTAACAATAATAAAGCTCATTTTACGAGCAAGGGTGTTGAAAATAATAAAGCTCACTTTAGGAGCAAGGGTGTTAAAAACATAGTTAGGTTATACGTTTTGTTGGTTCCAGGTGCAAGCTCTATTCCCTGCGCAAGCGCTAACAAAGCGCATCCGCGTGGGGCTGCAAGCGCACGGCGCGTCGGTGGAGCTGTGCAAGCGGCTGCTGCCGCGCCACGCCGCCGTCTCCCCCGTCATCACGGTCGAGCCGCGCCGGAGGAAGTTCCACAAGAGCATCACTCTCACCGCGCCTCTACCACCTGTTCAGGTATCTACTATAGTATTTAAAATGGTTTTTATATAATCTCATTCGGTCATATTCTAATTATGAAATGAGATACAGACTTTTATTGGCATATTTTAATTATTTACTTCTTTAAGAAAGTTAAAAAGTAAAATTTAAGCATTATTTTCCTAACAAAACAATGCTTTAAAACAATTTTTTTGTTATTAAAGTACAATGTGTCCCGACCATGGAGGTTTCAATTCAATTTAAGTACACATTATCTGTGGTGAGCGCTGGTTCCGAGCCATAGACCAATAACAGACTTTTTACATACAAATTTGAGTAATATTTTGTTGGATAAAAAAATATTTAATGTAGCTAGTATAGGCATGAGATTAAATAAAGTAGTGTATGCAACTGCATATAATTAGGTATTAAAACACTCCTGTAATCTTATTTTGAAACTTGCCTGCGGCTCGTTTCAAAAAACTACGCATGTACCCTCTATTATATGACAGTTGCATAAACTACTATTCTTCTACACTTTACATCCCCATCACAAATACACATAACACACCTCACTCACACACAAATACACACACATACGCTCACTCTATTCCTTATAAATTTTCACATAACTAATACTCACATAAGAGTACAACTACTAAAAGTAAGTACTTATTACAGTAATGCAAAAACTAAAACAAAAAAAAAGAAAAATTGTACCTACCATTTCTGAAAATAAAAGAATCTTTTTTTTATGTTATTGTGACGGAACAAGCCCGATTCCCACCCGATGTTAAGTGGACTAACCTCTGCCTATAACAGACGCATTTCGTCGACGAATTGCACTGTGCCCGTCACACTGAGACGTACAGTTGTTAGGTCTCATGTGCCTGTAATTTTACTGCCTCTCTAGGGCTGCTGCCGGAACACACTGTAAGGTGCTTGGCGATAGATTTTCTACTTGAGGGTGGTCGCCAGCCAGGCGGGTATTCGCAAAATGTCCTTCCACCATGCATATATTTATTTATGCATGGTGGAAGGGCATATAGATATAGGGCGTATATATATATTATCATATTCATAGTTTTTTATCTGTATAATGTAATTAATACTTAGACATAGTCATGTATAACATGTAACATTTTAAGGTACACTTGAAGGGTTTGCAGAACCTGCATCACAAGAAATCACTTTTATAGTGTAGTTTCTGCGAGAAAACAGACTAAGTAATTATATACAAGCATTCTCTTTTTTGTAAGAATTAATTAATGTAACGAAAAGTGCCCAATTTAGTTTGTTAACAAATCGTATACAAGAATAGAATTTTTTTTTATATTTTGCATTATAACCGACTTCATAAAAGAAGGAGGTTCTCAATTCCATTGTAGGCTTTTTTATGTTTGTCACAAGATTAATAGTTTGGTTTACTGGATAAAATAAGAGTTTTGTAATGTTGTACTAAATTTAACAATGCAACTCAATTAAAATATATATATATATATATATATTTACTTATTCTTTGTTTACTTAGATGACATAGCATCTAAACTCTCAAATAAAAAAAAGATGAGGACTTGTTTGGGTGGTAATATGGGTACTATGACGCAGGATATTTTAATGTTGGCAATAAGTTTCAGAAACTTTTATACAGGATTTATAGCATGCGTGTAGATAAAAGTAATGATTAAACTAAGATGGTCACTTAAATTACAATGTTGATTTAAAATGGTATATATACCATGAAATTAGCACTAACTTTGTAAGCCCGTGAGCATGGTGCCTGAACGGTCTTAAAATACCTGGACCTCAATAAAAAACAATTTAAAATATTTTTTTAAGCGGCTACATAATTATTTTCTATATTGTTTTCGTTACATTTGTAAATATGTTTTGTTATTAATTGATTATAAAAATAGTCCCGTGGGTTGTCGGGCTAGAATGTAACTCCCCATTGCTATCTGGGGGTGTCGTTAGAGGCGACTAAAGAGAAAATCCCGGAACTGGGATCCCCAAGACGCGTGCCAAGCATGGGGATTATGGGATACCCCATTTGGGGCTGTGTTCCGCAGCGGACAATCCGGCTGATACTTTTTGTCTAATAATTTTTATTTACTATTTCCCAGCCATTATAATGTGAGGTCTGATTCCAGGGCGCCACGCACGACAAGCAGTCAACATCGAACCTGCGACTGCTGTGCTCCATAATGGGCGGGCAGGCGCGTGCCGCCTGGGAGGACGTGACGGGCTCCACGCCGCTTACCATCACTGACGACTGCGCTTCTTTCACCACAACCGTTTCCGCCAGGTACTACTTATTGTAATATATTAATAATTAATTTTATTTCATTTGACGCGTGATCAAAATGCTGGCACCTATTTGGCTCAAAGAATAAGCATTGCAATTCAACGGGGGAATGCTGCCAGCATGCTGGGCACGCTGCCAACTGATAGTGGGCTAGAGCATTTGGACTGCCTATGAGTCTGCAATGACTTATAGGGATCTAAATGCTTTTATTGTTGTAGCTGTAGTGTTGTATATAGTTCGTAGTATTTTGTTAATAAAGGCATATAGCCGGATAAAAGAAAAATTAGAAATTTGCGACGTTCTCTTATAAAGGTTAATAACAAAATTTGTCACTGAATGGTTCTGTCACGTTCAGTTAAAACAGGAAAAAACCAGTTAGAAAAGGATATCTGAATAGTCGCCTTCAAATTCGCATTGACTGATATAAAAGTCAATGCGAATTTAAAGGCGACATTTATATAAGTTATAAAATAAAACTGAGGGTTCCGCAATAATGTACCAATAAATCTTTATATTTTTTAATGCAGTTTGAAGTTCTAGCCGTAGTCTGACCTGCATTTGGTCAGTTTTTTTCGTTAGTCAGATGCTATGTTAACAAATTTAATAACTAGTGACCATTTAGTTATCGCATCGTTGTTTATTTTCAGATTCTGGCTGATGAACTGCCAGAACGTGAGCGACGCCACTAAGTTGGCCACCGAACTGTACAGGTAAAAAAAATATGCATTTTCATTTATTTTGAAGCAGTGATGGCTCGGTGGCATTGGCTATGGACTGCCGTGCCGCAGGTCCATGGTTCGAGTCCCGCCGCGTGCTTGAGCTTCACCGCATGGTGGAAGGGCATTTTGCGAATGCCCGCCTGGCTTGCGACCACCTTAAAGTACAAAATCTGTCGCCAAGCACCTAACGGTGTGTTCCGGCAGCGGTCCTTGAGAGCCAGTGAAATTACAGGCACATGAGACTTGCACAACTATGTCTCAAGGTGACGGGCGCAGTGCAATTCGTGAATTGTGACGAAATGCATCTGTTATAGGCAGAGGTTAGTCCTCTTAACATCAGGTGGACCTCGTGCTTGATCTGTCACAATAAAAGAAAATCAATAAATAAAAAACTTAAAATTTATAAAAATTAACGGTTTACAAGGAATTATATTACTATAAAAAAAAAGTGATTTATCGCGGCGCGGGAGGAGCCGCGGCCGGATAGCTAGCTAGTAAGACATAATTTCGATTAATGGCGAATTTCCGTGTAATAAGCAAAATATTTTAGACTAGCTTTCCGGTATATCGATTATCGCGCAAAAACATTTACCTCTTTTTTGCAGTTGGATAAAAACTATCCTATGTCCTTCCCCGTGTCTCAAACTATTTCCATACCAAATTTTACTAATTTAATCCCAATCGGTGCAGTAGTTTCAGAGCCTATTCAATGCAAACAAACAAACAATTAAATCTTTCTTCTTTATTAGTTTAGATATTGGTTAACGCGCGATATATCCATTCCTCTTTATCTGCACGTAAATATATCATAAATTTTGTCTTTAATCTGCCCCTTAAGTCGCTGACAAGTGCTAAATAGCTTTACTTGAACAGATTTTAAGCGAAATGTATTTAGTTTGTATCAATAAGTAAATTATATGTTAATCTTGATCACATTATCTAAGATCGATTATCTAAGGCGAACAAAAGTCCAAAACACGATTTCTTAAAATTTTCTCGATGTAATAAATTTGCAAAGTTGACTCTAAATTACGCTTGTAATGTAAATATCTTAATTATTTACGTACGAATGTGTATTAAAATACACTAATAAAATAGCAAAACCTTATCAAGCGGGACAAGAACAGTTATATTTTCGATTTACGTTACTAGCTTTGTGTTATTAAACTTTCTTTCGGATTACATTACAAAATTACAAATATACGATAGGAAAAATTTAAGTCATGTGCGGTATGACTTAAATTTTTCCTATCGTATATTTGTAATTTTGTAATGTAATCCGCATAGCAGGCGTTATTGCAATCATAACAATATAAAAATAAAAAAAAAATCTTTCGGATTTTACTTATACTGATCGCGATTTCACCATCGCTGCCTCTCATTCACTCCTATGTATTCCGATAGTGACAAAATTTCAGCGTTTGACAGCGTCTTAATATTGTTACGAGCTGAGGGTTCGGGATAAATAATCCAATACTTTTTCAGCAATCCGACATTTATTCACAAGTTCTACAGCTCTTTCAAACTTTTCTTTCAACATTAAAACACTAAACTGTTCGCACATTACAGGGGCCCAACTCTCACCTTTTAAACACTATTCTGGAAAGTCAACATCATTATTTCAAACTTAAAATATTGATACTAAGATTCGTAACACGGCTGTCACGAAACAATAATGTTCATATAGCGCTATCTCTATCGCACAAGTCTGGATTCAATGCATGCAGCCCGCTCTCACGTTGAAGTTCTAGTGTAAGTTTAGTATAGTGACATGTGGTAGTGCAAATTAAAATTGTTAATGCAAGGTTAAAATAAGACTGAATTAAGAGATGGGAGTTGGCCCCCAGATCACTAATTACACACTTTACTGTGTTTAACTAATCGCGCTTTAAGCACTTGGTCCAAAGATAATCGCACTGTACCTCGCTTCGAACTCAAAGTAAGACTGACTGGTCGGCCCAGACCCGACCTTATTTATACCCAAAAGTCATAGTTTTCAGAATGTTCAGTTCTAGTCTAGATAGAAAAACAATAGGGGCCATAATCATCACCCTTTTAAAATTCAAAGCACCCTTTTAACGTAAACAACTTTCGTATGAAATTAAACGGTTACTAACTACTACTTATACTGTGGTTGTTTACTAGTTGCCTGAGAACAAAGACGACCCTTTTTCTGATAACATTTTGCGTGAAGACAAGGTACATTCTCTGTTTTCTTATACTTGTTTATTGACGTTGGATTATTCAGTTTTTTTTATATTATTGTGACGGGCCAAGCTCGAGGCCCGCCTGATGTTATGCGAACTAACCTCTGCCTATAACAAATGCATTTCGTCACAATTCACGAATTGCACTGCGCCTGTCACCTTGAGACATAGTTGTTATGTCTCATGAGCCTGTAATTTTACTGGCTCTCAAGGACTGCTGCCGGATCACACCATTAGGTGCTTGGCGACAGATTTTCTACTTGAGGGTGGTCGCTAGCCAGGCGGGCTTTCGCAAAATGCCCTTCTACTATGCGGTGAAGCTCAAGCCCGCGGCGGGATTTGAACCATGGACCTGCTGCGTGGCAGTCCATCACTGCTTCAAAATAGATTGTTCGAGCCATTGTTACAGCAACAATATAATGTACTGTGTTGCATTACAGGGACATGTTGCTGGTGCCGTTCGAAGTTCGCATCGTTGTACTCGGCAAGCGGCTCGACGCGCTCGAAGGGAGACTGCTCGTTATGTACATTACGGACAGATACGCGTACGAAACTCTCTTACAACAGGTATGTGTGTATCTTACAGTCTTACACTTTATTCAACTCATTTCTGGACATTTATGCCTCAAGTTAATCAACTAAAAGTAAAATGTGAAAGGCCTTTCTACGAGACTAAAGTTTTGTAACTGTCTTCAATGAAGGAATTATTTTTATTCGTACGTAACTGGTTTCCAGGTAGTAATTACTATACTGTATATCAGCCGGATCGTCCACTGCTGAACACAGCCTCCCCTATTAAGGGGGTATTTGCCATAATCCCCACGCTTAGCAGGCGGCTTGGGGATCTCAGTGTAAGATGGCAGTTCTTTAGAAGGCGCTGGTGCCCACCTTCCAGTATTTTTCCCTTAGTCGCCTCTTACGACACCCACGAGATGATATGGAGAGGTGTAATTCTAACCCGTCACATACGGGGTAGTGATTATCATTTCTTTATTCCGTTAGAAAATTAGTTTCTTTTTAATGTAATAAAATTTAGTACTTGGCATGCATTAACCTGTCAATTTCAAGATAGAGTTTACTTTTTGCTGTTGGTTTGTAAAAATTACATGATAATATGTCATTCTGCGAATGTCCGCCTAGCTATACTACCTTTAAATTGGAAATCTGTGGCCATGCACGGTGTGTTTCAGCAGGTGTACTTGAGAGCTAGTAGTTCTAGGTTAGCCTGATCAACATTTGCGACCGCATAATCACTTACCATCGGGTGAAGTTGTGGTCCAAAGCTGGTCTAACTGCTATTAAAAAAAACATTTCATAGGCAACTTTATTATGTTTATCTGGTTATTACTTTCGTAACTGTTTGTTGTTTTATCTGTTCCTTGTTATTACAAGAATTTATGTAGATTTTTCGTTTATGGATCTTGAAATACTGGTATTAAAAAAAACTGACCAAGTGCGAATCGGACTCGCGCACCGAGTGTTCCGTACAAACCTGTAGGTATATAAGTTATGGTATATTTATTGCTTAATGAAATCCATAAAATTCTTAAAAATAGTTTTAGAGTATAATGTAACTAAAAATTTATGTTTTCGCAATGTTTAGTTTATCTGTGCTATAAGACGTTGCTTTGTACCAAATTTCAAGATTCTGAGTTCACGGGAAGTACCCTGTAGGATTTGATTTCTTTGCGAGTGTCGAAAATTTGCGGCATAAACGGCTGTATCTTTTGATTGCGTTGGCTTAGATTTTTACACAGCTTTGAGGGTCATTAGACCTGGGGCAAACTCTCACTCTTATAGTAATAATAACTTAATCTTACTGCTAAATTCTATACCTTCACGTCAATTAAGCAAGCTAACAATCGGTACTGGAATCGCTCAGCGTTTTGATTACGATTTTGACTATTTTACAATAAAATAATGGCTTTAATTAATGTGTAACTTACGTACAATGTTTTTATTTTTATTATACTTTAAAATAAATGCAGCCAAATTATTTGATGAGTGAAACTATAAAAAGTTACAGACACTTGTTGTGCAGCAGACAATAAAATGTCGTAAAACTAGTAAAACCGTTCTATAACGTCGTAGTTCGGAACAGTGCGAGCGAGATAACGCTTTATTATAAACATCTTGTGTCTCGCTTGCACATCCGTGATACATGTTTCATTCGTTTTTTAAGTAGGATCAAACCAATATTGCTTCACGCGATTGTAGGTCGGTGATAGTTCGTGTGCGAATGATTATTTTAAGCATGAAACAAAACTCTCTCTAAAGGTTGGAGTTGGCCCCCTGAGTATTTGATATGAATTTCAGCTTGATACCTCCACGTGTTCCTTACGGAAAACGGTCTTGACAGACAGACGGACAACAAAGTGATCCTATAAGGGTTCCATTTTTTCCTTGAAGTACGGAACCCTAAAAGTTTATGTAATAAGTCGGAAAGTGATGTACATGGGTATTTTGTACTCTGATCAAGTTGCAAGCATTAAATTAATAGCTGTGATTTTAAAACTTTTGGATCAGACTTGAATGTCTCATTCCTCAATATGTTTATTTTTTAAGTATTTTCATGACATGCCAAATAGTATTTATTCATTTCAACACCCTTGCTCGTAGAGTGAGCTTTATTATATCGTTCTTAGGGCCATAAACGATTTGTAACATCAAAGAGGTATCAACCATCAATGTAATCAACCAAAATTCAAACGCCGCGCGAAAAAAAAAAACTACGGCGCTATTTTCCATTATCTTCGTATGTTGTTTGTATCGGAAAAATTTTCGACGCGAATCGCTTGTATACGAAGCATTATAAGGAGGTCTTGACTCTTCGACCTTGCTATCAAGAAACTTCATCGTGTTGTTGTATGTTTCAATTAAAATGAAAGTTATTTCAAATTTTGTTTTATTAAATATGCATTTCTGAAAAGTAACACCTGAATAAATGAATTGCATATATACATTAAGTCTAAAAACATTACACCCCCTTTAAGCAGTCGTGTTATAAGAAATAGGGACGGTTTTCAATACTCACACGGCACTCAAATCGACCTTAAGGTCAAATCAAAGGTTGCCTTTCCTATAAAATTATATTATGTTCCACAAAAGCTGTTCTATACTTCTAAAATGAAATTGTTACAAATTCTCAATAGCTATCTTAGTTACATTTTGAAGCAATGATGACCGAGCTATGAACTGCCGTGTCGCAGGTCCATGGTTCGATCTCCACCGCCGGCTTGAGTATCACCGCATGGTGGAAAGGCATTTTGCGAATGCTCGCCTGGCTAGCTACCACCCACAAGTAGAAAATTGGTCGCCAAGCACCTAACAATGTGTTCCGGGAGCAGTCCTTGAGAGCTAATAAAATTACAGGCACATGAGACTTAACAACTGTACGTCTCAGTGACGGGCAAAGTGCAATTTGTCCCGTGTGACGGAATGCGTCTGTTATAGGCAGAGGTTAGTCCGCTTAATATCAGGTGCGCCTCGTACTTGTTTCGTCTCAAACACATAAAAAAAAACTTGATTAGTGGTGTTTGATCGCTTTGGAGCTTAGATCGTCTCGACAGATATAGAGCATGCAAAATTATATACTTATATACAATTATGTATAGTACGTTAGACTACGTGGTTTAGGTAGTAGAGTTATATTCGAACATGACATCATTTTTAGCACATAAACAAGTCATGACAGTGATAAAAAATGCATATTAATTCTGTTTACAAACAGTGACTGCAAGTTATTTTTACATTCTACGATTGGTCCGGAGTACAATGTTTATTAGGTCAGACACTATTATAGTACTTGTATACAAATCTTAGTGATCGTAAAATTCTTGGAATATTGTTGGCAGTTTTATTTTGTATCTGGAAGGCGCAACACGGACAATACAACGTATGTGTAATTTTATTATCTTTAAAAATAAACTTTATTAAAGATTTTACAAGTTGTATCGACTTTTGAGGATAATAACTATCGTGCACTTTTATTAAAATATCAATAGTATTCTTGCTTCACAAAATATTGTTTGATACAGCATATACTCGTAAACAAAACTTTTTTTTTAATGAGACGGAACAAACACGAGCCCCTCCTGATGTTAAGCGGACTAACCTGTGCCTATAACAGATGCATTTAGTCTGAACGAATTGCACAGCGCCCGTCACACTGAGACATACAGTTGTTAAGTCTCATGTGTTAGTATTTTTTCTTGGTTCTCAAAGACTGCTGCCGGAACACACTGTTAGGTGCTTGGCGACAGATTTTCTATTGAGGATATCAATATAATGCTTTTAGTTTATCTTATTTACTCGAAGGTGCAAAAAGACATCCTGCGGGAATTCAAATACACATATCTCGCTACGCTCCTTTAGTTTATGTACATTTAACATGCGAAATAAAACCGTATGTTCTACAATTACCATTTATTAAAATAAATAATTTCAATATTCAACTTTATCTTCACCGAACTTTCCACACAAGAAAGCTATACATAAAAATGTGTGCAAAAACAGACATTATGTAGCATATGTTTGATATGACTCAAGATATATTTGCGTATGATGCAATAAATATTCAACGATGCTTCCAATAGTTCTCCGTATACTTTTGGCAACGAAACGCCTTAGGTCATACACCTAGAATACTATATACACGACACTACTAATAACACTATTTATATAGCACAAGCTATATGATTAAGAAAACAGTATGTACGAGAAGGACTACAAGGTGAGACGCAACAGTGCAACGTCTCGAATACTCCTTGGAAAATACCACTTTATGTAGTTGAAACTATAGTTTCGTCGATCCAACTTCGGAGTTGAATTATCCACGGAGGTTTTGTTTAAAACTACGTATTTTTTGCAGGAGCATTACACGGAAGTAGCTCATTCCACTTCAGTGCGTTTCTTGGATGGGAAGGACGTGTACCTCGAGTTCTCGGGCAACTTAGTGCCTGTTACCAAGTCTGGGAGTCAGCCTATGCTGGCTTTTGAGGTGAGTTATTCACATTATATACGATAAATGTTGGTGTTATTTTCAGTAACGTATCTCTTTATATTGGCGTATCATGTACCTTCTTTAACGCTAGATATATTATATTTTTGTAATGAGATATTATTTTGTTTTAAAACATTTATGCTTTTATGTAAAGTTTTCATTAGAATGACTTATAAACCAATTTGTTATAGTGTTCAATAACCAATTTAAATAATAATTAGAAATGTTTGTAAAATGTGTTTATAGATAAACGCTTCATTGATTTTTTAATTTGAATTTTGAAAATTTAATACAGGTATATTGATCCGAATAGTTTTAATTCAGATCCAATATGATGATATAATGATTTTTTCAACACACTCGCTCGTAACGGGCCTTTAAATGCACCGGTGTTAGTGTCATAATATAATCTACTACGCACTCGTGATTATTTTACTTTACCGCACTAGCGTTTTAAATAGAAAAAAAAACAAAGTTTCTACACTTCTCACCAAGGAGATTGTAGTTTGTTTCGTTCTTTTTTTCATATAAAAACAAACCAAAGAGTTTTTTACCAACTAAAGTAGAACTTTAGAAGATTTAATTATAAACCTTCTTAATCAGATTATTATTGCTATCAAAAAGATCAAGAAAATATTTTCGTATCGAAATTTTCGTATTCTTTCCTCGCAAGTGTGTTCAAAACGTCGTATGAAACTCGTGCGCGTTGTTTATTACAATATTACTCCATTTAGGCCTTTAATCTTCGATCTCAGGCCTAAAACCCGTCTCGATTGTAATAAACAACTTCGCGCACTTGTTGCATAATGTACTGTGTATATTTCAGGCTTTCAAAGACAACCGAGTGGAGTTCACGGTGCGAGTGAAGCATCACGAGGAAAGTCCTGCGGGCAGAATATACTTCATGAATGAACCCAAGGTAACTTAATTTTTGACGACTCAAATGTTCAGCTTTTTAAGTACTGTTTATAAATTTCAAAATAAAGCACCGATGAGTTCAAGTCAGGTACACATCGTTAGGTGCTCAGCGACAGATTTTCTACTGCTGTTTAGCTAGCCAGGCGAGCAATCGTAAAATGGCCTACCACCATGGTAAGACGCTCAGAGAGATTCGTATCGTCCAGGGGATCTGCATAGCTATAGCCACTGGGCTATCACTGCTTATATTATAATAATAATAATAAAGCCTCTTTATTTGCCTTAACTTACAGAGTTTCCAACTAAATTAAGTTTTTAAGTTATACATAGTGATAAATTATGCACAATTATATAGTTAAGGCCCGTGATGGGTATCCATCCTCCTCCAACAGTTTCCAGGTTTTTCTTGACTTTGCTTTCTTTATTCAGTCGTTACCAGAATATTTTTTTAATTTCGTCTACCCAGCGTTCCTTAGGGCGGCCACTAGCTCTCTTGCCACTTGGACCTGCCCAAATTGTAGCCAATTGCAATCTTTCATCTGACAGTCGTGCTACGTGTCCAGCCCACTTCCACTTGAGCTTCCTCATATGTTGTAGAGCATCTATCAAATTAATGAATCGATTCAGGCGTTACTTTGCGGAAATCCATATTTAATAATAACAAATATTTTTAAAATATTTTAAGAAAACATCAAATTCATATTTTAATAAAACACTTATAAAATATAAAAATATATCCAGTGACAATTCCGCCTAATTTTCCTGTTAAGAGCCATTTCACAAAATCACGCTACTGAAGTTTAGGTAAATGCCAGCGCATCGCTTACACAATCGAAAGAAGTGACGACGGAATAGCGTGACTGTGAGTAACATATTTTGATACTAGCACTCATTAATAAAGAAATGTAAGTTGCGAATTTAAAAATTGTGTGATTGGCATGAGTAAATAATCAATTTCTTGTCGATTACTTGCTAATGTTATAGAAAAGAAGTAGACATGTACATTAAATAGTCAACCTACATCGTGAATGGTATATTTACATTTCATCCTTGATGAATAAAAAATAGATATGTTTGAATCATTTATTGTAACAATAAACTTAAATAATTAAAAAATTACACGGCTTAAAATTATATAAATATTTGACGTAACGGCATTGATCAAAAGCTGCGGACTAAAAGCTCTTTCTTTTAAATTTTCCAAAAATTGCTATTTTCCTCGTTCACACTCTTCAGTATCTATATCCAGTCGTTAACACTGTCTGCCATAATGACCATGCATAGGATTGAGGTTTATTTTTCTGTGCATCCGGAAAACAACTTAGTACCAACCACAAACGTCCCATGACGTTTTTGGTTTTCCATTACTTAAACATGTCACCCTCATATTCCCATACCACAATATATCACCTATACCATTAAATAAATAACATTTTCATCCATTTAGTTTGAGTAGACCAAACAGCGAAATGTAAATATATATTTACAGATTTTGAGGTTTTTTTGTTTTTAAATCGAATATCTTTGATGCAATCTATAATCAACATATATACTTCTTGGTACCAATGCAATCCTCACTATATACTCTTATGCTCACTATTTCCTCTATGGAAAATAAATGATAATACACTTTTTTATAGAAAAAAATACTGGAAATGGGCTTTGAACACACGACAAAAATGGTGGGAAATAGTAATTTAATTGCTATTTTAATTTTTTATTTTTTCGTAACTAACTCACCTAGAACTTCGATTTTTCTTTTAATATGATAATTTACTATTGTTCTTTAGCCATGAATTGTTACAGATTTGTACGCCAAATATTTTAAAGTAACAAGATTAAAACAACCCAATTGTTTTAAGAACTTTGGCGGGAAAACTGTATTGGAGAGCAATATTTTTTTCTGAAAAACTATACCACCTACGGCTTTGATCCTTCTTTGATATTATTATTTACATGTAATATATACACCTGTATTAATTCCGATTTTTTGGTTTAGAAGTTTAAAATTAGTTACGAGATTATTTAATACGCAAATTTGCATCGGTAAGTGTTTGCGTTGCAAAATGTATCGAGTGAAAAATTACTTATACATATGCAAAATTGCGGTTTTCTAGGTTTATAACAGTTGACGTAGTTACGAGATTAATATGAAATGACGTAATGTTTTGGGGCCAAAATGTAATTTGTGCTGGTTTCAGATTTCATCAAAATATTCAAAATACTTCCGTTATCTCAGAAAAATATGGATTTTTCTTGTATGGGCAAGGATGCATCCTTTTGATAACCATTTGGATTATGAAAGTCGGACATACGCAGATTTTATGGTAGATTTGTAAATACGACTATCGACCGCTAGCTGGTATCCCGGTTTGTACAACTGATGAAAAAGCCGGGAGGCCGGTTTGTACAAATTAGGAAGGTAGTTTAATTTCCAGCTGAAGTTATCACTGTGTTCACTTATAGACATTAACTGAATCCAAAAATATTAGAAATCAATTATTCGCCTGTCATCTTATCCTCCTAAAACAAAAGTTATAGTGAGTTACTAATTTAAACTAGAATAATATAAAAACTAGCAGACCAAAAAGAAGAAGTCAACCCTCTGAGGTTGTTAGCATTTTTCCAATAACGCTGTATAAGGCTGCACAATTGTGACGTTTCCTTTTTTTAACATAATGGATGAACAGAAACTAAAGATGTAGTTACTTAACAAGACAACAATACTTATATTATGGACAACAAATATAAAGTATAGTTTGTTACTTAAAAAAAAAAGACATGATCAAAACTCTGTGGTCGCACTATAAACTTGCGTCTAAGCGTTCCGCGTAAGAAACGTCAGAGCAAGGCAAAACGAACACAGGTCCTACCTCGACGGGCGCTCGCGCGGTACTGATCGCCTCGCGCTTGTACATTTCAATTTATGAGCATTTCGAGTTATGTTTAATATTTTTTCTTGTCTAACAAAACAGAGTTAATATCACAATTTATTAAAGAACAGATTAATTAAAGAATGAACTTTCTTTTCATATAATATCTGTTTGGAATTACACGCAATATATCGTGGTAAACTGCTGATATAATTCGTGGAAATTGGCGCAAGATCTTTATTTTTTTTTCTACAATGACGATTAATTATCGATATTCTAGTACACTATGTGTCAACAGGATTATATGCCTGATGCACAGTTTTTTTTTTAGTTAATTTGATGAATCTTTATACAAGAGATAGAACTCTGAAGTTGGCTATGTGTACTTTAATTCGTAAAACAAGGTGCGGGACATTGGTCACTACAAAATAATTAATGTTATGTTTGTAAATCTGGTACATTAACTGAAAAGAGAACAAATTATTCTATTTTTATCAATTATTAAACAACTTGTAGATATTACCTATGATAGTAAATTAAGCGCTTAAAATCTTCGTATACCGCATTAAAATGTAAAATGCCTCTTAAGCCGACGTGACGTTACAAACGCCACGCAGCCAAACCGGAAGAAGTATTCTCGATCGTGCGCTCGTAGAGTCAAGACCTCCTGAGGATGCTTCGTGTAGAAGCGAAACGCGTTGAAAATTCTTCCGGTTTGGCTGCGTGGCGTTTGTGACGACACGTCGGCTTAACAGGAAAATTAGGCGGAATTGTCACTGGATATATTTTTATATTTTTTAAGTGTTTTATTAAAATATTGATTTCATGTTTTCTTAAAATATTTAAAAAAATATTTGTTATTATTCTATCAAATTAGTTTTTTCCCTTATGTTTTTTGTTTTTATTTTATCCTTCAGCCTAATATTCACGATGCTCTTTCCATAGTACGCTGCATCTTTTTAGCGTATAATATAGTAAAGTATAAGTGTGTACACTGTTTGTTGCAGGTACCTAAGGGCGAACAGTCCCAGACCCCGGCGTGCGTGCTGGACGTGGAGCTGCCCGACCGCATCGCGCCCACAGCCGGCAAGAGTCAACTCGACTATCTCAACTTGGACCAATCCGGTAATTATATACATTAACTACTCATTCGAACTTAGATTTACCTAATAGCTCGCGACTTCGATCGCGTGTCATTTGGTTATAATGCGCTTCCTCTGGCATCTTTCCACAAGATATTTGTAAAATATATTTGCGATATATTTCCTTCAACATCATAAATAACGGCAGTAGAAATTCATTCATAAAATGACACATTAGACCTTCCATTTTGGTGAAAGGTTAAATCCCCCTTATCGGGTACCATTTAGTGGGGGCAAGTGCTTTACCTATCGACACTCCAAAATTTGCAAAAATATATTTTTTATATTAAAGAGAACGTTCCGGATCAGATTGAAGATGTTCTGAAAAAAGGCCAGGTCAAGAGTACCCTAAGCCGACGCGTATGTATGAAAGGATTGATGAGTGTAGATGAAGCGAAATAGATATGTAAGGATCGTAGCAAGTGGAAATATGTGGCCTCTGCCTACCCCTACGGGAAAGAGGCGTGATTTTATGTATGTATATTTTTTATCTCTGGACTGGTTTAGTTGCTTTTAGTTATGTTATAATCAGTCTTCAATTATCTATCTAACCCTCGATATCTATTATATTTATGAAAAGAATCATATATTTTTTAAAACGCCGTTTTTCCAAAGTACAGTTGTTTGTATCTTTGGACAAAACGTATTGTACCTGTTATCGGTTTTGTACTTTGGGATGGTTCATATTAATTAGACATAAAAACAAAACAAATATATAACTCTAAAATCAAATAAAAAATCCTTAAAAATACTCTTTGATACATGTACAAAATTATTGGATTTAATTGTTTTTGTTCCGGCTCGAAATCGGAGGTAGTTGCTTTGATTCACGCCCGGAACAAAAAAAATTACTCCATTAATTTGTATATGTGATTTTCGCTCAGCACGCGATAGATATTTTTGGTAATTTTTAGTAGTGATAATTTTTATAAATATTCTTCTATACTTATTTGTACATATTACAACAATCTTCATATAACTTTTAAGAAGTAACATATATTCTTCGCATTGTTTTGATCCAAAACAGCTTAAGATGTACCAATTTTGCTATGAAGCACTGAAATATAAAGGAAATGATAAGATCAACTAAAACTTATCCTTAACAAGTTTTATGCCTGCGTTTGGTCTACGGGTACATCAATTTGTTACAGTACCAACGGGTTTGTAGAATGGTTAAAGGCACTAACTATGGGATAATGAATGGAATTTTAGAGTGGCCATTTTCGTCGAAATCTATTGTGCACAGGTTCAGTGTCCATAGGAACAGCACTTGCCCCTATATTAAAAATTTTAATATTTTATGAAAAAAAAAATAGTTTTAAGGAAAATAGTTCCAAATTAATTATTACGAAATATTTTCCATATTAATTCTGTTTTTATGCCTAAGTGTGTCTGGAAATTATTAAGAATCCAAAGTCAGCGCTGTAACCGAATTTTCTCGAGCTATACTAAAAATAATACATATTTGAACGCTTAAGTTACTAATACTTGCTGTGGGTACCAAACCTCATCATTAGTATTTAGCACCATATAAGTTACAGTAACCCTAATTAATGTTTAACGCAAGAACGTAAGAAAATGTGCAATAGACTACGTGGTTAAGACTTTATTATCTGCATCACATATTGAAGATATAGAAGAATATCACATATTGAAGATATATATAGGAAATAAAAATATACACATACCTACGTATAATCGAGTAAATTGTTCTAAGATACCTACATGGCTGAATTCGAAAGAGGAGAATGAAAAACGTACAAAAGAATCTTAAACCCGACTTTGTTAAAAACTAATACTGAATTGTCTTAAAATGTCTGGGTAGTGTTGTCCCCAACCGGAAATCAAATCCGTTGATTTTGTAAAAAGTAACATTCTTCATTGTTACGCCATTTGATAGGGTCCATAATGTACGAGGACTTGCTTAAAATATTCAAACAGGCTACGATGACACAATAATAATGTTACCTACTTTGTGATTAAGAGATATTTTCTTCAAATACGCCTCTCAAGGAGCTGCAGTTCTATCGAAGTCAAGTTTAGTATAATATTGTTTTAGCTTTTTCACACATAGCATAGTGATTGCTGTCGTATTCATCAAATACATGAAATGCTTTCATTTCCTAGTATTCCGATTGGACTTTAACAAAAACACTCTAAAATCTAGTTTTTGATGTCACCGCGCCGGTAGAGAAATCTATAGAAACATAACATACTCCCAGATTCTGAGAATATATGGAATTTTGTAGCAGGCGTTGTCCTAATTGGCAGACCATGTGAGGCGATTTGACGCCGGGTCAAAATGTTCTATCAAAAATTGGTTATGCGTACAATAATATAATTCGTAGTGGTTATGCAACGTAAGAAGTGATTGGTAATTAGGATGCCTATATATATTCAATCGACTTTAACCCATTGCTATCTGCGATAATGATAACAATAGAATTTCATTCATAAATTGGCCATAGTGGGTCAGCCGATGGCGAAGGATTAAAGCCGATAGTGAATATTTTTCAAATTTATATTCAGATCGGTAACACATTGGCACAAACATTTTGCGCTCTTCCTAGTTAATGACCGAAAGATCCACCTCGTCATTTAAACATTTAATAAGTAAGCTACAAGTTGCATGAAAAGATAACAAAATTATTAAAATGGAAACACGTGGTATTGTATAGTATCTGGTATTTGCCGGTCGTCCGTTAGAGCTGAGAGAGAAAGAAGTATCCAACTTTTCAAAAAAAGTACTCGCCTGACTAGTATCTCAGAATCTGGGCCTTAGTCTAGAGCTTGTCACTCGCCGAATAATGAATTAAATATATATTTGTATGAAGAACTTGTATCGTGTTGCGAAGGTTTCGACGCGCTGAAGGATGAGCTGAGCTTCCACTGGGGAGAGCACAACCATAGCCTCGGGCCAGCCTCGCTGCCCTACCAACCGGAGAAACCTCTTAACGGACATGGTCCTGTAAGTAATTTTGTCACGATTTCACGACTTTCAACTTACCTGTTTTCAGGTATTTTTTCGAGTATTAGAGCGTTTAATAGTTGATTTTAAATTATATCTCAAAAGTAATGGCCCCAAAACTATTCTAGGCTCCTAATATGTTAGACCCCTGTTTCATATGTTGGGAAGTAATGATACTTACAGGTGAGTGAGTGAACAAAGGCCAATTTTTAAGAAAAAAAAAATCTGCTAAAGAGATGCCTGTGTCGCGTATGTTTTTGTGTTAGTCATTAATTAAACTTTATATGACTGGAAAATTAGCGTATGATATTCTTTATATATTCTGCTACTTATCATCACATACTTGATGATCTTTCATAACCTACTTTGTTTTTATTTTACAGGATAAAATTATCACAAACGGTGATGTGAAATATCCGACTAAAGATTCGGAACCTGAAAACAAGGATAAGGATAAGAAACCGCAAGGTATTGAACTTCATTAATTTATTTGCTATTGATATATTAAAAAAAATTAAAATTTAATCGCCAAGCTGACTAATAAAATATTTTTGGTTGTAGTGAATGGTGACTCCGTGCCTCACGTAGACTCAAACAAAACGAAGGCCACCTTTGACTCCGATGAAGACAAAACACCCATGAACACTCTCGAGAAAGGCAAAAAGAAGGAGGGCGGAGGCGGTGGTTTCCTCGGCGGTCTAGCTGGCAAAGTCAAGAATGTTTTCGGACACAGCGAAGATAAGGAAGACGAAAAAGAATCCTCTCCAAAACCTCAACCTAAGCCTCGTGAATCTAAAGAAAAAACGCCTCCTAAACCAGCACCTAGAATCATCAACGAAGATTTACTTGATAAAGTGGAAGATATGTTTAAAGATTTGCACACAAAGCCTCATAAAGAAGATGAAGATATTGAAAACCAAGTGTACAAAACTAAATTAGTTGTTGATGAAGATGCTCCTAAAACCGGCCCTACAGAGGAAGAGCTGTACGCGCAGTACGCTCTCATGCAACCTGTAGAAACTCCAATCTGTAACAAGAAAGAGGATCCGTTTATTTTCTATGTAGGATGCTGCGAAGGAAAGTACAAGCCGGGACAGAAACATCGACATGATGAAACATCTAACTTACTCGATATTGTTGAACAAGAAAAGTTTGTAACGCAAGAAAAACTTCAGGAAATCTCCGATGGTCTTCACAAAGAAATCATGGATGATTTAGATAAGTTAGAGAAAGAAAAGGATAACATCAAACAGAAAAGTGGTAATATTACTGAAGATTTAATTGTTAAAACTAATGTTATGAAAGGTGACATTAAAAATAAGGGACAAGATTTAAAATCCGGAGCAGAAAACAAAGTTAATGAGTTAAAAACTGCTGCTAGTAATAAATTGAATGATTTCTCTGAGTCAGCCCAAAAAGTACAGGACGATGTTAACGCTAAAAAAAGCGAAATACAGGCTAATGTTGCGACTGAGATCGACAATGTTAAATCTGCTACTAAAGATTCTCTTGACATTGCGAAAGAAAAAGTAGCTGATGTTAAAGATGGCTTTGACCATAAAGCACATGCATTCGATTTCCTTGCCAATGAAAAGGCTGAAGAGCTAAGACTCAGAGGAAATCAAGAGATTATAAAAGTAGAAGGTGCAGTTGCAAACACAGCTGAGAATATTAAGAATAAAACTCTAACTGGTGTTGAAGCTGTATCAAATTCTGTACAAAGTGCACAAGAGAATCTAAGTCAAAAAGCTCAAGACTTGAAAGCTGATGCTGAAAAGGCCGCTGAAAAGTTGAAAGAAGATCTAAGTGAATCTTCAGAAAGTACAAAAGAAGCTAAGAAAAAAGCAAAAAAAGAAGCCAAAAAGAAGGCTAAAGAAGGAAAGAATTTCTTTACCGGGCTTGTGAGCAACATCTTTGGTGAAAAAGACAAGATTGAAAATGAAGTAAAAGGTAAAGTAGCTGAAACGAAAGAATCTGCAAATAAGTTATTAGAACAGGCATCGGCCAAAAAAGATGAACTCAAAGACGATGCGGTGCAAAAACAAGCAGCGTTGAAAGAAGGAGCTGGAAACCTAGTACAAAAAGCTCAAGAAAAAACTGAAGAAGCAAGTAAAGCTGTAAGTGACAAAAAGAATGAAATTGAGAAATCTCTGCAAGAAAAAACGGATGCAGCTAAAAAGGCAGCAGAGAATAAAGCTGAAGAAATTAAGTCATCTGTACACGATAGAGCACTTGAAGTTGAAGATGCCGTCCAAAACAAAGTCGACAAACTAGAAGGTGCTATCCACGACAGGACTAATGCAGTCAAATCAGCTGTTGCAGATGCTAAGGACACCGTTAACAGCAAGACAAGAGAAGTCGGCTCTGCAATCAGTGAAACAAAAGACGCGATTCAATATAAAGCTGGTGAGGTCCAAGACGCTCTTCATGATAAGACAAATGATGTCAAATCTGCTGTTGCAGATGCTAAAGATACTGTTGTTGATAAAGCGACTGAAATCAAAGATGCCACAGCTAATCAACTAACTGAGGCAAAGAATGCAGTACATGAGGAAGCCTTTAAAGTGTCAGGTGCCATTCAAGATAAGTCTAATGAAGTTAAATCTGCTGTTTCCAATGCTAAAGATAGTGTTGTTGATAAAGTTACTGAAATCAAGGATGCCACAGCTAATAAACTAACTGAGGCAAAGGATGCAGTACATCAAAAAGCCCATGAAGTGTCAAGTGCCATTCACGATAAGACGAATGAAGTCAAATCTGCTGTTGCCGATGCTAAAGACGCTGTTGTTGGTAAAGCTACTGAAATTAAAGATACCACCGCTAATCAACTAAGTGAGGCAAATGATGCAGTACACGAGAAAGCTTTCAAAGTGTCAGGTGCCATTCAGGATAAGACGAATGAAGTCAAATCTACTGTTTCCGATGCTAAAGATAGTGTTGTTGATAAAGCGACCGAAATCAAGGATGCCACAGCTAATAAAATAACTGAAGCCAAGGATGCAGTACATGAGAAGGCCAGTGAGGTGTCAGGTGCCATTCACGATAAATCAGTTGAATTAAAAGACGCGACAAGTCATAAAGCCAATGAGATTATAGATACAGTTCAAGGAAAAGCCAGCGCAATTACTGGTGCCATCCACGATAAAACTGTAGAATTAAAAGATACCGCAAGCAACAAAGTGAGTGAAGCTAAAGATGCAATACATGACAAATCCAGTGAAATCTCAGGTGCCATTCAAAACAAAACAGTTCAGTTCAAGGACGCTGGAAGTGAGAGAACAAATCAGATTAAAGACTCAGTTCAAAGTACAGTCAGTGAAGTAACCGGTGCTATCCATGACAAAACTAACGAAGCAAAGAACGCTGTTGTAAGCAAAACTGCTGAAGTTACAGATGCGGTGCAAACCAAAGGCAGTGAACTCAAAAACGCCATGCAATCTACAGCTGACGAAGCCTCAAAATCACTCCACGATACGACCGAAGCCCTTCAAAGCAGAAAAGACGAGCTTGGCCAAGAATTGCACGACAAGAAAAAACAAGTACAAAACGCAGCGCACAGTGAACTAGACAGGATAAGACAAGAAGCAGAATATACCACGGACGAAATCAAAAGAAAAGCCGAGGATACTCTGAATGCTGCCGCAGACAAGAAAGGCGAAATCCAAGCGAATGTTAACAACAAACTCAACGACTGGCAGCAAATGGGCCAGGACGAGTACCACAGTTTGCAGAGGTCGTCGAAGGAGGCGTTCGGTCACGCGCAAGAATCGGCCTTGGGTGCTTTCGATAGGTTCGAAAGTTCGGCGAAGGACAGAGCGGGTGACGCCAAAGACACGTGGGAGGACTTGCAGAGCTCCACACGGGATACGTACGCAGATTTTCGCGATGATGTCCACAGCTTGGGAAGTTCCGCGCAAGACACGTTGCACAGTTTTCAGAGTTCCGCCGGCAATACTTTCGATAGCTTAGACGACTCGACCCGGGAGGTTTTCGGTGGCTTTCAAACAACGGCTAACAACACTGAAGCGGCTTCGAAGGAACTATTTGGAGAAGCTAAGGATGCTTTTGAAGGTTTCCAAGTATCAGCTGATAATCAGTTGGAGGAAATCAAGGGTGCTGGTAAGGAGAGGTTAGAAGAGGCAGGAGCAAGGCTTGGAGAAGCAAAGGAAGATGTTGTGGAGAATGTGAGAGGAGCTGAGCGAGCGGCTGCCGACGCGGTAGCGAGCGAAGCGGACAAATTCACGAGCAGTCTCAATAATTTGGGAAGCTCCGTGTTTGGGTCTTCTGGCAAAGGTAACAAAGCCATACAATCGAATTATATTAAATACAACTGAATGAAATTAATCTCTTGTTGGAAAGCAGTAGATGACGAATTATGTACAATTTTTTTTCAGGTTTAATGAAAGATTCGAGCGCCAAATTATTGGAATCAGAAAAAGCACAGTCAACGCCACACAAGAAAAGTTCGGGGTAAGTAAAGTCAATGATAAAAAATCTTATAAACACCATCAGGACGTGTATAAATGTATATAATAGCACGTACGGAGCACGGACTAATTTCACAATGACTTGGCCACACTGGACATGGTTATCCTTGTGATAAGTCTGCATCATATCATTTGACACTATTTAAAACTGTGAAACTATTTCAAAGGTATACGACTCCATTACTATATATATATATACGAGTGCTGTAAGAGCGTAGGTTGTTTGAGTCTTGCAAATCTTTTCAAATTGTTATCATTATTTCAATTTCATTTACTATAGGGCATATAAAATCTGCGAAACCAATACTAAAATTTGGTACTTTCTTTATGATTTGACATTATAAAAATTTATCCTGCAGGCATAATGACAATCCTTTGTATCAATAGATAGTTTTAACTATCTAAGCTAAAACAAGTACTAAACAAAATAGTTTTTGAAGTTAACAAAAAAAATTAAGCCGACTTTTGTCTAGAAAAATATTTGAATAAGAATTTTCTAGCTGTTTGCTGGGTCGTCGACCTTGTATTGGTTGGAAATATAAATAATATTTACGAATAAATATGTATAGAAGTGTATCTCTCATACAGTAACCGCTTTGTTTTCGGACACATCAAGTGCACAATTAACAAAACGCACTATTTTCCAAATTCAACTGGTTTGGTGAATTAATTTGGCGTTTAGAAATTATCGTATCCGATTGGTCGCGTC
The DNA here is from genome assembly GCA_963890685.1 of Plagodis pulveraria. Classification (NCBI taxonomy): domain Eukaryota; kingdom Metazoa; phylum Arthropoda; class Insecta; order Lepidoptera; family Geometridae; genus Plagodis; species Plagodis pulveraria. The sequence continues at coordinate 10,286,317 of OY982975.1, forward strand.
AAGTTAAATCTGTTGCGCCTCACGGTACACTTTTTAAACCACGCCCGCTGCGCTAATGTTTGCGTTGGGCTGTTTTTGAGCTAGACTTACATTTATTTTCATATTTATTCATCGCATAATGTCAAAACAGTCGTCATTTTATTACCACGTTTTTATTAAGTCACGTTTTAGTTTATCTGTAGTTCCGGGTCGAATATTGCGACTCAAATTTCGAACACTTCCCGATTCGTTTTATTCTTTTTAAGGCGCATTAAAAAGTGTTTATTAGAGAAAGTTTTTAATCTACATTGATTCTTGTTACAAATGGAGTCGGACAATGCCAATAGTTCCATTAGGTGAAATAGAAAGCAGGTTAGTTAGGAATGTTTTTAATAGGATGTTTCACAGTTTTCCCACTTGTGTATTAATATTATCGCTAGATATCACCTCTAACTTCACTCGCACCATTACAGAATACCGAAGCTCAAGAAGAAGAAATAGACGCTCCGAACGACAATCGACGAACGATGTAATATACAGTTTAGTTTTAATATTTATTGTTACGACTTACCTCGTTTTTGATGGCGACACTACACGGCAAATATATTTGAAATGTCGGGATTGAACACTCGATATGAGTGTCAATTGGCTAGTGCTGGGGTGTAGTATCGACATTTTTAAAACGATTATTCAATGACGACAAATCGATTATTTCAATTAAAATTCACAAAAAGTGTTTGATAAATGAAATTTTGTGCTATATGAAAATATAGATCTGACAAGTATTTAATTTAGATATGTGACTATACGTATAAGCGTAACGCCTAACACGTAGTAAAAATTTAAATAATAGTTGATCTCTTTATTATTAACCAAAAACCTTTCATCCCAATTGAAAAATATTCAAAACTTGAATAAGAAATAATCGTTTTGCTGTAGCAGAGCACTGTATAGTTATTATGTGACGTAAAACACATCTTCCAGTGGTTTTAAAAACATATAAAGAGATTAATATTTATCTTTATTTATTAAAAGTAATTTGCGTACCTTCGAGTACAATTTTATTAATAAGTATTGTGTCGAACTTTGACTAACAAGTCGCGATTTCAAAGAAATCAATTTTATTAACGATGTTACTTTTTAATATAACTTATGAAAATAATATATTGTAATTTAATCACAATGGTTTTATTGTGTAATTTTATAATATTAAAATTTATTATAAAAACAAGTTAATAATGTCTCTAATCTTGCCTACAAATCGTTGTTTTTTTTACATTAAATCAGATCTGTTTTAAGTAATTCTACCTGAATAGGTATTGCAATTTTGAGAATCTGCATTTTATGATAAATTTAAGTGTTTTTTTTAAATAAATGTCTCGTTCAGTGTTTTGTGTTGCATAATTTATTTGTATTTTAATCAAGTTTTCAATTTATAAAGTTTACACCGCTTTGTACAAAATGTTTAGGTAACCATATTAAGCATGTTTTTAGACACGCTTTTTGAAATATTTTTGTTATTTTTAGTAGATAAAGATCTGCTAGTTTATTTATTTTTTATTTTTGTCGTCGTGTACACTTGTGGCAATTTTATTTTTGTAATTCTCTGTGTTACAAGTACTTGATATGTTCCGTTAAGTGCGAAGCACACTGACAATGTTTTACACAATCATTATCTTTCTTGAAATTCTTAAATTTTCAGATATGTTTGTAAAATATTGTCTGCGTATGCTCATTCGCAATGTCACAACTTTGTATTTATTTATAAGTAACTCGTCATCACGCAATGAAGCTTTCTTCTATAGCTATGTATAAGTACATAAAGTAAAAAACAGCGCTTGCGTTGCTTGTGATGTCTCTCTGTAAGTTGTTAAATAATATTATATGAGAAAGTTCTCGAACAATTTGAATATTTTTATTTCCTTAGTTTGGGTTAGCTTGGAATTATTTACCTTCTAATTAGTTTAAAGTGATAAGCGCTTGATGTTTCTGTAAGCAGTAAATTTTCTAAGTCTAAGTACCTACTTAACAAGAGTACTTCAGTAATAATTTTGGTCTAATAACCTATACGGGCTCAGTGCTAGGCAAGGGTAACTAGCTTAAACGTAATTTCAACCATAGTGTCATGTTATTAACTTCCAGGCTACGGTGTCAGACAGTCTAGGAATTGTTTTCAATTGAAGACACGGTTCCGTATAGATAGTTCACTAACCTGGGTTGGAAATGGATCTTTATCGATATAGCAAAGAGAATAGGTAGATATTGTACCAAGCAGTAGGTCAAATCAAGATAATAAAGAAATTTAGATGCTAGTAGGTAGGTTACGTTTGTTGTTTCGCACATAGCACCATACTGCATTCCATCATTTTTCATCATAATTACTATCTTCATTGCACAGCACTTTACACTTGGGTAAGTTATTATTTGCAGCATTTTATATTTTATTTGCGATGTGATGATGCGTTTCGTATCTATTTTAAAAAGGTACTTGCCTCCTTGTTCTTACTCACACTGAATGTAGATGTAATACGGGATAGCTCACGTTAATAAATCAGATAGCTCCCACTGTAGTTTCTTAATTTTATTTGATTAGATGTTACTTGTTTATTAAATTTTGGGTTATATTTCACACCAGTAAATGAACGTATTTTTTTTGTCTATGAAACCTTACAGTGTATCTTATTCATTGATAAAGGATTCATGATCTGATCACTCAAAAGCCAATACAGGTGATATTGTGTTGAGTATCTAGTCAATAAATATTAGATACCTACTACGTATATACGTATGTGTACAAAACCATAAAATAGATGCGAAACCATAAAAAAACAAAAAATAATGATTTATGTATATGTGTTTTTGTTTTGTGTATGTTACAGCTTTTTCTCCAAACTACGGCGCAAATGAATGTGACGGAACCCGCAACGCTTGAAAATGCCCTCGTTTTATCATGTGTTGTATCATGGAACAGTTGTATTTAATGGTCGTACAAACAAAATTATGTTGTTTGAAAAAAACGTGAGATATTATATATAGTATGTAAAACATTAACTAAAATGACGGTAGAATATAATACCATAATCATAATGTTGCTTAGCACATCCTTAACCTAGGCATATTAAAAGTTAAAATGTGTTCCATTTTCAAATTGTTTGCAGCTATTGGTGTAACCATAGGGTACTAAAGTTTATAAAATATAGAGATGTACGTAAAATTTCTTCTTAGACCATGTTTTATAATTTCGAATAATCAAAAGCTAGGTGCTTTTTAATGGTGGCTGATGGTAATCATTCAATTGTCCCGTAAAACACATTGAGAAGTAACTAATACATACAATGGGATTATCCCACCGTGCTCATCAATTATCGATTTTACTATCGATTAGTTGTTTCTTCGATTGCAGTGTCACATTCCCATACAACTTTTTTAATTCATAAATCCTACGAATAAATATTAAAATAAAAGTAATTCAAGCTCAAAAACTGCAGAACGCGTACTGTACCGCGGCCGGAGTGGTTTAAAAAGGGTACCGAGCGGCGCAACAACATTACTTTGACGCGACAAATCGGGTGCGATCATTTCTAAACGCCAAATCAATTTTAAACAATCTAATAAAATTTGGAAGATTATGCGTCTTTTGTTATTACTTGATGAATCCAGCAATTACACTTTACATATCGTCGGCTAAAGTGTCAGACCTCGTAACTCCATAAGAGCAAATTATACAGCAGACGCAAAAAACTTCATCACGAAAAATTTTGTATAAAGGTTTGTTTTCATTTTATACTTAAATACTTATAAAAAATAATAGAAATAATTATCTGAAATGAATTTTGATACATATTAGCGGCATGTGTCGATAAATGGAGTTGCGAGATTTTCCTGAAAAAAATAATTCTATAAGTTACGTGGTTTACTATTTATCATTTTAAACCGTAACGGCTTTTTAAAAGGATTTAAGAGTTTTGCCAAGGATGCGTTCAGAATTTAGTAATAAAATGGTATAAAAATTTATTTTCGGAAAAAAAATGGAGTTACGAGTTTTGACACTTTAGCCGACGATATTTATTCGTAGCATAAATCTATCAAATCGAAATATTTTTTACTGAATATCGATACATTAATGTATTTAACACTTATCTTCTCTTGCACAAGGCATTATGCTAAGAATTTACTTTTATAGAAATTAATTATTTATGAAGTGTTTTTGTGAATCCTTGTCTAAAATACTTTATGGATGTTTTATTACATTGAATGTTTTGTCTATATGTGCGTGTTTCTAATGTTAAAATTTTAAATTTTAGGCATTAGAGTCGATAGGAGTTTGTTATTTCAATATTCGAACCGCAAATCTTAGATTAATTCATGGTTGCGAAAAAATTAATTGAAGGTACCATGTTTATTATCCAATATAATATTTTAAGAAATATACCAAACTCTAGCGGCTCCTAATGCCATTAAAATATTTTTACACCTTATATAATTATTGCATTTTATATAAACTATAAAGATATTTATGTAGAGTTATAAACTATACATTTTATCAAGTCCATTTTAAAGTTATAATTCAAAGAGTATAAAAGTAAATTTACGTCTTCGATCGATATGTAGGTGTGTAGAACCTAAATGCCTGAAAGTAATTTTTTTTAATTAATAAGTTATCTTTCTTTATGTCTTCTCTATTAGTAAATACAGGCACAATTCTGTGTCACTTGTTATTTATGATGATAACATAAATTGACATTTATATGGCGGAAAATCTAATGGTTTTTTAATTCTTATGTTTGTCAATTTAATATAAATTATAATGTACTACATGCCTACTAATATTTCGGAAGTACTGTGATGCCAAATGAAGATTATGTGTAAAGTTATATATAGTTTTGTTAATTTATAAATAGAGTCTGTTTATTCTATTTATTGCTTCATAGTAAGTAATAAAATTATTGCAGTATTTCGTGATGTTATTTATTCCTTTATTTATAATATTTATTACCTGTGACGTAGGCAAGATTGCCTAACCACGACACCAGATGGTAAGATTCTTTTTTCAGGTCATCATAAAGTAGTTAGTAATATTTAAAAAAAAATCTGGTATCTGGTATTAGCCTTTAACCACTATCTCACCTGATGATAAGTGATGATGTGGTCGAAGGTGTTAACAGGCTAAACTAGAATTACTGGCCCTCAAGGACAGCTGCCGGAATACCTTTAGGTGCCTGGCGACAGAATTTCTTGGTAGCGGACGATATGAAGCTACAGCAAACGACGTGTCGCAGCTACACTATTGGTTTCTACGTATTTCTATTAAATTCCCTCCGTAGTAAGCGACATAAAGCCAGCGACGCGTCGTCGAGCGGCAGACGGCAGTGTCGTCCGACCGCAGATCAGTAGTGCCGCTGACGCCGGAGCAACGACACGTCGAGCGTGTTTCTTTTCAAAGTGGATTTCTTTCATTTCGCTTTTCCAATGGTTTTTGATTTTTGGTATTGAATAAGTTCACTCACTTGCTCTGCATTTAAGCATAGGACGTGTGGCTTTTCGTCTTTTTCAGTATAATAAAAAAAGTCATCATCGTCTTCTTCCTCTTCTAATAAAAGATATAAAAAAATGCTATCACTACTCACGAACACGTCAGACATCTTGTTTGACGGAGCACCCAATACCAACTGGTTGCCATCCGCTGTTACCGTCTGCAGTCGTTGTGTCACCGATAACACAACTACAATGCTCAACTGGTTGTGCCATGGGCACTTCTGATTCCCTTCTACACAATTGAGGTACCAACGACTCAACCCGGATCCATGGCACAACTACTATGCCCAGCTGGTTGAGTCGTAGGAAACTTAGAAATCACTCTGATTCCCTATCGCACAACCACTTCTATTTTCTCTAAAGAAAAAAAAAATAGACTTAACTTAAAGACGAATTGTTGGCCTTACCGCTGCTTTACCGTTGTTGTTAAAACCAAGAATTTACAAATGTCAAAGAGACATAAATAACAAAGTAATTTTTTATATTTTATTCCCTCATTCTCATAATATTACATTCGCAAAATATTATATTCGCAAAACATTACATTCGGTAAATATTACATTCTCAAAATACTAGATGTCCAATTGAGCACAATAAAAAAATTAAATTGAAGTTGTTTCGTTGGTTTATATACCCAGATAAATTGAGTGAATATATTTATAATAATTTGTTCCAAGTAGACTTGAGAGTTCGTCTGCAATAGTGGACCTGTCCAGACAAAGGTACGTAATCACCCAGGTCCACAGAGGCGACTTTTTTAAATTGCTGCGACTTTATTCACAGCATACACGCTACGCTACAAACTAACCAAATTAAACCTGAAGTACCAGGAGATAAGAAACTTAGAGAAGGTTGCCATACTCCTTTAGACAAACAATACACCTGCATTGTTTGTACATAGTAGTATGGTATTGCGGGTTGTCTCTATAGCTCTATCTATGCGCTGTGCACTGAGCTCTATGTCATTTCAGATTCTATGTTTACGCTGATATACCTTCTTTATGATTCTTATCTCCTGGTACTTCAAGGTTTGATTTGGTTAGTTTGTAGCGTGTTATGTAAAAAAATCACAACTGTTTTAACGTGTACTGGTTATACACCCTACAAAAATTTCACAAGTGCCTAAAATAATAATGTGTAACTAGTGATAACAAAATTCAACCCAAGTTTTTGTCCCTTTAATTTGATAAAATTCAATTTACTATTTATTTCAGAAGCCATTTACATAGAAATAATAATAAAGTCCTTTTAAAACCTTTGATGATACATCACTATTGATTGGTGGTACTGATTAACTCTAAAAGTCCTACCGTACTACCGTGGGTATGGTTAGGAGTACGGTGGGTCTGAAGCGGTTAACACTTTGGCAGTGTATGGACGTTTGCGTCCATTTGTTTTCCTCCAGCGGATCAATTAGTTGTGTCTCAAAAGAACCTATGGCACAACCAGGGATTCGAGCATTCGTCAGTTGTGCCATAGGTACATTTTTTTTCACCAACGGACACCAACTTTGTACATGTGGAATAAACATTCCACATGTACAAAGTGGAATGTACTAAGTATTTGACTATCTTTCCGGTAAACAGACGAGTATGTTCTGTATATGTACCTTTGTATGGGTACAGCGCTTGACAGCTATAGGGAACATCACATCAAGGAATTTAAATTTCTTTAGTCTATTGAAATGAAGTATGTTTATTGTGGTAGTTTTCTCCCACCGGTCCACTTAAGCGTACGACTTTGTTAGAATGTACAACTTCTGCCTATAAAAAGCCGTGCTCTGGATTGAAATGTGCCTAAACGATCACTGAACGTACTTGTCATGAACAAGGAAAAAAGCAACATCAGGCAGTCAACTGACTACGCCACCTCCAACCTAATTATGCAAATTAGATGCTCCATATTTCATAGATCTTAACCTATAAACTTAAAGGAACCATCCTCCAGCCAGACCTACATTTTCTAAAGGAATATATTTTTTGCTAGCTTCGCCCCGCGGTTAAGCCCGCGTAGACAATGTTATAAAGAATCCTATATGTTAATGCAGCACCTAAACTTTATACACTTTAAGTTACATCCAAATCCGTTAAGCCGTTTTACCGAGGAGTGCCAAACATACTACATCCACATTCACTCGTAAACTTTCGCCATAATTGTAATATTAGTGTGGTTTTTCGAAGATACAGCATCTTGTTTACACAACTTCTGATCGTCTCGCGCCTATTTTTTTACCTAAAGAGTAAGTAATCACTCCAGACGCTTCTGACTCCATCATGCTTAAATAGTCCTACTTGGACTTGCTCGCCTCATCTTGGAAACTGGATCTAAAGAACAGCTGCAGCGGATTGCACTGTCAGTTGCAACGCGAACGAACGTTTTGAGAGCGCGACGGACTTGCTTTAAAGCCGTAAGCCTAAGGGATGGTGCAAATAATAAAATAAGAACATAAAAAGCAACATTCACATAAAAACTTGAAATCAGTGCTAAGCGAGACGACAACGCGGGCGTCCCGATCTCTCCTTAAAAAAGACCACCGAATGTGGTTGAAACTAGAGTCGGAGCTATAATAATTAAATAAAAATAATATAATATCTGATTTATTCAGGTGAATTATCCCGTATTATTTACTAAAATTAATGATAACTACGTTAGTTTTTATAATGAAAAAAATTGAAATTATATAACTATTAAGCATATATATGTCAATAAGTAGTATATATATGTCAAAGGTTGGAATTTTCTTTCACGTCGTCAGAATGAACCTAGGTTCAAGTAAGTCACGTAGGATATTTGAACATTTAAGTTTATTTAAAATTCACAAGAAAGGGTTCCGTTTCTCCTTCCGGCACATATTGTAAAAAATAAAATGTTAATTTTAAATCATTTATTAATAGTCCACTCTTTGTTATTATCGCTGACGTATACAAATCTCAAAAAGCACTCGTACAACATGTAATATTTATCAACTTAGCTAGCTGCTGTAACAAAGTATAGTTATTACAATTTACGAACACGAGTTACAACTTGGTTATGTTGATATTATGCCAGAAATATACCGAATACAAGAGCTCTCGTTAATAATAACAATAACAAATATTTTCAAAATATTTTACGAAAACATCAAATTAATATTTTAATAAAACACTTAAAAAATATACAAATATATCTAGTGACGTTCCGTAAGCTCTCGTTAACAATGGCTATAACATAAGCTATACTATGTAACGTTTCAAATAAAATAAACAACGTTACCGAGCGCTCTTGTAATTGGTATATTTCTAGTATTTATTTTAAAACCAGCTGTAAATATCTTTTTCATCACACTTGAACGTAAACAGTATCTAAATAAGTCCAGGTTAACTTGGCTGTAATGCCCTTTAGAAAACCCTCAAGCTTTCTTTTTGTCATAAAACCCAAGGTCGGTAAGTAATTTCTTTTCAAGAATGTGCACAGCACACAGGTAATGCAAGTTCAAGCAAGGAGTTTACACGTAAATGAAAAATGTTATCTAAACAGGAAATTCATTGCAATCTCGCTACATGTTACTTAAATACTCAACTAATGTTTTTAATAATCGATTTTAATAGTTTTTTCTTGTATCAAAACGTCTAAATTATCTATTTTTTACACTTTGTCATGTCTGTATAGTAAGTAATTGCCCTTTATGTTTCTGAACGAAAACATTTGTATATAATCTGTGGCGTGGGGAAAAAGCCCGCCATCCGCTTAACAAACAGTTGACGTACCTATATCGTAATAATAGTTGTGCTGACTTGTGTATTAAAGCTAATTCATATTTATTTACTCGCAAATATGATGAAAAACATTGTATGTTTCACGGGCGGTACGGGAATTACGAACCCCGACTCAGAAAGCTAGACTACTTCTACTAGAGCCTCGATCGTAATTCCTTACTTACCGCCCTTAATACACAATGTATCTACTAATGTTAAGCCGGGAACTGATAGATACAGTTCCCTTCTTCATAATTAGGACTGATCAATCTTTCTGTTGGTTTTCATAAAATACAGCCAAGGGAAATGCGATAAAAATGCTCAGAATAAGCACTTACACTTTGGGTGGCACCATACCATCTCAAGGCCCTGATTACCCGTACGGTATAAGTACTACCAACGAAATCATTACTGAAGAGAGTTGGCGTCATATTTCGAACTAGAATACCTTATAAATAATCATTAATGCTGACGATGTTTTATAAAATATCGTAAAGGATTGTAAAATTATAATTAATACTTTCAGGTCGTCTATCAATTTTTAATGAAACAAATTATATATTTTTAAAACATTAGATTGACAAAACAAATTTTGTTGGAACTTACTCGAAGTACTTCGAGTAAGTTCCGGTACTACCCAGAACATATTTAATAAATAAAACACTATCTTTGCGTTTCACAGTCATCGAATTAGCCTATCCATAGCTTGAAACGCGCTGCATGTTAACTGTCATTTTTATCATTCAGTTATTTTATGTTCTGGGTAGTATAACCTGAACTTACTCGAACATTCTGAAACAGGCTCTAAGTGTAATAAATTTATACATATAATATTCTCCAATAACATAAATATTATATAGCTTAAGAACAAAAACTGTATATTAATATCACAATATAAAACAGAACTCATACAAAAATACACACACACGTCATTTTCATAAGTAAATTTCGCGAATTTTTCATATAAGTTTTTCATATAAGTCAGGTGTTAGACAGTATAATTAAAAAGCGAATAATATAAAAATATACTAAGATTATGTTGATCATTGGCAAGAGGGCAAAGAAAACTTTGTCATAATAATTCACTGTACCAAAAATTAAAAATGATCTTTGATTATTTCTTTTTAGTTAATTCCTATAGTCATTTCATCATTTCTTCGAAAAATAGACAATACCGCTGTGAATAATAAATTAAAATTTATAGATAGTTGGGTGATTGATCAACAATTCAACAACTTAAGAGCTAGTAAATGTTAAAAACGTGTAGAGAAAATTGACAACATTACAACACATAATGAATTGGAATGTAAAATAATCTTATATTAATAAGGCACTTATATAAATGTACGACGTTATTAACAGCCATGAGCACTATTTATAATTGTAAAACATTGGAAATTTTGTCGCCAAGCACCTGACAGTGTACCGGCAGCTGTCCTTGAACGCCAGCTCCCAGTCATTAGATTTGATATCGCCACAATTTCAAGTGTTGTTAAGATGACGTGGTCAAGTCACAGATGGTATCAAGTTAACTAATATAGGAACTGTCGTCAAGGACAGCTGCCTGAACAGACCATTAGGTGCTTGGCGACAGATTTTTAAACGGCATCTCGTATTTTTTTTCTTGGTTGGTAATTATTAGAGCGAACATAGACACATATAATACATATTATTATGCACATAGTGTTTGAAACGTAGCGTCGAGTTAAATGTTGAATATACGCGATTTAACCCACATAAACACACATGCCCGTGGGGTGCCGGGCTAGAATGTCACCCCCCTCATCTCTACCCGTGGGTGTCGTAAGAGGCGACTAAGGGTTAACACACCAGAAGGTGGGCAGCAGCGCTTTCTGAGAAACTGATATCTCACACTGCGATCCCCAAGACGCCTGCCAAGCGTGGGGATTACGCCAAATCCCCCCCATAATGGGGGAGGCTGTGTTCAGCAGTGGACAATCTGGCTGATACAGTACAGTACAACCCACATAAAGTTATTTAATAGTAATTAAACAACTCATAACATTTTCTTACCTTCTTCTATCTGCGTTTCTTACCTTTCTAATCTGCGTTTGCAATTAATTTTCAATTGCATTTTATATAATTTAATGCCCGCCTGGCTAGCGACCACCCTCAAGTAGAAAATCTGTCGCCAAGCACTTAATAGTGTGTTCCGGTAGCAGTCTTTGAGAGCCAGAAAAATTACAGAAACATGAGACCTAACAACTGTACGTCTCAGTGTAACGGGCACAGTGCAATTCGTCGTTGACGAAATGCGTCTGTTGAAGGCAGAGGTTAGTCCACTTAACAACAGGTGGACCTCGTGCTTGTTCCGTCACAATAACATAAAAAAAAATTCAATAAATATCTAAAGTACAGCGCTCATGGCAGTTCATAGTTTTATTATCACAATGTGCTTAACTGTCTATATAACTTACTGTCTAATAATATTGTATCAATGTCTAACATTTTTAATATTATTTTCTAAATAGTAATATCTAAATACAATAAAATTTATCGTTAATGGTGCACCATGAAATTTGAGACTTAATTACTGAAACCTAATTCTACACAATACAATATAATTACAGGTAACTTTTACATAATTGACATCAAAAAGTTATTGATATGTACTTACATATAAAAAAAGCTTTTTTTTGGAATTTTATTCAATTGTATAGGAACATGCTTTTGAAACAATTATAAATGAAAATCTAATCATGATATAATTTTCCTCCTTTTCAACAACAAAATGTGTTCAAGTGAAGTTTTCGCTTTTGTCTACCCAAAATAAAGACATTATAAAAAAGAAGTGATTCTGATTTTTTTCCATATAATATGATATTTAGGCTAATATTACAAATTCGAAATCTATTAAATGTCGAAGCAATTCGATCATAACAATAATTGTATATATGAGAAAACATTTCAATTAATATTTTATGACTTTGATGTTTTTGAAAAATACTTCCTCTGCCAATAAATTGATTTATAGGTATCAGATACCGTTGTGAAGACATTAATATTATTTTGTTAATACATGTTAAAAAACTAATTAAAATTATACATTAAAAGTAAATTACACATCGAAAAAAAAATATAGTAGAAAATCTTGCAGAAATGAATACTCACAAATACTGAATATTATCTTAAGTATAAAAAGTCATAAGACAAAACATTATCAGTAAGAAAAAAATTATGCAATAAAATGCTTTATAAATCTTCTAACAACTACAATATCAGGCAATTATATTTTATTAATTTACTTATTTTTATTAATAATTATTTATAATTGTAATCTTACTGTTGTCTATGCAGGCACTATATAACCTGTGCGATTTGAGATACTGCTTTATAAAACTACTATATGACAAATAATCATAAGACGATTGCACATTACGGTTATGATATTTTTCAACACAATTGCTCGTAAAGTGTGCTGCTGTATTTTATGTCATCCATATTGCAGCGCTTTCCAAAATGCGTTACATAATATATTGCACTAGTGCGTTTTACTTTACATTTTGTTTGAAACACGCGTATATTATGCGTATACTTTACAATACTCGTGCTTTTTACATTTTACAATACATTATATTATATGAACAAAGAGAATAAAAAAAAATGTTCTCTGCAAGTGTGTTGAAATAGTACATTATGATATAAGTGCGGTAAGTTGAAAATTACAGCCGATGCGATATTGCTAGCCCGAACCGTAAGCGAGGGCTAAAAGAAAGCAGAGACTGTAATTATCAAAGCGCACGTATGTCATACGACGTTTTATACCATATTTGCGAGAAGGCCACAAAAACAAGCAGTATTACTAATAAAGTAAATTAATATTTATGTGTTTTGTTCCAGTTGTAATAGCTGTGGTGGTTGTAATATATGGTCAAAATTAATTAAATTAAAGAATTAAATATTTATTTATATGTATTTTATCTCCCAAAGATAATTTTATTCATAAATGTTGACCACTTTTCTGACATTAAAACTCTTTGCTAAGATTTAAGAAAGTACCGTTCTTTTCAGACGGAGCATCTCGATAAACCATGCGTTTTACCGTATTAAAAAGAAACTCGTGCGTTTTACATTACAATAACGCACAAGAACGTAATGAGATACAATACGATATTTATGAAATAAGAGACGCTTTACGAGCAAATGTGTTATAAAATAAATTTTACGCGTTATTAGTAGTAAGTATTAGTCATCATTTATACTCTAGGCTCCATTAGGCGAGTGCCTAATGCAATAAAAATCGAACGCGAGGGCGTTCGGTTCGAGTTGAAGTGGAATCCAGCCCTCCGTTGTAATGACCAACAATCTTATAATCATAATGTAAATTTAATTGACAACATTATATTTCATCGTATTTAGTAATTATCAATATTATAAATCTATAAAATCGACAACCAATATTTTAAATTGTGTATGATGGATTTCTTTGTCCTTAGTATTTTTCGTTCGATCGAATCTAGGGTACCTACTAATAATAAATGTACCAAAGGCGTGCGTTCGACCGCTATATTACTTGATGTGAAGTGGCGATACGGTCGGCAACGCTACACGCTTAGTAGGAAAACACCTTCACTTAAGCTACATACATAAGTTTAGAAACTAATGATTCCAAATATATTTAAAAAAATATAATTATTCGAAAAGTTTGAACTTACTCGTAATAGATCACTAAAGCGCTTGGTAACTCATCTTTCAGCCATATAACATATTTTTCTTACCCAACAAAGTATCGATATTCAAGAAAATATTCGTTAAATAAGTTTCTTTTTGTACATACCAAAATACATTTTAGACCGGTCTCATCTGCCCTTACCCGAGCTCGACGATTCAGAGACATTCTCCTTGTCAAACTTAACAATACTATCGCAGTCCAAATAATCCATATCTGTCAATTCTCTCTTTATAGTCAAATGTGGAGTTTTTCTCACACGCTTCTCCTTCAAACACCTTGGAATCATTTGCTTTCGTTCCATACAGTACTGTATAATCACACGCTCAAAGAACAAGGCCACGGCGAAGTTGCAAGCAGCTAACGCAAGAACTATATAGGTAAGTAAACTGTCTTTGGGCATCCTGAGCTGCAAGAAACTTCTGAGCCATTCCGCCGGAGCTATAGCTATGTATAAACATATGGCAATCATTATCAGGATACTGATCATAAGAGATTTGTTTGTTACAATAGATTTTCTATATGGCGCTCCGTGACTGAACACTATTGTCATAATGACGTACTGGAACATGGAAACGGAAAATACGGCATAGTTCTCCCAACATTCGTACTCTTCTTCCCCGACGTATACATGTCTAACATACCATGGGAAGAAAGTAAGAGCATAATAGCTCAAATATTGCGCTACAAATATCAACAATAACTGCCCTACAAGAGACAACAACGGTATAATCCCCAGTAAAGAAGTAAGTGGGGGTATCTTGCACAGTTTTCCGGTGTAAGCTTCAGTCATTCCAAAGAAAAATGCAAAGTTGACGATTAAGGCGACATCTATGTACAAGAACTGGAAGTCCGTGAGATTGGTGTCGAAGTAGTAGAGGAAAGCTGTAGAGAAGAATTCCGTTAAGGAGTAGAGGACCATGAATTTGAATACTCCGAAGCTGGTCGTGAGGGCTGCCCTCCCTTCCCGTAAGACCCTGGAGACGCAGACGATGTCGGGGTGAGCGGAAGTGAAGGGCGCGGCTACACTGCTCTCCAGCTCCGAGAGGGATATCCCCATGTGGGCGGCCCGTAGGGCTCCGCAGTCGTTGGCGCCGTCGCCGCACATGCCTGCAAGTGGCTACTTTTAACATTGTGGAAACAAATTTGCATATGGGCTTCGTAGATAGATATTGAATATATTTTTTTAGTTATATTGTGACTCAGATGATTCATCTTATGTTACTGAGATTAGTACTTCATCCTCCTCATTTTGAAGCAATGATGGCTGAGCGGTAATAGCTAAGAACTGCCGTGCCGCAGGTCCTTGGTTCGATCCCCACCGCCGGCTTGAGCTACACCGCATGGTGGGAGGGCATTTTGCGATAGCCCGCCTGGCTAGCTACCACCCTCAAGTAGAAAATCTGTCGCCAAGCACCTAACGGTGTGATCCGGCAGCAGCCCTTGAGAGCCAGTGAAATTACAGGCATATGAGACTTAACTATGTCTCAAGGTGACAGCGCAGTGCAATTCATGACTTGTGATGAAATGCAACTGTTCTAGGCAGATTTTAGTCCGCCTTAACATCGGGTGCGCCTCGAGCTTGTCCCGTCAAAATAACATAAAAAAAATACGACGTAAGTACAACTTTTTATAGTTTACGTAACCATAAAGCTTTAACATTTTCTGTCAAAAATATTTTTTAGTTCGTTCGCATCCGCTAGGTTCGCTGCTTAAAAATGTATAGGGAAAACGGTGACGTGAAAGTTTACAGGCGAAAATACTGCTCACTGCTAAATATATGCCTGCCGTTTGGAAGTCCTTCACAACAAGCTAGTAAGTATAGTGGTTTTCAGAGGCTAAAAACCAATCAAACTAGGTCTTAAAACATAAAAACATGATGCGCCGTTATACCCAAAAGGGTAGGCAGCACTGTCCCATGTAAACTGGGAGCGATCCCATTGCCGTCTACCAGGCACAGTTCCAGTCTCGGTTGCTACAGAATTTTATGTCCATAATCCACAATTACTCCTAGGATCGAACCCAGGACTTACACAACTCTTACCGAAAACTCTTTGGTAACATGCAAGCGTGATGATAATGTCAAAATAGGTTTTTTAATGCTGATAGTTTAGCCTTTGACCACTATCTCATAAGTGAAGCTATGGTATAAAGACTAAACCTAGAATGGTATAACTGGCTTTCAAACACAGATAACAACTTTTACAACTTTTTGAATCGTTATATCTCAGAACGGTGGCTCGTATGAAAAAAGTAATTATACATTTTTTATAGATAATTTTATGATCTATAATTTTTTTCTGGGGTACTTTTATGATAGAACTTACCGTTTTGCTAAAATCGCGAAAAACAAATTTATTTTCGACCTTTGGCCTCGAGTAAATATTTTTCCATACACGGGAATGATGGGGAACTTAAAATTTTTATTTATAATTATGTTTCGAACAATTTTACTGATTTTCAGCTTGTTGTGATTTTATGCACCTTCAAATGAATTTACCGGACTAAGTAGTTTCCGAATGCTTATTACTTAAATCAAATAATGTATTGTTTATTATGGTAACAAAATAAATAAAATTGTAACCCCGAATATCTTAAGTCCATTTAAACTGCCATGTTACACTGCGGACTGCCTTGCCAAGACGCCTGCCAAACGTGGGGACTATAACAGACTCTCCGCTAATCGTGGACTAATTTATTTAAAGTTAAACGTCATCTGGCTATCGATGAACCCTTCGTAATTTACTTACCAACATAGTATCCCAGAGCTTGGTACTCGACAATGAGCTGTTGCTTCTGGTCTGACGTCATCCTCGCGAACACCGCTCCTCTCTCTACCACCCGCGGGACCATGTTAGGGTAATGTTCACGGAGCACCTAAACAAATAGTAATTACATAAACATTCAGCTTTGCCAGGTCTGGGAATAATTACAGAATTCCTATATCAAACCATAATAAGAAAATAATTTGTAACTTGGTAGTTTTTAACGAAAGTAATTTGTAATTTGGTAGTTTTTAACGATAATATTTGTAACTTGGTAGTATTTAACGACAATAATTTGTAACTTAGTAGTTTTTAACGTTAATAATTTGTAACTTGGTAGTTTTTAATGAAAATAATTTGTAACTTGGTAGTTTTTAACGAAAATAGTTTGAAACTTATTAGTTTTTACTGAAAGATGTTTGGACATTGTTGTTTTATCGAAAGAAATTCAGTAGTGTGCAGACATTAATGTGTTTAGAAGGGAACGGCACTTTATCAAGTGAAATTACTGTGCGAACGATTCATAAGAACGAATGTTTTGGAGTGATGAGCGCAGTACAACGTCTCGGAGAATGGTGACGCTGCAACTAGAGAGGTGTGACGCTTACCACTTGCACTTTACATTCCAATTTTTATATATTTTTTTCCGATATTAACATTTGAGAGATTTTATTTATATCCCGACGTGCTGTGATCGCGATCACGGGTATACTTAGAAGCGATTAAATCCGGTAAAGTTTTTTTTTGTTATCACATCGCCTTTTGAGGAACTGATATCTTAAACTGCTATCTCCAAGACGCCTGCCAAGCGTGGGGATTATGGTAAACCCCCCCTGAATGGAAGAGGCTGTGTTCAGCAGTGGACAATCCAGCTGATATAGTTATCATAGCTAATAGACTAGTCTTTGACCACTTTCTCCTCTCATGGTATTTGATGATGCGGTCGCAGATTGTTGAGGCTAACCTAGAAATACTGGCTCTCCGGCACACACTGTTAGTGCGACAGATTCTCCACTTGAGGCGGTCATACGTAAAATGCCCCACCATGGTAAAAATCACAAAAACTTTTAAAACTAGAATGAAATATGTTTTTTAATATGTTATATGTTTGCAATAACGCCTGCTTGGCGAATTACATTACAAAATTACAAACTGACGAGAGAAAAAAATATAGCCATGTGCGGGATTCGAACCCGCGTCCATGGTTGAAGAACGAGAGCAAAAATTTGAGTTATGAGTCATTGTGTCATGTAAGCTCAATTGGTTAGAGCATACGCCGGCTAAAGGGGTGGATGGACGCGGGTTCGAATCCCTCACATGACTGTAATTTTTATTTTCTCTCGTAAATTTGTAATTTGGTAATGAGATGTATGTGTTTAGTTTACCCGCCACGTGTCCCCCGTCATGACGAGTTTGTACCCCGCCTGAAGGGGCGCAGCCTCCGCGTC
The DNA here is from genome assembly GCA_963890685.1 of Plagodis pulveraria. Taxonomy (NCBI): domain Eukaryota; kingdom Metazoa; phylum Arthropoda; class Insecta; order Lepidoptera; family Geometridae; genus Plagodis; species Plagodis pulveraria. The sequence goes on from OY982975.1 coordinate 10,304,468, forward strand.
CTCGCGGGCAGAGCCCCCGGAGCGCCACGAGCTGCGTCCGCTGTCAGAACTGCGCCACTCTCTCTGCAGCGCTGTGCGACGGCCGACGGTAACCTGATGCACAAACAAGGGTTGAATTATCCGTCACGAGAGAATGAAATTCGCTTCGCTTCTACACTAGTTATGTCCCGCGGTTTCACCCGGTTGGAGATGAACAGTATCCAGCGCCTTACTCTACCTCCGTACAAAATTTCATCATAATTGGTCCAGCCGTTTGACCGTGAAGAAGTAACAAACACACACACAAAATTTCGCCTTTATAATATTAGTGAGATTATTTGTGTGATTATTTGTTTCTCTTTTATTAAACATTTTTAGCAAACAATGGAACCGACTTCAACACTCAAATGTGTAAAATAACTTGTTGAAGTCGGTACCATGATGGTTTAAAAGTACCTATTATCACAATATTGTGCGCATTGTACCGACTTCGACCAGTTATTTCACACATTTGAGTGTGGCAGTCGGTACCATGCGCACATTTTAAATTTTTGGTATTTTTTTGTTTCTCCCTTTTAAGTGATATTTATGGGATCGATTGTCATTCACTATCAATGACTATATCATCAAGATAGGAAAATACTTTTCAGTTATTGCAGTGTAACTCAAAAACGGCTGACCGATTTTGATTAAATTTAAATGGGACCACTCGGCAAGCATCAGCTTTTGAATAAAAAAAATAATCATGAAAATTGGTTCACCCAGTCCACACTTCTAAGGTTATAAACAATATAATATAAAAAAACAGACGTATTGAATACCTCCTGCTATTGTGAAGTCTGTAAAAAATAATTAATGATGAAGTATTCTGTGTTATCCAGGACCAAAACTATGTACGTTCCAAGTTTCATCCTAATCAGACCAGCCGTTTCAGCGTTAAGAAGTAACAAACATACACACTTACATCCTCACTCAGTCACAAGTTTTCGCATTTATAATATTGCTAGCCTGAGCCGCAGGCGAGGGCTACAAGAAAGCAGAGGCTGTAATTATCAAAGCGCACGTATGTCATACGACATTTTTCAACACACTTGCGAGGAACAAATGCGAAAATTTCTGTACGAAAATATATTACTTTATCTTTTTGATAGCAATAATAATCTGATCAAGAAGGTTTATAATAAAATTTTCTTAAGTTCTACTTCAGTAGGTAAAAAACTCTTTGGTTTGTTTATATATGAAAAACGAACGAAACAAACTACTTCCTTGGTGAGAAGTGTGGCAAAGTTTTTTTTTCTATTTAAATCACTAGTGCGGTAAAGTAAAAATAGCACAGGTGCGTAATAGACTATATTATGACAGTAAAATCGGTGCATTTGAATGTCCGTTACAAGCTAGTGTGTTGGAAAAGGATAAAACAACTGACCCCATTCAGCCTGCTTTCGCAGTAAACGACCGGAGCGTCCGCGCCGCCGAGCTCGGTGTGCAAGTGTACCACTCTCTCTCCACTCTCCAGGATACCGCACTCTTTGGCCACGCTCACTGCTGTGTGGATGTTGTCACCTATAAATAACAGACCAGGTTGATATTACACAGAAAAAAAGGAATACTTGAGCCAACGCAGTGTGTTTTTATTCAAGAATATTTGTGATTTTTATATATTGGAAACAATATATTCTTGAAAACAGAACACAATATTCTAAGGAATATATTCTTGAATCAAAGTATATATTGCATTCTTCTTTGGAGAAATCGTTAAAGTGTTTAAATACGAATATGGTTAGTTTTGAATCCAAGAATCTTACCATAAATATTCGTAAGTGAAGCACCTTAATTACATTCGAAAAAGAATATTTAAAAATATTTCAAGAAAGAATATAGAAATTTTATTTAGAGAATACAATGTTAACAGAAGAATTCCTATTTTATTGTTAGAAGAATATTTTCGTTATCTTAATATCTTAATATTCGAGTGTAATATCAAGACTCGATTATTTTTCAGTTCAGAATATATTCTTGTTGTAATACAGCATTATCTTGAATTTATTAAGACAATGTATTTGGCTAAAGAAGTCTTTTTGTTCTGTGTAGCATACATACCATATAGTTATCGGGAGAAGTACAAAATTGGTTTTTATATTGTGATGGAACAAGCGCGAGGCCCACCTGATGTTAAGTGGTATCCTCTGCCTATAACAGATGCATTTCATCACAAGTGACGAACTGCACTGCGCCCATCACCTTGAGACATACCTGTTAAGTCTCATTTTGCCTGTTATTTCACTGGCTCTCAAGGACTGCTGCCGGAACACACCGTTAGGTGCTTGGCGACAGATTTTCTACTTGAGGGTGGTCGCAAGCCAGGCGGGCATTCGCAAAATGCCCTTCAACCATGCGGTAAAGCTCAAGCCTGCGGCGGGATTCGAACTATGCACCTGCAGCACGGCAGTCCATAGCCAATGCCACTGAGCCATCACTGCTTCAAGCATTGATGTATATTAGACACATTCCCCACTATTTTCTATGGAACTTCATTGTTAATGAATCAGCATTTTGAAAATAATGATTTTGATGTTTTCTTTGATAGCGTTTGCTCGATACAAACGCACGTGTCTCTTGTATTTTCAGATACCCAAACTTAATATTGGAAATTATTTGAATTTGTTTGAAGTTTGCCACTGAGAAATACTATACCAAATATCCCTTATTTGCTGCTACACATAAATAAATATTATATAATAATACTTGTGAGTGGAAACTAGTAATAATCCCAGTGATATATGTGTTATATAAATATATACTTTTTGAAGCGCTCGTAGCGAAGTTTACTTAGCTGTTCTCAACCGATCAGCAAAGTTAAGCAACGTCGCGCGCGGTCATGAGTTGGATGGGTGACCGCTAGTGACATTACTACTGAGAGTTTGCGTGCTTCGGAGGGCACGTTAAGCCGTCGGTCCCGGTTGTCGTCTTAGGATGGCAGTCGTTATAGCATGGCGGCATTTTGCGAATGCCCGCCTGGCTAGCTACCACCCTCAAGTAGAAATCTGTCGCCAAGCACCTAACGGTGTGTTCCGGTTTGTCCTTGAGAGCCAGTACTTCTAGGTTAGCCTGAACAACATCTTCGACCACATCATCACTTACCATCAGGTGAGATAGTGGTCAAACGCTAACCTATCATGCATAAAAAAAAGGCTAAGTTATCCTATACGAATAAAAAAAAATATGTTAATAAAACTGGTGCCATATTTTTTTTTAAATATTCCGTAACTCAGATCTCATCCCAACTTATATGTTTAGAGAACTGTAAGCAGTTACCAGTAATCATAACAACGTGTATATTGGCTTCCTTTAGTTCCCTGATGATGCCGGTGGTGGCCGCTTTCAGTCTGTTCTCCATTATCACCAGCCCCAGGAACTCCAGCTCACATTCTACCTGTACATACAACGAGCTCAGTATATAAAAACATATAGGATATAGGAAACAAGAATACATACGAACAGATTTCGTCAAATTTAACTTAAAATCACTTTCAAAATTTACTTCAACGACTGATAGTTGCAACTTTTTATCCTAATAGACAACTGTTTCACCCTACTTAAGCGGGTTAAGGCACATATGGCAGAATACTGTTAAGGTCGGAAAGATGTTGATACTGGTTTCGTGCCTTCTTCTGTAAAAAATATTCAAAACATAATAGGTATAACATAAGCTAACCATCAAGTTGCATTTCAAAACTCGCTTTAAGGCAAAATTATAATCTTATTGTTTCGCAGGGGTTTGCCTTTATTTAAAATATAAAAGCGGAAATTATTTAACCTTTAGTTACTCGCGTTGATAAACTTTCACTACTGCTCGTGGGGTCAATTTGACCCCAAAGTTCAATCGCCAATAAAACAATGACTGGATAAAATATGTGACTTTTTATTAAGTTTAATCATTATTTATACGAATTACTTAATATGACGCTGTAATTTGAGTGTATATTATATAATCAATACTAAATAGAAAATACCTTTTCATTTAGGAGCTATTTTCCTCACAACAATTGTGGCATAACACGCTTTAGTATTCATTGCATACATAATTATTGAATTAGTTACACAAAATCTTTGTTTTTTCCTCCTTGGATCTTGGACAAATGTGGTATCTGCCACGAATTTGACGTTGGCCAGCTTGTGGAGAAGATATGGAACAAATACTTACCAAAAAAGTCTATTACGTTATTGCTCGCGTGGGGTCAGGTTGACCTAAAACGCACTCCTCCTACAACCGTTCTAGCCAGCGACGTGTCCGTTACTAGTTATGTAGTTAACTACAACTTAGGAAGCTACTTGGAAAACAAAGAGGATGGACATAAAAACTACAAAAATATGAACGTTTAAATACGCTCTGGGGTCAATCAGACCCCACGCGAATAATTAAGGATTAAAAATTTAAAACCCGCCAGCAAATTATTATTTTTTGTATTGTTTTATCGTTCCATTGAAATTAAAACTTCAAGTTATATATTTATGGAAACGTTTCTTAAAGCCCTTCATTTTGATACCCTACTCTTAGGGTTTGGAGGAAAAATACACTTTTTTGTCACAATATGGCGTTTAAAATCCACCTGGTTTTTTTTACTTATCTTATGTACCTAATGTCACCTGCGCTATCAAAATAAATCTAATGATTTATATAATACATTAAAATCGGTAAGGCCGTTTAGAAGTTACGGTGGAATAAAGAAACTCACAAACATACATACATACATGAACGCTGAAAACAGAACACTCATCGTGTAATAAGGAGGTATTTTTAGTCGTTGGTTGCAGGATAGAATGGCACCACCCTTTTACTTGTTAGAATCTTTTAAGACGCGACTTAGGGACAATACCATGGATGGGTTGCAATGCAACGTATTTTCAACAATTTGCTCATCAACACAGGGTGTAATATTACACGGTTTCCTATACAATCTCAGATAAGTAAAAATTTTTTCAACACACTCGCTCGTAACGAGCCCTTAAATGCACCGATTTTAGTGTCACAATGTAGTCTATTACGCACTCGTGCTTTTTTTCTACTCTACCGCACTTGTGTTTTAAATAGAAAAAAATAACAACGTTTCCACACTTCTCACCAAGAAGATTGTAGTTTGTTTCGTTCGTTTTTCATATAAAAACAAACCAAAGAGTTTTTTACCTACTGAAGTAGACTTTAGAAGATTTAATTATATACCTTCTTAAGAGGCATTTTACATTTTAATGCGGTATACGAAGATTTTAAGCGCTTAATTTACTATCATAGGAAATATCTACAAGTTGTTTAATAATTGATAAAAATAGAATAATCTGTTCTCTTTTCAGTTAATGTACCAGATTTACAAACATAACATTAATTATTTTGTAGTGACCAATCTCCCGCACCTTGTTTTACGAATTAACGTACACACAGCCAACTTCAGAGTTCTATCTCTTATATAAAGATTCATCAAATTAACTAAAAAAAAAAAACTGTGCATCAGGCATATCATCTTGTTGACACATAGTGTACTAGAATATCGATAATTAATCGTCATTGTAGAAAAAAAATAAAGATCTTGCGCCAATTTCCACGAATTATATCAGCAGTTTACCACGATATATTGCGTTTAATAAAGTGTAATTCCAAACAGATATTATATGAAAATAAAGTTCATTCTTTAATTAATCTGATCTTTAATAAATTGTGCTATTAACTCTGTTTTGTTAGACAAGAAAAAATATTTAACATAACTCGAAATGCTCATAAATTGAAATGTACAAGCGCGAGGCGATCAGTACCGCGCGAGCGCTCATCGAGGTAGGACCTGCGTTCGTTTTGCCTTGCTCTGACGTCTCGTACGCGGAACGCTTAGACGCAAGTTTATAGTGCGACCACAGAGTTTTGATCATGTCTTTATTTTTTTAAGTAACAAACTATACTTTATTTTTGTCGTCCATAATATAATTATTGTTGTCTTGTTAAGTAACTACATCATTAGTTTCTGTTCATCCATTGTGTCAAAAAAAGGAAACGTCACAATTATGCAGATTTATACAGCGTTATTGGAAATATGCTAACAACCTCAGAGGGTTGACTTCTTCTTTTTGGTCTGCTAGTTTTTATATTATTCTAGTTTAAATTAGTAACTCACTATAATATTTGTTTTAGAAGGATAAGATGACAGGCAAATAATTGATTTCCAATATTTTTGGATTCAGTTAATGTCTATAAGTGAACACAGCGATAACTTCAGCAGGAAATTAAACTACCTTCCTAATTTGTACAAAACGGCCTCCCGGCTTTTCCATCATTTGTACAAACCGGGATACCAGTTAGCGGTCGATAGTCGTATTTACAAATTTACCATAAAATCTGCGTAAGTGTTTTCTGCGTAAGTTTAAGTTTTGAAGCAGTGATGGCTCAGTGGCATTGGCTATGGACTGCCGCGCAGCAGGTCCATGGTTCGAATCCCGCCCAGAGCTTGAGCTTCACCGCATGGTGGAAGGGCATTTTGCGAATGCCCGCCTGGCTAGCGACCACCCTCTAGTAGAAAATCTGTCGCCAAGCACCTAACGGTGAGTTCCGGCAGCAGTCCTTGAGAGCCAGTGAAATAACAGGCAAAAATGAGACTTAACAGGTATGTCTCAAGGTGATGGGCGCAGTGCAGTTCGTCACTTGTGATGAAATGCATCTGTTATAGGCAGAGGATACCGCTGAACATCAGGTGGGCCTCGCGCTTGTTCCATCGCAATGACATAAAAAATAAATAAAAAAAAAGTCCGACTTTCATAATACAAATGGTTTTCAAAAGGATTTATCCTTGCCCATACAAGAAAGTATCCATTCTTTTCTGAGATAACGGAAGTATTTTGAATATTTTGATGAAATCTGAAACCAGCACAAATTACATTTTGGCCCCAAAATATTACGTCATTTCATATTAATCTCGTAACTACGTCAACAGTTATAAACCTAGAAAAACGCAACTTTACATATGTATAAGTCATTTTTCGCTCGATACATTTTGCAACGCAAACACTTACCGATGCAAATTTGCGTATTAAATAATCTCGTAACTAATTTTAAACTTCTAAACCAAAAAATCTGAAATAATACAAGTGTATAAATTATATGTAAATAATAATATCAAAGAAGGACCAAAGGCGTAGGTGGTATAGTTTTTCAGAAAAAAATATTGCTCTCCAATACAGTTTTCCCGCCAAAGTTCTTAAAACAATAGGGTTGTTTTAATCTTGTTACTTTAAAATATTTGGCGTAAAAATCTGTAACAATTCATGGCTAAAGAACAATAGTAAATTATCATATTAAAAGAAGAATCGAAGTTCTAGGTGAGTCTAGTTACGAAAAAATAAAAATAGCAATTAAATTACTATTTCCCACCATTTTTGTCGTGTGTTCAAACCCCATTTCCAGTATTTTTTTTCTATAAAAAGGTGTATTATCATTTATTTTCCATAGAGGAAATAGTGAGCATATGATTATATAGTGAGGATTGCATTGGTACCAAGAAGTATATATGTTGATTATAGATTGCATCAAAGATATTCGATTTAAAAACAAAAAAAACCTCAAACTGTGTAAATATATATTTACATTTCGCTGTTTGGTCTACTCAAACTAATTGGATGAAAATGTTATTTTTTAAAGGTATAGGTGATATATTGTGGTATGGGAATATGAGGGTGACATGTTTAAGTAATGGAAAACCAAAAACGTCATGGGACGTTTGTGGTTGGTACTGAGTTGTTTTCCGGATGCACAGAAAAATAAACCTCAATCCTATGCATGGTCATTATGGCAGACAGTGTTAACGACTGGATATAGATACTGTGTAGAGTGTGAACGAGGAAAATAGCAATTTTTGGAAAATTTAAAAGAAAGAGCTTTTAGTCCGCAGCTTTTAATCAATGCCGTTACGTCAAATATTTATATAATTTTAAGCCGTATAATTATTTAATTATTGAAGTTTATTGTTACAATAAATGATTCAAACATATCTATTTTTTATTCATCAAGGATGATGTGTAAATATACGATTCACGATGTAAGTTGACTATTTAATGTACATGCCTACTTCTTTTCTATAACATTAGCAAGTAATCGACAAGAAATTGATTATTTACTCATGCCAATCACACAATTTTTAAATTCGCAACTTACATTTCTTTATTAATGAGTGCTAGTATCAAAATATGTTACTCACAGTCACGCTATTCCGTCGTCACTTCTTTCGCTTGTGTATGCGATGCGCTGGCATTTACCTAAACTTCAGTAGCGTGATTTTGTGAAATGGCTCTTAATCAGATTATTATTGCTATCAAAAAGATAGTTATTATTTTCGTATCGAAATTTTCGTATTTGTTCCTCGCAAGTGTGTTGAAAAACGTCGTATGACATACGTGTTTTTCAACACGCACGTACGCTTTGATAATCACAGCTTCTGCTTTAGTTTTCAACTTACCGCGCTTATATCATAATGTATTATAACACTATCAAGATCATAAATAAACAAATTGACAAGCTTATAATGATTTGAAATTTCCTTTGCGATAATGGGATAGGTTGTTCTTTTCGTCTTCGCTTATTTTTATAATGACCTTAATTTCATTGTTTTAGGTTCTAGGTACATAATCATTGAATCAAAATGACCGTGACATAACTTATAAAAATGTACAGAAGAAGGTATAAACAAGTCGATTATTTTGGATTACTTTTAATTAAAAACAAGTGGAAATACCAGTAAAAACGAACTATATCATGTGCAGGAATAAAAGTGTTTCTCCTGGAACAGTGACTATAATGCCCGAGTGAACATCGACTTTCCAGGCTTACCTTCAACATAACTTACCATCAGGGGAAATAGTGGACAAAAGCTAACCTACCAACAAAAAAACCTGCGGCCAAGGATGCTTTTTCACTTCTATCTCCAACCACATTGTCAGCGTCGCAGGTTTACTCGACAAAGATTTTTCTATGATTTTTTATTACTATGCTGAATCAAAATTCATATCATTATTATCAGTTTATAAACAACATTAGCTACGCCGATGACATGGTGTTGCTGAGCCCCTCAATTAGTGGTCTTCGTAAATTGGTTGGCATTTGTGAGCGTTTTGCAGAGGCTCATGGCCTCAGGTATAACGCCATGAAAAGTGAATTAATGGAGTTTAAGGCGGGCGCAAAATACTATCCATGCGTTCCTGAGGTTAAGCTATCTGGCGTCCCGCTTAAAATGGTTTCGCACTTTAAATACCTGGGGCACTGGGTCACTGATTCCCTCAACGATGACTTGGACATAGAGAGGGAACGTAGGGCGCTTGCAGTTAGAAGTAATATGTTGATTCGCCGGTTCGCCAGGTGTTCAACAGAGGTAAAACTGACGCTTTTCAGAGCCTACTGTCAATCATTTTACACCTGCAGCCTGTGGATCAACTTTACTCAAAAAGCTTTGAACGCCCTACGTGTCCAATATAACAACTCTTTTAGGATGCTGTTGGGACTGCCGCGCTTCTGCAGCGCATCAGGTATGTTCGCTGAGGCACGCATCGATGATTTCGCAGCAATCATGCGTAAGAGAGTGGCCTCCCTGATGCGGCGGACGCGCGACAGTGGCAACAGCTATCTGCAAGAAGTAGCCGATAGGGTAGATGGTCCTCTTGTTAGACAGTTAACTAAGTTGCATGTGCTGCCTTTGCATCGTTACGCAAAATAAATTAAAACAAACATATTATATTAGAATGTAATTTTATATTTCTGTACTTTTTAATTTACTTTTTAAATTGCAATTTGTAATAATTAGTACTAAGTAGTCATTTTATGTAGGTATGCCATAATATAACATGTATTTAACATAACTTTAATAGACATATACTTATACAGATAACATATATTTATATTTAATCTGTGACATTTTCCTGAATGATTTTTAATTTTACTTTAAGCACTTATTAATGATGGAATGTAATTGATTGATTGATTGATTGATTGATTATTAATATTACGGGTGAACTGGCCGGTCACGTTTCCATACGAACGTCGAAGGGTGACCACTCCCTTATTTGAGATTTTAGGTGCAGAACTAAGTATGATATCGATTGATCTCTACTTTATCTATGCTTGTATCGTAACATATTTTTAAAAAGATAATTTACTCAAGAGTTTTTTTTTTATGCCTGATGAATTATGCCTGATGGTAAGTGATGATGTTGTCGAAGATGTTGTTCAGGATAACCTAGAATTACTGGCTCTCAAGAACAGCTGCCGGAACACACCGTTAGGTGCTTGGCGACAGATTTTCTACTTGAGGGTGGTATCTGGCCAGGCGGGCATTCGTAAAATGCCCTACCACCATGCTATAACGACTGTCACCATAAGACGACAACCGGGACCGACGGCTTAACGTGCCCTCCGAAGCACGGAAGCGCTCAGTAGTAATGTCACTAGCGGTCACCCATCCAACTCATGACAGCGGCGGACGTTGCTTAACTTTGCTGATCGGTTAAGAACAGCTAAACATACTTCGCTACGAGCGCTTCAGCTTTGAGCCAGTTATGAGCCTTGAAACATTTTTAATAACATTCTTGTACTGCGCATAACTTTGAACTGAATTATTATAAAAAAAAGTCCTAACATTACGATCAATCGATATCATGCTTGGTTCTGGACCTATAACCTCAAATAAGGGAGTGATCACCCTTCGACGTTTGTATGGAGAACTGACCGGCCAGTTCAACCTTATTAAACAATTACGTACCTCGTCTCTTGTCATTTTCTGTATCTGCTTCAAGTTGATCTCCATCATTCGTGTAGCGATCGCAATCACGCGGTAGCCTTTCTCCGCGTACGAATTTAAAACTTCATCCAGATTATCAGGAACTGTGGGACAAATGTTTGATATTGAATGTACTGATTCAGAGCATGTACTGTATCAGCCGGATAGTCCACTGCTGAACACAGCTTCCCCCAATATGGGGGGTTTGCCATAATCCCCACGCTTGGTAGGCGGCTTGGGGATCGCAGTGTGAGATATCAGATCCTCCAGAGAAAGTGCTGGGCAGCAGCACTTTCTGCACTTTCTGCAGCAACACACCACAAGGTGGGCACCTTGTGGTGTGTTACCCTTAGTCGCCTCTTACGACATCCACGGGTGAGATGGGGGGGGGTGACATTCTAGCCCGGGACCCCACGGGCAATGAAGATGTACCTACCACATATTCAATTAAACTGTATGGTTGGCGCACACTGAGACACCCGACAACATATCAACATCGCTTCATGTCTAGCCGTTCAATATTATTTGTATGGAACATCATACTACAACGTACAATATGAAAAGCAGGTCAGTAGTTGAGCTATACATGAAATTAACCCTAGCAAATATCTGAGGGACTGTTTTAAAGAAATTGTTTTTTTTTTAATGTTTATCGTGTCTGTATACTTTGTAAATATGTAGGCAAGCACTTGAGTAAATTTGTGGAAAATAGCCAAAGTCATTGCCATTCCGAAACCTGGAAAAAAACCCTGCTGAGCCTACCTCGTACCGTCCAATCAGCCTATTACCTTGCCTCGGGAAGTTATTTGAAAAAATTATCTACAAACGTCTTTTGCGTGTTGCCAACAGTTGCTTGATAGATGAACAGTTTGGGTTTCGTCAAGGGCACTCAACTGTTCAACAACTAGCTAGAGTGGCCGAAACCGTGTCATACAACCTTAACCTAAAGCAATCTACCGGAATGTTCCTATTAGATATAGAAAAAGCATTTGACACGGTCTGGCACCAAGCACTACTTTATAAGCTTAAATCACTCGGAATACCTATCTCATTAGTTAAAATGACACAATCATATTTATCTCAACGAAGCTTTCGGGTACATATACAAAACAACTCATCTCCTCTCCAACCTGTGCCTGCAGGGGTACCACAGGGATCGATCTTGGGGCCTTATCTTTTTATCTTGTATCTTAACGATATACCCGTGCAGACACGAACCAAACTAGCCTGTTTCGCAGATGATACTGCGTGCCTTACATCTTCTTCAGATATTGACTTGGTGATATCACGACTTCAATTGGCTATCGACGGGCTTCTAGATTACTTCAGTAGGTGGAAACTGAAATTAAATGGTTCCAAAACCGAAGCAATCTTATTTACTCGAAAGCGAGTCCTGCCGGAGCGCACCCTTATAATTGGTAATTATAAAATTCCTTGGAGTAGGTCGGTTAAGTATTTAGGAACAGTGCTAGACAACAAACTTAATTGGTCTGAAAATACAGCTAGTCTTCACCTTAAAGGCACTAGGGCTATTAATGCCTTAAGTCCTGTCTTAAACAGGCGGTCTAATCTCAGCAGCCACACAAAACTACAAATATACTGCACCCTGGTCCGACCTTGCATTACGTATGCTTGTCCTGTATGGAGCAGCACATGCCAAACCAATATAAATAAACTACAGGTTATACAAAATAAAGCTCTTAAATACGCGTATAACACCCCTTTCCGTACTAATCTTCAAAAGTTGCATCTGCAAATAGGACTCCCAAGAATAGAAGTTTATATTTATAAACTATCAGAAAAATTTTATGTCCATAAGAATTCTCTCAGTAAAAATAATCTGGTTAAAAATATGTGTAAAACACGCAAATCAAATCTTCCCTTTATCGATAACTACAATCGATACAAATTACCACACCACCTATTCCTAGAGTGCAATGAATAGGCCAGGCCGCACGCCGGTGTGTTCGCTGGCCGCTCGTGCCGGCGTGCTCGCCATTGCCGTCCGTATTACCAGCCGGTATCGGGTGGGGATGGCGTGCGCGCCGCGCGGGAGGCTGGCGGCGCGCCTGTGTGTGTGTCTACTCCACGACTCGTTCTTGTTGCTAGCTGCAGACTGTCGAGCGCCACCAAACGCTTGCTGTGTTTTGCTTACCTACCGCCTTATATCGGCCTGTCTATTATTAATTAAAAAAACCATGTCATAAATGTAATGCTATACTAAAGCTTACCTGTTAATTAGTTATATGTTCCATTTTATGTAATACTTACCTTTTTATTTATTTTTATATATGTACAAGTTAACGCTCATGTAATAAGTTTTTAATAGGCTTTAATGCTTGTAAAACATGTATTTTCAAGTTTTGTATTACTAGGACTCCACTTACACTAGTATTTGTACACACTTTTTAATGTCTTACAACTTAATAAAGATACTTTAAAATTGAAAATTGAATTGACTTGAGTAAATTTAAATGAAACAGTGAAAAGCACGATAACAACACTAGGAATAGAGATAAAACAGCGGTGCCAGGTTTTACATAATAATAATAAATAATAAAAGCCTTTATTTTGGCTATTTAGTTCCACTAAATTAAATCTATCTTCGACAACCGTATCCGTTGGCTCTAATTTGGAATAGGCCTTCTCCAACTTTTTCCAGTCTTCTCTTTCTCTGGCTTCTCTAGACCACGCGACTGTTTTTATGTCGTCTTCCTATCTTTTGTATTGTCTTCCGCTATTCCTCTTCCTGTGTACGGGATACCAATTCATTATTGTTTTGCTCCATTTCTCTAACCCTCTCAGAGTGTGCCCTGTCCATCGCCATCGCCAAGGAAAAACAATTTTCCTTATTGTGTGTGTGGCATTCTCTATTTTCGTTTATTTTTCTAATGTATGTGTATTTTATTTTGTCTGATTTCTTTATGTCCAACATACTTCTCTCCTTGGATTTCTGGCATACTTCTATTTTTTGGTTGTGCGCTTTGGTTTTCTAATGCCAACAACAGTCCTTGTAGACTGCCGTCAGTTCTTAGTGTGAGTGTGTTATATGAAGCAACGTAGTACTGGATTTGTTTTGTCTGTTCGGGTTTCGTAAGGCAATGTTGGAAGTTTCTTAAAGGTTTTACATTAGCAAAGACTGTTAAAAAGTTCTTAGGGAATTGTGTGCGATATTAGTATAATAAAGCTCCTAAAGATAAAAAGTAACAAAGCTCACAAAAGGAAAATTCAAGTTAAACATGGATAACATTTCGACAACCTTTAGCGCACTGCTAGGACTTCTGCTAGTCCTAATAAACACTATGAGCTTTTTTTGGGATTATTTATGTGTATTTGACGGAATAAGCACGAGAACCACCTGATGTTAAAAGTCTCTTATGCCTGTAATTTAATATTTCACAAGCACAATATACTTTTAACATCAGGTGGTCATTGTGCTTATTCCGTCAAATACACATAAACAAACACAAAAAAAGCAAATAAAAAATATATAAAAAAAAAACATTACAATTGGACAACTCTGGCTCTGCCAAGCTGTCATATACATAGTTTAAACAAATATAGTAATAACTTTAAGTGACACATTCTTAAAAGACATTTTCACATTATATTGCTGTCATGACATTGAATTAGTATAATTTACAAATGTACCTGTTTCTGGATTGCACAGTTTGACGATCATTTCGGGCGCGCCTTTGCAGTAGACCCGCGCCACAGTCTCGCCGAGCAGACGGACTACTACCGACGACCTCTGCAGCGAGGAGACGAACTGGTGTTGTTGCACTATACCCACTTCTAGAGGCATCTATAGGAGAAAAGCCAATATTTACATTCATACATACTTTGACCGCCGACTGTGTCAGGCGTCATACAATAATACTATGACGTTGCAGTTTTGGTATTATTGTCATTGGTCTTTACATATTATATAAATATTTACAACAATAACTCGATTTGGTCCCTCTGTAAATTTATTTTATATTTCAATCAATATAATCTTTAAGCTAGATTCCATTTTCGACTTTACTTATCATTGTAGTCCGTGGCAGCGCCTTCTGAGGAAACTGCTATAATCGAATACAGTATTATTTTAAGGTTTTTCAACGATAAGACTCATGTGTTAAAAACATAAAAGTTCAATATGAAAAAAGATTGAATAGTTCACAAAAACACTGGAAACATGGCGGGAAAAATTTGAGAGTGACCGATGAAGATCAGCAGAACGAAAACTGAGCATCTATCCAAGGATTTATTGTGATACGAAAAAAATAATCTAAATTAGCCATAAATGGTCTACAACTAACAGTGTCCCCTAATAAATAGCCATAAATATGTAGTTCAGTATGTGTTTACGCCATCTACAGGCATTTTTTAAAACTACCTTCCATGTGATTTCATACGATAATGCACTTGAAGAAAATGCACCGACCCCTCGTGAATGACGTCTCAGTCGCCGTCAAACTTCAGTAGAAGAATATAGTTCTAAACTAACACGCGCTCCGCATATTCAAAATCTTAAATACTCGCTGTCAAGCTCGCTAATCGACAAAATAAACTATTAAGTGTCTTGTGAAATTCGCTACTTGTGTAAACCGCAGTTCTATTGGATCTTAGCCATACATGTGATTGTGCTCATCATCATCTTGAGGACCTGCCGGCCGGCGTGAGAGACTGGACGCAGCAGCAAGGTTGGTGCATATTGATAGTGCTTGATCAGAAATCACATGTATATATTTTTTGTATTACAGTCCATTAAATAGGCGTAGGGCTTCGCCCCTCGCACTCCTGCTTTGGCGGCTCCAGTATGAATGAACCGAACTACCCACTTCTTTCATAATGCAGAACTGTAGACATACAAATCAAGCATTGACGATGTTACATCAATACTTACATGTATATCATCCACGTTGATGTTGGCGGTTTTCTTCGGTTTGACAGTAGTCGGCATCAAGATCTCATATTTGGTCGGGTCGGGCACGTTCGGCTCTTCTAGCGTCCACCCGGTCGACTCAAACATCTGTAAAACATAAAAAATGTAGTGATGTCGACCACAGCGCAACATAAAAGTACCTTATCCTGCAAAAAGCAGGGATTTAGCGTCT
Source organism: Plagodis pulveraria (assembly GCA_963890685.1). Taxonomy (NCBI): domain Eukaryota; kingdom Metazoa; phylum Arthropoda; class Insecta; order Lepidoptera; family Geometridae; genus Plagodis; species Plagodis pulveraria. The sequence continues at coordinate 10,320,348 of OY982975.1, forward strand.
CCGCTTGAGATTAAACGATCACAAGAGGATTCTAATTCAGAAGTAATTATGTCATCTCTCTATTATCATTCAGGCGTATACAAAAGCTTTTTTTTGTTTTAATTTGAAGCAATGATTGCCGAGCGGTAATAGCTATGGACTGTCGCGCCGCCCTGGTTCGATCTCCACCGCCGGCTTCAGCTTCACCGCTAGACGGGCATTTTGCGAATGCTCGCCTGGCTAGCTTCGGCCCTTAGCAGAAAATCTGTCACCAAGCCTAACAGCGTGTTCTGGCAGCAGTCCTTGAGAGCCATAAAAATTACAGGCACATGAGACATAACAATTGTACGTCTCAGTGTGACGGGCGTAGTGCAATTCGTTCGGATGAAACGCATCTGTTATAGGCAGAGGTTACACAAATATATATATATATATATTTCATGTAAGACTGTAGCGCCAAAAAAATTTTGTGTGTGTGCCACGGAACTGCATGATTTGATTCCATACCATACCATCCCCATTCTATAATCGGACATCCAGGGATACTCAGAAGCGCCACCGTTATATGGTGGATGTTCCATTTACCCGAACGAAGCGATTCGCTTCTTCGTTCATCATACGAACACCTAGGGAATGGAACACCCTGCCTGAGTCTGTGTTTCCGGTTAAGTACAATATGGGGGTCTTCAAAACGCGAGTGAATAGGTATCTTCTGGGTAAGCGCGCTCCATCATCGATCGCATCATCACGAAATATAATAGACGAAAATTACCTATATTTCATATGAAATTTCCTATATACTCATTACTATTTCTAATATAAGCCTTATTCCAACCTTATTCGTACTGACCGCTGCGTAAACCAGTTGGTAACTCACGTTGGTAACAATACAGCCTGATCTAGAAACGGGGGTTTCAAACTGACATTCATCATTGTCTAAGCGTGCGAAACAGGGGGGAGCAGCGAGTAATAAAATTAAATCCTAATCTAGCCGTTACTAACCATTGCTACATTGTATGACAATGCAGTACCCAATTCCAATTTGATTACGGGTTACTTCAACAAAAACGTTGAAAAAAAAGTACCTGTTCTCCACGGTCTAAGCGTCTCTATCTCTTACTACCTTCACATTTTTGTTATACAAACGTATGAACAAATGAACACTGTGATATACCAAGATCGTAGCAATCGGGAATAAGTAATCTCTGCCTGCCCTTCCAGGACATAAAAAACAGTGACGAAATGTATATACGGATGACAATACAGAAGTTTCAAGCTTACTTTGAGATCAAGTGGGTCACCACAGAGTTCTTCGTCGAGCAAGGTGAGGCTATGACATGTGGCCATGCCTATCTTCAGCTCGTGCAAGTCGTTCAGTTGTCTCGGGTCCCGCAGCGGAGTCGCCAGCCGCGAGGGCGAAGTCGCCGTGCTCACGGGGACTACGCCCCACATGTCCAGTCCATCTTCAGTCAGCGTGCCTGTCTGGAAACAAATAACAACACTTTTACAAATATTTAGAGTACAAAATTCATCACCTCATGCGGGAATCGAATTCCCGGTTTTAAGCATATGTTGCCTTAACTACTAGACTATCGAGAATTGCTCAACTGAGCTGAAATGTGCTATAAGTTTATTTACTGAAATGTGCTATAATTTACATTAGAAGCGCTCGTAGCGAAGTTTACTTAGCTGTTCTCAACCGATCAGCTAAGTTAAGCAACGGCCGCCGCGGTCATGAGTTGAATGGGTGACCGCTAGTGACATTACTACTGAGCGTTTCCGTGCTTCGGAGGGCACGTTAAGCCGTCGGTCCCGGTTGTTGTCTTAGGATGGCAGTCGTTATAGCATGGTGGTAGAGTATTTTGCGAATGCACGCCTGGCTAGCTACCACCCTCAAGTAGAAAATCTGTCGCCAAGCACCTAACGGTGTGTTCCGGCAGCTGTCCTTGAGAGCCAGTACTTCTAGGTTAGCCTGAACAACATCTTCGAACACATCATCACTTACCATCAGGTGAGATAGTGGTCAAAGGCTAATCTATCAGGCATAAAACAAAATACCATTATAGGGAACGGTGCGCTCATAAACCAGACTACTAGACTTAATTTGATCGAAATAGTGCTTTTTCAACACTCGCTCGTAACGGGCCTTTAAATGCATCGATTTTAGTGTCATAATATTGTCTATTACGCACTCGTGCTTTTTTTTACTTTACCGCACTAGTGTTTTAAATAGAAAAAAACAGTTAACACATACAAAGTTTCCACTATTCTGACCAAGGGGATTGTAGTTGGTTTCGTTCGTTTTTCATATAAAAACAAAACAAAGAGTTTTTTACCTACTGAAGTAGAACTTTAGAAAATTTAATAATAACCCTTCTGAATCAGATTATTATTGCTATCAAAATGATCAAGAAAATATTTTCGTATGGGAATTTTCGTGTTCGTTCCTCGCAAGTGTGTTGAAAAACGTCGTATGAAATTATTGAAACTCGTGCGCGTTGATTATTATAATCTTTACTCCATTTAGGCCTTCGATCTCAGGCCTAAAACCCGTCTCGATTGTAATAAACAACTTCGCGCACTTGTTGCATAATGTACTCTATATGCTATCGATATGAAGCACTCGTAGCGAAGTTTGCTTAGCCGTTCCTAATCGATCAGCCAAGTTAGCAACATCCGCCGCGGTCAGTTGAATGGGTGACCGCTAGTGGCATTACTACTGAGCGCTTCCGTGCTTCGGAGGGCACGTTAAGCCGTCGGTCCCGGTTGTTGTCTTAGGATGGCAGTCGTTATAGCATGGTGGTAGAGCATTTTGCGAATTCCTAAAATGCCTGCCCTGCGAAAATCTATCGCCAAGCACCTAACGGTGTGTTTCGGCAACTGTCCTTGAGAGCCAGTAATTTTCGGTACCTAAAATCTAATTCACAAGTTTTTTGTATAACTTTAGCCGCAATAGGGGACGGTTTATTATCTAGAATTTTCGCTTAGCAAACGAGTGCTTGTATTGCCTGTCGTAAGTACCTTGTCGAAGGCAACACAGTCGATAGAGCCGGAGACGTTGACGGCCCTGGTGTTGAGGCAGGCCACCCTCGCCTTCTGCAAGCGGGACACAGCGTACAGCCTGCCAACTGTCATGGCGGCGGGCAGCGCCGGGGGTATTACTATGGTTATTATGTCCAGAGCTTTGATTGCGATGTCCCGGGGAGTCAGGGCACGATACGCCTGAAAAAAACAATTAAATACTACATTAGCCCCTCGACTAGCATAAACCTGTCCGGGACAGATTCACATGTTTTTTTTTTACAGCTGATAAGTTAGAATTTGACAATGAATAGATTCAGGCGTTACTTTGTCAAATCAATAAAATAAAAATATGAAAAATGGGTGCCTCATGATTTGACTTATCTGCAGAAAGAAACGCGTGTTGAAACTTGTGTTGCCTTGTTGAATCGATACAGAAATGAAGGAATATTGGATCGATTACAAAATTACAAATTTACGACAGGAAAAATTTTAGTCATGTGCGGGATTCGAACCCGCGTCCATCCACCCCTTTAGCTGGGGTATGCTCTAACCAATTGAGCTAACATGACAATGAGTCATAACTCATTTTTTCCTATCGTTCTTTAACCATCGTATTGGGATGGAGTGACATCTATAGTTCAACTTACGTTGTAGGATTTTTTTTTCATGTCTCGAGGATCTTTGCCGGCCTTTGAGCAGGGAATATGCTCTCTACTTGAAGGCCCCTAAGTCCTATCTGTTCGGAAATACTTCACCAGGCAGCTTGTTCCAAATTGTGGCAGTGCGAGGTAGGACATGCCGAGAAAATCGCAAAGTTGTGGACTTCCAGACATCGACATGAAATTAATGAAACATCCTGCTTTGTCGGGACGTCCGATGGTGAAATTGAGCTGCAGGTAGTAAATCGAACAGTTCCTCGGAACACCCTGTGATAGATACAGTAAAAGATGCAGAGTGATCAAACATCTCTACGCAGTGCCAAAGGGTCGAGCCGACCGGAGAGAACTTGATCGTGAACGATTCGAGTCGCTCTGCATTGGATGCGGTCAAATGGAAGAAGCTGGTATTGGAGGAGCTCGTAAAATCTAAAATTAACACAGTCAATCGACAGATTAATGTTTCCTTACCTTGAGAGCCACAGTGTAAGCGAGTCCACAAGCCGCGATGCAAGCTAGAATAATGATGAACTTATACGAGTCCCGGTCGAATTTGAAGTCAGCCGGAACCGGATACAGGATGCTGCGGACCAGCTGCCCTTTGCTTGTGTTGTACCCAGTACGGAGGACTAGAGCCCTGTAAACAGTTTTGAATTTTTTCTCAAATCTCCAATACTATTTCTTTTTATGTCATTGTGATGGAGCAAGCTCGAGGCCCACCTGATGATAAGTGGACTTATATCTGCCTATAACAGATGCATTTCATTAACGACGAACTGCACTGTGCCCGTCAAACAGTACAGTTGATAGGTCTCATGTGTCAATTTTAATTTACTACTAATGGCATACACTAGCTGCACCTCGCTTTTTACCCTCGTAGTCAATGATAAATAAATGTTGATGGATATGAAAAGTATCCTATATGTCATCCAGGACTTAAACTATATATATTTCAAGTTTCATCTAAACCGATTCACCCATTTGAGCACGTCAAACTCATAAACATACACCTTTACATCCTTACTCACTCTCTCAAACTCTCGCATATAAGTACAGGGTTTTTGGAAAAATGCTAACAACCTCTTAGAGTTGACTTCTGTTACTGCTAACAAACATTTTTAGAAGAATGTTTTTTTTTATTGTTTTTTTTGGTATTTTGTGACGGAATAAGCACGAGGACCACCTGATGTTAAAAGTCTCATGTGCCTGTAATTTAATATTTCATATTTTTTATTACTTAGGTCGATGTATATATTCAAAACTCTATTCAAAGGGAGCGCGGCGCGGTCCAGTGATGCCGCGGCGTGCGCTAGGAGAGACTCAAAACTTAAAACAATAAGTTTTTCTAGTACTGTCTGACACTTTTAAGTTCTGTGTCTCGTAGTAAAAGACAATGTCTACTCCGAGCTAAAAGCGCCCGCCGCGCCGCGGCAACACTGGACCGCCCCGCGCTCCGTTTGAATAGAGTTTTGAATATTTACATCGAGCTAAGTAATATAAAATATTAAATTACAGGCACTAGATACTTTTAACATTAGGTGGTGCTTACCCGTCAAATAAATTAAAAAAAAATACAAAATATGTATATTAAAAAACAAAAATCATTTCGAAATGTTTGTCAGATAAACACAACTTGCAGATGTCAACCCTAAGAGGTTGTTAGCATTTTACCAATAACCCTGTATATAAAATGTCATATTTATATGTATATGATAAATATGTTAATACTGACTTGACAGGTTCATTGTTGTAGTACCGGGTCTGTATGACCCGCGTGCCGCAGAACAGGATGTTGGACGCGTGCTCCTTCATGTGGAACGGCTTGTCTACCCGCAGGAGGGCTGTCTTCGTCACTGGGACTGATTCACCTGAGGGTATCGACTTTGAGTTACTGGGGTGAGCTCGAGTATAAGCTATATTGCTGGGTTATCGGTTCAGCTTGTTTTTGTAAATTTAGTTTACTAAAAAATTTTTGTACAAAAAAATGGAATCGACTTTAACACTCAAATGTGTAAAATAACTTGCTGAAGTCGGTACAATCGTGGACGGTAGCATTTTTAGGTTAATAAATATTTCACCCTTTTTAGTGACCCTTGCTACTTATGGGATTGATTGTCGTTCACTGTCCATGACTATATCATCAAGGTAGGAAAATACTTTTCAGTTATTGGAGTGTAACTCAAAAACGGCTTGACCGATTTTGATGAAATTTAAATGGAACCACACGGCAAGCATCAGCTTTGAAATAAAAAAATAATAATCAAAATCGGTTCACCCAGTTTAACGTTCTGAGGTAACAAACATAAAAAAACAGATGAATTGAACACCTCCTGTTTTTCATGTCGGTAAAAAGGCTGAAACCAACATCTTAAACTTACGTCTCTCAACTCAGGTTTTAAGAACCTGACAAATGCTAAAATTCTGTCACTATCGAACTGCATGGGAGTAAAAAAAGAGAGGTAGCAATGGTGAAATCGCCATCATCGCAATTTGGGTAAAAAACGAAAGAAAGCCTATTACACAAAACTAGTATCTTATCGAAAATGAAACTTAACTTGTCCCTTTTGATAACCTTATGAAATTTTAATATTGTTAGGTTTGCAATAACGCCTGCTATGCGGATTACATTACAAAATCACAAATATACGATAGGAAAAATTTTAGGATTTTGATAGGAAAGATTTTGTAAGCCTTTTGCAATTTTATTCTAAATTTATAACAATAATATAGAATACATAATTAATATATTTAAGTTACAAGCGTAATTTGAGTCAGTTTTACAATTTAATTTGGCTAAAAAATTGTTTAGAAATCTCGTTTCGGTATTAAATTTTGCCCTAGAAAATATGGTCAAGACTAACGTATAATTTTCTCACTGCTGCGAAGTAAACACTGTTCAAGTAAAGCTATTTAGCACTTGTCAGCCCTGTAACGCGAAATTCGAGTCAACGAACTGTATACTATGCGAATAGATTTAGGAGCGTTGTATCGACTTGAACAACTGTGACATGTATAACTTTTAAAATTTGACTATTAATTTGTGAATTATCTCACCATCGCCGTTGTAATTGGATACTCAATGGCTACTGGATTTAACGTCAAGATTGACAAGCCGCATCATGCGTTGTGTCTCACAATGACAACAGCTAATGTATAACATAAATAAAACTGGTCAAGGGAGTGTTGAACTCACACACCGAGAGGACTGATCACAGAATGTACTAAACAAATTATTTTTCATATATTTGTAGAACACTAGCAGCGGGTGTCCGACCTTCACTTGGCAATTTTTATTATTTGTAAAGGGTTTTTCAACAAGAATTTGTTTTCTAAAAGTTTTTTAGAATTTGTTTAAAAAAGTTTTTTTGAAAATAAAACAAAGAATTTAGATGAAGATGATTCAAATTTTTATTGTATTACGAAGAGAAAAGTTTGGCAATTATGAATGAAAAATGATATCTGGCAAATGTCCACCACGAGCACACTGACAGTTGTCGATTCTTCCATCAGTTTTTAATCAGTTTTCGGCAAAATGTCGGGTCTATTTCGTTAATCAAATCACGGATTTTGAGTTTTAAGGCTGCAATCGATTCGTTTGGCTCCGTATAGGCTCTGTCCTTAGCAAAAAATAATCCAGTGGAGTTAAATCACACAATCTGGCTGGCCACTTGCTGAATTTCGTGAAATTATGCGATCGGTAAATTTCGCTTGCAATTAATTGATCGTTTCATAGGCTGTGTGACATGTGGCACCGTCCTGTTGAAACTACATGGTCAGTGATATCCACGTCATCAATAACAGGCCAAAATTGAGTTACAATTATGTTGTTCGAAAATATCACGAATTTTACGAAATGTAACTTTAACAGAACCACCATTTCATCTACTACGAATACGTCAAAACACTAAATGTCAAAACAGTCATTCTGTTGGTGTTACCCCAATTGGAAAACAAAGTTCTTGTTGAAAACCCTTCATTTATTAACACGCTACATTTTGACACATAATAAATAAAATTACCGTTATGACAGAGCAAAAACAAATAACGTTAAAAACAACACGTTTATTTTATGGCGACCTTCATTTACTTTTTAGTATAGAGCCACGTACTGACCAGTGAGCATGCTCTCGTTGAGCACAGCAGCCCCGGTGAGCAGCGCCGCGTCGAAGTGCAGCGTGCAGCCTCGCGCCGGCAGCACCACGACGTCGCCCGGGGAGACCATCCTACTGTCCACTGTGCGCCCGTCCCACAGCTCTACTGTGTCGTGCGCCTCCACTGTGGCGCGGAGATTGTGTTGGTTCTGGAAACGAAGCATACTTATACACCTGCTCTGCTCCGACAGTGCTCATTTATTGAACCGGACCAGTGTAGAATTCAGCAATATTCTAGCTCAACTTCACTTGGGCGATTTTTATTATTTGTAAAGGGTTTTTCAACAAGTATCTTTTTTTTTCTAAAAGAAAATAAAACAAAGAATTTAGATGAAGATGATTCAAATTTTTATTGTATTACGAAGAGAAAAGTTTGGCAATTATGAATTAAAACTATATCTGGCAAATGTCGACCACGAGCACGCTGATAGTTGTCGATTCTTCCATCAAAGTTTTTAATCAGTTTATGGGAAAATGGCGGGTCTATTTCGTTAATCACATTTTGAGTTTTAAGGCTGCAATCGCTTCGATTGGCTCCGTATAGACTCTGTCCTTAACAAAAAATAATCCAGTGGAGTTAAATCACACGATCTGCCTGGCCACTTGCTGAATTTCGTGAAATTAACACCACATGTCATGGATATCACTGACACGTGGTGCCACTTAGCGAAGTAATAATTAAGGGTGAACTAACCGGTCACTTCTCCATACAAACGTGGAAGTGTGATCGCTCCCTTATTTGAGGTTTAAGGTCTTGAATTATATCCATTGGTATTTTTATTATCTGAGATTGTATCGTAACACATTTTTAAAAGAGACTTAATAGTTAGGATCCTTGAAACATTTTCATATAAATGTTTCGACGTACACAACTTTCAATCCAATTATCTATTATAATAAAGAAATTAATCGATATCATGCTTACTTCTGGACCTAAAATCTCAAATAATGGAGTCGACATTTCATTTTGTATGGAGAAGGGACCGGCCAGTTCAACTTTAAACACATTTGGGGTACAAAACGTTTATACGTCATGTCATAATATAAACAGTCGCATTGTCACGAGTGACAAAAACTGCAAAATGGACATAAGATATGCAGAATAATTGGTTCTTTGTCGGTATGTTTTCATGATAAAATGCGCCTGGTACTAATAATTTAGATGACATAGTGTACGAAGCTTTAGATAAAGCGATTATAGAAATTAACAAACTGTAAAAATTTTATGTCATATAATACCAGCCAAATATTTTTTCAAAGTAGGTATATATATATGCAGGGGATCTTTCAGTCTAAAACTGCACACCAGTCAACTAAACGTGATTATTTGTGTGTGCGCGCAGTGAGCTTACCTTTACCAAAACAACTAATGTATGCCGTTGGAATCTATCTTTTGAATATAGAACATATCATCGACGACAACATATAAAATACCTTTTATTATTGTCCTAATAAGTCTAAAGAGATATAAGCGCAAACAATATCTACAATGTACCTCTTTCACGATTATGCTCACCTAGTACTTACATTTTATTTAAATTGAAAATATGTCCATAAATTGCATTTTCCAAGTGTTCTATATTCAGTTTAGTAACTTGGCGCTGTCTTCGATGATGACAAATGATCATGAATCTCATCTCAATGACAATGAATCCATAGGTGGGATCCGATGGGAGAGACACAAATTGGTTTTATGGAATCAGAAAGCAATTTTTTAAAAATATGTTTCGATTTGTGGGTTTCGTTAGGAGCTACCCAAACTGAACAGTGCCCTATTATGAGGAGAAAGTCATATCACAAGTACGGTTTTGCTCTGTTTTAGAAGTCATACGTACCTTCTTTGTTTGTATAACGGAAGTGGCCACACCGAAGGTCGACATGAGCACTATGGCGATGCAGTAGTAGTAGTAAGGTTCGGCGAGCCACACGGCGATCGTGAACAATTGGAACACGTAAAACGGGTTGAACACCTCCAGCAGTATCAGGGTTAAGACGCCTTGCACGGGGACCTTGATCTCATTTAACCCGTAGATGTTTAACCTGGAGAATGGTAAAGATATTTTTATACCTCACAAGCTCGGAACAGGTGTTGTTTGTCATTCAAAATCGGCGTGCTTTTTATGCACTAGCGTAGAAAAAGTTTATGAAATTCCAACCTCAATAAATGTATGACAAAAAAGTGATTTTATTATTAGAAATTGTCGTTTTACTTATATTCTTTAATACAAATTAACCAATTTATTTAGTAATTAAACAACTTTAAACGGGTTTAAATCGCTTAAGTATCATTAATTTTGCCCAGACGTTTCAATAACGATCACTGTAAAGCAGTTACAGTGATCGTAGGTAGTACAACTCAACCCGTGACCAACGTATAAAGTTTAAAGTAGTTTAATTACTATCTACACTAATAATAAAAAGAAGAAAGATTTGTATTTTTGGACTTTTAGATTTTTGTATGCAACGAATAAACTTAAAAAATACTGGTCGGATTTGGATCAAATTTGGTATGGAAATAGTTTGAGACCCGGGAAAGGACATAGCATAGTTTAAGTTTAATCTAAATGCGCAAAAAGAGGTTAATGGTTTTGCACGATAAGCAACATACGCGCGGGCGGAGCCACGGCCGGAAATCTAGTGTGTAATAATCGCGAAAACCTACGACAGCATAACCATAATTTATATATTATTTAAGCTGTTTCTTACACTTTAAGTAGGTATTTTCCTCATTGCTACGGACTTGAAGAATTGTGGGTACGAGAATATAAATAACTTTGCCGTCGAGCCAGGCAGTTATTTTTATTCTCCTACCATTGAAATGTTCGCTTCCTCAGGTTTCAATACAAGTACTCACGCCAACAGCCTAACATAATAATTAACTATTCTTAGCTTTTGGTAATTGTTACAAAAAGAAATTAAATTACTTTCTTGGATTTGAAAAGGATTTTTAACCCTAAATGATGTAAAATATACCACCTTCCACAGCAAATTTTTGTAATCACACATTCTAATATATAAACACTTCCCATATATACAATGCAAAAATTAACAGAAAATAAAATTACTGGGAGCATCGTTTTCAAGCAGGAAAGGGCAGCGCGATATTATCTATTACAAGAAAAAATACCTTCAGAAATGGTTCAGATGTTCTATGATAAAATTATAAAAATGAAAAATTAGTTAAACTCTTCAAAAAATGTGGAACGCTTCACGATTTTGCGTGTCATCCTTGCGCAGGGGCCATGCTAATCTTCTCTGTATCGTTCCAATTTTAGTATATGTACTGCCGAAGCAAGTACATTAGAATAGCAAAATATGTTCTACAGTATCTACATTCTCAGAAATTTTTTGTTTGCGTGATTCAGAACGAACTTTACTTAATTCATTACTTAAAGAATAAAAATAACTTTTTGGACCGCAATTATTTTACTTTTAATTTATTGAGACTTTTCAACTATTAAGATTGTTTTAATTGCATTAAATATTCAATTTAAGAAATATTATTCGTAATTGTTCACGACACAGGCTTCAACTACGGCCATATTTTTGCCCTAGATGGCGCTATTGAAGAATAATAAGTTTAAATCAAAATTAGCTAATATTTTTAATATTATTTTAATATTATTTTGTTATTATATATTACTAATATTATAAAGCTTGTTTGTGTGTTCATATTATGTGATTTATACCAAATCGAATCAAAATGTACGGTTTAAATTAAAAATATTAAGTAGTAGTGCAACCGTTTGTTATCGCGACATCTATAAGAAAAATGAAGAACTAACTACCGGACTAAGATTCTACCATACGTTCTAGTTGCACTCGTAAATTGGTATTTTCATTTTAAATGGCGCTGGTTATAAAAACAGCCCTTAAAAACGCATTAATGTTTTTGGACTTAAGAACTATGAATTCTTGTAAAGAATATTATAATTTATCTGATATATTATATTAAAGTTCCCAGCAGAAATATGTATTTTACGTCTTAATTTAATACATTCGTAGTATATAGCGAAAAAATGTCTTGTTAGTAACAAAAATCAAATCGCAATAAATATATAACTGCTGAAAATTAAATGAGAAAACCTTTCATATTGAGCTCTTATGTTTCAATTAATGAAACTAAAATATAATACTAAGTCAATAGACATTATTTTTAATTCAAATTCAACTATTTGGTCTGCACCGTAACATCTTGTCCAAATGAAAGGTTTATTTTTGATCAGTCAATAAATGAAAAATTCATTAATAGAATCTCAATTGTGGTTATTATCCTATAGGTACATAAAAACAATTTTTGTTACAATATGTGAAACTAACAAAATTTGTGTACTTAACTAAAAATTTCACTTTACGAAATGTAACGGTAAATTATGAAAAATATTAACATTCCCACAGCCATGACAGCGTACTGATAAAATAAAATGAGCCAACTTCCAGGGCCAGTTCAGATTGTCTGATTAACAAACATAAAAATCTTTCATCTCCAGAAATGTATCTATGTTAAAATATATCACCATTTTGAAAAGCAATTATACCACTAGGTACCTAAGTGTAAGTTAAAAAAAATTATTATCAATCATTATTTTAAAAAGTTTCGTCCAAATTCGTACAGCTGTTTTTTGCGGGAATGAGTAACAATCATCCAAACATACAAACTTTGAAATGCATAATATTAATTGGATCTCTAAATAGTTGTTGTTATCATACCAAATAAAGCCCGTTAAGGTAAATCGTATTTTTTTTAATTCCCTATAGGTAAGCCTTAGACCACTATCTCACCTGATGGTAAGTGATGATGTGGTCGAAGATATTGTGCAGGTTAACTCTCTCTCTCTCAAGTCATGAATGAGTAATAAGCTTTATGTGTATGTTTCGTAACATTTTTTCCATCCTATAGTAACGTTTGCTAACTGGACGTGACGAATGTCGAATTCATTTGAAAAATATCTTACAATACTCACAAACGTTATCAAAACCTACATAATTCAACTTCTATATGCTTCAGCATGATTTGAGATATATACAGCTCAAGAAGAGATAGAGACAAATTTTATATTCGTTAAGATACTTTACTAACCACAATAGATTTTTCTTGCCCAAAATTTCAGGAACGAGAGAGCGTCTACAGGAAACCTTACGTTACCAACTTCAAAAAACGGTTTTATTCTTTGACATTGTACTTGTTTTTGCCATATTTAAACCAAATTTGCTCTTTAAATGGGACATCTTAATAGTAAAAACGCGTCACTATCCAGACATGTCCGATAATCGCGAATTCGTGAGACAAGCTTTTTTCAATGATTAAATAATTATATTTACTAATTGATGTGAAATACTTAGTATAAAAGCATAAATAACTATCTAACAACAAAAATAAATCGTCACTACGTTACCCGTGGTACAAAAAACTTCCGTTAAATGAAATGCATGGAATAAATGTCATTGGGACAGCATAGTTTACACGTTTTCGAATAACTTTTATTTAAAATAAAATTGAAAATGTGATATTTTAGGGTACAATTAATCAGATTTATACAGATAAAACAGGTTTCTTAAATACGTCAACTTTTTCATAAAAACATTTGTTTCCAAATAAATATATTTTTAATCAGATTGTTATCATGAGACCACCAAAAAACAGCCTGCACCATTTAAAATGAAAATGGCCAAATGCCATGAATATAATGCAGTGATGTACTATCATTACATTACTTTCTTTGCTTTGATTGCATAAGTATAACTAAAAGATTTTTTAACCCGAAATAATGTAAAATATATCACCTTCCACAGCTTTCTCCCTAGTTCAATTCTTTTTTTGGGTAATCGCATAATCTCACTAATATATATTGAAGAGAATAACACTTCCCAAAATTACAATTAGAAAAATAACAGAATAACAAAATGACTGGGAACATTTTTCTCAAGAGAATAAGGGCAGCGCTATATTCACTGTTAAAAAAATATATTTTTAGATGTATAATGAAGATCCAAAAAGAAACAAATTAGTTAAACTCTCCAAAAAATGTGGAACGCTTCACGATTTTGCGTGTCATCCTTGCGCAGGGGCCATGCTAATCTTCTCTGTATCGTTCCAATTTTAGTATATGTACTGCCGAAGCAAGTACATTTGTATTGCAAAATATGTTCTACAGTATCTACATTCTCAGAAAATTTTTGTTTGCGTGATTCAGAACGAACTTTACATAATTCACTAATTAAGGAATAAAAATTACTTTTTGGACCGCAACTATTTTCCTTTAAATTTATTACGACTTTTCAATTATTAACATTGTTTTTATTGCATGAAATATTTAATTTAAGGAATATTTTTCGTAATTGTTTGACACAGGTTTCAACTACGGCCATGTTTTTGCCATAGATGGCGCTAGTTTAAAATAATTATAATGTGTATAAATCAAAATTAGCACTCAAAATTGTAGATATAATTTATTAAGCTTGTTTGTGTGTTCACAATTTATACCAAATCGAATTCAAATGTAAGGTTTAAATTTTAAATATAAAGCAGTAGTGCGACAGTTTGTTATCGCGACATCTATAAGAAAAATGAAGAACTAATTACCGGACTAAGGGTCTACCAAACGTCCCAGTTTCACTCGTAAATGCTATGAATATAGATGGCAGGCCAAGGTCGTATTACCACATCATTGGCTTTACCAAATTTTTATTTTCATTTCATATGTTTTTTCATTAAAACAGGAGTTTTTCATTTTAGTTAATTATATGTCATTCCAAAACTAAATTTAATGTTATCGTAGGCGTCAAGGTTCTACCAGCCAATGGTTATAGTTCGTTTTATTTATTACTTGCTCAGTGTGTTCCATATCTTCGTAGTCCTGATGATGACCAGCTCGAAGGTCTCATGAGAAGCTATTGTCATACAAAATCAAGCACTTAACAAAATTTTAGCAAGTTAGGTGTAGTAGAAATAGGTAGAAGTAGTCTTTATCTTAGTAGTCATGTGATTTAACAAATCACAAATAAAGAAGATATGAGGTGTCATATCTTCTTTATTATACAGGGTTATTGGTAAAATGCTAACAACCTCTTAGGATTGACTTCTGCTAATCCTAAGTAACATTTTGAGATATATTTTTTTTGTTTCGATTTATTTTTAATTTTTTTATATTCATTTTCTTGGTTTTTTGTTTATTTGTTTTTGACTGAATAATCACGAGGACCACCCGATGTCAAAAACTCTTGTGCCAGTAATGTATAATTTATTACTTTGCTCGATGTAAATATTGAAAACTCTATTCAAAGGGACCACGGCGCGGTCCAGTATTGACGCGGCGGGCGCTCTTGGCTCGGAGTAGGCATTAAAACACAAAAATGTATCTATAAAAATAAAAATAAAAAAACATCTGAACATATTTCTTAGGACTAGTATAAGTCAACCCTAAGAGGTTACGTTAGCATTTTACCAATAACCCTGTATATTTCTTAGCGTACAGATATACATACAGATAAATATATAAGATGTGGTGAAATATATATAAAGTTTGTAATAAAGTGGCAGCCTAGTCACAGTAGATATATGGAATTTCAATAAAGATATATGTGGATTTGTAGCCTAGTTTTGTCATTTAATTTTATTATAGTTAATGTTAGATATACTTACATTCTAACCCGTCTCTCACTGGACGGCGGCCTGGCCCCCATGGCCTGTAGCTGGGCACAAGTAGTTCCGGACTCGATACCTGCCAGTTTGATCCACTGCGCTCTGCTACCTTCCCATACGAGGGTTTGTTTCTTATGACGGAAATATCGGTAGTGTTGTGAATCTGTAAATTAAAGAGTGGACAAATATACGACAGGATAATTTAAGTCATGTAGATAGATGCGGTATTCGAACCCGCGTCTATCCACCCCTTTTGTCTTATGTTTCTCATATAGTTGTATTTTTTTAATGTAATCCGCATAGCAGGCAGCATTAAAATTATAAGGTTGCTCATTTAAAAATATAAAACCAATTGTAAAATTGGTCTGGATTGTAGGAAAAACGTAAGTTGAACTATAGATGTCGCTCCATCCCAATACGATGGTTATAGAACGATAGCGAAAATTTGAGTTATGACTGATTGTCATGTTAGTTCAATTGGTTAGAGCATACCCAATTGAACGAACACAACTCAAGGGGTGGATTAATGGACAAATATTTCGAGTGTAAAAATAAATACCGCGGGTAGGG
This sequence comes from Plagodis pulveraria, assembly GCA_963890685.1. NCBI lineage: Eukaryota > Metazoa > Arthropoda > Insecta > Lepidoptera > Geometridae > Plagodis > Plagodis pulveraria. Next base: position 10,336,370 of record OY982975.1, read on the forward strand.
TTTAAGCTCGCGTCTTCCGTTCTGCTAAATATCCGGTAAGGATTTATACGAAAGAATGATAATTTTACTCTCGTGAGTATTGAACTCGTGTCCATTTCATTCAATTTCTTTTTTTTTATGTGATTGTGGCGTAACAAGCATGAGGCCCACCAGATGTTAAGTGGGCTAACCTCTGCCTATAACACAATATAGTATATATAGTACAAAAACGATGTATTCGAGCAATGTACGGCCTTAAGCAAACTGACTCGTGTAAACATTACTTCAAGAAATCAAACCTATTGACATTGCCATCTATATACGTTAGTGAGGTTGCCATGTTCGTAAAACGCAATCCTGAATTATTTGAATTTATACCGGCTGGCACTCGACGGGCAGGAAACCTACTACATCACTCGGGAAGTAAATTATTCATGCGTAAGAGTGTGTTCTGCATGGCACATAAAATATACAATGCTATTCCACAACGAATCAGACGTATTGATTGTATTGTATTATTTAAAAAAACTCTACAAAAATTTCTGCTAGACAAAACCTACTATTCTATTAGAGAGTTTTTGGAGGATAAGAATCATAACTGACATTCAATTTTATTATTATACTTACTAATTTTATTTTTTTATCGCATATTGTATCATTGACATGAAATTTTTCAATGCATTATAATTATTCTGACATTTTAATTGAGAATCTTTGATAATAATATTAAGTTACGACAATTAATTGTATTTGCATCTCATTATGTATTGTTTCTTTTTAATTTATTTTATGTATAAAGCTCTTGTATGCTAATTAAGCGGATCTAGCGAATTATGATTAATTTATTTGTCACCACATTTTATGTATTACCTAGAACCACAAGAAAATAAATCATTTATCATTTATCATTTATAACAGAGGCATTTTGTTCGAATGATATGCCCTGCTCCCGTCACACTGAGACAGTTGTTAAGTCTCATGTGCCTGCAATTTTTCTGGCTCTCAAGGGCTGCTACCGGTACCGGTGGTAGCTAGCCAGGCGAGCATTCACAAAATGCCCTTCCACCAAAATAAGTTCTACACACTGACCGCTCTAACCTACAGAGCTACCAAGGTATGTACCTATAGCCGCCGCTATGGCAAGCTGGCAGCAAGTGCCACGCTTCTACGGCATATCCCTCGATATCCATGTTGGACCCTATATACGAGCATACGTAACGCTTAGTTTCATATCAAATTTCGATTCCGCTTTAGATTCCAATACAATTGCCTTATTGTTCAGTGGAAATCTACAAAAATTAGACGACCACAAGAAACCTTAAGCCAAGAGTTTTTTTTACATTGGCGTGAGCAAATTAAGTTGAAGTCTGAAGCAGTGATGGCTCAGTGGCATTGGCTATGGACTGCCGCGCAGCAGGTCCATGGTTCGAATCCCGCCCAGAGCTTGAGCTTCACCGCATGGTGGAAGGGCATTTTGCGAATGCCCGCCTGGCTAGCGACCACCCTCAAGTAGAAAATCTGTCGCCAAGCACCTAACGGTGTGTTCCGGCAGCAGTCCTTGAGAGCCAGAAAAATTACAGGCTAACGAGACCTAACAACTGGACGTCTCAATGTGACGGGCACAGTGCAATTCGTCGTTGACGAAATTCGTCTGTTATAGGCAGAGGTTAGTCCACTTAACATCAGGTGGGCCTCGGGCTTGTTCCATCACAATAAAAAAAAAAATAAAAAAAATAAAGTTAGAAAAGGGGCAAGACTGGGACGCGGAAATTATTTATTATTATTATTTACAAAATAATTTAGTGATATGGCATATCGGGGGATATGGCATATCGGGGGATATGCCATATGAGCGTAGTATCTGTCGCCAGCATGCGGACAAACTGACCCTACATATAGGCGGCGGCTATGGGTACAATACATACCTTGGTAGCTCAGTAGGTGAGACCGTTCATTGTGTAGAACTGTGGACACGGATTGAATACTCACTCGAAGAGTCGAATTTTGAAATGTTATGTGATAAGGTTCGTTTTGATTTTATACTTCTTATAGGATATAGCAGTCTCACCTGATGGTAAGTTAATATGTGGTCGAAGATGGTAAATATACCATCAGTAATATGTTGAAGAAGGTAATAATCTAGAATTGAAACTGGTTCTTAAAGACAGCTGCCGGAACAAGTCGTTAGGTGCTTAGCGATTGTGCAACTTGAATTTGGTAGCTAGCCAGGTAAGCGGTAAAATGGCCTACCACCACGGAGTATTCAGGCCACCCGAAGGCCTCCGACATAGCGTCCACAGCCATAGACAAATAACGTACCCTCCACAGCACAGAATAAATAATAATCCAAAGCACGGAAGCCCTCAGCAGGAAATGGCACTAGCGGTCAGTGAACGATATACCAGCTGTAATGTTCTTGTTTCTTAATCTAGTTGATTTGTTAAGAACGACTAAGCAAATCCCGATTCAAAAACCAAGGCTAAAATAACTGGAAATGGCTCTGGAGGACATGACGCCAGAACACACCATTCTAACTCGTTAAACTGTCTACTTGAAGACAAGCTACTAAGCTAGGAAGAACCGTAAATTGCGTCTAGACAGTTAATTTGTAACAATGTATGTTCAATACTCCATAACTCCATACTCACCGGCCACTTGGCCATCTGCTTATCATAGATAATTTATAGATGGAGTTTTTTTATGTGATAAGATGGCAAACGATCAGGCGGCTCATCTGGTGGTAAGTGATCACCGTCGCCCACGAACATCCGCAACACCAGAGGTCTCGAGGATGCGTTGCCGGCCTTTGAGGAGGGAATATGCTCTCTTCTTGACGGCCCCTAAGTCTTATCTGTTCGGAAATACTGCACCAGACAGCTGGTTCCAAATTGTGGCAGTGCGAGGTAGGAAATATCGTGAAAATAACAAGGTTGTGGATTACCAGACATCGACATGAAATTGATGAAACATCATGCTTTGTCGGGACGTCGGATGGCGAAATTGAGCTGCAGGTAGAAAATCGAACAGTTGCTCGGAACACTCCCCATGATAGATACGGTTAAGTTATAAAATCTAAAATGGCGGATACTAAATGGCTGCCATACAAAGAGATCCGATCCCTTTGAAGCAAGGCCGTTAATCTAATTCCATCACATAATATTAATAGCCATAACGTCTACCGTTTAACAAATACCTCCATTACGAGGTTTGCCATAATCTCCACGCTTGGTAGGCGTCTTGGGGATAGCAGTAGCAGTGTAATATTTGTTTAAAGCGCTCGTAGCGAAGTTTGCTTAGCTGATCTTAACCGATCAGGAAAGTTAACCAACGTACGTCGCGGTCATGAGTTGGATGTGTGACCCCTAGTGACATTACTACTGAGCGCTTCCCTGTTTCGGACGTGAACGTGCCCACGTTAAGCCGTCGGTCCCGGTTGTTGTTTTAGGACGGCAGTCGCTATAGCATAGTGGTAGGGTATTTTGCGAATGCCCGCCTGGCTAGCTACCACCCTCATGTAGAAAACCTGTCGCCAAGCACCTAAGGGTGTGTTCCGGCAGCTGTCCTTGACAGCCAGTTAATTCTAGGTTAGCCTGAACAACACCTTCGACCACATCATCACTTACTATCAGGTGAGATAGTGGGCAAAGGCTAACCTATCAAGCATATAAAACCTTCTGGTACTTATTCTTTCAAAACAACATCCACAGGTATAGGGAGGGTGCAATGTATTACAGGATTCTAAGGGGGTAGTATAGAACATTTATTAATTAAAAAGTAATCAACAAACAACTTACTGATTGTGGTGCCATCTTCCAAATGTAAAGGTGTGTGTATCGCGTCTGCACTCTCCATTGGGTCCTTCTCTGCGCATTCATCTTGGAAAGCCTCGTTTAATAACCCACTGTAAAGAAAAAAAGATTTAATGAGATAACTATAACTTTCCCTATATTAGGTTACCTCGTTGGTCGAGTGTTATTAACCGTCGTTTTGCAATCTCGAGGCCTTGGGTTCGATCGCCACCCGGGTCGGTCAGATATTAGGTTTTATCAGAGCTTACTAAATTGTTAAAAACAGTTAAGAAAGTTCGTTACTGCAATATCTATAATTTTATTTAATTACAAATAATAACAGAATTATAAGTAACTAAAATTTAAACACCACTATACGAAAAATATTATTTTAATTATAATATTGAGCGAGAGGTAAACGGCAACGCCGCGGGCCTCGCTGAGAGCGAGGAATCTGCGAATCACCAATGAGAGTGCGGTGGAGTTGTGCGCCGTTGCAGTTCTTCTAAAATAATAAAAAAAGCAGGCCAAGTACAAGTCGGACTCGCGACTGAGTTCGTACAAACTTGTAGGTACATAAGTAAAAGTTGTAGTATTTTGTGGACGTCCCCTATGACAGTTAAAAAGCACAACTATTTGGCTACGTCGAGATAGTCGTAATAACTTATTGGTAAGAAACCCGGTGCGTAAAATAAAAACATAAGTTCGATTCTAGCTCAAGTAAAAACATTTTTTGTTAAAAGAATTGGTAAATGTAATCTTCGGTTAGCCTGTCACCATTGTTCGCGGCACTTGAGGCAATATTTCATAGGCAACTATTTCTCATACATACCCACATTTTTAAATTTATTTCGCTGCACAGTAATGTTATGTTTCATTCGATATTATGGTGTTGAAAGGCAATAAATATTTAACACTGGTCAGTTGGCGGATGTGGTAATGGCAACACCAAAGCGACAGTAGCGCCGCCATTTGATGGGATAAAACATTCGACATGCTCTGTGATTGGCAGAGTGATTTCCACTAAAACGAGTGTTGACACGAAGTGAAGAGCGGAGGAGTGGGGCATTCTTTTGACGACCACCAGACTGGAAACATTGGAGCCGAAGGACTGTTCTGTTCATTACAGTAACAATATTGGTCGTTATTCGTCAAGGACGGCAGTCTGGATTTACGCTCCGTTCTCAACGCACGTACATTGATGCTTGGTGAAGATACCACCAGCACTGTATGCTCTTACCCGCGCCAAGCATTGTGATCATATCAAAGTACACAAATCGAAGAAATATAGTGAGTAAGCTCTGGCCAGAAGCTACATCCAGGAGGATCCGTGAAGACGAGGATATCAATACGAATTCCAGGTACCACTGTGCAGCTTCTTGTGTTTCTTCTGTATTCCGCTCTTTTCATACTTTCACCAGCCTATGGATACACCCCCCGCACTCTCTCCCACCGGCAACGTTTGGCAACACAATCTATAAATTGTGAAATTATGTTTTGCTAGATAAGATCAGATATGGAGCGAAATTAATAAAAGGGAATTTACCTCGTATCGGCTATATTTTTCTCCAATATCTTGTGTATGAAAAAGCTTCTGCATTTCTTCTGATATGTTTCCTGTAATAGACAAAACATATAGTATTATTAAATCAAACCAATATAATAAATTGTTGCAAGTTTGAGTGTTTGAGTGTGTGTGTGTGTATGTGAGGATGGTGTGTGTGTGTGTGTGTGTGCCTCTCTCTCTGTGTGTGTGTGTGTGTGTGTGTGTGTGTGTGTGTGTGTGTGTGATTGTGTATGTTTGTTAGTCCTGTATTGAAACGGCTGAACCGAATATTGTATTATTACTATTATTATTAACAACTAAAACGATTTACATGAAACCAATTACAATAATTGAGGAATCATCATACAAATAGATTTCCCTACTATCATGTAGCATCATTGTATGAATTTGTATTTTATTTATATGAATGTTTTATTGTATGAAACTTGGATAGGTTCTCGTTTAACACTTAGGATACTTTTAAACATAGGCTTAGGATGTACAAGACCAACAGTGACGGATGCATGGTGTAACAAAAAATGAAATGTAAATGTGTGAGTGACATAGTGTTGTAATGACCCGAGCGTAATACTATCGACAGTTTTACTTGTTGAATCTTAGGACACATTCGTTTAAAATGATGCCCTATATAGTTCAATGAGACTATTGTAATGCTAATGATCGTAAACAACACTGAAAACACAGAAATGCAATATATGCAATTTCATTAACTTGAACAACTTATTTTTCAAGTTATTATGATTTAAAAACCAAACTACTTAACTGATTATGATGAAATTTCAAAGGGATGAATCTTAAAGTATATCCTTTCAAACAAAATACGATGTTTTCAAATGAAAATCAAACCAAATATCATAACATGAATACAACCTTATTGAGAATCTGCTCCCTTTTTGATCTGTTAAAAATAAAACTCATTCAAAGTTGAAGTCAAATGCATTTATTGTAGGTCTAAAATGGTACAGCACTTTTAAAAGTAAACTACTATAACTTCATCGTAACAAGATTAAATAAAACTTACCATTACTAAGTATTATGATTATCATTAACAAAATCATTAAGCTGCAAATATACAGGTACTTACTGTAAATTATTAAATTACATTTATCTGAATACCATTTGCGTAAACCATTCACATGTGGTAAGCAAAGGTCGAATTTGTCCCTTGTGTAAACATAGCTCATTTGGCTGTAGAAATGACGATGTGTACATAATTTCGATGATCTTTACTAACTGGCCTACAAAACATATAATTCTTTAAAGTCTGCTTTTAAGTCTAAAAGCCGTTTTATCATTATTTTTGTTTCAGCTTTTAAACTTCTTAAGAGCTAATTTTTTTCTGTAATTTTTGTCACAATTTAGAACATTAGTTAATAAGTTTTTTTCCTTGGAGACAGTACTTGATTTGAAGGGCAGGTAATGGCTAACGAAGGTAATATATCTCTATTTAAGTAAGGTCAGGGCCGTCTTATTTTCAATTTGATCTGAAAGGAAAAATAAAAATTATTTTGTGTCAGGATAGCCATAGCTATCCAGCGCTGCAATGAAGCGAGTATTGTAGATTTTATTGCACCAGGGACGCTAAGGAAAGGGTTACTAGATTGACTCAACATATCCTACAGCCATTACATGAAAAAAAAAATATTTGACCATGTATTTTACTACAAATTAAACTTTACGTTACTTGTGTCATCATTTCCTAAAGCTATTGACTACCATTTCCACAGCTTTATGCATTCAGGGACATTAAAAGTTGGTATTGAGTCTTTCATTAGTATAAATCGATGTTTTCTTTGTATGAAGCATTTTGATTCAAAGTTTACTACAAACTGTAGTTTTAATTTAGATTGCGTCAATAATCCGAACCCTTTTATTACATACTGAAAATTTGTTGGTAATCTGTAAGAACACAAACATTATATACAACATATAGTTATTTCAAATTCTGTTAAATAGCCATTTGTATAAAGATACTAATATTTTATGATAGAAGTAAGAGATATTTCCAATTATTTATTGAGAGTTAGGGGAACTTTTCACAGAAAACATCATAATACATTTTGAATAATATATCTTGTTATAATATTTTCTCCCTTATTCGTAAATACTCAATAAGCTATAAACTGATCTGTCAACTTCTCGCTAATTATTACGTAATTATATTATTTTTAAACCAATTTATGATTAAAATAACTACCGGTTATTTTTGAGGTTCGAATATGTACCCGAGCATTCACGTCGAAGCTACAGGTCAGACATAAACTATCGACTTTATCGATACTTGTGACGTCAGGACTTTGTCAAGCCCTATCGTAAACAAATGTTTTTGTATTTTTCGCAAAATACCAACCAATTCTTCATTTAGCAATGTAATTTGATGATAAGTATGAAGAGAAATCTATTATCTAATATTTCCATAGTCCATATAACTAATTTTAAAACAAAATGACGAAATAATGATTATCCAAAAAGCAGTACAAATAAACATAAATTACCTGTGAAACGTGTATATGTTCGGGTTACTGTGTCTTGTAACCTCACATTCACTCACTGAACAAGACACCATGCTTGCAGAATACATATTTTATATTATAATCGTAAGATATTTGAGCAAATACACAAAATTCGCGCCGACTTGGAAGAGCCCGGGACGCTATGGCCTCTTACTCGAGTAAAAAATGACATACCGTCTTCTTGTTTCACTATCTCTTTTATTCTCGCGACGGTTTGTACCAGCTTAGGACCTTTCACTCACACACTTCGTAGGTCTGTTGAGCGTAGCGAAAAAATCCTAGGTCTGTGCTTTTAAACATAATCATAATTTTTCAACATTATCTATCTACGCTGATGAAACCACGGGGCACAGCTTGTAATTAAATATATGAATCATCTTCTTACTTATATCCCAGTAATATGGGGTCGGTACATTAGTCGGTATTGCATTTCTGTGTACACTATGTTTTCACTATCACATAAGGTAAGTATCTTATTAATTTAAATATTTTATTCAGTAAATGAATTTATGGTTTTGCATCTAACACAATCTTCATTCTTGTACAAGACTGTTGTAAGTACTATTTTTAAATATTGTCGGTTAGAGTAACAAAATTGACGATCGCCGTTCATGTATATATTCTAATTGGTTGTGTAGGTTCAATGACGATTTCATCTTTTTAATGTTATTTTTTTTGCCTGATAGGCCTTTGATTACTATCTCACCTAATGGTAAGTGATGATGTGGAAGATGTTGATCAGGCTAAACTAGAATTACTGGCTCTCAAGGACAGCTGCCGAAACACACCGTTAGGTGCTTGGCGACAGATTTTCTACTTGAGGGTGGTAGCTAGCCAGGCGGGCAATCGCAAAATGCCGTTCCACCATGCGGTGAAGCTCAAGCCGGCTGTAGGGATCGAACCATAGACCTGCGGCAATCCATAGCTATTACCGCTCGGCCATCATTGCTTCAAAAATATGCGCTATTTTCACTGCTTGCACGGAAACGTTCGTTTCATAATGTGCTTAACTTACACCACGATAGCATTATGATCTCATCTATAACGTCACCTCCTCCGGCTGCATATAACGCTCACAGAAAAGTGGTAGTGCAGCGTGTGCCTAAATGTCTAACTCAAATTTTGACAGATAGATGGGTTTTTGTTACTGTGGTTAGAATTCTATACGTAAAACAATCTTGTTTACAAAATAATGCCTTGCAATGTAATATTACTAATGTTGATAGTTAAAATGAAGGTTATTTTATGGTTATTTGCAAAGAAGCAAATTGATGTCATAAGCCAGGCTACTAATCGGTGCAAATTGTTTGCTTGCAAACAGTGAATATTTCTCTTATCTATATGGTGCATTTTCTCGTATTTTAAGTATGATCCAAGCGTTTGCATCGTATCAAAAGTCAACATTATTTATTCAATTCAGGCGTCTACGACGCTCTTATGAAGGTGAGTTCCAAATTTAATATTGAAATATTGTACATTGTACTGCCACGTTTAGCAAAAAAATATTATAGAGCCACTACTACACACTTTATTTTTATTTTTATCAGTATTATTATAGATAGACCTCCGTCCATATCTATTTATAAATATCACTTTGTATAGGGTTGTCTGGAAGAGATCGCTCTCAGCGATAAGACCGCCCTAAGAATTGTCACACCTACCCTTAGGTATTGTCTTAAGTTATAAATTTGTTAATTTTAATGTGTCAATAAAGTGTTACATATCTATCTATCTACTAGAAGAACGGGCAAGAAACGCGGGGCCATTCTTTTCAACTTCTTCCAACAATGTCTTACAAACTATATAATGAAATTATTATTGAAAAAGCGACAGTCTTCCTAGGAATCAAAATGGATTCCACTTTACAATGGGATCCACATATACATGATCTCTCCGGAAGACTTAGTTCTGCTGCATATGCAGTTCTTAGGATAAGACAGTTAACAGACGTAGCTACTGCTCGCCTAGTTTATTTCTCGTACTTCCACAGTATTATGTCGTATGGTGTATTGCTGTGGGGAACTGCTGCTAAGATAGAGACAATCTTTATCAAACAAAAGCGTGCAATTCGAGCCATATATAAAATGGGTCCTAGGGAATCTGTGAGGGATTAAAGAAATTGATATTTTAACTTTACCAAGTCTGTATATATTTGAAAATATTATGTATGTTCGTATAAATTTAAGTAAATTTATATTAAACAGTGACAATCACGATTACAATACTAAGGAATAAAGGCAAAATAGCGGTGCCAGGTTTTAGATTAGCAAAGACAAATAAAAGGTACTTCTTTGGTAATTGTGTGCGGTTTTATAATAAAGTTCCCAAACATATTACAACGCTCACAGAAGGGAAATTAAAGTTGCATGTGAAAAACATATTGATTAAAAAATCCTACTACACAGTTTCTGATTACATAAACGACAAAAATGCCTGGACAATTCCGCCTCCGCCAAGCTATTGCCTGTCACCTACATAATTTAAACAAATATTGTAATAACTCTATTAAATAGTAAGTATGTAACACATTGTTAAAAGATGTTTAAAAGAATGGCCCCGAGTTTCTTGCCCGTTCTTCTCGCAGTGGCTCTATACAATTTATTTGCTGAACGTGGCAGTACAATGTAGAATATTTCAATACTAAAATTTGTAGTCGACCTTCATAAGAGCGTCGTAGACGCCTAAATTGAATAAATGATTTTGACTTTGACTTTGATTACAATATTTGTTTAAATTACGTAGGTGACAGGCGATAGCTTGGCAGAGACGGAGTTGTCTAAGCATTTTTGTTATTTAAGTTATCATAAACTGTGCAGTAGTTTTTCTTAATCAAAATGTTTTTCACGTGCAACTTGGATTGTCCTTCTGTGTATTTTTCAACGACAGCAGTGATTGCATTTAAACCGTAGTGGTAGACGTTGAGGATACTCACAACAACTAGCACTTGGTCAGCGACCTGAAAGCAGCACCGGATGCAAGTCGCATACAGGAACCAAGTGGGCACCCAGTGGAACACCAGGAAAGGCACCCCACACGTCAGGGCAGAGAATATGAACACCAGCACCGTCCGCCATCGACTTTTCCTGTACCCATACACCACCTGGAAATATATATTGTTTATTTTTTTAATGTTTGTTACCTTAGAACTTTTGACTGGGTATGTTTTTTTTTATTTGAAAGCTGATGCTTGCCGTGTGGTCCCATTTAAATTTCATCAAAATCGGTCAAGCCACTTTTGAGTTACACTCCAATAACTGAAAAGCATTAGTCTATTTTGATTAAGTATATAGTTATTTAAAGTGAATGACAATCAATCCCATTTTATAGCACAAAATGGAACCTACTTCAACACTCAAATGTGTAAACTTGTTTGTTAATAATAATAATAATACTAGCTTGGAAAATCGAGACTGAATAAATGTATAAAGTAATGTGCATATATTTGTATACAGCGCTACACATCTATATAAGTAAATGAATATTAATATTTTTTTTATTTTTTTTGTATTACTATAATTTTATCAGTTTACTGAGCTAATATTACAGAACAATCGACATCATAAGTATATATTTAATTCCAATTAAAATTTCCAAACGTCTCTTAATGCATTTATAAAACTTCACTTATTTATATATATTACCCACGCACATACACAAAACCTCGCAGACTTTCATACTCTCTCTCTCTCTCACACACACACACAGAGTCAGATAGAGGTAGAGAGACGCTCACATACATAATTATGTCTAATGAATTCACACAATCGACTGTTTGTTTTTAATAGAAAACCTATAGAATGTAAATCCTTAATTGGCCGTAAGTTATTTATAAGAAATATTTAAAATTTAATTAATGGCTGTGGATTTTGTTTAATAAATAAAAATAAAAAATAATTGTCTTAATTAGAAATAATAAAAAGAAATTAAAATGTACAGGCCCCCCACTAGGTGGACTGACGACATCGTGAAAGTCGCGGGTAGCCAATGGTTACAAGCGGCTAATACCCGTTCTTTGTGGCGCTCTATGGGGGAGGCCTCTATTCAACAGTGGACGTCTTCCGGCTGATGATGATGATGAAAATGTACAGAATTTATGATTATTCTACAGAGATACATGTCGTCATTAATTCGTCAAACGTGACGTCAGAAACGCCGAAACACAACACATCGAGCGCACGATCGAGATTTATTTCGAAGAGTCAAGACCTCCTGAGGATGTTTCGCGTTGAAACGAAACGCGTCGGAAATTCAATTGTCACTAGATATTTAACAAATTATTGGAGTACAAAATGTTATGCCCAAGGCGGGAATCGAACCCGCGTCCTCCAATATCGCGTCGGATGCCTAAACCTCCTCGGCCACCTGGACACGGCATTTCTAGCCGTAATTTCGTGCTCCAATTGCTTCAACCTTCATAGGGGAGGATGCGCGGCCATCAACAAGACTACTAGACTTCATCTAAACGAAAGAAGTTTTTTCAAACACTTAACTCTCGGAGGACGCGGGTTCGATTCCCACCTTGGGCATTACATTTTGCACTCCAATAATTTGATAAATTAATTTTCGCTTAGCACGCGATAGTGCTTTAATCATATTGAGAAATATCACTAGATATATTTATATTTATTAGTGATTTTCTAAGATATTAAACTAATGTTTTCTTAATATATTTGATATTAGTAAATTATATCCGCAAAGTAACATCTGGATATATTAATTAATGTTTATTTAGTTTGCGATATCAATGATTTGATTAAAACTAACGTAAGTTTGACACATACTAAAGGACATTTTTAGCAGATTTAACTTACGGTTTTTTAAGACGCCTTCTCGACGAGAATAACCGTAAGTTAAATCGGCTAAAATGTCCTTTAGTATATCAATGATATCACATGATTACTAGGAAAACTTGCGATATCAATCATTTTACACATTAACCTGTTATAAACATATTTTAACCATGTACCCGAGATAAGTGTATAACTATTACAAGCATAATATGAATTCGTAATGACTTGTGTAATGTTACTACCGATAAAATATACACAACATTGATAAAGAGAAATATGATAAACATTCGGCGCCGGTAAGTGAAAAAGCGAGCCATACATTTTAATACATTTTTGCTTCCCCGGCAACGGCACGGCGCCGGCGCCGGTGCCGGTGCCGGTGCCGGGCCGGGTAATGGAAAAACGCCCAATGGAGGCGGCTCTAACGGCGTATCACGGATATGTTTCCTTTATTATAGCTATGGTCTTATAATGTGGGGAAATTCAGTTGAAATGGATATGATTTTTAAAATCTATAAACGATGTATTAATGTTATGAACAAAACCTGGTTTCTAGATACCTGCCAGCCACTTTATAAGCCTCACATGTTCTTCTTTTGCCTTGCATGTATTATAAGGATATTTGTTTGTTTACAAAATCATCCTGAGTATTTTTAGATGTGTAGTGGTATTTTATCAACAAAAAAAAACACAATATGAAACTTATAATTATACTAACCTCCTTGTCACAAAGTAATTTTTAAGAAAAATGTAAGCAATATTTTTATATCCATTTATAACAATTTTCGTAATAATATAAAAATTTTGGAAGGAAAGGCTTGAAGAAACAAATTAGTTACTGGCTATTGTGCAAATGTTTTCATAGAATTAAAGAGCATCTTAGTTTTTATTATAGACTGCATGTTTAATACCTAATTACTTATTATGGATTGTCTCAACTAGAAATTATATAGTACTATAGATGTTTCTTTTATTGCTTATAGGTAAGCCTTTGATCACAATCTCACCTGATGGTAAGTGATGATGTGATCAAAGGTGTTAACATACTTAAACCTAGAATTACTGGCCTTCAAAGACAGCTGCCGGAACACACCGTTAGGTGCTTGACGACAGGTTTTCTCCTATTAAATTTTACTTAATATTTGCACACCTGCTTGGAGGCAGTATGCTGTACTTGACGTACCTACGTACAAGATCTTGATATGTTAATAATTTTGTTGTAATCTTGCAAGTAAACATTTGATTTACCATAAATTAATTATTGTGACGTTCAGGATCAAAAACAAAGTGTAACCAACAAAGTGTATTTAGGGTGGGATAAGAACAAGAATTAGAAGGCTATGTTATATGATTTGAAGTAGTGAAAATAACCTGAGTTAAATAAAATTACTTAATGAAACAAAACTGTGCAGTATGAATATTCAGTGATACTATCCATATAAGCAGGCATAAGAAGGCATGGGACTTCCACATAGCATTCTAAGCAATAACATAGATTCACTGGGAAGACAACAACTTTTATAGTAATTGTAGGTAAATATGTAATAAAACCTATGTAAATTCTTAGTATAGACAGTCAGTAATAACATATGACAATCTCAATAAAAATAGTTTTTTATTTTTTTTATTGTGTCGGAACAAGCTTGAGGCCCATCTGATGTTAAGCGGACTAACCTCTGCCTATAACAGATGCACAATCATAAGTGATAATTTGCACTGCCCCCGTCACTTTGAGACATAGTTGTTGAGTCTCATATGCCTGAAATTTCACTGGCTCTCAAGGACTGCTGCCGAAACACACCATTAGGTGCTTGGCGACAGATTTTCTACTTGAGGTCGGTAGCTAGACAGGCAGGCAATCCCTAAATGCGCTTCCACCATACGGTGAAGCTTAAGCCGGCGGTGGGGGTAGAACCTGCGGTACGGCAGTCCATAGCTATTACCGCTCGGCCATCATTGCTTCATGTGACAGAGATTTAATCATACAATTTTCTTCCCATAACCAAAGTTATCTGTTTGAATTGAAGTCATATATTTATTATCTATACATATTTACAGATTCAAAAGTACCTATGCTAGTATGATGAACATATGTTTTTTTTCCACAAAACCTTATGCATTTGAGCTTATATTTAAATGAGCTGCAATACAATCAAAACCTGTTCTACCAAAAGGTGAAAAAGGTTGTTAAAGGTCAAACAAAGATTCACTTTGATGATATTTACGAACTCAGGTCTTAGTATCAGAATCGGGTATGTTCAAATGGGATGGATTTGGATATTTGTAAAAGACAACTGAAAATGTGGTAGCAAATGAACAGAACGCTACAATTAGGTGGTGTGCTGCTGCATATTCGCCACAGAATATAGCTCACTACCAAGACCTTACCTCTTGGTAGCTTTTTTATGACTGAGAAAGATAGTGGTCAAACGCTAGCCAGTCTAATAAGTTTAATAAAATTAAAGCAGTACAATGATAAACCATACAAATTGGTTTTGTGTAAACAGAACACATATTTTACTGACCCAACTGCTAAGGTAGGATATAGGATAGAGGTGATGTAATATCTACCTGTTCAAATTCAGGATCCGCATTTATGTACTGTGCAGTAAGCTCCAAAAATATTTCTCTGTTGTTCTCTTCTTCATATCTGATTAAAGGCTGAATGTCATCTTCAGACTCCATGACTAGATTCTTTAAAATTTCCAGTACCAGTAATTCTTTAGTTATAATAAGTAATTCTTTGGTAATCGTTTCCAATTTAACATTTCTCTTCACAGAAATCCAGGCTCAAACACTGTATTCATTATTCCCCATCAGTTATCAATTCTGGGAAGTACCTACTGCTCACATGGGTGGTATGGTTCATTGTATACTGATAAATAATGCGTGACTAATCCGCCATTGGTCTAGGTATTTGAAATATTATCAGAAGTGACCCGATTAGAACATATGGTAACAGAATACCAAGAGGATTTCGATGGTGATGTAAACAAACAAGTTGAATCTAAATTAGCTAGAGAGTGTACAGACGCACATTAAAACCACAATATTAATTCATAATTCAACACAAAACTTAAAGAAAAGATGACATAGAATAATTACTGAGACAATAGTATCTTTTCATTATAAACAATCACAACAACACGATTGTGTGATAACACAACACAAGTGGAACGACGATGTTATTTAGATATGTTGTGATTATTTTATTAATAATTCTTCATATTTGTATTCTTCTATCCTAGCAGTGTTGTGTGATTCTCGCTACCAATGATATTAATAAAATCATTTTACGCTTTATCCTCGTTTGTTTTTGATTGATTGAAGTGCGTGACAAACAGCTGATTTACTATTTGATAGTTCAATGTAAATGACAGTGACAACGACATTTGCAGTGATGTCCATCAAGGAAGTAATCATCAGCGTTGCCAATGGTTTACTGTTGTAACCTATTATGTGATTATTTATTCCGTCCGGTTACTTACAGGGTAAACAACTCAATCGGTTATTTTTAGGTGTTTTTTTTTACAAAGACTGTTCTCATTTTTGCAATATTGACGTTTTTGGCTGATTCAGAATTTGTGGCATATTATGCATTATTATTCGTTTTTATGTGTGTTTATTCGAGCTATTGCAATGTTACAAGCAAAAATAAATTATTGCGATATGGATTGTGAAAATATCATGTTACTTTTCTCAATAAAAGGTCAATTTTAACCACCGTCGGATGACAAGAGCCTATTGGCAACACTGGTTAATAATTTGAATGTAAGAAATACTTTCATCAGCCCATTTATGTAATAACTTATATTTTTCTTCTTCCTATCCTTATCGCATGCAATCAGCAAAACCTTTGTTATTGACTGTTATAGACTGTATTACTTGTCATCACCGAGCTGTCCTCCTTAGTGTTCAGTATACCTTCGCCAGCCTTCTTCTGCCTTGTTGATATTCAATTCTGCCGCGTCAAGTAAGTTTGTATTTGTTGGGCAATTAAAAAATTATTACGACTATTATAAATTATGTAATACATGTTTTTCATTTTCATTTTTCATTTTCATCTTATTATGTCATATCCCTAGCACGCTCATTAGATGTTCCATTCATTGGTAACTACATCCAACACTCCTTTATTTTCTCCGTCTTTTCCCCAGCCTGTTCACTACATGTTGCATTTTATCCACTAAAGAGTATTTTGCCTGCGTACAATATTCACATTGGTACTTTTTGTTATTGCGCGTGTCTTTACTATTGATGTGCGGAGCAGTAGCTGATGATAATAATAATGGTATTTTATTTTTCATGTAAAAGCATGAAATTTGTGCTATTTAAGGTATGGATTCTAGCGAATCTCTAAGGGATTTAAAAATACAGTTTACAACCAAGTCTTTACATATTTTTTTTAGTGTGATTTAAAGTATTTGATATAAACATTTAGGTAGTTATTAAATAGTAACATGACATCCACGATTACATTTATAGAAATAAATGAAATTAGCAAAGACAGATATAGTAATCATCTTAAGAAGTCGTGTGGGATAATAAAATAAAATCCCTAAATACACTATTAGGGACAAAATGAAGCTGCATATAAAACCGATCTTAAGGTTGGACTGGCCGTTCGCTTCTCCATACAAACGCCGTAGGGTGATCACTCCCGTATTTGAGACTTTAGGTCCAGAATTAAGCATAATGCCGATTGATCTCGTCATTATCTAGGCTTGTATGATGCCGAAATTTTAATAAGATAATTAAGTTGAAAGTTATGAGCCTTGAAAATGTTTCGAAGCTCATAACTCTCAAGTTAATTATCTTATTAAAATTTCGGCATCATACAAGCCTAGGTAATGACGAGATCAATCGGTATTATGCTTTGTTTTGGACCTAAATCTGCAAATAAGGCTGTGATCACCCTACGGCGTTTGTATGGGGAACGGCCCGGCCAGTTCACCCTTAAATAAGCGTATTACGTATACAACTGGAAATTATTTAGACTACAAAAACGCTTGTAGTCTCTGCCAAACCAGCTCAAATCACGTATATGGGCGTTACTAAATATTATGGCACAATAAAAATGTAATGTCCATCCACTTAAACATAAAATTTCTCGGCAACTTTATCACATTTCAATTTTAAGAGAAATGTTTCTAATAGAGAAATCATAAATCATTATTTTTACACATAATAAAATTTGACATCTACGGTTAAACAAAATATATTGGCAAAAATGTGTAACGGAAAAGCACAATTTAATATGTCCACCCTACACCTTGTTACCTTAACAGTTCATTAAAAAGTCCCTAATTACATTTATTTAAACAATTTTTTGCGTAATCGAAGCATAAATGTTAATATCCTCAATTATAGTTTATTTATTTGTTTATAAAGAAATCTAAATAAATATAATAGGAATATAATGGGAATCCTGCGAAATTTCGGCTAGAAATTCAGAGTTTCGGTGGCCGAGGAGGTTTAGGCATCCGACGCGATATCGGAGGACGCGGGTTCGATTCCCACCTTGAATATAAAAATCTTGTACTCCAATAATTTATTCAATATATTTTCGCTTAGCACGCGATAGTGTTTGTAATCATAATATTTAGAAATACATCATACCGAGAGTTAAGTGTTTGAAAAAACACTTCTTTCGATCAGATAAAGTCAAGTAGTCTAGGTGATGGCCGCGCACCGTCACCTATGACGGTTAAAGAATACAATTGGAGCACGAAACTTCGATTAGAAATGCCGAGTCCAGGTGGTCGAGGAGGTTTAGGCATCCGACGCGAAATCGGAGGACGCGGGTTCGATTACCGTTGTACTCCAATAATTTGTTATATACATTTTCGCTTAGCACGCGATAGTGCTTGTACTCATATTTAGAAAAATATAATGGGTTTTTCATTGGCCTCCAAAAAACTGTAGAGGCGAAATTTCCGCCAAAGAACGATAAAAACTAGGAGTAGAAAACCAGAAAAGCCTTGAACTGTGTGCCAATTTTAAGTCTTGGCATTATTAGTCCTAATTCGAATATCCCGCCCTCTCCTCTCTGTTTTTGACCTATTCCTTTACTTTATGTTGCGAGGTAAAAATGTGGTGCGTAAAATTGTTCAACTAAGAAAGGCTCATTAACTGGTAAGTAACGAATGTATTAGTTTATACTTATACTGTAGTTGGTTTGCAACTTTCTGTGATAATTTTATATACACAAATTGGGAATATAGGCAGTAACTTGAGATTATTATTCGTAACATCGATTAAGTAGCGTTACATATAAGTGAACCGTGAACGTTACCTAATGGAATTATAAGGACTTGTTTGCATGAAAGCTTTTATAATTACCCGACTACCACACGAAAGAGTTATGATTTTACAATCCCACCTGAATATAAAAATAAAATATTTTCATGAAATAAGTCTGTGGTGCGCGTGAACATATTGACATGTACGAAATTATTACATTAAGGGGAGCTATTCTAAATTTGAATTTAAATGTTAACATGTTCATTTGCGGTTACTATAAGACTGGGATTACAGCCATGGAAATTCTATGTTTGAGTGTCCTCCATAGTTGCATTTCCTGCAGTTACAATTGATGGTGAATGACAAAAAAAACTGTGGTGCCATTGTTGTGTCCAGATATTTTTTTGTAAATACATGAATACTCATAGAGGGGAGGGTCGAGCTCTATGTGGTAGCATTTTGTATTTTGTTTCTACGTGTGAACAAAAAAAAATGGCGACACACATTTTTTTCTCATTCACCATCAATTGTAACAGCAGAAAATACAACTATAGAAGAAACCCAAAACAGAGAATTGACATGGTTGTAACCCCAGAGTAGCCGCAACTGTGATTATAATATTTAAATTTATTTATTTATTTATATATATTTAAACTAATACGGTAATATTTAAATGAAACACCGGACATATATTTTTATGTAAGTGACACCAGAGACGCTCCGCTCGGCCTAAGTTCTCACTCGGTTAATAATAAATCAATGAAAAACCAAGACTGATTGTAATGATGACTGACTAAGATTAATGGATATTTGGTACAATTGTACACGTAGACTAATTTAATCCCATTAGAAACGTTGTGTTCTATCTATGTAACTGTCCCATTAAAATGTGAGATTTCGTTTACTTCTAACTTACAGTCGTCTTAAAATCGCAAGTCTCATAATTTCATTTTGACTAGATACTTCGTATAGTTTTACCGGCACAGTTACGTAATGGATATTTATGATTAATCTTGAGGTTCATGGCTATTTTTTTTAATGATATCATTTTGATACTTCAATAAACACAATTGGTTATAATAAACAAATAGTTTTATTTGTGTAAAAGCCGTATTAAAAAGTTACTATATGGAATGAATCGTGGATCACTTTTGGAAAGAAATAGATATTTAATATATAATTTTAAATTAACTATGCAAATTGAACTATATTTAGTCAATTTGTTTTACTAACTACAAGTTTATCATCATTTCCTATACATTCAGTTCATTGGAAATAAGTTTTCCACGTAAGTAATGGGCCAATTTATTTGAAAACCACCCATATAATGTAATTATGTTGAAATATTTTTATAATAGACTTAAGTCACAAGCTTTCAAACAGTAAAGACATTTAAAAAGAGTGGCCATGGG
Organism: Plagodis pulveraria; assembly: GCA_963890685.1. Classification (NCBI taxonomy): domain Eukaryota; kingdom Metazoa; phylum Arthropoda; class Insecta; order Lepidoptera; family Geometridae; genus Plagodis; species Plagodis pulveraria. The sequence continues at coordinate 10,356,662 of OY982975.1, forward strand.
GCCAACTTCCACCTCTTATAGTAGTAATAACTTAATCTTACTGCTTAATTTTATTTCTCAATAAAGCAAGCTTACAAACTGCAAGGGACACGCTCGGCGACCCATCTTTAAAAAGTTACTATCTTGCAGTGGATTTAAACATTATGATGATTATTTTAAATAAAAATAGATTTAATTAATGTGTCAGTAAGTGCAAGGCTTTTTATTTATATTAATCTTTAATATATCTAAATGCAGAAAAAAAATTTGATGACTGCTAGATACCGCCACATCTTTGAGTGGTGTGGTGTAATTCGAATATGAAATTTTATAGTTTTTAAGCACAACACTCCATCTCTTTTGTCTTGAGTCTATATGTCTTGAGTCTCTATGACTTGAGTCGTACAATTTAAACTCAATGCACAAACTAAATTGTACTAACTATTCGAGTCTTAATTTGAAACTAAGAAAAGTTAGAAACAGCTGTTGAATACAATGTCGTAAAATTATGGTAAATAAAACCATTCTTTAACATCATGGTTCGTTTCCCTTGCTAAGTAGGATCAAGCCAATATTACTTGATGCCTCAAGTAATATTGGCTTGATCCTACCTTCAATCAGGAAGAACAAAATAAGGATTTAAAGCTAATTCTCGATGTAAGCCTACAGACACATTACACATGTTGGGAACGCTGCGCTCTGGTCTGGACGCTAAAACTGGTAGAGTAATAAATTTCTTTACGAATCAGAATGTCCACTGCTGAAGATGCGCCTTTTCAAAGTATTCTATAAATTAAATATTAACTGAATTTTCATTGGCTAATGACTACGTACCATTTCACTGTCTTCAGAGTCAATATATTGTTCAAAACTTAAAGTCATCTTGTTTGCAAAGCAGGTGCCCCAGACCTGAAACAATTTTTTAAATTAATATTTTTCCTGTGACGGTCCTTCCTACGAGTATAACAAATATTCTCTATTCTCTGTCGCAAAAGGTGAAAAAGGCGTGAAATAGCAGCATTCTCACGTCGATGTGGGCAAGGCATTGTTGCACATAAAACACACAACAAGGCTCTTCACCATATTAGTGTGCTCATTTACTGTAAGATCTAAGAATAATAGTCATATCTCGTTAGAGAAAACATAAAATACCAACACCACCACAAGTGGGATTTGCATGGAGGTAGGGCATTTTGCGAAATTCCGGCTGGCTAGCTAGCACCCTCAGGTATAAAATCTGTCACCAAGCCCGTAACAAGGTGTTCCGGCAGCTGTCCTTGAGAGTCAGTAATTGTAGTTTAGCCTGAACAACATTATCGACCACATCATCACATACCATCAGTTTAGTTAGTGGTCAAAGCCTCTTTATGCCTGATAGCATAAAGAAGGGTAGAAAGAGTTAAGGCCTATATATTTAAATGTAACTTTTTATTTCAAAACATTTTAATATTCTTATTTAGAATTATTCATGGCACTGTATGCCTGGATTTATTCGTAATTTTAGTTGTATACGATGTTATAGACCGTGAAAAATAAGGACCCTCCTATGCGTTTGAGGCAACCAATTTTACAACCGGAGATTCCAACTAATATGATGTTTTTGACGGTCATTAAATACTATAATTATTATAACGAACATATACCTACTTAACAAGTTTTTTAAAAGTGGAAAAAAAACGTTTGTTTTCACATCCCTAGATCATTCGATCGCAGAGTCAAACTCATTCAAAATCCACGCATTTTGTTCATTCATCATTGTGATATGGAGTGCGTTCCTGCAAACCTAAAGCCAATACAGATATTGATCTAAGCGCGGTTACACACCGTTCCGGAGCTTATTTTGATTCAGACAAGATTTTATCATACCCGTTCCGGGCGAACTGTGAGAGCTAATTACGCTCTGTCTATCGCTCTACAAAAGTTTACTACTTTTTGAATCGGCCAAATTTTGGCTGGCTGCCAAATGTGACAGATTCTACAATAAATAACAAATTGTGTACAAGCTAAGCCAGTGATTAGTGATTTCTATGCTATTGTTACTTAATTACGTAATGAGCCCCATTTCCAAAACATGCAGAAAATATTTTATCATATTTTGTCAGTAGCTTTAAAGGCCGTTCCAGGGGGTTAACTCTAACCTCTCATAGTAATAATAACTTAATCTTACTGCTAAATTATATACCTCCACGTCTATTAAGCAAGCTTACAATCCGTAATGGAATCGCTCAGCGTTTTGATGACGTCAAAACAAATTGTTCACTGTATTCGTGAACTCTGACGTTACATAAATGTATACTATGTATTATTGTTCCAACGATAAATCTGTCATGTGTATCCATCTTTAAAAAGTTACCTTCTAGTAGTGGATTTAAACTTGATTTAGGGTATTTTACGATAAAAATGGGTTTAATTAATATGTAAATTACGTGCAATGATTTTTTTTACTATTCTAATGAATATTAATATTTCTATTTCTAATTTATTAATTTTTCTTTATGCAGTAAAATTATTTAATGAGTGAAACTAAAAAAGTTACAGACAGCTGTTGAGCAGCATACAATAAAATGTCATAAAACTATGGTAAATCGGTTCCATAACATCGAAGTTCGGAGCTGTGCGAGCGGGACAACGGTGGTATAGGTATATTATAAACATCGCGTATATCGCTTGCACATCCGTAATACATATTTCATTCGTTCCTTAAGTAGGATCAAACCAATATTGCTTTATGCGGTTGTGGGTCGGTGATAGTTTGTGTATACGAATGATTATTTTAAGCATGAAACAAAACGCTCCTTTTTTGTGATGGTTTCATAAAAGGTGGGAGTTGGCTCCCAGGTACCTTGCAACAAAGCTAGCTCAACCAATATTTGGCCCAGCCTTGCAGGAACGCGCCCCTGGTGACTCTGTAATCTTTGCTCTGATCTATGCTATGACTGATATGATTCATTCATTCAAACATTCATTCATTCCGCTATTTTGTTGTTTGTAAATTTTGTTTATTTGTAGAAAACGTAAGATTATTCCCAGCTAGGAAAGAAAAACAGTTAAACTTAACTACAATCTCGAACACCACGCTTCAGGTATGTTGTAATAATTTTTGTACATAAAAATACTTGTAATGAAACCTAACCTCAAACTGAAACAAGTAATTTTTGTTTTCTTTAATTGATTACAAACAATTGGTATGTTTGTGACCCCTAACCACTACATATAAGCACAATAAGATTGTATCAGATGAGACTATCAATTTATGTGGTCACTAAAAGTAAATGAACTAGCGACATGCTTTATGGTTCTACATCTAACCTAACGTGACCAGCAGAGCTGGATTAGACTTGATCTGAAGTCTATCACTTCATATAATATATATTTATCCTCACGCTCCTATCATCCGAAGGGGCAGGCAGAGCAGAGGCATCTATCTAAACACCTACATTCCGCTAAGCATATTTAGTCCCATGTAAAAGAAGATGAGCCAACCCAACAGGTTGTAGCTATTTAATATTGCATGCGAAGTGTACATTAACCAATTTGTTACTGAAATTCATGATTGTCTTGTATTTTTGATCTTTATAATGTTTGGTTGCTGTAAATGAGTTAAAAAACTTCCAGAACAATGATAATTCCAGTACGTTGCTTCACATGTGGCAAGGTTATTGGTAATAAATGGGAAGCCTATCTTGGACTGTTGCAGGCAGAATACACAGAAGGGTAAGCATATAATTGTTACTACTTATACATGATGTTGTAAGAATTACATCTCGTAAAATATTATCTTGAATAAATGTAAAACTTAACAAAATGTTCTGATAATTACATACTGGACATTTTGAAATTTTATTATTTTTACTAATTGTTTGGATTTAACCAGGTAATGACATTAATTTTGAAGCAATAATGGGATATTGTGTGCTGTTGGGATCCTGGATATGATGGATACCATGGATATGTCTCCATTAAAAACTAAGCCTCCTTAATGTCTTCAATACTTCAATAAAATATACACCTAATATTTCTAGATCAACACTGGTGATCAAGAAAAATAAGTGCACAAATAAAAGTATACACTTATTTCATTAAAGTCCGGCCGCCGAGAGAATGCGTTTGACAGTTTGTGTTCGTATTGTAGTTGTGGCTTTTAAATGGAGTAAAATATAAAATATACCCTATTTTCAGATACTTAAATGTCTGACTAATACAATATTATGCAGTCAGACTATTATGTTACTTTGAACTGGGGAAAAAATATTCACAAAACAAACTGTAAAACGCATTCTCTCAGCGGCCTTTAGACTTTAGTGTGGTTGAAACAAAGCGTATATCTGAAAGTTCCAAAATGAATCAGTGTTTATTTAAAAAAATAATATTTCTATATAAATTCATTATAAATATACTTTTGTTGAGTTGATATCCAATATTCACTCTCCTCTCAGCAGTTTGAAAGTTAGGTATGGCAGAAAAAGTATGAAAATAGTGTATTGCAGTGGAGATGAGAGCATTGAGAAGCATGATTAGAGTCAAAAGGAGTGATAGGATAAGGAATAGTGTGATAAGGGAACAATGTGATGTGAATGAGGATATAGTGATAAAAATCAAGGATGGTATGTTAAGATGGTCTGGACATGTAGAGAGAAAATGAGATTATCTAAATAGGTATACATGGGCACAAGTGAAAGGAAGTGTTGGAAGGGGAAGACAGAGGCGAACAATCTAAAATAAGATTGAAGACATTCTGAAAAAATACCAGGGGAGGAGTAGTCGTTATGATTGATACCCTTTCTTTACACCCGAGTGTAAAGAAAGCGTAGTCAATCATAACAACATTCAACAGTATCACGAGAAAAACTAACACGGCTAGCTGATCAGTATTCCTAGCATCGCATAACAATGTTTCGGTGTTGAAATAATGTGTACAGGTAAAAATATAGAAAATTATCACATAATTAACATGTACACAATAAAGAGCCGTTGTTATCTTTCCAACGTTTCACACAGCCAGGGAAGCAATCAAAAACACATTATTCTAATGATACCATTATACTCAAACGGTCACACCTCGTGATTCTTTACTGGACACTTGAATGACAAAGAGATTTGTACACGTGGTAAACACTTATGGTCTTATTCATAATCGCTCCATAACTTTATAGTAGGTTTATAAAACGTCATTAGTACTGCGCAAAAGAGTTTTCTTTTGCGCAGTACTAATGACGTTTTATAAACCTATCGTAAATTTATGAAACAATTATGAATAAGGGGGTTAATGAACACTTATCAGGTTTAAATTGTCCCTAACGGATTTTCCCTGTGGGGTGCTGGGGTAGAATTGCTGATATCCACCCAGAAAAAGGAGCAGAACCTACTGCCACACACTGAGCACATTACAATACTATGGACTACTACTGAAATTTATTTGTTATATCTAATATTTGCACCCGAGGGTCAAACTGATCCCCGAATTCAATAGAATTTTGAAGCAGTGATGGCGCAGTGGCATTGGCTATGGACTGCCGCGCAGTGTTCATGGTTCGAATCCCGCCGCGGGCTTGAGCTTCACCGCATGGTGGAAGGGCATTTTGCGAATGCCCCCGCCTGGCTAGCGATCACTATCAAGTAGACAATCTGTCGGCAAGCACCTAACGGTGTATTCCGGCAGCTGTCCTTGAGAGAATTATAAGTTAAGCCTGTTAGCACCTTCGACCTCATCATCACATACCATCAGGTGAGATTGTGGCCAAAGGCTCACCTATAAGCAATAAAAAAAACTCAGAACCACGAAATTCCATAATGTTTTAACCATTCTACCAATGACGACGGAAGATGTTAAACTTTATAACACAATCTGTTAAGTCTTACAGAAAGTTAAAAAATATCTACTTTTCTTTATTTTTCATATTATTTTTTAAATATGTTTACCTTTATATTATTTATCTCCTTAATTTCTATTACTAGGACGTTCTTATGTAAGCTATTTTCGTTCTACCTGTGGAGACTTGTAAATGACTCTTTTCATTATATATGTTTGTTAACTAGGTTAAGTAATTAGTTGATAGTCTTCCTAATATGTAATAAATAAAATAAATATGTGAAAATCTTAATAATGTATCTCTTCATCTCGCAGCATAACTCTATACTACTACTATAGCTGTATACCTAAGTACATAATCATATTTTCATTGCAATAAAGGCAAGGTGAAGCAGGCCTGTTTAAAGAGTGATTTCAATGACACACAGACAAACAAACTAGTAATATAACACTTAGCACTTATGACTTATCTTTGTAAACATAAAATAATGTTTAATGTTTATATTTAAGGAAAACCTAGTTACTTATCTTTGAAAAGGAAATGGTATTAGACTAACGGCATTGCAGATAATTATAGCTCTAAAGCGAATAGCCATAATTATCTGCGGCGAGTTTATTGTCAACGGTGGATCCAGTCAATGGCTAAGGTTGGCAGGTGACTTGAAGGTTATATTCGGTGATATCTATACAACCAAAAGAACCAACTTTGCTTTTAAGTAAATTATTGTTCCTCGGCCGATTCTCAGGGTCCCAGTGGGATGGAAATTACGCGGGGAGTTCAAAGTATTCAGGGTATAGTTCTTTTTAGTAATGAGGTAGTTTTTGTCAATGGTTCTCTTATGACTTTATCGAAGGAGGCACTACATTGAAATTTCGTCGGTTTACCATCATGAGTTGCGTTGTTGAGAGCAACAAAATGTCTGACGCTAAAAGATGCTCAAATAAAAATCTATTCGTAAGCAGAGATGACCAAACTATACGTATGTACCATTTCTTCAATACTTTATGACTTTTTGAACCTCTAAAAAGTCAGTGCAAGATGAATGCCACGAATGCTCACGCCACTACAGAAACAAGTGCGAATTGAATGTTGTAAAGAGTTCTTGTAGAATTGTAGTGAAAATCCTACCAGCTTTTTCGATCGCATCGTTACCGGAGACGAAATCTGGGTACGTCGCTACGACCCTAAGAACAAGCACTGAGTTAATACAGTGGGTCAAAACGAGTTCAGCACCTCTGAGCTTTTCGACCGATTGCGGAACTTAGAACCTCCTAAGTTCCGCAATCGGTCGAAAAGCTCATGGCCACAGTAATAATCGAAACGGATGTTACTTATTGAATGCAGCAAAAAATTCAAAAGTAAAACTGCACCAGCTTACGCAACTACTATGGGTAATTTGAAGGAAGCAATCAAAGAAAAAAGGTGAGGAAAGCTCAGGTGTCTTGCTCCTTCACGACAACGCGTCAGGTCACTCGTCGTGCGTTGCAAATTCTGCTATTCAGGATTGTGGTTTCTATTGATTGTTGAGATCTGACATCCACCTTGCAGCCCAAACCTGGCTGTGAGGTGACTATTATTTGTTCACGAACCTGAAAGAAGACTTTTTGAAAAGCGATTTCCGACGATGCTCAGGCAGCCTCTGGAGGGTATTTCAAATTTGAATTCGCGTTGTCAAAATGATATTGAGATTGCAGGGATCCATATAGAAAAATAAAACATTGCTTCAATAAGTGCTGCACATGGTCGAACTTAACGGCCTCCTGAGTTCCTTTATGCTGTATTCCGATATGCGAAGCTATTCTTGGACTGATTTCAACGTAGAAACTGAACGCGATCAAATGAAGCTAACGGAGAGAAAGCTTTTGATTTAGTTTAAAGTTCCAGTTTGAATAGCAACAGCATAATTTGAACCAAGTTTAGTTTTTTTTAAAGTTATTGTTACGGAACAAGCTCGAGGCCCACCTGATGTTAAGCGGACTAACCTCAGCCTATAACAGATGCATTTCATCACTGCCGAATTGCACTGCTGCCGGAACACACCTTTAGGTGCTTGGCGACAGGTTTTACTTGAGGGTGGTAGCTAGCCAGGCGGGCAATCGCGAAATGCCTTCTTCTTCTACCATGCGGTGAAGCTCAAGCCGGCGGCGGGGGTCGAACCAGAGAGCTGCGGCGTGGCAGTCCATAGCTATTACCGCTCGGTTATCTTTGCTTCTAAGTTAAATGCGTTTAGTAATACAAACGGTGAAACCGGCTCTAAATCTCTAGTTGTTAACTGTAGAACGATTTAGGTATGCTATACTATTTGTATGATTTTCGAGAGGCTAAAAGCTTCATAGAAATCTTTAATTCAAAATTCATAGATGATTATCCTTAAAATGTCCTTGTTAGTAGTTGTATGGCCTGTTTGACTGGTATTTACTGCAAATACAAAAACCTTATGGATGAGATTTTCAATGTCATGCAACGTAGCTATATTATATTGTAAATACAATATAGCTACGTTGCATGACATTGAAAATCTTTTAAGTATCTTTTAATTTTTTTCTTGATAACTACTAATTCTTTTAAATTATTTTTCCTTAAACATTGTTCCTTGTAGATCCGCTTTTTTAAAGTCATTATTGAGACTTGATGCATGTGATGGCTCAGTGCCATTGGCTATGGACTTCCGCGCAGCAGGTCCATGGTTCGAATCCCGCCCAGAGCTTGAGCTTCACCGCATGGTGGAAGGGCATTTTGCGAATGCCCGCCTGGCTAGCGACCACCCTCAAGTAGAAAGTCTGTCGCCAAGCACCGAAAGGTGGGTTCCGGCAGTAGTCCTTGAGAGCCAGTGAAATTACAGGCACAATGAGACCTTAACAACTATGTCTCAAGGCGATGGGCGCAGTGAAGTTCGTCACTTGTGATGAAATGCATCTGTCATAGGCAGAGGATACCGCTTAACATCAGGTGGGCCACGCGCTTGGCCCACCTGATGTTAAGTGTGACGGGCGCAGTGCAATTCGCGAGTTGTCATGAATTGCAACTGTTATAGGAGGTTAGTCCACTTAACATCAGGTGGGCTTCGAGCTTGTTCCGTCACAATAACATAAAAAAAAAAAGACTTACTTTAATAATTATAATTTAGTAATAGCTGCGGCTCGCAGTTTCATCCGCGTAGACAAGATATGTGATGATTATAATAAATATGTGTTGATCCTATTGTCAAAAGTCATACACGTGAGCCATAGGTACGTGTGGTGCCTAGCTAAAACTTAAAATCCGTCATGTGATTAACGAAATATACCCGCCATTTTGCCATAAAGTGATTAAAAACTTTGATTAAAGAATCGACATCTGTCAGCGTGGTAGTGGTGGACATTTGCCAGATATCATTTTTCATTCATAATTGCCTGAAACTTTTATCTTCGTAATACTATAAAATTTTAATCATCTTCATCTACTTTCATTGTTTTAGAAAACAAAGTTCTTGTAGAAAAACCTTTATATACAACCAATATTTAAATAACGAACGTTGGTTGTTTAAAAGAAAAGTTAATATGTTTTTTATTTGGTCGGTAGACATTTTTTATCTGATGATGAAAACTATATTTCAAAAGTCTACACTTGTTTTATTTTAGAAACTTGATCGGCTCTTGTTTGAGAAAACTTAAATTACTGGCTGTTTATTAAAATATTTTTCAACCATAATCAGTTGTTTACGTGAATGAAGTCAGACTTTTCATTGTGGAATACCCATAAACAATCTGTCATTCAGAGATCTGAGATGCAATGCCCTCATGTCCTCAAATCTCAATGTACTTACTGAATGATTGTTTGCTCATAATATTTGTGTGTAAATTGCTTTTGCCCGCGGCTATGCCAGCGTTATTTTAATATTATATGACGAAATAGTCAATAGAGCACCAGTCATGGAGCGCCCACAGTACAGATGATTATTTTAGGACCTATTGTATGCGATGTTCATGTACATAGATCATATTATAGTCATTCAAGTTCTTTATCCCCCAAAGTCTACTCCTGTTCAACGATTTTTCTGTTTTACTTACTGCCGTCAGTGTTAACTACGAAATATTTAGAAAGGAGAACGAGGAATAGAAATAATGAATATACTATAATATAAAACGGTAAAGTGCGAGTCGGACCTTACTCTATTCGGACTGCGCAGCGAAACGTTTTAATAACACCTTGAAAACGACACTCATAAATCGACGTTTTCAACCGGTATTGGTTGGTTACTTAAATTGAGGATAATAATATGGAAATTCGCGTGACATGAGCGAAAATTGAGATTCCGAGGTAGTTTAGTTTTAACATAGGCCCCGTAACGAAAATGGTTTATTACGGACATCTTTGACGACCACCATATAATTGATTTGTAAAAATTTGCATATCAATGAGCTGTAGACATATATAGTATAAGCAAAATATTAAGTCAGTGCGAAAAAAAAAGGTTTCGTCTACTTAATCTTGTTTACTTGGTTCCTTCCTAAAAGTAATAAATATTTTTAATAGAATTTCTAATACAATATTTGTTTTTGGGGCAAAATTAACAAAATTAATAAAACTAAAATTTTAATAATTTTTTGCTTTGTAGAATACATGTACAATACATTGTAGCTTGTTACTTATTCCGAGAGAGCCGTGACATAAAGACAGACACACTGTAGGGCTCAAATTTGCTCTTTGGCTATGGGACCAAAAATATACTGAAATTATGTCCGTATGTTTGTAGATAAAAAAAAGTCACTGAGAAATTGTTCAAACAAGTATTAAATTAGTTGAAAAGTACAAAACCCGACTGCAAATTATTTATTTTCGTTAAACGTTTTATACTTCCATTTAAATTAAAACTAAAAGTGATATATATTTATTGAATCCTTTTTTCAAGCCTTTCATTTTGATACCCGCTGGGTTTGGAAGAATATAGTTTTTTATCTCACAATGTGGCGTCTCATATCCGCCAGTTTAATTTTTTTTAAGTGCCTTGTGTCACCTGGGCTATCAGGACGAATCTAACGATATCTGTTACATTAAAACTGATTAAGCCGTTTAGAAGTTATGGTGGAATAAAGACAACACACTTACATACATGAACCCTGAAAACTTTTTTGGGCAGCCGTGTAAAAGAAAAAAATCCTTGTTAAAAATTGTGAAGTTCCTTGTCGGAAATGATCATAACGTAGATGATAATTATTATTTTGTTGGTTCCAGTGATGCTCTCGACGCTCTTGGCCTGAAGCGCTACTGCTGCAGACGAATGCTACTCGGCCACGTGGACCTCATCGAGAAGCTTCTCAACTACGCGCCCTTGGAGAAATAACTTGATTTTATTGTATTTACTATTATAACTGATATAAAAAATGTGATAGAGGATACTAAAATTAAATATTCTCACACAATGGAAGATATATTGTCAATGAAATGTTTAGTTATTACTCGTTGTATATAATTTGAATTGCTTTGATCACTATGAAGTAGCCAATCAGCTGTTTTCTTAGTATCAGGCTTATGACGAAGTGATGTGTAATTTTATAAGAATAACCAACTATAGCGTTCGTTAATAAGTAAATTATATTTAATATTCAAATATACATAGTTTTATTTAATAATCTTTTGATTGAAATATCTCGTAAACTATGAAGACACAAATTCTGATTTGAAATACCCACTAAAGAGGACATAAAAAATTTAAATTACCCAAATTCATTTCCCTTTTTCACGTTAAATCTTATGTCTCGTTCGCACAGCAATTTCACTTGCTAAGTGCTCTTGACGCCCAAAAATAGTAGCGTTTGCTTCAAGGCACAATATCTGACATTGCGGTGGTAGCCACCAAGATGGAGTTGCACTGAGAGGACCTACCACTTGATATAATTATGTCGGTAGTCCAAAATGTTGTACAGAGTAACTCGAGAATGGAATGTTCAAGATAGTTGCCGGAACACACGGGAATTAAGTAATTTCAATTGAATAAGCTGGAGACACACTAGGTTCTTGTCGTCAGATTTTTCTACATGATATGTTCTAACGGTTGAATATTTTTATCGTACTGAACAACAGGGGAGGGCCATCAGAGGAACCAGGAGAGGAACATTAGGGCCTTCCGCAGGGGCAAGATGGTGAATGCTAAAGCGACCCTATCTTGCCCCACATCGGCGGAGGACTGCTCACAGGGCGGTTTTAGTGGGTTCAAGTCCCTCACATCCCCCTCCACCACCCCCGAAGAGCGAAGGCATTTCCACCCCACAAAAAAAAGGTATATATAAAAGTAAGTACTTACGTAGGCATGATATGAATGTGCGGCCATCTCTTCTCATCTTAGCTATTAAGTTGATATGATAAGATAGCATATATTATATCTAATCTTATTGTTGTGTTTGAAAAGAGATTTGCGAAATATGTAGTACCTAGTTATCTATGCGCTTTGAACAATTACCTACGCATAAAATGTGTCAATGTTAAATCGAGTTTCCTGGAGTTGAGGTAGATTAGCTATATTCAAGGTGCTTGACTCGTTTCAAGGATTTTTTTTAAAGGACAAGGATGTTGAATGTCTCTGTAGGCTGTATGTACAACTCTACCGGACTTTGGGCGAGGGAAGGCCCTCTTATAACCCTGAAGGGGGAAGTTAGGCACGCCCGTGACGAAAAGCGCCTTCTACCTCCGTCTGCGGGCGCCGAACAAGCACCGCTAGCAAAAAGGAGTTGAATTCATAAAAAATCAAAAACTTTTCATTTATAGGGCATTTTGCTCTGCGTATGCTACCCAAGCGAGCTACCATTCCCAAGTAACGAGCACCTAACGTTTTATTCCCTTAGCTGTCATGAAGAGCCAGTAACTCTAGCACCTTTGAACACATCATCAAATTACCTACACTTACCAATCGGCTTGGGGATATAGTCAGTTCTTCGAAAAGCGCTGCTGCCCTCCTGGTATTTTTCCCATCGCCGCTTCTTACACTCCCACAGGAAAATTGGAGGGATGCAATTCTAGCTCGATATCCCATGAGGCAATTTTATTTTAACTGATAATCTGTTCTATTTCTTCAACAACGCGATTTCGAGTCTCTTCCAGATCGGACTACTTTGACTTGTTATAATCTTCAATTTCTAGTCTTCTCCATTTTCCAACACACTGATCGAAGTCATATAAATTTATGTAAAAAATCCGTCCATTTTATACTTACTCATTCATTATAAATTTACGAGAGGAAAAATTATAATCATGCGCGGGATTCGAACCCGCGTCATCCAGCCCTATAGCCGGGATATACTCGGAGCGACTGAGCTAACGTGAATATGACTCATGACTGTAATTATTCCTCTCGTTGTTTAACTATTGTAAGGGGATGGAGCGACACCTATAATTCAACTTACGTTGTACTACAAACAATACTAATGTTTTTATAGAAGGTTTTATAAAGTCCTTTAGAGATAAAGTACTTCTACAATTTACAGACATACATACGTAAAAGAGATAAAGTTTGATTAAGGCTAACATAATAGAATATTTTATTCTGATTATAATTTCCTGCAAAGTAATAGTGGTGAGTCGATTTAACCTATAAGGATAATTTTATTGCTTTGCTGCATCCGACTTAGTCCTTGTAACACTTATGTTGCAAGACGGCATGCGGCATTGCGTTGCGTGATAGCTGCCGTCATTATGGCTCTCGGTGAAATAATTATAGAACAGGCTATCATGATGATTGCAATACTGGAACTGGGGTACCTACCGTACCGACGCGATAGCCAAGGAGTTGGTAGGATATGTAAAGTAATTTCTCAACAAATAAATGTGTGTGTTTAAGAGTTTGAACTCGTAAGAAAATACACTGAGCATTGACCTATATATACTAGACGCGACATCTCAAACGAGGATAGTCGACCAGTGTAAGTATGCCGCCTGGTATACTCTCCCCCACACGCAGCTGGACACTCATAGAGATTACACGCGCTTTACGTTCGAAAATTGTCTATTATCAATGTGTATTTTGAATACACAATTTTCGAACGTATAGCACGTGTAATCTCTACGAGTGCCCAGTAGCGAGTGGGTGAGAAGATGCCGGCCGGCTTCTTTGCACTGTACAACTATCTTCGTTTGAGATGTCGCGTCTAGTATATATAGGTCAATGACACTGAGTTAAATGCACTTTGGGCTAATGAAGCATAGAATGAAGAAAGTAGGTACCTACCTACTTTTCGACCGTCTGTGAAGTATGGCATAATGGTTTTAGATACGCTGTATATTCGTGTATTTATAATTTTATACACTAGCGGCCCACCCCGGCTTTGCGCTGGTATTTAACAAAAAATATAAATTGATACATATAAAAAGTAGTTATAGTGACTGTAATAGTTAGACATATGGTATTGCTGATTTTTTGTAGATATTGAAGTCCTCTATAAAATTGTAGTACCTACATTACTTTGCTCTATTGTCAACAATTTCCGCAGCATACGCAATTTAACGATTTTTTGGTATTTTGTTCACATTTTGGGTTACATTATCGAAGTTTTCATACGGATCCCTAAGTTTTTGAAAATATTCTATAGCCTATGTTCATCAGGGATAATGTTTATTCTAATATAAATTAAGTAGTTTTTAAGATTATTCGTTACATACAAAAATACAAATCTTTCTTCTTTATAATATTAGTATATGAGTATTATGTTTGAAGAACTTATAAAAATACCTTAATTATACTAAAACTTAATTATTTTTATGTATAGGCTTTTGTTGTATCACTTGAAAAAAAATAACTTACGATTTTGGCCGTTGTTAGATAATGATGTGAAGACCGAGCAGATCAACTGCCACACTGAGAGCTCTAGTCGCATAACAACACCGCCACCGCGTTAAAATTGTATATAGTCTAAACGCCTAAAATGTTCCCTTAGATTGGTACTAATTTATGCAGGGAAGATAAGGTGTGCGTACTTCCAGCGGCAACATGTTCAATCACATGATTTGAGCTTAGCAGATATTTAGTGTATGATATGATGTAAATGTGTATGGTAGTTTTATAATTGTGTGTCCAGTCATTCTTGAGATATTTGCGAAAATCACTTTTTAGCTATAATTTTAATTTTATTAGAACAAAATCAACGTAGGGTTTTCGACGAAATAACAATTTCAATTTTAAATTACAAAACATTATCCGCATATCGATCGACAGTTATTCTTGGAAAAAACTAGGAGGTTCTCAATGCAACCATTAATTTTTAATGTTTGTAACGCAATTCTCCACAAACTATGAATTTATTTTGTTGAATATTTTTATGTTGGGTACACCAAAATCCGTTGAGTCAAATTGAAAATGTATTTGCATACGTGGATAACAGTAATTGCAGCTTTTGTCGATGGTGAAGAGTATTTTAGGCAGGTGAATGATCTTCTTACTAAGCTGTATGCATCACTAACAAGAATGTGGAAGTCGGGCCATGATAAAGTGAGCTCAAGAGAATATGCGAAGTACTTTTTTGTTTTTTTTTATTGCTGATATGATTTGACCGCAATCTCACCTGATGGTAAGTGACGATGTGGTAGAAGATAGGCAGGCTTAACCTGGAATTAGTGGCTCTCAAGGACAGCTGCCGGAACATAACGTTAGGTGCTTGGCGACAGATTTTCTACTTGAGGCTTGAGGCGGGCATTCGCAAAATGCCCTTCCAACATGCGATCAAACTCAAGCCATAAGTTCATAAGTACGCTAGGATGAGGGACACCCCGCGGCGGGGTTCGAACCATGCACCCGCTGCGCGGCAGTCAGATAAACACAGCCTCCCCAATATGGGTTCCATAATCCCCACGCGTGGCAGGCGCATAATCGCAGTGTGAGATATCAGTTCCTCAGGAGTGCTGTTGCCTACCTTCTGTTACCCGTAGTCGCCTCCTACGACACCCACAGGTAGAGATGGGGGGATGATGTTCTAGCCCGGCACCCCATGGGCAAACCTATATTACTTCTTAAGTGCTTAACTGGTTAATTAATCAACATTGAGTGATATTTGAAACCTCACTACCAGCTAGTACTACTAGACAATATCAGGTCTCAAGAGCGGTTTTGAAATGAGCGTCGTTATATGAGATAATGTTGAAGATAGTTACAGGTCATACTAGCTGAGATCGGGCTGAGATCACGACTAGATCGGGTAACGGATAGAAATTTCCAGTCCACAAAAGGCAGGGCATTTTATTTTTATTTAGTTTCGTAAACTGGACGTTACAAAAATAATGCATTAACTTAAAAACACGAATACAGCAAGTCGAACGGCCTTCTATGAGCGAACACACTCACTCACACTATGAGTATACACTCAATAACTAAAATTCGGAACAAAAATCTGACAAACTTGTAAAATAAATAAAATTAAACAAAGTCACAAACTGCAAAGAATTCTCTTAAATCTGTTGATAGATGAATTGAATATATCTACTTCATGACAAATATCGTAGTAGAAGGCCCGCCTGGCTAGCGACCACCCTCAAGTAGAATATCTGTCGCCAAGCACTTAACGGTGTGTTCCGGCAGCAGTCCTTTTGAGCCAGTGAAATTACAGGTACCTGAGACTTAACAACTATGTCTCAAGGTGAAGGGCGCAGTGCAATTCGTGACTTGTGACGAAATGCAGCTGATATAGGCAAAGGTTAGTCCGCTTAACATCAGGTGGACCTCAAGCATGTTCCGTCACAATAAAATGAAGAATAAAAAAAACATGCGAGACATTGGTGAGCTTCGACCATAATTAGCGCGATGTGTGTGTGATAAAACCCTGTACCTAGTTTGATATTTTTTCTCGTGTAACGGGTTCGATTCCCGGTTCAGCCATGTAATTATTTAAATATCTATGAATGCAGTTTAATTTGTTTTTTAAATTTAAATAATGTCTTCTTTCAGTTTAATGTTCCATCTACAATATTCAAGGTACTTTCCCTCCATGTGGCATCGCCGTGGGACGTCCTGTATATAATGATTGTCTTAAAAATGTAGTGTACGTCATCGTACGGTAGGTAGACTGACTTGTTTTGAACACCGATCAGAGTATTCAAAGTCAAAATCAAAATCATTTA
Organism: Plagodis pulveraria; assembly: GCA_963890685.1. NCBI lineage: Eukaryota > Metazoa > Arthropoda > Insecta > Lepidoptera > Geometridae > Plagodis > Plagodis pulveraria. The sequence goes on from OY982975.1 coordinate 10,373,530, forward strand.
TTCAGTTTAGGCGTCTACGACGCTCTTATGAAGGTCAATTACAAAATTTAGTATTGAAATATTCTACATTGTACTGCCACGTTCAGCAAATTGTATAGAGCCACTGCGAGAAGAATGGGCAAGAAACTCGGGGCGATTCTTTTAACATATTTTAACAATATGTTACATACTTACTATATAATAAAGTTATTACAATATTTGCTCAAATTATGTAGGCGACAGGCAAATAGCTTGGCAGAGGCGGAATTGTACAGGCATTTTTGTCGTATAAGTAATCAGAAACTGTGTAGTAGGATTTTATTATCAATATGTTTTTCACGTGCAACTTGAATTTCCCTTCTGTGAGCGTTGTAATATGTTTGGGAACTTTATTATAAAACCGTATACACAATTACCTAAGAAGGACCTTTTATTTGTCTTTGCTAATCTAAAACCTGGCACCGCTATTTTATCTTTATTCCTAGTATTGTAATCCTGATTGTCACTGTTTAATTTAAATTTACTCAAATTTTTACGAACATACATAATATTTTCAAATATATACAGACTTGGTAAAGTTAAAATATTAATAGTTATATACATACGTACAGTCGCCTGCATTAAGAAGTATACACATCGTAATTTTCAAAATAGTGTTATGGCGTTAAGTTATTAATAATCGAAGTTAACATTAACATGAGTAAAAATATTCAAATTATTCTTTGATTTCAAGATACTTCTGATTACATAGAGAAAAACAGAACTCTTTGCCACTATTTTGAAAATTACAATGTGTATACTTCTTATTGCAGGCGACTGTACGTGCAATATTTTATTATTCTGGTTCTGCCTGGTCCGAGTGCGCAATAAGGATAAACTTATTTGGCAAATTAATTAGTAGATAGGTGCAACATGTTGAAAATCTTCGAATCATTGATCTCTTACAGAAAATTGATCGAGTTGAAGGTGACTTGATATTGCGTCGTACTTAGAATTTACTTTGAAGTGATATCACTCATAGATTGAAAGTAAAATTTTCTGTTATGAAAAATACAAGTTCTTATTTCAGTTTTAAGGTCCAAATTGGTATACCACATAAAGATCTAAAGAAATAGAGAAAAAAAGAAGATGCTTAGATGTATGTAACATACAAGAAAACTTACAATTGGCGACTTCTTACTAAATAAAAACATTTTAGACCAGCAGCGTCTGATATGGCACTTTGGGCGCTATTTTCTTGATACACACTTTGATAATTGGTGAATTTAAGATCGACGCGAAGGTGGTAAAGTGATTTTAATATTGTTAGGTTTGCAATAACGCCTGCTATGCGGATTACATTACAAAATCACAAACATACGATAGATTTTTTTTTTAAGTCATGTGCGGGATTCGTACACACTTCCATCCACCCCTTGAGCCGGGGTATGCTCTATGCTCTCCATCCCAGTACGATGGTTGGAGAACGATAGGAAATATTTGAGTTATTACGTCATGCCATGTTAGCTCAATTGTTAGAGCATACCCCGGCTCAAGGGGTGGATGGACGCGGGTTCGAATCCCGCACATGACTTAAATTTTTCCTATCGTATATGTGTGATTTGGTAAAGTGATTGTTCAATATATATGGTCAATATATATTGAGAACTAGGTCTCACGGACACCAGCCAGTACAACCTATTAGGTGATTTACGGCAGATTTTCTGCTTCAGAGCGTTAATAAGCTAGCCGGGCATTCGCAAGCCCTTCCACCGTGCGGCAAAAAGCCAAGCCCGCGGCGGAATTCGAACCATTCAGAACATCTGCGCAACAGCCCATAGTCATTGCCACGCCATCACTGCTTCATTAACGGTAAGAGGGGAAAACATTTCCTTTCCCTTTGTAGATATAACATTGCGAGGCTCACTGGGTCATCCTTATCACAGTGTACTGACGCCGGTCAAGCTCCAATTGCCAAGGTTGAAGGTTGACTGACAATATATTTACTGCAACCATTACCGTGACCAGTCAATAATAGGAACAGGCAGCAGGTACTTCATTATGATCGATCTGTGGAAGGTTCCGCTATTGTCATCCTTTGGGTCAAGTACACAGGTATGGATAAACCTATACATAACAATAGAAATAGGAGAGCGTACGCGAAAACATGGAAATCTTGACGAGCGCTTGTTTATTCGAATTCAGCCTCCCTATACGCGGCTGAAAACAGCAATTTCAAGTTTTTTTGCCGATTGTGATGGACCAAGCAGGAGGCTCACCTGGGGGCCAACTCTGACCTCTTATAGTAATAGTAATTTAATCTTACTCCTAAATTTTATACCTCCACGTCAATTAAGCAATCTTACAAACAGTAATAGAATCGCTCGTCGTTCTGATGACGTCACAACAAATTGTTCACTTTTTCGCGAACTCTGACGTCACAATTAATAATGTTCCAGCGACAAATCCGCCATATTTATCCATTTTAAAGAAGCTACGTTCTAGCAGCGGATTTAAACTTGATTTTGAGTATTTTACGATAAAAATTGGTTTAATTACGTGCAATGTTTTTATTTTTCTAAATTAAGGATGATGCTATAACCATTCCGAATCCTTGGTGGATCTGACTTTATACAAAGCTACTCTATGGATCAACGAGAAGTAACTGTCACATAAACTGTGGTTAAGGGGGGACGTCCCCAACACCTTGAGCCCCCTCCTACATTGGCAGTTTCGGTTAATAAGATTTATTCCATTTACAAGGTAACTGACTGGCGCTTATGCCCCTACGGTAAAACGTGCACATAAAATGTTCACAGCATTCTTACGTGTGTCTTACTGCTTGCACGGTGTAAGAAACATATTTAGCCTGTGCTAACACAAACACTTCCATGTGAAGCAGTGATGGCTTAGTGGTATTGGCTATGGACTGCCGCGCAGCAGGTCCATGGTTCGAATCCCGCCGCGGGCTTGAGCATCACCGCATGATGTAACACCATTTTGCGAATGCCCGCCTAGTTAGCGACCACCCTCAAGTAGAAAATCTATCACCAAGCACCTAACGGCGTGTTCCGGCAGCTGTCCTTGAGAGCTAGTGAAATTACAGGCACATGCGACTTAACAACCATGTCTCAAGGTGATGGGCGCAGTGCAATTCGTGACTTGTAATGAAATGCATCTGTTATAGGCAGAGGTTAGTCCGCGTAACATCAGGTGGCCTCGAGCTTGTTCCGTCACAAAAACATAAAAAAAGACTTCTAAAGAGGAGGAAGTTCTCAATTTAACTGTTTTGGTATAAACTAACGTTTAATTAACGGTTTTCAGTAAATAATACGTGATAACTCACGTGAATAAGTCAGATAGCTCCGACTATAGTTTCAACCACATCCGGTGGTATTTTTCAAGGAGAGCTCGGGATGCCCGCGTTGACGTCTCGCTGTGCTCAGCCACCGGATGTGGTTGAAACTAGGTATAGTCGGAGCTATCTGACTTATTCACGTGAGTTATCCCGTATTATGTAGGTACTAAAAATTTACTTTTTTTTGTGTGTAGTTACCTCGTAACTTACATAGTGTACCGATTTTGTTGATTTTTGTTACATACTAAAGCCGGTGCTTGTCATGATGTGGTCCCATTAGATCTGGCGAGTAGAGACGAGACGAATTACTTAGCATTCCATGGATTCACCGTGTGGGTGCCGGGTCCATCGCGTTGCAGAGGAAGAGGCTAGATGGGCCTGGGACTTGCAACCCAGGAGTATGGTTAAGGGCCCCTTTATGATATATCAATGCTCCCCTTCACCGCTCGAGCCTCCTCCTTAAGTCCTCCTCTGTGAGTAATCCCTAATGATGCGTATTTCATTGGCTTCGACTACATATTCATGTTCTCATTTTCACTTGTGGATGTACAAAGAATAAAAAAACTGTATTTTATTACAAAATTACAAATATACGAGAAGCTAAATTTAAGTCATGTTTCGTATATTTTTAATTTTGTAATGTAATCCGCATAGCAGGCGTTATTGCATAGATAAAAATATTAATTTCTTTTTTTCGGTTTGATGTCCGTTTTTTGGTTAAAATTTAAACATTATTTATTTTCCGTTACAAGATAATTGTTCTAAAGTACAGAAACCCTCAAAATGTGTGAATCGCCAATAATACTTAGAAATTCAAAATTATTTAGTATTTTGCCGTCTACGACGCTTTTAAATAAGAAATACATGTGGCACTGAGATACTTTATTATGTTACAAAATTTTCTTTTGTATGTAATTTGCTACTGTCTACAGTGGGTATGTTAATATTTCAAAAACCAAATGAAACACTCGGAACATCTTTTGTGCTAATTGACATTCTAAAATTTTGAGCACGGTGAAATACTTTCTCGTTTTGGGCCTGGTAACTACTGACAAGAGAAAATTAGTTAGGTTAAATAATTAAATTAGTCAAATTAGTTAATTACAAATTGTTTCACTTGAACTTTAAGTTTTTAGCAGTACTAACTCTAAGTGATCTGCCCGTCATTTCGTTCGTGTATCACCCCTTTCTAAGCGCAGCACAAAGGGTTCGTCATTACACTTCAAACTCTGTCAAAGATAATATACTTTACTTTGAGACGAATAATATAATACTACTGGTTTGCCAGACCTCACGGTGTAGATATCAATTTAGCTCTCCCAAGTCTTCGTCGTGCCTTTATATTAGTTCATAGTAAGTATTAGTTTCCCACGCTTTTCCTCACGCGTAAGTGGTTTAGCATTTGGCTATTCAAGCCCACACAAAAAAAAAACTTATATTAGTTCAATTGTTCAATGAGACCTTGCCATCTCACGCTGTACAATATAAATGAATAATACCTAATATATTATAACTAGCAGCCCGCCCCGGCTTCGCACGGGTATTAAAAAAATAATTATAATATTTTTTACACAAAAGCATAAACCCTTCTATTTAAGTCAGGTTACTAAGAAAAGAAAATAATAAAGAATGTTTAATATATATTTTTTTATGAACTTTAATTTATATTTGTTTTTTGTTCTTATGTTTTTTTATCACGCAAAATCAGTTACATCTTTTTGCGCAGTTTGATAAAAACTATCCTATGTTCATCCCCGTGTCTCAAACTATTTCCATACCAAATTTCATCCGAATCGGTCCAGTAGATCGGTTATCGCGCATAACTATTAACCTCTTTTTTCGCAGTTGGTTAAAAACTATCAGATGTTCATCCCCGTGTCTCAAACTATTTCCATACCAAATTTCATCCGAATCGGTCCAGTGGATCGGTTATCGCGCAAAACCATTAACCTCATTTTTGCGCAGTTGGATAAAAACTATCCTATGTTCATCCCCGTGTCTCAAACTATTTCCATACCAAATTTCATCCGAATCGGTCCAGTGGATTGGTTATCGCGCAAAACCATTAACCTCTTTTTTGCGCAGTTGGTTAAAAACTATCAGATGTTCATCCCCGTGTCTCAAACTATTTCCATGCCAAATTTTATCCGAATCGGTCCAGTGGATCGGTTATCGCGCAAAACCATTAACCTCTTTTTTGCGCAGTTGGATAAAAACTATCCTATGTTCATCCCCGTGTCTCAAACTATTTTCATACCAAATTTCATCCGAATCGGTCCATTGGATCGGTTATCGCGCAAAACCATTAACCTCTTTTTTGCGCAGTTGGTTAAAACCTATCCTATGTTCATCCCCGTGTCTCAAACTATTTCCATACCAAATTTCATTGTAATCGGTCCAGTAGTTTTAGAGCCTATTCAATGCAAACAAACAAACAAACAAACAATCAAATCTTTCCTCTTTATTATATTAGTTTAGATAGAAAAAATGTGAGTAGGTACCACGCGAAGGTTCCACATGGCAACAGCCTCAGAATAGAGAAAAAATCTTTTTTGAGCCAACAAGCCGTAAAAGAAACCGTGTTTATTGGTTATGGCCACATTTTCAAAACTATATTATACAATACAAAATTACAAATTTTACGCGAGAACGAATTATAGTCATGTGTAGGATTCGATCCCGCGTCCATCCACCCCTTTAGCCGGAGCCGGGGTATGATATTATGCTGATATTATACAAGTTGGCTTTTTTGCAATTCAACGGAGCAATGCTGCCAGCATGCTGGGCACGCTGCCAACTGGTAGTGGGCTAGAGCATTTGGACTGCCTGTGAGTCTGCAATGACTTGCGAGTTGTTTAAATTGCTTTCCTATTACAAGGTACTAAGGACCGGGCCCTATTTGGTGAAACGTATGTGTGTTTTAACACCACATTACAAAATTACGAGAGGAAAAATTATAGTCTTGTTCGGGATTCAAAACCGCGTCATCCAGCCCTGTAGCCGGGGCATGCTCTGACCGCTAAGCCAATATGACTAGACCTACCAAGCATGGGTAATATGGCACAACCCCTCTTAGTGGAAGAGGCTGTGTTGAGCATTGGACGATCCAGCTTATATAGTTAGCTCAATCCCCATCAGTCTGACCGCCTCGCAGATATCTATTTCTCAACATTTACCAAAATTACAATGAAGAGACAAAGTTGAACCGGCTTTCGAACCCGGTAGCAATATATGTGTAACCCTAGAGCCAATATATGTTCTGCCAATTCATTTATCATGGTCAGTCTCTGCACTTTAACTCAATTTAAGCTTATTCGCTTACCAGGCGTTAATGCAACATTACAATGTTAGAATTTCTACACACTTTTTGAAGCAATGATGGCCGAGCCGTAATAGCTATGGACTGCCGTGCCGCAGGTCCATTGTTCAATCCCCACTGCTGGTTCAAGCTTCGCCATGTGATGGAAGGCCAATTTGCGAATGCTCACCTGTATGGCAAACATCTTCAAGTAGAAAATCTGTCACCAAGAACATAACAGTGTGTTCCGGCAGCAGTCCTTGAGAACCAGTAAGTCTTTCGAAATTACAGTCACATGAGACTTAACAACTGTATGTTTCAGGTTAATGGGCGGAGTGCAGATCCTCGAAGTGAGGAAATGCATCTTTTATAAGCAGAAGTGGGCTTCGTATATGTAAAGACAATCCCATACAAGAAAAAACTTGTCAACATTACCTGTACTGTACTGTATCAGCTGGATCGCACACTGCTGAACACAGCCTCCCCTATTAAGGGGGTATTTGCCATAATCCCCACGTTTGGCAGGCGGCTTGGGGATCGCAGTGTAAGTTGACAGTTCTTTAGAAGGCGCTGCTGCCCACCTGTCAGTATTTTTCCCTTAGTCGCCTCTTACGACATCCACGGGAAGATATGGGGAGGTGCAATTCTAACCCTACACCCCACGGGGATCAACATTACTTATTCGATGTAAATTCTCTATTTGGGGACATCATTTTAGAAGCAGTGATGGCTCAGTGACATTGGCTATGGACTGCCGCGCAGCAGGTCCATGGTTCGAATCCCGCCCAGAGCTTGAGCTTCTCCGCATGGTGGAAGGGCATTTTGCGAATGCCCGCCTGGCTAGCGACCACCCTCAAGTAGAAAATCTGTCGCCATGCACCTAACGGTGTGTTCCGGCAGCAATCCTTAAGAGCCAGTGAAATAACAGGCAAAATGAGACTTAACAACTATGTCTCAAAGTGATGGGCGCAGTGCAGTTCGTCACTTGTGATGAAATGCATCTGTCATAGGCAGAGGATACCGCTTAACATTAGATGGGCCTCGCGCTTGTTCCTTCACAATAACATTTAAAAAAAAACAGATATGACGCCTCGATGTGACCACTACTAGACAGTTATTTGAGTCATTCGCTAGTTGTACAATAGTTGCACTAGAGATAACGTTATCTATTGAGGTAAATGTATGAAAGTTACCTAATTACCCACTAGCTCATATTGCACAAGTGGTTCATACTTAGAATTCCTTTTCCGATTAGAAATGGACGAGTCTTGTTTACTTTTGTCTTTGTATTATTAGAAAAATTTATGATGATAGGGTTATTCCTGAAAAGCAGGAAACAGTTTTACTTATGCGTAATAACGAAAAGCGAATTATAAAAAACAATGAAATTCGGGTTGTACCAAAAGCCAGATAAGCTTAAGTACAGAAACAAGGTCGTTATTCAAAAATATTGATGTATAATAAATTACCAAAAAGCTTGACCACCTTAAAATATAGTTTAATATAAATATAGTTTTTTTGAAGCACTCGTAGCGAAGTTTACTTAGCTGTTCTCAACCGATCAGCAAAGTTAAGCAACGTCGCGCGCGGTCTAGAGTTGGATGGGTGACCGCTAGTGGCATTACTACTGAGCGTTTCCGTGCTTCGGAGGGCACGTTAAGCCGTCGGTCCCGGTTGTTGTCTTAGGATGGCAGTCGTTATAGCATGGTGGTAGGGCATTTTGCGAATGCCCGCCTGGCTAGCTACCACCCTCAAGTAGAAAATCTGTCGCCAAGCACCTAACGGTGTGTTCCGGCAGCTGTCCATGAGAGCCAGTACTTCTAGGTTAGCCTGAACAACATCTTCGACCACATCATCACTTACCATCAGGTGAGATAGTAGTCAAAGGCTAAACTATAAAGCATAAAAAAAAAAAATAGTAATATTAACGATATTTGATCCAATTACGTAGGTGACAGGCGATCTTGGCAGAGGTGGAGTTATCCAAACATTTTTGTCGTTTAATTAATCACAAACTGTGTAGTAGGATTTCTTAATCAACATGTTTTTCACATGCAACTTGAATTTTTGTTCTGTGAGCGTTGTAATACGTTTGGGAACTTTATCATAAAACCGCACACAATTAGTTAAGAAGGACCTTTTATTTGTCTTTGCTAATCTAAAACCTGGTACCGCTATTTTATCTTTATTGGCCTAGGGTTGTAATCGTGGATTTAAATTAAATTTAATGTTCTGTTTAATTAAAATTTTTGCGAACATACATAATATTTTCTAATATATACAGACCCGGTAAAGTTAAAATATCAATGTCTTTAAAAAGGTCCCTCAGAGATTCCCTAGGATCCATTTCATATACCCTTGTAGGAATGTATTTGTTGAATGGTAATAGGCATACAGCACTTTTAAATGCGTGTTATTGTGGCCGATATATGTTGCCAAAGTTCGTGTCAGGTCTGTGTTGAGGTTTGCAAAGGATCACAAAACAGGCTATGGCGCGGTCTCGCTCGGTGCTAGCTCGATGACTGAACATTTTCAGGAAGAAGAGAGTTCTCCAGGGTTGTTGTGATCTCTCTATTGTGTTCGACATTTATGGGGATACGAATAATGCGGAAAACTCTTGATGGGGAGGGGGCGTCGAACCTTCGATAAGTTGATGACACCACACTGTTTTCTTCATTGATGTTGTCAAAGTCAAAATCATTTATTCAATTTAGGCGTCTACGACGCTCTTATGAAGGTCAATAATTTGTTGGAACTGTTGAAGCGTTTGTTGACCACCAACAGATGGGTCTTTACATTAACTGCAGGAGGACAAGATTATGAATATTGTTATTTTTGTAATTTTGCTATCCACTGCCCTCCTGCCTGCATAAGAAGGTTGATCAATGTATATTTAGGAATCAAGGATCAGCCATTAACAACAAAGGAAGGGAACCTTAAATTCTACGTCGTATTGGTATTTTATATATTTGTTCAATTAGTACCGCACAAACACGAATTACACTAATGATATGAAATATAATTACTTATACAAATAAATTATTAATCTTTGCACGTCATAGATAATGATAATAATTGAATCTCGCTCATAAATGCCCGACTTGGGGTAGGTATGGTGCTACAAAATTACATAATTAAAAATTAACATGAAAAATTGCCAATAATTAAAACATAAATTCAAGATGTCAAATGCAATATTAAAATTAAATGACTATTAATTTCAATTAAATAATATCTACTTATTACAGCAGTCACAGATTATGCTGAGTATGGGTAATAATGCGAAGAAGACCTAATTCAAAAGAAAAAGGAAAGATCGAAACATCAAGATACGCGCTTAAATTCATATTTGTTCATGTTTTATGTTTGTACTTGGACGCTGAGAGCCATTTATAGAAAAGGGATAGACACTTTTCAGACGTGGATTAGGCACCGTCTGCCGCGAATCACGTTTTTTTAGATTTATGCCTGAAAGTTTATCCTTTGACCACTATCTCACTTGGTGCTAAGTGATGATGTGGTCGAAGGTGTGAACAGACTTAACCTAGAATTACTGGCTCTCAAGGACAGCCGCCGGAACACACCCGCTAGGTGCATGGTGACAGATTTTCTACTTGAGGGTTTTTTTAATATGGCGGTATGCCTTTATTAAACAAATACTACAAACTATATATACAACACTACAGCTACTACAGTAAAAGCATTTGGACTCATAGGGAGTCCAAATGCTCTAGCTCACTATCAGTTGGCAGCGTGCCCAGCATGCTGGCAGCATTGCCCCGTTGAATTGCAATGCTTATTCTTTGAGCTAAATAGGTGCCAGCATTTTGATCACGCGTCGCATCGACCAAGCGCTCTGATAAATTTTGGAAAATACGATGAGCTCCAGGTCCCCACGGACCCAACGTCTCCACACCAAACGGCTCAAATATGTAACCCATACCGAGGTTAGCATATTGAGGGTGGTCGCTAGCCAGGCGGGCATTCACAAAATGCCCTACCACCATGGAGATGCCCTACATATGACATACAGTGTGTGTGTTTTGCATGGTGGTACTTGAAGAAGTTATTTCACACTTTTGAGGGCTGAAGTCGGTTCCATTGTAAGGTATTTTTTCTTTATATACTACTATATATTCATACGTAAATAAGAATTGAAACAAGTTTCATTGAAAAATGTTGCAGAATTTCCCATTTTTTTTTATGTTATTGTGACGGAACAAGCTCGAGGCCCACCTAATGTTAAGCGGACTAACCTCTGCCTATAACAGATGCATTTCATTCACGAATTGCACTGCGCCCGTCACCTTGAGACATAGTTGTCTGTGCCTGTAATTTCACTGGCTCACAAGGACTACTGCCGGAACACACCGTTAGGTGCTTGGCGACAGATTTTCTACTTGAGGGTGGTAGCTAGCCAGGCGAGCAATCGCAAAATGCCCTTCCACCATGCGGTGAAGCTCAAGCCGGTGGTGGGGATCGAACCAGGGTACTGCGGCGCGGCAGTCCATTTAAATATAAAAATATATCTAGTGCAAGGCAATTTAAATATAAAAATATATCTAGTGAGAATTCCGCCTAATTTTCCAGTTAAGCCGACGTGACGTCACAAACGCCACGCAGCCAAACCGGAAGAATTTTCGACGCGTTTCGCTTCCACACGAAGCATCCTCAGGAGGTCTTGACTCTACGAGCGCACGTACGAGAGAGCATTTTACTAATAACCCTGTATATACTTAGTTACCTATACAGACCATTCCTCCCGATCTATTGAACCCGAGAGAAAAGTTCTAATGTAGGGATCAGTTAGTGATTAGTTTTGCACCCACAACCCATAAGACCAAGAGGAGGGATGTAGGCAGATACCAATTTTTTGCCAACATGTTGGGCTGGGCACGCTGCCAGCTGGTAGTGGGCTGGAGCATTTGGACTGCCTGTGAGTCTGCAAACTTGTAGATTGTCTTAATGGTTTCATTATAGTAGCTGTAGTGTTGTATATAGATTGTAACATTTTGTTATTAAAAACAATACTTTAAGGGCCGTTAAGATGGAATTACACGTATGTGCGGGATATTCATATTTTTTACAGATTTTTCGCGCTTGTAGTTAGGTTTTGTAGAATTCAATATGATCATGGTATTTGACCTATTTAAAGTAATATTGCGCGTATTAATATTGTAATATTATAATAATGTTATACGCAAAATAACTGAACACTAACGCACATAATTTCACAAATTACCCATAAAACCGTCAAAAACATTGAAAAAAGGTCTAATCGTAACAGATATTTTATTTTTTACTCATTAAATCAATTTAATAAGTAAAAAGTAATATAATTATTACGTCTAGTAAACAATCTTTTCCGAACCCCGCGTATTACGTGATCAAGTATAATAGTTTGACGACCTAGTAACAAAACTAAAAAAAAATGTTTTGTTATTTTCATATGTGGTTCGATTTTTTTTTTTTGTTTTTTGTTCATTTCTCGCCATAAACGATCTACTTGCAAACGAGAATGCCATGTTGAGTAGTATATTATTGGGAATTCTGTCCCACCTTGTCGCTCGGCGAACAAGTTCGCCTTCACGACGGTGTGTCAGAAATTCCCAATAATATACGTTCGATTTCATTTAAAAAATGTAACTGAAACAGGATTCGCTGATAGACAGGGTGGGACAGAAATGTCCATTATTATACGTTCGATTTCATTCGCGACGAAGCTTCAGAATGTGTAAATTTACACGATCAGCTAGATTAAATTAATCTGTAAGTGTGGAAAAATTACTAGGTTTGTCTATTTAAATGTTTAAATAGACAAACCTAGTAATTTTTCCAAATATTTAAACTTTTACTTAAACATGCAAATTTAAGTAAAAGTTTAAATGTAAGTGCCTGCCTGTAAGTATAGTCAAGAACCTTGTATGATATATAAAATGTATATATGTATGGATGTATATATAAATCCAATATAAAAAACGATTAACGATTAGATACATTTATTATATTATGTACATATTTTTACTTATCAAAAAATCGCGGTGGATTTGGAAATAACAAGTCCGATGATAATACAAACTTCTGCAGTGCTCGCCACTGCGGAGACTCAGCGTTCGTCTGGACTTTGATGCGGACGAGCGCCTTCTTCCACAGCTCCAGGGAGTCGGCGGCACGCGCGTCCTCCGTCTTATAAACTTTACAGTCGATGTAGTAGTCGCCGTCTGTAGTCGTCGTACGCCGCTCGCACCCGTTGCCCACCCGATTGACGAAAAATGAAGGCAGCTGCTGGTTTCCATCTTCATTGTGCGTTGAGGCGGGATCGCGGTTTTGATTGACTCCGAATATATCGGAGACAGTATGAGGTTTTTTACTGAAACAAGCAAGAAAACCTTTGTTAATTAAGGTTCTTTATATTATCCACCTGTTCATCGTTAGCATACAATATATATCAATAGAAAATTATGTTGAATGGTAGACCTATTATGTGCGCACTGTACAACTCGCTGTTTGATCATCTGTACTTTGGTTGATACAATCCCTAATCTCCAAGCCTTTGCATATCGAAAGTGAATCGGCTCGTTCATATCAAACGTGCTCTGTCTTGGATAGGGCCTAAACCCTATCTGTATCAGCCTTTTTAGCATCCCACTGCTGGGATATAGGCCTACCCTCAAAGGGCGATTAGGCCAAGTGCGGGTTGGTGGATTCACATGTGCTATTAAATTTCTTCTCAGGACACATGCAGGTTTCCTCACGATGTTTTCCTTCACCGAAAAGCTAGTGGTATGATCCGTACATAAGTTCCAAAGAACCCATTGGTACGGGCCGGAGTCCAGGTCTAAACCCTATGTTAAGTAACGTTATTTTAGCTATCATAAGATAAGGTAATAAAAATAGTACAAATTTATAAGTCAAATTTACCTTGGTGTAGTTGAATTCGTTGTTGATGAACGCGGCTTACGCTTCTTACTGTTGTCTGCAGCGGGTTTGCGAGTGGGTTTGGTGTTCCCTGCTGGCTCCACGCTCGAGCATGATTGATAGTATTCGCACTCAGATTCAGACCTGAAATAAAGAATTAAGATGTAATTATTTACGCAATTGATAAAGTTACTTAACATAAACACTTTCACACTCATAGCTCATAGCCTGTTGCCTGAAAGAAATCGTTGCAAGTGATAAGGTCGCCCAATGAAATGAAATGTTACTACTTATATTTATATTACCATATTGTTTGATGTGCTATAAAGTTATATTGTATTGTAGCTCTCCACTAAGATTTTCGTGTGTTAGGGCTGTAGCATACAAATTCACCATTTGAAAGGTGAGCCTGGTCCACCCACCCACCTACCCAAGCCCTCTTACTCAGAACCTTAACTATTAAGGTTGGGTGAGCATCAAAAACAAAGTTAATCCGGTTTGTGACTTTGAAGTAAAAAAAAAAAAAAAAAAAAATAAAAAAAAATAAAAAAATAAAAAAAAAAAAAAAAAAAAACTAAGCAGGCTACGGTAATACGTCTGAAGGTACTTACATTTTCCAGTGAACTTGATAAGTAACTGATTGATGGATTGGTGGTGCAGCCTTCGGTGGGTGACAGCGGATCGTTCTTGAATGTTTGCTTGACGGGTCAGCTGGCAGCAGCGCAGGACTGTCGTTGAAGACTGATGGTCCCAATGGCAGCAGAGATAGCGCAGGAGGCAGGGATTCGTTCTTCAGGGCTGGTTCTGTTCTTCTATGATGACTTCTTGCAGATTACTGGATCACTTGCAGGCTTCGATTCGTTGACGAATACGTATTGAAGAAAATGAGCCGCTTATAAGGTGAAAACTCGCGATACTTCACTATATTAAAAATCATCGCTAATGTTTAGGTGATATTGTAAAAACCAACTCTTTTTTTTTGCCGTATTAAACTTAAACAAAATAATGACTAAGTAATTATTTCAACTGTCGATGCAGCGAAATAGTTAGGGTTGATATATTTATATTATTGCGTAAACTAAAGCAAAACAAATACCAAAGACAATGTGTATGTGAGTGCGCGACATCCTTACCTGAAACTGCTGACCGACGCTCGCGGATATTTCGACATCACGTTTGGCAAGGCAAGTATCAAGTGTCGGTTCGGTATAATTTATTGCTTATTTTGAAAGACAGCTGTCTGCACAGTTTTAAAAGTAATTTAAAGCTGTGCAGGCAGCTGTAAATAAAATAAATAATAAATTCAATTAATTAATAAAGTTCAAGAGCGACGCATAAATCAGCAGGTAATATTTAGCATTTTTTTTTTTTTTTGTTACACATTTTTTTATTTGTATATATAAGCTATGTTATATAATTTTTTTTTTTTTTTTTTAGATACAACCACTTAGACTACTTGATCACAAGATTAATTCTGTAACGTTCACGGCTGTGGTTTGAACCTTGAATTGGATCGTGCATCTATTAATTATCAGGTAATATATATTTTTAACACCATTGTAATAGATTAAATGATTTTAAATATATTTTTTTTTTTTTTTTTTTTTTTTTTTTTTTTTTTCACCATTATATAGAAACTGCAATTTTTTTGTTTTTAGGATAAAAATTTCACTACGATTGGGTGATGTGATTTGGTGACCAAAAAATCGGGATAATCCTAAATTGGAACTTGGATAAATTATCAGGTACCTATATTGTAATTTTTTTATTTAAAGTTATTGTTTATAGTAAATCTTTTTTTAATTTTCGCTACAATTACATACGCATGCTAATTATTATTATTTTTTTACAATTTTAGGAAGAACATCACGGAGGATCTTCGATTACTTTGACCGAAAGTGTTAACCTACGGAAGACCGTAAAGCAGTCCTGGTTTGGTGATAAGAAATCCTAGTGCATTACTTAATTGTTTATGCTTAATTGTTTAAACTAATATTTCTGAAACAAGAAAAGGCACTCATAAAAATAGTAAGTATTAATAATCTATTTAAGGTTAAATTCAGTATAAAAGTAGTCGTAGGTCTTAGTTAAAGTAAAAATGCCGCATTGTTCGGTTTGTAAAGTAGATATAGATAATCGTCGGTGGTCCGGTCATTTACGTAGTAATGTTCATAAAAATAATAGCAAAACTCTGATGTATGACAATGTTGAAATAATTGATTCTTCTTTCAAAAGAAGAATTACAAGTTACCGGATCACTGCAACTAATGAACAAATAAATAATTTCCCTGAAATATTTCTTAATAACATCAGTAAACATGTAAAAAACCTTATAGATAGGTCGCTACAAAAGCATACAGGTGTTAAGATTAATTTAGAACTATTTTCTTATTTTCTTTTGTATAAAAATGATGAACAGGAATTGAAATCATTTTCTACAAAAAACTTTATCATACATGTACATTATGACTTTGATTTAATTTATAAACCAGCAATCGAGACCCTTTTAAAGAAAATCGAAGAGTTTCAGGAGAGAGATAGTGGCTGGACGTTTCTGTGCAATTCACATTTAGAAATAAATATTAGTAAGTATCAGCCTCTCAGCGGATCAAAATTTATTTCTTTACCAAAATATATAAGGAATAAAAAGGCATGTTTGAATATTCAAAACAGAGATAAGTATTGCTTTTTATGGAGTGTTGTAGCAGCTTTGTATCCTACAAATAGTCATCCTGAAAGAATTTCGTCATATCCACATTTTCGAGACGTTTTAAATATTAATGATTTGTCTTTTCCAATTACATTTTCTGATATAGCAGTGTTTGAAAAAAATAATCCTTTTTTAAATATTTTTGTTTATGGATTAAAAAATGACAAGATAGTAACTGGGCCTTTGTATAAAACATCAAATAATAAATCTAGAAGCATCCATCTACTATATTTAGAAAATAATACTGATTCTCATTACTGTTTAATTACCAACTTTTCTCGTTTAGTCAGATGTCAGATAAGCAAACATCATGGTAAATTATACTTTTGCGAAAACTGTTTGTTATTTTTCCCTGATTTGCATCAAATCGAAACACATTTGTGTGGAGGAGTTGCCACAGTTTTACCAGAACAGGGATCAATTTTAAAGTTTAATAACTATGAGCGAAAACAAAATATTCCATTCGTCATATATGCCGATTTCGAAACATTGCTTGTACCCAACGTTGACTCGACATTAGACACCGTCAATACGTCATACTTGCAACGACACGTGCCAGCCGCGTTTGCCTATAATGTTGTTTCATCATCAAATAACTTAGTCGATGGGTTTAGGAGCTATCGGGGGGAAGATTGTATTTCGAAATTTATACAATATTTAATTGAAGATGTTAAAGCAATACATAGAACTCTGTCCAAAACCGAGAACATGATATTTACAGAAAAAGATGCTCTGCATTTCGAACATGCTATCACATGTCACATATGTGAAAATTTACTGTGGAACGATAGAGTTAGAGATCATTGTCATATAACTGGTCGATATCGAGGCGCAGCACATCGTCATTGTAATCTGCAGTATAAAACACCTAAATTTGTTCCAATATTTTTTCATAATTTATGCGGATATGATTGTCATTTATTCATTAAAAAGTTAGCTGAACTCCCTGGTCAAATTAAAATTATTCCTAAGACTAAGGAAAAATATATAACATTCTCAAAGTTCATCCCTATTAGTGCTAATGAGATTATACAGCTAAGATTTTTAGATTCCTTTAACTTTTTAGCATCAAGTTTAGATAAGCTGGCGAAAACCATGCAGACAGACGATTTTGTTTATCTACAGTCTCATTTTCCTGATAAAAAACAATTTAGTTTATTAACACGAAAAGGCGTATACCCGTATGACTTCATGTCACATTGGACAAGTTACGATGAAAAATCGTTACCGCCTAAGCACAGTTTCCATAACTCTTTGACTAACGAAAATATTTCGAATGATGACTATGAACATGCTCAAATTGTTTGGAGTGAATTCAACATTACAAATATGGGTGAATATACTGATTTATACCTAAAAACGGATGTACTTTTATTGACAGATATTTTTCAGAATTTCCGAAAAACATGCAAGCAACATTATAAACTCGACCCCGCGTTTTATGTAACTGCGCCTAGCCTATCTTTTGATGCAATGTTACTCAAAACAGGTGTACAATTAGAACTCATATCAGATTTAGCTATCGTGAGGATGATTCAAAGCGGTATTCGAGGGGGGTTGTGCATGTGTTCCCATCGATATGCAGAAGCCAATCATAAATACATGTTAGAATATGATGCTGCAAAGCCCTCCTGTTTTATATTCTATGCTGACTGTTGCAATTTATATGGTTTTTCGCTTTGTAAAGCTTTACCCTACTCTAGTTTTAGATTTCTTAGTCAAGATGAAATGGATAATTTATGTATTGAGAAAATTAAAAGCGATGCTGAATGGGGATTTATATTAGAAGTTGACCTTTTGTATCCTGAACATTTGCATAAGCTTCACAACGACTTACCATTTTGCCCTGAAAAATGTGTACCCCCTGGAGGTAAAACAAAAAAATTAATCGCAAATTTGTACAACAAATATAACTATGTGATTCACTATGTTCATTTAAAAA
The DNA here is from genome assembly GCA_963890685.1 of Plagodis pulveraria. Classification (NCBI taxonomy): domain Eukaryota; kingdom Metazoa; phylum Arthropoda; class Insecta; order Lepidoptera; family Geometridae; genus Plagodis; species Plagodis pulveraria. The sequence goes on from OY982975.1 coordinate 10,391,714, forward strand.
AGTGTCTAGAACACGGTCTAATTTTACGTAAAGTACACCGAGTTATTACATTTAGACAGAGTCCCTATTTAAAAAAGTATATAGAATTAAATACAAAGTTAAGACAAAACGCAAAAAATTCATTCGAACAAGACTTTTTCAAATTGTTAAATAACAGCGTCTTTGGTAAGACGTTAGAAAATACCGAAAATAGAGTATGTGTTCATTTGGTTAGTAAGTGGTGTGATAAATACAACAAGACAAAAAAATCTATATCCGCTGAGAGACTTATAGCTAATCCTTATTTCCATAGTGCATGTATCCTCACAGAAAATTTAGTTGCAATACAAATGAAACCAGATCGAATCATTTTAGATAAACCTATTTATATTGGATTCACTGTATTAGAGCTTTCTAAGTCACATATGTATGACTTTCATTACAATGTTGTCAAACCTTTTTACGGAGATCGAGTGCAGCTGTGTTACACAGATACCGATTCGTTTGTCTACAAAATTTATACCAATGATTTTTATCACGATCTGAAATACAATTTTTTGCAATATTTTGACACTAGTAACTACACCGATGAAAATGAATTTAAAATACCTTTAAAAAACAAAAAAGTACCCGGGCTGTTCAAAGATGAAATGGGAGGACAGTATATTTCAAATTTTGTCGGGTTACGATCGAAACTTTATTCCATAAAGACTCATGATAAAATCATTAAAAAAGCAAAGGGAGTAAAATCGTGCGTAGTGAAAGATTTAAGCATCACAGACTATGAAAATATTTTATTTAATGGTGGTATAATCCGCAAAAAATATATGATGTTCAAATCAATTAAGCACGAGATATTCACTCAGAGTATAAACAAAATTGCTTTATCAAATAACGATGACAAACGTGCGATATCTGTAGATAAGGTATCCACACTTGCCTGGGGTCACTCGACTATGCTAAAAGATGTGTAAATATTTTTAATAAACAATAATAGAATGTAAGCTACCCTTGTATTATATAACTTAGATATAATCTTAGAATAGGTAAAATTAACGAGGAATATGTGTAGGTGTTTAAATGTAATTGTATATATAAACCAATTGTAAATAAAGTGTTTGTGTAATTATAACAATATTGTCTTATTTATCTATCCGTGTTAAGTTATAACCGCTAGGTATGCTTCATTTGTTTAATAAAATTTAACCAATCTTATATCAAGTTTCAACAAACATACCTACGAATAGCAGGATTTTTATTACTTAAATTGCAGTTAGAAAGTGCTGACGATAATGTTGATAATAAATAGTCTACATACTTTCTTACAGGTTCTTTTATTTCTCTACCGAATTCGATCATGATCATTTTAACTGATTATTCGTGATGACGCAACCAACAGACAGAGAATCTTACAAATTTATAATACTAAGTACGATAAACCAGTATACTGGTAGTAAAGTCATTCTTTTATAAGACGTTTATTTTACAGTACCATGTAATAGATAGAGAGAGCATAATATACATCGTATCTATATTTAAGTAGGTCAGTTCATTGTCCTCCGGCTTTGAGACATAAATGCTTAGTTAGCTTTTTCATAGGTAGTGCCAACGATTAATAATAAATAGATATGACATGCGTTAAAAAATGCACGACCGATCTACTATATTACCGATGATTGATCACTAGAAGATGAATTATAACTATATAAAATTACACTTTTATAGGCTGCCTAAAACTAAAAATCGCATATGATTTTTGCAATATTTTAGTCTCTCATTTCAATCATGAATTTGAGTATATATGCGGTATCTATTTTTTATTGATCTATGGTTATCAAGTCAAGGCAGGGCCAATAATCACTGTAATTGTATTTTTTTGTTATTTCGTAAATATCACTGGCTTCGAGTAGTTGATTAGCACATCATAATCATGACATCGGTAAGTTAATTAATAATAATAAAGTTATTTATTTAATTCGAATTAACACTATGATTGTAACGAAGTGTATATAACAATACTGCTTAGTACATTACAATACATTTATAAATTTATTAACTCTTTGTTTCAGATTACTCAAGGATCAGACAATATAATATTCAGTCAATATGCCCAGGATCAGGATTATTTAAATGAAGCTGAGTTTAACGAGATGCGTTGCCATGAAGCTGAGTGCAGTACGAAATTAAAATTGGGGACGAAAGATAAGAGCCTGAAACAACGACGTCGAGAAAAACAAAAAAAACCAAATTCGTTAAAATCTTTCGTTATGAGTCGGCTCCATCAGCGAGGACTTAAGCTAATAAAAATTCAGGTCATAGACCTGTGTAATAACGTTCAAGCCAATGACAGTGACAGTGACAGTGAAAATGTTTTGATAAAGGCACAATACATTGTTAAAGATGTTGTTGATAGCGTTATGGATGAAACAGAGTGTTTAGTTAAGAAAATATCTAAGTCTTTAATTGACAACGATTTCTACAACCTGTAGTTATATAGGTTTAGTATTACATTGCATTGTATTTTATAAAATACCTTACATAATGAAGTATGTAAAATAAATGAAAAACTATTTACTTAAAAATTGTTTTATTCATTATCTAAAACTAGCAAGATAGGTACACATTTATTTTTGCTCTATATGTTTTCTTAAACATAATACATTTTTAAGCGCACATTGATTTGAATGCATAATACAATTTAAATTACTTCTTCCACAGTATTTCTTATGCAGTTCAGCTAAATTAGGACATTGATTTTCATCAAGTTCTGATATATTACAATTATGCACGCCTAGGTTATTTATCCATTTTACTTTCTCCAAACCCTTAACTAAAATTTTTTTATTTTCTAGGTATGGAACAATTAAACGTAGGAATTCTCTGTAGTCAATATATCCTTCGCTCCAGTAAATACCTCTATTTCTTTCCAACCATTTAACTTGCTTCTTTTCATCTCTTGTCAAATATTTAAACAGATATGGAGGTTTTATCAAAAACGTTTGTGTATAGTCATGAGTGGCGAAAGCTAATTCTTTAATTATAAAATTATTATGTAAATCTTTAAAGCCTTGAACATCCAATATAATAGTATCAGGATTCATGATAGTTTTTTCACAGTATTGCTCAACGGCTTATACTCAATTATGCAGTCATTCAAAATAAGGCAATATGCAGAAGTTTGATTGGGTATATCCGTATTGCTTTCAATTTCCACTCTCACATCCACAACAGGACCAGCCTTTAGATTATCTATTTGTCTCGAACAGTCTACTACAAACAATGGCGCTATGTCTTTAAATTGTTTTTCACTTAGTAAAGGCTCCGAACGACGTCCATAGTACGACTGTTGAAATCTTGTGTACTGCTCGTATAATAAAGCAAACCTGTTATGTGCAAAATTTGCATTTAGATTTTCATATGGAAAGTAGGATGAATTTAGGTAGACTCTAATATTGCGAATATTACAGTGGTCAAACTGAGACATATCAGCAGTCGGATGGTTTTTTCTATTTGTCTGTAAACCAATGACTACATATCTTGGTTTTTCTATTTGCAATGAAGTTTTGATAGACCACGTATGTTTTGTAGTTTTAGGTAATACAGGGTTTTCGTACAAATTCCAGTTTCTAAAAATCATCTGAAGTGGTCGATCTTTTTCCAAGACTTTAAGTAAGCCTATTTTTTCTTTGTCTGACACTTTAACATGCGGTACACGCCATATGATTTTATTAATCTGAACGTCCTCTACTACTTCACCAGTGTTAAGTTTTACAGAGTTCAAGTTAGTATTACTTCGCAACAATATTAATTCATGTCTACAATTTATTACGACCTTTTTAAAATCTTCAGCAAAGCCTAAAATATTACAAAGAGGGATGGAAGCAGAAAAATTACCACCATGAATATTTTTTATACCATCTATATTCCAACCCCAAGCATGAGATATTTTTGACTCACTCTCGTTCATCGATATTAACGATTTTATCGTAGTTGTAACACCTGCATTTTTTACATTATCAATTTCCACTCCGTTTAGTTCATACCTTATATCTTGAAATAAGTAGAGTAGAGAATTATTCGTGAATTGCACGCTACTTGCGATATCCTTTGAATCATTTTTCTTAACGATCACAGTTCCTTCTAAATAAAGAGTGCTTGCTGACGGTAGTATGTATAGATCTTGTTGGTTGATAGGTATCCGAATTTCATCATTCCTGTTGAAACTTGTTACATATGGCTTGTACGAATGAAATTCAATTCCTTCGACGGTGTTGTCATAGGTTGGAGCGGATAATACATCTAAAATATTCATTTTAGCAAACCGATTGCCTTAAGAAACGCCTTATTGTCTTTTGTCAATTTTATTTTCTTTTTAGAGCGATCTCTTCTTTGCTTGATAGCTTGAGTAGCACTGATATTTTTAGATTGTTGGTGCTCATATTTATTGTAGTCAATCATTTTTTCTTCTCAGATGTAGATACAGCTGTACTTCTTCACCGCGTAGATTTATTAAACTATTGTTTATGTCAAGCAACCTGATATGTATACAGCTTATGTTGTTCTGATTGATTGGAAAGTATATTGCGTTTTTCGGGATTTCTATAATACGGTATCCGGGAGGTACGTTGAGAGCAAATTCGTGCACAATGTGGCTGGGTTCTCCGTTTATGTATGAGCCGCTAACAATATCACATTCAATCCTGATCACGGTCGTAGGCAAAATGTTGACTGGAAACTCTGACACATGCCATTTATTTGCTTTCAAGATCTGCTTATTAAAGCCTAATAAACCTCTAAAAGTATCATCTTTAGTAAAATTAATATTTTTAGAACAGTACAAGGTAGTTTTCAAAGTATTGTTATTGCACTGTAGTTTAATTGTAGCATCTTTTATTTCAGATTTTAAATAATCACCAATATCTTGTAACTCGTAGCTGCCTTCTGGTATTTCAATTAATTCACTGGAACCATAATACAGCTTATTGTTTCTTGTGTCAATGTTTGGAATAGAATTAAATGTTGAGAAATGTAACAAGGCGCACTCATACTGTCCGTATAACTGCAACGAGTTAGGATAGTAAGTAGTTAAATCTGACGAATTTCCTGTTATCGACAATGTGAGAGACATTTTGCTAATGATTGAAATAAAAGAAATCATAAGATTTATACGTTTTTATTCCAAAAATTCTGTAAGTATTTTAAACATAAGTGACCACAATTTATAGTATCGAATTTCTGAAATCTTATGTAATTATAATAAACATTACAATTTTTAAAATACCGCATCAATTCCATTGGAGGTTTCAAATCACCATAACTATCAAAATATTCACAATACTTATTAACTTTAACATAAGCTACCCAATGCGTTCCTTCATTTTTTGAATCATCTAGGTTAACGATACCACATTCTCTTCGTTTTGGCGTCCTTGGTAACTGATCTTTCATGTAGACTCCTCGAAAGTAGGGGATGTCGCTAGCGTGCATTTGGATATCTACATTAGTTAAGGCACGACTGGGTAGCTTTGTATTCAGTTTTTTTGAGATTTTATAAACAAACCTTTACCATTTTTATATGATTTAATATATAAACCCTTGCCTACGGCTAAAGCCTCCATAGTCTTATTATGTCGTTCTGTTTCTTTCAAACTTTCTTGAGCTGCTTTGTAATCGTTCACGGTTTTTGCTATGCCAGCTGCACCACCAGCTAAAGTTCCTAAAGCCGATAAGCCTGCAAAAATTGGGATTAACGGTAGAATTCCTCCAGTTTTCGGTATCGGTATTACTCGAGGTACTCGAATTTTAGGAATGCGTTGGATTCTTTTTGCAATTGAGTAAGCTGCGTTTACTAAAGTTTTATTACCCTTAGGCTTCATTTTTTTAATTTTTGATCTTATTTTTGACACAAAACTGTTAAAAGTTTTAACACCGGCACCTGACTTTAACTTGGCTTTCATAATTTTACTCACTAACCATGAGCTAAGTTTTTCACCTTTCCCAGCGTTTTTTGATTTAAGTCTTTGTTTGGCCATGTTTAATAGTTGTGAATCTGCTTTATGACGATTTATTAAGTCAGGATGGCTTGCGTAGGCAATGTCGTGATGCATACAAGCTTCGTCTAATTTATTCACGCCTCGATCACCTCGCAGTAATCGTTTTCGAAGTTTTGTACCCGGCCCGCAATAGTTGTAACCAGGTAAATGTAATTCAAACGGTAGATTATTAATTAAACTATTAACTAGTCCACCACCTTGCATTGCTTGAAGTATAATGAAAGAAATTTGTCAAAAATATTAATTATATTACTAGCCTACTATTGCTGATCTGTTAATCCAACTATTTTCTTCGTTGCTCAAACCCAACCACTTGACATACAGTTTCTGGCCTCTTTTTTTTAAAACCTTTTCTATCAAATAGATATTTGGACAGTAAGATTTTTGAAGTTCTTGTTCGTAAAAAGTTCCTAATATTGGTTGCTTTTGCTGATCTTCTATAAGATAGGTCACTGGTATAGTCTTATTGATCTTTTTAATTCTAAATAGTTCAGTTGACCAGTTAGGAGTATAGCCTTTCTCGAAAATATGTTTGTATTTACTGACTCGAACATTATCACCAACTTTGAACTTAGGTTTGCATTGAACGGATACATGTTTGTGTGATTTTTTAATATTGGCTTTTATTATAGACTCGTTAAATTTTTTAACATCGATTGGTTTAAAGTTTATTGTACGATGTTTTGTGTTATTATAGGTATCCAGCGTATCTTTCAATTCTCTGCCTAACCACGTATAGTTTCCATTAAGGCTAAAACATTTAAAGAGTTTATTTTTAATAGTTTTAATTACTCGCTCTACAATTGAAGCTTTCTTAGTAGAAAAAGAGGAGTAGTGATTTATGTTATATTTTTTCATAAGCGTTTGGAATTCTGCGTTATAAAATTCGGTTCCTAAATCAGTTTGTAAGTGAACTGGGTTACGCTGGCTTATAGCCAGTATTCGCTCAAATGCTTGAGTAACACTGTGTTTATTTTTTAGTTTTAATGGTTCGGTCCAAGCGTACTTTGAGAAACAATCGATTACCACTAAAATGTAATTATAGCCTTTATTATAACTTTTTAAGTTTTGCATGTCTATAAGATCAGCTTGCCACAAGTCATCGATCCCTTTTAGTATAACAGAACGTCTAAGAAAATTTTTCCTTGCTGATTTGTGAATTTCATTTATAATTTCTTGTTTTGCCATTGCGCTGAATGTTTTGTTTCAAACAATTGTTCTACTTCTGCTTTGGTGTAGAATTTTTCTTCCAAATGAGTTAAAATCTCAGATGTCTTCGCTTTTAAATAATTTTCAGTAGTACTTCGAGCATCTGATATAATTCTTGAGCGTAATGAGCCAATCAGTTTATTAACGTCTTGTATTATTGTATCTCTAACTTGATCTACATATTCCTTGCTAACAGCATCATCTGCTTCTAGAGGCAGTCTGATTCCTCTCAACCTAGACGTTTTCAAATTGAAATCTCCGTTTTCTGATTTTAACAAAGCGTTATCACTAAACTCAAATAATTCTGATAAACGCATTCTTTTATGGATATAGTGTCCGAATTTATCTACATTCATATTTAAGATGTATTGTATTGAAAGGTTGATAATTAAATGAACAGTGCACATAATATATCATTTATTTATTAATAACTTTACTCTCACGTAACTCTTCAATGATAGATATGATTTCATTATCTAAGCCAGTGTTTCCAGCATCTCGAGATGCAATCAATAACTTTAATCGATCTACTAGTTCATTCGGATCATCCCAATATATAAAATCTACATTTTTCTTCCACATTTTAGTCAAAGGTAGGCCTTCTCCCTTATATTGATCATCTTGTTTCTTATTTTGTGAGGTGAAAAGAGGTTTGATAATTTGCATATACTTTTGTCCTTTATTACTTTTGATTGGTTTAGTAGGGTCAAAATCTCGACGATGTGCATTCGTATCAAGTAGCATGGACTTATAATATCGCAAATCACTTTCAGTAACCAAATTTAAGTCTACTTCCTTTTTCAGCAACAACTGTTTTAAACCAGGAGTGTTTTGGTATTTGCGTTCCGCTACTATGATATAATCGTTGCTGATTGTAATACAAGCAGAGCCTAACATGAGTTTCTTGCGCTCGGTTCGGACACCAAATGGAATATCTATCGGTGCATCTTGAGAAACTAACCAGGATGATGTATCGTCGTCTTCAATAGCATCAGCTGATTCATATGAAATATTACTCGTACTATCAGATTCATTTTCATCTGACTCGTTATCGTCAACAATGTTTCTTTTGCTATCACAGTTTTCGTCCTGTTTTTTTTTCTCAATATGAGGAATTTCAGGTTCTGTTGGATAACGAGGAAAAGCAGTTTGCTTACTGATGTTAGCTATTACGTTGAGAGGTTCTGTTACAGGTTTGAAAACTGATTCCAGCGCTTGATTATTTTCGATTTCAAAGTCTCTCATTTTTCGAACTTTTCTTTTTACAGCTTCTGCAGCATCAACGATCTGTTTTTTCAACATTTTTTCCATAATAGTAAAAAGATTGTAATCGATTAAGAGTCGTCTGAAGAATAAAGATATTGAGAAGGTAGTATTCTTTAAATATATATTATTGATCAAAGACTACAAAAGTGTCCAATTTATTTCTATAGCATCCATTATTTTTGGAACAATCTTTATTAATTACAACATAGTTAAAAGGCTCACTCCATATCGTTGAGCACATTTCACGAAAATCAAGCCAACTCATGTCAGTATTAACGTGTTCTTCATAAACATGTTTCAAATTAATTTCGTCCTGTTTAAAAAGTATGATTAGGTTGGCATTATCTCTCACTAATTGTTTAGGGACCTTACTGTAAGTTTGATTTAGGTAAAAACAGTCAATGCCTTTATGTCTTCCCATAGCAAAGTAATCACGCATGTTATTCTGATTTTCGCAGGCAACATCGTCAAATATTATTACTGAGTTGGGTTGGGCATCTTGAACTTTTAATACTTCCTCACTTCCTTGATATTTCTGAAGTGAAACACCGGGCACTTGTTGTAAAACTTTTTCTAAAAATATATACTTAGGTTGGTACAGAGTTTTTGAATAAACATAAATATTTTGAAATTTTAAACCATTTTCGTGTAAGAGAAGTCCAATCAGTAAATTTGTTTTTCCACAATTTGACGGTCCACAAATAATGCACCGAACTGTGTTTGGTAATAATTCTCCATGCCGAAAATCAAACTTAGGAAAATCATCGCAGATTGTGTTTATCTGCAATGAATGGGGTTGTTTGACAAATCTCATGTTTGATGCGTGTTGCGGTTTGATTGGTAATGAGCAAGCACTATAATAACATAATCATTTATGAAAGAAGAAACTGATGACTTCCTGTTTCATTATTCAATGAAATCGAACGTATATTATTGGGAATTTCTGACACACCGTCGTGAAGGCGAACTTGTTCGCCGAGCGACAAGGTGGGACAGAATTCCCAATAATATACTACTATGTTGAAACTTATTTATTTACCACTTTGTAACTTGCAGATCCTGTGATCATAAAGATTATTAAAGAACTTATTATTTAACTAGAATTACTGTAATCGAGATGAATTTCATTTATAATTTAATTTTTCCTTTGTACACGAAGCCCGTTACATATTGAAAATGTCCTTAATTTTGACATTAAGTATATGTGGAGCACAAATGTCAAAATTAATACCATTCCAGTTAGATAATAAGGCATTTCGTCTGGCTTTGGCTTCCGTAGGAATCTGGGGCCAACTTCACCTCTTATAAATTAATCTTATTTTAGACCCCCACGTCAATTAAGTAAGCTTACAGTCGGTAATGGAATCGCTCAGCGTTTTGATGACGTCAAAACAAATTGTTCACTCTATTCGCAAACTCTGACGCATGACGTTACATTTAATACGAAGTATTACTGTTTTAACGACAAATGTCTTGTTTATCCATTTTAAAAAGTTACTTTCTAGCAGCGGATTTAAACTTGATTTTGACTATTTTACTATTACTTGATAAAATGGGCTTAAGTGATGTGTAAATTGCGTACAATGTTTTTATTTCTATTATACTTTAAAATAAATGCAGCGAAATGATTTGATGAGTGAAACTATAAAAATATTCAGACAGTAATTGTTGTGCACCAGGCAATAAAATGTCGTAAAACTATGGTAAAACCGTTCGATAATATCGTAGTTTGGAGCAGTGCGAGCGGGATAACGCTATATTATAAACATCTTGATTATCTCTTGCACATCCGTGATACATATTTCATTCGTTCTTTAAGTAGGATTAAACCAACATTGCTTGACGCGATTGTGGGTCGGTGATAGTTCGTGACTGCGAATGATTATTTTAAGCATGAAACAAGACGCTTCTTTTTATGATGGTTTCGTTATAGGTAGGAGTTGAGCTAGGAAAATTACCTACGTATGGTACTTAATTACCTAACTATTTGCTTCGTTGTTTCGAACGTCTATTTCTCCGTCAGTCATCGAGATAACAACAAATGCGTTCTAATCGATTACCTCATTCATGAAATTAACCCTGATAACTTTTTAATTCTGTTAAATTAATTTTGTGTACCTAATTGATTATTGATTGTCGTAACCCCCATCAACCTGCAGCAGTTTCAGCATTCACTCATATGAATTAACGTTATTACAACGATGTTTTGTAGACATTTTGTATTTGTGATACAATAAACCACTATACTATACATAGTTCTTTTTCTTCTTTTAAACGCTGCTTGACGTTACATAGTTCTTACTGGCAGCGGAAATATACGTGTTGCTCTGAGTGTATGCCACAGAAATAGATCGAAGTATCGATTGTTTCATTTTCATTGCGTGTTTTAATAAATAGATACTACAACTTTTTAACTAAAAGCAGCAATGTAGTACGAATCGCGCTGTATACACGCAGTTAAGTAGTTTCGTTGCAAAACCCACAACAAACTAAATGTAATTGATTTGAAAATAAATAATACACAATTATTTACAAATGAAAAGAAATATTTTCATAACCACGGCAAACTTTTTTTGGATTTACAGATCAATATGGCACAATTAAACTTTTTTTATTTTGCTATAGGTCCGGTACCGAGAACGGTGGAGCGAAGACTAAATACAACAGTGTCGAAGGAAGAAACATTGTCCCTTCTTGTTGACACGCGAAGTACCTACATATACTTGCACACTCTGGTGCCACATTTAATATGAACCATAGACAAAATGTGATAAAAAATATTGAAAATAACGAAACTGGCGTCAAGTCGAATACGGCCTAGGTGTATGCCTATTACTACTACTTAGTACTTACTAATTAATTTATAAAAAGTTATAAAATACTAAACTGAATTCAAAAAGAAAATAACTCAAATAAATACCAGCTTATTGGTCATGCATGGTCATCGTATCAACAAAGTACCATCAACTTTACCAGGTTTTAGAAAGCTCTTACAAGTGGCCTAGTGTAGCCTCGTGGCGCCAGTCCGAGACGGTAACAACTCGTTTGTCTCGTGTAGCTAGAATATTTGTAAACGCTAAGGTGTCGGAAGCAGTGATGGCTCAGTGGCATTGGCTATGGACTGCCGCACTGCAGGTCCATGGTTCGAATCCCGCCGCGAACTTGAGACATTTTGCGAATGCCCGCCAGGCTAGCGACCACCTTCAAATAGAAAATCTGTGACTAGCTTCACCACATGGTGGAAGGGCATTTTGCGAATGCCCGCCAGGCTAGCGACCACTTTCAAATAGAAAATCTGTGACTAAGCACCTAACGGTGTGTTACGACAGCAGGCCTTGAGAGCCAGTGAAATTACACATGAGACGAAATGCATCTGTTATAGGCAGATGTTAGTCCGCTTAACATCAGGTTGGCCTCGAGCTTGTTCCATCACAATGACATAAAAAAAAATGTGCGCTAAAATATCGTTTAGTATTCTGTACCTAACTCAGTAGCTTAGCTTACCTTGACTATACTGTAATACATATATATTTGCAAGGGTTTTTTTTTTATTTAATTCATTTTATTTTAATTTATAATTTTACCTTGACATTGATAATTTTATCCTATGATTATTTGAATGGCTTCCTTTTTTATCATATATCTCTATTTTAATGGTATAATTGATTAATATATTGTATAATTTTATTATTTAGTAATTATGAAATTCTGTAGTTTTAAGTTCTTTCTGAATATTATAATGACATGTTGGCGTTAGAATACTCAGTAAGCCAAATTGTTTAACAATAAATGAATAAATAAGAATATACCCTTGCCACGGAAAGGCTGCAATATTAGCAGTAAAGGACATAATCCCGAAGGATGATCTATCGTGAGAACGAGCTAACGTACTGCACAGCATTGTATATATAGGTCAATGCTGCACAGTACCTACCAACTATGACAGTGACAAGGACAACGCAATACTTTACATGACAATATTGGGGGCGATGCCCTGGTTTTGGTAGTCTTGAAGGTGAACTCCTCTTCATTGAATCATTGTTTGAATTTAAAAAAAGATATAGGTAAAATTTTTTAGTTGTAATATGTAAGGACATTTTAGCAACGTATTCACGATGAAGATTTTTTCATTACTGCTTGATAAAATTGTTGAAGTCGGTACCATTCTAATTCAAAACACTGAGGTCACATTAAAATAATGATAATCTGTTTATTTCAGGTAACAGGATTAAATAAATACTGACCCATAGAAATATATACCTTACAGACTAACATAAAAAATAATACAAAACTCTTTTAAACAGTTTTGAGATTCATTTTCGGTGTCGCCTCCCTGTAGCGCCTGTATACTACGCCTTCCGGCCAGAAGTCGGGAACTAGGAATGATGACCCTCCCCGCACTGCACAGGTATGCGTATGCTACAATGGCGGTTCCTTTTTGTAATTTCTAAAATAGATAACGAAATGCGTTGCCGCAAAAGTCGTATTGTACTTTAGGTGCAATAAAATTAAATGATGTTTTTAAATATTTTTCAAGTGTGTTACTAAATAATGGATACGGTCATTATTTTAATATCATGCACATTTTTAAATATACTTTAGAAATATATTTCATTAAGATAAAATACAAATACCTTTTGTTTTTGAAATGATAAATTCGTCCTACTATAGAGGATGCTAAAATGATAAAAATTACCGTTTTATTATTTTAAAGACAAAATGTTATTTTTTTTTTTCAATAAAATTATACACTTGAACTTTAGAAATCTCACTAAAGGTAGCCGAGAGTGAGCTAGAAAGAAGATATTTACTTCGAAACGTGTACGGCTCCTTATACAAACATTGTGATTCATAGTATTAAGATCAGACAAGGCATTTACAAAATGTTATCCAAAAAATTTTTTTAGAAAATTATGTTATATCTAGTCGCAAACTTTAGGTGAATAAAGACGAATTACTTATTCCAAATAACATATTTTTTAATGTTTTGAAATGTTGTCCCGAATTTCGGGACAGATGTCCCGTAAAAAAATGTAGCACTAAGGAAGTCTCCGTTTCTTGTCTCTGTTCTTCGAAGTTTAGGCAAATAAGCACTACCTATTCCTATCACTGCTAGGAACGCATCTTTATTCTTCGCTGGAACCCGAAGCACGTATGATTTAAAAGTTTTCACACGGCTGGATTCCAGCCGTTGTAACGCCACTTCAAATGGTACGCGACGTCTTTCACACCTGAAGTTTATCGTTCCCGGATGCTGTTGGGTCCAAACGAGAGAGATATATAGAGATGGTCGGCTCCACATCATGAAGTAAGTATAGTTTTCTCTACTGTAGGCGTAGTTATGCCACGATTATTGCGCGTATAGCGGTCTAACTCTTGATTTCTTATCATGTACCCGACTTCCATAGCGCTCGTAGCGAAGTTTACTTAGCTGTTCTCAACCGATCAGCAAAGTTAAGTAACGTCCGCCGCGGTCATGAGTTGGATGGGTGACCGCTAGTGACATTACTACTGAGCGTTTCCGTGCTTCGAAGGGCACGTTAAGCCGTCGGTCCCGGTTGTTGTCTTAGGATGGCAGTCGTTATGGCATGGTGGTACTTGGTAGGGCATTTTGCGAATGCCCGCCTGGCTAGCTACCACCCTCAAGTAGAAAATCTGTCGCTAAGCACCTAACGGTGCGTTCCGGCAGCTCTCCTTAAGAGCCAGTACTTCTAGGTTAGCCTGAACAACATCTTCGACCACATCATCACTTACCATCAGGTGAGATAGTGTTCAAAGGCTAACCTATCAAGGTTATCCTTGATAGGTTAGCCTTGTTAGTTAGCCTAGTTAGTTTTTTTATAAATAAAATAACAGTAGGTAGTCGGTTTCGTTTTTTTTTGTATATTTTATTTTCTTTTTTTAGTAATGCTTACAAGATCATTGGAACTCGCCTAAAATAGGGTTCATCGTGGACAAAAGTTGCAATTACTGTTACATCACCCACGTATGCAATGTTTATACGACTTCAAAAAAAGGAGGTTCTCAATCCGTTTTTTGTGTGTGTGTGTGTGTGTGTGTTGCCTCTTCTCTTTACAGTTTGTACCGATTTTAATATTTATTATATTCAAAAGCCGGTGCTTCTAATGTCTCATTTAAATTTGAATGAGATCTGAGGACGAAAATACCAGGTTATCCCTAATAATACGTTAGTATTTTATGTTTGAAGAATATGTTTTTTTATTTTATTTTTGTATCGGAAATAGCCCGAGGCCCACCTGATGTTAAGCCGACCTCTGCCTATAAGATGCATCACAAGTTTTATTTGTCATTATTTTATTTTGTATGACTGTAACTTATTAACGACCAATGTGGATGAAATTTAAATGGGACCAAATAGGAAGTAAATCATAGTATAGTTAATAAATAGATTCAGGCGTTACTTTGCGGGAATCCATATTTAATAATAACAAATATTTTTAAAATATTTTATGAAAACATCATATTAATATTTTAATAAAACACTTAAAAAATACAAAAACATATCTAGTGACAATTCCGCCTAATTTTCCTGTTAAGCCGAGACGTGACGTCACAAATGCCACGCAGCCAAACCGGAAGAGTTTTCGACGCGTTTCGCTTCTACACGAAGCATCCTCAGGAGGTCTTGACTCTACGAGCGCACGATCGAGAAATGATATGTTAGAATAGATATGTTTTTGTATTTTTAAGTGTTTTATTAAAATATTAATTTGATGTTTTCATAAAATATTTTAAAAATATTTGTTGTTATTACATAGTAGGTATAGTTATTTATTTATAGTAAAGTATAGACACCCAACAAAAAAGTATCATCAAAATCAATTCATAATTGAAGGAGTAAATAGCATAACAAACACAAACAAAATAGTAGAATCAAGACCTTCACTTTTTGGAAGTCTGTTAAAGGGTGCGGACCATTTGAAGTTAAATTCGCCAAAAACGCTAAAAACTATCACACTCCCAAAAAGTTGTTCCAAATGGGTCTTGGCGTTATTTTCGCCATAAACGCTATGAGGCTACTGGAACAGTTTGAATTCCCTACATCTAATGTCAAAAGTGACAAAAGTGGCCAATTATAGTGGCATTCTTAGCGTTCTTATCCTAAATGGAACAGGGGAGGACAGTTACAAACGATCACAGTGATCACAACCATAGACGCAGAATGTGATCAAAATTATCGAAAATAACGTTATTAGCGTCAAATGGAATATACCCAAAGTAAACTTAAATGTGCCAGATTTCCCCACGCTATTTTAAATCCTGTCACCAGGCATTTATATCCATCTAGAAGGATGTCGGATCCGGATAGGATAATTTCAGCTGTACGGGGGGACAGCCAGACAGACGAATTGTGTCAGGTTCAATGGCAACCACATTATTAATGGCACTAGTTGAAGCTATAAAAATAGCTCTACTTTTTAGGGTCCGTACGTGAAAGCAGGGCTATTACTGAGCCTACGATGTTCACCCATTCTACCTTATTTGGAACCGTAAAATAAGGTTGGATTATACTCTGTATTTGTGTTATTATTACGAATTGCCTGGCAAAAAATGAAAAGGGATGTATGTTTTCGCTCGTAGACAAGTTTACTTATCTGTTCTTAACCGATCAGCAAAGTTAAGCAACGTCGCGCGCGGTCATGAGTTGGATGGGTAACCGCTAGTGACATTACTACTGAGCGTTTCCATGCTTCGGAGGGCACGTTAAACCGTCGGTCCTGGTTGTTGTCTTAGGTTGGCAGTCGTTATAGCATGGTGGTAGAGCATTTTACTGACCGGGCATGGGTGTTTCGGTGAGTACCTGCACTGGGTTGCGAGACGGGAGACAACCTCCACCTGTCATGAGTGCGGCGCGCCCGTAGATACGGCGCGTCACACTGTGGAGGAGTGTGCCGCATGGGAATCCCAAAGGCGCACTCTGACAGTGGAGGTCGGTAATGACCTTTCGCTGCCGAGCCTGCTAAATGCCATGCTCGGCAGCGAGCGGTGCTGGGCAGCAATGGCCTCCTTTTGTGAAGACATCATATCACAAAAGGAGGCTGCGGAGCGGGTCAGGGAGGAGAATGTACTCGCTGACCCGATCCGAAAAAAGAGACCAGGGCGGAGAAGGCGCCGCTATGCGTGCCTTCTTTCGTCACCCTAGATGACTTGTGTGTGAGTTTGGGGATCACAACCTGTGGTGGGTTTGGGACCCACCATAAGTGGGCCAAGATATAATGCCTCGTAGGCTTAGATGAATAGCATCGGTGCGGCTGCGGTAGAATGTTAGAGCGAACCCGCGCCGCCCCACACAGACGCCGAGGGCTAAATTGCTGGGTTTTTAGTGGGTATACCGGGCAATTTGCCCGGGGAGTCCCACATAACCACGCGGCCTCCGTAACCCCCCCTCACGACGCCGCGTGGTACGCGTAAGGCGTTTCCCCAGCGGAAAAAAAAAAAAAAAAAAAAATGGTGGTAGAGCATTTTGCGAATGCCCGCCTGGCTAGCTACAACCCTCAAGTAGAAAATCTGTCGCCAAGCACCTAACGGTGTGTTCCGGCAGCTGTCCTTTTGAGCCAGTACTTCTAGGTAAAAACAAACAATCAAAATTTTCAACCACATCATTACTTACCATCAGGTGAGATAGTGGTCAAAGGCTAACCTATCAGGAATTAAAAAAAAGAAAAAAAAATACCGTAAGAAACATTGTAACACGATCTATAAGTTAAAAATATATTTTGATGGTAAGACTTGTCCGAGTAAGTGGGTAAGTAAAGTATACTGACAAATGCGAGTCAATGAATCATTTTGTGAAAGTAGCTTCGTGTGGCCTCTGCCAATATACACCTACATAAACATAATAAGAGCTGCCCACATCATTAATTATATAAGCAGGCAAACTTTTTTAAGAGTGTAGATAATTTAATACTAAGTAAAGCCAAGCCGCGCTTCCGCTATTAAAAAAAACATACAAATGCGAATTAGGTAGCAATCTGCTTTACAAAAAACCCGTAAAAATTGGGTTTGATCAGCGCTTCAAAACGATAATATATTTTGAAGACCTCGTAGTGAAGCTTGCTTAGCTGTTCTTAACTGATCAACAAAGTTAAGCAACGTTCGCCGCGGACATGAGTTGGACGGGTGATCGCTGGTAACATTACTACTGAGTGCTTCCGTGCTTCGGAGGGCATGTTAAGCCGTCGGTCCCGGTTGATGTCTCACGATGGCAGTCGTATATGCTCTGGTACATAATAATATGATGCAAAGATACCGCTAAACTCTAAAATAAACGGTTATAATATGGTCCTCATGACACAGGGAATCTTAGTGTGGGGACCAAAGTGCATTACTAGAATTGAAGTGTTAGTTTTATGTTACGAGTCTGTTATTTTAAGCTAGGTCATAAGTTTAGTTGCCAAATAAATGTATTATTATTATTATAATTTACTTACTTACTGGGCAGTAGGTCATCCTCTATAAATCTGCTTAGAAAAAAAACGTAGTACCAGACACAGATAGAGTAGTCAGTAGAGTTTAGTCATAGTCCCGGGCGGGATTTTCGCTTAGCACGATATAGTGCTTGTAATCATATTTAAAAACGTAGCAGTGATGGCTCAGTGGCATTGGCTATGGACTGCCGCGCAGCAGGTCCATGGTTCGAATCCCGCCCAGAGCTTGAGCTTCACCGCATGGTGGAAGGGCATTTTGCGAATGCCCGCCTGGCTAGCGACCACCCTCAAGTAGTAAATCTGTCGCCAAGCACTTAACGGTGTGTTCCGGCAGCAGTCCTTGAGAGCCAGTGAAATTACAGGCAAAATGAGACTGAACATGTATGTCTCAAGGTGATGGGCGCAGTGCAGTTCTTGTGATGAAATGCATCTGTTATGGGCAGAGGATACCGCTTAACATCAGGTGGGCCTCGTGCTCGTTCCATCACAATAACATAAAAAAAAAAGTAGAAGGATAGCGACATCATTCCGAGAGTAAATTGTTTAAAAAAGCACTTCTTTCGATCAGATGAAGTCTAGTAGTCTGGATGATGGCCGCGCACCGGAACCTTTATAGTCTGTGACACATAACGCAACGCAGAAAAAGTATGCACGTTGCGTTTTGTACTTAGTAATGTTGTAGAAGTATAGTGTGGAATTTTATGTTTGTATTTAGTTATTAGTTATAAATCATGTTGGATTAAAACTTTCCATTCTAAAATTAACATTAACATGATTTTAGTTCACGCAAGTTTAAAGAAAATAATTAATATGGAGTTTCAAAAACAATAATTTGTTGTTAAACTTTTTTCATATTTGAGAAAAGCATTATAAAAGCCTCAACCAGTAAGAAAGCCATCCTGGCTTCGTATATAACCGGGGGCTCGATTCTCTTAGCTATTGAACGGCATTAAAGTAACTTAATTGCATGTAAATTTTAGTTTTTGACAGTATCCGTAGTCTGCCCGCTATGTAGGTTCGATCGCAAGTCTGTGCCTTGCTATCAATAGTTTTTGATATATTTGGTATGCTGTAAGCTATTTTGTTGCGATTGCGTTGCTACAGTGGCATAAAATATTTTGGAGGATTCTAGATAGAAAAATAACTAAATGACTTACTTAAATATATTTAATGTATTGTTTGCTAGAAAACGACTGTATTGATGTTTTTACTAATGCTTGATTGATAGATGTTTTCATTATTATTTCAGTTGCAACATTTGCAAGCCATAGCACAGCCATACGATAGCGACGCGATTGCTATTCAACTGCGATTAGGAGCTAGAATTAGCAGACTACCGAATTTGACATTTACAGCAGTTCGATCGCAGAAGCATCGCAGTATTGTGGCGTTTGGTGAATAGCTAAGAGAATTGGGGCCCGGACCTCACCTGCAGTTCGGTCCGGTTAACTGATACTTAGCCAGGAAGGCTTACTTACTGGATTCTGCAGTATGGCTGCAGGAAGGCTTACTTACTGGATTCTGTACTATATATAATACACACAAATCTGTGCTGAAAATTTTAAAAGTGGATAGCCGCGTCCTATTGGATAGTATTAGGTATTTTCTCTAATTGCCCTTTTACGACTAACAAAAGGTCGTAGTCGACACACACGCATTGACATTTTTAATTCTTAACTTTGTTTAATTCACATTAATTATACAACATTTGTCAAACCAAATTTATAGAGGTAATATAGTAAGGCCTGCGGACCGTACCGAATAATTAATGAATTGTTTGTGACAATGACCCACTTTGAATACACAAAAAAAATTCAAAAAAAGGTTATTTAAATAAAATTAAAAAAAATAGGGTTCCTAATCACAACGGCCCGTAGACGAACATTTTTTTGCTGTTTTTCATCACAACTACAAAATTACATTATAAATTGGTGTTATCATTATTTAGTGACATGGTACATAACATGGCGGATTTTTTTAATGTTATTGTGACGGGACAAGCTCGAGGCCCACCTGATGTTAAGCGGACTAATCTCTGCCTATAACAGATGCATTTCGTCACAATTCACGAATTGCACTGCGCCTGTCACCTTGAGACATAGTTGTTAAGTCTCAAGTGCCTGTAATTTCACTGGCTCTCAAGGACTGCTGCCGGAACATTGCCGAAAAAATTCTGTTTTATTTTTGTGATATGGTCTAAAATAGACAACTTGTATATAATGTATAGGTACTGATTTGTATACTGATAGACTGATCTTGCTGTCATTTGCGAAGGCTTTTATGTGGCTGTTCTTTATACATATACCTTTATGTTATTTTGTTATGATAGCTGTTAGCACCACGAAAAAAATAAATTAAAAAATACTTTGACGATTGATTTATTAACTAGCGAACGCCCCGGCTTCGCACGGGTGCAATGCTGATACTAAATATACCACATAATGTCATTATGTTGTAATAATGACAAGGGGCTAACAGCTATCATAACAAAATAACATATTGGTATATGTATAAGGAAAAGTCACATAAAAGCCTTCACAAATGACAACGCAGCTTTTTTGTCATTAGACAATTATCGCTTCGTAAATAAGCCATTATTTCTCGTAAAAAGTAAAGGATATAAAATGGTTATTGGTGTTGACCTGACCATCGCGGACTTTTTTGAAGACCTTTTTAAGGTGTACAATACTGTAGTACATTATTTTGATCTATCTCGTAGGGTTAAGCCAGCGTTTGCAATGTAAGCGGTAAAAATGTGTTCTTTTACGACATCACATTAGAAACAGCTAAAATTATCAGTATTTCTCTACCATATTATGCATATCAATCTTTGTCTTGAATTACTCTCTTCGCTACTTATTAAAAAAAACGCAACAAAATACGTTCCGTAGGTTTAAAGATCTAAGCATACATACGGACAGACAGCGGGAAGTGACTTTTTTATGCTATGTAGTGACGATTGATATTATGAATTCAATTTACTTTACTTTTGTTAAAAAAATTATTAAAGCTATATTTGTACTTTAGGAACTCAAATAGATCTAGGAGACAATTGCCCCCCACATGTTATCGTGCAACTTATGTTTTCGGCTACATTCTCGTTTTAGAATTCCCCAAATTATTGTTTTTAATTTCTAGTGCAATAGTTGTCTTTGTGACAACGTTTTAGACCAAACATCTAAATTTCAGGATTATAACTAATTTCGTTTACGAGCTAGCGATAACGGGTTGTGATGCGTTTTCAAGCGCTCGTAGCGAAGTTTGCTTAGCCGATCTGAATCGATAGTTCTCAGTTAGAGTTCTGAGCTAAGTTAAGCAATGTCCGCCGTGGTCAGGTGTTGGATGGGTGACCGCTAGTGACATTACTACTGAGCGCTTCCGTGCTTCGGAGTCGGTGCCGGTTATTCTTACGATGGCAGTCGTTACAGCATGGTGGTAGGGCATTTTGTGTGTGTGTGTTCTGGCAGCTGTCTTTGAGAGCCAGTAGTTCTTGGCTAGCCTGAACAACATCTTCGACCACATCATTACTTACGATCTGATTAAGAGATAGTGGTCAAAGAAAGGATTATCAACTATAAAAAAAAACCAACAACTACAGAAAACCCTTATAGAGCGGACTCGCACCAAGCCAAATTGTTACTATTGGTTATTATTTTTTCGTTATTGTTATTTTGTTAATCGCACCAAGTTGCGCTTGAAAGTATTCTGTTTATAAAATATAGCTAATATAAGATTGAGCTCTCCTTACTTCTCTCTCCCATATGAAGCGGGGTCATAATTAGGAACACGAACTTCTGAGCTCTCTCATGCTAACTCAATCAAAGTCGCAATCATTGCATGGTTGTTACGAATAAATTTATTATTTACTGTAGATAACGTGCAGACGATTCGTGCCTAACACCTGTTCTGCTTATCCTGTAAATTACTGTCATTACAACTGTCATCGCGGTGTTTTAGTTTATTATTTACAGACCCGCCAACTTATCTGTTCAGGTGGCAGAAAAAAGAACTACAACATTCCTTCAAATTGTGACAGTTTGTAGTTGATTTCCATGACCAGTAGCGCCCTCGAAAACTGCACAGTTAAGTTGGTCATGGTACTATAATACCATAGTTATTTTCTAGATACAGTTTCTACCTCCATTTAACTATATGTAGGTAGTTAAGAAAAGATAACACATGTCCAGTTCACGTGAATGCAATTTAGTTGTTTGTGTTTTTTTACTTTGTTTAAATCGTTTGTCGTTTACAATGTCTTTTATATGTATTTTTACTGAAATATTTTATCGTCATGCATCAGTGTTCATTTGTATTTGTTCATTGTTTAGTTTTTATTACTGATAGGTTAGCCTTTTATCACTATCTCGGCTGATGTTGTTCAGGCTAACCTAGAAGTACTGGCTCTCAAGGACAGCTGCCGGAACACACCATTAGGTGCTTGGCGGCAGATTTTCTACTTGAGGGTGGTAGCTAGTCAGGCGGGCATTCTCAAAATGCCCTACTACCATGCTATTACGACTGCCATCCTTAGACAACAACCGGGACCGACGGCTTAACGTGCCCTCCATAGCACAGAAGCGCTCAGTAGTAATGTCACTAGCGGTCACCCATCCAACTCATTACAGCGGGCGACGTTGCTTAACTTTGCTGATCGGTTAAGAACAGCTAAGTAAACATCGCTAAGAGCGCTTCAGTAAACTTCGCTACGAGCGCTTCAGTATTCTTCCAGCTAGTAACTACTTTCTTACATATCTGCATTATTCTGTATATATCTGTAAATAATCGGCTACCCGCCGCTGACAGGAGCTCGCAGACGCGGTTTCGCATTCGCCCTGATGATGAGCATCTGATATGCTCGAAACCCAGGTCCATGTATTCAATCCCTGACGTGAGTGTTTTGCCGTTTAATTGATAATACTTTCATAATATTGAAATATGTCTGAAAATCACGAGAATTTAATTTCAAAAATATCTAAATTTCAGATTTGTAACTCATTTCGTTATAATACATTGTAACTCGATTTAGTAGCTAATCTGGGCAGGGCTCCATTTTGACTTTTGGGACATAATTCAAAGATTATTTCATAATATTAACCACCAGCACAAAATAACAAGTAAAAATTAATAGAACATTCAAAAAACCCGACTGCATATTATTTATTGTCGTTAAGCGTTTTATCGTCCATTGAAATTAAAACTGCAAGTTATATATATTTATAGAATACCTTCATTTTGATACCACCCATCAATGGGATTAAAAAAAAAACTGCACTATCAAGACGAATCTAATGATGTATTGTACATTAAAATCGGTTGAGCCGTTTAGAAGTTACGGTGGAATAAAGAAACTCACACATAAAGGGGCCCCTTAATCCTACTCCTGGGTTGCAAGTCCCAGGCCCCTCTAGCCTCTTCCTCTGCAACGCGATGGACCCGGCACCCGCGCGGTGAATCCATGGAATGCTAAGAAATTCGTCTCGTCTCATACATACATGAACCCTGAAAACATAACACTCCCTCTTCTGGGCAGAAGTGTAAAAAGGACTTGGGCTGGATTTCAGATATAACAAATAACCAATAAGGCAAAGTTTTCAGAATCGTCTCACCATCAGTCACCGTCGCGGCATAGTCCACGACTGCCTTCCTAAAAGAACAACCTAACTAAATATAATACATACAATTTGATTACCTAGGTTTTTTATGTTACGAAATAGAGAGGACAAGTCATCCACCTGATGTTAAGCGGTCATGGCTATCCATTACAGATGCAGTGTCACGATTACACACGTTATTTCTTATGTCTTGTTAGCCCAGAAATTTCACTTGCTACTCTACTCCTGCTGAAGAGACCTAATAACCTAGTATACAACGTATACAGGCAATGTTAAAATTCTTCCTTTTATTTCTGATACTATGTTATTTGGAAAAAAATATATCAGGACGATTACAGGATGATTATTTTTCTTGTGTATCGGGTTCGATTCCCGGTTCAACCATGTAATTATTTAAATATCTATGAATGCAGTTTAAATTAACATTTTGAAAACAATCCCTTCTATACATTAAAAGAATATAATATGTCAATGCAGCTCGTAGAATCTATGTTCTTAGGGCAAGTGATAACTGTAAATTATTTTAGTGTAAAAATATTACGATTATAAAATTTTAATCAATTATTTACATATACCTAATTAGAATTATTTACCCCGTGGGGTGCCGGGTTAGAATTGAACCTCCCCATATCATCCCGTGGGTGTCGTAAAAGGCGACTAAGGGAAAAATACTAGAAGGTGGGCAGCAGCGCCTTCTAAAGAACTGTCATCTGACACTGCGATCCCCAAGACGCCTGCCAAGCGTGGGGATTATGGCAAATACCCCCTTTATAGGGGAGGCTGTGTTCAGCAGTGGACGATCCGGCTGATACAGAATTAGAATTATTTAAGTAGTATAAATATGTGTTAAATATTTATACTACAAAATTTCTTTATATCCTTATATTGCTTTTTAAGTTCAAATAATGTCTTCTATCAGTAAATTGTTCATATTCAAGAATATCATTAAAATATTCAAGGTACTTTCCCTCCATGTGGCATCGCCGTGGGACGCCCTGTATGGTGGTAACACAGATGAAGACTCTGTAAAATACCTAGAGTATAAGACGCAATGGTGAGAACCTTTTGCACCATTTTAATACTATTATTCCTACGCGTAATCAAGAATTCGTAAACATTTTAGATTGTAAAAGAAATTCATATTATCAAACTGCTACTGTTTGCATAACAATTCATATCTGAAATACTTTAACGATATGAGCTTTATGCCTAATGAGTTTTTTTTTATGTTATCGTGACGGAGAAAGAGTGAGGCCCACCTGATGTTAAGTGGTATCCTCTGTCTATAACAGATGCATTTCGTCACAAGAACGACGTAATGCACCGCGCCCGTCACCCTTCGACGTACAGTTGATAGGTCTCATCATGTGTCTGTAATTTTACTGACTCTAAAGAATTGCTGCCGGAACACACTGTTAGGTGCTTCTCGACCGTTTGTCTGCTTGAGGGTGGTGAGCTAGCCAGGCGGGCATTCGCTAGATGCCCTTCCACCATGCATTGAAGCTCAAGCCCGCGGCGGGGATCGTACCTAATGAGTGTAAATCTACGACACTGAAAAACCTATGGATGAAGGAACGGAGGATTATTTAATTAATTCTACTGGCTAAGGAATTAGCTGAGTCCTCTTCCTCTGCTCTTCCTTGAGACTGGAAGAAGTGCTGGTGGTAAAATATAAGAAGGCCAAGCTACCCTCGAGTTGTTGTTCAATCAACACGTCATATGGACTACAGAAGAAGTGAAAACATTTTACAATTATTTCATTTTATTTTAGAATATCAATCAAATACAAACGTTACGTTTCGGACAAAAAAAAACAATACATATAATTGGTAAAAACAACCTGGGAGTTTTCAAATCCAATATAAAAAGCTCCTTTCTGAGCTATGCTTTATATTTAGCTAAGAGTGCTTCACCGCAGACTACAGCGTTGCCTAATATGAGATAAACAATGCGCAAATGTGGATAATTAGTCTGCTGGTACGACAATCGCGAACGCAGTCGCAGGTACAGCTAGTTTGAAACAAAAACTGAAGTAAGAAGCGCCTCTGAATAATCGTGCTCAGTTATTATATATTTTTTTATAATTTGCTAGTATAATTTCTTTTAGTTATTGTAAATTAAATAAGGAAGTAATTTTTGCATAGGTACCGTACACTTAAATATTCGCAGCAGTTCTTCAAAGCTATATACAGTGCCATATATGACTATTTATATTTCGACGTGACCCTCAATATAAAATGAACACATCGCGTTTTCATTTTCAATACTGGTTTGTCATTTGATAAATCTCTAAGCAGGTAAAAATAACCATCAAATAATATCACATTCACACCTTCCTACGACTTTTCACACATTACATTACTAAGCCAATTCAGGAGCCTTACTTGAGAAGTAACACCTAGATTCTAATGAATACCAGATCGGAAAAGTCTGTGAATATTTTCAGTAAACATTTTCTTTGGACAGAGCGAGTCAATGCGTCAGTTGTGATCATAAACTTTTGTAGTACGAATATACAGGGTTATTGGCAAAATGCTAACAACCTCTTAGGGTTGACTTCTGCTTGTCATAAGAAGCATTTTGAGATGTTTTTTTTCTTATTTTTTAATGCCTACTCCGAGCCAAGAGCGCCCCCCGCGGCAACACTGGAACGCGCTGTGCTCCCTTTGAATAGAGTTTTGAATATTTACATAGAGCAAAGTAAAAAAATATGAAATAACACATTACAGGCACAAGAGACTTTTAGCATCAGGTGGTCCTCGTGTTTATTCCGTCAAATAGACAATATACAAAGACCATAAACAAAGACAAAAAAAAATACACATTAACCTATATACTACAAACTAGTTTTTCGGGCAGTGTGCGGGCCGCATGCGGCCCGCATTTATCGTTATGCAGTAGTAAACTTTACCTTAACCGCTTATACATTTAAAAAAAAAAAGTTCAAAACTCCAATAGAAGTATGAAATCCCAAATAAAGTCTCCATACAATAAAGAACCATACTGTAGCCACTAAAGCAAATTCACCCTACTGGCATAAAAAGGTACACGGAAAAAAATGGGTCCTGACAAAGTGTCAATCCAAGAATAATATTATTCTCGGGAGTGTTGTTTAATCTCAAGTATATATTTACTTAAAATAAAAATATTTTCTTGAGTGAAGTAAGGTCATTTTCTCTAAGATAAATAATATTATTCTCACCATATATTTTTACATCAAGAGTATAACTATTGGTCAGAGATATTTTTGTTCTTAACTATAGAAAATAGTATCTTTTTGAATGAAATATTTTATGAATTCTCATTCTAATTACGTACGGAGTTAGCGTAAGAAATCTGAAATTTTATACAAGAATAATAAACGTTTTATTGGATTAAGAAAATATTTCCATTCTTTCAACAACAATGGGCTTAATACAAGATATTTCTTTTATTCATTAAAAATAATTGAGAGAAATAAATGACGAGGACATACATATGTCCAAGCAAGAAAATTATTCTCCTCTTAAAAATGTCAGTTTTCTAAATCTGAGACATATATTGTTTTATTAATCTATGAATTTGTATTGTCACGCTAAGATACATTGGATTTACAACAAAACTATATACTTGATATAACCAAGACAAATATCTCAACTGCAGAAGTGAGTTATATTAGATAGAGAATTTTAAAGTTGTCAAAGCAAAAGTAATTGATTGTTAGTTGTTGTATTTATTCATCTTTATTGAAGAAATCAAATCTTGATCTGTGTTTGATTATTCTTAATATTTACTTGATATTGTATTCTTTAGTTAAGAATCTTCGATTAACAGGAAAACAATATCTTTTATTGAACCAAGAAAATACATGTCCATTATAGACAGAAACTTATCTAACTAAAAGAATTTTAAAGTTTTCAAGCCAATAATCATATATTCTTAATTGTTATAGTAATTTATCTTCAGTAAAGAAAACAAATCTTGATCTTAAACCTTTATTCTTGATTAATATTTGTTACGGTATTATTAGGTAAAGAGACATTAGTGTTAAGGCAAAACAATTTTATTTTATAACTAAAAAACTAAATCTCGATTGCAAAGGGTGATTTATATTAAATGAAGAATTTCAAAGTTTTCAAGTCAATAATAAATAATTCTCAATTGCTAACGTAAATCATTTTCAGTAAAGAAAAATCAACCTTGATTGATTACTGATACGTTGTTCTTAGGTTAAGAGGCATTAGCATCACAGCAAAACTGTACTCTTTATTTAACCAAGAAAATTAATTTCAATTGCAGAGAATGACTCATATTACATGAAGAATTTTAAGTTTTTGAGTCAATAATGATATATTGTTAATTGTTGAAGTTATTCATCTTCACTTCAGAAAACGAATACTGAACATAAGTGTACCATGTTCTTGATTGATATTTGATACGACATTCTTAGGTTAAGAGATCAAACTATATCCCACGTTGAACCAAGAAAATATATCTCTACTGTAGAGAGCGACTTAGGTATCTTACATGAAGAATATTAAAGTTTTCAATGCAAAGTGATAGATTGTAACATTAGTTACTCATCTTCAATAAAGAAAAGCAATCTTGGCTTAACATGTTTTTCTTGGTCTACAAATATACAGGATTATTGGTAAAATACTAACAACCTCTTAGGGTTGACTTTTGCTAGTCCTAACAAACATTTTGAAATGTATTTTTTTCTTTTGTTTTTTCCCCACCTTTTGAACAGAGTTTTAAACTATTAAATGTAGAAGTCAAACAAATATATATCTACATACTAGTAAATGATACACATCATACTGTATCAGCCGGATTGTCCACTGAACAGAGCTTCCCCCATTAAGAGGGTTTGCTATAATCCCCACGCTGGGCAGGCGGCTTGGGGATTGCAGTTTAAGGTACATATTCCTCAGAAGGCGCTGCTGCCCACCTTCTGGTGTGTTACCCTTTGTCGCCTTTTACGACATCCACGGGTATAGATGGGGGTGATATTTTAGACCGGCACCCCACCATACCATATAAGGAATAAAAAAAACAAACATAATTAAAAAAAAAACAATTTTCTTCACTGGCTCTTCAATCAAAACCATGAATTTTAAAGTAAAAAGACAAATTTCCAGTCAAGAATAACTATTTCTCCATTAAAAATGTGTATTTTCAGACCAAGTACTCACTTTTTAGTTTGAGATGGTTTTCTCTGTTCCCGATTTTATTTAGTGTTGCAATATTTTAGTTTTGTCTAGTTCTCCCTTGATGTGGGGAAACTACTGAACCTAAGAATACTATTCATTATAAGCAATATTGCATGCTGAATAAGCTTGTTTCAATTCATATTAACAATAAAATATGTAAATTATAATTTGAAAAATATAAGGTTACTCAGCTAATAGTCAGATAATAGCTGGGAGTCTAATATACTCATAGTACAACGGCAAAGCGGCAGGGTTTGAACCCCTCTAGTGCCCCAATATATTGATTCGTATCTGAAGTAAAAAATTTTTTAAAACTGTTCGATTATTACCTTTAGGTCTCGGTTTCTCATTTCCTAATTCAAAGATCAGAACATTAGTAAAATGCCCTATCACCATGCACTGAATCTTAAACCCGCTGCAGGAACCCATGGACCCCCACGTGACAGTTCATACTCACTGCCATAAGTGGCGAAGGCCAAGGCCTAGAGGACCTATTTGTTAAGTTTGGGTGCCTATACAATACTCACGAGGTCTATCTCAAAAACTAAACTTGTGATGAATCAGAAATTTCGTTAAGTTATGATATTTAATCAAAGTCAAAGTCAAAATCATTGATTTAATTTAGGCATCTACGACGCTTTTATGAAGGTCATTTACAAATTTTAATATTGAAATATTCTACAATGTTCCACGTGCAGCAAAAATATTTACAGAGCCACTGCAAGAACAACGGGCAAGAAACTCGGGACCATTAATTTAAATGTCTTTTAACAATATTTTACATACTATATAATAAAATAATTTCAATATTTCATTTAATTACGTAAGTGACAGGCATAGCTTGGCAGAGGAGTGGAGGAGAGGAATTGTTCAAGCATTTTTGTCGTTTATGTAATCACAAACTGGAATAGAATTTCTTAATCAAAATTATTTTCCACGTGCAACTTGAACTTTCCTTCTGTGAGCGTTGTAATATGTTATTATAAAACCGCACACAATTAACCTTTATACTTTTGTCTTTGCTAACTAAAACCTGGTACCGCGATTTTATCTTTACTTCTTGTGTTGTAATCGTGATTGTCACTGTTTTTTTTACGATCTTTCAAAATAATTTCAAATATGTACAGACTCTCTAATGATACAGCCATAGGTAATCATTTATTTCTTACAAATACTGGCTGTATTTAACACAAATCGTCAACCTAAATGTAAAGTTATTCGAATGTGCTCATTTGGTAATAATCACGATACGAATATGTTTCGGGACTTTATAAGGGTGATGTTGGCTACACATAACACTATTTCCGTCGCAAGCGAAAGGTACACGCGCCGTGGCATGGCCAATGGCATTTTCGTAAATTTTGTTTAATATAGTGTTATAAAGTGAATATTTGTTCAAGTTGTGCTTGAGATAGCAACCAACTAGTGTTCATTTAGGTAAGTTTGTTCCTTACTATATAAATAACTGTAGATAGTCAAAAATATCCATCATAGAGGCTGCTAGATTTTCTTTGCCTGGAAGTTGGTACAGCCAAGTTAACGAACGGTAGGTTCGTAATACATAATTATTATTGTATTACATACCTACTCATATCTAGAATTAAAGATAACTCTTTATGATAGAGATCAACAGCAGGCTGATGTTGGTAAATAATCCTTAAATATTATAATTATTATAAATGCGCATGTATGTTTGTGTTTGTTTATGTGTCTGGTTTATGCCTCGTTAGTTATTCAGAATGAATTTCGATGTATATATATATATATACCTATCCTCTCTACACTATATACACATAATTTTTTTTTGTTAGATAAACCTATATTCAAGAATATACATGTGTTTTTTTCCATTCCAGATCAAAAATTAACCAATGAAACACAAGTGTTACGCTACTCAATACCCCCAAGAGGAAGACTAAACAAGAGTAGATTTTTTTCCACGTTGGAGCAGATTGTGAACTTTGTTATTGTTTTTCAGGTAATTTCATCAAGTATAAAACACATATTTAAACAATTTAAAAAATATTATATTATATATTTTTCTTATGATGTTAGGATATCTCATCAAATTATCTATTACATACTATAATATAACATATGTATACACAGTCAGTATTTTATAGTAATATAGTAGTTAGTATACAGAACTTTTAAAAGTGTGCCTAATCATATTTCATGATTATGTATTGATTATAATAATGATTAACCGCTGATTAACCGCTAACTTGCAGTTTAGATGATTTTTGTGTGATAATCATCTAACGGGGCCTTCTGGAAGCTAACTTTGAAATACAGTTTTAATTTTATTTAGGTTTAACCTGTTTGCTATATTTTACCACTTACTCAACAATATGTGATTGTGGTCAAAATATGCCTATCATCTATAAAAAGTTTATGGATTGTGCAATATTTTCACTGTAGCTCTTTTTTTTAGGATCCTGGAGATATCCAAACTGAACTGGAGGAGGTGAAGAAAAGGCTCGACCCAACAAGCAAAGTGTTCAACCATACTTTATATTATAACGTAACATAAAATGTGGTGCTGATTATAATGAGAAAAAAATCATATTATTTGGTGGTACATAAAGGTGAAAGTTTTAAGCGTGTTTGTATGTTTATTACTTCTCCACGCTCAAATGGTAGGACCAACTTTGATATAATTTGGTATGGAGGTAGATGAAGCACTGGATTAACACACAGGATACTTTTCATCATCATCCATCACCACGCGGGGTGTAACCGCGGGGCGCAGTACATAACTGTTACAATTATGTATAATATTTTTGATAATGATAATATAAAATTGTATGCTTCTTAATTTATTTTATAAATAAATAATTTTCAACTGAAAATATGTATTGTATTTTATTTATTTTTACGATGATAGATGTTTTTTAGTTGATCCCTTTTAGAACTACACTTAACTATTAACCTACGTTATTTGCAGACTTGAAAGGCGGAGATCAGATTGGAAGATCTGGACAGTGCACCAGGCTGGCTATTTTCTGTAAGTGAGTTTTTGTTCTTGTTGACTAACTAAAAGTTTTATATGAATATCTTATTGTATATAGTAGAAAATATCAATTATCTTGTTCTTATTCAGTATTAGATAGATAGATATTTCAATGATGAAATTCGAAGCATAGTTTATTCGAGTTTTTTTTATTAATAAAAGGTTTTTGTGTAGGTATATCTCATTGCATACTAAGGAAAATCTTACGTAATTGTTAGTTTTATTTGTATTTCTGTGAAGTTTCAGTTTCAAATAAAGAAGTTCTTATCTAGGTAGTACGGTATTAATAATACTTTGAAGAACAACGATATCTTCTTGAAATCTGCGTGCTTCATTAACAATTTCACAGTTTGCTGTAATTTATAATATATTTATTAACTGAGACTTCTTTCAATCAAAACACTATAATTGAACTAAAATAATTAATATGTTGTACAATATATATGGAGTTCAGATGAAACAAATCTGAGCTCCGTATGAAACAATTCATGAGTTGAACCTAGAACTGAAACTTCTCATAGTAAAATGCACTATCATTGAACCAAGATAATTGATATTATTCACAAAATACTATTTGATCTTCATATGAAACATTTTTATGAGTTGAGCCAAGAACTGAGACTCCTTCCAGTAAAACGCTTTATTATTGAACCAAGATAATTTATATTTTTCACACTATATAATCTGATCTCCGTATGAAACATTTAGAGAGTTGAACCAAGAACTAAGACACCTTCTACTAAAATACACTATTGTTGAAGCTAGAAAATGGTAGTCTTATCAATATATTATCTGATTTCCGTATGAAACATGTAATGACTTGAACCAAGTAATGAGACTTCTTACAATAAAACGCACTATTATTTTACCAAGACGACTAAAATTTAAATGTAAAACATGTAATTATTTTGAACAAGAACTGAGGTTTCTTCCAGTGAAATTCCATTGTCGACTCAAGAAATCTGATATTCTATCCGTAGACAATTCGATCTTCGTGCAAAACACAAATTCTTTTGAACCAATCAATACAACTTTTTCGGGTAAAACACCCATTAGAATACTAAGATCAAAACTACTTACAGTAAAACACTTAATATTGAAATGAGAACTGAAAATTCTTCACTGGAGAACAATTAATTATTCGTTCTATATAAACTGATCTCCGTATGAAAACATGTACGTGTTGAAGCCAGAATTATGGTTTCTTAACTTAAATAAGTTTTAATATTCATATAAGAAGATTTTTTGTTTACCTAAAAGTAATTTTCTTGTACGAAGAAAACTCTTTTGTTGGTCTAATTAAAATATATACTCAGAAGAATATATTTTACTAGAAGTAAGAATAATATCTTAACTGAACTATTTATGTACTTAATAGTAAAATATATTTTTTTCTTATTAGAATCTAATGAATGAGTGAACGTATGAGTTCATTTATTCAAGTAAGGATTGTTTTAAATTTGAGAATTTCAGATTCTCTAAATAAGAACAATGATTTACTTAGACAGAGACATAACTACTTTTTTTTAATAAGAAAATAATAAACTTAGTTAAAAAATATAAATACTTGCACGAAAAATTATTAACAAGACAAATATTTACTAATCACAAGAATATATAGTTTTCCCCATATATGAAACACGGAATGTCTTGACCAATAGATATATTCTTGATTTGACACAATCTTTTTTTTCCGTGTAGTACGGGCAGAATGGGACCAAGGTTCTGAGTCACTTTTGTTAAGGAACCCCACTCGTAGGTGCTTTGCTTACCGCGGGCAGTTGCCATGGAGACCAGTCGGAGACTTGGAAAAAACTCTCAAGTCGGAGCTCGGCCTTCGGCCTCGCAAGTTACCAACACGGCTCGGCCTGCGGCCTCGCCAAGCGCTCGCCCTACGGGCTCGCGCATCATACGCTCGGCCTTCGGCCTCGCGGACCGAAAGTTCGGCCTCCGGCCTCACCAGGAGCTCGCCCTTCGGGCTCGCTACTACACTTATGTAGGACAGTTACTCCAAATTCAGTCAAAAATCCCACAAAAACTCCTAATACAGTCGAAAATATAAGGTAAAACACTCCAAATGCAGTATAAAGAATGATAGGAGCATGTGGGTCACATCCAAAATGTCGGATTTCAAGACAGCCACCATACAAACTGCTCCGCCCCTACTGAAGCTCGGCCTAACGGCCTCGCTTCAGCAGGCTCGGATCATTTTGTATGGCGGCCATCTTGAAATCCGCCATTTTGGATTTTTGACAGGTGTCATTCGACTGCTCTCCCTATTCCCTATGACATTTGTTCAAACACCCCCTACCCATCTTGCACCGTTTTCGAGATACGTCATCCATCTTTACTTGGCAGGCGTCATTTTTATGATTTTCGATTTTTCTCATACTCACCGAAACCACCCGAACACTTTTGCCATACATCACGTTGTTCCTACTCGTCTCCTTCTAGGAGAACATTTATGTCAATCAGTCAGTGGTAATCGAGCTTTATATAATATAAATAAATTTACTAGGGTATGAATAATTATACGATTTCAGCGTCCCTTTTCATAATAATATATTTTACTCCCTTGTCGCGTGCTGTTGCGGCAACGCAGCGAACAAAAAACGTGCCAAAAAACAATGGAAAAGACTGACAAAACCTTTGACGCTTCTTACTTTCGAATGTCAGTTGCAGATTGGAACCATGTACAAAAAGATAAAAAAAGAGAAAGAAATAAGAAGAGCCGAAGAAAAGTCTTGTCAACAGGCAGAAGTTAAGTAAAGTTTTGAAGCGCAGTTTTCCTAGCTGTTCTTAACCGATCAGCAAAGTTAAGTAACGTCCGCCGCTGTCATGAGTTGGATGGGTGACCGCTAGTGACATTACTACTGAGCGTGCACGTTAAGTCGTCGGTCCCGGTTGTTGTCTTAGAACGGCAGTCGTTATAGCATGGTGTTAGGGCATTTTGCGAATGCCCGCCTGGCTAGCTACCACCCTCAAGTAGAAAATCTGTCGCCAAGCACCTAACGGTGTGTTCCGGCAGCTGAGATGAGAGCCAGTAATTCTAGGTTAGCCTGAACAACATCTTATCATTTACCATCAAGTGAGATAGTGGTCAAAGGCAAACGTTCGAAGCATAAAAAAACTACCATCATCATAAGCTATATAGAAAATATAGATGAAAAAAATGGCAGATTGCAGCTAGTATGTTCATATATAGTAGTGTATTAGAAAGGTGGATGTCTGTGAACTTATGTTTCATAATATTACATAAAATCAATCCTTTTCTAGAAAATTGCAAAGTTTTGGTCATATATATGTATCTAGGATGATTTATTTAGGATAAACGTCTTTTACCAATCAAGTCCAATGTCGTATGAGTGAAATTTATAAATTTCACTTATACCACATTGGGATATAATTTTATCCAGAATAATAATACCATCTTCAAAACATTTAACTAACACATTTTCTGGGGTAGTTCTAGTAATGGCAGCTGGGGTAGTAGTCATTTGCTTACTGGGTAGTCTGGTCGGATAACATGGAATACTCTTGACCTACTAGATATAACTATTGAATTCTACTTGAGGGTGGTCGCTAGCCAGACATGCATTCGCAAAATGCCCTTCCACCATGCGGTGAAGCTCAAGCCCGCGGCGGGATTCGAATCATGGACCTGCTGCGTGGCAGTCCATAGCCAATGCCACTGAGCCATTACTGCTTCAATCTTTTTTTTTTATATTTTAATTTACCTATCTAGGTTTAAGAATCTATTATAATTATCACGATATTGCGGCCTATACAAACCACGGTTAGTCAAAATAGACTTACGTATTCGTACGTATCAAATGTAATTAAATTTAGTTCAATTGCAATTAATCACGATGAATTATTTTTATAATCATGATAGTATACGTACTTTTTCAGTATATTGAGTTGAAAATACTGATGTAGCAAATCTTAACCCCTCAGGAATAGTTTTCGAAGCTGGTTACGAAAAAAGGTTGTGATAATGTGCGAAATAATGTACATGGTCAACTATTATTACAAGTGAACATACAAACAACTTTTTTATTAATCTGTAATGATAATATTTAATAGAAAGATTAAGTCATCTATAGATAGATAGATAAACTCTTTATTGAACACCTTAAACTAAACTAAAATTAAAAATATTTGACTTAAAAATAGTGAACAGTTGGCGGCCATATATATAAGTTCCACAGTACAACGGACGCATTAGTAGGTATAACATAAATCTGTCCATGTAGGTTAGTCTGTTATGAATCATTAATCATCAGGTGCTACAAAACCACTTATCAAACAAACACGAAATTAAAAAAAAAATGCTGTTAGTATGCCTTTATTAACAAAATACTACGAACTATAAACAACACAACAGCTACTACAATAATAGCATTTAGACAACCTATAAGTCATTTAGGTCATTGCAAACTCACAGGCAGTCCAAATGCTCCAGCCCACTACTAGTTGGCAGCAAGCCCAGCATGCTGGCAGCATTGCCACGTTGAATTGCAATGCTTATTCGTTGAGCCAAATAGTTGCAAAAATTTTGATCACGTTTAAAAAAATGCCCATTTTCCTAACATTTTTTTTTAAATTGCTTTTATAGTTGACCAAAATCTCACCTGATGGTAAGTAATGATGCGGTCGAAGGTGTTATCAGGCTTAACCTAGAAGAGGCTCTCAAGGAAAGCTGCCGGAACACACCGTTAGGTGCTAGGCGAGAGAATTTCTACTTACGGGTGGCGGGCATTCGCCAAATGCTCTTCTACCATGCGGTGAAGCTCAACCCCGAAGTGAGATCCGAACCATGGACCTTCTGCGCGGCAGTCCATAGCCAAAGCCACTGAGCCATTACTGCTTAAAAATGTGCGTGTTTAAAAAAAAGGCCTATTATATATTCCTAACTTACCTATATAGAAATATTTTGACCTGTTTGATCAACTTATATAAGTAGATAATTATATATTACATTGTCAAACTAGTCTCATTTTGTAAATGTAAATTATATACAAGGCCAAATTCAGAAAATTATACAACGTATAGCTACAGCCTTACCAATACAAATAAAGTTGTTTATAGTACACTAGCGGCCCGCCCCGGCTTTGCACGGGTATTTAACAATATCTTCGACCACATCATCACTTACCATCAGGTGAGATAGCGGTCAAAGAAATTCCTATAAAGAATTAAAAAAAATTACAAACATTATAAATTGAAACACATAAAAAGTTACAAAATTACAAATATATACGAGGGAAAAAATTAAAGTCATGTGCGGGATTCGAATCCGCGTCCATCCACCCCTTTAGCCGGGGTATGCTCTAAACAATTGAGCTAACACGACAATGAGTCATATTTTTTTTCCTATCGTTCTTTAACTATCTTATTTAGATGGAGCATACCCATGGGGATGGGGTGCATGGACGCGGGTTCGAATCCCGCACATGACTTAAATTTTTCTCTCGCATATTTGTAATCCGCATAGCAGGCGTTATTGCAAACATAACAATATTAAAACATAAAAAGTTGTTATTGTGACATAGCTGTAATAGTTAAACATGGTATTGCAGACTTTTTTGTAGATATTGATGTCTTCTACAAAATTATACTACATCACTTTGCTCTATTGTCAACAATTTCCGCAGCGTACTCGAAATAACGAGTTTTTGGTATTTTTTTCACACTGGGTTATATTATCGAAAGTTTCATACGGATCCCTAAGTTTTTGAAAATATTCTACAGCCTATGTTCATCAATAATAGTGTAGGATTCTAATGGTGAAAGAATTTTTCAAACCGGTCCAGTAGTTTTTAAGTTTATTCGTTACATACAAAACACAAATCTTTCCTCATTATAATATTAGTATAAATGAACTCGAAATTGAATTTAATATTTAAAAAAATACTGGAAACTTTGTCGACTGTTGTTTTTGTGAGTGTTTCATTTTAGAGATGTATGTATTTTCTTGCTTATATAATGAGCATGCAATAAATTTGGGATCGTATAAGAAAATTATAATAAAATATATTAATTTATCAAAATAATGTGTCTAAAATGAATGAAATGTCCAAATTGATTCCTATATTTCTTTTATTTTACATAATATACTATATAAATAAATTATGTAATATAAGAAAAATCGAAAGGTGGGCAGCAGCGCATTCTGAGGAACTGATATCTTAAACTGCGATCTCCAAGACGCCTGCCAATGTGAGGATTATGGCAAATCCCCCTTAATGTGGAAGGCATTGTTCAGCAGTGGACAAACCGCCTGGTACAGTACTTTATAAATACAAATTTGGTACTGTTTAAATTTTGAGTATTAAGTTTTTAATTATACATATTCAATAAAGTAGAGATATATTATATATTTATGATATTGTCTTTATTTTATTGATTATGTGAGTACAATGTAATTTAATTTATATATTATGTACCCCACAACTCCTGGCTGATATTATACATTCTGTACTGTTTAGCTCCCGGATTAGCTTAGGTTGGTACAAGATACTTATTTAAAGGAAGTTTAGTGGTACAATGTATAATGTCTTTTACAATATGTAAAACACCAGTTGCCAAATAAAATTAAAAAAAAATATATGGAAGTGGAATAGTGAAGAAAAACATATTATGTATCACAGCGCTATTCATATTCCATAGAACCGTAGTTTCGTTATATTTTAAATAGGTACAAAGGGTTCAAACTCAGTATTTGGCACGCTTGTACTTGACCCTAATATCTCTAAATAAGAATTTCCATATAAAACGACATTTTGAAGATAGTACATTGAATCGAATTTCACTGAGTTTGATTGAACACTTGAATGTATGTTAAAAAGTGTTTTAGGTATTTGTTTGCATGTTTCAAAATAAAATGTTGATAAAATGCTCACCAATTCTCAGCTAGTGTTCACTTTTCCATTCACTAAACAACAATCACACAAGATCACAATAAAATAATGTCTTATTTTGGACGAAAATTCTAGATTTACCTAAATTAACGTTTAAAAAAATAAGTAGCGCACAAAGAAAAGCGCGCGAAATACTGTTTTTGTTTCCGCTGTCAAAACATCACACGATAGAAAGAGATTTTTGTGAAAGAGTTCGTATGTAAATGTATACATACAAGTTAAAATTTTACATATAAATTGACGCCAAAATACGCGAGGTGACAGGAATGGCGTGTGGCGCGAACTGTCGCGGAGTCGTGCTGTGCACGCAGCTAGAAGGTCGATTTTGAATTGTATCGTTCAGGCAGATAAACAGTGCATTTGCATCATAACAAATTGGAGGGAGAGAGCATGGAACGGAAACAATAGAATAGGTATGATACACCTGTATTAGCAGCTAATCAGACGATTGAATGCCTATATCATTATGTGGGTATTAACTTAGGTATTTATGTTCACAATAAGAGACATTACTATCTATACTTAGTAGGTAATTCATTGCCTTGGTGATTACTTAATTATTACTAATCAAGTAAGCATTGCATTGAAGCACAAATTAGAGTTTATGCGGCAGGGACAGTTTATTTCAACTTAGATAAATTAATAAATACAAATATTTTTAAAATATTTTAAGAAAACATCAATTAATATTTTAATAAAACACTTAAAAAATATATCTAGTGACAATTCCGCCTAATTTTCCTGTTAAGCCGAAGTGACGTCACAAAAGCAACGCAGCCAAACCGGAACAATTTTCGACGCGTTGCGCTTCTACATGAAGCATCCTTAGGAGGTCTTGACTCTACGAGCTTTAAAATATTAATTGGATGTTTTTTAAAAATATTTGTGTTTATTAAATATGGATGCCCGCGAAGTAACGCCTGCATCTATTCATTATCTTAGATAAATTACTAATAGATTTGCTTGCCAGCTCCATTTATAAAAATATTTGTATGAACAATAAGTTTTTAGCGGACTATCAATAGTAAATTCTTCACGAAGCATTACTAACATCTTATAGAGTATTTCAAAATTCCAAATATACCAGAGAAAAATGTATAGTCATGTGGGGGATTCGAACCCCCGTCAATCTACCCTTATAGTCTTACAAGGTAAGCCCTGACCGATTGAGCTAACATGACAATGACTTGATGTTGTCATACAACACCATTCTCTATGGTTATTTTAACATAAAATACCAAAGTCATCACAGCCCTTAGATCAGAAGAAGCCAGGTCAGAACTACCTAAGAGATAAAATATATTTTGAGAGCTGCGGTTTGAGACCATACATGTTTCTTTAAATCTGTTCATATATAACATATAACAATAAAAGTTTAGTAATAATAAACAATGGACATTATATAAAGCAAAAATATTGTTGTTTAATAAAAATATAATTGACTGCGCCAGACGACTAATTAGGATTCTTACCATTTGAAGTTCGCTTTGATTCGCTAAAAACGACCACACTCACAAAAAGTTGTTCCACATGGGTCTTGGCGTTATTTCCGCCATAAACGCTACATCTAATGTCAAAAGTGACAGAAGTGGCAAATTTTAGTGGCATTCTTAGCGTTCTTATCCTAAATGGAACAGGGGAGAACAGTTATAAACGATCGAAGTGATCACAACCATAGACGCATGTGATCAAAATTATCGAAAATAACGTTCTTAGCGACAAATGGAATATACCCTTAGTTAGCGAAACAAAAAAGAATCAAGCGTACCTAAGTCAGCAAAATGTGTAATAAACATAACTCCAAATCGCTTAAATAAATTGTAAGATAATTCTTTGAATACAATATCCATAATCGATGAGTACTTGGTAAGGTAACCTCTGTTGTCGATCACAGATTTACGACCAGAGAGTTGAAATACAAAATAACTTAGTTTACAACTGCTGGCACGGCGCGGGCGTACCATTGACTTTTGACAATAAATATTTCAAACGTTTCAAATATTCTCAAAGCTTCTACAAATGTGACGTAAAGTACGTTGATATTGACGATAAGTTTATTCGACAATGACAGACCCTACACTCCAATTCAAAAAAAGAATTTCAAGTTTCCTAAACCAAAATACGCACAATTTAGATTCCTCACACAATGTTAATCATCTCTTAACGCTACAATGCGTACCTACTATTATTTCCTTGAATTTACAATTCTAAGATATTTTTGAAATTTTACATCCAATTGGCAATAGAAAGTTGAGTATAGCAGTATATCGATAGATTTTCAACGCCTTTAAATTCCTTAAAATTACTAATGAAAGCGAGAGCCGGTGTACCACATATAATCAATTCCTAATATAACTTTTGAGTGCACCGAATAAATCTAAATGATTATTAGTATAGGATTTCAATCCACACTGTCGTACTACTCTAATATTCTAACTGATTGATCTCTTTGCTGTATGCTTTGTGTCATTTTCGTGATGAAATATTCAAGGCTCTTTTTTTGTCAGAATAAAGGGGCTAGTTCCGCTATGGCATGGTCCCGCCATAGAACATATAATAATACTAGCCCGCTATGGCACCCTCGCAAAATACCTATAAAAAAGTCCCTCTATGGCACCTATCAGATTCTGGGACTGTTGAATAGAAAAGCTCTACAATGTTTTATGAGAATAGAACACCACATACTCAAATAGTAAATTTAGAAAACCTTGACTAATTATCAAAGATCATTGTGTTGTCTAAGATACTTTTGTACTGATACTGAACCATTAGCCCTTCAAACATTCATCAACCCCGATCTAAATTTTCATATGAGTTCCTTAGGCATATATTATAACATAGGGTGAACACTAAATGTATTTTTTAATAATTCATCCCGTATGATACCCGTGGGGTGCCCTGTTAGATTTGCACCTCCCCATATCATCCCGTGGGTGTCGTAAAAGGCGCCTAAGGGAATAATTATACTGGAAAGTGGGCAGCAGCGCCTTCTAAAGAACTACTATCTTACACTGCGATCCCCAAGCCGCCTGCCGTGGGGATCGCA
This sequence comes from Plagodis pulveraria, assembly GCA_963890685.1. Classification (NCBI taxonomy): domain Eukaryota; kingdom Metazoa; phylum Arthropoda; class Insecta; order Lepidoptera; family Geometridae; genus Plagodis; species Plagodis pulveraria. Next base: position 10,433,456 of record OY982975.1, read on the forward strand.
GTGTAAGATAGTAGTTCTTTAGAAGGCGCTGCTGCCCACCTTCCAGTATAATTATTCCCTTAGGCGCCTTTTACGATTCCCAAGCCGCCTGCCAGGCGTGGGGATTATGGCAAATACCCCCTTAATAGGGGAGGCTGTGTTCAGCAGTGGACAATCCAGCTGATACAGTATGAGGTCAAATAGGGGATTAAACATTAAGTAGGAGCTTTCCTTAAGGGTGAACTGGCCGGCCCGTTTCTCATACAAACGTCGTAGGGTGATCACTCCCTTATTTGAGGATTTAGGTCCAAAATAAAGCATAGTACCGATTGATCTCGTCATTATCTAGGCTTGTATGATACCGAAATTTTAATAAAATAATTGACATGAGAATTATGAGCCTCGAAACATTTTCATATAAAGTTTTCGAGTTAATTATCTTTTTAAAATGTTGGCATCATACAAGCCTAGATAATGACGATATCAATCGGTATTATGCATAAGTCTGGACTTAAAATGTCAAATAATGGAGTGATCACCCTACGACGTTTGTATGGAGAAGTGACCGGCCAGTTCAACCTTAAGCCCCTACTCGGGAAGCCTCTAAGGCCGCCAATGACGCTAAAGGAGCTCCTCGCTGACAGCACTGATTGTGATTTATTTTTAGGCGTGTTTTTTTTCGGACAATCATTATCTTAGGAATTATTATGAAAATATACCAGACCAGTGAAATAGAAATGTAAAAACCCATAACAATCATTTGAGGTTAATAACCTGACTTGATTTCATGCTTGGTCATCAATCACAAATGTGCAATTTGTATTAAATGTTTTCTATTTTTTTACTTCGTGAGCGTTTAATTTGTATGTTGTGTGTGTTCTTGTGTGTAATGTGATTTAATTGTAATAGGCATATGGCGTTATTAAATCATAAAAAATAAGGCTTGTGCGATTTTGTAAATTAGGAAGATGTTCGTCATATATGAAGTTAGTGATAAATTTAGGTTTCAGAAATTTTAGAAATTCATTCTCTAAGAGATTAAAATAACTTCGAGCGTGCGCAGAGCAGGCTATCCAAAAAATCTCGACATTTGACAGAAGAGCTATACTTATAAGTAGATAGTTTCTATTATATGGTTGATAGTAATAATAATTATCATTCATAAAAGAGTGTACATGGGTTCGTTCTTAAAAAATGCTAGTAAGTTTGATAATTTATTTGTGCAAGAGTATCTGCTGCTGAACTAAATTCATCGCACCCGTGTTTCAGCATACAGCGATATTCCCCGTACGTTGGACTTATACTCGGAGGTCTGCTAATAAATATAAATCTATAATACAGTCTTTCAACAACCTATTATAAGCTATGAGAGAAAGTAAATCCCGTCACAGCTAGGGGTTAGGGGACTACCCCCCTAAGTTAAGGATTTCCCCTAGGTGAGAATTCATGTAGTAGTTGGCAGGATATGAAGTAGTCCGTCCTGAGACTACCTACTGTAAGTAAAAGTACATTCCAACATGAAACAGTGACCCAATTTTGTATGTAGGTGAGCTAACACAAATACCTAATAGATTACTCTGTAGCTAAAGTCGCTTGAAAGAAAACCGCGCCGCTCCCCCTTTCCTGCGCCGGCGCAGCAACATCCGCCGCTCCTTCCGTGACGTCACAAAACCGACTCCATTGGGCCTAGCTAGTATGAGTTTTTCTCGGCAATACGCCGCGCCCCCGCGCCGCCTCAGGTGCCGCAAGTGTGTAAAGTGTATAGGCATGTATAATATTGTATGAAACCTTCGGATATTATAAATAAAGGTTACATTATAAGAACTTCTAACTAGGTACTTAAAGAACGCACAGCTCCCTTGTGGCAAGTAACTGAAGCATTCATGTTGCCATACAAATTTGAGCGATACTCGGGGGAGCTTATAATGTAAAATAACTAATTAATGTTGTTTAATTTACTAGAAGCTCGATATTAACTAGGGAGGCGTACCTAACTAATATTATCTCTTACCGTCTCTAAGTTCCTCCTAAAAAAATGTGATGACATCGCACAAATATTGTGGTTTCGCGATTATGTATGCACATTTACTAACCAAACCATTTTATAAAAATGGACTTTAGTTAGTTATAATTTTTAAAAAACTAATAAATAAATGTTGTAATTAATTTACTTGAAGCTCGATATTCACTTGGGAGGAGCCTTTACTAATATCTCTTACCTTTTGTAAGTTCCTCCTACAACAAAATGTGATCACTTCACACAAAAATTGTGGTTTTGCGATTGTGTTTTTTTTATGTTATTGTGACGGAACAAGTCCGAGTCCCACCTGATGTTAAGTAACGACGAATTGCACTGTGCCCGTCACACTGAGACGTACAGTTGTCTCATGTGACTGTAATTTTACTGGCTCTCAAGGACTGCTGAACACACTGTTAGGTGCTTGGCGACAGATTTTCTACTTGAGGGTGGTCGCTAGCGAGGCGGGCATTCGCAAAATGCCTTTCCACCATGTAATTTACTAACTAAACTGTTTTCTATAAATGGACTTCAGTTAATAGTAACAACTTTAGTTTGTTACACATGTGCAAACGTAATCGAAACAAACAAACTAGGAATGAATTTATTGGTACGCAACAAATAACATAATTGGCCAGCAGCTCTACTCAATGCAGTGTTACCGAGCCTATTCTTCCAACGATAACAATTGAAGCAAAGAGAGCGTTAAACAACGACCAAACTCTATTATATTTGAATACAATTTTGGACAAGTTCCTGAAAATAGAAGATCAAGCGGTTTAATTATTGTCTAGTATACTAGTGACGAAAATTACTTTTTTTTATACGGTACTGGGTAGCACTTGACCACTATATATAATTTGATGTTAAGTGATGATGCGATTGATGATGGAGCGTGCTTACCCAGTGAGCTAGAAGTCCTCTTCTGGTAGCAGTGCCTAAAGACGAGTCTTTTTTTTTTTATATACCTATCAGGTATATTTTTTTATACCTGATAGGTTAGCCTTTGACCACTATCTCACCTGATGGTAAGTGAGGATGTGGTCGAAGATGTTGTTCAGGCTAATCTAGAAGTACTGGCTCTCAAGAACAGCTGCCGGAACACACCGTTAAGTGCTTGGCGACAGATTTTCTACTTGAGGGTGGTAGCTAGCCAGGCGGGCATTCGCAAAATGCCCTACCACCATGCAATAACGACTGCCATCCTAAGACGACAACCGGGACCGACGGCTTAACGTGCCCTCCGAAGCACGGAAACGCTCAGTAGTAATGTCACTAGCCATCAACTCATGACCGCGCGCGACGTTGCTTAACTTTGCTGATCGGTTGAGAACAGCTAAGTAAACTTCGCTACGAGCGTCTTCAACCAGTGTGGTGTTACCAGTGATGGAACCGAAATGTGGCCTCTGTGGTTCTTATAAGTAAGCTCAGAGCCGCACAACGAGCTAAGGAGAGGGCCATGCTCGGTGTTTATCTACGAGATCGAATCAGAAATGAAGTTCTCCATCCGTAGACGAACGAAAGCCATCGACGACATCGAAGCCCGGTGGATGAGCGAGTTGAAGTGGCAGTGGGCAGGGCAAATAGCATGCAGAACTTATGATCGATGGGGCCGAAAGGTTCTTGAATGGAGGCTATAAACCAGTAAGCGTAGCGTTGGAAGACTACTCATAAGGTGGGCGGACGACATTACTAAGGTCACAGGACGACGCTGGATGCAGCAGCTTCCGACTGTTCTATTTGGAAATCTTTTGGGGAAGCGTATACCCAGCACTGGATTTCTTACGGCTGAAATGATGAATGGTGATGATGAAATGAACGGGTGGCAGCGACTGGTATGTGTCCATTTGGTAAAATGTTGTCCGGGGATAGCCCGGAGAAAGACATAAATAGCGCGACCTTTATTATATTTTTATCTTTTGTAAGAGATGAGATAAACAAAGTACTTAAGTAGGTACTCGTTTGTTTTATCTTGAGTATCTTATCACAAAAACTTACGCATGTAATTCAGAAGATTATTTCGACATCGTAAATTGAACTATAGAATAGAGAGAGTACGTAAAAACTAAAGACGAAGATAGTAAGCAGTAGACAATACGATATGATTCCTACTAGTACTTATAGATTATACAGTTTTTTTCCATTATTGACAAAGCACTACAAACTTAATACAACTATACAGCTACTACACTAAAAGCATTTCGGCAACCCAAAAGCCATTGCAGAAAAGAATCTGATCTTTCCAAAAAATCTATAATAGATATACGAGTGGACTTTAAAAGTAGAAACAGTTCGTGTGATACATTACTTGGTTGTGATTTTACTATTGTATTACCCGGGTTACCCCTACATATTATGTCATTCAGGATGTGGATAGGTTGGTTCTTAAATCAATACCAGATACCTAGGATAGGTAGTGTTTGGTCCTAAGAGATGAGCCTATGGGCAATGTGACAGGAGGGTTCCCGTGCGTTCCTCAGGAGAACTCGGGGCCCTCCGTTAGCTAGTCACAGAGGAAGACCACCGAGGGAGTTTTAGTCGGTGAAAGCCCCACATAACCCGGCATGCTCCCCATAGCACCCAGGTATCTGCTAAGATTTCCCCCCCCGTAACAAAAAAAAAGGTAGTGTTTGGTACAACAAGAATAATTTTCCTGACATTGCAAAATCAGGCGTATTACCAAATATTACTATATAATAAAATGCATTCACACCTGGGCCGCTACTACAATTCAACGAAGTTCGTTTTTCGTGTTCGAGCGACCTTTTAGACAACGAAAATTGAATTTGCGGTACGAAGTTCGTTGTTTGATATTGTCTATGGTCGGACCCACAGATCACAGAAACTAAAGGTCGGACCGCATCGTTCATCACAAATCTTGCCCGCTACGGAATCTCCTATACTACTCTGCGAATGCTATTATGCTTCAATCGATTTTAAGTCTTAAAAGACAAATGTTAAAGAACATTTTCAAAAAAAAACCTGAAAATCCTTAAAACTCTGAGAATCCTTGTTATAGAGCTCAGCAAGAGGTGTCGCTACTGTTCTAGAAAATACAGGTAAGATATTTAGAATTTACTTTAATGTATTTATTCTCCATCGGTATTTGTATCCTCATTAGTATTAGTGTTCTTTTTGCATATTTAGAAATCGACTGACTAATTATAAGCAATCTAATAAATTATGATTTGATATTTGGAAAATGTACAAACAATACGAATCAGATTAAAAAAAGAAAACAGAATCTACGCAGGCAAATGCTTGCAAGTCTATGCTATGAACGAAGTTAAATAAAAGTAAACCAATTATGTGTTTTGCGGATACCTTACTTTCGGGCCGAAGTTCGATACTTCGTCGAATTGTAGTAGCGGCCCTGTTACTCAAACAGTAATTTAGTTTGATGTTTACGGCCTTCGGTTTCAATGACAACATGTAAATGATTGCTCTAACACAGGATTACTCAAAAAGCAACCTCTAGGGGTTTCGTTCGAGTCCGGGATAAGATTTATCATATATACTAACATAAATGTTCAAGCATTTAAAACTAATATCCATTAACTCATAATATCTTATCTCATGTAATATTTTTTTGCAGCACTTTTTGGTCATTTTTCCATAATCTCATTGCTTGCTAACACTTCTTTCTCTGTATCATCCCTGCATCCTCATGTTTTATTTTTTTATGCTTGATAGGTTAGCCTTTGATCACTATCTCACCTGATGGTAGGTGATGATGTGGTCAAAGATGTTGTTCAGGCTAAGGAGACTTACTACGGGGAGGAATATATACCAGAATATATTTCCCTCAGTGCGTACGCGACATCCATTGGGTTTCAATGTGTGCATAACAACTCCTGGGTGATGTTTGTCACCAGGTTTGTGCGGTTGTACCTCAATACGAAGAGATTTTCTCTATCGATGTAAGGCAGCTGATTGACATCTCCGATGAGGACAACTTCACCAACTCCAGACAGCCGGGAAGCCACGACTATGGCTCTGAAATGGTTCATTAGAGCTTCTTCCACCATGAGGTGACTGTATCTCTCAGTTCTTTTAAAACCATTTACGAGGACTGAAGCCATTGTTACCATTGCCATCTTGGTTATCACTAAGTCTCCGATTCGGTGCGCAAGCTTCTCCCTCAGGTCTTTCGCTGCTTCTGTAGTTATTGTGATAATGATGTCCCTGTCCACATCGAATTGCTTTACCACCCAATACAAGGAACCCATTGTATTTTAGGTACTTCCCAGTGTTTCCAGAATGCTTCGATGTCCAATCCCCCCAAAACAGATTTCGACATTGCGAGGATACGGTCATCTTACATTATTTTGGTGCACTGGGCCGTTACTACTATTGGGTCATTTTGTGGTGTCGCGTATTTAGGCTAGTCGCTCCGTTTCTCCCTCGTCCAGGGACACAAATCCGCCTATTGTATTGCATGCCGCCAAATAATTACCAGACATTTTCCCCTTACAGACCTGGGATGTGTCATTGTTGTATATAGCAGCTTCTGCCTCTTCGAGTCTTACATTTAAAAGGTTTGTATGAAAACCTCTTTAGAACGAAATTATTACCAATAACGTAAAAAAAATCAAAACAGCCCATATTATTTGCAAAGGTATACCTACATCAATTGTTTTCGATAATCGACAGTCGATTTCTACGAGTACCGTATGTAGTGCTACCATGGAAGATATGGATCTTCCTGATCGTTACACCGGTATAACATCTTATTTAACATCGTATGACACAAAATCATTTCAATATATTTATTACAGGAGGTACATTTTTGCTTCAATTCAGTAGGACGAAAAGAAGAAAGTCTCCCTACTACTAAAGTATTACTATATAGAAGGACCACGTCAAAATGCAATGAAACGACAATTTGTAATAAATAAGAAGAGGGTATTCAATAAAATACAAACAATTGATTTATTTATATAATTCATTTATTAATTGTATAGTATTCACATGTCGCTACGTTTCAAGATATGAAACATCAGCATTATAAAAAAATGAGAACACAATATCTGACGAAATAACTAGGTGTAAAGAGAAATGCAGCGTTCCAACAAAGCTAAGATTGTAGCTATAGGGTATTAAGGTCGAGTCGGTTAGTTGACGGCAGCCTCCGGTTAACATAATACATATATATCTTCAGTCACATCTGAACTCAAGGGAGACTTGAAAAGTCTGGTGGATACAACAAAAACATCCACACATTTCGCCGAAGGGGTATGCTTAAGTCTCACGTAATAGAGGAGCGATCTATACAGACCAGCGGATTCCGAAGTACGCACGTGAAGATTATCTACTTCTAAATTGATCTCGTGCACACAAGTTGCGTTAGTGTGCGTGCTGCCTAAGCTACGCACACCTATTTGCGGCACGGCGCGTCTTGTATGTACATTTACATAATTGTGTGGCAAAGTCGATGAATTGAAAATACGCTTTACAAAATAACCGAGGCATGACTAAATGACTGAAAGCATATTCATATGCTAATAACGTCAATATGTCGACGTCCAAACAAAGTGACTGTAAAAGACATTTGTCTCGCTAAGTCAAGATATTACACATAAAAAGTTAAGAACTCATTAAACAGCTAAAGATGCCTCAGTAAAAGAAATATGTAATTAGGTAGGTACGTGACATATCTAGCGCAGATATGGCATGCATGATGTCATTTGTCATCAATCCAGTACTGATGCGAATTGATCGTGTAAAGCACCTCCGTTGAAGAAATTACGTAAATAATATCCTTATATTTTAGTTACCGTGAGAGAACCGCCAACAAACCTAATCGTACGTATGGAGCTTTCGCAAAACGCAAACTTATAATTTAACTAAAATGTACTTGGCAGTTGTATGTTTTTGCGTGGATGAAACGAAATGGTTAATACTGATCGATGCCAAGCAGATAGCTTTGAGACGCTGATGACAAGGTATAAACATTTGTTGATACGGCAAAGCGGATTTTTCACAAACAAACATGTATGAATTTTAATACAGATTTAAATACTTAAGTTTATAATTTCAAAGAAATCACAACGGTAAATTTTACTAATTAAGGTTGATTTTGAAAGATATATATATTGTGATATAGTTATCTAAATAGTATAAGCGTCAATGAAAATCATCAATTGAATTTATTTATTTGATTGAAATAATTAAGATTAATAAATATATATTAAAAATCAAAACAAAATACGCTTTATCGTAACAACACTATACAAAAACGTGTCAATGAAAATAACAACAGATGCGCAACAAGAAGCTATCACATTTTGTATTCCAAGGCTGAAGTGAATTGACTCGTCTCAGCCGCCACAATTTCAGATTAAATTAAAAGAAAGCTATACATTAATTGACTAAATACCTTAAATCGCTATTGGCGCAAATACGGACATATGCACGTGTTGGTATCAAAAACTGACATCTTTTGTGAAGTTGGCACGACATGATGTAGTAGATGAAATAAGACAGAAAATTAGGGCATAAATATAACGAATTAAAAGTAAGCATTTTATTAGCTATTTATTGTACTTTGTATTGCTTATTTAGGTTAAAAAATGTAGTTTTTTCCAACACGCGCTATCCCCGCATTCACACCACAAAGTAAACTAATGTCATCGAAATTTGTCAGTACCTAAACGAGAGAACAGACTACCACGGCATTAAACTATTATTGAGCATAATAATAACTTAAGGCAGTCGAAAATAATACGAATTCTTAATAAAATGCCATTTTGAGTATAATGAGACTGGTCAAATCATAAAATTATTTGTGTTAGAAAGATACGTTCAAACGAGAATTACGATCTTGTATATGGTTTGTCAAGCAAATGCTGTATCCCAATAATCAGCTTACATAATGTGTTTTGGCATAATATAACACGAGAACTAGACACTTTTTATAATCCCTTGCCATTAGTTTTAGGTGGAACCAAATTGTAAGTTTCAACATAAAACTAGTTCTAATTTAAACGTACCCACTAACACAATATGACCCAAAAAATTGGCAGTGAGCCATAATCGAAACATACATTTCATCAAATAAACCATAATAATAGTATTGTGTAATTAATTACATAGAAAACAATAATATCTATAAACAAAAAAAATGCTCGCATTGAAAATACATAATAGGCCTTTGTAAAAAAACAGTACACGTTTAAATACACATGTATTTAAAAGGAAGACAAAATTATAAAATTATTTAAAGTCAAACATTGCACTTGTAGAAATTATTGTTAGTACGTCGGAAGTTCAATAAATGTCAACTATGGATTACATTTTATAAATAAAGATACGCCCAAAAATACAACAAAATTTACACAAAGTATGTACTTTAACTTTGATCATTTTGTAGAGTGAAATAGCAAGCGAAATTGTTATAACCAATCACAAAACTTTGTACCAACTGCCTATGCTGCTATTTGTGATTTGCAAGAACTATATCTGTAATATAGTGACAAATTATAGCGTTAACACGAAACTCACTGAGGCAAACATCAGTCCAGTTCCGTAACTCTGCTCAACTTCAAGTTTTGTTATATTTTTCGATGCGCATCGTACAAAATTCGTTCTCGAGTGATATTAGTACTAAGGTGCTCTATGTCAAAAGCATTAAATGCCAAGATATGTTTGACAAACATTCGATCATTTAAAATAAAAGAAAGGAACAATTCACAGTTTTTAAGTAGTCACAAAATAAAACATAAAATGCTCTCAAAATGTACTTAATACGTTCTATATGTATAAATGTAACTTCCCATATAATATGTATGGCCAAGAGTACAGTATTATATGTTTTTTTAACTACTGGTACGAATACAATAAGCGCTTTAAATCATACAAGATAAATCAATACATCACAACATTTACTACGCTATTATCCACCAAAAAGAAAACGCGTAGCTTTAGCTCTTAAACTAATTTAGAAGGCCTTGTATTTAACTACCCTTATATGCATTAGAAATTCCGTTTAAGGTCACCATTTCGTTACAATTACAACTTCACTATATCACTTGAGAGAAATTAACTAATTACACGAATAGTAAACTTAATTCAAATTATAATTAAAAATTACTGTAGAAAATTGTTATTTTAGTCACACATATAAGTTCGCTTACACTACAGCTTCGAGAGGGAATTTTTACGCTTAAAATTTAATAGAAAACGTCCGCTCGCTTGTAAACAGCTCGATTGGGCCAACCTATTCAAGCGCAGTTTGTGTCGTTTCATAAAATTCAGTCAAAATCTTGTAAGTAAACACTGCAAGATTCTACGAATTTCGAACGCGTACAATCTCAAGCTTGAGCGAAATTATAAAAATTCTACTCTCGATAGCTCGAAGTCGTTTCGGTAAAAGAGTTTTTGTTTTCCTTAACAGTGGTCGAGGTTCCTAATACTACCAGACTTATTAGGCACTAACACCGACAATCGGAACGTCCTCACGTTTACTTCATACGTATATAATACATAGAAAATAGTAAAACACGTTAGATTACTCGCACAATTCCACTAGATGTCCGTATAACTTATTCGTAGTCTTTATTTTATTATTGAGATCAATTTTGCCTCTATGCACTAGAATGGTAGCGCGCCGCCAAGCTAAGTCCCCGTCTCTTCAACGCCACGAATTTCACCGCTGCCTTTTCGCACACAACTACATAGGAACATTTATAGTATTGTGCATTCACGTTTTGATTCTGTTAAAACAACACATGTAAGAGTATATGGTCGAGAGTATATGGCGTGTTATTTTAAGAGAATCAATAACGTCAATATAATCAAAAGTAATAGGGGGTAACTGTTGAAAAAACTATGAATCAAAAATTGGTTTCTCTTTTGGCAATCTGAAATCAACGCGATAGCAATGCTTTTTCAATATTTATCCGCTAATCATGCAAATCTAGTGAATGTCAACTCGATTTTTATACAACTATGTAATTCGAGAAAGCACTCAATAGTAACAACCAATCACACAAAAGGCAGCGGCAAAAAAGAAATACTTACTATACGTGAACTCGTTTTTTCTATATTATCATTTTCCATGAAAAAACTTTGATAAAATACCTGAAGTTAGGACGTACACATAATAGAGAATGAGTTAGTTTTAATCAGTTCAATGACTGATCAGAAACGATCGTCAATCATCTTTTAATTTATAATGTACTAAAATCAATGTACTATATGAATTTGATCATGAAAGAAGATAATGTGGAAGAGACGCGTTCGCGTATAGCTTAGTGCACACGCAACTGACTGATTACTTTTAACGACTTATGGTGCAGATACTAGTTTAGTAGCGTTTATCAAATATTATGTCGCGCTTACAAAAATGTAATTACGCTCAAACTTATAACCTCTTTTCGTCGTTACTTTATCAGCATAAATACCGAAATTCAAGTTACGACTTTTCCATTCCCGATATATAAAAAATCTTAAAGCGATTGGAATTAACACCACTTTGTTATTAAATTTTAGTAAGTACGACACGATGTAACTTGACTAAGCACGCTATTAAAATACCGTCTAGAATGCGATTCTTCTAATCATTAATAACATTGTATGATGAGACGACTGACCAACAAATAATTTTTTCTAAGACTTTTTAAAGATCGTCCGATATTAAATATTATTGAAAAATCTAGTTCAGTACAATGACGTCAACGTAGCTTTTTTTTAAATAGTATAATGCTGGATTATTATAAAAATTAAACTTTTAAATTGAAGGTAGTCGTCTAATCAAACGCATGTTGACAGTTGTAGTGTGCACCGTAGGTCGTGGTAGGTAGCTTGGTAGAGAGTTGCGTGTGCCTGCGTGCAGATGGCGGTGTTGTCGAGTTAGACGAGATGGTCGCGGTCGTCGAGCGATGCGTCGGAGTCGCG